>CAUDMG010002798.1:152500-1437387 GCA_958450375.1 Homarus gammarus
CTGGGGGACACATACACGCCCTACTGAGTTGCCTATACAACTATGAAATATGGCATGGGTTATATGATAAATTGTGATCATAAGAAAGTGTAAAAATTGTAAAGAAACTTAATTATATTGAATAATGCTTAGCCCCTCCCCCACCAAGGGTGGATCAAGTGGATAGTTTGGAGGGGCATATTATAATGCTTCTTATAGTGGCATTGTATGACATCATTGATCTTTGGTCAATGAAATATTATAGAATCGAAGAATGGAATGCAAAACAAGTAGTATTCAGCCAATGAGAAATGGAGTACTGTATAAGATATAATACATGAACATGTAGTGTGTGGCCACTATGCTCAATATACTGGCTGATCGTTCTCGCACGGCAGATCCATCAACCTTAGAGGGTCAGTTGTTGTTATTTATTGTCAAACGTTTCTCTCATCATGCCCTGCCCCTCCATTTTGCTCAACAGAAAACCATAAAAATACGAAGAAATTACATCCCTCATTCATATTTCAGCATTGACAGAATGCTCAATATTAGTTCTTTATTCGTGATTTTAGTGGGAGTCATACCTCAAAAAAAAATTTAAAATCTGTTCTCCATAAATTTTCAGGAATTAGTATCATGGCAGTCTCAAAGAACTACAGAGCCACTTGCACGTTTATTAATCATAAAAGTGCCAGTTTATCAGTAGGAACGTGGATATACAGTAGCCCCTTGCCATCTGGGTTTTACCATCCACAGTTCTAAGTACAGCGTTCACATTTTCTATATTGTAAACCATTTTGTCAACTGCATTATCCAGTTTTTAATACCTGTGGCTTTTCATGGCTACTGTGGGAGATTTCTAGCTCAGCACAGAAGATTCATTGATCTAATTGCACTGGACGAAAGTGAGAGTGTGGCTTCACTCAGCTGACATTTTTGTGTTAATAAGTCAACTGTGAGAAAAGTGAAAGTTCTGTTAGGGTTAGAGTGATGGGAAGTGCACTGAATAGCAAAAGAGTGACTTTTATTGATATTGACCAGTTTATTTAGCCAGAAAAATACAGATACAGAGTGGATAATAATAATAATATTAACATGGCTGAGTCAGTTGAGAGCCTGAGCTCATACTTAAAACTCTTCCTCTCCAACTCACTCATCCATCTTTGACATAAAATATCAAAGACTTTACCTTCACCTTTCTCCAAACAACTCTACCAACTCTACCTTTTGTTCTTCATAGCTTTATTGTGATGGTGTGGCCACCAAGACTTGGGAGAAGGGGTGACCCCTGGTTTTTTGGGGGAGCTTGCATTGGGCTGCTTTCATGGCAGTGTTGGTCTTACAAAGGAAACCTAACCCTTTGCCCCCTCCTCTGCTGCTGACGATCATATAACAATCCTATCACCGTCTGGTAAGCTGTGTTAAGCCACGGCACCTTTTTCTACTCCTACAACTTCCTTCCAGCCACTGAAACTTCTTCACCCGTCACTTGCCTATTAGTTAGTTATCACCATCACTATCCTCCTCACCAGTCACAGAAAAAGCATCTCTCACCCAGCACCAACCACAGCTCTCCACATTCATCCAGACAACTCCAGACTCAGCTACAGCCTCCAGCTCACTCTGATGATCATACTATAGAATATACTTTTTCTTTATTTTTGTATGATAGAGTTTTCCTTCCCCATCTCCTAGTACTAAGGCATCAGTAAACCATAGTGTGTGTTTGTTAAGAGTAGAAAGACAGAGAACAAAAGAGAACAGACCAAACACATTACATTGATGACCCCAAAGTGACTCTTGGGGAGTGTGACTCGGAATTCGAGGAGAAGGCATACTGTAGGTGAGTGGCTGGTCTGATAGCCAATCAGCATGCCTGCAATCAAGAACAGCGGCTTGTGGTTGGCTAAACGCTGAACTCCAATTAGCACGTGGATCAGGAGAAAGTATATGCGCGTGTGATTTTCTAGGGTGCCCCCTACAGTCTTATATATGCCACTATATACGGTAATTGATAAATGCAAAAGTTCAATACACTTCACACAATAAGAAATCACTTTGAATGTACAGTCAGTGGCGGCTCGTCGGTAGGCACTGTGGAACTGCAGCACCCCCTATTTCACCCGATATATATGTGTTATATAATATAATATATCATATATGTTTTTTTATTTATGCTTGTACAAGATATTTAAAACTATTATCAATAATCCTTAAACTTAATGTCAATGGGCATCCTCTAATTCCGAGAAAACAACAAAAATCCCTGTATGTGGAACTGTCTTACTCGACAGTTCCAATAACTGGCGTTTGCTTTGTCGCACGCATGGGCGCATCTCCTGGAGGCAAGCGGGGCCGAGCTCTGTGGCTCACGCATTGCCAATCTGGCTATCAGTGTGGGAGGTAGTGTTTACGCATCATCCTGTGTGGTGCTTACGCGCCGTCTGCTATATCAAGAGTATTTGAATGTGATAAATTGTAGATGATGTGATATCATACTGTATGATATCACATCTGTTCGTGTTCTGGGCAATAAGTTCAATATACAGGAGCGAACACAAACACCTGTATAGTTTTGTAGGTTCGATTTACTGGATAAGAGATATGTACACAAGGGGAGTAGCGCTCCTCAACCTGTCTGCTGGCCAACTGCTCTCTAGGCGACGTATGGCAAGTGATACATTAACAGCTTCCATATGTCGCCAGGCACATTAATTAAGCATGTGGGACATGGTAATTACATTGCCACACGCTGCTAGCTAGGCTGAATAAATAATATATATAAATGGAGCGCATGCATAATATACATACATAATATATAATACAGCATACATAATATACATACACCTCCCTCCCCCCTCTACGCTCATAGCAAAGTCTTGAGCGGACCTATTCTTTTGGATCCGTTCTGAGCGTCGAGGGACTAGATCACTGGGAAGGGTATGGGACTCAACACTGGTGGTGGGGTCAGCAGAAGGCATTGTTACAGGGCTGAGAAAACGGCGGTTCCTCCACCACACACGACCACTGGGTAACCGCACCTGGTAGTCCCGTGACCTACCAAGACCCATGACCACGCCTACTTTGTCCCAACGTAGGGAGGTCGGGTCCTGAACACGGACTTGGGTGCCGACACTCAACCTGGGGAGAGAACGGGTGCGGTCGTTGTAGCGGGCGACGACATCTTGAACACCTTCGGCGGCTCGGCAATCACAATCCTCTGTCTTGGCCTGCCACTCCTTGGAGAAGGATTGAGGGTGAGCAGGGACACAAGAACGAAAGGGGCGTCCATACAAAACCTGGGCAGGGGAGCGTCCGGTGTAGTTAGGTGTGTTGCGGAGTTCAAGAAGACCCTGGTCGAAGGCCTCGCAGTCAATATTCCCAGAAGGGGCCACCTTAAGGATGAGGTGCTTCAAGGATTTGACAGCAGCCTCAGCATGGCCATTGGACTGCGGGTAATGGGGCGATGACAACACATGCCGGACTCCCCATCGGTCAAGGAACACAGCAAAGTCCCGGCTTGTGAACTGAGGCCCTCCATCGGTTCGCAGGCGTACAGGAACGCCCACGTCACGGAAGTAGTGGCGGAACTTGCTGATGGTGGCAGCAGACGTTGTGTCATTACCACACTTGATGACAACTGGCCAACCAGAGAGACGGTCGATGATAACAAGGAAGGACTTTCCTGACACAGAGAAAAAGTCGGCTGACACAGACTCAAAGGGGCGGGTGGGGTTGTCGTCAATCATAAAGGGTTCCTGCTGCTGGCTGGGTTGTAGTACGTGGCGGGGCTTACACACCTGGACAGCATTGGAGATGTCGGGGTCGATGCCAGGCCGGAACACAGTCAGTCTTGCACGCCGATTGGTGGCCTCGGCTCCACAGTGACTGTCGTGGAGGCGAGCCAAGGCGTGGAGACTTGAAGCAGCAGGGACAACTACCGAAGGAGAGGTGTCACTGGCCAGAGGTAGGGGTAGGGAGGCAGTAGGGTAGTTGCTGCTCCCTTCGTGCACCCTGTTGGCGTATTTTACCTCGAGAATCGGTGTTGGGAAGTCCTGGGAGATGATGGCCAACTCTTGGCAATGTCTGTAGGACAGCAAAGGAGTCGGGACACCGTTATGCACATCATTCCAGGCTTGACACGACCTATTGCCAAAGGTGACTTGTGCATAGAGTAAACCTAGGGCTAGGGCCATCTGTGAACCATCTGCCGTGACGCAGAGGTCCTTGGGAGGCGGTCCTAGATTGCTTGGAGAGAGCCCCAAGCATTGCAAATGCTGGGGACCGATAACCGTAGCCTCAGCGCCGGTGTCGGGCAGCATCTCGAGACGGGATGACACATTGCCATAGGTCATGATGACGCTGACGTGCTGGGGGACTTTGGTCCTGGGACGCGAGGAATACACCCTCCTAATATGGGTCGGGCTTTGTCCAGGGTCGTCGTGCCTCTGATTTGGCGACTGTGGGCGGCCCTCACTGGTGGAAGGGCGCTGCTGCTGCTTCCGCCGACGCTGTCCCTTGGTTTGTGGGTAGGGCAACACTTGTCATAGTGGCCCACACGACCGCACACATTGCACTGGACAGGTTTAGCTGGGCACCGTACTGTGAGTGACCAGTGGCCCTTACGGTCACAACTGTTGCAGGTAGACTCAGCAGCTGGACACACCTGTGTTCCGTGCTGCTTACCACAGTTGTTACAAAATGAACTGGGCGTGGACGTGGTGGGCGAAGGCGTAGGAGCAGACTTCTTGTCCTTCATGTACCGGGACACAGCGCGTACAGCTGTAGGGGGAGCTCGGATGGCAGAGGTGGCACACCTGGCAGCCTCATAGGAGCGACATATTGTCAAAACATCCTTAAGAGAAGAGGAAGAGTCGAGGGAGGTGAGGCGTTGGACAAGCTCCTCGTCCTTAACACCCATCAGGATCACCTGCTTCAACTGGGTCTCCTCGCACTGCTGGTGGTGGCCTAGGCATACATCTACCTCTTCCAAGGCTCTCTTAAGTCGTACATAAAAGGCGTCAAAAGTCTCACCCTCCATCTGTCTTAAGCTAAACAATTCCCTCCTGCGCAGAGCTTCATTCTGCTGTCCTTTGATGTGCCGTTGTAGAATGTCCAGTACCTCCTCTACAGACAACGAAGAGGTCGGAGGTACCTGCAACGTATGTTCCAAGACACGCTGAATTTCCAAGGACAGGCACATACGCAGCTGGATGAGTTGTCTAGGCTGTGACAAACTCTGGAGATCCACCATTGTAGAATAATCAGTCCACCGTCGCCGCCATTCACGAAAAGTCTGGAAATTCACATCAGGCTTCAAGATGGGCGGTGTTTGAGCTGCTGCTTTAGGTGGGGCTGGGGGGCGTGAAGGAAGCATTGATGAGGTATCTGAACCAGTCAGTACCGAGGCAGTGTTAGAGCCAGGGGCTTGGTTAACAGTGAGGCGAGATATCAAAGCTTCAAACCGTGCACTGTCTTCCAATCTCCGTTGGTGGTCTCTCTCTGCCTCTGCTTGCCTTCTGCGTTCGTCTTCCGCACGTCTGTTAGCTTCATCCTCGCGCCTTTCATCTCTCATAAACTTCATTAAAGCAATTATCTCAGGAGACAACGCTGAATATCGAGGTGAAGGGCTGTGCGATGTTGTTGGAGCTGGAGCGTCATGGTCAGCCTGGTCATCCATCTCTGCGGAGCTATCATCCGACTGACTCATCCGGGCGCTGGCTCCACGACTGCACAAGGCACGAGACATAACTACTTCATCTGTGTACTGTGTCTTAAATCAGTGTTGACTGGTCAGCCCGTCGTATCAACAAGATCTCAGACAAAAAATTAATTAAATACACAGATAAGTAGATTATATATATAAAATATATATAAGGAAATCGCCGCGGCCAGTGTGTGTGTGCATGTGTGTGTGTGCTGGGCGGGCGAGAGCGTCTCCTCAAGCTGTGAGGGGGGGTGGAAACGACGTCTAGTGTCAGTTACCCTCGAGGCATGACGAGAGAAGGATGCAAAAAACTTTACTCCTTACAAATGCCCAGAACATGCCGTGTACCTTGGGAATCCTTTAGAACAAGGTCACACATGATTGGCACGAAACACACAATGCACTAAACACTGCACAGAAAATCACTGTCACTGACACTGCTCAAAGTCGCTAAATTCTTCGAGGAGGGGTGGCGGGCGGCGGTTGGTTGACACAGGGAAGGAGTCCGTAAGCCGGCTTTCCACAAACTTTGCACTGTCACTCGTAATTATCCAGTAAAACCGGTTCACTGCGCCATGTTCGTGTTCTGGGTAATAAGTTCAATATACAGGAGCGAACACAAACACCTGTATAGTTTTGTAGGTTGATTTACTGGATAAGAGATATGTGCACAAGGGAAGTAGCGCTCCTCAACCTGTCTGCTGGTCAACTGCTCTCTAGGCGACATATGGCAAGTGATACATTAACAGCTTCCATATGTCGCCAGGCACATTAATTAAGCATGTGGGACATGGTAATTACATTGCCACACACTGCTAGCTAGGCTGAATAAATAATATATATAAATGGAGCACATACATAATATACATACATAATATATAATACAGCATACATAATATACAAACAACATCCTCTACAATTTATCACATTCAGATACTCTTGATATAGCAGACGGCGCGTAAGCACCACACAGGATGATGCATGATTCATACTCAAAGAGACTGTAGTGGATTCCTCCCCTACAAACGCTGTTTGTCTGTGTAGCCGACCCCGCAAATTCCCCAGTGTATGCCTCGTGGTCTAGGTCAACCAGCGCCGCCTTGCATGACGGAGGTAAACTATTAAGCCACGCCTACCTCCGCTATATAAGACCTGACCTCGTGGTGACCTACCGCTCTCTTTCGACCTACACCAACCAGCAAGCAATACCTCCTTCTCCTCCTGCCTGACGGCCCTCGCTCCCGCAAGCGACCATGGCGACCCACAAGCTAGTCCTCTGAGCACCCTCACCAACCAGCTCTCTCTACTCAACATGGTTACTCAGCATGGTTACTAACCATGCTGCCTCGCCAGCACCAAGCTGCATTGTACATCCAATACAATATGTATACAGAGAGCACATTGTGAGTTTCCTTTCTCCATCCCATCCTGAGTGGGAACCCAAACATAACGTACCCCACAAATGGTGACCCCCGGTGTTACGAGTTGGGGATTTAGAATATAGTTAAACGTCTACCCAGATCCCGACAGGCAACAACAAAAAAAAACAAAGACAATCAGACTATAAAAGGGTAGACAAAGGATGCGAGTTTTTGTTGTGTATAATAAAGTACCATAAATTCCTTAACAAAATATTCAGCTTCCTATAAATTACCCTTAACCAAACTTAACCTAAACATTAACAGTATATACATATTAATACAACATAAAACAATCGTGAAGCAAGGTGGAGGTGGGAGAGGCAATACAAGATTACAAATACTTAAGTGAGGAGCTGAGATGGCTGACGAGTATGGCTGAGTATTGTAGAAGACGGTAGGTAGTCACTGTGCCGTAGGTTTAGAGGATAGGTGATCCTGTGGTCACTTCCCAGAGTGTAGTGCTCTCTCCTCGAATTGGATCTGACAAAGAAGACCTGGAGGAAGTGACGCAACAACCAGGATATGGAGAAGGGAAACCCCGGAGTGGTCACTAAGACGAGTCATACTCGTGTCTCGTCCCTAGATGGCGTTGCTCGTGGTGCTGGGTAGGTAGATCATGACAATTGGTGGAGGGGTTCGTAACACACCCTCCCTCCAAAGACCTCCATAGCGCGGGCGCGAAGGAGGTGATCACCTGGTGCGTCTGGAGAGTAGCTGCTGCATTTCCACTGGAGCTCGGGATAAGGAGTCTGCAATCAGGTTGTCCACCCCCTTTATGTGCCGGACTTGTAGATTATAGGGCTGGGTGAGGAGAGCCCAGCGGAGGATTCGCTGGTTGGAGGTCTTGTTGGTTTGGATGAACATGAGTGGGCTATGGTCGGTGAAGACTAGGGTTGTTTGTGGGCAAGACTGGAGGTAACATTCAAACTTCTTTATTGCCAACACCAGAGCCAGGGCCTCCTTCTCTATGGTCGAGTAGTTGGTCTGATGTTTTTTCAACTTGGCGGAGTAGTATGCCACAGGGTGAAGGACAACAGTGGTTGGGTCGGATTGTAGGAGCACAGCCCCCACTCCGACACCGCTAGCGTCGATTTGCAGATGTAAGGGCAAGATGTAGTCAGGGGGGTGGACTACAGGCTTAGACGCAAGGAAGGCTTTGAGGCGGTGGAAAGACTGGTCGCACTTCTGGTTCCAGATGTAAGGGACCGCAGAACTGGTAAGGTCTGTGAGGGGTCCGGCAACGCTGGAGAAGTTACTGCAGAACTGACAGTAGTTGCCGCACATCCCCAGGAAGCGCATGAGTTCCTTCCTCGTCCTTGGAGTGGGGAAGGACAAGATGGCTCTAACGTTTGCATCCTTGGGTCTCACCATACCATGCCCAACGATATGTCCCAGGTAAGTCACTGAGGCCCGGCCAAAAGCAGATTTAGCCAGGTTTATGGTGAATCCAGTCTCTTGCAGTCCTGCAAACAGTATCTCCAAACGCACCAGATGTTCGTCCCAGCCGTCCGACACCACCACCAGGTCATCCAGGTAGGCGAACGTCCCACCTAGGTCCTGAATTAGGAAATTGATGGCCCTCTGGAATGTGGCCTCAGCATTAGAAAAGCCAAACGCCATAACCAAATATTGAAAAAGACCAAATGGAGTTATAAATGCTGAGAATATTTTTGCCCTATCCGTGAGTCCCACTTGATAATATCCTTTCAATAGGTCCACGGTACTGATAAATTTTGCACAGCCTATGCTGTCTATTATATCTTCAATCAAAGGTAAACGGTAGGAGTCTGAGACAGTGACCTGGTTCACTTTACGATAATCGGTACAGAAACGAAAAGTGCTATCGGGTTTTGGAATGAGAAGGCAAGGTGAAGCCCAGGGGGAGGTACTAGGCTCAGCTAAGTTATGTTTTAACAAAAAATCTACCTCCTTTTTCATAATCTTTTTTTGTGGATTTAGTCGATATGCTGACTGCCTAATGGGTTGTACATCATCTGAGATTAGCTTAATATCATGTTTAAATATATTGCAAAACCCTGGGAGGTCTGACGTGACTTCAGGAAATGTTGATAATAACTTAGCGAGATCTTTTGCTTGAGATGGATTCAGAACAGAAAAATACTCATCCAAGTTGTTGAGTATGTGACTGTTAGCAGGGTTTTCTTTAGGTAGAGGGAAGTCTAAATTCTCCAATAGGCCCATGTCATCTGTCTCCGGCTCCGGCACTGACAAAATCGTATGGAATACAGGTAGGCTTATAGCCTCTGGGATGTCTTCCTCTGACTGCCTGGAATGGTAAAGTTTCATGAGATTAATGTGAACAAGTTGTGAATCTTTTCTGCGATCAGGAGTATGGACTATATAGTTGAGAGGAGATAGTTTATTAGCATTGACTTGAAAGTTTTGATGGAACCGTTCCAAGCAACCTTGGGACGGTGGGTGGTAAGATATTGGAAGTGGTTTCAGATGAAGAGGGTCCATTTCGCACACTCTGTGACCGGGTGACAGCACAAGATGGGAAAAGGTGAGGAATAGTTTCTTCGAAGTCAGTGGTGGAGTTGACAGGTAAGGGAGAGTCGTCTGTCTTTATGTTGGGAACCACTAGATTTCCTGCCAAGTCATTACCCAATAATAAATGATTGCTGCACACAGGCATTGGGTCTTTCCTAATGGCTATTTGCACTTCCCCAGTAATCAAGAGACATTGGAGGTGCACTTTAGCTAAAGGATAGGAAGAATGGGATGAGAGATCTGAAATTAGAACACTCTCATTAGTAAATGCGGTAGATATATCAGGAATGACGTTAAACAGGAGGATAGATTGTGCTGCGCCCGTATCACGTAGTATACGAATAGGGAAAGAACGAGACCCCTCTATGATTGAAATTTTTCCCTCATAGGTGAATGAAGAGAAGAGATCCTGATGGGGCCTTTCCACATTGGTGGTTGCTATTGGTTTGGATTTGGGATCCAGGAAACTACTTTTAGCAATTCGACACTTTGGGTGTTTACAAATCTGGATCGTATGGCCTGGGTTTTTACAGTAAGAACAAGTAAACTTGGTTGCATCAGGGGGGGTAGGTGTGGGACCTTTCGACCTACCACTCACGTCCCCAAGGTTATCATCAGAGGAGGACCTAACATGTCGGAAAGTACCACGTTCCCTACGGCACAGTGACTCCACCAGCAAGGCGTACGCATCAGCCAGCTCAGCCGCACGCCCTAAATTAACCTCTCCACGCTCCTCCACATGCTTCAAGATGTGAAATGGTATCTTGCTCTTCCACTCATCCAGGACTACCAAGTTTAACAAATCCTGAGGTGGCCATTAAGAAAACCTAGATAAATTAATTAATGGTCAAAAGATAAGATAAGTGGATTACCCTAGAAAATATCACGGCAGTGGATAACCAGAAAGTCCCGGAAACTAACCAAGTTATACCTAGGGAAATTACACTTAAGATTATTGTTCTTCTGATAAGATCCTTAGATAAGGATAAGAGACTTGAAAGAGGGAGGGCATATTACGGCATTAATATAAAGATCCGGATTAACAACCTTGAGATACTTGAAAGAGGAAGGGCGTATTACGGCATTAATATAAAGATCCTGATTAACAACCCTGAGATACTTGAAAGAGGAAGGGCGTATTACGGCATTAATATAAAGATCCGGATTAACAACCCTAAGATACTTGAAATAGGAAGGGCGTATTACGGCATTTATATAAAGATCCGGATTAACAACCCTTAGATACTTGAAACAGGAAGGGCGTATTACGGCATTAATATAAAGATCAGGATTAACAACACTGAGTAAACAGGAAGGGCGTATTACGGCATTAATATAAAGATCCGGATTAACAACCCTTGAGTTTGGTATGATTGACCCAGAATGAGATAATGAGAAGAACAATAATGCAGGCTTTATAATTATGGGGTCCTGGTAGAGCGGGGCGTCCCAAGATATCACTTCACCCTAAACTAGTGACTATGGAACAGCCTACTCTGGAGTGAGGGTACGGCATTAAACAGATCCGGATTCTTCCCTACACTCGATAAGACTTACCACACGACTGCCACGTGTAATAACAGGTAAGCCTTATGACACTTGGAACCTAATATCCTACGTCTGTCACTCTTACTGTACGATAATATCAATATATGCACACACATATGAAGGAAACTTTAAACCACCGTAAAGCAATTGTGAACAGAAGTGACTCGGGGGAATAATTAACAAGGGAGGAAGGAATATGGTACTTAAGGTCGAGTCCTGTCACGGTCGCCATTTGTTACGAGTTGGGGATTTAGAATATAGTTAAACATCTACCCAGATCCCAACAGGCAACAACAAAAAAAAACAAAGACAATCGGACTATAAAAGGGTAGACAAAGGATGCGAGTTTTTGTTGTGTATAATAAAGTACCATAAATTCCTTAACAAAATATTCAGCTTCCTTCAAATTACCCTTAACCAAACTTAACCTAAACATTAACAGTATATACATATTAATAAAACATAAATCAATCGTGAAGCAAGGTGGAGGTGGGAGAGGCAATACAAGATTACAAATACTTAAGTGAGGAGCTGAGATGGCTGACGAGTAAGGCTGAGTATTGTAGAAGACGGTAGGTAGTCACTGTGCCGTAGGTTTAGAGGATAGGTGATCCTGTGGTCACTTCCCAGAGTGTAGTGCTCTCTCCTCGAATTGGAGCTGACAAAGAAGACTTGGAGGAAGTGACGCAACAACCAGGATATGGAGAAGGGAAACCCCGGAGTGGTAACTAAGACGAGTCATACTCGTGTCTCGTCCCTAGATGGCGTTGCTCGTGGTGCTGGGTAGGTAGATCATGACAATTGGTGGAGGGGTTCGTAACACCCGGAGATTCGCACTCACACAGGGTGGAGGAGAAACCGATCACTCTCCCAGTCTTCAAGCAACATGGAAGACTGGCTTATCCACACAGAAGCAGCTCTCATCGGCTCTACAGCTACTGTCTCTACACCGCAGGTTAGACACCCTAGAGCAGCACTGCTTCTCTAAGCAGACACCAGCTCCTCTTCCTGCCCCAAGCACCACGTCCTACCGACCCCAGCACACCCGTCCTGCCTCAGACGCCGCCCCCGGCCCAACAGTACCCCCTGCCACTGTCCTGGACCCTCCTCCTGACGCGGACCCTCCTCTGCTCCTGCCTGGCAGCCCCTGCTCCCGACGCGGCCCATGCGCCTGAGTGCGGCCCCACGCACCCTTTTTTTTTCCCTCAGGTACTCTACTGTCCTGCACCCTGCTGCTGTCGTGGACCCTGCTGCTGTCATGCACCCTGCTGTTGTCGTGGACCCTGCTGCTGTCATGCACCCTGCTGCTGTCATAGACACTCTTCCTAACGCAGCCCCTGCTCCTGACCCAGGCCCACACACCCCAGCAGGCGCATCTGAGGACTCTGTACCTCTCGCGAGGGAAGCACAACATTCATCGCCTCCCCAACCCTCCTTCTCCCTCTCTCCTCCCACAGATCTCGTGTATCTAGACAAAGTTGCTCCCCCTAGCGTCCGGCTCATCCACGCTCTCGACGTTCTGCCTCACATGTGCCACGCAACCCTGCAGACAACAAGTCTCCTACACCGCCTGGAGGGAAGGGGAAGTATTGTAGTGGATTCCTCCCCTACAAACGCTGTTTGTCACTGAGTAGCCGACCCCGCTAATTCCCCAGTGTATGCCTCGTGGTCTAGGTCAACCAGCGCCGCCTTACATGACAGAGGTCAACTATTATGCCGCGCCTACCTCCGCTATATAAGACCTGACCTTGTGGTGACCTACACCAACCAGCAAGCAACACCACCTCCTCCTCCTGCCTGGCGGCTCTCGCTTCCGCCAGCAACCATGGCGACCCACAAGCTAGTCCTCTGAGCACCCTCACCAACCAGCTCTCTCTACTCAATGCTTGTAACCATGCTGCCTTCCCAGCACCAAGCTGCATTGTACATCCAATACAATATGTATACAGAGAGCACATTGTTAGTTTCCTTTCTGCATGCCATCCTGGGTGTGAACACAAACATCACATACCCCACAAGACTACATTTTGCTTTCATTGTTTTTTCCAGAAACTTTATTGTGTAGAAGAATTTGAATTAATTAAACATGGCCTCCTTGTTTTCCCAAGAAACAAGATCTGTGACAGTGAGTGAACTTCAACAACTTGAGGGACCGAACTAACGGGACAAATTCATTGCGTTAGTTCGGTCCCTCAAGCTACTAAATATTAATGTTGTTTTCAAGTATGACTCAACCATTACCAATATGTTAATAAGAAATAGCCCAAGTTTGAATGTAATTGGAAATGTTTATTGTATTCCATGTAGCAAATGTAGTTGTAATTATGTAGGACAGACAGGAAAAACACTGCAGCTCAGAATCAAACAACATAAGTACAATATCAGAACAGCATCTGAAAGCAGTGCCCTGTTCGTTCATGTTAGGAATAATAATCATCCCATTGCTTGGGAAAAAAGCTTGGAAGTGTTCAAATCATCTTGTGTCACAGAAAGACTTCTGGTTGAAGCTAGTTTGATTAAGGAATTAAAATCAATAAACCTTAGTGATGGTCAATTCAAAACTGATAATATGTTACATAAATTTATTTGTCAGTGGCCCAAGGTTAAAAATGTTTTGAAAACCTTGGATCTAGATGTAGGATAGTTATTTAGTGGGTCCCTTATTTGTGACCTGACCTGATTAGTCACGTCGCCCCCTTCTCTTAAGCTCCTCTACGTGTGTGTTGGTGTTGGTGTGGGGATTAGTGGATGACATCATTATGACCTGACCTCATGTTTAATAAGGTCACCCTGTATATTTAAGCCTCTCTCTGTCCATGTAATCCAGTTGCCTCTGAAGATGTCTTGAATAATGACGAAAGCTAAGGTGCTCCGTTGTTTCCCTTTTCCCGTGTGATTTTATCAAGATATATATATATATATATATATATATATATATATATATATATATATATATATATATATATATATATATATATATATATATATATATATATATATATATATATATATTATCAGTCTGGCCCAGCTTGGAGAAGGTCGTGCTGATCGTGCTCCCGCTAGAGACCAAGGAAAATGGCCGCTTTGGATCGTTGTGCCGTGGGGGAAGAGGAGGGGAGTGTGGGGAAGGACGACCTCCTTGCCACGCTGTTAAGGCAGCTGGGGCAGTTGAGGAGTAAGGTTGACACTCTAAAGGGAGAAAATGAAGCCCTCAGGACGGAGCTCCTTCAGGTAGGTGTCCTGCCTAGCAGGACACCTGTGAAGGAGGAGCAGGCGTGGAGAGTGGTTGTCTCCAAGGGGACTAGGGTCAGGCTTAGGAAAGCTGACCAGGGTGTGGAGTGCAGTAACCCTTACCAGGTGCTGCAGGAAGCTGGAGAGGAAGAGAAGAGGCAGGACGGTATGGATCAAGGAGAGGAAAGGGCAGTTGTACAAACCCTGCCCACAGGTAAGGTCGTGGTAGTTGGTGACAGCCAGGTGAGGTTTATGGATAGGGCTTTTTGTGCGAGAGATAGGAAACGTAGGACTAGGGTATGTTTTCCTGGGGCTGGGATAGGGCATGTAGCCGAGAGGTTAGACAGAGTTTTGTCAGGGGAGGGTACCAATCCAGTAGTGTGTCTTAGTGTGGGAGGAAACGACATAGGTAAGGTTAGGAGTGAGGAACTTTTCAAGAGGTATAGGGAGGCGCTGGGGAAGATTAGAGATAGGGGAGGGATCCCGATAGTATGTGGTGTCTTGCCTAGAAGAGGGGTTGGTCGTGAATGGCTGTCCAAGGCAATTGCTATTAATTGCCGACTGGAAAAACATTGTGCAAATAATGGTTGGGCATTCATTGATGACTGGCAACGATTTTATGGCAACGACTACCTGTACTGTCGCGACGGAGTACACTTGTCTCGTGAGGGGGTAAAGACGTTGTCTGCATCCCTGGAGCGTGAAATTGTCACTCCGAAGGGGAGGTTTCGCCAGTAGAGAGGGGTCGGGGAAAATGGGAGTCAAAAAACAAGCAGGCCCTGGGAAGTAGTGAAGCAGAAGTAGATAATGCCGAAAATATAGTTAGTCATAATAACAAGCATCAAAGTAATAGATGTAAAACAGATAGAAACGGAAGAAATATATTGAGTGTTTATTATACTAATAGTAGAAGCCTGTGTAACAAAATGGACAGCTCAGGGCCATTGTTAGTAAAGAGAACATAGATATAATTGCAATAACGGAAACATGGATAAATTCAAACAGCAAACATTTTTTAGCAGAATTTCATATTCCAGGATATAACCTATTTAAATTTGACAGAGTAGGAAGGAGAGGTGGCGGTGTAGCAGTGTATATCAGGGTGTCATTAAAAAGCTGCAATAAATCAAACATTAAAAAAAATAGCGACAATGAAAGTATTTGGGTAGAGATTGGTGAGGGCAGTGAATCCGTAGTCATTGGTGTTATATATAGACCACCTAATTTGAGTAGGAACGATGGTAAATTGCTATGGGAGGAAATAAAGAAGGCATCTGATAGAAACAATGTATATATTCTAGGCGATTTCAACTTTTCAGGCATAGATTGGAAAGATCAACTTAGCGATAATGAATCTGAAGATTTTCTAGAAGCAGTACAAGATAGTTTTTTATATCAATTCATAAACTCGCCCACTAGAGGAAATAATATCCTCGATTTAGTTCTCAGTAATAATGAAAATCTAGTAAAAGATGTTGGGATTGGAGACGAACTAGGAAACAGTGATCATAAAGCCATATATTTTAACATAATATGGGATGGCAGGAAGAAGGAAAATTCGGCCTTGATCCCGGATTTTAGGAAGGCTAATTACGGTAGCTTAAGGAGAGACCTAAGGGATGACCCTATGGTCAAAAGATTAATCCCCCCCACACCTCCGGAAACTGTCAACTTAGGACGGGATAACCCCGAATTTAATTTAGCAGCTACTTATGAACAATTTATTGCGACAATCAATAATGCTCAAAATAAACACATCCCAAAAAGAAAATTCAGATCGATACGGAACCAACCAAAATGGATGAATAATAGACTCTTAGATCTTCTAGGGAAAAAGAAAGGAGTATATAGAAAAGTTAAGAAAGGCGAAAATCACTTACTTGGTTACTATCAGAACCTAACAAGACAGGTAAAAACAGAAATTAGGAAAGCAAAGAGAAATTATGAAATCAAGATAGCAAACGAATCGAAAAATAACCCCAAAGCTTTTTATCAACTGTATAAATCAAAGGTTAGAGATACAATAGGTCCCCTTAAAACTACGACAGGAGAAATGACTGATGATGAGTTAGAAATGTGTAGTACGTTAAATAGTCATTTTCGCTCCGTATTCACAAATGAAAACCTAGCACAGTTTCCAGAAGTTCATAAGGTATATAACGACAGTATAGAAAATATGTTGATGAATATCAATATTACTAGTAACGATGTGCTTAAAGTAATTAACAAACTGAAGCCTCATAAATCGCCTGGTCCAGACGAGGTATATGCTAGAATATTAAAAGAATGTAGAGATGAGTTGAGTAATCCATTAGCAGTTTTATTTAATAAGTCATTAGAATCGGGCCTAGTGCCAGAAGCTTGGAAACTTGCAAATGTAGTTCCGATTTTCAAAAAGGGTGATAACTCAATTGCATCAAATTACCGTCCCATTAGTCTCACGTCAATCATAGGCAAGTTGCTAGAGTCAATTATTGCTACAAAAATCAGAAGCCACCTTGAAACATTCAACTTAATTCATTCTTCTCAGCACGGGTTCACCCAGGGACGTTCTTGTCTCACAAATTTGCTTAGCTTTTTCTCAGAAGTATATGAAGCGGTAGATAATGATAAGTCATACGATATAATTTATTTAGATTTCAGTAAAGCATTCGATAGAGTCCCTCATGAGAGATTGATAAGGAAGGTAGAAGCACATGGAATAGGTGGATCATTATTAAAATGGATTAGGTCATGGTTAACTGGTAGGAAACAAAGAGTCAGCATAAATGGATTAAAGTCAGACTGGGGTGCGGTCAAAAGCGGAGTTCCCCAGGGATCTGTATTGGGCCCTCTGCTGTTTGTTATATTCATTAATGATCTTGATTTAGACATAACTAGTAGGATTAGTAAATTTGCAGATGATACCAAAATGGGGAGAGTGATAAATTCAGACAGTGACTTTGAACACCTTCAAAGAGATCTAGATACCTTACATGAGTGGTCAGTAGACTGGCAAATGAATTTTAATACTGATAAATGCAAGGTACTACAGATAGGGAAGACGAATACAAACGTTAAGTATAAACTAGGTAACACGGAAATAGAAAACTCAGTTTGTGAAAAAGATCTAGGTGTATTTGTTAGCAACGACTTGAAACCTAGAAAACAATGTATTAGCGTTCGCAACAAGGCAAACAGGATTCTAGGGTTCATATCTAGGTCTGTGAGTAACAGAACTGCTGACGTTATCTTGAAACTTTACCTAGCATTAGTGAGGCCACACATGGATTATACGGTTCAGTTCTGGTGTCCTTATTATAGAATGGACATAGATTCTTTGGAGAGAGTACAAAGAAGAATGACAAAAATGATCCATAATATTAGAAACCTTGCATATGAAGAAAGACTGAAAAGCTTAGGCTTGCATTCATTAGAGAGGCGTAGAGTTAGGGGAGATATATATATATATATATATATATATATATATATATATATATATATATATATATATATATATATATATATATATATATATATATATATATATATATATATACCGTATTTCTGTGTGTGTGTGTCTTACACAATATTAAAACAATTCTTACAAAAATTTTAAAGCAGCACCCCCCCACGAATTAGTCACGAGCCGCCACTGTGTACAGTACTGTATTACCTAAACACTGTATGAAACAATAATGGATTTAACATAAGGCAATAAAAAATGTAATCATTAGAAAATACAAGTACATAGTTAGTGTGGTCTTTGGGTTAACACTGTTTTGAAGAATATTACTTTTTTTTCTTCTTTTTTTCTTTTCTTTTTTTACGGGGAATAGCCCACCCGGGCACAGGCCATCAACCCACAATGGGGCCTAGGGGGAAGAAAAAATAAGAGTAAAAATAAATTAAAAGTAGAAAAGAAAAAGATTATATTAATTTACACCTTGAAGATGCCGGAAAACCAGCTTTTTGAAGTGAGACAGATTTTATGAGTATGGAAACACAGAAGAAGGCAGAGCATTCCACAGTTTGGCTGTGTGAGGAAAGAAAGATGTACCATAACGGGTTATTCTAGTGTAGCTGACATCCACACAGAAACGGTGGGCACCACGGGCAAGACGAGTCTGTAGTGGAATTCTCCCCTACAAACGCTGTTTGTCGCTGCCTAGCCGACCCCACCTATTCCCCAGTGTATGCCTCGTGGTCTAGGTCAACCAGCGCCGCCATACACCACGGAGCGGGGGTCAACTGCTAAGCCACGCCTACCCCCGCTATTTAAGACCTGACCTCGTGGTGATCTGCCTCTCTCGCTGACTCTCTACATACAGCCACAGCCAGCAACACCACCTCCTCCGCCGCTGCCCGGCGGGCCTCGCTCCTCCTCCTGCCTGGCGGTCCTCTCTCCCGCTGGCGAGCATGGCGACCCACAAGCTGTCCGTCTCTGAGCGTCCTCACCAACCAGCTCTCTCTACATCACGCTTGTAACCATGCTGCCTTCCCAGCACCAAGCTGCATTGTACATTCAATACAACATGTATACAGAGAGCACATTGTGAGTTTCCTTTCTCCATCCCATCCTGAGTGTGAACACCAAACATCTCATACCCCACAAATGGTGACTCCCGGAGATTCGCACTCACACAGGATGGAGGAGAAACTGATCACGCTCCCAGTCTTCAAGCAACATGGAAGACTGGCGTATCCACCCAGAAGCAGCTCTCATCGGCTCTACAGCTACTGTCTCTACACTGCAGGTCAGACACCCTAGAGCAGCTCTGCTACTCTAAGCAGACACCAGCTCCTCTTCCTGCCCCAAGCACCACGTCCTACCGACCCCAGCACACCCGTCCTGCCTCAGACGCCGACCCCGGCCCAGCAGTAACCCCTGCCGCCCCTGATGCAGCCTCTGTTCCTGAGTGCGGACCCACACACCCCTCTTTTCTTCCTCAGGTACTCCCTGCTAATGTCCTGCACCCTGCTGCTGTCGTGGACCCAGCTGCTGTCACGAGCCCTCATCCGCTGCTGCTGACACAGCCCCTGCTCCTGACCCAGGCCCACACACCCCAGCAGGCGCATCTGGCGACTCTGTACCTGCCGTGAAGGAAGCACAACATTCATCGCCTCCACACACACTTATTCTCCCTCTCTACTCCCACAGATATTGTGTATCTAGACAGTTGTCGCCAGCGACCGGCTCATCCACGCCATCGCCGTTGTCTCACATGAGGCACGCACCGCCCGTTCTGCCTCACATGTGCTATGCAACTCTGCAGACAACAAGTCTCCTACACAGCCTGGAGGGAAGGTAGTGGAATTCTCCCCTACAAACGCTGTTTGTCGCTGCCTAGCCGACCCCACCTATTCCCCAGTGTATGACTCGTGGTCTAGGTCAACCAGCGCCGCCATACACCACGGAGCGGGGGTCAACTGCTAAGCCACGCCTACCCCCGCTATTTAAGACCTGACCTCGTGGTGATCTGCCTCTCTCGCTGACTCTCTACATACAGCCACAGCCAGCAACACCACCTCCTCCGCCGCTGCCCGGCGGGCCTCGCTCCTCCTCCTGCCTGGCGGTCCTCTCTCCCGCTGGCGAGCATGGCGACCCACAAGCTGTCCGTCTCTGAGCGTCCTCACCAACCAGCTCTCTCTACATCACGCTTGTAATCATGCTGCCTTCCCAGCACCAAGCTGCATTGTACATTCAATACAACATGTATACAGAGAGCACATTGTGAGTTTCCTTTCTCCATCCCATCCTGAGTGTGAACACCAAACAGTCTCATACCCAACAAGTCTTATGATCCCACGGCCTTGTCGGCGGTACACAAGATGCCAAATCCACCGAACATAGCTTTAACTTTACGTCACTGTGGAATCACTCGCATAACTGTAGTAACCTTCTCACATCAGGCTGATGTATGTGGCTTGACTTATGATAAGTTAGCTTGTCACAATTGGTGCTGATCATATTAATATGCCTCCTGTTGGGACCAATTTGTAGAAAATCGTTCACAGAGACGGCAGTGTGTGCAGGTGCGTTGTCCTGGTGAAGGAGCCAATTGCCGATTGTCAGTCAGAATCCAGTTAACATTTCCATATGAGAGGTCTAATTGCTCGGAAATCTCACGGATTGTCACCCTTCGATCTTCATGGACAAGCTGGTCATTTTTATGGACATCCTCATCATTTCTTTCAGTGGAAGACCGCCCAGAACGATGCTAATTTTCAAAGGAGGTGCACCACTGTTTGAAGCTCTTGTACCATCTGAAAACATTGCTTCATCTTTGTAGGCTTTCTTGATCATTTCATGGATTTCTGCACCATTTTTTCCTAGTCTGAAGCAAAATCTGATGGTGCACCATTGCTCAATACTTCCCTCCATGTTGAGGGTTGAGTGGCGACTGACTCAACTTAGCAGATGAGCCGGTACACGCACTCACACAAAGCTGCACTATGGCAGGTTGGCACCACAGATTCCCGCCAAATCGATGCAGTAAACAACTTATAACCAAGGTGAGTACCTGCTGAAGTTGCAAATTCAATATCTGCTAAGAGAAAGGTTTTACGAAGCCAGTCAGAGAACTTTTGGATCACACCTGTTTATGTGGTCATAGCCTTTCACTGACAGGTAAGGTAGAACGTCAATATAACACAATATAACACGAGATAGGTTCCAAGAGAGGTCCTTTAAACCGAATTCCCACTAAATCGAAGTGTTGTTTCAATGGAATAATTTAGTTTGGTACTTGAGAGAATCACAAAATATTAAAAAGACTGAGAGTCTACCTAGATGCACCTCAGCCCATCTCTTAGAATAAACAAAAAAAAATTTTTGTAGTATTATGTTAAAACAAACACTCATAAGTCAACACAGCTAAAATTGAGGGATGCAAAATGGTCTGTTTACTGGCTGGGAAGATGGGGGGGGGGGGGGTTACTTTTCTACCTTTTTTGTTGAATTTAGGCAATTTTCTGTGAGCTGGAACCAATTACCCAAAAACCCATTGAAACAATGGTTTCGGTTAACGAGTTTTTCGGTAAACGAGCAACCTGCTGGAACGGATTGTGCTCGTTAACCGAGGGACCACTGTATGTACTATAGGAATGTAAGTATTGTATATAATGCAAACTTGCTAAATTTCATATGAATAGAGTATAAAAGGGTTTTGATACAAAATTCCAAATTTTTATTAAAGATTTACAGATTCAATGTTTTCCGTGTTTATGGAAAATGTGTGTCTTCAGGTTACTGCTGGTCTTTGCACGGTATGGGCAAAATGAACATGCAAAAGGCTCTTCTCCAGTGTGAGTTCTTATGTGTTGGCTCAAGTTTCCTTTAACAGTAGCACGATATGGACAGTATGGACAAGCAAATGGTTTCTCGCCAGTGTGAATTCTAATGTGACGTTCTAGGTCATTGCTGTAGTTGAAGGACTTGGAACAATATTGACAGTAGTGTTGGCCCCTTGGTCTTCCATTATCTGTGAGGTCATCTGTTCCACTGATAATAACCTGCTGTTGATGTCTTGTGACCAAGGGATCTGTCTGAAAGAAGAAATAATTTGTTGTCACATTTGGAGGATTAATATAACACAACACTTCAGTATAAACAACACAGGTAAGCTTACTTAAACATACCTATAAACCCTGACAAGTCTTTAATAGATATCAATCCTCATCAGTAGGATATTAGACCAAGTTAGGAGTTTATTTTCCACATATTGTAGCAGTAATAATAATAATAATGATAATAACAACGAATATGATAATTCAACTTAATATGCTTAATAAGTTGTTATGTATGTGTGTGTATGTGTGTGTGGCTAATTCATCTTGTTGTTCTAGCCCTTTCAGGTAACTTTCTTCACAAGTTTTGGATTGTTCCCCACAATTATTTCCCCTCTACCTCTAGATCCACTCCACACATAAGTGGGAGAGAGGAGATCGTATATAAAACAGAACTAAGTACAAACAACATATGCCCCTGGAATAGTCATAACCACATATTCTCAATCATGAGTAATAAATTAGTTGTTTTGGGAAATTTTCTGAAAAATAATGTAGATTACACATGTTATAGACACTACTGTAAGGTGATGGACATAAAAATGGAATATTGTACAGTACAGGACCTGAGTCTAGCACCCTCTCCTACCTATAATATACTGTAAAGTACTTGTTGCCAGCTGCTTAATGATAGTATACAATATATTTCACATTTTGTGATTTGGAAAGTGTAATAAAGTTTGGGAAATTAAATAACTTAATATTATTTAGCAAAAGTAACTTAAAAGACATGCAAAATACTGTTCAGCTTGAAATTTGTCATGTGTTATCCAACCCCACCTCCCCATACATGTTTAACCAGTGAGGTCCCTCAACCAACCAGATGACAGGAGAGGGGGAGATGTGCTTGACCTTATGCCATATCATGATGTCACAATTGAGCTAATCTCTGACTTTTCTGTTCCCACAATGACCTGACCTACCAAGAAAGCCTATGTGCATTCTACAGCCTCAGTGAAATCACAGCTTATCCCACTTTTTTCTATTTGTTTATTCTCACAAAGACCTGATGTGAAAATCTGTATAAAAGCTCCAATTGAGTGTTGTGTAAGAAGAGTTGTACTACAAATTGAAGTGAAAACATCAACATTAATAAGAAACAAGGAAAATTTGCCGGGTTCTTCAACTGCCAATGGATAGAGAAGAGATGACCTGTGAGTTGATACACCCAATAAATTTGAATATTTTAAGATGTTTACTTAAATTTTCCCATAAAAAACAATGAGCAAATTTCCTCCATAATTTGTCAGGGCAGATGAAAAAAAAAATGGGAAGACAAGAAATTTCAAAAGCCACTTGTCCAGAAGATGTACAGTACTGTACTAGTAAATATTCCATATATTCTGCTCAGCTTGGTTTTCCCATAGTAATACAGTACAGCAAAATGTCGATTTCAAGCGATTCAATATAAGATTATTGATTTAAAGCGACACCCACAATTAAGGACAATATTTTTAATTTAAAGCGAATCTTTCCTATTTTGCGCGAGTCAATCTGCTGCATCATTTTTAAAATTTTAAGCCTAATGTTTCTCTGGGCACGCTACACTGTCCTTAGGGCAAAGCTGTACTGTACATGTACTCAAAATAATGTACTAAATGATTACTAAAATTTTTGTCTCGTCCAAACTATAGCATGTTTATATTCAAATTAATCACAATCTTATAAGAAGTCCAGCAATGCAAATTATATTCTCCCCGGTCACTTCTGTGACATTTTATAAGCAAAAAACATAAACTCAACTGTCGAACATGTCACTGTCACTTCCCTCCCTCCCTCCCTCCCTCCCTCCCATCTTCCCAGCCGGGTTTTTGGTGTTTTAGGCTAAAAGTTTTTATTTTATATAATGTCACAGACTAAATTTAGGAGAATATAATTTGTATTGCTGGAATCTTTGCAAGACAGCAAATAATTTGAATATAAACATCAAGTAGTTTGAACAGGAGATAAAAAATTTTGCTCTTTGTAATAAATTTTTTAAATTAGAACTAAAATTTGTATGTCTAATGCGACCTATAGCATGTTTATATTCAAATTAATCACTATCTTATAAGAATTCCAGCAATGTTAATTATATTCTCCCATGTCATTTCAGTGACATTTTATAAGAGAAAAACTTAAAGTCACTCTTAAGGACAGATAAATAAATAAGCACTAGACCTTGGCATCAACTGTCAAACATATCACCTCACCTCCCTCCCTCCCCCCCCCCCCCCCCATCTTCCCAGCCAGTAAACAGACCATTTCGCATCCCTTAATTTTAGCTATGTTGATTTATGAGTGTTTGTTTTAACATAATACTACAAAAAGCAATGTTTTGTTTATTCTAGGAGATGGGCTGAGGTGCATCTGGGTAGATTCTCAGTCTTTTTAATATTTTGTGTTTCTCTTAAGTACCAAACTAAATTATTCCATTGAAACAACACTTCGATTTAGTGCGAATTCGGTTTAAAACGACCTCCCTTGGAATGCATTTCGTGTTATATCGACGTTGTAGTGGAATTCTCCCCTACAAACGCTGTTGGTCGCTGCCTAGCCGACCCCACCTATTCCCCAGTGTATGCCTCGTGGTCTAGGTCAACCAGCGCCGCCATACACCACGGAGCGGGGGTCAACTGCTAAGCCACGCCTACCCCCGCTATTTAAGACCTGACCTCGTGGTGATCTGCCTCTCGCTCTCTACCTACAGCCACAGCCAGCAACACAACCCTCTTCCGCCGCTGCCCGGCGGGCCTCGCTCCTCCGCCTGCCTGGTGGTCCTCTCTCCCGCTGGCGAGCATGGCGACCCACAAGCTGTCCTCCTGTGAGCATCCTCACCAACCAGCTCTCTCTACATCACGCTTGTAACCATGCCGCCTTCCCAGCACCAAGCTGCATTGTACATCCAATACGACATGTATATAGAGAGCACATCGTGAGTTTCCTTTCTCCATTCCATCCTGAGTGTGAACCAAACAATCTCATACCCCACAAATGGTGACTCCCGGAGATTCGCACTCACACAGGATGGAGGAGAAACTGATCACGCTCCCAGTCTTCAAGCAACATGGAAGACTGGCTTATCCACACAAAAGCAGCTCTCATCGACTCTACAACTACTGTTTCTACACCGCAGGTTAGACACCCTAGAGCAGCTCTGCTACTCTAAGCAGACACCAGCTCCTCTTCCTGCCCCAAGCACCACGTCCTACCGACCCCAGCACACCCGTCCTGCCTCAGACGCCGACCCCGGCCCAGCAGTAACCCCTGCCGCCCCTGATGCGGCCTCTGTTCCTGAGTGCGGACCCACACACCCCTCTTTTCTCCCTCAGGTACTCCCTGCTAATGTCCTGCACCCTGCTGCTGTCGTGGACCCAGCTGCTGTCACGAGCCCTCATCCGCTGCTGCTGAACAGCCCCTGCTCCTGACCCAGGCCCACACACCCCAGCAAGCGCACCTGGCGACTCTGTACCTGCCGTGAGGGAAGCACAACATTCATCGCCTCCACACACACTTATTCTCCCTCTCTACTCCCACAGATATTGTGTATCTAGACAGTTGTATCCAGCGACCGGCTCATCCACGCCATCGCCGTTGTCTCACATGAGGCACGCACCGCCCATTCTGCCTCGCATGTGCTAAGCAACTCTGCAGACAACAAGTCTCCTACACAGCCTGGAGGGAAGGGGGAGTATTGTAGTGGAATTCTCCCCTACAAACGCTGTTGGTCGCTGCCTAGCTGACCCCACCTATTCCCCAGTGTATGCCTCGTGGTCTAGGTCAACCAGCGCCGCCATACACCACGGAGCGGGGGTCAACTGCTAAGCCACGCCTACCCCCGCTATTTAAGACCTGACCTCGTGGTGATCTGCCTCTCGCTCTCTACCTACAGCCACAGCCAGCAACACAACCCTCTTCCGCCGCTGCCCGGCGGGCCTCGCTCCTCCGCCTGCCTGGTGGTCCTCTCTCCCGCTGGCGAACATGGCGACCCACAAGCTGTCCTCCTGTGAGCATCCTCACCAACCAGCTCTCTCTACATCACGCTTGTAACCATGCCGCCTTCCCAGCACCAAGCTGCATTGTACATCCAATACGACATGTATATAGAGAGCACATCGTGAGTTTCCTTTCTCCATTCCATCCTGAGTGTGAACCAAACAATCTCATACCCCACAACGTTCTACTGTACAGTGAAAAGTTTTCTTAGCCAAAAAGCTTTTAAAACATAAGAGCCTAGGCTGGGCCCTGGCAGGTGTTTTATATATATGTATGTTTATATGTTGCCTTTATTGAATATATATATTATATATTATGTTACTTCTTACCAAAGTCAGAAAGTGCTTAGGCTTCTGAAAACACGAAATGTGTTAGGCACGTTGTAACCAGGAACAGAGAATAAACGCCCAGCCAGACCGACCATGTGCTTGTCATTCTCCCATTAAATAACGCAAGATACTACACTGGCGATGACGATGGGATTCACAAAGTGTTGGTGAAGTCCTCGAAGAGAGAACAGTGACCACTGAAGGGAAGGCTACTCTGAACCTGAAGAATTTAAGTGAAGAGAGCAACCATGGCTGGCGTCAGTGGATACATCGGACGATTGGGGGAGTATGATGCAGACAAGGAAGATTTCACATCATATTGTGAGAGAATGGACTTCTTTCTGGCAAATGAATTAATGGACGATGGTGATGATGTTCAGAAGAAGAAAGCGCTTCAAGAGAAAAGGAAAGCAATCTTTTTGACAGAGGTAGGAGCTAATGTTTATTCTACTCTGGTCAATCTGCTCACTCCAGACAAACCCAAGGACTCCTCGCTGATTCAGATTACCAAGATTCTGAAGCAACATTTTGATCCTGCTCCACTTGAGATAGCTGAAAGTTATAGATTTGGCACCAGAGATAGAGGGAAAGATGAATCAGTAAGTAATTATATAGTAGCTTTGAAGAAGTTATCCATTCACTGTAACTTTGGACAGTTCTTGAACCGAGCTCTAAGAGACAGGTTTGTAATAGGCCTGAATTATGAAAAAATACAGAATAGGTTAATGAACACCACTAACTTAACTTTTGAAAGTGCATGCCAGATAGCTACAAGCATGGAATTGGCCGAGAGAAACACCAGAGAATTTGTTCCCAATGCTGGTAGTGAAACAGTTAGCAGTAGTGGCTCAGTGTGTAAAGTAACTGTAGCTAAAAGGAATAAGTATACCACAAAACAAGGAACACATGCTGATTTAAAATGTAAGAGGTGCCGAGGGAAACATGAAAGCTTTCAGTGTAAGTTCAAGAATTCAAAATGTTACAATTGTCAACGTATTGGACATATTGCTCCTGCCTGTAGAAGTGATAAAGATAGAGTATGTCATTGAAGGTGGAGAGAAGGAAATGAAAAACAGTATTCATGAGAGTGTTAATAATTTTGGAACTGATAATGATGAGAGTGCCTATGTGTTTACTATTTACATCAGTCGTGAAGAGAAAGTTAAACATAGGTATAATGTGGACTTGTGTATTAATGACACACCTGTAACCATGGAAGTGGATACTGCAGCTGATTTCTCCATAATGAGTAAAGATATGTATGAGAAATTATTTGTGCATGTGCCTTTAGAAGACTCAGGAGTCAAGTTGAGAACTTCTACTGGGGAGATTTTGAACACAGAAGGTAAATTAGAGTGTGAGGTAAAGTACAAAAATCAGAATTTAAAGTTGCCATTAATTATAGCTAGTTATGTGAATAGACCAACTTTGTTAGGTAAGAACTGGTTGTGTGAACTTGAGATGGACTGGAAGGAGATATTTAGTGTTAAGAATGTGTAACAGTATTCCAGGTCTTGAGAAATTGCTTGAAAAATACAAGATATTATTTGCAAAGGGACAAGATGGTATAAAGGGTTATGAAGCTCATATCACCATTGACAATGATGTTACACCCATACATGCTAAGTCCAGACCTGTTCCTTATGCACTGAAAGGTGAGGTTGAGAAGGAATTAGACAGACTTGTGAGTGAGAGAATTATTGTGAAAACTACCAAGAGCAATTGGGCTGCTCCAATAGTAATTGTACCTAAAGCTGATAAATCTGTTAGACTATGTGGTGATTATAAAGTTACCATTAATCAAGCTATTGAGGATGAGCAATATCCCTTACCCACATCTCAAGATTTGTTTGCTGCACTAACAGGTGGAACCATTTTCACTGAGTTAGACTTGTCCCAAGCATATGCTCAGGTCTCTGTTGATGCTGAAAGTCAACATTACCTTTCCATCAACACTCATAAAGGATTGTATAGGTTCAAAAGGTTGCCTTATGGTGTTAAAAGTGCACCAAAGTTATTTCAGTGCATCATGGACAAAATTCTTGTGGGTCTTCCCAATGTGTTATGTTTTCAGGATGATGTCCTTATTGTTGACAATGACATCCAAAATCATGTCAAAACCCTAGCCACAGTGTTCGAAAGATTGTTGGCACACAATATCAGGCTCGACAAGAGCAAATGTTCATTCCTAGCTAAAGAAGTAACTTATCTTGGCTACAAAGTGAATGCAGAAGGGCTGAGACCTGTAGAAGATAAAGTAGGAGCCATAGTAAATTTACCTGCTCCAAAAAATGTCAGTGAATTGAAAGCTTTCCTAGGTAAGATACAGTATTATTCAAGGTTCTTGAGTGGACTTTCATCAGTTTTAGCCCCTCTGCATGAACTATTAAAGAAAGGGATACCATGGAAATGGAACAGTGCAACTCAGAAGTCATTTGAAGATTGTAAAGCTGCTCTGACTAGTACTGATGTTTTGGTCCACTATGATACCAGTAGAACACTAAAGCTTGCTTGTGATGCACCGGACTATGGATTAGGTGCACTCATAAGTCACATTATGGATAACGGTGAAGAAAGACCCATTGCATATGCCTCGAGAACTCTTGCCCAAAGCGAGAAAAATTATGCGCAAATAGAGAAAGAGGCTTTGTCTATCATATTTGGAGTAAAGAAATTTCACCAGTATCTATATGGGAGGAATTTTGTTTTAATAACTGATCACAAGCCTCTCTTGTCAATTTTGGGTCCTAAATCACCTGTTCCTACACTTGCTGCAGCAAGAATGCAGAGATGGGCTTTGATATTGTCGGCATATGACTATGAGATACAGTACAGACGTTCAGATGATCATTCCAATGCAGATGCTTTGCCAAGGTTGCCATGTAGTGGATCAAATGATGGAGTAGAGCCTAAGGTTTATGCTGTAACCATGATAGCAGAAGATTTTCCAGTCACCTGCGGAATGATTGCTCATGAAACTAGGAAAGATGTTGTATTAGGAAGAGTCCTGGAGTATACACTAAATGGATGGCAAGAGATTTGTCCATCCTTAGACTTTCAACCGTATCATTTAAGGAGATGTCAATTATCAGTAGAACAGGGATGTGTGCTGTGGGGTATGAGAATGTCAATTCCACAGTGTTTTAGAGGGCAAATTTTGAATGAACTGCATTTTGAACATCCAGGTATATGTGCTATGAAAGCACTGGCCAGAAGTTTTGTGTGGTGGCCTAAACTGGATGGCGAAATAGAAATGATGGTACGTGAGTGCTCTGTTTGTCAGAATGTTAGGAGTATGCCACCCAGCACACCTTTGAAAACCTGGAAATGGCCTACCCGTCCCTTCTAAAGAGTACACATTGACTTCTATGATAAGGGAACAGACAAATTTCTTGTATTACAGGTTGACAATCCCTTATCCGAAATCCTTGGGACCAGATGCATTTCGGTTTTTGGAATTTTTCGGATTTCAGAATGGTTAGTTTTTTTTTTTTTTTTTTTTTTTTTTTTTTTTTTTTTTTTTTACAGGGATCAGCCCACCCGGGCACAGCAGGTCACTGACTCACATTGGGGCCTAGGGGCTAAAATATAATAATAATAATAATAATAATAATTATTGTTATCATTCTTATTTTACTTTTGTGTATTTTTTATTAAAAATTTTATTTACTATGAATAATTATTATTATTACTGTACAGTTGGTCCTCGTATTACGCGGTTAATGTAACCCGGAGGGTACCGCGGAAAGTGAGAAACGCGTAAAGTGAATAACATAACATATGGGATTAATTGAAATGGAGTCCGGGCCGATCCCCAAACTCCACTTTTTGACGACACACAACCATGTTGTAGTAAAAATATTATCTTAACTTTATGATGGCATGCACACACAATTAATAATTAAGAGAAATATCAATAATATTAGGTTTTTTAACACTTACATTAGTAGAAAAGATGGCTGGGCACACGGGGATGGGCGGTTGGTTCTGAGGCAGAGGGCAGATTATTGGCCCTCACCTGTATCACTTGTATCAATTGTATCACTATCCACCACAGAGGCTTGCAGGGCCTCTTTGTCAAACCCCCCAAAGTTCATATAAGTCCATATCCTCACTATAATTATCACTATCACTGACTTGGGCCGGCTGTAGTGGGTGGCGGGTGAAGAACTCGGTAATGTTTTGATGACTGGGCGACCTTGTGCGCACCATTTTCGCGCCTCTTACACAACATGGCGGATGGCGGGAGGTTTGGATCCAAAAATGGCGCGGCTTGCCAGCCGCTCTCCGCGTAATGGGGTTCACGACCGCGGAATGTGAAAATGTTAGGTTCTGGCAAGGCACCGCGTTAACGGTGAAACGCGGATTGTGGGACCGCGTAATAGGAGGACCAACTGTATTATCATTATTATTATTATTATTACCTGTATTATTATAATTATTATTACTATTACATTTTCACACACCCCCCCCCCCCCAGGCCCCGATGTGGGTCAGTGACATGTGCCCGGGTGGGCTAATACCCATAAAAAAAAAAAAAAAATTGCTCCACATAAAAAAAAATTCGGTTTTCAGAGCTTTTCGGTTTTCGGAATTTCGGATAAAGGGTTGTCAACCTGTAATTGATAGTCATTAAAGTGGATTGATGTTAAGCACATGTACAGTACTAATGCTGGTAGCACCATTCATGAATTAAGATTAATATTTGCCGAACATGGAATACCAGAAGAGGTAGTTTCTGACAATGGTCCTCCATTCCAATCATCAGAGTTTAAAAACTTCATGAGATTCAACGGTGTAAAGCATGTACTGACCCCACCCTATCATCCTGCCTCTAATGGTGCAGCTGAGAGATCAGTTAGAATTGTAACGGAAGCACTTTCCAAGCAGGTAATTCAAGGAACTGTAGGAAAACCAATGAAACACAGACTAGCAAATTTCTTACTCAGATACAGAACCATGCCACATAGTGTGATAGGATGTTGTAGTGGACGTCTCCCCTACAAGCTGCCACGCACCACCTGTTACCGCCTTCCCTAGCAACCAAGCGTATCCGCATTCCATTGCCCGCCGTATCCTAGCAACGGAACTAGTCACCGGCTACTTCTCGGGTTTTTCCACCATGACTCATAGCCGCTGCTGGGTGTATATAAGCTCTGTCTCTCCATTGAGATGCATTCTGACCAATCTTCTTGAACAAGCAACATCTCCTCCAGCAAGCTCCACACTGTTAACATTTCATTCAACCAGGAGGCCAGCAACAGGCAACATCTTCTCTAACGGAGCTCCTGCACACATACCTCCTTCGACAAGCTACTCACCGCACGTCTCTACCAAGCAGCCCCTCACCACACAGCACCTCCAGCACCAGACTGTCTATCATATAACTTATATATTATACAAGAAAACCACATTAGAGTTTCCTTCCATCCTGAGTGCTAGACAACTTTAATATCTCGATACCCCTACAATGGTGACTCCCGGAGATAAGCACTCACACAGGATGGAGGACGGACGGATCTCTCTGCCGATTTTCAACCACAACGTCGAGGACTGGCTTGACCATGTGGAAGCAGCCCTCGCCGGCTCACGAGCGACCGACGACCAAAAGTATTGCGCCCTGCTTTGTGCCTTACCCACGGAAGTGGCCACGCGGGTCTCACAAACCATTTCCAACCCTCCAGATCACAACAAATTCGCTACCCTGCGGGCTGCCTTGAAGACGTGTTATCAACAGACCAGCCCCAATCTCCTGCAAGATCTATCCTCTACCTCCCTCGGGAACTCAACCCCAGGACGTCTCTGGGAGGAGATGTGTCGGCTGAACTCCCGTCACACAGACAGACTCCCCGACTCTATCCTGCGCCAGCTTCACGCACAAAAGCTACCCACAGAAGTACGCAACATCCTGTCCGCAGTAGATTACTCTACGACACCGGAACTATATGCAACCGCGGCAGATAGAATTTTTAACGAATGCGCTGCTGCACCCCTTGCCGCCACGGTCACACCAGTACCTACCATCGAACTTGTAAGCCGGGTCAACGCCCCTCAGCCGAGCAATTCCTCACAAGACATCAAGGACCTGTTGCAAATTTTGAACCGCAGGATGGACACTGTTGAGCAGTTCTGCTCCTCCATACCCGCTGCTGCGCCGGTTCCTGACTCACATACTACGCCCTACAAGTTCCGACACACAGCAGCCAAACCCCAGCACAACAAATTTACCCTCTGCTGGTATCACCAGACTTTCGGCCGCTATGCTCGAAACTGTGAGCCCTATTGCACCTATTCGGGAAACGGCAACACCGGAGGCTGGTAGACGCCTCAGCCTCCGTCCCTCCAGGCGTCTCATTACTGCGCGTCACCGACCGCACCTCCGGCAAGAAGTTTCTCATCGACACCGGTTCATCGGTCAGCCTCATCCCTCCCTCACTACGAGGCAAGTCAAAGCAACCCTCGTATGACCTGTTCGCTGCCAACGGTACCTCCATCGCCTCCTACGGCGTACGCACCCTCGCCTTAGACCTCGGTCTGCCCAAGACTCTGCGTTGGTTATTCGTGATAGCAGACGTGTCTCAACCCATCCTTGGTTTCGACTTCCTCACCTTCCACAAGCTCGGCGTCAAACCAAGTCATCTATGCCTCATTCATGAGCCTACAGCACGCAAGATCCAGGGTTCTCGTGCCAGACACACGGACGCTATCACCTGTCTTGCGCCTTCCAACGAGTTCTCCTCCCTGCTCGACGAATTCAAGGAGCTTTTCTCACCCCGAGTCTCCCTACCCCCACCACCTACGTCGGGAATTTTCCACCACATCGAAACCAAAGGACCACCTGTCTTTTCACGCCCTCGCCGCCTGCGCCCTGAGCTCCTGTACACAGCATAGACAGAGTCAAACCGGCCGCCTTACCCGTCGGGCCCCCAGCCCAGCAGCACCATCAACAAACTACGCCTGCACCAGTCCACCCGCAGTTACCACCGGCAGCAACACCACGCCCACGACATTTCTGGGCACCCTCTTTTCACCCTCATGTACAACCTGCTCCTGTCATAGAACCTGAACCTGTAGTAAGCCTCCCTCCTATCATAGAACCTGCTCCTGTCATAGACCCTCCTCCTGTCATAGAACCTGAACCTGCTCCTGCCATGGACCCTCCTCCTGACGCAGCCCCTGCAGCAGCAGGAGCACAACAACCATTGCTTGTACAACCTCCTCTAATCCCAAACCCTCTTTCTCCTCCTAATTCTCCCACAGGTTTTGTGTCACTGGACGGAGTTGTTACACGTAGCGGTCGAGTCGTACATACACCTGCCCGGTATGTGTTATGTGTGGGACACAACCCGGACAACATCCAGCCTCCCGCCGCGCCGGGAGGGGAGGGGGAGTATTGTAGTGGACGTCTCCCCTACAAGCTGCCACGCACCACCTGTTACCGCCTTCCCTAGCAACCAAGCGTATCCGCATTCCATTGCCCGCCGTATCCTAGCAACGGAACTAGTCACCGGCTACTTCTCGGGTTTTTCCACCATGACTCATAGCCGCTGCTGGGTGTATATAAGCTCTGTCTCTCCATTGAGATGCATTCTGACCAATCTTCTTGAACAAGCAACATCTCCTCCAGCAAGCTCCACACTGTTAACATTTCATTCAACCAGGAGGCCAGCAACAGGCAACATCTTCTCTAACGGAGCTCCTGCACACATACCTCCTTCGACAAGCTACTCACCGCACGTCTCTACCAAGCAGCCCCTCACCACACAGCACCTCCAGCACCAGACTGTCTATCATATAACTTATATATTATACAAGAAAACCACATTAGAGTTTCCTTCCATCCTGAGTGCTAGACAACTTTAATATCTCGATACCCCTACAATGTACTCCTGCAGAGTTAATGGTGAAGAGACAGTTGAGAACAAGATTAAGTTTAGTTAAGCCAAGTCTGTTTGAAGTTGTAGAGAAGAAACAAGCTCAACAAAAAATGTATCATGATAAGAGTTCCAGTGAAAGAGTGTTCAAGGTAAATGACAGGGTGAGAGTTAGGAATATGGCTAAAGGTTATGGTACTGTACATGCAAAGTGGATAACTGGTGTCATTGACAAGGTATGTGGATCTAGGACATATTTAGTAAAATGTGGTAACTCTTTGAGATTTGTTCATGTGGATCACATCATTCAGGCACATGACGAGATGAATGTAGCACCAGGACATGATGATAAACTTGACACAGTTTCAGATGATCATGATGATGATGATGTATAAGATGATGTTTCCCAGCATCCACTCACTGTGTCAACTGATTGTAGTGATGATATGTCTGTCACTGATAATGCACAGAGTGCAAGTGAAACCCCTGTAAAACTTGATGGAGGGAATAGTCCTAGAAGATCAAACAGAGTTAGGAGACCTGTAATTAAATTAGACCTCTAATTATCTGAATTGTGAACAGGCCTTTCAAAACAGTTTAGTTAGGAAGTTATATTTGTTGTGTTCTATTCCCTTCTTCCCTGCCATATGTATTGTTATTCTGTAAGTTTTGTTTATTTAGGATTTGTAGCAGCCATGCTCTCTTTTGAAAGGGAGAAATAGTGTTTTATATATATGTATGTTTATATGTTGCCTTTATTGAATATATATATTATATATTATGTTACTTCTTACCAAAGTCAGAAAATGTTTAGGCTTGTGTAAACACGAAATGTGTTAGGCACGTTGTAACCAAGAACAGAGAATAAACGCCCAGCCAGACTGACCATGTGCTTGTCATTCTCCCATTAAATAACGCAAGATACTACAGCAGGGTGCATTACCGAGTGCTAAGAGAGTTGTGCAACAAGCTTGCCGAGCCCTATAAAATCCTGTTCTGCCAATTCAAGGACAAGCAAAAACATACCCAGTGACTGGAAAATGGCATATGTGAATTCTATATTCAAACCGGGAGATCGTCACTCCACAAATAATTATAGGTTCGTTAGCTCGACCAGCATAGTGTGTAAAGTACTAAAGAGCATTACTCGAGATGCCTTGAGGAAACTTCTACCATGAGACAACCTTGCAAAGGAATGCCAACATGGTATTATGCCAGGATGCTCCTGCTTGACATAATTATTTAAGGTGCTGGATGTGTGGACCCAAATCCTGGAGCGTGGTGGCAATATTGACAATATATATCTTGACTTTTCCAAGGGTTTGGATAGTGTACCCCATGAAAGGTAGAAGGTTGAAAATTAAACTGGAAGGGTACAGAATTCGGGGGGAGGGGGTGTCCTAACATGGATTGAGAGACTTTCTTCATGACCACAAGCAGCGTGTGGTGATTAATGACATGAAATCATCATGCGTACCTGTGACAAGCAACACAGGGCAGTGTACTGGGCCCATTATGGTTGGTTTCATAAATGACATGCCAGAAGCTATACACTCCTTCATACATATGTTTGCAGACAATGCAAAGTTATTCAGGGAAATTAAGAACAAAACAAACTGAGAAGAGCTACAGAAAGATCTCTGTCCATTTCAGGAGTGGTCAAAGGAATGGCTGTTAAGATTCTACATCACAGTGAGGAGGAATATCACATGTTCCAATGGGACAAAGATACAGCATTAACAGAGACCAAATGTGAAAAGGACTTGGGTGTGATTGTTGCCAACAAACTAAATTTTTTGGATCATTGTGAGAAGAAGATGAATCAAGTGACTAAGATAGTGGGTCTTATAAGAAGGTCGTTCAGATACCTAGTCCTGCATAGAGCTCTTCAAAAGTAAGGTGCTTTCCTGCTTGCAGTACAGTATGTGTTGTCACCCCATCTGGTCCCTGAGACATGTTATAAACTGTCAGTTGATTGAAAATATACAAAATAGGGCCACCAGACTGGTGCCTGCACTAGGGCACCTCAGTTACCCAGAAAGATTAGAACACCTGCAACTACCTAGCTTATACTATGGGTGGGCAAGGAGTGACTTAATAGAAATCTATAAACACCTAAGAGGACATTACCCAGTTGAGTGTCCATATCTGGAGCTGGCAGATGCCCACGCCACTAGATGTCACAGCTTAAAGTTGAAGAAGCCACAAGTTCAAAAAATTGTCAGGGCAAACATTTTCGGAGTGAAGGTTGTGAACTGTGACGGAGCCGAGTGTGAGTTCATTCAAGATCATACTTAACCAACACTAGAACAGGTACAGATACATCCTGGAACAAGTACATAACCAGTACTTCTCAACAGTACATAACAGAGGCATAACTGACTGCCCAAGTGGCTAACAAGAGGATTAGTGGTGAAGAGGATAAAGAAGAGAAAGTAAAGTAAAATTTACTGACTAACTTAGACATTCAAACTTAAAAGAAGTAAATAACATATCAAATAAACCATGAAATAAGATGAAACTGATAGAAAAACGCTAAAACATAATGTTTTAATTTTATAAATACAATACAGTATAGTCTGCATTTACGCGGTCAATTGAACCCGTGGAGGGCCGCGGGCGGGCGGGCGGGCGGGCGGGTCTTGTTGCGTCTCTGTAACAAAGCGTGTTCGGTATTCAGGCCTTCGATGTAGAGCGGCAGAAATTGGACAGTGATTACATAAGATCGTCAAGATCGTCTTAGTGATGTGAAAGTGTAAATCGATGTAGGACCTTTAATGCTAGACGCGATTGTATTTTTGAAAATTCAATTTCCACTGAGTTGGAGGTACAGCCAGGGTCACAGGCCTATAACCACACAATCACTGCCACATGACAAAGCTTTTATTTAATTTTATTTTTTTAAGGTGTTGTGGTCACAGTTGTGATAAAGGCCAACCAGGTAGTGTAGTACAGTGACCCCTCGGTTAACGAACTCAATCCGTTCCAGAAGGTCGTTCGTTAACCGAAAAGTTCGTTAACCGAAACCATTGTTTCAATGGGTTTTTGGGTAATTGGTTCCAGCTCACCGAAAATTTCCTAAATTCAACAAAAATGGTAGAAAAGTTCACTTACTTTGAGGTGTATTTGTAGAAGGCTCCTGGATGATGATGATGATGATGATGATGATGATGATGATGGGATTTAGAATGGGGGTGGAGGAGAAGGAAGAAGAGAAGGCATTGGGGTGGAAGAGAAGTCACCCCATGGCGCCATTTCACCCATAAAATTTTAGCTCTCTTGGTGTAATTCAAGATTATTTTCTTTAAATCAACACTGCACTGCATTATATATTGTCAATATGTAAAATATATTTCAAAATGACCAATAATTTGCTTGGAAACACAGAAAAAAAGCATTTAGTTGAAGAGAGTCTCAAGCAAGATGTTACCTCCAGTGAAAACAGAGAGACTAACGCCTGTTTGCTGTGTTAAGAGGCTGGATGCCGCGCATTAAACTAGTCACTTTACCTTCAATTATGTTCAATAATTGTTAAAATGACTAAAAAATTTAATATTAAACTTTTAAAATTATTGAATAGTATAAACTTCTTGATATTTACTAAAATAGTCAGGAATTTAAGCCCTAGAACCGATTAATGTATTGGCGGACTGATACTAAAGCTGGTTGCCTGGTCAGTGCAAGCGAAAACATGTTGAGGTCGGTTCGTAAGAAATTCGTTAACCGAATTTTTGTTCGTTAACCGAATTGAAGATCCTTACGGAAGGCAGTTCGTTAACCGAAATTTCGTTAACCGAGGCGTTCGTTAAACGAGGGGTCACTGTACTGTGATTTTAGGTCAACCAGTTCATAGTGTCAACAGTGACTGCAGAAGAGACTGTAAATAACTTAAAGTGAATACATATTGGCAATCAAGCTGGTAAGGACAACTGCCAGCCTATTCGTGTCATAGGTGCCACAGAGACTTTAAATTTTATTTTGTTTGTGTGCTTTCTCAAGGACTGAAACTGTGCCTACAATACACCATTCACAGGGAGCTACAGTGTACGCAGTCGCAGACGACAACTCTATAGGCAACAGAGAGTAGCTAAGTACTTTTTCTCTCTTTACTTTTTTAAATAGGTGTAGATCTATACACAGTCTGCACCCCCCCCCCCCCCCGCAACAACAACAACCATGAGTTTGATATGTGATTACTGCAGGGAGACATCGGATATGGAGGATATAGGCCTGACCAATGCACAGTTTAGGAAGTTACTAACTGCCATAAAGCATAATGGCTGTTGCTGGTATTGCCCTGGCTGCATAGTCAAGGTGAATGAAGCGATTGCAAGCCATAAGGGAACGAGTTCTCTAGGGACGAAAATAGATGAAACTGGTGCCCTGCTGGTTGACAAACTGGAGCAAGTTGGGAAAGAGATCCTTGCTAAGACTGAGGAAGTAGCTGAGAGAATGGAGGTGATTGCGAAGAGGAGTTATGCTGACGTATTAGGAGGGCCACGGGGGGGGGGGGGGGGGGGCGGAAAGTAATGCAGGATCAGTACAGGTTCTACAACAGCTCGGGACTTTGAAGAAGTGTGTCGAAGAAATGAAAATTAACGGACCTACTGTTAGGGGAGAGGAGGAACACCAGGAACGGCTCCAGAGCAGGAGCAATGTAATAGTTTTTGGAGTCCCAGAGAGCCAGGCGGAAGGAACTGTGAGTAAGAAAATACACGATAAGGTGCTGTTTCAAAATATTTGCACAGAGGTTCTGAAGATTCCATCAACCCCTCAGGATATGAGGAGGCTGGGACAAAAGCAGAGGGCTAAGCCTCGCCCCCTCAGGATCACACTAGTGAGTGAGGAGGAGAAATGGGAGGTTATTCGGCAGGCAAAAAACTTAGCAAGGAGCAAGGCATTTTGGGATGTATTCATTCACCCAGACCGCACGGTAATGCAGAGGAAACAGCACAAGAAGCTCCTGCAGGACTTGAAGCAGAAGAGGGAGGAGTCGAGGAGAAACGGGGACAACGTGTACATGGGTTATACTCAGGGGGAGGGTAGTGGAAACAAGTGTGCTGACACAGGGCCAGGGGGTAGCAGTGCACCCTCCACCCACTCAACCCCCCACCCGGGAGGCGGCACCAGCTCAGCCTACCAGACAGGAGGGGGCGAGCGCCGTGTAAACAATGACATTTCTAACCACACCCTGCAAAATACAGTGTACTTAGCAAATGCTGCAGCTTCTGAGAATGTGGGGGGAGCGGGTTTATTATTAAGAGCAGAGACGTTACCGAGAACAAATTCTGGCTTGAATGTCATGTACACTAATACTGACACGTTCCTTGATAAGAGAGAGGAGTTTGAAACACTACTTAGAGTACACCAACCAGATATTGTAGGTGTTGTAGAACTGTTGTACAAGAACAGGAGAATCGACCCAGAGGAATGTGAGTTCAGTATTGCTGGATATGACTCATTTACAAACCTATCTCAAGAAACTTGCAAAAGGGGTGTGGTTATCTACGCTAGGCAAGACCTTAGAGCCAGCCAGGCGAGGGTACAGGGAGAGGATGTTTTTGAAGAGTCCAAGTGGTGTAAAATTAAATTAAAGGGAGGGGACTTACTTATCATCGGGTGTATCTACAGATCCCCAAACTGTGGCCCACTAAATCAAAGGAACTTAAGAACCTTAATAAACAATGCGGCGATGCTCAACCCTAGCCACCTACTTATCATGGGGGACTTTAACTATGGCGACATCGACTGGAGAAACGAGTCCACCCCGAATGACTTGAATAACCCTGCTACTCTTTTCGTAGAAACTCTGAGAGATAATTTTCTGTTCCAACATGTTAGAGGCCCGACACATTACAGAGGGGAGCAAACACCCAAGCCACTTGACCTCATCATAACAAACGAAGAGGGTAAGGTGGCCAAGCCAAGGTGCAAATATTACAAGGGAAATTACAATGGGATGAGGGAAAAGATGAGGGGTATCAACTGGCCTGATGTATTAAGGTACAAGAACGCTGACACTACGCTGAATATCATAACTAGTAAAATGACCCATTTGATCGATAAATATATACCCAAGACCAAACCCAGTGCTTCTAGGAATACGAGGGGATCACTACACATGAACCATGCAGCGGTCGACAAAATTAAGAAGAAAACCCAGAAATTCAAGACGTGGGTTGGGTCAAACGATGAGCAAGACAGGAGGATGTATACAAAAGCCAGAAACCAAGCAAAGATAGAGTGTAGGAGGGCTGAAAAGGAGTTCCAGAGGCTGGTTGCAAGCGAGGTCAAGTCAAACCCAAAGGCGTTTTACCGCTATGCAAAGTCGAAATTGAAAACGCGAGTAGGAGTATCAGACCTGAGGCTGGTGGATGGTAGTTACGCAGATTCTGACCAGGATAAAGCTGAGGCATTGAACAGCTTCTTTTCCTCAGTGTTCACAAGAGAGGATGCAACTAACCTTCCTGCGTTTGAGGACAGACGGTTCGACACAGCACTGACCCACATTGTGTTCACAGAAGAGGGTATTAGAAATAAACTGTCCAGTCTAAAGGTCCATAAGAGTCCCGGCCCTGACATGGTGCAGCCTAGAGTGCTAAGAGAGTTGTGCAACGAGCTTGCAGAGCCCCTGAAAATCCTGTTTTGTAAATGCCTGGATGAACAAATGGTCCCCAGTGAATGGAAAGTGGCTTATGTGAGTCCTATCTTCAAGAAGGGCGATCGTCACTCCATAAACAACTATAGACCGGTGAGCCTGACCAGCATAATATGTAAAGTACTTGAGGGTATTATCAGAGATGCCACAATGGAACATATAATACGAAACAACCTTGTAAAAGATTGCCAACACGGTTTTATGCCGGGGCGCTCTTGCTTAACACAATTGCTCAAGGTATTGGATATTTGGACCCATATTCTGGAACGGGGTGGTAATATCGACAATATTTATCTAGATTTTGCCAAGGCTTTCGACAGTGTACCCCACGAAAGGCTGAAAATCAAACTGGAAGGGTACGGAATTCGGGGAAATGTCCTAGCGTGGATAGAAGACCTTCTACATGACCGCAAGCAATGTGTGGTGATTAATGGCACGAAATCGTCAAATGTACCTGTAACAAGTGGGGTACCACAGGGCAGTGTATTGGGCCCGCTGTTGTTTGTTTGTTTCATAAATGACATGCCTGACGTACACTCCTCCATACAAATGTTTGCCGATGACGCCAAATTATTTCGGGAAATTAAGAACCAAGCGGACTGTGAAGAGCTGCAGAAGGACCTCTGTGGGCTCCAGGAATGGTCAAAGAAATGGCTGCTGAGATTCAATGTCACGAATTGTAAGAGGTGCACCTGGGGCATACCAACGGTAAGGAGGCGTATCATATGTCCCAACGGGATGAAGAAACTGCACTAGTTGAGACTGTGTGTGAGAAGGACCTAGGTGTGTATGTTGACAATGAACTGAAGTTCTCAGGCCATTGTGAGAAGAAGGTAAATCAGGCAAATAAATTATTGGGTCTTATAAGGAGATCGTTCAGATATCTAGACGGTCCGTCCCTCGTAAGGATCTTCAGGAGTGAAGTGCTTCCCCATCTGGAGTACTGTCACCCCATCTGGTCCCCGAGATATGCTAGGGACTGTCAGTTGGTTGAAAATGTTCAAAGGAGGGCCACCAGACTGGTGCCTGCACTTCGGCACCTCAGCTACCCTGAGAGATTGGAGCGCCTGAACTTGCCTAGCTTATACTACAGACGGGCAAGGGGGGACCTAGTTGAGGTGTATTAGCATCTCAGGGGGCACTACTCAGTTGAGTGTCCTTACTTGGAGCTGGCGGACGCTCGTTCCACAAGGGGTCACAGCTCAAGATTGAAGAAGCCGCAAGTCCAGAAAACCATGAGGGCAAACTTTTTCGGAGTGAGGGTTGTAAACTCTTGGAACAATCTACCAGAGAGTGTTGTGACGGCATGGAGTGTGAGCTCTTTCAAGACAAGACTTGACCAACACTGGAGCGGGTTCAGGTACATTCAGGAGCCGGTGCATGCCCAGTATTTGAAAACAGTGAGTGACAGAGACGTGACCGATCGCCCGGGCGGCTAGCGAGCCGATCTTTTGGTGAAGAAGATAAATGAAAAGAGACGTGACCGATCACCCAAGCGGCTAACAAGCCGATCAGTGGCGAAGAGGATAAAAGTAAAAAGAAAAACGCTAAAACATAATGTTTTAATTTTATAAATACAATACAGTATAGTCTGCATTTACGCGGTCAATTGAACCCGTGGAGGTCCGCGTAAAACGAGAAACGCGTAAATGAAATAACAGAACATATGGGATTAATTGAAATATAGACTGGGCCGACCCCCAAACTCCACTTTTTCCGACACAATGCGTACCTTGTAGTCAAAATAACGTCTTAATTTTATGATGGTATGCACACACAATTAATAATTAAGAGAAATATCTATAATATTAGGTTCTTTAACACTTACGTTAGTAGAAAAGATGGGTCGGCACGTGGATGGCGGCTGGTTCCAAGGCAGAGGGCAGATTAGTTGCCCTCCGGTGAATCACTTTCACTTTCACTACTCGCAGAGGTTTGCAGGGCCTCCCAGACAAACCCCTCAAAGTCCATATCCTCACTGTCACTATCACTATCACTGACTTGGGCTGGCTGTGGTTGTGGTGGGTTGCGGGTGTGGAAGTCCTCAGTACTACGTTGACGACTAGCAATGATGTTGTCGAGATAGATCTGGATATACGGCTCCATAACTTTCGTCAGATGGTTATTAGACACTTCATACCGATGCTTGTCTGGGTCGTTGTCAAGGATGAGCTTAATTTTCTCCCCCAACTCGATGATTTCCTTCACATTATCATGGCTTGGTCCAGGTAATTCAAGGTTTTTCTCGGGTGGTGGGGGTCCCGCTGAAGCCATTGTGAGGGGAATAGCGGGCACAAGAAAGAACTGTATACGCGGACTGAGAACAATGAGACAGGCCCGGCTAGGTCAGCGACTTCTACCTTCTGGTGGCAGGGCACGTCATGTTACATTAGACCAATCACAGCTAGCGGCAGAGGGAATGCGTGGCCCAATCACAGTCCGATACGTCATATGACGTCAGCGATAACGTAAGAGCGGCCTAATGTGCACCACTCACCGCGCCGCTTCCCATGTATGGTCAAGAATGGACCGCGTGGGTAAAAAATGGCGCGGCAGTCTGGACCTCTCCAGCCACTCGCCGCGTAAATTACCAAATTTACCGCGTAATTAAAGCATTTTCATTCTGGCAAAGCACCAAGTAAATGACCAAACACGTAAACAAAAAACGGGTAAATCCAGACTATACTGTACTGTACAGTACTAATAAATTTGAGGTAACACTCACCAGTGACATGGAAGAATCTTGCTTAGTGAAGCTGGCATTTAGGATGGGGTTGTTGAGTTACATAAATCACTACATTCACAGTCAGTATTATACAGTACCAGTAATTCAACGTGTATGGTACTGAAAAAACGATCAGTTCACTTTCCTGTACTGTACAGTATATAGTACATAGAACATTACCAGTAACCCTGATCACTAAACATTACTTTTGTCCATTCTTAGCCAATTTTCTGTAATATTTTACAACATGGAGAGTGGCTAATATATGCAAAAGAGTGAAGGGAATGTATGAGTGATAATAACAAATAATATCACTAATATTAATTTTACAAAGGTTTGCAAAGATCAATATGTAAAACCAAATTTTTAGCATAAGAAATAGGAAGAGGAGACATGTACTGTATATCAGTAACACAAAGTGACTCAATGAACACTGAGACTTCTATTTGACTTGATTTGCCTTGTATCTTGAAGGAAAGAAGATATAATCCAGGGAAAGTAGGAAAGCCTGAATAGTGGATACCCTTCCTATGTTGAAGTCAGATTTGATTTTGCATGGTTTATTATCTAGTGCTAAAATTCATAGTGCATGGATGGTAGTAATCTCCCTGTTAGCCAGAATAATTGGTGCAGAGTAGTTCTGGGTTTGAGAAATTTCTGGGTACAGGTATACTCCAAAAATCGATGGCCCATTAACTGCTGCTTCACATAACCGATGATTACGTATTGGGGAAATACCCCGCAAGTTTCATTGATACCCTGTTGATCCAAGGATTGAGGGAAGAGCGGCAGAGCTGTTTTGAATTTGGCGGGTGGTAGTGTGATGCGAATTCTTGCCACAACAGGGCATTGCTCTCTGCCTCCGACTCATTTCCGCCTCTCTGCACTTGTTTACACTTGCCATGTGTCTCTGATTTCCTATTTTTTCATTATTCCGACTTTGTGTGTTTCACAATCATGCGAAATGCCCCAGTGATAGTTCCTCTTGCGCTGCCTCTTGATGTGATGTGATAAGGCATTATAAGGTGTAACAAGAGTGGTGATGAACCAGTAAAGGGTAGTAGAGACTTGAACTTGTCACCCTAGACAGTCTCTACCATCCTCAACTTAGGTAAATATCAATCTCAATTTATGCTTTACATTCCTTATGTAATGCTTATTATGCTTGCTTTATTTTCTTGCTTGACAGTGTGCATGACAGAGATATATCAAGGGTAGAACGTTGTTTTTTGGGAGGTGGCCAGTCCCTAACATCTTGAATTTGTTATATTTATATGAGATTAATTGCTTCGATAACCATTGATTTATTAACCAACAACTTTTCAAAGTCCCTATATATGCATTGTTTATTGGGGTTTACCTGTACTGAGACAAATTTTCTCATCCCGGATTTTTTTCAGGCACTGGTGAATGTTTCCATATTGGACTGTAGTCGGCCAGACTCAGAGCTGTATTTATTTATGCAAACACTACTGTACAAGTACCGTTAATTGTAAATAAACAAAATATAATACTGAATAAACTATACTGTACTCACCAGCAGATGCTGTTGTCTTGAGTTAGTGATGCATGCAGGTCAAATGGTAATATGATGATACAGGATGTCCTGCCTTTGTCCTGTACCATCTACTGTAGGAAGTGTTACTAACTGTCACTCTCCTCTCCTTTCATGAAGAAGGCATCGTATATGCACTATACTGTATTCTGTACATACATCTCTACACACTAGACTAAAGTAGGCATACATTGTCCGCTCTGCTATGTTCTGTACAATACTGTACAGCCAACAAAACAAATTTCTGCACCTTAATGGTGTTATACAATATGACACACTGAACCAGGAATTCTGAACAACACTCATTTATGCTGGTGATTCCTGTTAATATCTCTGTATTAACTATTTGTTATATAAGAAATACATCATACTGGTTATACAATACATCACACAACCAGAAATACCAACCTTACCAAATTAACATGGCCTCAGTTAGTGATCGTTGCAAAGGCCATCAGACCTAGGGGTGCAGAACGTTTTTCTGCTGACTGTACATACTGTATGGTACTTTCACACTTACTGAATATACAGTACAGTATACATAACTGTAATCACTTTTTACATTTTATCATTGCTTTAACGGTATTCTTGGCTGATTATATGCTGCTACAGTGATGTACAGTACTGCACAACACAGAATATATGCAAAAACAGCAGTGAGCAAGAAACAAGTTTGTACATTGGCAGCAGACAGTAAACTAAGAGTGTCATGATGCCAGAGTTTGAGAAGATAAGCTGTGAGATATATCAGCCAATCATAGGCATCCCATGCAGTCACATGACAGTGGTAGCCAATTGTAGCTTATGAGCACTATGAGCATACCCACCCACGTGCCCAGAGTGGTGATCCTGTCAACCCCAGCTGCTGCAAAGATAATGTTGAGGGTGAAGAGTTCGATTTTGAAAAAGATGAAAATATGTTGAAAGACTGGCTAGACGGCCAGAATCAGCTCTAGCTATGTCCAACTGAAGTTTATTGTGAGTACTGTGTTAATGAACATTTATAATTACAGTATAAATTTCACATTGTACACTGTATGTTAAATTTTTATAATGTATGAGTTTTGTGTACTGTACATATTTGTGAGATGGGAGGTCGGGGGTATGCATGGCTGCTGTATTGCCTAAAGCTAAATATAAATGTTTATAAAAATGTTGTGTTTAAAGTATACTTCAGAGAACATACAAAAAGATATTTAGGAGATTAAAGTACACATCCAGGGATCACTGGAGTGTGAGGTCCTGCAACATTTCATTCCACTACATTTAAATTTGTGATGATTAAATTTTTTTAAAAATAATGAAATTTCATGCATTCATTGTCTTTTGTAGATTTATCGGACATGCAATATAAAAATTACTTTTACAATGTTTGCTGTACAGGAGGTCCCCGACTTACGAACACCCGCCGATAAGAACGGGGTTGAACTTGAAATTTACAGTTTACAGTATTTTTTTTACCTGATGACTTATTTTTGTACTTTCATTTACTGTATTTTATCATTCTATTTCTTCCTTTGTCTTAAATTAAGTGATTTTAGATGTATAAAAGGACTTAGGCTATGATATAGTGGGATTTTAAACATCGTTCTGTAAGTACGGTATGCACATAATATGTGTTCTAACTTATGTACAAATCCGACTTTAGAACATCCTCGGGGAAGGAACCCATTCGTAACCCAGGGACCCCCTGTGTTATATTTTACCCATCTTGGATTCTTAAGAAATACTGTACTGTATGTGTTGGATAGTACTGGAACCCTAGATTTTTTTTTAGTTATCCTGGATGGGGTAAAATTCTCAGCTATTGGAAGTAAAGTAATTTTCTCAGTTTTCTCATTTTACATACTGTACCTGTATACTGTATCGTAATAATGCTTAAAATTTCATGGTAATTGCAACATAATGCACTTTAGATATTGCCTTTTCTCTTATGTAAAAAAAATATTACTTGATTAATATCATCAATGGAAAATTTTTATTTTTTGGAATGTAAGAGTCAGGAAGTGTCACCAGCATACATAAGTTAAGTAAAAAATTTTACTTCATGGTCACTGTGTGATGACACTGACGACAAAACAGACAACACGAGATGATGGATATGCTCTGCAGGTGTTAAAAAAAGATAAAAAGAATATTATACTGTATGCACATATCATTTTCTTATGTACAGTATTTTAGAGAAATTTATGTTATATGTATTACAACACAAATATGTCACACAAAAACACTCATGTATACATTTTATATACTGTATATGAGGATATGAATTAATTGTTTATTAGTACAGGTAATATATTTTATTAAATGGTTACAAGATTCAAAAAGGTAGGATGTATTTTCATCTGTAAAACATGCATATTGACAACTCAACCAATAATTAAGAAAATTTATATCTCACGAATTTTAAGAAAAGTAGAACACAAGCCCTGTAAGATGTGCAAATACTGTAGCATAGAACACAAGTCTGGAATTCTGACCTTGACCTTGATTATGCCTTCATCAAATGTTTTACCTGACATGTCTTTACTTGATGAAATAAAAATTAACCAAGTTTCTCTTCATTATCATAACTGGTTAAGAATATACAAACTGGACAGAAAATGTTTACTGCCAGGCTTTGACTGGATTTTGAAGTAGACCTTCAGCATACATACTTTTGCTTATGATGCATCTTTTGTTAATGATAAAAATGTACTATTTTCACTGTATTACATGGAACTGCTGACAGACATGGAATGACAAACCAACAGAGAGAAGCTAATAACTATAGCTTCTCCACATTTCTGATACAGGGCTAAACAATGTAATGTTCTGAGCTACATTTTGGAGGCTTACTGGTGTGGGTGTATACTGAATAATGTATTAAAATGCCTCATAATTTACATTTGTTCAATTAATATTCTTTTGGTTAAAGTTATAAAATATAAACCAGAGTTACATGCATGCCTCCTACCTATTAATCTTACTACTGTACTCTCTATTCTGTATAAATGTAATTACAGCAAATTACAAGAATGAGTTTACATATACAATTTATTTAACTAAAAACTTTAGTAGTGTTTCACAATGACTCTTTTTCAATGCCAAGATACAGGTTACCATTATTCATCCTTATTTGTATAATAAATGGCCCACCTTATTGTCCCTCTGTAAAATTTGATGCTGGACTTGTGTTAGGTTTCAGGTGTTTAGTGCGAAGGTGAGTGCCGAGGTTACTTTGGTTTTTTGTACGGAAAGGGCAGTGGGGGCAGGCAAATGGTTCCTCACCCGTGTGAGTCCTAATATGCAGCTGCAAATTGCCTTTTTGTGAACTGCGGTAAGGGCAGAAGTGACACGCAAATGGTTTCTCTCCAGTGTGAGTTCTCAAATGAACTTCTAACTTCTGTCGGCAATTAAATGATTTTTGACAGAATGTACATGCATGGAACTTCAGCGAATCTCTGGTTTCAGGTTGGATGTAGTGAAGTCCTGGATTATTGATTGGGGTCTGGCTACTCATACCACTTGTGGACGCCTGAAACAAAAAGCCTGCATCAGATACTCTAGCTGGGGTGTGTCAGTATATATATTACTGTACGTACTTATAATGACTTAACACATTAGGGTGTGTCATACGGAGGCGAATTTTTTTTTTTTGAGTTTGAAAAATCGGCCCATGGTATTAATGATGTAGTTCTATGTGCAGAATCATGTGATATCTTCAGATTTTCAAAGTTTTCATTTTTTGCTAGGTAAATTTTAACTTGAAATCTTATGAAAATTCAGTATTCCCACCCTTTTACCAACACCACTAAATAGCTTATTTAAAGTAAAGTAAATGTATCAGCTTAATTTATTCGGATGAAAATGATCCAGAATAGTGAAATGAATGATCTTGACACATTTATTAAATTTAATATTCCTTTAGAAAACAAAATCATCAAATACAAAAACCGATTTTACTACTACGACCCGGTGTTGCTGCACACCATAGAGAACATGTCTTTCTTGCTTCTGTTTCTACTCATCACCTCCCTGCTGACCACCTGAGCTCGGATGTAGCCTTCCCTCCTCTCCTGGCTGTACACGTGACTACTGGCCTCGCTCACTTGCTGTACACAACGCTCTATACTCTGGGTGTGCGTGGGCCAGGCAGGGACATGCATGGGGTTGTCCAGGAAAGCTCTGACTTGAACATTGGTGAGGCTGCAGGTAAGAGGGGGCTCACTGCCAGCCTGGATGTTATCCAGATCTATGAGATCAGTGAGGGTCTTGGCACCTAGATTGACTTCAGGAGTCTTCCTGACCCTGAAGGAATCGTCACCAACTGATTCGTCATGCCCAGATCCTCTCATAAGTCTCATACCCAAGATCTTTTTGACTGCCACTCTTCTCTCCTCCTCATCCTTACTGCAGAGCATTGTCTGCAGAACTGCCTCGGGATGAGCATACCAGGAAGATCTCCTCACAGTCTGCTCCACAATCTGAACAACCTTCCTTGGCTGACTCCTCAGGAGCTCAAGCTGGAAGAGAACATGCCTCGGACCTTCGGAGAACGATGACTTGACCTTGGTGTTGAACCAATTTGGCAAGTAGACACTCACGATGAATTGGACAATAAGTCTCAGGTTGTGAAGCTGGTTCCCTTTCAGTTTATGATGAGCGACCCAAATTCTGCAGAACCTGAGAGCCGTTGTGAGCCACCTAGAATGTGAGACTGGACCTATCTGCAGGTAAGCAAGTCTATCAGGCATGACCCCAGTTTTGATGGCACTGCAAATCATGTAACCATAGTACTGGTCAGTACTCAGGTTGTCAATGACAGTATGTGCAAGCTCAACGAGTGGAGGGCCAACTGTGATTTTTTCAAAGCTCGGATTTATTTCTAACTCAGTGGCAGAGTCCAGCATCTTGCCAAGAGGACCAGACCATCTGTTGTTTGAAAGAGTCTTGCCATCCAGCTCCTGGATCAGATGTCTGAGTGGCAACTCGTTGGTGTGGAGGTCACAAACAATCCAGACCAGCTTCCTCCCAATCTTCCGCTCTATCCACTGTATGACCCCCCCTTGCCACCCTGTGTTCGTGTTGGTGCTGTCCCCTCCAATGGCCTGCAGGGTCTGGTCTACGTTCCTCTCTCTGAGCCAGTTCACAATGTTATCTGCCACTATCTCAGCTGGTTTCCTGATGTCATCTTTCTCTGGAGTGAAATGCCACAAATACTTCCCTCCTGGTTCACTGCAGCAGGAGTAGTGTTCCTCCTTCACCATGGCAGGAAACAACTTGTCAGAATCTCCAACTTTCATGAACACTTTAGTGTCATCCCTTCTCCCATCAAAGAACAAACAATTGATTCCATTTTCTCTTATCCCCTTATCAAACTCCTCTTCTAGATTACTGACAAGTTTCTCCTGAGCTCTCCTTACTTTGTTATGATCTATCACCAGGTGAACATCATCAGGTGTTATCAAACCACCGTCAATCCAGGCAGCTGTTGCTATCTCTGCAGTTTCTCTGAGACCAGTGTGGTGTTGCATGCTGGCCAGAGCTATGCTCGGGATATCTTTCCTATTTCGAATCTTATGCCTGGAAGGTTTGGGATCATTATTTTCTGGGTTAGGGACAAAGTCACCATTCTCCTGGTCAGCACTCGGATCAGCCATGGGGAAGTCATTAAACTCTGAATCAGCTTGACTCCAATCATCGGCCTTTTTTACCTCACCCTGGGCCTTCTCAAGTCTCTTTTCCTCGGCAACTCTTCTCCTCTTCTGTCTCTCTGTGGCAGCCTCCTGTCTCTTGGACTCCGGAATATCTTGGCTAGAAATCATGAGAGCCCCTATACTGCCAGTCTTCTCTCTCTGTGCTTTGACAAATGCCAGTTCGATCACAGGAATCTTCAGTTCACGCTTGCAAATACAGGAGATGTGGGCCTCGGATTTACAGTCACGATCGCATCCAAACTCAGGAGAGAGAACAATTGGGCACTTGCAAGTAATTATGTCAAATAACTAGTCCAGTTGCTTGGCAAAGCTGTCCTTAACTGCAAGTTTTCCTCCCAAGAGAGATATCTCTTGCCTTTTCCCAACTGGCTAGCAGTCTCTCACTAATCTTCTGACTTGTTATGACTGGAGGCTTGAACTGAGCGTTAGCCAGAGTGTACTGTGCCAAGACAGCTTTGGTCATATCACTGGCAATGTCTTTGTTTGTGTAAGTTCTTTGGTTCTTTTCACTGATTTGCCTGATTAAAACACCGTATCTCAAAGCATCTCTCAATGTAGGCAACTCCGACTTCAGGAGCTCTCTCCCAGACCCAAGATAGTGACTGAGATGGCTGGATTTTTGGTTCCTCGTCCTGACACAAGCAGCCATTGCAAATATTATCAACTTATAAATGCATCAGAATCTGAAACAGAAAAAAATATTGTTAGTTGGGTTGTTAAAGAATGAAGTCAGAAAGCAATGTTCACTATTTAATTGTAATGCACTAATGCAGCTGTACATTAGATTTTCGATAAATTTCACGCTAAAATTTACCTAGCAAAAGGTTGCAAAATATTGAAACTGAAATTATTTTCTGTTTATATACACTGAAATCTACCAAAAAAGTGATGGGCCATTAGTTTTAGCTGATCTTCCCTCCTATGACACACCCTATTAACACATGCAACAACATGCATAAGCAAATATTTCATAATGACAAAAATTTTGTTTGAAGAAGAAAAATTATATATGAATTTTCACAAAATTTAGTGTCATGTGACAGAGCCTTATGCCTAGTGTAATTTAATTGTAACAGTTTGAACTTAGATAATTACAATGTTTCTGAATGGCAATTTCTGATAATAATGTACAGTAAAGTAATTTACAGTAATGTACGAATTAACAAGACGTTTGTTTGTGTATAATTCTGTCATTTCATTATACAGTATTAATTAGCCTCACCCAAAAATATTTATATTGTACTGTATACAGGTATACATTTTTTATGTGCAACCACATGTAAATTCATATACTATACTGAATTTCACACATACTTAGTATGCATAAGCTTATGCATAAGTAATCATATAAGCAAGTAATGCTGGTGTGCATGAATATGTACCTACATGTGCAGTATTTGCACTTGAATGCACGCATCTGTGTTTATGTATGTTTATATACAATACAGTACATGAGAGTGCTTGCAAAAAAAGAAAAGAAAAAGAGAGTCCACTTAATTTTCATGAAAATTGGAAAGTGTATTTGATGGACTGAGTGTTGATTAAGGAAGAAGTCATTTAAAAATAGAGAAGGTAGGTCAGTAGTCAAGGCTGTAGAACTAATTTAAAGTTCTGTCTTGTGTGGTATACATAATGTAGTACCAAGCACTGAACGAGGATACATTCTTCAATAAACACTGTATTCTTGAATTACTTTTTGAGGCAAGTGACACTTATCAATCAGAACTGCATTTATTAAATGTTTATGCCTTCTTGAAGTGGTGAGGTGACACAGCACTTCTATTAAAAGAATGATGAAAATGACAATACAAGTATACAGTACAGCATAGTATTTTTTAATTTATATTTAACTGAAAGTGGTTATATACTTTACACCTACCTTGTTTAGATGGTATGGATGATGAGTGCCACTACCATGATGATAGTTCAAGCAGGATGAGGGAAGTTAAGATGTTGGATGGTGAGTGTTACCACCATGATGATAGTTCAGGCAGGATGAGGGATGTTATAGGGTACTGGGAGGCAGTGGCCATCAGCAATAGTTAAGGCAGGATGGCTTTGGGTTATTTCATTTACTAACAATGAATAGTTTATGTACAGTTGCACTTCAAGCATCTCGTGTGTCAGGTTAGCTCTTCATAACAGGCTCAAGACCAGTTGGTGTAGCTGTCATGCATAACCGACCAATTTACATCCTAAAATTGCTCAAATTGAATGAGATAATCCTCAGATAAATAAAGTTAAACTTTACAAGGAAAACCCATAAAAACTGAGAGGTATCAAATGTACTAAGTTATACTTCAAGATATAGCATAAGTTACACTGATACAGTAGTAATAGATGTGTTATAAAGGAATGGCTTGTAAAGTGTAAGTGAGTGGAACTGATCCTAGTAGGTAGCTACCAAACAGGAAGGTACTACCGCCTGGGAAGATATTGGAAGCATAATGTGTTGTCTAATGGTAGACCCTGCTGCCATATGGCATCACAAAAATTTTGACCAAGTCCCAGGTTGCTGATCTGACTTTCTGCCTCATTCACACACAATTGCAGGGTTTCAATTGTTTCTCTTACAATTGACAACACAACATACATATGTATATTGTTTCTCACTTTAGATTTTTTTCTTTTCATTTTTGTACTTCTTTATGGCCCTTTATTATTATTACAGTAATACCCCAATTTACGCGGTTTCGCTTTACGCGATTCTACATTTATGCGGTACCTCGCCAGAACCGGAATTTCATTTTACGCGGTGCATCTACTCATATACGCGGGTGAAGTATAATTTTTTTATTTAGCTCATAAAATTCATACAAATTACCTGGCCAGAATATAATTTACATTGCTGGAATTCTTACAATATGATGATCATTTTGAACATAAACATCATGGATTTTGCATTAGACATACAAATTTTAGATCTAATGTAATAATTTGGTTTACACAAAGCAAATATTTTATCTTTTGTGCAAAATATATGAAGTTTACATTAAAAATATTCCTTGACCTGCAAGGAATCCAGAAATGTCAATTATATTATCCTAACTTTAGTCTGAGGTATTATTTATTACTTTACCTTAAAATCTAGTGTTTTCACCCAAACATTTCTCAGAGAGGGAGGAGCCAGCGAGCTTGGGAAGAGAGGGGGGGGGGGGGAGTTGAGTCCATTATTTGAATGGACATTAACCTGGCGACTGTATTTCTCTTAAATATTATTATTATTATTTTTTTTTACGGGGATTAGCCCACCCGGGCACAGGTCACTGACTCACATCAAGGCCCGGGGGGCGAAAATGTAATAATAATAATAACTCATAGTAAATAAAATTTATAATAAAACGTAAAATAAAATATTAATGGTAATAATAATAATAACAACACTGTGATAATAATACAATAAATACAAAGAAATGCAAGAATGAAAAAAATCAACAGTGAGAAACGCTATATGTGTATGTTGTTTTGTCATGTAATAAAAACAATTGAGACCCTACAATTGTGTGTAAATGAGGCAGAAAATCAGTTCAGCAACCTGGGACTTGGTCACAATTTTTGTGATGCCATATGGCAGCAGGGTCTACCATTAGACAACACATTATGCTGCCAATATCTTCCCAGGCGGTAGTACCTCCCTGTTCGGTAGCTGCCTACTACCTACTACCTCAATTGGGTATGCATACCATCATAAAATTAAGATGTTATTTTTACTACAACATAGGTATTGTGTCGGAGAAAGTGGAGTTTGGGGGTAGGGCCAGTCTCTATTGGAATTAATCCCATCTGTTCTGTTATTCCATTTACGCGGTTTTTGTTTCACGCGGTACCCTGTGGGTTCAATTGACCCCGTAAATCAAGGTATCAATGTATTATTATTTTATTTTCAATTATGTTTTCATTTTATTATAAATTTCATTTACTATGAATAATTATTATTATTATTATTATTATTACAGGTTGTACCTCTCTAGTCCGGCAACCTTGGGACCTGACCGGTGCCGGACCATGGAAATTGCCGGGCCATGGAAATTCACCCTTTTCCTGGATAGATAGTGACTTGTGCTTATGCTTGGAAGCACTAGCACCACTTTCTCTGCATCATGGTCTCTTTCAAGACATATTGAAGGGTTAAATGTCGTATAGCAGCTTCTCAAATTTCACGAGTTTTTAATTCAACGTATTTTATTGGAACACACACAAAAAAATAAAATAAAAATTTTGACAGCGGAAACTTGAATTTCGATGGGTTTGAACAGCCCGCCAACGTGCACACGACGTGCATAATCGTGTAAACAGCGTCATTTCTCTTATGTACAAAAGATTCATTATTGTTTATTACTGAATGTCTTTTTGATTGAATTAATGTTTATGTGTGCAAAATGAGCAGTACAATTCATTAATAATACGTAGAATATTAAAACACACGAGGAAATGACACAGCATTGTATTCGTTGATTACAAAACCAGTGACTGACTGGTTCTACATATAAAACTGAAGAAAATAAGACCTTGGTTGTAGCTGTAGTAAAATTAATATGGTTGTTTTAAGTAATGTTATTTAATGTTAATAAATGGAACAGTAGCTAACGATAATGGTAAAGAAAAAAAGAGAGATCGCGTATGTAAGTGCGCACACGTGAAAACATATCGTCATTACTTTACATAAGAATATGAAAGCAACACTTATTTACTGTTCATATATATTTTAATTAATGTTTCTGAATTTGTTTTTATTGAATTAATGTTTGTGTGTGCAAAATTAACAATACAATTTATTAATAATATGTGGAATATTAAAACACACGATGAGACGAGACGGCTGCCAGCATAGTTTATGTTAAAGTTTACAAAACCAGTGACTGATTGGTTCTACATATAACACTGAAGAAAATAAGACCCTGATTGTAGCTGTAGTAAAATTATTGTAAAAAAATTAATATGGTTATTTGAAGTACCTGTAATGTTATTTAATGTTAATAAATGGAACAATATAAGTAGCTAATCATTAATGGTAAAAAAAAAGTGAGACTGCGCGTATGTAAGTGCGCACATGTGAAAACATATCGTCATTACTCTACATAAAAATATGAAAGCAACACTTATTTACTGCTCATATATATTGAAGGGTTAAATGTTGTACTCTGTATAGACAAGCAGAGAGAGAGCAGCCGAACTGCCGGATGTAAGCAAACCTTAATTTCCTGCGGCTTTGTTTTTTTTTTTTTTTATGGGGATTAGCCCACCCGGGCATAGGTCACTAACCCACATTGGGGCCTGAGGGGCAAAAATTTAATACTACTGTAATAATAATAATAATAATAATTCAGATAAGTAAAAAAAAAAAAAAGGCTGCCTATCTACCTATAGGACAAACTAAAATCGTTCTGGACCACGGGAGTTTCCAGACCACAGAATGCCGGACTAAAGAGGTACAACCTGTATTATTATTATTATTATTACTATTATTATTATTATTATAATTATTAATATTTTTATTATTATTATTATTATTATTATTATTATTACTATTACATTTTCGCCCCCCAGGCCCAGATGTGGGTCAGAGACCTGCGCCTGGGTGGGCTAATCCCCCCCCCCCCCCCCCTCCAAAAAAAAAAAAAAAAAAGATGTAGAGATAAGAAATCAGATAGAATGAGGATAAATAATACTAAAGGAAGGTATGATATTGATAGGGGTGGTTACTACAGTGAGGGAGAAAGAGACACTGGGAGGGAAAACCTGTCATGTGAATGAAGTTGTTGGGTATACTGTACACATAAAGACAAAAAACTTATGGTAATGATCACATATCTCAAAGGGGACCTGACTGTAAGAAGCTGAAGAAATATGTCATTTTTCTAGAGAGTTAGTGAGGTTATATATGAGCTACCTTATTATATAATAGGATGTAATTATACACAGTATACTGTATAAGTCTTGTTAACTGCACATAACAATTGACTAGTACACCTTCACTGCTGGGTATGGAAAGAAGACCAATCTGAAAACTCATAAGATCATTTTCTTCATTGAAAGATTCGTATGCAGGATCTTTTGGTTTTAATATTACTGTTTTAACCAAAGTGTCACAGGTCAACATGTAGGAGGGTAAACACTACTTTTAATATCTCTGATTTACATAACATTTTCCCATACACCCACATGCTGTTAACAAAAACCAAAATACTTATTATCACTGTCACTCTTTTTATTCAATTATAAGTAAAAATATTATAATGTACTGTGTCTTAACAAAGCACAGTAGTCTACAACCATCTTCACTTTAATCACTTCATTTGTTTATTAAATTAGTTTTAATACAAAACCTCTGGTAATATCACTCCCTTAATATACTGTAGAGTACTCCAATACATCCTTAACATCTTCTAAAACTGTCCACTTGGGTTTTCAGTTCAGCATTTTGATACACATTTAGCATTTACAATGCTTAAAAGTTAAGCAATTACTTTTTATTGTGAAATAAAAATTACAAATATAAGTTTGATAATGTATTTCATTATGTCAGTGTGTTGTGCTAAATTAATATTAGTGGATCCATTCACTCTATAATATGCTGTACAGTGTATATACATATAACATAAATATTTTCAATATTGAGTCATTCAGGTATCATTATTGCATAAGAAATCTGCACCAAAATTCCCTTTAAGATAAAAACAATTTGCTCCATCCTCTCTACCAATAATAGGTATTTCACTCAAGACCTACATTTCATTTATTATCTAATCTGTTTATTATAAGCAAAGTATCCCATACAAAAGGGTGTCACAGGACCACCATTTATATACAATGCACAACTATTCCATACAAATAGCTATCTTGTGCAATTACCTTCACATGCTGTTCCTTCACTTAGCAGTTGGAGTTCAATAATAGTCTTATCACTCACCTAAGTCACATAAACAATATATTTAACTTGCCAACCTCCCTGCCACAACTATTTCTCTATTGGATGTCCATAATAATGTATCAGAACTCACTCCTCGCTACATACTGAATAGTTTCTTTAAAGGTCCTTAAAGATCTTTTTGTTTATTGCCTGCAGTCATCTGGCCACCTTTCCACAACAGGTGAATTTGTGTCTTTAACATCTTAGGAGTACAAGTATAACATAACAGTATATTGTATGCCAACTGTTGCCCAAAATGCTAATCACGTTTTACTCCTTTTATTAGTCATAATACTGTACAAAATAAATATTAAATTGCAGTACTGTATCCTACATGAACAATGAATGAAACCTATTACAATAATTTAGTATTGAACAGTATCCTTGGGGCCAGATGTGTTTCGGATTTGGGAATTTTTCGGATTTCCTTTTTTTTTTTTTCAGGGATCAGCCCACCTGGGCAGAGGTCACTGACCCACATTGGGGCCTGGGGGGCTGAAATGTACTACTTCTTCCTACTACTACTACTACTACTACTACTACTACGACTACTACTACTACTAATAATAATAATAATAATTCATAGATATTGGTCGTGTTTCTCACTTATAGTTTTTTCATTCTTTTACAGTGGTTCCTCGGTTAACGAGATTTCGGTTAACGAGTTACCTTCCATAAGATTCTTAACTTCGGTTAACGAGCAATCCCTCGATTAACGAGTTTCTTACGAGCCGACCTCAACATGTTTTCGCTTGCATTTGGCGGTCCACCAGCTGTAGTATTAGTCCACCAATACAGTAATTGGTTCTAGGGCTTATATTCCTTACCATTTTAGTAAATACAGGTTGTACCTCTCTAGTCCGGCATTCTGTGGTCCGGAAACTCACATGGTTCGGAACGATTTTAGTTGTCCAATAGGTAGATAGGCAGCTTTTTTTCTTTCTTTTTTTCTTATCTGCATTATTATTATTATTATTATTATTACAGGAGTATTAAATTTTTGCCCCTCAGGCCCCAATGTGGGTTAGTGGCCTATGCCCGGGTGGGCTAATCCCCTTAAAAAGAAACAACAACAAAGCCGCGGGAAATTAAGGTTTGTTTACATCCGGCAGTTCGGCTGCTCTCTCTCTCTCTCTGCTTGTCTATACAGAGTACAACATTTAACCCTTCAATATATATGAGCAGTAAATAAGTGTTGCTTTCATATTCTTATGTAGAGTAATGACGATATGTTTTTACATGTGCGCACTTATGTACGCGCAGTCTCACTTTTTTTTCTTTACCATTAATGGTTAGCTACTTATATTGTTCCATTTATTACATTAAATAACATTACTTCAAACAAGCATATTATTTTTTTTTACATTAATTTTACTACAGCTACAATCAGGGTCTTATTTTCTTCAGTTTCATATGTAGAACCAATCAGTCACTGGTTTTGTAAGCATTAACGAAAACAATGCCGGCAGCCGTCTCGTCTCGTCGTATTAATATTCCATGTATTATTAATGAATTGTATTGTTCATTTTGCACACACAAACATTAATTCAAAAAAAAAAATTCAGAAACATTAATTAAAATATATATGAACAGTAAATAAGTGTTGCTTTCATATTCTTATATAGAGTAATGACAATATGTTTTCACATGTGCACACTTACATACGCGATCTCTCTTTTTTTTTTTACCATTATCGTTAGCTACTTCTATTGTTCCATTTATTAACATTAAAAAACATTACTTAAAACAACCATATTAGTTTTACTACAGCTACAACCAAGGTCTTATTTTCTTCAGTTTTATATGTAGAACCAGTCAGTCACTGGTTTTGTAATCAACGAAAACAATGCTGTCTCATTTCCTTGTGTGTTTTAATATTCTACGTATTATTAATGAATTGTGTTGCCCATTTTGCACACATAAACATTAATTCAATCAAAAAGACATTCAGTAATAAGCAATAATGAATCTTTTGTACATAAGAGAAATGACGCTGTTTACACGATTATGCCCGTCGTGTGCACGTTGGCGGGCCGTTCAAACCCGTCGAAATTCAAGTTTCCGCCGTCAAAATTTTTATTTTATTTTTTTGTGTGTGTTCCAATAAAATACGTTGAATTAAAAACTCGTGAAATTTGAGAAGCTGCTATACGACATTTAACCCTTCAATATGTCTTGAAAGAGACCATGATGCAGAGAAAGTGGTGCTAGTGCTTCCAGGCATAAGCACAAGTCACTATCTATCCAGGAAAAGGGTGAATTTCCATGGTCCGGAAATTTCCATGGTCCGGCACCGGTCAGGTCCCGAGGTTGCCGGACTAGAGAGGTACAACTTGTATCAAGAAGTTTATACTACTGTATTCAATAATTTTAAGAGTTTAATATAAATTTTTTTTAGTCATTTTAACAACTATTGAACATAATTGAAGGTAAGGAAACTAGTTTTATGCGCTCCATCCAGCCTGTCAACACACCAAACAGGCGTCAGTCTCTCTGTCTTTTCAGTGGAGGTAACATCTTTCCTGAGACTCTCTTCAACTAAATGCTTTTTTCTGTTTGCAAGCAAATTATTGGTCATTTTGAAATTTATTTTACATATTGACAATATATAATGCAGTGCAGTGTTGATTTAAAGAAAATAATCTTGAATTACACCAAGAGAACTAAAATTTTATGGGTGAAATGGTGCCATGGGGTGACTTCTTTTCCACCCCAATGCCTTCTCTTCTCCCTTCTCCTCCACCCCCATTCTAATGCCCATCATCATCATCATCATCCAGGAGCCTTCTACATACACACCTTAAAGTAAGTGTACTTTTCTACCTTTTTTGTTGAATTTAGGCAATTTTCGGTAAGCTGGAACCAATTACCCAAAAACCCATTGAAACAATGGTTTCGGTTAACGAGCAACCTTCTAGAACAGATTATGCTCGTTAACCGAGGGACCACTGTATTTCTTCATTATTATTATTATTATTATTATTATTATTATTATTATTATTTTATCAATATTAATATTGTTATTATTATTATTATCATTATTATTTTATTTTTGTGTATTTTTGGTTATAAATTTTACTTTTTACTATAAATTATTATCATTATTATTACGTTTTCGCCCCCCAGGCCTCGATGTGGGTCGGTCACCTGTGCCTGAGTGGGCTAATCCCTGTAAAAAAAAAAAGTTTTGCTCCAATGAAAAACTCGGTTTTCAGAGGTTTTCAGTTCTTGGAATTTCAGATATGGGATTGTCAACCTGTAGTATTAGACATAGATGCTGAATCTCTGTTTGTCTCTGGAACTTACACTAATACTCATCAGTTATTTGTTAAAAGGTTAATGTGGCTCTGTTTGATTCAATAAATTTAGAATGGACAGTACTTAAAACACACTACAGTAAATGTATTTCCCAGACTCAACATCATGTCATTTGACAATATTGGACTCCAAATAAAAACTAAAATAGTTACATATTAAAACCAAAAAATAAATCCTAATGCCTCACTATAAGTTTGGTAACATTCCCTGAGAAAAATTATGAACTAATCCAAAAGCTTAATTAATTCAAGATCAGTAGCATAATAATACAGTACAGTATTGTAAACGATATGTAGCTATCAGTGTTCTTGACCAATAACACTTGAGAGACACCCTGAGTACTTGAGCTATGAGTTCAGACTTAACACCAAGCTATGGGGTTGAGAGAGACAAGCTTCATGCTGTCATGCTCTTAAGAACAGTACTAAATTTTAAGTCTTATTATGACCTGAGACCTGGACCAGATAACTTGTGTAATACCCTGACATATTCATTAAATCAATACTCAGGGAACCCTAGAAAATGTTGGCTAGTATTCTAATTCATTGGTTGCAACCAAATCCCATCAAAAGAGATACTGTATCTAGAAAAAAATTACCAATGAAGGCAAAAAGGTAATAAATCAGACACAACACAAATACCGTGGATCAATCAAGTCACTTACAACTGACTCCTCCTTTAGTGATGACAATGGTCTCCTAACAACAGTATTATAGTGCTTAGGTAGTTCTAAAAGCTTTGTCACTTAGTTCTTAGTATCATTTTGTAAGATTAATTACATTTGTTAACTGGTGCGTTGGTACACGGGGCCAACATAATTCAACATTGCTAAGGGAGGATTCTCAAAGTCACAGCTATCCTGTCCTATGAGTTTTTAATATCGTGTGTGTGTGTGTGTGTGTGTGTATGTGTGTGCGTGGCTTAAGGTAAAAGGATACCCTGGTGTGATCCAAACTTAAGTGAAGTTCTTTTTTTGGATGATGGTTGGGGTCCCACTTGGTTTACTTCAGGACTCAGTGAACCAGCATGTATTATTTTCTTTCATTAAGTGATGTGTCGTTTGCTTTTGTTTTTCATAGAGTGTGGATGAACTCTTCAGGGGATCTATTTGTTGAATAAAATCAATTAGGTCATTGACTCACTGATTCACAACCCTCTAGCTACACTGTGGTCATGTTCTAAATCCCAATAATCAAAGTAAAACACCTCAGGTGGCTTGATTAAGGATATTGTATTGATCCTGTATTCATTAACCCTCTTGCACATGCAATAAGTTTTTAAGTTTCCAAATTTCCATGACCAAGACAAAAGTCATACGAGACCACTCATGTGATGTCTGGTCATCTTCATTCTGCTTCCAATTTATCCCACAAGATATGCTTTTTTTTTTGCATGATTTATATCCCATTGGCTTCATTATTCCTTTAGCTTTAATATAAGCAGAAAAAATTAAGACGAGTACTGTACAGTACTGTACATCTTATCACTGAATGAAGAAAAAAAATATTTGTGTTCCTAGCATCATGTCTCAAAGATTCTCTCACATACCTTCCAAGTGTATCATAGTAATAGAAGTGGAATTTTATGAGCTTTCCAGCAGTGGCTCTGGAATTTTGATGTGACTAATAGTGGGGAAGGTGGGAGAGGAAATAAACGGACAAAGGTGACCTATCAGCACGGCTGACGGGAGGGAATTGATGGGCAGCGGAACTCCACCCTTGCTTTGGTACTGTACTTTCTGGAAGTTTCCCTCACAAGATCATGTAGTCAGCTATGATACAAAAATTTTTTATGCAATTATCTTGAAACCTTTTGGGGGGGGGGGGGGAATATTTTATTGTTCAACGACACGATCCATGCTACCGCTGCAAATAGAGCTACCCAATGTTTTGACGTGATTTATGCTATGATGCCCAAGAGGATTAAATTGCTCTAACAGAGTCATAAAAAGTTTTTCACACATTTCTCTTCCAATGTTACAGGAACTAACTGTGCTAATAGTATTTGTCAAGCCTAAGAGAAATATAGATGTAATGACCAGTTCTGTACAGTACCAAGTTTTATTATTTGTGGTGACGTATATTATTTCAGATGAGTTACAGTAATTGCCAGCTCTCTACCTTTGTTTTGCCTTTCTCTCAGGTGAGTTTCATGGGGATTGGTTGAGACCTTTCCTTGGATTGGAATGCATGAATACAGATTTATATTACTTTCTCTTCCGGAACTGTACATAATTAAGACAATTTTGAATAATAATTATTTTGTTAACTCCATTTATGGTCAAATTTCTGGTTTCCTCTCTTTAATTTAGCTTTGTCCACAGCTTATTTAGATTCCTTCTTCATCATTTCAGGTGGGGGGAAGCTGGTTCCATATCCCCAGTACTGTATTACTACTTTAAGTGTCGATATTCTAATTGAAGATCTTTTAATCTCATGTGTGAAGTGTGTTTTGTCATATTAGTATTCTAAGTGTCTTTCCACTTCTTCCTTTTCTTATAATGGCTCACATTACATGAGGTGTCTGCTTCAACCATTAGGTCAAATATTAAAGATTGAAGCCTAAAATCCCACTTTGAGACTGAGCCTGGACCAGATGACTCAGGTCCTCCCTCTTCCCTAAAGGGACACTATCAGGTCTGCTGGAACTGAATGGTTAATGCAATACTCCTGGTTCATGGTCAGACCTTGAGGTGAAGCAGAATGTCCTGTGCCGATTTGGCACCTGACTCATTACTCCCCAGACTTCAGAAGTGAGTTTGACTTCTAAATATCCCTTTTTGAGAAATTAAGTTGCAACAGGGAGGTATTATTAATCAATGTGCAGTGCTGTATTAGTACTAGCTGGCACCACCTAAGTGTTCCCTTGGTATCAACTCATTAGATTTGTCTGGGTATGACTGGAAACCTCCAACCCAAGTTTGGTCATAAAATATGGTTTCAGGATAAATTTTCCAGTTTTTTAAATGGTTTTAGAAAACCTATCAGACTATTTGCCATAGTCAAAAGAGTATGTGAACTAATCATCAGAATACTGTACATCTTAATACCAATCAAAGGTTTAATTACAGATTTTACTGCATATAATTTTTAAAACAATTTATCAATGTTTTGTTCCTGAAAAGGTAAAGACAAAGACCAAATAACCAATTCATTTCACAAAAAACTTAACAAATATTTTTTACTTATTAAACACTCTGATTTATGTTATACAATACAATATTTTTCTTTTGTTAAGAGATATGTCTAAGTACAGTGGAGTCACAATAATTTGTGGGTTAGGTACCATAAAACATCATGAATTATTAAATCATGAATTATAGTTTAACTGATTTATGGGAAATGGAAATAATTGGTTTGGTTCCAGAGAACAAAATGTACCCATAAACTGTTTCCAAAACTGCTTTAATAAACACAAAGCATCGTAAATAATACATAATTCATGGACAAATACAGTAACACATATTGTAAAAAAAATACTGTACTGTAGTTCTATATAATATAAACAGCTTTCTCCCTTCACATAATCTTGTGTGGGTTACACCAATACAGTACACCATCGCGACAAGCAGGAGCTGGGTTGACTGTGACAGCATTATGTCAACAAAGAATCTGGGATTTAATGCCACAAAACTCATCTGGGTTTGAGTATGGTATTTTTTTTCTTGTGAAAAATGATTACTTTATGATAATATTTTATTAACCCGGTATCATGGGAATTATGGTGAAATTGCACTATGTTGTATTAAGGAGGTAATAGGGGCACCGAGCACTCAGGAATGAGGGGGGGGGGGGATCACTCCATCACCCAATCACACTGTCTCCCACACAATTCTCTCCCTACTTTTATTTTATATTATATAGGTAGCTTTATATTATACTTTCTGAATTTTCAAGTCAAATTAAAGTACTGAAATTATAATTTCATAACTTTTATGTTTTTTTTTATGTAAATAAACACTTTGGCAGCCGGTGCTTGGCAGGGAATTATGAATATTTGGCCACAAATTAAAATAAAAAGGAGGTAGTAATAGAGGTGCCCACGAATTTAATCATCGCAGCTTTACTGTATTTTTTATATTTTATAGTAAAGTGATCAATTTTTCAACTGCAGTTTCAGTGTCAATTATATTGATGTTCACTTGCAGAAAATACTCCTAAAGCACCACTGTTTAAGTGTCCCTCATGTTTCCGTAACAAGTGAGACTTCATGTGTGCCTTCAACCTGGCACGATAATTACAGTGAGGACACCTGTATGGCTTCTCTCCTGTATGAACACGAATATGGCGCTCCAGATCCCTTGGAGAGTAGAAGGAGGACTTGTTGCAGTAAGGGCAGACTGGGGTGAAGGAAGTGCTAGGGTTGTGTTTATAGGCGCTTGTGGATGCAGCTGCTATATCGTCCTCAGGTCTTACTGATGCCACCATTGCTACCTAAAATAGAAAGTGATCAATGATCAGCAAGTTCTTCAGGTGGGCTCACTTTTAATCTCCAAAACCTAACTTTGCAATGTGTTTGGTGGAAGCAACGAACAAATGGTCCATAAAGTTTTCAACTGTAATTTGTGTTGGTGCCGGAGACTGGCAATAATGACAAAATACTGTAATACTAAGACAGTTGGAGTCGCTCATAATGCTGTACACTGCTGCAAATTCAATAGTGTACAAAAGTTTTGCTTAACACTATGAGTAACCACCACAATATATACTTAATGGTCACTGCCAGTTTACTATGTGCCCCTCCATGGCCTCACGCTGCTGGCCATCTGACACTTCCATAAATAATATAAAGTATCAACATTGTCTAATAAGAATGAGTGTTAGAGCAGCTGAATAAGAGATCTTTCTTAATGAATGGTAATTATGACTTAGTTTTTTACAAATACAGTGTACTGTACTGTACTCTATTACAAATAACCTCTCCACCACAAGAGTGCAATTAAACTTAATAGCTTACATCACAATGATATACTTTTCAATACATCTGATCAATAATCTTGCTGCAAGATTAGAATTTAAGCATAGATTTTTTCCAGAAAAATAAACTAAATGTTGGATAATATAGTGCATTCATTATATGATGAAGAATTAAACAGCTACTAAATTCATTCTTTAAGATATGCTTCTTAAAAAGAACATGGCTCAATATCGGTCAATGTGTGTGTGTGTGTGTGTGTGTGTGACATATTGCTAAAAAGGTGCAGGGAAAGGAAAATGTTTGTTCCAAGAAGGAGGGTGTGGAAACTTATGGAGCAGTATGTAAAAGAAGAATTTGTGCTGAGATGACAAAAGTGGAAACATCCAGTGGCAGTATGAGTGGTAGTGTAGTGAGATGCTGGAACACATTAAAGAATGGTCTTTTAAGTGTGGCTGAGAAGGAGGGTGGCTAGGAGCAGGGAACAGCCAGGCATGCGGTAACATGGAGATGGAATGACAAAGTGGACAGGAAATGAAGATTGTATAAGGCCTAGAATATAAATGGTGACAAGAAAAAGTCCCTGAAAGCCAAGTGCAGGGCCAGAAGAGAGGTTTATAAGGCTAAGAGGCACAAACAGGATACCTTGCAGCTAAACTGAATAGTGCAGATGCTGAAGGTGAGGAACTGTATACACGCCGGCAAAAATTTGAGTAGTATTTTTTGTATCCATCGGATGTGTCTCTTTTGATGTCTGGATATGATGGACTCCTGGGGATCTTATGTTTTCAACCTATAGACTTGCTGACCATACACGAGTCACCAGTCAGGCATAAGACTGTAAAAGACAGGTTTCCTTGGCTCGATGTACAGTATGTATATAAAACAGTCAACCCGTGATCCAGATAAACAATATTTTCTAGATTCTACTAACAGATATCTGTGTAAAGTACCTGGTCAACATAATATTCCTTCACTGGTTCTGATGAAATGTGTCCAAGAATTAGCCACAATCCTCTGCAATTTTGCATGACTTTCAGTATCATTATCTATACTGTACTGTTTCCATTATACCTTAGGAACTAGTCAATATATTTCTCACCTCACAGAAGAGAAATCCTTTTTATCAAATTACAGATCCATAGCCCTTATCCCCGGTCACCTAATATTGAGAAATATGAGTTAATCTCTGGTACTGTACTGTGTTCTCCACCCTCATGGCTCCAGATATCTGAAAGCCTTTGATAGAGTTTGGCATCAGACTTTTTTCAAACTCCCTTTAATTCTTTTAATACCTACATCTCGTTTTTCCTCTTCGAACATAGACTTCCCAAACTGTATATATTTGCAAATACATGAACAATTTACAAATTATACTAACAATAACAAGTTGGTGGATTGAAAAAACATGAGAGAATGGTTACACTATATTTGAGAGAAGACGGTCCTGTAGTGACTTCTAGTAAGATGTTGTATACAGTATAATGTTTGAATATAATGCCGACTGAGAAGAAACAAAGGTTGACTGATGACACAGTTATTATAATGTGATATTTTGATGTTTATAGTCAAGATGATTGAGAGAGTTTATTAGAGACTGTGTCACTGACTACCTGTACAGGGTGTGTCACTGACAACCTCTTCAGGGTGTGTCACTGACTACCTGTACAGGGTGTGTGTCACTGACTACTTGTACAGGGTGCGTCACTGACTACCTGTACAGGGTGTGTGTCACTGACTACCTGTACAGGGTGTGTGTCACTGACTACCTGTACAGGGTGTGTGTCACTGACTACCTGTACAGGGTGTGTGTCACTGACTACCTTTACAGGGTGTGTGTCACTGTCTACCTGTACAGGGTGTGTCACTGACTACCTGTACAGGGTGTGTGTCACTGACTATCTGTAAAGGGTGTGTCACTGACTACCTGTATAGGGTGTGTATCACTGACTACCTGTACAGGGTGTGTGTCACTGACTACCTGTACAATAGGGAGTGACAGTTTTGCAAAAGTTTTCAAAATCTAATTGCTTGTGTTGGATTATTTGTCTATCGGCCATGCTAATTCCGAATATGTTTGAGTTTTTTACATCATTGCATTAGAAGGTTTGTGGATACTTTTGGGTTTGGCATGAAAAACGCGAAAAAACTGTAAATAATAAAGGGACTGGCAATGTGGCACAACCTGTTAAAATCAAGTTATTGAATTGGATTATTCGACTACTGTGTACACTGGTTCATAATATGCTATTGTTTTACAACTCAATGCGCTACAAATTATGCCGATATTTTTGCTGCAAGTCACCACATACGTATATTTCGAAAACCAGGGCCCAATATTACCAACGGCGTGGATAGATTCCGTGGAATGAATTCAGGACATTCCCGCTCATGGAACATTACCAAACTCCGTATATGTGCCAATGGCAGGCCAATGGCAATATTTACAGAGTTTGTTGAGGCTCCCTGGACGGGAATGCCCTGAATTTATTCCACGGAATCTATTCACGCCGTTGGTAATATTCGTCCCAGGACTGATCAACGAATTCAGCCCAAGTAGCTTGACTTGGACAGTTAAGGACAAAATCTCAGTCCGTACTTTTGAATAAAATATTGTTCAATAGGTGGTGATATTGAAGTGCTGAAAGTTGTTTTTTCTGTGTTGTTTTGCAGTTAGTTCAAAGGGCCGCCACCAAGATGGGTCGTCCTAAGATTAGCAACACTCAGCTGCGCCAGGGTAACGATAAGGTGTTCGGGGTTCGGATGCCTCTGCCATCTAACAAGTTGCCTCTGAACAAGGAAGTTGGAAGTGCCCTGGCTTATGAAGCAGAAAACGAGAGGTTAAGGAGAAGAACAAATGCTTTTGATTATATGGATGCCACCAACAAGGTGACTGAGAAGGTACTGGATGTGTATAGGAAGGCCACTGTCCCCACTATCTCTGAAATCAGGGTGAAAATGAGAGTCCACGACCTGTGGAGGATGCGGAGGGAGACGATGATGATGAAGGGAAATGGACAGAAACAGAAAAGGAAGAAAACGAAGAACGGGAAGCTGAAGATGAGGTTCGAGGATATAGCTGAGAAGTTGTTTGATGTGGCAGACGACAGCAAAGTGCACGAACGAGAGAAAAGCTTCCTGGCAGCCCAGAGGAAACCGGGAAGGGAGGGCTGCATTGATGGCGTTGACAAAATTGTGACTGCCAAGCTGAAAGAAGAGAGGGAGAAGGAAGCGAAGAGGGCAAAGAAAAGGGCTGAGGAAGAGAGGAAAACTGAGAAGATGAGGTCAAAGAGTAAGGAGGAGATGGAGAGGATGTCGTGTAAAGTGTCGGCAGTGGATGACAGTGCTCAGGAAGAAGATAGTGATTATAAGGATGTCAATGACAATGAGTTCAAGGCTATGGTCGACAGGAGAGCAAGATCAGAGAAAAGGAAAAGGGAGAAAGAAGCCGAGGACAGGATCGGAGAAACTGCTGACAGGTTCAAGGTATCCAATGATGCAGTGGCTCACATCGCAAACACCATCAGAGCTGCAGACAACATCATAACTGAAGGGGACAAGTCTAAAGTGACTAACTGGAAGAAAGTGGAGAGAGTCAGGAAGAGGTCACGAGAACAGAAAAAAGAAAAGTTCAGGGGATTCAAGGTCAGAGGTCTCACGGTAGATGAGAGGATCAATGAGAACAAGATAGTGACTGGTGTAGGTGAGAAGAACCACAAGAGATTCGCCATGGAAAAGAGGGAAGACTGTGCAGTGATCGGCTTCCCTGGTGAGGAGTTCCTTGGTCACCTGGTCCCGGTGGGGGGAAAGGGGGTAGACCTGGCCACAAGCCTGCTGGCCTTCCTGGAGGAGCGAGGTATTGACACCACCGATCTCCTGGTTGTCCTTAGCGACGGTTGCAACAAAATGAGTGGCTATAATCACGGTTTCATCGCGAGTTTGAAAGGCTGTTGGGACGGCCTTTCCTCCACATCCACTGCCTGATCCACAGTCTGGAGAAGCTCTTCAGCCATCTATTCAACCATTACGCTGGCCCAACCACTGGTCCCGCCTCCTGGAGTGGTGAGGAGGCTCGGAAGCTGACCGGCAACGTGAGGGACCTTCTGGTGGTTGAATTCCAGGCCGTCACCAACACCTACCTCAGGTCTCTCCTGGATGCAATCCCCTCCGTCGTCTGGGAGGAGTTCAGCTGGGACACCCGGTATCTGTTGGAGATGGCCAAGACGGTGGAGTCCGGCCACATTGAGGAGAGATGGGCCAGGGCACGGGCCGGAGCCATGACCAACGCCAGATGGCAAAACACGGAGAGCAGGGAGCTGAGGGCCTACATGAGCACCACCTCCCCCAGCGAGTCACAGAGACGGATGACCTCCTTCATCATCCTTATCTACGTGCCCTCCTTCCTGGAGATCAGGCAGAGGAATCTGCTACTGGAGGGCCCACGCCACCTCCTCGCCATCATCAACCGGGTGAGGACGTACTGCACCCTGGAGGAAGTGGAGCTGCTTACTCCATACCTCCAGTTCAACGGCTACTTCGACCAGCACGAGGTGGTGCTGGTCTCACTGCTGGCCTCCATGGACAAGAGTGAGAGGGAGTTGGCCCTAAACATCATCAAGCAGCTGAGGAAGAAGGAAAAAAGGCACAAGAGAAAGACAGTGAGGAAAGTGAGGAACCCTCAACTGAATCTGGCAGCCACCAAGCTGTCAGAGTTGGTTGATCTGCAGAAGGCCAGCTCCTCCCCTCCCATCCTGTTCCAGCACAGTGACCAGGAACTGGAGCAATTTCTGGAGGAACCGTACAGTGAGCCAGGTCTGCCCTGCACCACCACCGCAGTGGAAAGAGGAGTGAAGCTCACCACGGAGGCGGCAGACGTGGCCAGCTCTGCCTGGCAGCAGGACCAGGTCACCTGGAACAAGCTGGAGGCCAGGAAGAGAAACAAGCGGAGGGCTAAGAAAGAGGGCTACCAGTGCTAGACTGTGGGGACACTGGGACTGAGGGGACACTGTGGGGACAGCCAATGTTAGTGTGCCAACTGTGCTAGTGTGCTGCTGATAAATTGAAGCATACATGCCAATAATAAAGAATGTCTACCATTATTCTTGTTTTTTTTTTTATGTCGAACCGAAAAGTATCCACAAACCTTCTAATGAACTGATGTTAAAGATTCAAACATATTCGGAACCAGCGTGGCCGATAGACAAATAATCCAACCCAAGCCACTTGATTTTGAAAACTTTTGCCAAACTGTCACTCCCTACTGTACAAGGTGTGTGTCACTGACTACCTGTACAGGGTGTGTCACTGACTACCTGTACAGGGTGTGTGTCACTGACTACCTGTACAGCGTGTGTGTCACTGACTACCTGTACAGGGTGTGTGTCACTGACTACCTGTACAGGGTGTGTGTCACAGACTACCTGTACAGGGTGTGTCACTGACTATCTGTGCAGGGTGTGTCACTGACTACCTGTACAGGGTGTCACTGACTACCTCTACAGGGTAGGTGTCACTGATTACCTATAGAGTGTGTGTCACTGACTACCTCTACAGATTGCATCACGCACTACCTGTACAGGGTGTGTGTCACTCACTACCTGTAGAAGGTGTGTCTCACTGACTACCTGTAGAGGGTGTGTCACTGACTACCTCTACAGGGTGCGTCAGTGACTACCTGTAGAGGGTTTGTCACTGACTACTTGTACAGGGTGTGTGTCACTGACTACCTTTATAGGGTGCGTCACTCACTACCTGTACAGGGTGTGTCACTGACTACCTGTAGAGGCTGTGTCACTGACTACTTGTACAGGGTGTGTGTCACTGACTACCTCTACAGGGTGCGTCACTGACTACCTGTGGAGGGTGTGTCACTGACTACTTGTACAGGGTGTGTGTCACTGACTACCTCTACAGGGTGCGTCACTGACTACCTGTAGAGGGTGTGTCACGGACTACCTGTAGAGGGTGTGTGTCACTGACTACCTCTACAGGGGGTATCACTGACTACCTCTACAGGGTGTGTGTCACTGACTATTTGTACAAGGTGTGTCACCGACTACCTGTAGAGGGAGTGTGTCACTGACTACCTGTAGAGGGTGTGTCACTGACTACCTCTACAGGTGTGTGTCACTGACTACCTGTACAGGGTGTGTCACTGACGACCTGTACAGGGTGTCACTGACTTCCTGTACAGGGTGTGTGTCACTGACTACCTGTACAGGGTGTGTGTCACTGACAACTTGTACAGGGTGTGTGTCACTGACTACCTGTACAGGGTGTGTGTCACTGACTACCTGTACAGGGTGTGTCACTGACTACTTGTACAGGGTGTGTCACTGATTACCTCTACAGGGTGCGTCACTGACTACCTCTACAGGGTGTGTGTCACTGACTACCTGTACAGGATGTGTGTCACTGGCTACTTGTACAGGGTGTGTCACTGACTACCTCTTCAGGGGTGTGACACTGACTATCTGCACAGGGTGTGTCACTGACTACCTGTACAGGGTGTCACTGACTTCCTGTACAGGGTGTGTGTCACTGACTACCTGTACAGGGTGTGTGTCACTGACTACTTGTACAGGGTGTGTGTCACTGACTACCTCTTCAGGGTGTGACACTGACAACTTGTACAGGGCATGTCACTGACTACCTGTACAGGGTGTGTCACTGAGTACCTCTACAGGGTTTGTCACTGAATACTTGTACAGGGTGTGTCACTGACTACCTGTACAGGGTGTGTCACTGACTACCTGTACAGGGTGTGTCAATGACTACTTGTACAGGGTGTGTCTCACTGACTACCTGTACAGGGTGTGTCACTGACTACCTGTACAGGGTGTGTGTCACTGACTACCTGTACAGGGTGTGTGTCACTGACTACCTGTAGAGGGTGTGTGTCATTGACTAACTGTACAGGGTGTGTCACTGACTACCTGTACAGGGTATGTGTCACTGACTACCTGTACAGGATGTGTCACTGACTACCTGTACAGGGTGTGTGTCACTGACTACCTGTACAGGGTGTGTGTCACTGACTACCTGTACAGGGTGTGTCACGGACTACCTGTACAGGGTGTGTGTCACTGACTACCTGCACAGGGTGTGTCTCTGACTACCTGTACAGGGTGTGTGTCACTGAAAACTTGTACAGGATGTGTCACTGACTACCTGTACAGGGTGTGTGTCACTGAATACCTGTACAGGGTGTGTCACTGACTACCTGTACAAGGTGTGTCACTGACTACCTGTACAGGGTGTGTCACTGACTTCCTGTACAGGGTGTGTCACTGACTACCTGTACAGGGTGTGTGTCACTGACTACCTGTACAGGGTGTCACTGACTACCTGTACAGGGTGTGTCACTGATTACCTGTACAAGGTGTGTCACTGACTACCTGTACAGGGTGTGTCACTCACTCTGTACAGGGAGTGTGTCACTGACTACCTGTACAGGGTGTGTCACGGACTACCTCGACAGGGTTTTGTGTCACTGACTACCGGTACAGGGTGTGTCACTGGCTACCTGTACAAAGGTGTGTCACTGACTACCTGTGCAGGGTGTGTCACTGATTACCTGTACAGGGTGTCACTGACTACCTGTACAGGGTGTGTCACTGACTACCTGTACAGGGTGTGTATCACTGACTACCTGTACAAGGTGTGTGTCACTGACTACCTGTACAGGGTGTGTGTCACTGACTACTTGTACAGGGTGTGTGTCACTGACTACCTCTTCAGGGTGTGACACTGACAACTTGTACAGGGCGTGTCACTGACTACCTGTACAGGGTGTGTCACTGACTACCTGTACAGGGTTTGTCACTGAATACTTGTACAGGGTGTGTCACTGACTACCTGTACAGGGTGTGTCACTGACTACCTGTACAGGGTGTGTCAATGACTACTTGTACAGGGTGTGTGTCACTGACTACCTGTACAGGGTGTGTCACTGACTACCTAGACAGGGTGTGTGTCACTGACTACCTGTACAGGGTGTGTCTCACTGACTACCTATAGAGGGTGTGTGTCACTGACTACCTGTACAGGGTGTGTGTCACTGACTACTTGTACAGGATGTGTCACTGACTACCTGTACAGGGTGTGTGTCACTGAATACCTGTACAGGGTATGTGTCAATGACTACCTGTACAAGGTGTGTCACTGACTACCTGTAGAGGGTGTGTGTCACTGACTATCTGTACAGGGTGTGTGTCACTGACTACTTGTACAGGGTGTGTGACACTGACAACCTGTACAGGATGTGTGTCACTGACTACCTGTAGAGGGTGTGTATCACTGACTACCTGTAGAGGGTGTGTGTCACTGACTACCTGTACAGGGTGTGTGTCACTGACTACCTGTACAGGGTGTGTGTCACTGACTACCTGTACAGGGTGTGTGTCACTGACTACCTGTGCAGAGTGTGTCACTGACTACCTGTACAGGGTGTGTGTCACTGACTACTTCAACAGGGTGTGTGTCACTGACTACTTGTACAGGGTGTGTCACTGACTACCTCTACAGGTGTGTGTCAGTGACTACCTGTAGAGTGTGTGTGTGTCACTGATTACCTCTAGAGTGTGTGTCACTGACTACATGTACAGGGTGTGTCACTGACTACTTGTACAGGGTGTGTGTCACTGACCACCTCTACAGGTTGCGTCACTCACTACCTGTAGAGGGTGTGTCTCACTGACTACCTGTAGAGGGTGTGTCACTTACTACTTGTACAGGGTGTGGTCACTGACTACTTGTACAGGGTGTGTCACTGAATACCTGTAGAGGGTGTGTGTCACAGACTACCTCTTCAGGGTGTGACACTGACTACCTGTACAGGGTTTGTCACTGAATACTTGTACAGGGTGTGTCACTGACTACCTGTACAGGGTGTGTCACTGACTACCTGTACAGGGTGTGTCAATGACTACTTGTACAGGGTGTGTGTCACTGACTACCTGTACAGGGTGTGTCACTGACTACCTAGACAGGGTGTGTGTCACTGACTACCTGTACAGGGTGTGTCTCACTGACTACCTGTACAGGGTGTGTGTCACTGACTACTTGTACAGGATGTGTCACTGACTACCTGTACAGGGTGTGTGTCACTGAATACCTGTACAGGGTATGTGTCACTGACTACCTGTACAAGGTGTGTCACTGACTACCTGTAGAGGGTGTGTGTCACTGAATACCTGTACAGGATATGTGTCACTGACTACCTGTACAAGGTGTGCCACTGACTACCTGTACAGGGTGTGTCACTGACTTCCTGTACAGGGTGTGTCACTGACTACCTGTACAAGGTGTGTGTCACTGACTACCTGTACAGGGTGTCACTGACTACCTGTACAGGGTGTGTCACTGATTACCTGTACAAGGTGTTTCACTGACTACCTGTACAGGGTGTGTCACTCACTCTGTACAGGGAGTGTGTCACTGACTACCTGTACAGGGTGTGTCACGGACTACCTCCACAGGGTTTTGTGTCACTGACTACCGGTACAGGGTGTGTCACTGGCTACCTGTACAAAGGTGTGTCACTGACTACCTGTAGAGGGTGTGTCACTGACTACCTGTACAGGGTGTCACTGACTACCTGTGCAGGGTGTGTCACTGATTACCTGTAGAGGGTGTGTGTCATTGACTACCTGTACAGGGTGTGTCACTGACTACCTGTACAGGGTGTGTCAATGACTACTTGTACAGGGTGTGTGTCACTGACTACCTGTACAGGGTGTGTCACTGACTACCTATACAGGGTGTGTGTCACTGACTACCTGTACAGGGTCTGTCACTCACTCTGTACAGGGAGTGTGTCACTGACTACCTGTACAGGGTGTGTCACGGACTACCTCCACAGGGTTTTGTGTCACTGACTACCGGTACAGGGTGTGTCACTGGCTACCTGTACAAAGGTGTGTCACTGACTACCTGTGCAGGGTGTGTCACTGATTACCTGTACAGGGTGTCACTGACTACCTGTACAGGGTGTGTCACTGACTACCTGTACAGGGTGTGTATCACTGACTACCTGTACAAGGTGTGTCTCACTGACTACCTGTAGAGGGTGTGTCACTTACTACTTGTACAGGGTGTGGTCACTGACTACTTGTACAGGGTGTGTCACTGAATACCTGTTGAGGGTGTATGTCACTGACTACTTCTTCAGGGTGTGACACTGACTACCTGTACAGGGTTTGTCACTGAATACTTGTACAGGGTGTGTCACTGACTACCTGTACAGGGTGTGTCACTGACTACCTGTACAGGGTGTGTCAATGACAACTTGTACAGGGTGTGTGTCACTGACTACCTGTACAGGGTGTGTCACTGACTACCTAGACAGGGTGTGTGTCACTGACTACCTGTACAGGGTGTGTCTCACTGACTACCTGTAGAGGGTGTGTGTCACTGACTACCTGTACAGGGTGTGTGTCACTGACTACTTGTACAGGATGTGTCACTGACTACCTGCAGAGGGTGTGTGTCACTGAATACCTGTACAGGGTATGTGTCACTGACTACCTGTACAAGGTGTGTCACTGACTACCTGTACAGGGTGTGTCACTGACTTCCTGTACAGGGTGTGTCACTGACTACCTGTACAAGGTGTGTGTCACTGACTACCTGTACAGGGTGTCACTGACTACCTGTACAGGGTGTGTCACTGATTACCTGTACAAGGTGTTTCACTGACTACCTGTACAGGGTGTGTCACTCACTCTGTACAGGGAGTGTGTCACTGACTACCTGTACAGGGTGTGTCACGGACTACCTCCACAGGGTTTTGTGTCACTGACTACCGGTACAGGGTGTGTCACTGGCTACCTGTACAAAGGTGTGTCACTGACTACCTGTAGAGGGTGTGTCACTGACTACCTGTACAGGGTGTCACTGACTACCTGTGCAGGGTGTGTCACTGATTACCTGTAGAGGGTGTGTGTCATTGACTACCTGTACAGGGTGTGTCACTGACTACCTGTACAGGGTGTGTCAATGACTACTTGTACAGGGTGTGTGTCACTGACTACCTGTACAGGGTGTGTCACTGACTACCTATACAGGGTGTGTGTCACTGACTACCTGTACAGGGTGTGTGTCACTGACTACCTGTACAGGGTGTGTGTCATTGACTAACTGTACAGGGTGTGTCACTGACTACCTGTACAGGGTATGTGTCACTGACTACCTGTACAGGATGTGTCACTGACTACCTGTACAGGGTGTGTGTCACTGACTACCTGTACAGGGTGTGTGTCACTGACTACCTGTACAGGGTGTGTCACTGACTACCTGTACAGGGTGTGTGTCACTGACTAGCTGCACAGGGTGTGTCTCTGACTACCTGTACAGGGTGTGTGTCACTGACTACTTGTACAGGATGTGTCACTGACTACCTGTACAGGGTGTGTGTCACTGACTACCTGTACAGGGTGTGTCACTGACTACCTGTACAAGGTGTGTCACTGACTTCCTGTACAGGGTGTGTCACTGACTTCCTGTACAGGGTGTGTCACTGACTACCTGTACAAGGTGTGTCACTGACTACCAGTACAGGGTGTGTGTCACTGACTACCTGTACAGGGTGTCACTGACTACCTGTACAGGGTGTGTCACTGATTACCTGTACAAGGTGTGTCACTGACTACCTGTACAGGGTCTGCCACTCATTCTGTACAGGGAGTGTGTCACTGACTACCTGTACAGGGTGTGTCACGGACTACCTCCACAGGGTTTTGTGTCACTGACTACCGGTACAGGGTGTGTCACTGGCTACCTGTACAAAGGTGTGTCACTGACTACCTGTGCAGGGTGTGTCACTGATTACCTGTACAGGGTGTCACTGACTACCTGTACAGGGTGTGTCACTGACTACCTGTACAGGGTGTGTATCACTGACTACCTGTACAAGGTGTGTCTCACTGACTACCTGTAGAGGGTGTGTCACTTACTACTTGTACAGGGTGTGGTCACTGACTACTTGTACAGGGTGTGTCACTGAATACCTGTTGAGGGTGTGTGTCACTGACTACTTCTTCAGGGTGTGACACTGACTACCTGTACAGGGTTTGTCACTGAATACTTGTACAGGGTGTGTCACTGACTACCTGTACAGGGTGTGTCACTGACTACCTGTACAGGGTGTGTCAATGACTACTTGTACAGGGTGTGTGTCACTGACTACCTGTACAGGGTGTGTCACTGACTACCTAGACAGGGTGTGTGTCACTGACTACCTGTACAGGGTGTGTCTCACTGACTACCTGTAGAGGGTGTGTGTCACTGACTACCTGTACAGGGTGTGTGTCACTGACTACTTGTACAGGATGTGTCACTGACTACCTGTAGAGGGTGTGTGTCACTGAATACCTGTACAGGGTATGTGTCACTGACTACCTGTACAAGGTGTGTCACTGACTACCTGTACAGGGTGTGTCACTGACTTCCTGTACAGGGTGTGTCACTGACTACCTGTACAAGGTGTGTGTCACTGACTACCTGTACAGGGTGTCACTGACTACCTGTACAGGGTGTGTCACTGATTACCTGTACAAGGTGTTTCACTGACTACCTGTACAGGGTGTGTCACTCACTCTGTACAGGGAGTGTGTCACTGACTACCTGTACAGGGTGTGTCACGGACTACCTCCACAGGGTTTTGTGTCACTGACTACCGGTACAGGGTGTGTCACTGGCTACCTGTACAAAGGTGTGTCACTGACTACCTGTAGAGGGTGTGTCACTGACTACCTGTACAGGGTGTCACTGACTACCTGTGCAGGGTGTGTCACTGATTACCTGTAGAGGGTGTGTGTCATTGACTACCTGTACAGGGTGTGTCACTGACTACCTGTACAGGGTGTGTCAATGACTACTTGTACAGGGTGTGTGTCACTGACTACCTGTACAGGGTGTGTCACTGACTACCTGTACAGGGTGTGTGTCACTGACTACCTGTACAGGGTGTGTGTCACTGACTACCTGTACAGGGTGTGTGTCATTGACTAACTGTACAGGGTGTGTCACTGACTACCTGTACAGGGTATGTGTCACTGACTACCTGTACAGGATGTGTCACTGACTACCTGTACAGGGTGTGTGTCACTGACTACCTGTACAGGGTGTGTGTCACTGACTACCTGTACAGGGTGTGTCACTGACTACCTGTACAGGGTGTGTGTCACTGACTACCTGCACAGGGTGTGTCTCTGACTACCTGTACAGGGTGTGTGTCACTGACTACTTGTACAGGATGTGTCACTGACTACCTGTACAGGGTGTGTGTCACTGACTACCTGTACAGGGTGTGTCACTGACTACCTGTACAAGGTGTGTCACTGACTACCTGTACAGGGTGTGTCACTGACTTCCTGTACAGGGTGTGTCACTGACTACCTGTACAAGGTGTGTCACTGACTACCAGTACAGGGTGTGTGTCACTGACTACCTGTACAGGGTGTCACTGACTACCTGTACACGGTGTGTCACTGATTACCTGTACAAGGTGTTTCACTGACTACCTGTACAGGGTGTGTCACTCACTCTGTACAGGGAGTGTGTCACTGACTACCTCTACAGGGTGTGTCACGGACTACCTCCACAGGGTTTTGTGTCACTGACTACCGGTACAGGGTGTGTCACTGGCTACCTGTACAAAGGTGTGTCACTGACTACCTGTGCAGGGTGTGTCACTGATTACCTGTACAGGGTGTCACTGACTACCTGTACAGGGTGTGTCACTGACTACCTGTACAGGGTGTGTATCACTGACTACCTGTACAAGGTGTGTGTCACTGACTACCTGTACAGGGTGTGTGTCACTGACTACTTGTACAGGGTGTGTGTCACTGACTACTTGTACAGGGCGTGTGTCACTGACCACCTCTACAGGTTGCGTCACTCACTACCTGTACAGGGTGTGTGTCACTCACTACCTGTAGAGGGTGTGTCTCACTGACTACCTGTAGAGGGTGTGTCACTTACTACTTGTACAGGGTGTGGTCACTGACTACTTGTACAGGGTGTGTCACTGAATACCTGTAGAGGGTGTGTGTCACTGACTACTTCTTCAGGGTGTGACACTGACTACCTGTACAGGGTTTGTCACTGAATACTTGTACAGGGTGTGTCACTGACTACCTGTACAGGGTGTGTCACTGACTACCTGTACAGGGTGTGTCAATGACTACTTGTACAGGGTGTGTGTCACTGACTACCTGTACAGGGTGTGTCACTGACTACCTAGACAGGGTGTGTGTCACTGACTACCTGTACAGGGTGTGTCTCACTGACTACCTGTAGAGGGTGTGTGTCACTGACTACCTGTACAGGGTGTGTGTCACTGACTACTTGTACAGGATGTGTCACTGACTACCTGTAGAGGGTGTGTGTCACTGAATACCTGTACAGGGTATGTGTCACTGACTACCTGTACAAGGTGTGTCACTGACTACCTGTACAGGGTGTGTCACTGACTTCCTGTACAGGGTGTGTCACTGACTACCTGTACAAGGTGTGTGTCACTGACTACCTGTACAGGGTGTCACTGACTACCTGTACAGGGTGTGTCACTGATTACCTGTACAAGGTGTTTCACTGACTACCTGTACAGGGTGTGTCACTCACTCTGTACAGGGAGTGTGTCACTGACTACCTGTACAGGGTGTGTCACGGACTACCTCCACAGGGTGTGTGTCACTGACTACCGGTACAGGGTGTGTCACTGGCTACCTGTACAAAGGTGTGTCACTGACTACCTGTAGAGGGTGTGTCACTGACTACCTGTACAGGGTGTCACTGACTACCTGTGCAGGGTGTGTCACTGACTACCTGTAGAGGGTGTGTGTCACTGACTACCTGTACAGGGTGTGTCACTGACTACCTGTACAGGGTGTGTCAATGACTACTTGTACAGGGTGTGTGTCACTGACTACCTGTACAGGGTGTGTCACTGACTACCTGTACAGGGTGTGTGTCACTGACTACCTGTACAGGGTGTGTGTCACTGACTACCTGTACAGGGTGTGTGTCACTGACTACCTGTACAGGGTGTGTCACTGACTACCTGTACAGGGTATGTGTCACTGACTACCTTTACAGGATGTGTCACTGACTACCTGTACAGGGTGTGTGTCACTGACTACCTGTACAGGGTGTGTGTCACTGACTACCTGTACAGGGTGTGTCACTGACTACCTGTACAGGGTGTGTGTCACTGACTACCTGTACAGGGTGTGTCTCTGACTACCTGTACAGGGTGTGTGTCACTGACTACTTGTACAGGATGTGTCACTGACTACCTGTACAGGGTGTGTGTCACTGACTACCTGTACAGGGTGTGTCACTGACTACCTGTACAGGGTGTGTCACTGACTACCTGTACAGGGTGTGTCACTGACTTCCTGTACAGGGTGTGTCACTGACTACTTGTACATGGTGTGTCACTGACTACCAGTACAGGGTGTGTGTCACTGACTACCTGTACAGGGTGTCACTGACTACCTGTACACGGTGTGTCACTGATTACCTGTACAAGGTGTTTCACTGACTACCTGTACAGGGTGTGTCACTCACTCTGTACAGGGAGTGTGTCACTGACTACCTCTACAGGGTGTGTCACGGACTACCTCCAGAGGGTGTCACTGACTACTTGTACAGGGTGTGTCACTGACTACCTGTACAAGGTGTGTCACTGACTACCTGTGCAGGGTGTGTCACTGACTACCTGTACAGGGTGTCACTGACTACCTGTACAGGGTGTGTCACTGACTACCTGTACAGGGTGTGTATCACTGAATTACCTGTACAAGGTGTGTGTCACTGACTACCTGTACAGGGTGTGTGTCACTGACTACTTGTACAGGGTGTGTGTCACTGACTACTTGTACAGGGCGTGTGTCACTGACCACCTCTACAGGTTTCGTCACTCACTACCTGTACAGGGTGTGTGTCACTCACTACCTGTAGAGGGTGTGTCTCACTGACTACCTGTAGAGGGTGTGTCACTTACTACTTGTACAGGGTGTGGTCACTGACTACTTGTACAGGGTGTGTCACTGACTACTTGTACAGGGTGTGTGTCACTGACTACCTGTACAGGGTGTGTCACTGACTACCTAGACAGGGTGTGTGTCACTGACTACCTGTACAGGGTGTGTGTCACTGACTACCTGTACAGGGTGTGTCACTGACTACCTGTACAGGGTGTGTGTCACTGACTACCTGTACAGGGTGTGTGTCACTGACTACCTGTACAGGGTGTGTCACTGACTACCTGTACAGGGTGTGTCACTGACTTCCTGTACAGGGTGTGTCACTGACTACCTGTACAAGGTGTGTGTCACTGACTACCTGTACAGGGTGTCACTGACTACCTGTACAGGGTGTGTCACTGATTACCTGTACAAGGTGTTTCACTGACTACCTGTACAGGGTGTGTCACTCACTCTGTACAGGGAGTGTGTCACTGACTACCTGTACAGGGTGTGTCACGGACTACCTCCACAGGGTTTTGTGTCACTGACTACCGGTACAGGGTGTGTCACTGGCTACCTGTACAAAGGTGTGTCAATGACTACCTGTAGAGGGTGTGTCACTGACTACCTGTGCAAGGTGTCACTGACTACCTGTGCAGGGTGTGTCACTGATTACCTGTACAGGGTGTCACTGACTACCTGTACAGGGTGTGTATCACTGACTACCTGTACAAGGTGTGTGTCACGGACTACCTGTACAGGGTGTGTGTCACTGACTACGTGTACAGGGTGTGTCACTGACTACCTCTTCAGGGTATGACACTGACAACTTGTACAGGGTGTGTCACTGACTACCTGTACAGGGTGTGTCACTGACTACCTGTAGAGGGTGTCACTGACTACTTGTACAGGGTGTGTCACTGACTACTTGTACAGGGTGTGTGTCAATGACTACTTGTACAGGGTGTGTGTCACTGACTACCTGTACAGGATGTGTGTCACTGACTACCTGTAGAGGGTGTGTATCACTGACTACCTGTAGAGGGTGGGTGTCACTGACTACCTGTACAGGGTGTGTGTCACTGACTACCTGTACAGGGTGTGTGTCACTGACTACCTGTACAGGGTGTGTGTCACTGACTACCTGTGCAGAGTGTGTCACTGACTACCTGTACAGGGTGTGTGTGTCACTGACTACTTCAACAGGGTGTGTGTCACTGACTACTTGTACAGGGTGTGTCACTGACTACCTCTACAGGTGTGTGTCAGTGACTACCTGTAGAGTGTGTGTGTGTCACTGATTACCTCTAGAGTGTGTGTCACTGACTACTTGTACAGGGTGTGTCACTGACTACTTGTACAGGGTGTGTGTCACTGACCACCTCTACAGGTTGCGTCACTCACTACCTGTACAGGGCGTGTGTCACTCACTACCAGTAGAGGGTGTGTCTCACTGACTACCTGTAGAGGGTGTGTCACTTACTACTTGTACAGGGTGTGGTCACTGACTACTTGCACAGGGTGTGTCACTGAATACCTGTAGAGGGTGTGTGTCACTGACTACCTGTACAGAGTGTGGGTCACTGACTACCTGTACAAGGTGTGTGTCACTGACTACCTGTAGAGGGTGTGTCTCACTGACTACCTGTAGAGGGTGTGTCACTTACTACTTGTACAGGGTGTGTCACTTACTACTTGTACAGGGTGTGTCACTGAATACCTGTAGAGGGTGTGTGTCACTGACTACCTGTACAGGGTGTGTGTCACTGACTACCTGTACAGGGTGTATGTCACTGACTACCTGTAGAGGGTGTGTGTCACTGACTACCTGTAGAGTGTGTGTCACTGACTACATGTACAGGGTGTGTCACTAACTACCTGTACAAGGTGTGTGTCACGGACTACCTGTACAGGGTGTGTGTCACTGACTACCTGTACAGGGTATGTGTCACTGACTACTTGTAAAGGGTGTGTCACTGACAACCTCTACAGGTGTGCGTCACTGACTACCTCTACAGGGTGTGTGTCACTGACTATCTGTAGACGGTGTGTCACTGACTACCTCTACAGGGTGTGTCACTGACTACCTGTACAGGGTGTGTCACTGACTACCTGTACAGGGTGTGTCACTGACTACCTGTACAGGGTGTGTCACTGACTACCTGTACAGGGTGTGTCACTGACTACCTGTACAGGGTGTGTGTCACTGACTACCTGTACAGGGTGTGTCACTGACTACCTGTACAGGGTGTGTCACTGACTACCTGTACAGGGTGTGTCACTGACTACCTGTACAGGGTGTGTCACTGACTACCTGTACAGGGTGTGTGTCACTGACTACCTGTACAGGGTGTGTCACTGACTACCTGTACAGGGTGTGTCACTGACTACCTGTACAGGGTGTGTGTCACTGACTACCTGTACAGGGTGTGTCACTGACTACCTGTACAGGGTGTGTCACTGACTACCTGTACAGGTGTGTGTCACTGACTACCTGTACAGGGTGTGTCACTGACTACCTGTACAGGGTGTGTCACTGACTACCTGTACAGGGTGTGTGTCACTGACTACCTGTACAGGGTGTGTCACTGACTACCTGTACAGGGTGTGTCACTGACTACCTGTACAGGGTGTGTGTCACTGACTACCTGTACAGGGTGTGTCACTGACTACCTGTACAGGGTGTGTGTCACTGACTACCTGTACAGGGTGTGTCACTGACTACCTGTACAGGGTGTGTCACTGACTACCTGTACAGGGTGTGTCACTGACTACCTGTACAGGGTGTGTCACTGACTACCTGTACAGGGTGTGTCACTGACTACCTGTACAGGGTGTGTCACTGACTACCTGTACAGGGTGTGTCACTGACTACCTGTACAGGGTGTGTCACTGACTACCTGTACAGGTATGTGTCACTGACTACCTGTACAGGGTGTGTCACTGACTACCTGTACAGGGTGTGTCACTGACTACCTGTACAGGGTGTGTCACTGACTACCTGTACAGGTATGTGTCACTGACTACCTGTACAGGGTGTGTCACTGACTACCTGTACAGGGTGTGTCACTGACTACCTGTACAGGTGTGTGTCACTGACTACCTGTACAGGGTGTGTCACTGACTACCTGTACAGGGTGTGTGTCACTGACTACCTGTACAGGGTGTGTGTCACTGACTACCTGTACAGGGTGTGTCACTGACTACCTGTACAGGGTGTGTGTCACTGACTACCTGTACAGGGTGTGTCACTGACTACCTGTACAGGGTGTGTGTCACTGACTACCTGTACAGGGTGTGTGTCACTGACTACCTGTACAGGGTGTGTGTCACTGACTACCTGTACAGGGTGTGTCACTGACTACCTGTACAGGGTGTGTCACTGACTACCTGTACAGGGTGTGTCACTGACTACCTGTACAGGGTGTGTGTCACTGACTACCTGTACAGGGTGTGTCACTGACTACCTGTACAGGGTGTGTCACTGACTACCTGTACAGGGTGTGTGTCACTGACTACCTGTACAGGGTGTGTCACTGACTACCTGTACAGGGTGTGTCACTGACTACCTGTACAGGGTGTGTCACTGACTACCTGTACAGGGTGTGTCACTGACTACCTGTACAGGGTGTGTCACTGACTACCTGTACAGGGTGTGTCACTGACTACCTGTACAGGGTGTGTCACTGACTACCTCTACAGGGTGTGTCACTGACTACCTGTACAGGGTGTGTCACTGACTACCTGTACAGGGTGTGTCACTGACTACCTGTACAGGGTGTGTGTCACTGACTACCTGTACAGGGTGTGTGTCACTGACTACCTGTACAGGTGTGTGTCACTGACTACCTGTACAGGGTGTGTCACTGACTACCTCTACAGGGTGTCACTGACTACCTGTACAGGGTGTGTCACTGACTACCTCTACAGGGTGTCACTGACTACCTGTACAGGGTGTGTCACTGACTACCTGTACAGGGTGTGTCACTGACTACCTGTACAGGTATGTGTCACTGACTACCTGTACAGGGTGTGTCACTGACTACCTGTACAGGTGTGTGTCACTGACTACCTGTACAGGGTGTGTCACTGACTACCTGTACAGGGTGTGTCACTGACTACCTGTACAGGGTGTGTCACTGACTACCTGTACAGGGTGTGTGTCACTGACTACCTGTACAGGGTGTGTGTCACTGACTACCTGTACAGGGTGTGTCACTGACTACCTGTACAGGGTGTGTCACTGACTACCTGTACAGGGTGTGTGTCACTGACTACCTGTACAGGGTGTGTGTCACTGACTACCTGTACAGGTGTGTCACTGACTACCTGTACAGGGTGTGTCACTGACTACCTGTACAGGGTGTGTGTCACTGACTACCTGTACAGGGTGTGTCACTGACTACCTGTACAGGGTGTGTGTCACTGACTACCTGTACAGGGTGTGTGTCACTGACTACCTGTACAGGGTGTGTCACTGACTACCTGTACAGGTGTGTCACTGACTACCTGTACAGGGTGTGTGTCACTGACTACCTGTACAGGGTGTGTCACTGACTACCTGTACAGGTTGTGTCACTGACTACCTGTACAGGGTGTGTCACTGACTATCTGTACAGGGTGTGTGTCACTGACTACCTGTACAGGGTGTGTCACTGACTACCTGTACAGGGTGTGTCACTGACTACCTCTACAGGTGTGTGTCACTGACTACCTGTACAGGGTGTGTCACTGACTACCTGTACAGGGTGTGTGTCACTGACTACCTGTACAGGGTGTGTGTCACTGACTACCTGCACAGGGTGTGTCACTGACTACCTGTACAGGGTGTGTCACTGACTACCTGTACAGGGTGTGTGTCACTGACTACCTGTACAGGGTGTGTGTCACTGACTACCTGTACAGGGTGTGTCACTGACTACCTGTACAGGGTGTGTGTCACTGACTACCTGTACAGGGTGTGTGTCACTGACTACCTGTACAGGGTGTGTGTCACTGACTACCTGTACAGGGTGTGTGTCACTGACTACCTGTACAGGGTGTGTGTCACTGACTACCTGTACAGGGTGTGTGTCACTGACTACCTGTACAGGGTGTGTCACTGACTACCTGTACAGCGTGTGTCACTGAATACCTGCACAGGGTGTGTGTCACTGATTACCTGTGCAGGGTGTGTCACTGACTACCTGTACAGGGTGTGTCACTGGCTACCTGTACAGGGTGTGTGTCACTGACTGTAGATATACGAGACGAATATGCTGTAATATGTAACTGTACTATTTACCATTATTGATTCAGGTCTCTGTATATGTTATAATCATACCCTCTTTTGTCACCGAGTGTAGTTCAGACTTTGAGCACATGCGCGCTGTACGCGCATGCGCAGATAGAGATACCCAGAGAGATTCCACGACAGGACTCTCTTTACCCTGTCTTAACTCCTTTTGTGTGTTTGTCCCAGAAATAGAACTTACGAACTTGACACCAGTGTGTTTCCTTTACCCCTGATTGGAAGCATCATCTGAGTCTCCCACATGGCGCAGTGATTAGCTGGGACATCACATTATTCAGAATTGGAGTGGACGCAGAATCTCTCTCGGAGCCGCCATCTTGTCAACTCCTCCTGCCCAGTGAATATCGGCGCGTACCTCTCAAGATATTCCTGGATTTACAGTGCAGTGTTGTGAAGTGCTTTTTCAGTGTTGTGTGTGCCCTTTAGTGTCTTTAAAGTGTTTCCCCGTGTTCCTGCACTTTTTACAAAAGAGGGAAGCCCATTTAAGACCTAGGGGAGAGCTCAAGTTTTGACATCCTTCCCCGCTCATGACTCGGCTAGCACTGGCGTGAGGAGTTGCTATACCCAGCCACCCGCTCTCTGGCCAGCCTGCTCCGAGTACACGCACGAACGAACGCACACACACTCACTCACTCACAGACGCTCGCAGATATCTTCCATTTAAAGACGATTGCTTTTCTGCTCACTTATTAATTACAGTAATTGTGAGAGAAATAAACCAGGCCTTATGGAAGATCAGGAATTTATTGGGTCTTCTCCAGATACCCAACAAGCCCAACATCAGACTGATGTCGGTGCAGTAAGTGGACTCCAAGTGGAGCGGGAAGTGGATCAAGCGGCCCCACCCACCCTTAGCCCCCACTACACACGTCCGGAACCTGCCACAGGCGGCGACTTCCTTCGTTTAATTCAGTTTTTGGAAGAAAACCGACGACAAGACGACATCAGGAGGCGACAGGAAGAGGATCACAGGCGTCAACAAGAAAATGACAGATTCAGTGCCATGATCGAGTTGTTGACACCTGTGAACCTTCGAGCAGCTGCCACACCTGCCCCTTCGTCCACAGGCGCGCCCGAAGGGTCCTCTCCAACTTCTTTGCCCCCCCCACAGAAAGCACTCGCTCAGAGTCCACCGCCACTCCAAGCTGATGCCTCGTTCCAGGTATTCCGTGAATGGCGTCGGAGATGGGACGATTATTCGATGATGGTCGACTTATCGAGGTTGCCTAGGGAGAAACAGCTGATCCAGATGAGGATGTGTCTCACCCTAGAGACGCAACGTATCCTGGAGCACACCCTGCAAATCCCCCACAACACAGACAAGACTGTGAAGGACGTCTTGGATGCTTTACAGACGCATATCAAGGGCCTCCGCAACGAAGCTCTGCGTAGGAGAGAGCTTCTCAGTTGTAAGCAGCTGGAGGGTGAGTCATTTGCAGATTTTTACGTACGACTCAGACGCATCGCGGAGGAGGTTGACGTTTGTCCGGGGAACTCGTCGACTTGTGAGGAAACACAGCTCAAGATGATTATCCTCATGGGTGTGCGGGACGAAGAGCTTATTCAGAAGCTTATCTCCCTCAACACTGCCTCCTCTCTACAGGATGTTGTCACCACCTGCCGCTCTTACGAAGCCACCAGAAGTGCGACTTCTGCTATTCGTGCTCCATCTAACCAGCTGTGTGCCATCTCCGCATATAAGAAGTACAAAGGACGTGACGGGACTTCAGCCTCACATCCGACTTCAGCTTCACATCCGACTTCAGCTTCACATCCGACTTCAGCTTCGCATCACTCTTCAGCATCACTTCAGACTTCGACGCCAGGTCACCCCTGCCAGTATTGTGCTCGTCGGCATGGTTCTGAATGCCCTGCCGCTGACAGCACCTGCAATAACTGTGGCCGTCGTGGCCATTGGGCTAGGACACTGAAGTGCCCTGCCAACAACGTTCAGTGCCGCTCCTGTAGCCGCATTGGACACTTTGACAAATGCTGTCAGTCACGGAAGAAAAAGGATACTACTTGCAAGTCTCAGGCGGCGAAGAACAAGATCTGTTGTCGCGTGGGATCTTCTTCTCCCGTCAGCAAGACACCTCAGCCCATCTGTGTTCACCTGTCATACGGCGACATTACTTCCCGTATCCAGATGCTTCCTGACACAGGTGCGGACGTCACAGTCATCGGCACAAGACACCTCGACATTCTGGGGATCCCTAGGAGCAGCTTGCAACCACCGTCAACTTCTACAACGCTCACTGCAGACGGTTCTACAATGGCACCTGCTCTGGGTACATTTCAGGCTACCCTCACCCTAGGTAAGCAGTCATGTTCTGCCAGGATTCAGGTCCACAAAGGTGTTCAGATGCCACTACTGTCTTATGGCCACTGTCAAGAGTTGGCCATAATATCTCCAGACTTCCCCAAGCCAATTCCGGAAATTAAACATGTCAACAGGTGCAAGGAGCTGCCCCTCCCAACCAATACGTCACCTTCTGCAGCCAGGGAGTTCTTCCTACTGCAATCCAAGGACGTGCTGGTTCCCAAGGAGGACCTCAAGACGGCTCCACTCAGCAGTCAGCAGCAGGAACCCCTCATGAACAACAACAACCCTACAAGGCCCTTTGAGTCCGTCTCTGCGGATTTCTTCGTTGTGGCGGGAAAGTCCTTTCTCGTCATCGCCGACCGGCTCTCAGGGTGGCCTGTTGTCGTTCCCTGCGGAGGCAACACTACTGCCTCTCATACAGTACGTATGTTCTGCCGCTACTTCCGGGAAGTTGGTGTCCCTCTCCGCCTGAGGACTGACGGCGGGCCCCAGTTCACCAGCAACGACTTCCGGGACTGCATGGAGCGATGGGGAGTTCATCATGTGGCGTCGTCGCCACATTATCCCCAGTCCAATGGACATGCCGAGGCTGCCGTAAAGTCCGTCAAGCATCTCATCCTCAAGACGGCACCCTCAGGCAACATTGACTGTGAGAAGTTTGACCGGGGTTTATTGGAATTGCGGAATACCCCCAACTTCACAGGTCGCTCCCCAGCACAGATGTTATACGGCCACCCACTACGGTCATGTGTCCCTGCCCATCCTGAGTCCTTCTCGAGGGAGTGGCAGGCCAAGACCGAGGACTGCGATCGTCGTGCAGCCGCCCGTGCTGACCAGGTAAAGGCACAGTACGATCAGCACGCCCGACCCCTTCCCAGATTGAGTATCGGGCAAACAGTTCGGATTCAAGACCCGACGTCTCACCGCTGGGACAAGGTCGGGGTTGTCATGGGCTGCGGCAAGACCAGGGATTACGAGGTCCGTCTCCCTAGTGGTCGGGTATGGTGGCGGAATCGCCGCTTCCTTCGTTCAGTCCCGTCCCCTAGTGGTGAACCCCTCCCCCACATCCCTGTGAACCCTTGCTTGGATGAGAAAAGTAAGTCCTCATTCAGTGACCCCCCAGTTTTCCCACGTCGCTCTCAAAGGCTCCTGGAAAAAGAGTCCGCTCGAGATTGCACTACGAGCGTGAGGGGGAGAGAGGTGTAGATATACGAGACGAATATGCTGTAATATGTAACTGTACTATTTACCATTATTGATTCAGGTCTCTGTATATGTTATAATCATACCCTCTTTTGTCACCGAGTGTAGTTCAGACTTTGAGCACATGCGCGCTGTACGCGCATGCGCAGATAGAGATACCCAGAGAGATTCCACGACAGGACGCTCTTTACCCTGTCTTAACTCCTTTTGTGTGTTTGTCCCAGAAATAGAACTTACGAACTTGACACCAGTGTGTTTCCTTTACCCCTGATTGGAAGCATCATCTGAGTCTCCCACACTGACTACCTGTGCAGGGTGTGTCACTGACTACCTGTGCAGGGTGTGTCACTGACTACCTGTACAGGGTGTGTCACTGACTACCTGTGCAGGGTGTGTCACTGACTACCTGTGCAAGGTGTGTCACTGACTACCTATACAGGGTGTGTGTCACTGACTACCTGTACAGGGTGTGTATCACTGACTACCTGTACAGGGGGTGTGTCACTGACTACCTCCTCAGGGTGTGTGTCACTGACTACCTGTACAGGGTGTGTGTCACTGACTACCTGCACAGGGTGTGTCACTGACTACCTGTACAGGGTGTGTGTCACTGACTACCTGTACAGGGTGTGTGTCACTGACTACCTGCACAGGGTGTGTGTCACTCACTACCTGTACATGGTGTGTGTCACTGACTACCTGTACAGGGTGTATCACTTACTACCTGTACAGGGTGTGTCACTGACTATCTGTACAGGGTGTGTGTCACTGACTACCTGCACAGGGTGTGTGTCACTCACTACCTGTACAGGGCTTGTCACTGACTACCTGTACAGGGTGTGTGTCACTGACTACGTGTACAGGGTGTGTCACTGACTACCTCTACAGGGTTTGTGTCATTGACTACCTATACAGAGTGTGTGTCACTGACTATTTGTACAGGATGTGTCACTGACTACCTGCACAGGGTGTGTGTCACTCACTACCTGTACATGGTGTGTGTCACTGACTACCTGTACAGGGTGTATCACTTACTACCTGTACAGGGTGTGTCACTGACTATCTGTACAGGGTGTGTGTCACTGACTACCTGCACAGGGTGTGTGTCACTCACTACCTGTACAGGGCTTGTCACTGACTACCTGTACAGTGTGTGTGTCACTGACTACCTGTACTGGGTGTGTCACTGACTATTTGTACAGGGTGTGTCACTGACTACCTCTACAGTGTGTGTGTCACTGACTACCTGTACAGGGTGTGTGTCACTGACTACCTGTACAGGGTGTGTCACTGACTACCTGTACAGGGTGTGTCACTGACTACCTGTACAGGATGTGTGTCACTGATTACCTGTACAGGGTGTGTCACTGACTACCTGTACAGGGTGTGTGTCACTGACTACCTGTACAGGGTGTGTTTCACTGACTACCTGTGCAGGGTGTGTCACTGACTACCTGTACAGGGTGTGTGTCACTGACTACCTGTACAGGGTGTGTGTCACTGACTACCTGTACAGGGTGTGTGTCACTGACTACCTGTACAGGGTGTGTGTCACTGACTACCTGTACAGGGTGTGTGTCACTGACTACATGTACAGGGTGTGTGTCACTGACTACCTGTACAGGGTGTGTCACTGACTACCTGTACAGCGTGTGTCACTGAATACCTGTACAGGGTGTGTGTCACTGATTACCTGTGCAGGGTGCGTCACTGACTACCTGTACAGGGTGTGTCACTGGCTACCTGTACAGGGTGTGTGTCACTGACTACCTGTGCAGGGTGGGTCACTGTCTACCTGTGCAGGGTGTGTCACTGACTACCTGTACAGGGTGTGTCACTGACTACCTGTACAGGGTGTGTCACTGACTACCTGTGCAGGGTGTGTCACTGACTACCTGTGCAAGGTGTGTCACTGACTACCTGTACAGGGTGTGTGTCACTGACTACCTGTACAGGGTGTGTGTCACTGACTACCTGTACAGGGTGTGTGTCACTGACTACCTGTACAGGGTGTGTGTCACTGACTACATGTACAGGGTGTGTGTCACTGACTACCTGTACAGGGTGTGTCACTGACTACCTGTACAGCGTGTGTCACTGAATACCTGTACAGGGTGTGTGTCACTGATTACCTGTGCAGGGTGCGTCACTGACTACCTGTACAGGGTGTGTCACTGGCTACCTGTACAGGGTGTGTGTCACTGACTACCTGTGCAGGGTGGGTCACTGACTACCTGTGCAGGGTGTGTCACTGACTACCTGTACAGGGTGTGTCACTGACTACCTGTACAGGGTGTGTCACTGACTACCTGTGCAGGGTGTGTCACTGACTACCTGTACAGGGTGTGTCACTGACTACCTGTACAGGGTGTGTGTCACTGACTACCTGTACAGGGTGTGTGTCACTGACTACCTGTACAGGGTGTGTGTCACTGACTACCTGTACAGGGTGTGTCACTGACTACCTCCACAGGGTGTTTGTCACTGACTACCTGTACAGGGTGTGTGTCACTGACTACCTGCACAGGGTGTGTCACTGACTACCTGTACAGGGTGTGTGTCACTGACTACCTGTACAGGGTGTGTGTCACTGACTACCTGTACAGGGTGTGTGTCAATGACTACCTGTACAGGGTGTGTCTCTGACTACCTCCACAGGGTGTGTGTCACTGACTACCGGTACAGGGTGTGTCACTGACTACCTGTATAAGGTGTATCACTGACTACCTGTACAAGGTGTGTCACTGACTATCTGTACAGGGTGTGTCACTGACTACCTGTACAGGTTGTGTGTCACTGACTACCTGTACAGGGTGTGTCACTGACTACCGGTACACGGTGTGTGTCACTGACTACCTGTACAAGGGTGTGTCACTGACTACCTGTACAGAGTGTGTCACTGACTACCTGTACAGGGTTTGTCACTGACTACCTGTACAGGGTGTGTGTCACTGACTACCTGTACAGGGTGTGTGTCACTGACTACCTGTACAGGGTGTATCACTGACTACCTGTACAGGGTGTGTCACTGACTATCTGTACAGGGTGTGTGTCACTGACTACCTGTACAGGGTGTGTGTCACTCACTACCTGTACATGGTGTGTCACTGACTACCTGTACAGGGTGTGTCACTGACTATCTGTACAGGGTGTGTGTCACTGACTACCTGTACAGGGTGTGTCACTGACTACCTGTACAGGGTGTGTGTCACTGACTACATGTACAGGGTGTGTGTCACTGACTACCTGGAGAGGGTATGTGTCACTGACTAACTGTACAGGATGTGTGACTAACTACCTGTACAGGGTGTGTGTCAATGACTACCTGTAGAAGGGTGTGTCACTGACTACCTGTACAGGTTGTGTCACTGATTACCTGTACAGGGTGTGTCACTGACTATCTGTACAGGGTGTGTGTCACCGACTACCTGTACAGGGTGTGTCACTGACTACCTGTACAGGGTGTGTCACTGACTACCTCTACAGTGTGTGTGTCACTGACTACCTGTACAGGGTGTGTCACTGACTACCTGTTCAGGGTGTGTGTCACTGACTACCTGTACAGGGTGTGTGTCACTGACTACCTGCACAGGGTGTGTCAATGACTTCCTGTACAGGGTGTGTCACTGACTACCAGTACAGGGTGTGTGTCACTGACTACCTGTACAGGGTGTGTGTCACTGACTACCTGTACAGGGTGTGTCACTGACTACCTGTACAGGGTGTGTGTCACTGACTACCTGTACAGGGTGTGTGTCACTGACTACCTGTACAGGGTGTGTGTCACTGACTACCTGTACAGGGTGTGTGTCACTGACTACCTGTACAGGGTGTGTGTCACTGACTACCTGTACAGGGTGTGTCACTGACTACCTGTACAGGGTGTGTGTCACTGACTACATGTACAGGGTGTGTGTCACTGACTACCTGTACAGGGTGTGTCACTGACTACCTGTACAGCGTGTGTCACTGAATACCTGCACAGGGTGTGTGTCACTGATTACCTGTGCAGGGTGTGTCACTGACTACCTGTACAGGGTGTGTCACTGGCTACCTGTACAGGGTGTGTGTCACTGACTACCTGTGCAGGGTGTGTCACTGACTACCTGTGCAGGGTGTGTCACTGACTACCTGTACAGGGTGTGTCACTGACTACCTGTACAGGGTGTGTCACTGACTACCTGTGCAGGGTGTGTCACTGACTACCTGTGCAAGGTGTGTCACTGACTACCTATACAGGGTGTGTGTCACTGACTACCTGTACAGGGTGTGTATCACTGACTACCTGTACAGGGGGTGTGTCACTGACTACCTCCTCAGGGTGTGTGTCACTGACTACCTGTACAGGGTGTGTGTCACTGACTACCTGCACAGGGTGTGTCACTGACTACCTGTACAGGGTGTGTGTCACTGACTACCTGTACAGGGTGTGTGTCACTGACTACCTGCACAGGGTGTGTGTCACTCACTACCTGTACATGGTGTGTGTCACTGACTACCTGTACAGGGTGTATCACTTACTACCTGTACAGGGTGTGTCACTGACTATCTGTACAGGGTGTGTGTCACTGACTACCTGCACAGGGTGTGTGTCACTCACTACCTGTACAGGGCTTGTCACTGACTACCTGTACAGGGTGTGTGTCACTGACTACCTGTACAAGGGTGTGTCACTGACTACCTGTACAGGGTGTGTGTCACTGACTACCTGTACAGGGTGTATCACTTACTACCTGTTCAGGGTGTGTCACTGACTATCTGTACAGGGTGTGTGTCACTGACTACCTGCACAGGGTGTGTGTCACTCACTACCTGTACATGGTGTGTCACTGACTACCTGTACAGGGTGTGTCACTGACTATCTGTACAGGGTGTGTGTCACTGACTACCTGTACAGGGTGTGTCACTGACTACCTGTACAGGGTGTGTGTCACTGACTACATGTACAGGGTGTGTGTCACTGACTACCTGGAGAGGGTATGTGTCACTGACTAACTGTACAGGATGTGTGACTAACTACCTGTACAGGGTGTGTGTCACTGACTACCTGTACAGGGTGTGTGTCACTGACTACCTGTACAGGGTGTGTGTCACTGACTACCTTTACAGGGTGTGTGTCACTGACTACCTGTACAGGGTGTGTGTCACTGACTACCTTTACAGTGTGTGTGCCACTGACTATCTGTACAGGGTGTGTGTCACTGACTACCTGTACAGGGTGTGTGTCACTGACTACCTGTACAGGGTGTGTGTCACTGACTACCTGTACAGGGTGTGTGTCACTGACTACCTGTACAGGGTGTGTGTCACTGACTACCTCTACAGTGTGTGTGCCACTGACTATCTGTACAGGGTGTTTGTCACTGACTACCTGTACAGGGTGTGTGTCACTGGCTACCTGTACAGGGTGTGTGTCACTGACTACCTGTACAGGGTGTGTGTCACTGACTACCTGTACAGGGTGTGTGTCACTGACTACCTTTACAGGGTGTGTGTCACTGACTACTTGTACAGGGTGTGTCACTGACTACCTGTACAGGGTGTGTGTTACTGACTACCTGTACAGGGTGTGTGTCACTGACTACCTCTACAGGGTGTGTGTCACTGACTACCTGTAGAAGGGTGTGTCACTGACTATCTGTACAGGGTGTGTGTCACTGACTACCTGTAGAGGGTATGTGTCACTGACAAACTGTACAGGATGTGTCACTGACTACCTGTACAGGGTGTGTTTCACTGACTACCTGTACAGGGTATGTGTCACTGACTACCTGTACAGGGTGTGTCACTGACTACTTGTACAGGGTGCATCACTGACTACCTGTACAGGGTGTGTCACTGACTACTTGCACAGGGTGTGTCACTGACTACCTGTACAGGGTGTGTGTCACTGACTACCTGTACAGGGTGTGTGTCACTGACTACTTGTACAGGGTGTGTGTCACTGACTACCTGTACAGGGTGTGTGTCACTGACTACCTGTACAGGGTGTGTGTCACTGACTACCTGTACAGGGTGTGTGTCACTGACTACTTGTACAGGGTGTGTCACTGACTACCTCCACAGGGTGTGTGTCACTGACTACCTGTACAGGGTGTGTGTCACTGACTACCTGCACAGGGTGTGTCACTGACTACCTGTACAGGGTGTGTGTCACTGACTACCTGTACAGGGTGTGTGTCACTGACTACCTGTACAGGGTGTGTGTCAATGACTACCTGTACAGGGTGTGTCACTGACTACCTCCACAGGGTGTGTGTCACTGACTACCGGTACAGGGTGTGTCACTGACTACCTGTACAAGGTGTGTCACTGACTACCTGTACAAGGTGTGTCACTGACTACCTGTACAGGGTGTGTGTCACTGACTACATGTACAGGGTGTGTCACTGTCTACCTGTACAGGCTATGTGTCACTGACTACCTGTACAGGATGTGTCACTGACTACCTGTACAGGGTGTGTCACTGACTACCTGTACAGGGTGTGTCACTGACTACCTGCACAGGGTGTGTCACTGACTACCCGTGCAGGGTGTGTCACTGACTACCTGTGCAGGGTGTGTCACTGACTACCTGCACAGGGTGTGTCAATGACTACCCGTGCAGGGTGTGTCACTGACTACCTGCACAGGGTGTGTCACTGACTACCCGTGCAGGGTGTGTCACTGACTACCTGTGCAGGGTGTGTCACTGACTACCTGTGCAGGGTGTGTCACTGACTACCTGTACAGGGTGTGTCACTGACTACCTGTACAGGGTGTGTCACTGACTACCTGTGCAGGGTGTGTCACTGACTACCTGTGCAGGGTGTGTCACTGACTACCTGTGCAGGGTGTGTCACTGACTACCTCATCGCTAAACAATGCAGCATATAATATATGAGGTACTGTATTATAAATAAGGTTCAGTAAAACTTTCATTGTTCATCACTTTACTATCTGGCACACTTTAGTAATCAGCATTTTTATCATCTGCCAATACACAAGTACAGTCTATTTAGATACAGTTTTTGTTTTATCTATAGTTCTGTGTTATTCAATATATTTTTAAGTATTGTATCGGTTCTTTAAGTTATAAATTCTATAACTTTATATTAATTATGAAATATAATTGGCTCCTATGAAAAAAAATACATCAGTTCCCCTAATAGTCTTCAATCAACCTGTCAGTGTCACATTCATAACCAGAACACCTCCACACCCAAGAATGACTACCATAAGTTCATACACAACAATACAATGTTATATTTGCCTTCACAACTAACACAGTGGCTTCTCCAGAATCAAACATACAAGATATAAATAAATAAGATAAAATAAAAATCACAACCTGCTACATCCAATTTGGGGACAAAGGGGAAGTGATCTGCTACCACAGCTGATGAAGAAATGGAAAGTCTAAATGATTTAAATGTGGGAGCCAGTGTAAGTTGGGCTGTGCTGACTGTCTACTGTACTGCACTGCACTGTACTGTACTGGATCCAATCATGTTTACCATTCATGTAATCAAGATAACTATGTTCAGTGCAGCGGTGTTTGGGAATGAATAATATTCATCTATAATTTAAGATCTTTAACCCCCTATGTACAGGGATCTCTCTGTGCTGAATAATATCGTCTGGCATTGACCAAATAAAATATAAAAAGTGACATCCCATTGTGAAGGGGGTTAAAAGGATTTACTTCGTTATGAAATTTTAGAATTTTCTTGAGATCCAGGAATACATCCCTCTATTTACCTTAAAAAGTTAAGTTCAATTTTGTGCGAATCTGATATTGTACTCTCATCAAGTCATTTTAGCAATATATATATATATATATATATATATATATATATATATATATATATATATATATATATATATATATATATATATGTATATATATATATATATCTTGATAAAATCACACGGGAAAATGGAAACAACGGAGTACCTTAGCTTTCGTCTTTATTCAAGACATCTTCAGAGGCAACTGGATTCCATGGACAGAGAGAGGCTTAAATATATTTAAGCCTCTCTCTGTCCATGTAATCCAGTTGCCTCTGAAGATGTCTTGAATAAAGACGAAAGCTAAGGTACTCCGTTGTTTCCATTTTCCCGTGTGATTTTATCAAGATTTATCTTATCCACGTCTTCATTGTGGATTTTCAAAAAATATATATATATATATATATATATATATATATATATATATTTATATATATATATATATATATATATATATATATATATATATATATATATATATACACAGTTAACCCTCACTTTACGCGGTCCCGCATTCCGCGTTTCCACGTTAACGCGGTGCCTTGCCAAAACCTCACGTGCTCAACTTACGCGGTACGTGAACCCCATTACGCGGAGAGTGTCCGGCGCGACGCTATTTTTAGATTCGCCCCACACACCACCCGCCCGCCTGCCTGCCTGTGCTCCTCGCCTCCTCCCTCCGCTTGGGCAAGCGGCGCGGTAAGGTTGCGCAGTGTGTGTCTTTGTTGCGTTATCACTGACGTCATATGACGTATCAGACCTGTGATTGGCCATGCATCCCTACCCCCCTCTGCTGCTAGCTGTAATTGGCTTAAAGTATTATGACGTGTCCACCTGGGGGAGGGAGGGAGGATGGAGAGACGACGCTTGACCTAGCCGCGGCAGTTTCATCCCTCAAGGCCACTCCGTGTAAACGCGCATCCATTGTTCCGTAAAATGGCTTCCGCCGGACCACCACCCCCAGAGAGAAACCTTTCCTTACCTGGACCCAGCGGCACTAAGCCAAAGAAGACACGACGTTCCTTAAGCTACGAGGTGAAGTATACCATCATCCAAGAGTTGGAGAAAGGAACAAGGCAGGTTGATTTGGCGCGCCAGCATGGTGTGAACGAATCTACGATCCGGACTATAAAGAAGGATGCAGCCAAGATAAAGGAGCACATGAAGATCACAAAGTCTACAGGTGCTTCTATGATCAAGTATTTTCACAACCAGGTGCTTCTCAAGACAGAAAAATTACTTGTGAGGAACTTGGTGCGTCAGGCGCGACAGAACATGGCGGTCGACACGCGCTCTGTTAAGGACTACGCACGTGAACTGTACATGGCAGTGGCACGAAAGATGGGAATTACAGAGCCCAAACCCTTTAATGCTTCCTCTGGGTGGTTACAGAGGTTTAGGATCCGGAACAAGATCACCAATATAAACATTGGTAGTGAAGAAGCGAGTGCTGATCGTGCTGCGGCTCGGGAATTTCCTCCGTTTTTACGTGAGATTATGGAGGAAGGACAGTACAGTGACGACCAGGTGTTTAACATGGACGAATCTGGTCTTTTCTGGAAAAAGCTACCTTCCAAGTCCTTCGTTGTAAAGAATGCCAGCAGGGTTCGGGGCCGGAAAATGCAGAAGGAACGCATCACCCTCCTGTTTACCACCAATGCCTCGGGTACCTGTAAGCTCAAGTTATTGGTGATCCACACAGCACGCAAGCCGCACGCCTACAAAACCATGGACATGACCAAGCTAAATGTCTACTGGCTGACCGCACGTAAGGCGTGGATGTTCTCTACACTGTCCCGCTCCTGGTTTGATGACTGTTTTGTTCCCGATGTAAAAAAATTCTGTGAGCGACAGAATGTGCCATTCAATATTTTGTTGCTGCTGGACAACGCACCAGGACATTCGCCCCTACTGTTAGATCGTCACCCCAACGTAAAAGTGGTCTTCCTTCCTCCCAACACTACGTCATTAATCCAGCCCATGGACCAAGAGTTAATCTGCAATGTAAAAGCTGCATTCTCAACAAAAAAATTCCAGCTCCTGAACGACTTCACCAACACCAGGGAAGAGTTGCGTAACCTGAGTGACACCACCACCGATAGCAAGAGCGAAGAAGATGAGGATCAACAGTTGGAACAGCAAAAAAAAATGTTCAAACAATTCTGGAGAGTATTTAACATCAAGAAAGCTGTGGATTTCTTGGTGGAGTCATGGGATCAGCTGTCTATTGCTACAATTCGTCACGCATGGAGACATGCGTTGCATGGAATACCAGGTGAGAGGAGGAGTCAATCTGTGACTGGTGAGGTTCAGAATGTTGCAGTAGCAGTGGCCCTTGCCAGAGAAGCTGCGCAGACTGTTACAGTTCCAGGCTTCTCCGAGACCACCAACGACGACATCCTGGAGGTGATCAGAGATCCTGAAGTGACTGCCGACGAGATGTTGGAAGAAGAACACGTCAGTGAAGAGGAGGAAGAAGGTGCGTCATTCTCCGAAGAACACAGTTTAAGTCATAGTGATATTAAGGGTGCCATGGAGTGTGCAGAGAAAATGAAGTCCTTCCTTTCCCGCGACAATGACGATGACCGCTATGAAGTCTTCCATACCCGGCTGGTGCAGGCTATGGAGCCGTACATCAAGGTGTATCACGACAACATCAACGCCAGCCGTCAGCAAAGCATAACAGATTTCTTCGCCCGCAACCCACCACAGCCAGCCCAAGCCAGTGACAGTGGCAGTGAAGATGACTTTGAGGGATTTGTCAGGGAAGCCCTGACAACTGTAAGTGACAGTGATGGTGATTCACCTTGTAATGGTGATTCACCTGACGGCCAGTAATCTGCCCTCTGCCTCGGAACCAGCCTCCATCCCCGTATGCCGACCCATCTCTTCTACTACCGTAAGTGTTCCACCTAACTTGTAGTTTTCTAACCTAACCTTTATTTTTCCTATGTTAACCTTTATTTTTCCTAACCTAACCTCTTCTATATTACTTGTTTTTTCATACCATCATAAAGTTAGGATAAAATTTTTACTACAACATAGTTGTGTGTCGTCAAAAAGTGGAGTTTGGGGGTCGGCCCGGACTCCATTTCAATTAATCCCATATGTTATGTTATTCACTTTACGCGTTTCTCGCTTTCCGCGGTACCCTTCGGGTTACATTAACCGCGTAAAGTGAGGGTTAACTGTATATATATATATATATATATATATATATAATTATATATATATATATTATATATATATATATACAGTCATGCGCCGGTTAATGTCTGACCAAACAACGTCCGATCGCATATACGTCCGTGGCCCCCAACCCCCACCCCCCCCCCCCAAAAAAAAACACGTGACGCCTGCTGGACCACCACTCCACGACCCCCTGACGGAGACACGATGATCCTCCCCATACTGGTTAGATATTATGTGTTAAAGGAATATGCTTCCTTACTTAGGCTTTTTTTAAGCATATGCCTACAGGTGAAATGTTAACCTACATCTATTGAGGATAAAATCTTTCACCTACAAATTGACAATAACACATTTGCTGTAATCAGACATATCTAGTTGCCTCAACAATTGCAACCCCAGTTGCAATTGGGGTTGCAATTTCAAATTCTGTGGCATTACTAAAAATAGCAAAGTTTCTGGTGCACTCTAAGATTAAGAGAGAAAACGGAGAACTCAGGCGCCCTGATGCGAGAGAAAACGGACTCGTATGGTGGGGACCAAATAAAAAAAGCATAGCTACATGTTTTGTGGACTACAGTATTAAGCGTACCCTTTTCATCACTTTGTAATAAACCTAGCCATGCCTATGTGTGTTTATGGTATTTACCATAGCATTATATATGAATTTAGAGGGTCTAAATGGTCGTAAAATGGGTGCGTGAACCAATTAGAATAAATCCCATAGGTTCTGAACTTTGGTTATCGGAGGGGTCCCAATTAGGCGTGATAACCAAGGGATGGCTGTATATACTTGTGACACTGGCCAGTTGCTTCTGGTGTTATGGTACAGGGGTACCAAGTGACAGCACTAGGATCCCGCTTCCTCTATCAAGGAATAAACAATTAAAATATAAATTGAAAAAAAAAAACATTCAAATAAATTACTATCTTACAAGAATCCCTCCAATGTAAGTTATATTCATCCAGGTCATTTGGGTGGAAAATTATGAGAAGAGCTTAGTCACTCTTAAGTAATGATAAATAAACATGCAGGTAGGCCTTCAGCACCAACTGTCAAATCTTATCTCAAATAAATAAACAAACAAACTCCAGACATTCTGTCCCCCCCCCCCCCCGCCGTCTTCCCACCACCCTCGTGTTCAAGATAAAAGATTGGTGATTTCTTTATGTTTATTTTATATAATATCTCAGACTAAAGTTACGATAATATAATTTGCATTGCTGAAATCCTTGCAAGACAGAGATTAATTTGAATATAATGTAGTGGCTACTCTCCCCTACAACTTCCAACTGAGCTCCGGCAGCACTCCAACCAGCCAATCAGCGTACAGCCAGCTACGCCGAGAGACTAGGTCTATGCAGAGGACGTAGGGGTACGATCGCCGACCTAGTCTCGACCATCAACCTCCAGTTCAGGATCAGAGCGTTTCACACCTTACGCTTGAGCCGCTGTGATTGGTCATCTCGCTACGCGCACCCCAGATCCTGATCCTGGTAAATTGTATAAATACGGCCACGCCTGCCCAGGGAGGACATTCTACACTCAGCTACTGGACCAGCAACATCTCTCTCAGCTCCTCCCCTAGTCACTCCTAAGTACTGCGCTGTACAACAATATATATACAGAAAGCGCATCGTGAGTTTCTATCCAACCTCATTCCTGAGTGAAGATATCTACAAGTACGTACGTTTGTGTGCCCATACAAAGAGATAATAGACAACTAAAGAGAATTGACAACTGGCCACATACAGTACGCTACATTGGTGACCCCCGGAGCCGTGAATACCACACTCCTTTCTGCTGCCTTACTACTTGAGCTGAGAAGATCGTCCTGCCTGCTGCCAGCCTAGGCCAACCGCCTCCCTGCACCACCCACTACTCCACAACGACACCATCTCACGACCGTAAGGTTTATAACGCATTAGTCTGTTCTCCCTACTGGCGGTGTGAGTGTCCCACATCACAGCTGGAGAGCAACTATTGTGCGATATTCCAAACGTGGTTTGAGCTCTTTTGCCTACTCTCCTATTTTTCTTTTGTTTTTTTAGTTCTGGCCGAAGGACCTGCACCCTAAAAAAGTGTATTCGTCCCGAAGTCCCCCCCGCAAGTGTTCACCTCCCTCCCAGGAGATTGTGAAGACGGAAGGGGGTCTGAACAAGCACCCATCCCTCATCCTTCCCTAACAGGTGCGATATACTCCTGCAAGAATGGACGGACGGATCTCTCTACCAACCTTCAACCACAACGTAGAGGACTGGTTAGTTCATGTCGAAGCAGCTCTCATCGGCTCTACAGCTACAGATGAGCAGAAGTACGGCGCCCTGCTCTGCTCCTTGCCCACTGAAGTCGCCACACAAGTCTCACAGATCATCTCCAACCCTCCAGAGAACAACAAATTCGCCACTCTGCGGGATGCCTTAAAAACGCATTACCAACGGACCCGCTCCAATATCCTGCAGAACCTATCTTCCATCTCCCTTGGAAACTCAACTCCGGGACATCTCTGGGAAGAGATGTGCAGGGTGAACTCCCGGTACACAGACAGACTTCCTGACTCTATCCTGCGCCAGCTTCACGCACAAAAGCTACCCACAGAAGTAAGCAACATCCTGTCCGCAGTAGATTACTCTACGACACCAGAGCTATATGCAACCGCGGCAGACAGAATTTTCAACCAGTGCGCTGCTGCACCCCTTGCTGCCACGGTCACACCAGTACCTCCCACCGAACTTGCAAGCCGGGTCAACACACCTCAGCCGAGCAATACCTCACAAGATATCAAGGACCTGTTACAAACCTTGAACCGCAGGATGGACACCATTGAGCAGTTCTGCTCCTCCTTACCCGCTGCTGTGCCAGTTCCTGACTCACGCACCACACCCTACAACTTCCGACGCACAGCAGCCAGCCCCCAGCACAACAAATATACCCTCTGCTGGTATCACCAGACTTTCGGCCGCAATGCTCGAAACTGTGAGCCCTACTGCACCTATTCGGGAAACGGCAACACCGGAGGCTGGTAGATGCCTCAGCCCCCGTCCCTTCAGGCGTCTCATTACTGTACGTCACCGACCGCACCTCTGGCAAGACGTTCCTCATCGACACAGGTTCATCGGTAAGCCTCATCCCTCCCTCACTACAAGACAAGTCAAAGCAACCCTCTTATGACCTGTTCGCTGCCAACGGTACCCCCATCGCCTCCTACGGCGTACTCACCCTCGCTCTAGACCTCGGTCTGCCCAAGACTCTGCGTTGGTTATTCGTGATAGCAGACGTGTCTCAACCCATCCTTGGTTTCGACTTCCTCACCTTCCACAAGCTCGGCGTCAAACCAAGTCATCTATGCCTCATCCATGAGCGTACAGCACGCAAGATCCAGGGTTCTCGTGCCAGACACACCGACACTATCACCTGTCTTGCGCCTTCCAACGAGTTCTCCTCCCTACTCAACGAATTCAAGGAGCTTTTCTCACCCCGAGTCTCCCTACCCCCACCACCTACATCGGGAATTTTCCACCACATCGAAACCAAAGGACCACCAGTCTTTTCACGCCCTCGCCGCCTGCGCCCTGAGCTCCTGTACACAGCCAAAGTAGAATTCAACAAACTACTGCAAGATGGCATCATTCGCCCTTCAAGGAGTCCCTGGGCATCGCCTCTTCACATGGTTCCTAAGCAAACGCCCGGCGAGTGGAGGGTGTGTGGCGACTACAGAGCCCTGAATCTCGTCACCAAACCTGACAGGTACCCTATTCCGCATGTCCAGGACTTTCACCACAAACTTCATGGCAAGACTATCTTCTCGAAGATCGACTTGGAGCGTGCCTTCCACCAGATCCCAGTAGCACCGGCAGATACCCAGAAGACAGCCATCACCACTCCGTTTGGACTCTTCGAGTACACTTTCATGAGTTTTGGCTTACGCAATGCAGCACAGACTTTCCAGAGGTACATGGACCATATGCTTCGCGACCTCAACTTTGTCACTGTCTACATTGACGACATCCTCGTCGCATCTTCGACGCCTGCCGAGCACCGCCACCACCTACAACGCCTTCTCCAACGCCTGCAGAACAACAACATGAAAGTTCATCCTGCTAAGTGCGTCTTTGGAACCTCGACCATCGATTTCCTCGGTCACAGAGTCTCGCCCAGTGGCATACAACCCCTACCACAGAAGATAACCGCGATTAGGGAGTTCCCCAAACCTGAAACGGCGAAGAAACTCCGAGAATTCCTGGGTTTAGTCAACTACTACCACCGCTTCATTGACAAAGCTGCCACCGTCCTAGCCCCCCTACACGACCTTCTCAAGGGACGCCCAAAGAAGTCTCACAAGCCTCTCGTGTGGACTCAAGAGGCTGCCACGGCATTCACCACTGTCAAACAGCACATTACACGCCTCACCCTCCTGGCCCACCCCGCACCTAACGCCCGGACCACTCTCACAACAGACGCTTCTTCTACTGCAGTGGGCGCCGTCTTACAGCAGGAGATCAACGGAATTCTCATGCCCGTTGCTTTCTTCTCACAACGGCTTCAACCACCACACCTCAAGTACAGCGCCTTTGATCGAGAACTCCTGGCCATATACCTGGCTGTCAAACATTTCCAGCACTTCCTCGAGGCCCGTCAGTTCACCATCTTCACTGATCACAAGCCCCTCGTCCACGCCTTCGCTTCAGCTTCCCAGTCACATACACCTCGTGTCCTGCGCCACTTGGCTTACATCTCAGAGTTCTCCAGCGACGTCCAACACATTAAAGGCAGCCACAACGAGATCGCCGACGCCCTCTCTCGTTGTGTATCCAATATTCTTCCCTCATCTCCACCCATTGACTATGGGCAGCTAGCCGAGGCTCAAGAGAAGGACGAAGACCTGGCAACATACAAGACATCCCCCTCAAGCCTCACACTCCAAGAACTCCCTGTTCCTGGCACAAAGATAAAATTGTGGTGCGACGTATCCTGTGGGCATCCTAGACCGTTCGTGCCCCATGTCCACCGCCGCGCTGTTTTCGACCGCATCCATGGTCTCAGCCACCCGGGTGTGCGGGCCTCCCAGCGCCTCCTCACGCAATGTGTCGTCTGGCCTGGCATCAAGTCTGATACTAAGAAATGGGCTGCCCAGTGCCTGGCCTGCCAATCCTCCAAAGTACATCGTCACATACGGGCACCCTTACATACTTTCCCTATTCCCAAAGGACGTTTTCAAGTAGTACACCTCGACATCGTGGGACCTCTTCTATCATCCTACGGCAGCACCTACATTTTCACCTGGATCGACCGTTTCACCAGGTGGACAGAAGCAATTCCCATGCCCAATGCTACAGCAGAGACTACTGTCCGCGCCTTCATGTCCGGTTGGGTTTCCCGTTTCGGCCCCCCCGCAACCGTAATCACTGACCGAGGAGTCCAGTTTGAGTCACAACTCTGGCAGCACCTCCTACAGTTCCTCGGCACGTCTAGACAACGCACTACAGCATACCACCCTCAAGCCAACGGCATGGTAGAGCGTTTTCACCGGCAGCTAAAGGACGCATTCGAGGCACAGCACGACCCTTACAGCTGGACTGATTCTCTTCCCTTAGTGCTCCTCGGCATCCGTGCGTCACACAAGGAGGATATGGACTGTAGCCCAGCAGATCTTACACTAGGCAAGCCCCTTCGGCTACCTGGGGATTTCTCACTCCCTCCTAACCCTCACCAAACCACTCCAGCCGTTCGTCACGACTTACTCCAAAAGCTACGACAAGCAGTTTCTGCATTCAGAGCTACTGCTCCACGCCAGCCTCCTCGGCGCCCTGAACACATCCCTCCTGCACTACTCACAGCCGAGTATGTTTTCGTCAGGCGTGATGCTCATCGCAACCCATTACAACGTCCCTACGATGGACCCTTCCAGGTGGTTACCCGTTCAGCAAAGTTCCTGACGATTATCCGGAATGGCAGACATGACACCGTCAGCATAGACCGAGTCAAACCGGCCACCTTACCCGTTGGGCCCCCAGTCCAGCAGCACCATCAACAAACTACGCCTGCACCAGTCTACCCGCAGTTACCACCGGCAGCAACACCACGCCCACGACATTTCTGGGCACCCTCTTTTCACCCTCAAGTACACCCTGTTCCTGCTGTAGAACCTGCTCCTGTCATAGACCTTCTTCCTATCATAGAACCTGAACCTATAATACACCTCCCTCATGTCATAGAACCTGCTCCTGCCATGGACCCTCCTCCTGACATAGAACCTGCACCTATCATAGAACCTGTACCTATCATAGACCCTCCTCCTGTCATAGAACCTGAACCTGTAATAGACCTCCCTCCTGACATAGAACCTGCTCCTGCCATGGACCCTCCTCCTGACATACAACCTGCACCTATCGTAGAACCTGCTCCTGCCATGGACCCTCCTCCTGACGCAGCCCCTGCAGCAGCAGGAGCACAACAACCACTGCTTGTACAACCTCCTCTAATCCCAAACCCTCTTTCTCCTCCTAATTCTCCCACAGGTTTTGTGTCACTGGAGGGAGTTGTTACACGTAGCGGCCGAGTCGTACATACACCTTCCCGGTATGTGTTATGTGTGGGACACAACCCAGACAACATCCAGCCTTCCGCCGCGCCGGGAGGGGAGGGGGAGTATTGTAGTGGCTACTCTCCCCTACAACTTCCAACTGAGCTCCGGCCGCACTCCGACCAGCCAATCAGCGTACAGCCAGCTACGCCGAGAGACTAGGTCTATGCAGAGGACGTAGGGGTACGATCGCCGACCTAGTCTCGACCATCAACCTCCAGTTCAGGATCAGAGCGTTTCACACCTTACGCTTGAGCCGCTGTGATTGGTCATCTCGCTACGCGCACCCCAGATCCTGATCCTGGTAAATTGTATAAATACGGCCACGCCTGCCCAGGGAGGACATTCTACACTCAGCTACTGGACCAGCAACATCTCTCTCAGCTCCTCACCTAGTCACTCCTAAGTACTGCGCTGTACAACAATATATATACAGAAAGCGCATCGTGAGTTTCTATTCTACCTCATTCCTGAGTGAAGATATCTACAAGTACGTACGTTTGTGTGCCCATACAAAGAGATAATAGACAACTAAAGAGAATTGACAACTGGCCACATACAGTACGCTACAATAAACATCATATATTTGACTCAAGATATAAAAAATGTAGTACATTAGTGTACAATACTGTAGTACATTTTATAAAAAGTTTTCAACTGTATTTTTGGGTAGATTTACATAAATTTCTTCATTTATTTTCACCCATTTACATTCACACACCATACTAAAATGAATGTAAAATAAATTAGTGCAAAGCTGGATTGCACATGCACCAATTTGATTACGGTACTAAAATTGTTATGTCTCGTGCGAATTACAACATGTTTATATTCAAATAAATCAGTATTTACAAGAATCCCAGCTATGTTAATTATATTTTCCTAGGTCATATCAGTGGCTGTTAAATAAACACACAGAGACCTTCGCCTCAAACTTTTCACCTCAACCCACCCACCCCCCCCCCCCACCCCTAGCTGGGTGGCGGAGCCGTCAGTCCCCCCCCCCCCCCCAGCCAGGCTTTTAGGCTTACAGTTTTTATCTTATATAATATCTCAGACTAAAGTTAGGAGATTATAATTTGCATTGCTGGAATCCTTGCAAGACAGCCAATAATTTGAATATAAACGTCATATATTTTGCTCAAGAGATAAAAATTGTTGTACATTAGTGTACAGTACTGTAGTACATTTTATAAAAAAGTTTTTCAACTGTATTTTTGGGTAGATTTACATAGATTTCTAAGTGCAAAGCTGGAGTACACATGTACTAATTTGATTACGGTACTAAAATTGTTTTGTCTAGTGCAAATTATAGCATGTTTATATTCAAATTAATCAGTATGTTACAAGAATCCCAGCTATGTTAATTATATTCACCCAGGTCATTTCACTGGCTTTTTATGAGAGAGAAACTTAGTCACCTAAGAACTGATAAATATACACGCGTTAGACCTGGGCCTGTGCCAACTGTCAAACGTACTACCTCCCCTCCCCCCACGCCCCCTCGCTCGCTCCCACCCTCTCTCTCCCCCATCTCCTGGCATTGCTGGAATCCTTGTAAAACAGTGAATAATTTTAATATAAACGTCATGTATTTTGCACAAGAGATAAAAATTAATCACCTGTATCACATTACAGTAGTGATTGAAGAGTAAAAGTGTATATGTACGTATATAGTATTCCACATACACGTAAGTATAAATAAAAAGTTTATGTGATGATCGGACAACGTCCATTTCGGTTAACGTCACGTTTCCAAGAACGTATCTAGGATGTTAACCGGCTCATGACTGCCGGCTCATGACTGTATATGTATATGTATATGTATATATATATATATATATATATATATGTATATATATATATATATATACAGGTTGTACCTCTCCAGTCCGGCATTCTGTGGTCCGGAAACTCCCGTGGTCCGGAACGATTTTAGTTTGTCCAATAGGTAGATAGGCAGCTTTTTTTTTTTTTTTTTTTTTTTTAACTTATATGAATTATTATTATTATTATTACAGAAGTATTAAATTTTTGCCCCTCAGGCCCCAATGTGGGTCAGTGACCTATGCCCGGGTGGGCTAATCCTCATAAAAAAAAACAAGAACAAAGCCGCGGGAAATTAAGGTTTGCTTACATCCGGCAGTTCGGCTGCTCTCTCTGCTTGTCTATACAGAGTACAACATTTAACCCTTCAATATATATGAGCAGTAAATAAGTGTTGCTTTCATATTCTTATGAAGAGTAATGACGATATGTTTTCACATGTGCGCACTTACATACGAGCAGTCTCACTTTTTTTTTACCATTAATGGTTAGCTACTTATATTGTTCCATTTATTAACATTAAATAACATTACAGGTACTTCAAACAACCATATTAATTTTTTTACATTAATTTTACTACAGCTAAACTCAGGGTCTTATTTTCTTCAGTTTTATATGTAGAACCAATCAGTCACTTGTTTTGTAGGTGTGGGGTTTCGTGATATTATGTTGTCTAGCACTCAGGATGGATGGATGGAAACTCTAAGGTGGTGGTTTTCTTATATAATATATGTTATATGGTAGACAGTCTGGTGCTGGAGGTGCCGTGTGGTCAGGAGCTGTTCAGTAGACACGTTCGGTGAGTAGCGTGTTGAAGGAGGTAGATGTGTAGGAGCTTCGTTAGAGGAGATGTTGCCTGTTGCTGGCCTCCAGGTTGAATGAGAGCGGGACAGCAAGGAGCTTGCTTGGAGGATGTGTTGCGTGTTCAGGAACCGAGGGCAGAATGAATCTCAATGGAGAGACAGAGCTTATATACACAGCCGCTGGAAGTAAACCGTGGGAAGTCGCCGGTTTCTCGACCCGTTGCTAGGATACAGTAGCAGCTGGTGGCTGGTTGCTAGGATACTGTGGCATCTGGTGACGCCCCCCCCCCCCCCTGGGCCGCTCGTTTGGTTGCTAGGGAAGACGTAGCAGGTGGCTGGTTGCTAGGATACTGTGGCATTGGAATGCGGCTACGCAGTTGTAGGGGAGACATCCACTACATAAGCTTTAACATAAACAATGCCGGCAGCCGTCTCGTCTCATCGTGTGTTTTAATATGCTACGTATTATTAATAAATTGTATTGTTAATTTTGCACACACAAACATTAATTCAATAAAAACAAATTCAGAAACACTAATTAAAATATATATGAACAGTAAATAAGTGTTGCTTTCATATTCTTATGTAAAGTAATGATGATATGTTTTCACGTGTGCGCACTTACATACGCGATCTCTCTTTTTTTCTTTACCATTATCGTTAGCTACTTCTATTGTTCCATTTATTAACATTAAATAACATTACTTAAAACAACCATATTAATTTTACTACAGCTACAACCAAGGTCTTATTTTCTTCAGTTTTATATGTAGAACCAGTCAGTCACTGGTTTTGTAATCAACGAAAGCAATGCTGTGTCATTTCCTCGTGTGTTTTAATATTCTACGTATTATTAATGAATTGTATTGCTCATTTTGCACACATAAACATTAATTTAATAAAAAAAGACATTCAGTAATAAACAATAATGAATCTTTTGTACATAAGAGAAATGACGTTGTTTACACGATTATGCACGTCGTCTGCACGTTGGCGGGCCGTTCAAACCCGTCGAAATTCAAGTTTCCGCCGTCAAAATTTTTATTTATTTTTTTTTGTGTGTTCCAATAAAATACGTTGAATTAAAAACTCGCGAAATTTGAGAAGCTACTATAGGACATTTAACCCTTCAATATGTCTTCAAAGAGACCATGATGCAGAGAAAGTGGTGCTAGTGCTTCCAAGCATAAGCACAAGTCACTATCTATCCAGGAAAAGGGTGAATTTCCATGGTCCGGCACCGGTTAGGTCCCGAGGTTGCCGGACTAGAGACGTACAACCTCGGTTAACGAGATTTCGGTTAAAGAATTACCTTCCATAAGATTCTTAACTTTGATTAACGAGCAATCCCTCGATTAACTAGTTTTTAACGAGCGCCCCTCCACGTGTTTTCGCTAGCATTTGCTGGTCCACCAGTTGTAGTATAAGTCTGCCAATACAGTAATCTCTTCTAGGGCTTAAATTCCTTACTATTTTAGTAAATATCAAGAAGTTTGTACTATTCAATAATTTTAAAAGTTTTATATTAAATTTTTTAGTCATTTTAACAATTATCGAACATAATTGAAGTACTATAGGAAGCTAGTTTTTTGTGCGCCAAACAGCCTGTCAACACACCATACAAGCGTGAGTCTCTGTCTTTTCAGTGGAGGTAAAATCATGCTTGAGACTCTCGTCAACTAAACGCTTTCTTTCTGTGTTTCCAAGCAAATTATTGGTCAATTTGAAAATTATTTTACATATTGACAATATATAATGCAATGCAGTGTTGATTTAAAGAAAATAATCTTGAATTACACCAAGAGAACTAAAATTTTTTGGGTGAAATGGCGCCATGGGGTGACTTTTCTTCCACCCCAATGCCTTCTCTTCTCCCTTCTCCTCCACCCCCATTCTAATTCCCATCAGCATCAAGGAGCCTTCTACATACACACCTCAAAGTAAGTGTACTTTACTTCCTTTTCTGTTGATTTTAGGCAATTTTCGGTGAGGTGGAACCAATTACCCAAAAACCCATTGAAAAAATGGTTTTGGTTAACGAGTTTTTCGGTTAACGAATTGTGCTCGTTAACCGAGGGACCACTATATATATATATATATATATATATATATATATATATATATATATATATATATATATATATATATATATATATATATATATATATACAGCTAGACCCCGACTTACGACTGCTTGGACTTACGACCGTCGGGACTTACGACCGCCGCAGTTGTGACCATTTTTTTTTTTTCAAATGACGCACGCATTTTCTATACCGAAACGTTTCCAGTTAATGTAAGCTCCATGTATAATTAGAAAATTATGGGGGCCCCATGTGCATTCAGCTGATTACATTAAGGTAAGTGCTCAGTCACACTGTATCCATTCCTCATTATTTATTACTTTCACTGTCCTGTATTTCATTGTAGATTTTTCATTTATATATATATATATATATATATATATATATATATATATATATATATATATTGATAAAATCACACTTAGGTGGTCAGGGTAACGTTTTACCAAATCCGGTGTTGATTGTATGTAGAAGTCCGCGTGCTTTATTGGGCTAATGAAATATATATGGATCCTCGTGTTTCGAAGCCGGATTTGGTAAAACGTTACTCTGACCACCTAAGTGGTACGGGTGGTCCCCATTAGAGGTTCACGGCGCCATAAGCTCGTTGAACAGGCTTTGTGTGAAATATAACGAAGTCTAGGACTGCTTTTAGTATCCTGGTGGTCCAGCGGTTAGCGTTCCCCGGTCACAGTCATAGGCTTGTGGGCCGTGGGTTCGAATCCTGGTGGGTTGAGGTGTTGATTGTATGTAGAAGTCCGCGTGCTTTATTGGGCTAATGAAATATATATGGATCCTCGTGTTTCGAAGCCGGATTTGGTAAAACGTTACTCTGACCACCTAAGTGGTACGGGTGGTCCCCATTAGAGGTTCACGGCGCCATAAGCTCGTTGAACAGGCTTTGTGTGAAATATAACGAAGTCTAGGACTGCTTTTAGTATCCTGGTGGTCCAGCGGTTAGCGTTCCCCGGTCACAGTCATAGGCTTGTGGGCCGTGGGTTCGAATCCTGGCGGGTTGAGGTGTTGATTGTATGTAGAAGTCCGCGTGCTTTATTGGGCTAATGAAATATATATATATATATATATATATATATATGTATATATATATATATATATATATATATATATATATTGAGTTCTGCTATAACGTGTGTTTTGACAACGCGAATTGGCTCTAATGCGATTTATGAATAGAGGAACGATATTTGTATAACGCGAACGCTTGTTTGCTGTAATGCGATTTTTGCTTACTATTTCTCCAATTTTGTGGTATTAACTGTGAATATGGTAAAGAAGAATATGTCCAAGAAGCGTTCTGGTGATCATATTCCCAGTGATGATCGTAAAAGAAAGGCTATAACCCTTGAAGAGAAGCTCGATGTTATCAACCTCAAAATCACCTTTCTCCCCCATTAAGTTACATTCATATTTTTTCAAGGTAAAGTGTTACATTTACTGTATGATTTCATTATTAGATATGAATGTAACATTTATTTAGACTGTGCTATCCTTTGTGTTAGGCTAACTACTATTTTTTTTTCGATTTCGAGTTGTAATCTGCACCTAACCCTATTTTCTCCATAAGCCCTGTTATTTCTATTACGCGAATTTCTATAACACAAAGTTTGACAAGAACACAACTATCGCGTTATAGCAGAACTGACTGTAAAGTCATTTCTGCTACATCGAGCTTCTCTTCAAGTGTTACAGCCTTTCTTTTACATTCACCACCGGCAATTCGATCACCAGAACGCTTCTTGGAAACATTCTTCTTACCTTGTCTTTCCATATTCATCGCTAACACAACAAAATTGGAGGAAACAGCGAAAATCGCGGAGTTTTTACAGAAACCGCACGATTCAACTGTTCACGTGATGTAAACAGAAAACACTGGTGGAAACCGTAATTAGTCCTCACTGCGAAACATTCTTCTTACTTATTCTTTTCATACAGTATTTATGGGTAACAGCTAAATTAGAAAAAAAATGTACAGAGTATCTCTCAAAAAACACTTCACAAACAAAACACATGAATCAATTGAACATGTGATGATGAATGTGAACTGTAAACATTGCATAACCCAGCACTAGGCTTAAAAAGTTGAGGATGGAATCGTGTTATAGCCAACACTCGTATGCAAAAGCTCACATTTTACAAACAGCGTTCCCCTATTCATCAATCACGTTACAACCAATTCACGTTCACAAAACACTCGTTGTAGCAGAAATGATTGTATATATATATATATATATATATATATATATATATATATATATATATATATATATATATATATATATATATATATATACAGCTAGACCCCGACTTACGACTACGTGGACTTACGTCCATTGGTACTTACGACCTGCTTTGACCGTACGTCCATACGGGACATACGACTGTGACCGTCGTGACCAAAAATTGTTTCAAATGACGCGCGCATTTTCTATACCGAAACGTTTCCGTCCCGGGCGAGAGGGAGGGGTGTCTTGGGTCGCCTCGTGGGTACACTCACTCAGTGGAGAGCTTTGTTTGTGTTTGGCTATCGCATCCTATACTGATCGCGCTGTGAACTTTTGTTATTATCGTATTTAATTGACTTTATAATGACTGGAAAGCGTAAAAGTGAGAGTGCTGGTGGTGCTCCAAGGAAAAGGAGACAGGCAATTACTTTTGAGATGAAACTGAAGATAATAACACAGTATGAGAATGGAAAAACAGTAGCAACAATCTCACGCGACCTAGGTTTCTCACACTCGACTATATCCACTATTCTGAAGGACAAGGAACGTATTCGTGAAGTAGTGAAAGGAACAACACCTATAAAGGGAACTATAATATCAAAGAAAAGACAAGGTCCTATCCACGATATGGAAAAATTATTGGTGATATGGATAGAAGACCAGATACAGAAGCGTGTACCCTTAAGCGTTCTAACCATACAGGCTAAAGCAAGAAGCCTGTTCCAAAGCCTGAAGGAGCAGGCAGGAGATGAATGTGAGCAAACCTTTACAGGAAGTCATGGGTGGTTTGATAGATTTAAAAAACGCTACAGTCTACACAATGTTAAGGTGAGTGGAGAGGCAGCTAGTGCCGATGTTGGTGCTGCCGAAGCTTTCAAGGAGGAGTTCGATGATGTGATTGTGGAAGGGAATTATTTGCCTGAGCAAATATTCAATGTGGATGAGACTGGATTATTGTGGAAACGCATGCCTGAGCGGACATACATCCACAAAGAGGCCAAAAAAATGCCCGGATTCAAGGCATTCAAGGACAGAATTACACTTCTGTTGGGGGGGAATGTTGCTGGTTTCAAGCTAAAGCCCTTCATGATCTATCATTCAGAGAACCCCAGGGCTTTTAAAAATGTCAGCAAGCACACACTGCCAGTGTTTTATCGCAGTAACAAGAAAGCCTGGATGACCCTAGTACTGTTTGAGGATTGGTTCATGACTTGTTTCATTCCACGAGCCAAGGAGTATTGTCTGCAACAAAGGATTCCATTCAAGATTTTACTGATTTTGGATAATGCTCCGGGACACCCACCACACCTGGACGACATGCACCCTGATGTTAAGGTAGTGTACATTCCACCTAACACTACCTCTATCATCCAACCCATGGATCAAGGTGCTATTGCTGCCTTTAAAGCGTATTATTTACACACGACCTTCGCTCAAGCTGTTGCTGCTACTGAAGGTGAGAAAACGCTCAGACAGTTTTGGAAGGAGTACAACATTTTGTCATGTATAAAGAACATTAGTACAGCATGGGATCAGGTTACAAAACATTGCATGAATGGAATATGGAAGAAAATCCTGAAAAGATATGTGCACAGTTTCAAAGGATTTAATGAAAATGAAGTTATTTTGGATATTAGTAACAAGATAGTGGAGTTAGGTAAACAGCTGGAGTTAGAAATTGATACTGAAGATGTTGGACAGTTGGTTGAAAGTGTAGCAGAAGAGCTCAGTAACGAGGATCTTATTGAACTAGATGCACAGAAAGTTGCAGAGGAAGAAGAGAGACAAAATGTAGAAGAAGAGCCTGCACCCCCCAAAAAGTTTTCAGTGAAACATATGGCAGAGGCATTTGCTACAATTAATAAAGGAATGCAAATGTTTGATGACATGGATCAAAATTATGAGCGTTATGCCAAAGTTGACAGAATGATCCAAGATGCACTTGCTTGCTACAGAGAAATTTATAATGAAAAAAAAAGCAAACTGTGCAGTCTAAATTGGACATCTATTTCAAAAAGTCCCCCAGTACTGGCTCCTCATGCCCCACCAGTGCTACCTCTTCACTCCCTCAAGATGATCCAATACCTTCAACCAGCAAGTTACCCCTGTACATAAACCTGTCTGAAGGAAGCGACATTAATGACCCACCCAGCCCTGTCTCCTCTTCTGCTTCTTCCAATTAATATAGTCTCCATGTATCCTGTAAATAGAAAATTATGGGGGCACTGTGTGCATTCAGCTGACTACATTTAAGGTAAGTACTCAGTCACACTGTATCCATTCCTCATTATTTATTACTTTTACTGTACTGTATCCATTCCTCATTATTTTTTGCGTTTAGTGTACTGTATTTCATTGTAGATTTTTAAATTTTTAAAAAAAAAAAAAAAATTTTGAATTTTTTTTTTTTTTGAAATTTTTTTTTATTTTTTATTTTTTTTTATCTATGTCGGACTTACGACCTGGATTTGGGTCCCTAACCCCGTCGTAAGTCGGGGTCTAGCTGTATATATATATATATATATATATATATATATATATATATATATATATATATATATACAGTAATACCCCGCTTTACGCGGTCAATTGAACCCACAGGGTACCGCGTTAAGAGAACAACAGAACATATGGGATTAATTCCAATAGAGACTGGCCCGACCCCCAAACTCTACTTTTTCCGACACAATACCTATGTTCTAGTAAAAATAACATCTTAATTTTATGATGGTACATGCACACAATTAATACTCAAGAGAAATAGAGAAATACAGTCGCCAAGTTAATGTCCATTCAAATAATGGACTCAACTCCCTCCCCCTCTTCTCACACTACACTGCTGGCTCTTCCCTCTCTGAGAAATTTTTGGGGGAAAACCACTAGATTTTAATAAATAATACCTCAAACTAAAGTTAGGATAATATAATTGACATTGCTGGATTCCTTGTAAGAACAGGAATAATTTGAATATAAATGTCATATATTTTGCACAAAAGATAACATATTTACTCAGAGTAAACATTATATCTAAAATATGTATGTCTAATGCAAAATCTATGATGTTTATATTCAAAATGATCATCAAATTGTAAGAATTCCAGCAATGTAAATTATATTCTGGCCGGGTAATTTGTATGAATTTTATGAGCTAAAATAAATATCTTCAGTTAATAAAAAAAAAATATTCTTCACGACACTATCTGTCAATCAAGGTACCCCATCTTGCCTCCCCCCCTCTTCCAACCGCGCCAGATGGTCGGTCGGTCCCTCCCTACCAGATAAATGTGTGAGAGAAACCAGAATATTTACCTTTTTAGTAATAAATAATACCTCAGACTAAAGTTAGGATAATATAATTGACATTGCTGGATTCCATGTAAGACCAGGAATATAAATGTCATATATTTTACACAAAAGATAACATATTTACTCAGAGTAAACATTAGATCTAAAATTTGTATGTCTAATGCAAAATCTATGATGTTTATATTCAAAATGATCATCAAATTGTAAGAATTCCAGCAATGTAAATTATATTCTGGCCGGATGAGCTAAATAAAAAAATTATACTTCACCCGCGTAAAGGGGTACACGCACCGCGGAATGTGAGCCATTCCAGTTTCGGCAGGGTACCGCATAAACGTGGAAACGCGGAATATGGGACTGAGTAAAGCGAGGGCTGACTGTATATATATATGTATATATATATATATATATATATATATATATATATATATATATATATATATATATATATATATATATATAATATTCAGAAATTTAAGAGTAATTTCAAACGCCGTCTGAGGGAAGAATGCGCTCCCCGCACATAGTGAGAGGTTGTGGAACTAGGCCAATATGATATTAAATATAATTTGCCGAATTAATAATGATGCGATTCATGAAGTTAAGGGACTATTATTGAATTTGGAATTATTATAGATCGTTTATCAGTCTGAATAATGTTATGGGTGTCCCAAGGAGTTATTAGTTAGGCGGAAAATATGTCACGTAGGCCTAAGCTAGCGCCTTGGAGAGACGCGACGCTGGCCAGGTCAGTCACGTGGAGGCATTCGGTCCAGCAAGACGTCCCTGCGCGTCCATCACAGAAATAGTCACGTGGCCTAGTCACCTGTGTTGCACTATTGCAGTATAACAAGTAAGTCTCATTCGATCTCAGACAGGGTTAGATAAAGCAGTGGTAAAGTAAACTAGAGCTAAGAGTGAGTTCATTTCAGGGTTTCTGTCAGAACCCACTTGACCGCGAGTTTGACCGCAAGTTTGACTGCGAGAGATTGACTGCCGTTTGAGACTACTGTTGATGATTGAGGCTTGGCGAGTGTCGCCGTTGGAATGATCAGTGTAGGCCTGTCACTGTTTAGCGGGGTATCAAAGGATCTCTTGAGTGAATCTAGTCGTCTGGGTGCCCAGCTGACAACGGGACGATCGTTGGGGTCATCAGCTCTCCTCTACCTCGGCTCACAATACCACATGTCTCAAGCAGCTTAGTGAAACCCTCTTGCTAACGGGAAGCTAAAGCTTCTCTCAACTGTACAAGGTCTGATTGGCTCACTCCCTTCCGTTTCATGGATGTACTGGGGGTAAAGTGAGGCCAGCTGAGTGATACAGGGTCGCACACTGGGGCCAAGAGTCAGTGGAGTTAGAGGTACACTTTCCAAGGTGGAGAAAGGCTGATTTCGGCCTTAAACTACGGGTGCCTGTTGGTTGTGCCTTAAACGACTACGGAGTGCAGGTGGAATCTGTGTGTGTGTTAGGTTAGGAAGCATGGCTCACGGGTATTGGTGGACTCGGTAACTTCTTAATAATAGTGATAATATTTTTGTGTGTAGTTAATACTATTTTTCAGTTACTGATGTTGTCTGGCTGTGTGTAGTTAATATTTCTTAAATAATTTTGATAGTATGGTTTTTTAATGTGTCACTAATTGATGCCAGAGAATGAGGGAACTGTTTTTCAGATGAGGTTCCTCCTCTGTTGTAAGTGATACTGTGATTTAGTTCCTTTAATGCATGTAATATTTCTTTATAATTTCAATCTCAGGTATAACCTTTGTTCCTCAGAGTAGTGTTTAAGTTAGGTTAGGAGGTGTGCATCTGTTGGGGTAGTACAATTTTGTGGAGTGCCCTGAAGGCCTACTCAGGGTGGAGTTAATAAGTTGTTATTTTTTTATACCATTTCTGCAGTGGTGCATATTATTTTGTGAAAACCCTTCAGGCCTGTTTCATGTGTGCAAGCAACACTTCTTTTTACTTTGAATTTATTGATGTCTAATGAGGCATTGTATGAGTTTCTAATAATTTCAATATCATGTATAACTTTTATTCCCCAGAGTAGTGTTTTAAGTTCAGGTTAAAAGGTGCGCATATTGGTGTACCACTATTTGATTGTGTTGTAGTGTTGGAGGGAATATAAGTGTCTAAATTTTACAGTGTGTCTCATTCATCCCAGTCACAGACGCTATCCTTCCACGGGTCACGGACAATTCATTTTGTTAGTAAATTTAAGTGCTCTTGTGCTGGTTCGGGATTTCTCACTAAGGGGCGCTTCCACTGCCATTACCATCTAATAATCTATAATAAACTCCAAGTCAAGTGAGAAAATAAAGTCCAGTAAATTCCGACCGGCTACATATATATATATATATATATATATATATATATATATATATATATATATATATATATATATATATATATATATACACACAGTCGGCCCTTCACATACGTGGGTTTAGCATTCACGGATTCGCAAATATGCAGATTGCCCCGCCGAAGGAATATTCTGTTCATTGAAGTACTGTAATTGAAGTACTGTACATTCAAATCGCGCACGGCACCGAACACTGCACACCGCCCGCTCCCGCTACCTCACAAACACACGCATAGCACGTTGTCACCCCACCCTCCCTCACTCAGTCAGTCTCACTGTAACCACGCTTGTGTTGACATCAGCATTGTAGTTGCAAAAATATTACATTTCCGTGAAAGTATTATATGAAGCACAGTATGAATAGAATATCACTAATATAACAGTATTTTAACCGAAAACTATTAAAAAAACGAGTAACATCTCTTGAACATCGGAAGGTTAGGTAAAGTCTTTTGTTTTCGTCATGTATTTTATCCTATTTTACATTGAAATACATCACGTTTCAGCAAAACTACTATTTATTTCTGAGAATATATTCATTCAGGCGCAGTTTAGGTAAAATATACATGTGATGTAACAGTTTTTTAACTGAAAATGATTCGAAAAACATGTACCTTCTGGCCCTGTTCAAGGAGAAGACTGGGAGGAGCTGTTTGGTGCTGAAGACGATGACAAGGAAAATGATTTTCATGGATTTTAATGAAAATATTCAGAAATATGGTATCGTAGTATTTATTCAAGTGAATTAGGATAGAATATTATTGTAATACAACAGTCATGACTATGTGGAGGAGGCGGAGGGATAGAGCGGGGAGGAGTGGTGATGCTGAAGGCGGGAGCAGGGATGAGTGGAGATGCCAGCCAGTACATACGGGTGTACAGTATTAATTGTTTTTATAGCTCTTTTTGCATATTAATATTAAATACTGTACATTACGTTTCAACAAAACTACTATTTATTTCTGAGAATATGGAAATGTAATATTTTTGCTGAAATGACATACGTATTACAGTAGAAAGTGGGATAAAATTGTGACGAAAGCAATGACTTTCGCTTTCTTTCATTCAAAAGATGTTACTGTAATCGCTTTTCGAGTGGTTTTCAGTTGTGGGATTATGAGGCTAATGATAGGATAGAATATTATTGTAATACAGTACAACAGTTTTTTAACTGAAAACCATTCGAAAAGCGATTATGGTAAAATCTTTTGAACAATGAAAGAAGGCTAAAGTTATTGTTTTCATCATGATTTTATCCCACTTTCCACTGTAATATGTACGTCATTTCAGCCAAAATATTACATTTCCATATTTATTTCTGAGAATATATTCATTCAGTCACAGTTAAGGTAAAATATACTTGTGATGTAATATTTTAATGAAAATACGGTATCGTAGTTTTCTTTTGTTTCAAATTTAATTAACAAAGATTGATGTTTCAAATGTAATGAACAAACATTTATGTACAGTATCTATAAATAAACTTTAAAAAATGAATACTTTATGTTTTACATCGTCCTGTGCTACCATACCATGCATTTGGCTACTTTGGGCTAGCTATGATGACGCAAGAGATCTGCCCTGGCAAATGTACCGACACTCACAGCTGGTGGTGCGTTGGTGCGTCGTTTCCATTGTTTACTGGTAATTACTGGTAAATATTTTTCAACCTAACGAAACTATCACCCGTTTAGAGGTCGACCCTCAATATTTTGCCAAATAATTTGGTCTTAAAAACTCGAACTACACAAAAGGAATATACGGCAAATAAGGACATGGGGGCCAGAGGTTTTTTCGGGGGGGTATCTCTGTTACCTAACCCCAGCATATGTTAAGGGCCGACTGTATATATATATATATATATATATATATATATATATATATATATATATATATATATATATATATATATATATATATATATATACAGTATTACCCCGCCAAACGCGGTTTCACTTAACGCATTTTTTCATATACGCGGTGCCTTGCCAGAGCTGAACTTTCACTTAACACGGATTTTTTCCACATATACGCGGCGAGTGTCCGGCTCGAGACGCTATTTTTAGATTTGCCCCACCCGCCACCCTGCCTGACTGCCTGTTTTAGCTCATAAAATTCATACAAATTACCCGGCCAGAATATAATTTACATTGCTGGAATTCTTATAATTTGGTGATCATTTTGAATATAAACATCATATATTTTCCATTAGACATACAAATTTTAGATAAAATTTTTTCTCTGAGTAAATATGTTATCTTTTGTGCAAAATATATGACATTTATATTCAAAATATTCCTGGTCTTACAAGGAATCCAGCAGTGTCAATTATATTATCCCAACTTTAGTTTGAGGTATTATTTATTACAAAAAAGTTAAATATTCTGGTTTTCCCACACATCTCCTTGGGACGGTTGGTGGGGGGTGGGGGGAGGGAGGGACCGACCGACCATCTGTTACCCTGTGAAGAATATTTTTTTTTTTATTAACTGAAGATATTTGTTTTAGCTCATAAAATTCATACAAATTACCCGGTCAGAATATAATTTACATTGCTGGAATTCTTATAATTTGATGATCATTTTGAATATAAACATCATATATTTTGCATTAGACATACAAATTTTAGATAAAATGTTTTCTGAGTAAATATGTTATCTTTGGTGCAAAATATATGACATTTATATTCAAAATATTCCTGGTCTTACAAGGAATCCAGCAATGTCAATTATATTATCCTAACTTTAATCTGAGGTATTATTTAATACAAAATGTTAAAATTTATTTTTTTCACCCAACATCTCTTGAAGGGAGGATTGGTGGGGGTTGGGGGGGAGTGTTGGGACTGACCGCGCGGTTGGAAGGGGGGGGGGGAGGCAAGGTGGGGTACTTTGATTGACAGATAGTGTCATGAAGAATATTTTTTTTTTTATTAACTGAAGATATTTGTTTTAGCTCATAAAATTCATACAAATTACCCGGTCAGAATATAATCTACATTGCTGGAATTCTTATAATTTGATGATCATTTTGAATATAAACATCATATATTTTGCATTAGACATACAAATTTTAGAAAAAATGTTTTCTCTGAGTAACTATGTTATCTTTTGTGCAAAATATGACATATATATTCAAAATATTCCTGGTCTTACAAGGAATCCACCAATGTCAATTATATTATCCTAACTTTAGTTTGAGGTATTATTTATTATTAAAAAGGTAAATATTCTGGTTTTCCCACACATCTGGTAGGGAGGGTTGGTGGGTGGTGGGGGAGAGGGAGGGACCGACCGACCGACTATTTGGCACGGTGTGAAGAATATTTATCCTTCACAACTAAAAACCTGGAACGTCAATGTGGCATTTAAAAACTCATGCACTGTTAAACAAATGTTAATCAAGAACTCCCCCAACAACACAATTGGTTGCATTTATAAAGTTCCTTGCAAGGAATGTAATATGTTTTACTTAGGCCAGACAGGAAAAGATCTTGCAACTAGAATTAAACAACACAAATACAGTGTTAGGACAGGCCAGGAATCCAATGCTCTGTTTGTTCATTTGAGGGATAACAAGCATTGCATTGACTGGGATAATGCCTCCTCAATATTACCATGTAATTCAATTGATAGTAGGATCATCATAGAATCTAGTCTTATTAAACATACAGAAGCATTCAAAATGAATTTGAGTAACGGCATGTACAAGCTGGACAATTTTGTAATTAAGAAGATTTGTAACCAGGTGAGAAGGCCGGGTCACCTGACCATCTGACCTGACCACCAACCGTTGTGTGCTATTTAAAGATTAGTAGGGTCATTACCTAATACCTGACCATTGTGTACCTGGTCTCACCCTCCTCTGTATATATACACCTTGGTTTGTATTTCTCTCTCTAGTCTGTGCACTCACCCCTGAAGATGTGAATTGCACGAAAGCGCTTGGGAAATTCGTGTTTTCTTCTTTCCTTGTGGTTATCAGCATATATATACAGTTAACCCTCACTTTACGCGGTCTCACATTCCGCGTTTCCACGTTTATGCGGTGCATTGCCAGAACCTAACGTGCTCACATTACGCGGTACGTGAACCCCATTACACGGAGTGTCCGGCGCGATGCTATTTTTAGATTCGCCCCACCCGCCTGCCTGCCTGTGCTCTTCGCCTCTCCCTCCTCCTACCTCCGCTTGGGCAAGCCGCGCGGTAAGGTTGCGCAGTGTGTGTCTTTGTTGCGTTATCACTGACGTCATATGACATATCGGACTGTGATTGGCCATGCATCCCTACCCCCCTCTGCTGCTAGCTGTAATTGGCTTAAAGTATTATGACGTGTCCACCCGGGGGAGGGAATGAAGGAGGAAAGACGACGCTTGACCTAGCCGCGGCAGTTTCATCCCTCAAGGCCACACCGTGTAATCGTGCATCCATTGTTCAGTAAAATGGCTTCCGCCGGACCACCACCCCCAGAGAGAAACCTTTCCTTACCTGGACCCAGCGGCACTAAGCCAAAGGAGACACGACGTTCCTTAAGCTACGAGGTGAAGTATACCATGATCCAAGAGTTGGAGAAAGGAACAAGGCAGGTTGATTTGGCGCGCCAGCATGGTGTGAATGAATCTACGATTCGAACAATAAAGAAGGATGCAGCCAAGATAAAGGATCACATGAAGATCACAAAGTCTACAGGTGCTTCTATGATCAAGTATTTTCACAACCAGGTGCTTCTCAAGACAGAAAAATTACTTGTGAGGTACTTGGTGCGTCAGGCGCGACGGAACATGGCGGTCGACACGCTCTCTGTTAAGGACTACGCACGTGAACTGCACATGGCAGTGGCACGAAAGATGGGAATTACAGAGCCCAAACCCTTTAATGCTTCCTCTGGGTGGTTACAGAGGTTTAAGATCCGGAACAAGATCACCAATATAAACATTGGTGGTGAAGAAGCGAGTGCTGACCGTGCTGCGGCTAGGGAATTTCCTCCGTTTTTACGTGAGATTATGGAGGAAGGACAGTACAGTGATGACCAGGTGTTTAACATGGACGAATCTGGTCTTTTCTGGAAAAAGCTACATTCCAAGTCCTTTGTTGTAAAGAATGCCAGCAGGATTCGGGGCCGGAAGATGCAGAAGGAACGCATCACCGTCCTGTTTACCACCAATGCCTCCGGTACCTGTAAGCTCAAGTTATTGGTGATCCACACAGCACGCAAGCCGCACGCCTACAAAACCATGGACATGACCAAGCTAAATGTTCACTGGCTGACCGCACGTAAGGCGTGGATGTTCTCTACACTGTCCCTCTCCTGGTTTGATGACTGTTTTGTTCCCGATGTAAAGAAATTCTGTGAGCGACAGAATGTGCCATTCAATACTTTGTTGCTGCTGGACAACGCACCAGGACATTCGCCCCTACTGTTAGATCGTCACCCCACTTCTTGGTGGAGTCATGGGATCAGCTGTCTATTGCTACAATTTGTCACGCATGGAGACATGTGTTGCATGGAATACCAGGTGAGAGGAGGAGTCAATCTGTGACTGGTGAGGTTCAGACTGTTGCAGTAGCAGTGGACCTTGCCAGAGAAGCTGCGCAGACTGTTACAGTTCCAGGCTTCTCCGAGACCACCAACGACGACAACCTGGAGGTGATCAGAGATCCTGAAGTGACTGCCGACGAGATGTTGGAAGAAGAACACGTCAGTGAAGAGGAGGAAGAAGGTGCGTCATTCTCCGAAGAACACAGTTTAAGTCATAGTGATATTAAGGGTGCCATGGAGTGTGCAGAGAAAATGAAGTCCTTCCTTTCCCGCGACAATGACGATGACTGCTATGAAGTCTTCCATACCCGGCTGATGCAGGCTATGGAGCCGTACATCACGGCGTATCAAGACAACATAAACACCAGCTGTCAAAAAAGCATAACCGAGTTCTTCACCCGCAACCCACCACAGCCAGCCCAAGCCAGTGATAGTGACAGTGAAGATGACTTTGAGGGATTTGTCAGGGAAGCCCTGACAACTGTAAGTGACAGTGATGGTGATTCACCTAGTAATGGTGATTCACCTGAGGGCCAGTAATCTGCCCTCTGCCTCGGAACGAGCCTCCATCCCCAAATGCCGACCCATCTCTTCTACTAACGTAAGTGTTCCACATAACTTTTAGTTTTTCTAACCTAACCTTTATTTTTCCTATGTTAACCTTTATTTTTCCTAACCTAACCTCTTCTATATTACTTGTTTTTTCATACCATCATAAAGTTAAGATAAAATTTTTACTACAACATAGTTGTGTGTCGTCAAAAAGTGGAGTTTGGGGGTCGGCCCGGACTCTATTTCAATTAATCCCATATGTTATGTTATTCACTTTACGCGTTTCTCACTTTACGCGGGACCCTGCGGGTTACATTAACCGCGTAAAGTGAGGGTTAACTGTATATATATATATATATATATATATATATATATATATATATATATATATATATATATATATATATATGCGCCTGGGCGGGTCCTTTCTGCAGGGTAAGTCAAGTGGGGAGGAGAGGGGGTTAGGGGTCGACTTGATGAAGGGCCATTTGGTTGTTGGGGCAGGGGTGTGGGAAGTTGATCATCAGAGAGGGAGGGGATTTAAGAAAGCCGGGAAATTCATGAAAGAAGGAAGGGAAGGATGGATGTATTTTTTTGACAATATTATCTTAGGTTTCCATGCTTGAAAGAGTAATAGATGAGGCTCTTATTTTATTATTATTATAATGTGTCATCCATTTCCCTATTTATTATTTTTTCAGGTTAGTGTTCAGGTTTTAAACACAGAAAATTAGATATTTATAACAACGTTAATATGAGGAGAAATACTGAATACGAGGGATGCAATCACATATATTTTTAATATTACCAACACAGGTCAAACAGAATCTTAATAGCCCGTTCAATGTCCTCCTCGCCTGTCATTCATGGTCTCCCCGGCCTAAAATTATATAATTTATATAAATTAAGAGTTCAAATATGTTTTGTTTACATTACACACCCAAAATTAGTCATTTTAATACAGTACGTGTATCAAATGAGAGCCAACCATCAAAAGTACTCAAGGAGGCTATTTTTTCCCAAGTTCCCAGACTCCTCCCAGTGGATTAACCAACTTCTCACAGTGACCCCAACCTTCCTTGTACTTTCTGACACGTTGAAGCCAGCTGCACGTAAACCAATAATTTGCATGGGACTAGCCAACGGACACTCTTTAGCACCCATTTTGGGATGGGTGTGGAGTAGTGGCCAAACACGATTGCCACTTCCAACTCATTACCTTGCATTGATTTTCATAACTCTAATAAAGTTATTACAGGGTGGACAAGTCACATTCTACGGAACAATTCATTCTTATTCTTTTTATCAATTAACAGTAATTATTTTTCAAGAACGGTAGTAGCGAGAGGTGGAAGTGATAAGTAACAACCTCGTTTAGTGTTACTGGTGGTGAACAAGCCACGCTCCCTCCTCTCTTATGTTGTCATATCAGGGGCACTCCCTCACTGAATCAAGATGCCTTATCAACCTTAATGACACATTATCTGCCAAAAGCTCAATCGCATTCCTCCCCAGAATCTCAAGTAAAGGCATAGATAACTAAGGAAAAGGTAAGTCCATATGACACCTTCTTTTCACCTCCCTGGACACCTGCCCTCCTGGTTGGTTGGTTGTTTGGGCTTTAGGCCTATCAACTGCCAGGGTCATTAAGGCCGTCAACGTCAGCTACATCCACCAATCTTAACACCAATGCAAAGAACACATGCACTTTCACTATGTAGGTGGCCCATAACTTGCACCCTCCTACCTTACCTGGATCTGCCACCCTTAGCTCACCCCCATCAATACATCCCCCTCCCTCTTGTGACCCAACGTGTATAAAGGCCCAGAGCTCGTGAGTATGGTAGTAGGAGGGATGGATAATTACTTTCGACCATGAATATACATTAGTACAGTGGGGTATGCTATAACGAATCTAATTGGTTCTAGAACCTTGTTCGTTATAGCATTCGTTCATTATAGGATTAATCCGTTCCAGGCCCCCAAATACAACCACTTAACACTGAAAAATATAATATTAAATTGTAAAAATTGTAAAAAAGTGCATAAATATGCATCTAAACCCCTGAAATAAAGAATATCATTAATACTTGTAATAAAAAAACAATAAATTAGAAAAAAAAAAAAAAAAAACTTATAATGTTCGTTGTGGGAGTTTCGTTCGTTATAGGAATATTCGTAGTAGGATCCGTTCGTTATAGCATACCCCACTGTACATAAAAAAATTGGTGAAACCTCTGCGCTCAACAAACCACACCATATGTATTGTATTGAAATAAGTGTAAAAATTCATGGACATTTATAAAATCCTGACACATTCTCAAAACACAAATGGATAAAATTTATTATCACATCTAATAAACTTGATCAATATGGAGTTGTTTCTTTCCTATTCAAAACCAAGTAAAAAGTTGTCACCAATTAACAACACAAAAAGTACTTCAGGTTTTGCTGCAACAGCATTTAAACACAATAGTTCAGGTATATACATATATTTATGTAGAACCTGTCTGTTTACCTTCAAGCTGTAATAACTGATACATAATAACTATCCCAGGTAAGCTCCAACTACATGAAATTGAAATTGGCTGTTTTTTTTGCAGAAAATTCGGTTGTCTCTTAAAAAAATGAAAATTATAACAGTAATCATTAGCAGATATAAATTCAGTTTATTTCACAACTAAAATTTGGTAATAATAATATACTTCCATCTACACAAATCATGAAATTTGTTTAAAACATCATGCAGTACCCAATCAACAATTCCACATAGCACTGCAGCAGTATTCATTTATATTACTAAAAGGTTGCATATGGATGTCTCTTTAGTAAATGGACACGTAAGAGATCTGAGCGAGCAGAACAATAAGAACAATATGGGCATGAGTACGGCTTCTCCCCAGTATGTGTCCGAATGTGCTTCCTGAAGTTGTTCTTGTGGTTGAACGTCTTGCGACAGAAGTTACAAGTAAAGCGGTCCCACATCCCACTCGGCACGCTCACCATTCCGCCATCATCCTAGAAGGAAGTGCACGGAAGGTTAGTGGATGAATGTTTCAAGATCTCTTGAATAGCCCACTAATTTAAGCTTTCCTTATTCTTCTCCTCAGGTAAGTCTGTAGGAAATTCTGGTTCTGTAAGAGCCTTTCCTGGTGATTTATAGCCCTAAACAGGACAATCACATATCACTTGATGCAATTTACAAATATTCTGTAGTTTTCTTTACATACTCACTTTTACTGACAATTACTTATAAAATGAAAAAAAAAACAAAAAAAAAACACAAGTGTTATTACCTCTAACCGATGATATACTTGAGGAATTACCTACAATAATCTAAGTACTGTACACTGAGACAATAACTATGTACAGTCACTCAAAAAAGTACTGTCTAAAAAGTGGGGTCCGATGGATGTCAAAACGAACAATATTTTTCAGATACTTTTTTGAGCGACTGTACCTGCAGTTTCTTTTCGAGTTGATACCTTCATTTCAGATGATCATTGGGATGAATGAGAAAAGAAAAATCTACTATCAAGATTAATTTCATTTAAATACAAGTATACCAAACTTAATAAATTAAAATACCTGCATGTTATCGACAAAGATGTAACAATTATCAAGCACAGCTTTAAACAAGAACTCACAAATTCATTGTGTTTGTTACTCAGCATGTTAACTGCTAGCTTTTCTTCTTTCCAGACTAAATTGATTATATATCAAATACAATGTCACACTCCAGTCTTGAGGTTCAGGTGTTCAATAGTGCTATTTTTTGCTATTTGAATTCTGCTACTTGAATTCTTCAGGTACTGTACTGTATTCATTTTACACATGTATCACTGAGGAGCAGCAGCACACTTCAAGGACATGTAGCTCTATCCTTTCACAAAGATATACACAACTGCACAGCTGAATGGAATTTTCATGAGGGTTACCACAGCAAAGGCCCTCATGAGGGGATTGGTGCTTTACTGAAATTGAACATCTACAGACGCTTTTGCAAGGTCGCTGTACAGTAACATCAGCAAGGGACTTTTAAGATGAGGCTAACAAATAATAGATAAAACAAAGCTACTATATGTGTTTCCTGATACAAACACCCAGAAAATAAAGTATGAAAGACCTGTAAGGCAGCAGATGAGTTAAACTTCTTGGCCATAATAAAGTTTCACTATATCACAACACTACAGATCAAACAACATTTAAACAATGTTATCTTGAGCCTCTTGAGTATGGGTTGTCAGATACTGACACATAAAATGATTCCAGTAATAGCAGTGATAGAGAAAGTACATCATCTCTCCCACAGATGTCGCAGTCATTCATGTCACAGCCCGAGTCTACTCATGTTGAACCAACACCAAAACTAGCCCCAGGAAATTTTTTATTGGTTCAATATACTGTACAACCAAAAAGTTCTCTAAACATTATGTTGCAGTCATAGAGTCAGTGACAGAAGTGGGCATCAAGATCAATGTCAAATATCTTAGAAAGAGTGGCAGAGATCGATTGGGTCATATTCAGTTTCATTTCCCTGATAACCTAAACAGAGATGAAATAGCAGAGGACATGGTTGTGCAGGCTTTGCCAACTCCTGAAGTATCAAGAAAGTTACATATATTCAAAGGGGTGACCCTTCCATCCTCCATCAACTAGATATTTATTATTTTAATTAGTAGGTATACATCTCTCAAAGTTGTAACATAGGTATGTACACACATCATTTATGCTGATGTAACTTAAACAAGCATTGTTTTGTAGTAAGTTTATTATATAAATTTTACACCAGTACATATTTTTTTATGTCTGTCATACTTACAATTACATTAACAGCAATAAGAGTTAAATGTATACTATATACGGTAAGTCAATAAATATCGCACAAGTAACGGTCGTCACTGCTCTGGTAAGATGTGTGATGGTCACATTTTCCTTAATAGCATAATAGTTATTAGGAATAATCAGTCTGTTGGGTATGGTTATGATCCTTATTAATGATATGAAGCCTTCCTTGACTGAACCAGTCAAATAACAGAGTTAATGAAGTGAATGGTGCAAAGTGACTAGAGGGGGCAGCATCGCGGTAATGTTCCTCACTCAACTTTTAAAAATATATTTAAATCTAAATTAAAACAGAGAAACAATCCACCTGTGGTATGATGTAGTATGAAGTGCTGGTAATATATCTTGTAAGAACCATTTCTTTATACTGCTTAATTATGAAAATATAACTGAGAGTATTTCAATAACTTGGCTCCAAATGTAATGTTCCTCACTATGGAATGACCCAATAGTCACTCAGATACTGATGAACCATCAAACATTCCTACAGAGAAAGTCATAGAACAACAAGCAGTGGAACAGTTCCTGGACTCTGTAGAATAAGTTTCATAAGGTACAGCAATCTTCCACAGTTTTTTTAGTACAGCAATTGTTTTATCATTATACTGTATCGTTGATGTAATGGTTACCTGCTTAGTTACAGTATAATTTTATACAGGTATAAGGTAATATCCTTTTCAAATTTCCAACACATTACTGTATGTATAAAAGGCAATCTTGTTTTCTAAATATTATACTTCCACAAAATACTATAGTACATATTGTACAATACTGTACATTATATCATTGTTCACTATAGCGTTTATATTATTTCTATTTTGTGAACACACCGCACATGACTCTTCAGGTTTACTTTCTGAATGGTACGAAAACTGCAGAGGGGACATGAGAATGGTTTCTCCCCTGTATGGGTGTAGTAGTGCTTGAGGAAGTTGTTCTTGTGAAGAAACACTCTGCCACAGCAAGGGCAGGACACACCCTGTCCTGGTGGGCGGACTGACTGCTGGTGCCACACAAACGATCCATCCTACAAGACAGATACACCACCTTACATGAGTGATATCTCTTACTTTACTAATAAAAATAAAATCCAATCTTCTACTGTACAGGTATTATCTATAAGTGATAAAATGATGTACAAAACCCCATGTGTCAGCTAAAACAAAAACAATTTATATGTAATCCTTGAACACTGTTAATTATATCAACTTTAAATGGCCCTCATATACAGTACAGTTGGGTCTTCATTTATGCGGTCAATTGAACCCGCGGAGTACCGCGTAAAACGAGAAACGCGTAAATGAAATAACAGAACATATGGGATTAATTGAAATAGAGACTGGGCCAACCCCCAAACTCCACTTTTTCCGACACAACACGTACCTTGTAGTCAAAATAACATCTTAATTTTATGACGGTATGCACACACAATTAATAATTAAGAGAAATATCAATAATATTTAACAACTACATAAGTAGAAAAGATGGCTGGACACACGGGGATCAGGGGTTGGTTCCGAGGCAGAGGGCAGATTATTGGCCCTCACCTGTATCACTTGTATCAATTGTATCACTATCCACCACAGAGGCTTGCAGGGCCTCTTTGTCAAATCCCTCAAAGTCTGTATAAGTCCATATCCTCACTATCACTATCACTGACTTGGGCCAGCTGTGGTGGGTGGCGGGTGAAGAACTCAGTAATGTTTTGATGACTGGGCGACCTTGTGCGCACCCTGCCCGCGCTGCTTCCCGCGTAAATGACCAGATTTGCCGCATATATCAAGCATTTCAATTCTGGCAAGGCACCGCGTAAATGACAAAACGCGTAAACCAAAACCGCGTAAATCCAGACACAACTGTACAGTATATACATAGATCAGTTACAGCCTTAACTTTTATCACAAGATACAGTACTAAGAACGGATGGGTGATAGGAGATGTGTTCCAAGATACTGCACTTTCAGGGTTTAGATATATTTGATTCACCGTAAAGTGTTCGAGACAGTTTCCTAACAATTTTTTCCTCATTTATCCATCATACACATATAAGACATGACTATTATGTTAACCCATCTGCTACATTGTGTTAAACAGCTAATAAGAGCAAAAATAGTTTCAGTGTCTTTTGTAAATACAGGACTGTATATTTTGACATACATCTATATAATATAGGTACAGTACAGTACTGTAAATTTAGTTTAAAGAAATACTACTGTATCCATATTGACTGTATTAATCCTATGTAAAATTTGAAGTCTTAAAGTACTGTATTTTAAAACATATAAAACATATTCATGTCTCCTGAATTAAAATTGCAGTATTAATCTTGAAATCTTTTTCAGTACAGTAGGGTCGGGATATATCGCAAGATAGGGTCCAAGGATGTTCGCTATATACTAAATCACGATATATAATTACATGTAATCAATGGGGAAAATAGGGTTAGGTTCCGGAGGCCAATAAAAGTGACTAAACTTGACATAAAATGGCACAGTATAAAGTTAGCAGAATATAAATTTCATTGCTGGAACCCTCGCAAGACAGCAAATAATTTGATATAAAGTGTAACCCCGCTTTACGTAGTCAATTGAACCCACGGAGGCCAGCGTAAAGCGGGGAACGCGTAAAGTGAACAACAGAACATATGGGATTAATTGAAATAGAGACTGGGCCGACCCCCCAAACTCCACCTTTTCAGACACATTACCTACATTGTAGTAAAAATAACTTCTTAATTTTATGATGGTATGCACACATAATTAATAATTAAGAGAAATATCAATAATATTTGGTTTTTTAACACTTACATTAGTAGAAAAGATGGCTGGGCACACGGGGATGGGGGATTGGTTCCTAGGCAGAGGGCAGATTATTGGCCCTCACCTGTATCACTTGTATCAATTATATCACTATCTACCACAGAGGCTTGCAGGGCCTCTTTGTCAAACCCCTCAAAGTCAATATAAGTCCATATCCTCACTATCACTATCACTGACTTGGGCTGGCTGTGATGGGTGGCGGGTGAAGAACTCGGTAATGTTTTGATGACTGGGCGACCTTGTGCGCACCCTGCCCGCGCAACTTCCCGCGTATATGAGTAGATGCACCGTGTAAAGTGGGAATTCCAGTTCTGGCGGGGCACCGCGTAAATGTAGAAACACGTAAAAAAAAAAATGCGTAAAGCGGGGTATTACTGTCGACATCACATAATTTGCACAAGAGATAAAAATTTTAGGCCTTTGTACAAAAATGTATTAAATTATTATTAAAATTGTTATGTCTATTGCAAACTATAGCATGCTTATATTCAAATTAATCTTTATCTTACAAGAATTTCAGCAATGTTAATTATATTTTCTTAAATCAATTCATTGACATTTTATAAGAGAAAAACATACACTCCCTCTATATATGACAGATAAATAAATGTCACTAGGTAACTGTTGTCTGGCTCAGGCACAGCTGTCATAATAAATTAACTCCTCTCCGACTTCCGGTAAGGGTGACTGTGGTTTTAGGCTTAAAGTCTTTATCTTATAAAATGTCACATACTAAAGTTAGCAGAATATAAATTGCATTGCTGGAATCCTTGCAAGACAGCGAATAATTTGAATACAGTTAACCCTCACTTTACGCGGTTAATGTAACCCGGAGGGTCCCGCGTAAAGTGAGAAACGCGTAAAGTGAATAACATAACATATGGGATTAATTGAAATGGAGTCCGGGCCGATCCCCAAACTCCACTTTTTGACGACACACAACTATGTTGCAGTAAAAATATTATCTTAACTTTATGATGGTATGCACACACAATTAATAATTAAGAGAAATATCAATAATATTAGGTTTTTTAACACTTACATTTGTAGAAAAAATGGCTGGGCACACGGGGATGGGCGGTTGGTTCCGAGGCAGAGGGCAGATTATTGGCCCTCACCTGTGTCACTTGTATCAATTGTATCACTATCCACCACAGAGGCTTGCAGGGCCTCTTTGTCAAACTCCCCAAAGTCCACATAAGTCCATATCCTCACCATAATTATCACTATCACTGACTTGGGCCGGCTGTGGTGGGTGGCGGGTGAAGAACTGGTAATGTTTTGATGACTGGGCGACCTTGTGCGCATCATGTTCGCGCCACTTACACAACATGGCGGATGACGGGAGGTTTGGATCCAAAAATGGCGCGGCTCGCCAGCCGCTCTCCGCGTTAAGGGGTACACGCACCGCGGAATGTGAGCATCCTGGGTTCCGGCAGGGCACAGCGTAAACGTGGAAACGCGGAATGTGGGACCGCGTAAAGTGAGGGTTAACTGTATAAACATAATGTATTTTTCATAAGAGATAAAAATTTTAGTCTTTTAGAGTGCATTTAAGTACTGTACAGTTTTTCAAATCGTATTTTTGGGGTGATTTAGGGGATTTTTAGGAGTGTTTCTGACTTTATACGGTTTTTGGCTTTATCTGAGGTCCCAGGAACATAACCCTGCGTGAGTTGTGAGTCTACTATAACTAAATTTATTGCTATATACTGGAAAATTTTGATAATTTTGGTGTAGTCATAAATTTGAAATATTTGCTGCCCGATTTCCCTCGCGAAATAAAAAATAAATATTGCTATATATATATACAGTCGACCCTCGTTAATTCGGACCCCTTTAATCCGGATTTCAGATAAATCGGGCGAAATCTGAACTGTCCACATCAAATTTCTGGTTCTGGGATTGTCCCAGTTGCAATTGGGGTTGCAATTTCAAATTCTGTCACTACTAAGAAATAACAAAGTCCCTGGTGCATTCTAAGATTAAGAGAAAACGGACGACTCGGGCATCCTGAAGTGAGAGAAAACGGACTCCTATGACGGGGCACTCAAATAAAGAGACATGGCTACATGTTTTGTGGACTAGCCACTGTACAGTATCCTTTTCATCACTTTGTAATAAACCTCGTTATGCCTATGTGTTTCTGATAATTATCATAACATTATAAATTTATATATTTAGCGGTTGTACAAACACAAGGCCTCACACATGCCATTCAGACTGACAGACTTGACAAGTTTTACCAACCATAAAGACAGTTGAAGCTTTAAACATCACTCACAATGGATCTTGAATATTCCAACTGTAATCAGACATACAGTGGGGTATGCTATAATGAACGGATCCTACTACGAATATTCCTATAACGAACGGTTTTACCTATAAAATTGAGAATGCTATAACGAACGAAACTCCTACAACGAACATAATTTAAATTTTTTTCTTTTTTTTTTCTAATTTATTGTTTTATTATTACAAGTATTAATGATATTCTTTATTTCAGGGGTTTAGATGCAGATTTATGCACTTTTTTACAATTTTTACAATTTTATATTATATTTTTCAGTGTTAAGTGGTTGTATTTGGGGGCCTGGAACGGATTAATCCTATAACAAATGAATGCTATAACGAACAAGGTTCTAGAACCAATTAGATTCATTATAGCATACCCCACTGTACCTAAGTTGCCTCAACAATTGCAACCCCAGTTGCAATATCAATTTCTGTGTCACTACTAAGATATAACAGTCTCTGGTGCACTCTAAGTTTAAGAGAAAATGGACGACTCAGGAGTGCTGAAGTGAGAGAAAACGGACACCCTTTCCCCCCTATTAGTCCGTTTTAACGAGGGTCGACTGTATATAGAAAAATGTCGATAATTTTGGTAGCCGCGATATAATTTTTTTTTTATATAAAGTCGCTATACTGTACCTGTATATTCCGACCCTACTGTATTGTAACTGAGTTAAGGAAGAACAACTCTGTGCAGTATAGCCTGAGTCTATGATTTATAAACCAGGTTCAAGAATCTAAAATTGGTGACTTTAGGCCATAAACCACACTTGTAATATGACCGTACAATGAGTTCATCACTAAGTCTGTTTTTCGTATAGGAATATTGGATATCTGGCATAAAATTCTCCTCCCAGAAAGTGGGGCTAACCCTTGGAATGATTCAGGAGCTGAACACACTATTAAACCTGTGTGCATTTCTTCTCCAGACAAATCCTGATCTATGGCTACCTTGCATCTGCATTGATTTTGTTTGAACCTTGGATACCACAAGTCACCTGCTTCATTGTACAGTACAGTACAGTCTACTGCAATCACTATCAAATTCGTCAATTAGTAAAGATTCCAGCCTCTGAAAACACAAAAGAAGGATTCACCTTCCTTTCACTAAACAAAAATTTGTTATTGTAATGAGCATAACTACCACCAATGTAGAGCCCCTGAAGGTCCCACCATGATGCCGTGTAGGATTCGTAGTGCTGGTTTAAATAACCTTTAATACTACACTAACTCTGGAGTTACACAAGAAGACACATGTTATTGGTAAGGAAGCATCCTCTTAACCCTGAATACAAAACCATGATTTGTTGTATCATTATTAAATTACTAATAAATCAATGAATTTGTCTATTTAGAGTCATTATGTTTCACTATATTGTCATGGGCCTTTGTCTGCTACGGTTCGTCCCCGAGTTACGTACATCCGACTTACGTACAAACGGCCGATACGTACATCGTTTCTGAAGTCTTTAATTGCAAAAATATTGTCTTAAAAGGGCGAGCAATTTTTAAATTTGGCGGGCGAGCGTATAGTTTGCGTGCCAGCCGCACCGCACCGCCACTATCACTGACCATGCAGACGACACGCTCGACGCACCAAAGCAACACGTGTGGTCATTGTGCGAACACGTGTGGTCATTGTGCATACTTCTCCTGTGAATTTCTGCCCTATTTTGTACACTTTACTCTGTGTGCAATGACTGGTGTAAAGCGTAAGAGTGGTGAAGCCAGTGGGAGTGCTACGAAACGTCAAGCAATCTCACTAGAGGAAAAAATGGACATAATAAAACTGCTTGACAGTGGTGAAAAGTTGACCAATGTTATAGGGTTGGGGGATTTTCGAGGTACGTACATTTCGAGTTACATACAACCTTTTGGTCCCCATTATGCACGTAACTTGGGGACTTACTGTACTGTGTAACCACATTACTTATGTTGCAGAGGACCAAAGGGATATTCCTGCTTCAGTGGTTGTGGCATTGTGTACAGTTTTGCCTCAAAAATATGCACAGTGCAGTGCCTACCACAAAGAAAACTAGGAAAACAATTACCTTGGATACGAAATTGGAGGTCTTAAGGCAGCTTGATGCTGGTGAGCAAGTTTTTCCCATTGGCATTGCTCTAGGATAGTCTCTCGTTATGGTAAAATTTATTTAGAGTAATGTTGAGACTATTGGACCAATGTTTAACCCTTACGACCAGGGAGACGTTACAGAACGCGAGCCTTTTCCCGCCACTGTTTAAATGCCCAGCGCGGGTTATCAAGTTCCTGTGTGACTATTTGCCTGATATATATATATATATATATATATATATATATATATATATATATATATATATATATATATATATATATATATATATGCTGATAACCACCAGGAAAGAAGAAAACACGAAGTTCCCAAGCGCTTTCGTGTAATTCACATCTTCAGGGGTGAGTACAGACTGTACTCACCCCTGAAGATGTGAATTACACGAAAGCGCTTGGGAACTTCGTGTTTTCTTCTTTCCTGGTGGTCATCAGCATATACCTAGATCACGCGCACCTACAGTGATTTACTTGCATATATATATATATATATATATATATATATATATATACACAGTGGGGTATGCTATAACGAACGGATCCTACTACGAATATTCCTATGACGAACAGTTTTACCTATAAAATTGAGAATGCTATAACGAACGAAACTCCTACAACGAACATTTAATTATTTTTTTTTTTTTTTTTTTTTTTTTTTTTTTTTTTTTTTTTTTTACTAATTTATTGTATTTTTATTACAAGTATTAATAATATTCTTTATTTCAGGGGTATAGATGCATATTTATGCACTAATTTACAATTTTTACAATTTTATATTATATTTTTCAGTGTTAAGTGGTTGTATTTGGGGGCCTGGAACGGATTAATCCTATAACGAACGAATGCTATAACGAACAAGGTTCTAGAACCAATTAGATTCGTTATAGCATACCCCACTATATATATATATATATATATATATATATATATATATATATATATATATATATATATATATATATATATATATATATATATATATATAATGGCATAACTTTTTCACTCCATATATATATATATATATATATATATATATATATATATATATATATATATATATATATATATATATATATATATATATATATATATATATATATATTCCTCGTTTATAGGTCGACCTAAGTTTTTGAGGGTAAAGGAACAACAAAGCCTTCAGAGAAACACTACGTCCTATAAACTTGTTTACCATTTATTATTACGACACTTTACACTGAAACGCAGGTAGTTTCAACAAAAATATTGTATATTTCCATTCAAGTATTTATTCAAGTTAATTAGGAGGGAATATTATTGTAATACAATAGTTTTTTAACTGAAAACCATTCGAAAAGCGATTACGGTAACATATTTTGAACGAAAGAAAGCAAAAGTCATTGTTTTCGTCACAATTTTATCCCACTTTCCACTGTAATACGTACGTCATTTCAGCAAAAAATATTATATTTCCGTGAATGTATTGTATCAAGCACAGTATGAATAGAATATCACTAATATAACAGTATTTTAACCGAAAACTAATAAAAAAACGAGTAACATATCTTGAACACCGGAAGGTTTGGTAAAGTCTTTTGTTTTCATGTAGTTTATCCTAATTTACATTGAAATACATCACGTTTCAGCAAAACTACTATTTATTTCTGAGAATATGGAAATGTAATATTTTTGCTGAAATGATGTACGTATTACAGTGGAAAGTGGGATAAAATCGTGACAAAAACAATGACTCGCTTTCTTTCGTTGAAAAGATGTTACCGTAATCGCCTTTCGAATGGTTTTCAGTTAAAAACTGTTGTATTACAATAATATTCTATCCTAATTCACTTGTGATGTAACAGTTTTTTAACTGAAAATGATTCGAAAAACACGTGTACCGTCTAGCTGGTACGGCAGAGCCCTGGTAGCGGAGGCTTTGTGTTTGCTTCGGCCCTTCTTAAGCAGCTTTTAATTTTAGCGTACGTTGAAATTGTGTTTACCGGTATATTCTATTTTCTTGCTTCTTATTTTCCAGAAATATGACAAGTTTGTATATAATACAATGTTACGGTACTTTTAATTTACAAGTATTCATTTTTAAAAATACAGAAGACATCAAACAAATACCAGTACTACGGTTATTTGCGTGACTCTCCCGCCAAAAAAGACCAAACAGCTGGTACTCTCTCCCTCAGCCCTACCAAAAATAGCCCAACGACATCTATCTTAATTATTCTCTTCCAATTTCTCACTTTAACTTGTATTTTTTACTTCATATTGCCTACATCAGATAAACTACAGTTGGTCCTCGTATTACGCGGTTAATGTAACCCGGAGGGTCCCGCGGAAAGTAAGGAACGTGTAAAGTGAACAACATAACATATGGGATTAATTGAAATGGAGTCCAGGCCGATCCCCAAACTCCACTTTTTGACGACACACAACTATGTTGTAGTAAAAATTTTATCTTAACTTTATGATGGTATGAAAAAACAAGTAATATAGAAGAGGTTAGGTTAGGAAAGATAAAGGTTAACATTGGAAAAATGAAGGTTACCTTAGAGAAACTAAAAGTTAGGTGGAACACTTACGGTAGTAGAAGAGATGGGTCGGCATACGGAGGATGGAGGCTGGTTCCGAGGCAGAGGGCAGATTACTGGCCCTCAGGTGAATCACCATTACTAGGTGAATCATCATCACTGTCACTTACAGTTGTCAGGGCTTCCCTGACAAATCCCTCAAAGTCAACTTCACTGTCACTATCAATATCACTGGCTTGGGCTGGCTGTGGTGGGTTGCGGGTGAAGAAATCTGTTATGCTTTGCTGACGGCTGGCGTTGATGTTGTCGTGATACACCTTGATGTACGGCTCCATAGCCTGCACCAGCCGGGTATGGAAGACTTCATAGCGGTCAACGTCATTGTCGCGGGAAAGGAAGGACTTCATCTTCTCTGCACACTCCATGGCACCCTTAATATCACTATGACTTAAACTGTGTTCTTCGGAGAATGACGCACCTTCATCCTCCTCTTCACTGGCGTGTTCTTCTTCCAACATCTCGTCGGCAGTCACTTCAGGATTTCTGATCACCTCCAAGATGTCGTCGTTGGTTGTCTCGGAGAAGCCTGGAACTGTAACAGTCTGCGCAGCTTCTCTGGCAAGGCCCACTGCTACTGCAACAGTCTGAACCTCACCAGTCACAGATTGACTCCTCCTCTCACCTGGTATTCCATGCAACACATGTCTCCATGCGTGACGAATTGTAGCAATAGACAGCTGATCCCATGACTCCACCAAGATGTCCACAGCTTTCTTGATGTTAAATACTCTCCAGAATTGTTTGAAGAGTATTTTTTGCTGTTCTAACCGTTGTTCCTCATCTTCGTTGCTCTTGCTATCGGTGGTGGTGTCACTCAGGTCACGCAACTCTTCCCTGGTGTTGGTGTAGTCGTTCAGGAGCTGGAATTTTGTTCTTGAGAATGCAGCTTTCACATTGCAAATCAACTCCTGGTCCATGGGCTGGATTAAAGACGTAGTGTTGGGAGGAAGGAAGACCACTTTTACATTGGGGTGACGATCTAACAGTAGGGGCGAGTGTCCTGGTGCGTTGTCCAGCAGCAACAAAATATTAAATGGGACATTCTGTTGCTCACAGAAATTCTTTACATCGGGAACAAAACAGTCATCAAACCAGGAGAGGGACAGTGTAGAGAACATCCATGCCTTACGTGCTGTCAGCCAGTGGACATTTAGCTTGGTCATGTCCATGGTTTTGTAGGCGTGCGGCTTGCGGGCTGTGTGGATCACCGATAACTTGAGCTTACAGATACCGGAGGCATTGGTGGTAAACAGGACGGTGATGCGTTCCTTCTGCATTTTCCGGCCCCGAATCCTGCTGGCATTCTTCACAATGTAGGACTTGGAAGGTAGCTTTCTCCAGAAAAGACCAGATTCGTCCATGTTAAACACCTGGTCGTCAGTGTACTGTCCTTCCTCCATAATCTCACGTAAAAACGGAGGAAATTCCCGAGCCGCAGCACGATCAGCACTCGCTTCTTCACCACCAATGTTAATATTGGTGATGTTGTTCCGGATCTTAAACCTCTGTAACCACCCAGAGGAAGCATTAAAGGGTTTGGGCTCTGTAATTCCCATCTTTCGTGCCACTGCGATGTACAGTTCACGTGCGTAGTCCTTCACAGAGCGCGTGTCGACCGCCATGTTCCGTCGCGCCTGACGCACCAAGTACCTCACAAGTAATTTTTCTGTCTTGAGAAGCACCTGGTTGTGAAAATACTTGATCATAGAAGCACCTGTAGACTTTGTGATCTTCATGTGCTCCTTTATCTTGGCTGAATCCTTCTTTATAGTCCGGATCGTAGATTCGTTCACGCCATGCTGGCGCGCCAAATCAACCTGCCTTGTTCCTTTCTCCAACTCTTGGATGATGGTACACTTCACCTCGTAGCTTAAGGAACGTCGTGTCTTCTTTGGTTTAGTGCCGCTGGGTCCAGGTAAGGAATGGTTTTTCTCTGGGGGTGGTGGTCCGGCGGAAGCCATTTTACGGAACAATGGATGCGCGTTTACACGGAGTGGCCTTGAGGGATGAAACTGGCGCGGCTAGGTCAAGCGTCGTCTCTCCTCCCTCCCTCCCTCCCTCCCTCCCCCGGGTGGACACGTCATAATACTTTGAGCCAATTACAGCTAGCGGCAGAGGGGGGTAGGGATGCATGGCCAATCACAGGTCTGATACGTCATATGACGTCAGTGATAACGCAACAAAGACACACACTGCGCAACCTTACCGCGCCGCTTGCCCAAGTGGAGGGAGGAGGAGGAGGGGGAGGGAGAGGCGGGCAGGCGGGCGTGTGGGTGGCGCGTGGGGAAAATCTAAAAATGGCGTCGCGCCGGACACTCTCCGCGCAATGGCGGAAACGACCGCGGAATGTAAGGATGTTAGGTTCTGGCAAGGCACCGCGTTAACGGTGAAACGCGGATTGTGGGACTGCGTAATAAGAGGACCAACTGTACAGTAATTGAGGTTAGACACTGTTATAAATTTGATTACCGGGTCCTGGCAGGTGCCGTTAGAACCACCTGACCCTACCAACAGTGTTGCAAGTCAGACAGCATTTTTTTAATCATCCATGTGCACGAGAAAGGATGGATGGATGAAGGCGGCATACAAATATGGCTTAAAAAAGTCTGGAACTTTAGACCAGGGGGACTGAGCAAAGAAAAAAGTCTTCTTGTGTGGGATATGTTTCGGTCACATCTTGTTGACAGTGTTACTGCTGGGATTAGGAAGGAAAACACTGATACAGCTGTGATTCCTGGTGGATTAACAAGTCTTGTCCAACCACTGGATGTTTCCTTAAACAAACCATTTAAAGATGCGGTAAGAGTGAAGTGGAACAACTGGATGATAGAAGGCGATAAGACGTACACAAAGGGAGGCAACATCCAAGCTCCATCACTAGCAACATTATGTGAATGGATTGTAGAGGCCTGGGATGCAATCAGACCAGAAATTGTGGTGAAATCTTTTAAGAAATGTGGGATTTCGAATGCTCTTGATGGAACAGAAGACGACTTGTTGTGGGATTATGAGGCTAATGAGAGCGTGAATGAGGATGAAGATATTGATGATCCTATGGCTGATGATGGTGTTGATCCATATGACGATGCTGTTCAAGGAGAGGACTGGGAGGAGCTGTTTGGTGCTGCAGATGATGACAAGGAAAATGATTTTGATGGATTTTAATGAAAATATTCAGAAATATGGTATCGTAGTATTTATTCAAGTCAATTAGGATAGAATATTATTGTAATTCAACAGTTTTTAACTGAAAACCATTCGAAAAGCGATTACGGCAAAATCTTTTGAAAGACGAAAGAAAGTGAAAGTCATTGTTTTCGTCACAATTTTATCCCACTTTCCACTGTAATATGTACGTCATTTCAGCAAAAATATTACATTTCCATATTTATTTCTAAGAATATATTCATTCAGGCACAGTTAAGGTAAAATATACTTGTGATGTAATATTTTAATGAAAATATTTATAAATAAGGTATCGTATTTTTCTTTTGTTTCAAATTTAATTAACAAAGATTTATGTATCTATAAAAAAACTTTTAAAAATGAATACTTTATGTTTTACATCGTCCTGTGCATACCATACCATACCATACCATACCATACATTTGGCTACTTTTGGCTTGCTATGATGATGCAAGAGATCTGCCCTGGCAACTATACCGACACTCACAGTGGGTGGCGAGTTGGTGCGTCGTTTCCATTGTTTACTGGTAGTTACTGGTAAATATTTTTCAACCTAACGAAACTATTACCCGTATAGAGGTCGACCCCCAATTTTTTGCCAAAAAATTTGGTCCTAAGAACTCGTGCTATACACGGATATATATATATATATATATACTTCATTTTTAGTCCATTTAACACGCGGACTTTGAACATATAATCACATACGAGGCACGGGCAGTTTCCCAATGAGGTTCACGGCGCCATCAGCTCGATGAACAGGCTTTGTGTGAAATATAACAGAGTCTAGAACTGCTTTTAGTGTCCTTGTGGGCTAGCCGGTAAGCGTTCCCTATGGCCACCCAGTAGGTCGAGGGTTCGATTCCTTGCTGGTGAGGTCGTTGATTATATGTTCAAAGTCCGCGTGTTAAATGGACTAAAAATGAAGTATATATATGTACCTCGCGTTTCATACCAGCTGGATTCGGTAAAATGCTACTGACACCACATACGAGGCACGGGCAGTTTCCCAATGAGGTTCACGGCGCCATCAGCTCGATGAACAGGCTTTGTGTGAAATATAACAGAGTCTAGAACTGCTTTTAGTGTCCTTGTGGGCTAGCCGGTAAGCGTTCCCTATGGCCACCCAGTAGGTCGAGGGTTCGATTCCTTGCTGGTGAGGTCGTTGATTATATGTTCAAAGTCCACGTGTTAAATGGACTAAAAATGAAGTATATATATGTACCTCGCGTTTCATACCAGCTGGATTCGGTAAAATGCTACTGACACCACATACGAGGCACGGGCAGTTTCCCAATGAGGTTCATGGCGCCATTAGCTCGATGAACAGGCTTTGTGTGAAATATAACAGAGTCTAGAACTGCTTTTAGTGTCCTTGTGGGCTAGCCGGTAAGCGTTCCCTATGGCCACCCAGTAGGTCGAGGGTTCGATTCCTTGCTGGTGAGGTCGTTGATTATATATATATATATATATATATATATATATATATATATAATATATATATATATATATATATATATACAGTTCGTCCCCGAATTACGTACATCCGAATTACGTACAAACGGCCGATACGTACATCGTTTCTGAAGTCTTTAATTGCAAAAATATTGTCTTAAAAGGGCGAGCAATTTTTAAATTTGGCGGGCGAGCCAGCCGCACCGCGCCTCCACTATCACTGACCATGCAGACGACACGCTAGACGCACCAAAACAACAAGTGTGGTCATTGTGCATACAGTACTTCTCCTGTGAATTTCTGCCCTATTTTGTACACTTTACTCTGTGTGCAATGACTGGTGTAAAGCGTAAGAGTGGTGAAGCCAGTGGGAGTGCTACGAAACGTCAAGCAATCTCACTAGAGGTAAAAATGGACATAATAAAACTGCTTGAAAGTGGTGAAAAGTTGACCAATGTTGCCCGCAAATTTAACCTGAGTCGGTCAACTGTTAATACAATTGATAAGGGCAAAGAAAAGATCAAGGAACATGTGAAATCTGCGCGCCGGTCCCAGAGAGGACGGCGCTGTACAGGACGTTTGTTTACTCCAGGTCTCGCGCACAGCGATGGTTATTTCGTTCATCTTTTCGTTTTATCCATGGAGTAAATTTAAAAGTAGACTTCGAGAAAACATTCAGTTAAAACACAAGGATATTAAAAGTTTGAGTCAATAGTACAATTTGTAGTATGTTTAATACAACATCTCTACAGAAATGCATAAACATGAAATTAACGCATCGGCGACTTTTGCCGGTCGGAACAACGCATCGGCTACTTTTGCCGGTCGGAACTCACGTCGAGTGAGGTGTGAGTGCAGACCGTCCTGTGGCGCGCCGGTACCTGGTAAGGTTTTGACCCCTGTTGTGGTGTCTCAGTATGATTCAGGAGAAAGCCCTAAGTCTTTTCAACGACCTAAAGAAAGATCACCCTGATGATACTGTGACATTCAATGCTAGCAATGGGTGGTTTAACCGATTCAAGGTGCGAAATAAGCTGCATAATGTTCGAGTGACTGGTGAGGCGGCGAGTGCTGATTGGAAAACAGCACAGGATTTTCCAGATAACATTATAGGGTTGGGGGATTTTCGAGTTAAGTACATTTCGAGTTAAGTACAACCTTTTGGTCCCCATTATGTACGTAACTTGGGGACTTACTGTATATATATATATATATATATATATATTATATATATATATATATATATATATATATATATTATATATATATATATATATATATATATATTAGGGTGGTCCAAAACTATATGGTAAAAAATATAAGTAGTAATATATTGCCTCCACAAGCCTTAAAATTGTCCATTTGGTTCATAGATAAGGTCTGTAAAATTTTATCCATATTCATTAACATTTAGAGGTCAATCCATTTTGCATATTATACTTGTAGTGTAGGACTGAATTTTCTTGTCTGCATGATACAGTCTTAATATACACAACACATCATATTGGGTATATTTCAATGTATATAGCCTAGTTGCCTATTTGGAAAGGGCAAAGAGTCAAGTATTGAGTCATAGGGACTGACAATGACAGGTTGAAACAGGAAACACAGACAAGGGTTACCATTAATCAGATGAAGTTACTTATTTCATTTATATCTCATCAGTTCTACAATTATTTCATTATCAATCTAAATAGTATATTATGCAGGTTTCCATCTTGTGTCATGGCATATGAATGGCAGGCAATTATTACCTGTGAGAAATAATTAGACTTAGTTACAGATTTTGTAAGGATGTTGGCAACACTGATCTGGTTCCAGTGAGTGGGCAGGTCTGAGCCACTTTGGCAGCTCCTCAGTTGAGTTACAACCTCTGCAGGAGAAGGTGTGTATTTGCAAAGTCTAACATTATGTTATTGGAAGGAGTTGCTTGAATATTTGCCAGTAGCCCTGCAGGATAATCAGCCACGAGATGATTATAGGGAGTTTCTAGAACTAGCTCTTTTGTTTCTTGGTGGACTGCCAAGTAGCAAGGTTTCCTTTCGAGTTCCTGGTCCTACACACCATGCAAGATGGATGGCAAAAGGAATCTATGCTCTCAAAATCTATCTGTTCAAACATCAATTCACATTATCAACACGGGAAGAAAACAATATCACACAACTGGCTTTGTTTGTGAGCATAATGTATGTGAGATTCTGGCATGAAGCACCAATGGCTGTTCGAGCTCCATTCAATGATTTGCAGCTAATGAAGGTTTTAAAGGAATATCCTCATGAGAAAGTTGCACACGCAGCACAAGCAGCAATTAGCCGACATCTCTGGTATCTATCAGAACATCTTATCGGTCTAAGCTTATTTGATGACAGGATCGATACTGAAACCAAGAAGAATATGGTACAAAACTTCCAGTGCCCAAAGAAACAGGACTTTTCAAGGCGTATTGGCCTATCTGATGAAACTCCTATCAGTAATGTGGCCTCATTTGTTACTGAGCGTACATTAGATATTTTTGATGTTCTTACACTAGATGGCAAAGAAAGAGCACAACTGTTCTTGAGTAAGGATCCCAAAACATGGAAAGACGATGAAGTGTTTATCACAATGAGAGATCGTGCGATAAATATGAAGGTGGTGAATGACAGCGCAGAGAGGGCAATTGCTCTCATAGAGCGTTATAATGAGTCTATAACACAAAATGAGGACCAAAAGCAGTACCTTTTACAGGTTGTTGCAGCTCATCGCAAGAAGTTACCAACGGCAAGCAAAGCTGCTATGATGAAGGGATACAAATAAAGAATGTGTATTGGTGTTCTAGAGTTATTTAGTTTGTAATTTGTAAAACTTATAATTGTATTTTGCTGAATAAAGACAATGTGTTTATAATGTGTTTATCTAGCCCCGAAAAATCCTTATTACGTACTAAATGGAAAAAAAGAGGACATTGGATTGACCTCTAAATATGCTTTAAATGATCCAATTTTTTTCTGGGATGCATTTTGTACCTAATGGACAAAAATAAACCTTGTGGAGAAAACGTATACAAATATGTGATATTTTGGACCACCCTAATATATATATATATATATATATATATATATATATATATATATATATATATATATATATATATATATATATATATATACAGTGATCCCTTGGTTAACGAACGCCTCGGTTAATGAACTGCCTTCCATAAGAATCTTCAATTCGGTTAACGAACAAAAATTCGGTTTACGAATTTCTTACGAACCGACCTCAACATGTTTTCGCTTGCACTGGCCGGGCAACCAGCTTTAGTATCAGTCCGCCAATACATTAATCGGTTTTAGGGCTTAAATTCCTTACTATTTTAGTAAATATCAAGAAGTTTATACTATTCAATAATTTTAAAAGGATAATATTAACTTTTTTAGTCATTTTAACAATTATTGAACATAATTGAAGGTAAAGAAACTAGTTTCTGGCGTGCCATCCAGCCTCTTAACACACCAGACAGGCGTTAGTCTCTCTCTGTTTTCAGTGGAGGTAACATCTTGCTTGAGACTCTCTTCAACTAAATGCTTTTTTTCTGTGTTTCTAAGAAAATTATTGGTCATTTTGAAATATATTTTACATATTGACAACATATAATGCAGTGCAGTGTTGATTTAAAGAAAATAATCTTGAAATACACCAAGAGAACTAAAATTTTATGGGTGAAATGGTGCCATGGGGTGACTTCTCTTCCACCCCAATGCCTTCTCTTCTCCCTTCTCCTCCACCCCCATTCTAATTCCCATCATCATCATCATCATCATCATCCAGGAGCCTTCTACATACACACCTCAAAGTAAGTGTACTTTTCTACCTTTTTTGTCGAATTTAGGAAATTTTCGGTGAGCTGGAACCAATTACCCAAAAACCCATTGAAACAATGGTTTCGGTTAACGAACAACCTGCTGGAACGGATTGAGTTCATTAACCGAGGGACCACTGTACATATATATATATATATATATTATATATATATATATATATATATATATATATATACATATATATATATATATATATGCTGATAACCACAAGGAAAGAAGAAGACACGAAGTTCCCAAACGCTTTCGTGTACTTCACATATTCAGCATATACCTAGATGACGCGCACCTACAGTGATTTACTTGCATATATATATATATATATATATATATATATATATATATATATATATATATATATATATATATATATATATATATATATATATATATATATATATATATATCTTGATAAAATCACATGGGAGAATGGAAACAACAGAGTACCTTAGCTTTCGTCTTTTATCAAGATTTATCTTATCCACGTTTTCATTGTGGATTTACATGAAATATATATATATATATATATATATGCTGATAACCACCAGGAAAGAAGAAAACACGAAGTTCCCAAGCACTTTACGCGGTCCCACATTCCGCGTTTCCACGTTTACGCGGTGCCCTGCCGGAACCCAGGATGCTCACATTCCGCGGTGCGTGTACCCCTTTACGCGGAGAGCGGCTGGCAAGCCGCGCCATTTTTGGATCCAAACCTCCCGCCATCCGCCATGTTGTGTAAGCGGCGCGAACATGGTGCACACAAGGTCGCCCAGTCATCAAAACATTACCAGTTCTTCACCCGCCACCCACCACAGCCGGCCCAAGTCAGTGATAGTGATAATTATGGTGAGGATATGGACTTATATGGACTTTGGGGAGTTTGACAAAGAGGCCCTGCAAGCCTCTGTGGTGGAAAGTGATACAATTGATACAAGTGACACAGGTGAGGGCCAATAATCTGCCCTCTGCCTCGGAACCAACCGCCCATCCCCGTGTGCCCAGCCATCTTTTCTACTAATGTAAGTGTTAAAAAACCTAATATTATTGATATTTCTCTTAATTATTAATTGTGTGTGCATACCATCATAAAGTTAAGATAATATTTTTACTACAACATAGTTGTGTGTCGTCAAAAAGTGGAGTTTGGGGATCGGCCCGGACTCCATTTCAATTAATCCCATATGTTATGTTATTCACTTTACGCGTTTCTCACTTTAGGCGGGACCCTCCGGGTTACATTAACCGCGTAAAGTGAGGGTTAACTGTATATATATATATATATATATATATATATATATATATATATATATATATATATATACCTAGACCCCGACTTACGACTGCTTCAACTTACGACCGTCGGGACTTACGACTGCCGCAGATTTTTTATTAAAAAAAAAAAAAAAAAAAAAAAAAAAATTTCGTCAAATGACACACACATTTTCTATACCGAAACGTTTCCAGTTAATGTAGTCTCCATGTATAATTAGAAAATTATGGGGGCCCCATGTGCATTCAGCTGACTACATTAAAGGTACCGTATATCTCGGCCTATAAGGCGTCGGGGTGCATAAGACGGCCCCCCAAAATTTCCATTTAAAAAGAAGCTTTTGAGCTCTATTCGTTGTATAAGACCAGTACCCCAAATGTGACACTTACCCACTGACTCAGTAGTCCTTTACCAACCATCCTTGGTTTTTTAAAATAAGGCCAATTCACTTCAAGTAATGTCATCAAATGTTACCCGCTGGTGTAGTGTAAACACTAGTGACGTCACTGAAGCGTCTGCTATTTACTGGTAACTGGAACTAATGTCTGTGTCGAGTAAAATTTTTCCATTCAGTTGAAATATATACAGTATATATATATATATATATATATATATATATATATATATATATATATATATATATATATATATATATATATATATATATATATATATATATATATATATGCTGATAAACACCAGGAAAGAAGAAAACACGAAGTTCCCAAGCGCTTTCGTGTAATTCACATCTTCAGGGGTGAGTACAGACTAGATAGAATAATGCAAAACAAGATGAATATATACAGAGGAGGGTGAGACCAGGTCCACAATGGTCAGGTAATTAGGTAATGACCCTACTAATCTTTAAATGGCCAGAGGGAAGGGTCTTGGTAAATAACATTTGTTTGCTTATTTTCCATTTACTTGAAATAGATTTACTGAATTATTTGTGTATTTATTTAAAAGTCATTTACTGAATATTCTATGTAAAAAATAAATTTTAAATTAATTATTTATAGGAGATAAGTATTATGATCAGTAAATATATGGTAATACTGGCCACTTCAGAAACAAAGACGGGATAAAAATAGCCCATCTCCCCCTCTTCTTACAGCTGCCAATGTGAAGTGTCTTGTTAATTAAATTTGATGTTTATTTTCATTGTCTAATTTATCATATATCAAAGTAATATTACTAAAAATTGTGTAGGTAGTAGGCAGCTACCAAACAGGTAGATACTACTGCCTGGGAAGATGTTGGAAGCATAATGTGTTGTCTAATGGTAGACCCTGCTGTCATATGGCATCACGAAAATTGTGACCAAGTCCCAGGTTCAGCGCTGACCTGAATTTCTGCCTCATTTACACACAATTGCAGTTTGAATTGTTCCTCTAACTTTGACAACACAACATACATACAGAATATTATTTCTCACTTTTGATCTTTTTTTTACTTTTTGTATTTATTTATGGTTAGTTACTTAAAATAAGGCCAATTCACTTCAAGTAATGGCATCAAATATTACCAGCTGGTGTAGTGTAAACACTAGTGACGTCACTTAAGCGTCTGTATTTAACTGTCAGTAGTTTCAAGAATTAATGCAGTCATTTACTGAATATTCCTTGTAAAAAAATAAATTTTAAATTAATTATTTATAGGAGATAAGTATTATTATCAGCAAATATACCGATATGCATTACTGACCACCTCCACGGCTAAAAATAGCCCAATCTCGCGGTCACTTTCCCTTTCTTGTCTCCTCACTGGCAAATGGGGGGGGGGGCGTGGGGAGGGGTGTGTGATGATAGCTGTGTTTATTACAGGGGTATAATTCTCTTTTACGGTATGTTAGACAGGTTTATAATACATTTTTATCATTTTAATATACCGGTAATCTTAATTTGAATCCAGCTTGCCAAACGTAAGTTTCAGTATAAAATAATTAAGTGGTAAGACCTTGTGAGTGGCTTACGATGTTTTCATCACCACTCTTGACACACTAAACCACAATATCTAAGAGGTAAGAATTTTATACTTGGTGGTTTAAACGACCCCGTAACTTTGGGCAGGTTTTTTTAATGTTCAAATTCCGCCTTATAAGCCGAGATATACGGTAAGTGCTCAGTCACACTGTAACCATTCCTTATTATTTATTACTTTCACTGTACTGTATCCATTCCTCATTATTCATTACTTTTACTGTACTGTATTTCATTGTATATTATTTATTTAAAAAAAAAAAAAAAAAAAAAAAAATTTTTTTTTTTTTTATCTATGTCGGACTTACGACCTGGATTTGGGTCCCTAACCCCGTCGTAAGTCGGGGTCTAGGTGTGTGTGTGTGTGTGTGTGTGTGTGTGTGTGTGTGTGTATATATATAATATATATATATATATATATATATATATATATATATATATATATATATATATATATATATATATATATATATACACTCTTACTTTTAAATCACTACTGTAATGTGTGTACAGGTGATTAATTTTTATCTCTTGTGCAAAATATATGACGTTTATATTCAAATTATTCGCTGTCTTGCAAGGATTCCAGCAATGCAAATTATATTCTCCTAACTTTACTCTGAGATATTATATAAGATAAAAACTGCAAGCCTAAAACCCTGGCTGGGCAGATGGGGAGAGGGAGGGAGGGAGCCTGGGGGGAGGAGGGGGAGCAGGAGGTGAAGTGTTACGTTTGACAGTTGGCGCCCAAGGTCTAATGTGTGTTTATTTATCAGTCCTTAAGTGACTAAGCTTCTCTCTTATAAAATGCCAGTGAAATGACCTGGGAGAATATAAATTACATTGCTGGGATTCTTGTAAGATAGTGATTATAATTTGCACTAGACATAACAATTTTAGTACCGTAATAAGTTTAGTACATGTACACTCCAGCTTTGCACTAAGGTAGGTAATTTATTTCTTTTACATTTCTTTTAGTATGGTGTGTGCATGTAAATGGATGAAAATAAATGAAGAAATTTATGTAAATCTACCTAAAAATACAGTTGAAAAACTTTACATTATAAAATGTAATACAAACTGTACACTAATGTAATACAATTTTTATCTCTTGTGCAAAATATATGACGTTTATATTCAAATTATTCGCTGTCTTGCAAGGATTCCATCAATGCAAATTATATTCTCCTAACTTTGGTCTGTGATATTATTTAAGATCAAAACTTAAAGCCTACTGTATAACCACCAAACCCTGGCTGGGAGGAAGGGGAGGTGACAGTGACATGTTTGACAGTTGGCGCCGAAGGTCTAGTGAAGTATTTATTTGTTTATTTATGTCCTTTAGATTGAGTTTTTGTCTTTTGCTTATAAAATTTAATAGAAGTGACCGGGGTGAATTTAATTTGCATTGCTGGAATTCTTATAATATAGTGATTAATTTGAATGTAAACATGCCATAGTTTGCACTAGACAAAAATCTTAGTAATCATTTTGTACATCATTTTGAGTACATGTACAGTTCAGCTTTGCCCTTAGGACAGTGTGTGCATGTAAATGAGTTTCAATAAATGAATAAAGTTACATATATTGAGCCAAAAATAATAGTTGAAAAACTTTATGTAGACAGAACTTGGATGGCTAAATTTTAGAATGACTAATAATTTTAATATAGAAAATGCAAAAATATTCAAGAGCACAACCTTTTTGATATTTTCTCCAATGGCAACGAATGTAAACATAGAACAGATTTCTGTATTAGCAGACTACCCGATCAGCTGATACTCACAACATAACGTGTTTGTTGTAAGGATTTCGTTAATCGAAGTTTTGTTTGTTAACCAAATAGAAGACCCTTATGGTAGGCAATTTGTTAACCGAAATTTCGTTAATCAAACCGTTCGTTAACCAAGGGACCACTGTATATTATCAATATGTTAACTAAATTTCAGAATGACCAATAATTTTAATATAAAAAATTAAGAAATATTAAAGAACACAACCTTCTTGATATTTACTCCACTGGAAACGAATGTAAAAATAGAACTAATTACAGTAGTACCCCGATTTACGCGGTCAATTGAACCCACGGGGTACCACGGAAAGTGAAAACCGCGTAAAGTGAACAACAGAACACTATGGGATTAATTCCAATAGAGACTGGCCTGACCCCCAAACTCCACTTTTTCTGACACAATACCTATGTTGGAGTAAAAATAACATCTTAATTTTATGATGGAATGCACACACAATTAATATTTAAGAGAAATACAGTCGCCAGGTTAATGTCCATTCAAATAATGGACTCAACTCCCCCCCCCCCCCTCTTCCCAGCTCACTGGCTCCTACGTCTGAGAATGTTTGGGTGAAAACACTAAATTTTAACGTACAGTTGGGTCTCACATTACGCGGTTAATGTAACCCGGAGGGTACCGCGGAAAGTGAGGAACGCGTAAGGCGAACAACATAACATATGGGATTAATTGAAATGGAGTCCAGGCCGATCCCCAAACTCCAATTTTTGACGACACACAACTATGTTGTAGTAAAAATATTATCTTAACTTTATGATGGCATGCACACACAATTAATAATTAAGAGAAATATCAATAATATTAGGTTTTTTAACACTTACATTAGTAGAAAAGATGGCTGGGCACACGGGGATGGGCGGTTGGTTCCGAGGCAGAGGGCAGATTATTGGCCCTCACCTGTATCACTTGTATCAATTGTATCACTATCCACCACAGAGGCTTGCAGGGCCTCTTTGTCAAACCCCCCAAAGTTCATATAAGTCCATATCCTCACTATAATTATCACTATCACTGACTTGGGCCGGCTGTAGTGGGTGGCGGGTGAAGAACTGGTAATGTTTTGATGACTGAGCGACCTTCTGCGCACCATTTCCGCGCCTCTTACACAACATGGCGGCTGGCGGGAGGTTTGGATCCAAAAATGGCGCGGCTTGCCAGCCGCTCTCCGCGTAATGGGGTTCACGACCGCGGAATGTGAGCATGTTAGGTTCTGGCAAGGCACCGCGTTAACGGTGAAACGCGGAATGCGGGACAGCGTAATGTGAGGATTGACTGTATAGTAATAAATAATACTTCAGACTAAAGTTAGGATAATATAATTGACATTTCTGGATTCCTTGCAGGTCAGGGAATATTTTTAATGTAAACTTCATATACAGTCAACCCTCGTTAAAACGGACTAATAGGGGGTGAAGGGTGTCCGTTTTAGCCGATTGTCCGAATTAACCGATTTAGGGGTTAATATTGCATTATACAGCTATGTGTATGTTATTTTATGTTTATTTGAGTGCCCCGTCATAGGAGTCCATTTTCTCTCACTTCAGGGCCTGAGTCGTCCGTTTTCTCTTAATCTTAGAGTACACCAGTAACTTTGTTATTCCTTAGTAGTGACAGAATTTGATATTGCAACTGGGGTTGCAATTGTTGAAGCAACTTAGGTATGTCTGATTACAGTTGGAATATTCAAGATCCATTGTGAGTGATGTTTAAAGCTTCAACTGTCTTTATGGTTGGCAAAACTTGTCAAGTCTGTCAGTCTGAGTGGCATGTGTGAGGCCTTGTGTTTGTACAACCACTAAATATATAAATATATAATGTTATGGTAATTATCAGAAACACACATAAGCATGACTAGTTTTATTACAAAGTGACGAAAATTATACGATCAATACTGTACAGTGGGTAGTCCACAAAATAAGTAGCCATGTCTCTTTATTTGAGTGCCCCATCATAGGAGTCTGTTTTCTCTCACTTCAGGACACCTGAGTCGTCCATTTTCTCTTAATCTTAGAGTGCACCGGAGACTTTGTTATTCCTTAGAAGTGACACAGAATTTGAAATTGCCACCCCAATTGCAACTGGGACAATCCCAGAACCAGAAATTTGATATGGACAGATCAGATTTCGTCCAACTTATCCGAAATCCGGATTAAAGGGGTCCGAATTAACGAGGGTCGACTGTATTTTGCACAAAAGATAAAATATTTGCTTTGTGTAAACCAAATTATTACATTAGATCTAAAATTTGTATGTCTAATGCAAAATCCATGATGTTTATATTCAAAATGATCATCATATTGTAAGAATTCCAGCAATGTAAATTATATTCTGGCCGGGTAATGTATGAATTTTATGAGCTAAATAAAAAATTACACTTCACCCGCGTATATGAGTAGATGCACCGCGAAAAATGAAATTCCGGTTCTTGCTAGGTACCGTGTAAATGTAGAATCGCGTAAAGTGAAACCGCGTAAATCGGAGTATTACTGTACTGTACTGGCGGACTGGCTGATCAGACGATGCACAGAATAAAACATGTTTGTCGTAAGGATTTCGTTAATCAAAGTTTTGTTCGTTAATCGTACTGAAAATCCTTATGGGAGGTAATTCATTAACCCAAATTTCGTTAATCGAACCGTTCGTTAACCGAGGGACCACTGTAGTATATAATTTGTAATAAAAGTTTAAAGTCCTGCTGTAATAGTTGAGATAATTTTATTTTTGTTCAAGATCTGAATGCGACGTCAGCAAATGCTACCTAGGTATGTTAATTCCTAGCCAATTCGCCAGGCCAACATACAGGCAATTACAGTGGTCCCTCGGTTAACGAGCACAATCCAATCCAGCAGGTTGCTCGTTAACCGAAAAACTCGTTAACCGAAACCATTGTTTCAATGGGTTTTTGGGTAATTGGTTCCAGCTCACCGAAAATTGCCTAAATTCAACAAAAAAGGTAGAAAAGTACACTTACTTTAAGGTGTGTATGTAGAAGGCTCCTGAATGATGATGATGATGATGGGAATTAGAATGGGGGTGGAGGAGAAGGGAGAAGAGAAGGCATTGGGGTGGAAGAGAAGTCACGCCATGGTGCTATTTCACCCATAAAATTTTAGTTCTCTTGGTGTAATTCAAGATTATTTTCTTTAAATCAACACTGCACTGCATTATATATTGTCAATATGTAAAATAAATTTCAAAATGACCAATAATTTGCTTGGAAACACAGAAAAAAAGCATTTAGTTGAAGAGTCTCAAGCAATATGTTACCTCCATTGAAAAGAGAGAGAGACTAACGCCTGTTTGTGTGTTAACAGGCTGGATGGAAGGTGCCAGAAACTAGTTTCTTTACCTTCAATTATGTTCAATAATTGTCAAAATGACTGAAAAATTTTGATATTAAACTCTTAAAATTATTGAATAGTATAAACTTCTTGATATTTACTAAAATAGTAAGGAATTTAAGCCCTAAAACCGATTATTGTATTGGCGGACTAATACTACAGCTGGTGGACCGCCAAATGCAAGCGAAAACATGTTGAAGTCGGCTTGTAAAAAACTCGTTAATCGAGGAATTGCTCGTTAACCGAAGTTAAGAATCTTTTGGAAGGTAAATCGTGAACAGAAATCTCGTTAACTGAGGCGCTTGTTAACCGAGGGATCACTGCAAAACATCTAATAATTACTTAATAAGTAATATTAGGAGGACACGTCTCTACCAGGCATTTATTTGCAATTCTCAAAACCCCCTCCTTCACCCCCCACTACACGCATTACGAACCTCATCTCTTGCCTGGCGCTTCAGCATGTCTCTTCATAACTTTATTTTTTGATGTCCCCAGTAGCAGGTTCAGCCTTTCCCGGCGAACTTTAGCGAGGCTGCTGGACTTAGCATTCCTTCCGGAATGTTGACCTTCCGGTCTTCCTAGCAATCTAGAGTTATGTTGAAATGGACTTTACACCTTCTATGGGTTACATGAGACCAATTCAGGGTGGAATTCTCAACCCAATAAATATTGCTAGAGTAACAGTGAACGTTGCTGCCAATAGAGCTCTATGTTAGCGGCTCAGCACTGTCAACCCTGCCGGGTGATAGTGTGCACGTAGGAATTTTCCCTTAAGTGTTTACTTGGGGGATAATGTCTGTGCCCCAGATTGGCAACAAATAAAGATCTTGATGATCCCTCTCAATAAATGTTCTGAATGAAATTATTTTATAAAAACAAATTTAAATAAATAAGTTTCATAGAGCTAAGGGATACAGTTGTACCCCACTTAACGTGGTCAATAGAACCCAGAGGGTCCCGCGTTAAGTGAAATCCGCGTTAAGTGAACAACAGAACATATGGGATTAATTCCAATAGAAACCAGCCCGACCCCCAAACTCCACTTTTTGAAGACACATAACTATGTTGTAGTAAAAATAACATCTTAATTTCATGATGGTACATGTACACAATTAATACTTAAGAGAAATAGAGAAATACAGCCGCCAAGTTAATGTCCATTCAAATAATGGACTCAACTCCCTCCCCCTCTTCTCACACTACACTGCTGGCTCTTCCCTCTCTGAAAAATTTTTGGGGGAAAACCACTAAATTTTAATAATACCTCAAACTAAAGTTAGGATAATACAATTGACATTGCTGGATTCCTTGTAAGACCAGGAATATTTTGAATATAAATGTCATATATTTTGCACAAAAGATAACATATTTACTCAGAGTAAACATTTTATCTAAAATTTGTATGTCTAATGCAAAATATATGATGTTTATATTCAAAATGATCACCAAATCATAAGAATTCCAGCAATGTAAATTATATTCTGGCCTGGTAATTTGTATGAATTTTATGAGCTAAAACAAATATCTTCAGTTAATAAAAAAAAAAATATTCTTCACGACACTATCTGTCAATCAAAGTACCCCAACTTGCCTCCCCCCCTCTTCCAACCGCGCGGTCAGTCCCAACCCTCCCCCCCCCACCCCCCACCAATCCTCCCTTCAGGAGAAAGAGTGGGTGAAAAAAATAAATTTTAACATTTTGTATTAAATAATACCTCAGATTAAAGTTAGGATAATATAATTGACATTGCTGGATGCCTTATAAGACCAGGAATATTTTGAATATAAATGTCATATATTTTGCACAAAAGATAACATATTTACTCAGAGAAAACATTTTATCTAAAATTTGTATGTCTAATGCAAAATCTATGATGTTTATATTCAAAATGATCATCAAATTATAAGAATTCCAGCAATGTAAATTATATTCTGACCGGGTAATTTGTATGAATTTTATGAGCTAAAACAAATATCTTCAGTTAATAAAAAAAAAAATATTCTTCACAGGGTAACAGATGGGCGGTCGGTCCCTCCCTCCCCCCCAACCCCCACCAACCGTCCCAAGGAGATGTGTGGGAAAACCAGAATATTTAACTTTTTAGTAATAAATAATACCTCAGATTAAAGTTAGGATAATATAATTGACATTGCTGGATTCCTTGTAAGATCAGGAATATTTTGAATATAAATGTCATATAATTTGCACAAAAGATGACATATTTACTCAGAAAAAACATTTTATCTAAAATTTGTATGTCTAATGCAAAATATATGATGTTTATATTCAAAATGATCACCAAATTATAAGAATTCCAGCAATGTAAATTATATTCTGGCCGGGTAATTTGTATGAATTTTATGAGCTAAAACAGGCAGTCAGGCAGGGTGGCGGGTGGGGCAAATCTAAAAATAGCGTCTCGAGCCGGACACTCGCCGCGTATATGTGGAAAAAATCCATGTTAAGTGAAAGTTCAGCTCTGGCGAGGCACCGTGTATATGAAAAAACGCGTTAATTGAAACCGCGTTAGGCGGGGTAATACTGTACTTGATAAATAAGAGTCGGGAGACAGATACGAAATAGTGAGTTAATGTTTATATTTGTCATATGAGTGACTTGTATAACAATAAGAGATCTTAATGCATTATCTTACGAATAATATAACATTTATGAGTCATATTGATTAAGTTTGGGGGAAAATGCTTTCTCCCTTATTAATTATTATTATTATTTTGTGTTATAATGATATAATGTGACTCATGGTATCCTCCTAGTTCAGATGAGTGATGTGCAACTGGAGGATGAAGGTCAGGAGTCCGGGCCTATGGATAATGGAGGAGACTATGGAACTGACCCTGAGAAGATACTATTGAGTGATGAGCTACAAGGACTAGAAAGTTCAGCTCAGGCACTACATTCAAGGAATTGTCTGTCAATAGAGAATTTGAATTCAGTAGTACAGGTTGTACCTCTCTAGTCCGGCAACCTCGGGACCTGACCGGTGCCGGACCATGGAAATTGCCGGACCATGGAAATTCACCTTTTTCCTGGATAGATAGTGACTTGTGCTTATGCCTGGAAGCACTAGCACCACTTTCTCTGCATCATGGTCTCTTTGAAGACATATTGAAGGGTTATATGTCGTATAGTAGCTTCTCAAATTTCGTGAGTTTTTAATTCTTAACGTATTTTATTGGAACACAAAAAAATAAATAAATAAAAATTTTGACGGCAGAAACTTGAATTTCGACGGGTTTGAACGGCCCGCCAATGTGCAGACGACGTGCATAATCGTGTAAACAGCGTCATTTCTCTTATGTACAAAACATTCATTATTGTTTATTACCGAATGTCTTTTTTATTGAATTAATGTTTATGTGTGCAAAATGAGCAATACAATTCATTAATAATACGTAGAATATTAAAACACACGAGGAAATGACACAGCATTGTATTCGTTGATTACAAAACCAGTGACTGACTGGTTCTACATATAAAACTGAAGAAAATAAGAACTTGGTTGTAGCTGTAGTAAAATTAATATGGTTGTTTTAAGTAATGTTATTTAATGTTAATAAATGGAACAATAGAAGTAGCTAACGATAATGATAAAGAAAAAAGAGAGATCGCATATGTAAGTGCGCATGCGCACACGTGAAAACATATCATCATTACTTTACATAAGAATATGAAAGCAACACTTATTTACTGTTCATATATATTTTAATTAATGTTTCTGAATTTGTTTTTATTGAATTAATGTACGTGTGTGCAAAATTAACAATACAATTTATTAATAATACGTGGAATATTAGAGGAGACGAGACGGCTGCCGGCATTGTTTATGTTAAAGCTTACGAAACTGAAGAAAATGAGACCCTGAGTTTAGCTGTAGTAAAATTAATGTAAAAAAAATGAATATGGTTGCTTGAAGTACCTGTAATGTTATTTAATGTTAATAAATGGAACAATATAAGTAGCTAACCATTAATGGTAAAAAAAAAAAAGTGAGACTGCTCGTATGTAAGTGCGCACATGTGAAAATATATCGTCATTACTCTACATAAGAATATGAAAGCAACACATATTTACTGCTCATATATATTGAAGGGTTAAATGTTGTACTCTGTATAGACAAGCAGAGAGAGAGAGAGAGAGCAGCCGAACTGCCGGATGTAAACAAACCTTAATTTCCCGCGGCTTTTTTTTTTTAAGGGGATTAGCCCACCCGGGAATAGGTCACTGACCCACATTGGGGCCTGAGGGGCAAAAATTTAATACTCCTGTAATAATAATAATAATTCAGATAAGTAAAAAAAAAAAAAAAAAAAAAAAAAAAAAAAAAAAAAAAAAAAAAAGCTGCCTATCTACCTATTGGACAAACTAAAATCGTCCCGGACCAAGGGAGTTTCCGGACCACAGAATGCCGGACTAGAGAGGTACAACCTGTAGTAGTTTCACTCAAGACCCAAGGGGGGCCAAACTATATGTAATTATAAAAAATGTAAAGCGACTTGGATTACTAAGATAGATCCTCATGTGGCTTGCATAATTCATGGCAGCTGTGTCTCAAATAACCTATTTTCACCAATGGATTGTGCAGTTTGTTATGATCAAATTTTTCAATTTCATCAAACTACAGGTGGTAAGAAAGATTTATTGCAATTACAAATTAAGAATACCGTATATACCCGTGTATAGCACGAGTTCTTAAGACCAAATTTTTTGGCAAAAAGTTGGGGGTCGACCTCTATACGGGTAATAGTTTCGTTAGGTTGAAAAATATTTACCAGTAACTACCAGTAAACAATGGAAACGACGCACCAACGCACCACCCGCTGTGAGTGTCGGTATAGTTGCCAGGGCAGATCTCTTGCGTCATCATAGCAAGCCCATAGTAGCCAAATGCATGGTATGGTATGCACAGGAGGATGTAAAACATAAAGTATACACGTGGGCTAATCGTGATGACATAATATGATGTGAGTCAGATCATCTACACTCAGTTGCCAGTTTCAAAATTTTCCTTTTAAAATTTTAAGTTACCAAGTATTTCTTTTCCCAAATCGTTTTACAATACTGTAGGTAAAACAGTATACTATTGTGCAAACCCCACAGAAAAAAAATTAACAAATGGAGACACCAAAAATGTAAAAAAAAAAAAATGCTGTCTGACTTGCAACACTGTTGGTAGGGTCAGGTGGTTCTAACGGTACCTGCCAGGACCCGGTAATCAAATTTATAACAATATCTAACCTCAATTACTGTAGTTTATCTGATGTAGGCAATATGAAGTAAAAAATACCAGTTAAAGTGAGAAATTGGAAGAGAATAAACAAGAAAGATGTTGGGCTATTTTTGGTAGGGCTGAGGGAGAGAGTACCAGCTGTTTGGTCTTTTTTGGCGGGAGAGTCACGCAAATATCCGTACTAGTATTTGTTTGGTGTGTTCTTTATTTTTAAAAATGAATACTTGTAAATTAAAAGTACCGTAACATTGTATTATATAAAAACTTGTCATATTTCTGGAAAATAAGAAGCAAGAAAATAAGAATACACCGGTAAACACAATTTCAACGTACGCTAAAATTAAAAGCTGCTTAAGAAGGGCCGATGCAAAAACAAAGCCTCCGCGACCAGGGCTCTGCCGTATCAGCTAGACGGTACACGTGTTTTTCGAATCGTTTTCAGTTAAAAAACTTTTACATCACAAGTGAATTAGGATAGAATATTATTGTAATATAACAGTTTTTAACTGAAAACCATTCGAAAAGCGATTACGGTAACATCTTTTGAACGAAAGAAAGCGAGTTTTTGTCACGATTTTATCCCACTTTCCACTATAATACGTACGTCATTTCAGCAAAAATATTACATTTCCATATTCTCAGAAATAAATAGTAGTTTTGCTGAAACGTGATGTATTTCAATGTAAATTAGGATAAACTACATGAAAACAAAAGACTTTACCTAACCTTCCGATGTTCAAGATATGTTACTCGTATTTTTAATAGTTTTCGGTTAAAATACTGTTATATTAGTGATATTCTATTCATACTGTGGTTGATGTAATACCTTCACGGAAATGTAATATTTTTTGCTGAAATGACATACGTATTACAGTGGAAAGTGGGATAAAATTGTGATGAAAACAATGACTTTGGCTTTCTTTCGTTCAAAAGATGTTACCGTAATCACTTTTCGAATGGTTTAGTTAAAAAACTGTTGTATTATATTACAATAATATCCTAATTGACTTGAATAAATATTACGATACCATATTTCTGAATATTTTCATTAAAATCCATCAAAATCATTTTCTTTGTCATCGTCTGCAGCACCAAACAGCTTCTCCCAGTCCTCTCCTTGAACAGGGCTAGAGGGTACGTGTTTTTCGAATCGTTTTCAATTAAAAAACTATTACATCACACGTATATTTTACCTAAACTGCGCCTGAATGAATATATTCTCGGAAATAAATAGTAGTTTTGCTGAAACGTGATGTATTTCAATGTAAAATAGGATAAAATACATGACGAAAACAAAAGACTTTACCTAAGCTTCCGATGTTCTTGAGATGTTACTCGTTTTTTTAATAGTTTTCGGTTAAAATTCTGTTATATTACAATGATATTCTATTCATACTGTGCTTGATATAATACATTCACGGGAATGTAATATTTTTGCTGAAATGACGTACGTATTAAAGTGGAAAGTGGGATCAAATCGTGAAGAAAACAATGACTTTCGCTTTTCTTTTGTTCAAAAGATGTTACCGTAATCGCTTGTCGAATGGTTTAGTTGAAAAACTGTTGTATTACAATAATATTCCCTCCTAATTGACTTGAATGGAAATATACAATATTTTTGTTGAAACTACCCGCGTTTCAGTGTAAAGTGTCGTGATAATAAATGGTAAACAAGTTTATAGGACGTAGTGTTTTCCTAAAGGTTTTGTTGTTCCTTTACCCTCAAAAACGTGGGTCGACCTATAAACGAGGAATATCATAAATTAACGATTTCTTGGTCATAAAATCGGGGTCGACCTATATACGAAGGGGGGTTATAGACGAGTATATACGGTAGGTGGAATGAGGCCTTGAAGAGTAAATTTTTGAATGTACAACAATGGAAAGATCCCAAGTTGGCAGAAAGTTTAGGATTATTGGTGTTAGGTAAAAGATTTAATCCCCACTTAGACAAGATTGCTTCTGCTCAGAAAAATAAGTTATTGGACCCTCCAGACTGTGGGGCAGTAGGAAGTCTACAAAAACCTCTATCTACTCAGTCTGATTTCAGTGGATTCCAGGATCAGGACAATGAGCCTGGTTCTAATCATAGTATCCAGTCTCTTGAGCAGGAAGAACCTGTTGAGATTGACTTCATCCTATCCACATCTTGGCAACCACTTCCACCTGGGGCAAAAGTGTTGGTTACTGCGAGTGGAAACAGGCTGCTGTCGACTGACACGCAGCTGCTGGATAATATTGAGTGTAAGGTTGATTCTAACAGGCCATGGATAACATTGGCAAGAGCTAAGTCTTCTTTGTTCACTAATCCATCTGAATCTGTGGATTCCTTATTCAAGATATTTTATGAAAATGTCTCTAAGCTTCCTGATATCTCAGCAACTACAAAGAGAGAGGAAGGACAAGCAAATTTGGGTCATCATTCTTTGTTTTTGGAGGGTGATACTACACTTTCTTGGCCTGATATTTGCCCAAAGATGATCTCTAAAATAGACGAAGTCTGGGCTAATTTATTGAAAGACTTAACATTCATTCCCACAGACAGGAATGCTCACAAGTTTAGTTTTTTGAAGTTCCAATTTAATGACGAAAAGAGTTCCTTATATGATCTTTCCCAATATTTGTCGGCTTCAAAATATGTTGATATAAGTTATGAAAAAAATTTGAAACCAGTTGCCCCTGTACTGCTGCTTGAAGAATTTAAAATTAGGAAATTGACAGCAGATGTTTGGTCTGCAATTATGATGTGTCAGTTATTAACTAAGTTTGTGCTGGACTATGAAGAAAATTCAGAAGTGGACAAATGTTTTGCTGCTGCTCTACAAGGAATCCCATATTCCCTGTACAACTCATTTTTAGATCATTTGTAGAAAGCCTTAAGACTGAAAGTGCAGCAAATGAAACAAGCAACAAATAATGCTTCAAGTGGTAGCGCTTATTTGTTGATACGTTCTTCTCCTCTTTCTCCTGCTCTGTTTGGTGAGCAATCATTGATAAATTATAGATCATCTTTGGAGGAAACTATTGATATTAATGTCCCCAGGAGTCCTCAGACCTTTCGGAAATCTGGGAGAGGAAGGTTTTACAGGGGAACAGGACCAGCTGCCTGGGTCAGTTATCAACCTACGGGAAATTTTAGAGGATGAAATAATCAAAGACGTAATAGAGGTGGCCGTTTGTTCAGAAGCGGAAGGAGACCTTATTTCACCACATCAGCAACAACTCCCTTCCAATGAAGCCAGACAGCTGGGTCGTCTAGGGGGTTGGGAGAACAGATGGGCTTCTTCCATATGGGCTTACAAGACAATCAAAGTGGGTCTCACATGGACTTGGTTGAGGCGCCCTCCCCTAGCATTCCCAAAGAAGGGTCAAAAACCAACCCCATTACTTACAAAAATTTGTAAGTCAACTACTAAAGAGAGGTGTCATAGAACCGTTGCAGTCAGAGAAATGTTTCATGTCTCGCCTATTCCCAGTCCCCAAGAAAGGCAGCGACAAATTAAGGTGGATTTTGGATCTTTCAATCCTAAACAAATTTATTCCCAAAAGAAGTTTCAAGATGCTCACATACGATCATCTCAGGCATCTACTTCTGCCCAATGCTTGGATCTCAAAAGTGGATCTCGAAGATGCCTATTATCATGTTCCTGTTGCTCCCAGGTACAAAAAATTTCTGGTGTTCAAAGTAAGGGAATTAAGTTATCAATTCACAGTGATGCCATTCGGTCTGACAATTGCACCAAAAGTCTTTACAAAACTGGCAAATATTCCCAGAAAAATCCTTGCTTATCTAGATGATTGGTTGATAATGGGAAACTCTTTCGAAGATTGTCAAAGGGCGACCCAACGTACACTAGTACTATTTCAAAACCTTGGTTTAAAGATAAACCAGGTCAATCAAATTTAATACAGTTGTACCCCACTTAACGCGGTCAATAGAACCCAGAGGGTCCCGTGTTAAGTGAAATCCGCGTTAAGTGAACAACAGAACATATGGGATTAATTCCAATAGAAACCAGCCCGACCCCCAAACTCCACTTTTTGACGACACATAACTATGTTGTAGTAAAAATTTTATCTTAACTTTATGATGGTATGAAAAAACAAGTAACATAGAAGAGGTTAGGTTAGGAAAAATAAATGTTAACAGAGGAAAAATAAAGGTTACGTTAGAGAAACTAAAAGTTAGGTGGAACACTTACGGTAGTAGAAGAGATGGGTCGGCATACGGGGATGGAGGCTGGTTCCGAGGCAGAGGGCAGATTACTGGCCCTCAGGTGAATCACCATTACTAGGTGAATCACCATCACTGTCACTTACAGTTGTCAGGGCTTCCCTGACAAATCCCTCAAAGTCAACTTCACTGTCACTATCACTGGCTTGGGCTGGCTGTGGTGGGTTGCGGGCGAAGAACTCGGTTATGCTTTTTTGACGGCTGGTGTTTATGTTGTCTTGGTACACCGTGATGTACGGCTCCATAGCCTGCACCAGCCGGGTATGGAAGACTTCATAGCGGTCATCGTCATTGTCGCGGGAGAGGAAGGACTTCATTTTCTCTGCACACTCTATGGCACACTTAATATCACTATGACTTAAACTGTGTTCTTCAGAGAATGATGCACCTTCTTCCTCCTCTTCACTGACGTGTTCTTCTTCCAACATCTCGTCGGCAGTCACTTCAGGATCTCTGATCACCTCCAGGATGTCTTCGTTGGTGGTCTCGGAGAAGCCTTCAGCTGTAATATTGAGCGCAGCTTCTCTGGCAAGGTCCACTGCTACTGCAACAGTCTGAACCTCACCAGTCACAGGTTCACTCCTCCTCTCACCTGGTATGCCATGCAACACATGTCTCCATGCGTGACGAATCGTAGCAATAGTCAGCAGATCCCATGCCTCCACCAAGAAGTCTACAGCTTGTTTAACGTTAAACTTCTTCCAAAATTGTTTGACGAGAAGTTCTTGAGTCACCGCCTCTTGTTCCTTGTCCTCGTCGCTTTTGCTCTCGCTGTCGGTGTCACCCAGCTTACGCAACTCATCCTTGGTGTTGGTAGAGTCGTTCAGGAGCTTGAACTTCTTTGCAGAGTACGCAGCTTTAACATTGCAGATCAACTCCTGGTCCATGGGCTGGATTAATGACGTAGTGTTGGGAGGAAGGAAGACCACTTTTACGTTGGGGTGACGATCCATAAGTAGGGGCGAGTGTCCAGGTGCGTTGTCAAGGAGCAACAAAATATTGAATGAAACATTCTGTTGCTCGCAGAATTTCTTCACGTCGGGAACAAAACAGTTGTCAAACCAGAAGAGGGACAGAGAAGAGGGCATCCACGCCTTACGTGCGGTTAGCCAGTGGACATTAAGCTTGTTCATGTCCATATTCTTGTAGGCGTGCGGCTTGCGGGCTGTGTGAATCACCGATAACTTTGGTTTACAGGTACCGGAGGCATTGGTGGTAAACAGGACGGTGATGCGTTCCTTCTGCAACTTCTGACCCCTTACCTTGCTGGCAGACTGGACAACGAAGGTCTTGGAAGGTAGCTTTTTCCAGAAAAGACCAGATTCGTCCATGTTAAACACCTGGTCGTCAGTGTACTGTCCTTCCTCCATAATCTCACGTAAGAATGGAGGAAAATCTCTAGCCGCCACACGGTCAGCACTCGCTTCCTCACCACCAATGTTGAAGTTGGTGATCTTGTTCCTCTTCTTAAACCTATGCAGCCAACCAGAGGAAGCATTGAAGGTTTTGGGCTCTGCAATTCCCAGCTTACGTGACACTGCTGCGTATAGCTCACGTGCGTACTCCTGCACTGAGCGCGTGTCCACCGCCATGTTGCGTCGCGCCTGACGAATCAAATAACTCACCAGCAAATTTTCCACTTTTGCCAGCACCCTGTTCTGGCAATACCTGATAGATGAAGCACCTGCAGACTTTGTGATTTTCATGTGCTCTTTGATCTTGGCTGCATCCTTCTTGATCGTGCGAATCGTAGATTCGTTGACCCCATGCTGGCGCGCGAGATCAACTTGCCGTGTTCCTTTCTCCAAATCTTGAACAATTTGGTACTTCACCTCATAGCTTAAGGAACGTCGTGTCTTCTTTGGCTTAGTGCCGCTGGGTCCAGGTAAGGAAAGGTCTCTCTCTGGTGGCGGTGGTGGTCCGGCGGAAGCCATTTTACGGAACAATGGATGCGCGTTTACACGGTGTGGCCTTGAGAGATGAAACTGCCGCGGCTAGGTCAAGCATCGTCTTTCCTCCCTCCCTCTCCGGGGTGGTCACGTCATAATAGTTTAAGCCAATTACAGCTAGCAGCAGAAGGGGGTAGGGATGCATGGCCAATCACAGTCCGATACGTCATATGACGTCAGTGATAACGCAACAAAGACACACACTGCGCAACCTTACCGTGCCGCTTGCCCAAGCGGAGGGAGGAGGAGGGAGAGGCGATGAGCGCAGGCAGGCAGGCAGGCGGGCGGGTGGCGGGTGGCGCGTGGGGCAAATCTAAAAATAGCGTCTCGAGCCGGACACTCACCGTGTATATGTGGAAAAATCCGTGTGAAGTGAAAGTTCAGCTCTGGCAAGGCACCGCGTATACGGTAAAACGCGCTAAGTGAAACCGCGTTAGGCGGGGTAATACTGTACCATATCAAAAGTTGGATTGGTTAGGTCTCCACTGGGACACAAATCAGCAGGAAGTCAGATTACCAGGAACAAAAGTAACAGATTTGATAAACAAAGTAGAAGCCTTATGTGTAAAGCACAAGGTTTCTTGGCACGATTGGCAAAAACTTCCGGGTCTGTTGAATTTTGCCACAATAGTGGCTCCATTGGGAAAGTTAAGGAAAAAGCAACTATCTCATCTGGGCTCGAAGTTGCTTCACAGAAACAGAAAAATTGCTTCTTCTCTCCCTATTCAGATAAAGAATCATCTGTTATGGTGGACAAACTGGGACAATCTAATCGGTCCCTCTCCCTGGGTTCCACCTCCAACAGGTTTGGTCGTTTGTACGGGATGCATCCAAAATAGGATGGGGATACCATTCTTCAAAAGGGGAATTCAATCAAGGGAAGTGGAGCAACTTCCTTTGGGACAAACACATAAATATAAAAGAATTAGCAGTGGTCCTATTCTTTTTGTTAGCAAACCCAAATTTACAAAATATGACGATCCTGTTTGCCATGGACAACAAAACGGCAGTCTTTTGTCTCAATCATCAAGGGCCAACAAGGTCTTGGCCCCTTCTACAACTATCAGAAAAAATTTCAGTATTCGTGCAACACAAACACTTTACCTCAAAGCAACTTATATACCGGGAGTGCAAAACAATTGGGCAGATGCGCTGTCCCGTCTCCGGCCAGTATCGACAGAAACAGAATGGTCCCTAAAGGTATCGAAGTTCAAGAGTCTAGTGAAGAAGTTTGGAACTCCACAGATAGATCTGTTTGCCTCCCTAAAAAATCACAAGATGCCACTTTATGCATCTCTAGAAAGGTCAAATCTTTTAGGAAATGCCCTCCTCTTAGATGGGAACCTTTGGAATTCAATCTATCTGTTCCCACCTGTGAAAATATTGCCCAAAGTGGTTCACAAACTTAGATCCTTCCGAGGCAAAGTCCTCTTAATTGCACCATATTGGATCCTACAACCTTGGTGCCTGGATCTACTGGACTGGTGCCCGAATTCTCTACAATTGCAACAAGGATGTCTAGACCAGGTACTATATTCTCAGTTCGAGATATCCTTGACACTTCACGCTTGGAGTTTCTCAAAAAAAGTTTAAATAGGTTGTTGGGTAATTCCAATATAGCTAACCAAGTATTAGCAGGTCATAGACCCCAAATATCTATTCAATATGAGAAAGCTTGGAATCTTTTCAACAATTTATCAAGTTAACAACTCCAGATTCATTGTCGGAAACAGTTGTGTTAGAATTTTTAGAATTTCGGTTCAGAGTTAAAGGCCTTCAAGGATCGACAATTACATCTTATAAATCAGCGTTGGTTGACCATCTGGCTTGGGGTTTTAATATTACTTTGAACCCAAGGATTTATTAAATGCTCAGATCGTCCTTTTTCATTCAGAGACCTCCTCGCCCCAAGAGAATCCCGCCTTGGTCTCTGGAAAAAGTTACTAATCTTCTTATGGGGCCTAATTACAATATAAATCTGAACAGGGATAAATTACTCCAGAAAGCAGCCTTCCTTCTAGCAATAGCAACAGGTATGAGAATCAGTGAACTGATTTCAATTTCCAATAATCCATCATTATTGGTATTTTCTGACGAGGATGTTATCCTTTTTCCTACGGAGATCCTAAGAAAAAATGAAAGGGAAGATTTCCAAGCTCAACCTATTAGGATAAAACGTCTAATGAATGAAACGAGGGTCCTCATATATTGTGTCCAGTTAAAAATCTTCAGGAATGGTTAACTAGATTCCCTAATCGATGCTCTTCTGTTTTCTCATCAAGGGATGGTAAGAAATTATCTCCTAGTCAATTGACAAAATCCTTATCTCAATTAGTGAATCAAGCACACCCTGGCAAGAAATTTTTGGCACATGACATTAGGAAATATGCAGGGTCTGTGGCCTTTCTGTGGCATATGAGTCTCAGTCAGATCAAGGAAATGGGCTTTTGGAGATCTTCAAAAACTTTCAAAGACAGCTATCTTCATCTATCTCTGAGAGATGCTTCAAATGTGGTGGTGCTGGGTTCCCCTTCCCCATCTAGTCAACCTCCACTACCAGGACGTTCTTCCTCATCAGAATAAAGTGAGTATCCTTTTTGCGTAAATTAACATTTTACCTTCCAGTAAATGTTCCTAATTTTGGAAATGTTCAAAACGGTTTATAATATAATCGGGACCTCAGTCAGCGGAGCCTTGTATGCAAAGTCACCTCCCTCTTCACCTCCTGCTCGGGTATTCTTGCTGGCGTCACATTCAGAGCTTGAACAAAAAGCCGTTTTTTTCTAAAAAAAAACAGTTTTTGTGATATAGCTCGAATGCGACGTCCATAACCCACCCATCTCCACCCCTCGAGAGTTGACTTTTAATTACTGCTCTCTCTGAGGCAAGAGATGAGGTTCGTGATGCATGTGATGGGGGGTGAAGGAGGGGGTTTTGAGAATTGCAATTAAATGCCAGGTAGCTACGTGTCCTCCTAATATTACTTATTAAGTAATTATTAGATGTTTTAATTACCTGGTGAATTGGCTAGGAATTAACATACCTAGGTAGCATTTGCTGACGTCGCATTCGAGCTATATCACAAAAACTGGTTTTTAGAAAAAAAATGGCTTGTTCTGGAAACAGGACCGCCATTTGCAATTATGTCACTAGCTGCAAACTCACCGCTGGGCTGCAGTTGTAGGTAGGAGAAAGGATGGCCTCTTCAGACCCCAAATTCCCCATTCAGGTAAGTTTTAAGGGTACTTTTTTATGATCTAAGTCATAGGCATTTCGTAAATGAAGAAATGTGCCGTGAAGAGCAGCTTCAAACATAGGTTGGATGGATATATGAGCGATAAGGGTTGGGTGTAAATGGGACTGCCCAGTATGGGCCAATTGACACGTTGCAGTTTCCTCCATTCTTATGTTCTTTTGGACATAAAAAACACCCATGCTCACATCAGCTCAGCTGTCATTTACTCTTACCTGGGAGACTTTCTCTTAATTTTTTCAGTGCATTTACAGAGTATATCAGTACTAAATGGAGATACGAGTAAATTTAGAAATGATGACATTGTCTGGACTTTGTTTTGATAATGCTTGATGCTATGTAAAGATGACAACATAGTGCTGTTTTTATTTTGATGATTCACTAATGAACCACTGGGATATATCATCATTTATATTAATTAATGGGTAAAATTATAATATAACTACCATAATATTTTGAACTTTAGATTCGAGATAAGCTATATTGGGTAAATTTTAAGTGTTGGTCATCCCTGTATTTAGACATGCAGACTATGTTTTTTCTGAGGGTTTGCGATGTTTTATGAACGATTTACACCTTCATTTCTATCGGAAATCACTAGTTTTGCGTTACTACCCCCCCTCCCACCCTTACCGATGTATGTTAAGCTAACCTTATAACTCATCATACCATAACATATGATCTGTATTTTCTAATGTGATCGAAAAATGTTTTGTGACAGAAATGTGTTTTATTATTTAAAGTACAGTCAACCCTCACTTTACACGGTCCCACATTCCGCGTTTCCACGTTTACGCGGTGCCCTGCCAGAACCCAGGATGCTCACATTCTGCGGTGGGTGTACCCCTTTACACGGTGAAGTATAATTTTTTTAATTTAGCTCATAAAATTCATACAAATTATCCAGCCAGAATATAATTTACATTGCTGGAATTCTTACAATTTGATGATCATTTTGAATATAAACATCATAGATTTTGCATTAGACATACAAATTTTAGATATAATGTTTACTCTTGAGTAAATATGTTATCTTTTGTGCAAAATATATGACGTTTATATTCAAAATATTCCTGGTCTTACAAGGAATCCAGCAATGTCAATTATACTATCCTAACTTTAATCTGAGGTATTATTTAATACAAAATGTTAAAATTTATTTTTTTCACCCAACATCTCTTGAAGGGAGGATTGGAGGGGGGTGGGGGGGAGGGTTGGGACTGACCACGGGGTTGGCAGAGGGGGGGAGGCAAGGTGGGGTACTTTGATTGACAGATAGTGTCGTGAAGAATATTTTTTTTTTATTAACTGAAGATATTTGTTTTAGCTCATAAAATTCATACAAATTACCCGGCCAGAATATAATTTACATTGCTGGAATTCTTACAATTTGATGATCATTTTGAATATAAACATCATAGATTTTGCATTAGACATACAAATTTTAGATGTAATGTTTAATCTGAGTAAATATGTTATCTTTTGTGAAAAATATATGACATTTATATTCAAAATATTCCTGGTCTTACAAGGAATCCAGCAATGTCAATTACATTATCCTAACTTTAGTTTGAGGTATTATTTATTACTATACCTGGTTTTCCCCCCAAAATTTCTCAGAGGGAAGAGCCAGCAGTGAAGTGTGAGAAGAGGGGGGGGGGGGGGGGGGGAGTCCTGTCCATTATTTGAATGGACATTAACTTGGCGACTGTATTTCTCTATTTCTCTTAAGTATTAATTGTGTGCATGTACCATCATAAAATTAAGATGTTATTTTTACTACAACTTAGTTATGTATCGTCAAAAAGTGGAGTTTGGGGATCGGCCTGGACTCCATTTCAATTAATCCCATATGTTATGTTATTCACTTTACGCGTTTCTCGCTTTCCGCGGTACCCTCCGGGTTACATTAACCGCGTAAAGTGAGGCTTAACTGTACTTAATCCCATAGTTAGAATCTTAAGGTTCCCCAAATGACCAAAACCAAAATAATACCAATACAGTCTCTCCTCGACTTACGGCAGGGTTCCGTCCCGACGATGAGGTAGTAAGTCAAAAAGGCGAAAATAGTACTGTACATAGAAATTCTAAAATGAGTGTCTCTTTTTCTTCTCAGCATCACGAGAACTCTCACTTTTACGCTTGCCGCCATTTTAAAGAGAATTACAAACAAAAAATTTTCAGTTCAGTATACAGTCAATCCTCATATTACGCGGTCCCGCATTCCGCGTTTCACCGTTAACGCGGTGCCTTGCCAGAACCTAACATGCTCACATTCCGCGGTCGTGAACCCCATTACGCGGAGAGCGGCTGGCAAGCCGCGCCATTTTTGGATCCAAACCTCCCGCCATCCGCCATGTTGTGTAAGAGGCGCGAAAATGGTGCGCACAAGGTCGCCCAGTCATCAAAACATTACCAGTTCTTCACCCGCCACCCACTACAGCCAGCCCAAGTCAGTGATAGTGATAATTATAGTGAGGATATGGACCTATATGAACTTTAGGGGGTTTGACAAAGAGGCCCTGCAAGCCTCTGTGGTGGATAGTGATACAATTGATACAAGTGATACAGGTGAGGGCCAATAATCTGCCCTCTGCCTCGGAACCAACCGCCCATCCCCGTGTGCCCAGCCATCTTTTCTACTAATGTAAGTGTTAAAAAACCTAATATTATTGATATTTCTCTTAATTATTAATTGTGTGTGTATGCCATCATAAAGTTATGATAATATTTTTACTACAACATAGTTATGTATCGTCAAAAAGTGGAGTTTGGGGATCGGCCTGGACTCCATTTCAATTAATCCCATATGTTATGTTATTCACTTTACGCGTTTCTCACTTTCCGCGGTACCCTCCGGGTTACATTAACCGCGTAATATGAGGATTGACTGTATATATACAGTCGACCCTCGTTAAAATAGACTAATAGGGGGGAAGGGTGTCCGTTTTAGCCGATTGTCCGGATTAACCGATTTAGGGGTTCATATTGCATAATATTGCATTATACAGCTATGTGTACAGGTAGTCGTCGACTTACGACCTATGCGACTTACGTCTGTTCGACTTTACGACCGGCGGTACGACAGTTTTGGCCCCAGCCCCAGTGTAAATAATAAACCAATTGTACTGTAGTATGCAGTGATTTACTTAAACCTGACGACCGTAACAATAATGAACAAAGAAAATGTTGATAAAATATGACTTAAAGATGATTATATTATCATTACACATTACAGTATAATATACGTAAGGTAATTATAACATAGGCCGACTTACGACCAGATCAACTTACGACCGGTCGGCCGTAACCAATCTAGGTCGTAAGTCGACGACTACCTGTATGTTTATTTGAGTGCCCCGTCATACATTCATTATTATTCTGCCCACCATAATAGAGTCAAACAGTCAGTATTTTCAACAATGTTTTACGTGCTTTGAGAATTTGCAGTCCAGAATTCATTGATGAGGAATATAAATATATCTATAATATTGGCTCAAACCTTTAATACCCTAGATCTTTCATAGACAAATGCCTAAACATTACTAAGAAAACTTTTTATAGAACTGATCCCAAGCCCACCCATGACCATAAGAATATCTTAATATTACCATTTCACAAAAATTTCTCACACATTCCTTTACAACTAAAAACCTGGAACATCAATGTGGCATTTAAAAACTCATGCACTGTTAAACAAATGTTAATCAAGAACTCCCCCAACAACACAATTGGTTGCATTTTTAAAGTTCCTTGCAAGGAATGTAATATGTTTTACTTAGGCCAGACAGGTAAAGATCTTGTAACTAGACTTAAACAACATAAATATAGTGTTAGGACAAGCCAGGAATCCAATGCTCTGTTTGTTCATTTGAGGGATAACAAGCATTGAATTGACTGGGATAATGCCTCCTCAATATTACCTTGTAATTCAATTGATAGTAGGAACATCATATACTCTAGTCTCATTAAACATACCGAAGCATTCAACATGAATTTGAGTAATGGCATGTACAAACTGGACAATTTTGTAATTAAGAAGATTTGTAACCAGGTGAGAAGATTGGGTCAACTTACCCTCTGACCTGACTACTGACCGTTGCCGAGCTATTTAAAGATTAGTAGGGTCATTACCTAATACCTGACCATTGTGGACCTGGTCTCACCCTCCTCTGTATATATTCACCTTGGTTTGTATTTCTCTTTAGTCTGTACTCACCCCTGAAGATGTGAATTACACGAAAGCGCTTGGGAACTTCGTGTTTTCTTCTTTCCTTGTGGTTATCAGCATATACCTAGATAGAACACACACACACACACACACACACAGTATTACCCGCTTTACATGTTTCACTTTCCGCGATTTCTCATTTACTTGGTACTTTGCCAGAACCGGATTTTCACTTTGGACTTTCACTTTCCGCGGTGCATCTACTCATGTACGCAGTGAAGTATAATATTTTTTTTTTATTTAGCTCATAAAATTCATACAAATTACCCGGCCAGAATATAATTTACATTGCTGGAATTCTTACAATATGAGGATCATTTTGAATATAAACATGAATTTTGTATTAGGCACACAAATTTTAGATCTAATGTAATAATTTGGTTTAGACAAAGCAATATTTTATCGTTTGTGCAAAATATATGAAGTTTACATTCAAAATATTCCCTGACCTGCAAGGAATCTAGAAATGTCAATTATATTATCCTAGCTTTAGTCTGAGGTATTATTTATAACTAAACGTTAAAATCTAGCGTTTCCACCCAAACATTTCTCAGAGAGGTAGGAGCTAGTGAGCTGGGAAGAGGGGGGGGGGGGGGAGTTGAGTCCATTATTTGAATGGACATTAACCTGGCGACTGTATTTCTCTTAAATATTAATTGTGTGTGCATACCATCATAAAATTAAGATGTTATTTTTACTACAACATAGGTATTGTGTCGGAAAAAGTGGAGTTTGGGGGTCAGGCCAGTCTCTATTGGAATTAATCCCATATGTTCTGTTGTTTACTTTACACGGTTTTCACTTTCCACGGTACCCCATGGGTTCAATTGATCAGTGTAAATCGGGGTACTACTGTATACTGTATATCCAAAATTTGGAAAATTCCCAAATCCAGTTTGTTTCTAGTTCTATGCTTGCTAAATAATCAAAGTCCAGCACTGTCTACTGAAGCTTATACATAATTATGCTGGTGACTATTTCCAATGTTATAATGAGTGGTTGGTGAGTGAAGGGACAATACTGTACAACTAACATTATGTTCAGCAACACATCTTCCTGTGAGTACCAAAACCTACCTTAGCTAACATTAATGACTTATTATCTCCAGTAAAGTTCACAGTGGCTTTATGATGAAGAGTATGATCCATTGCTTTATGAAATAAATACTGCATTTGCCTAAATATGGATACATCCACAAGTAAACAAGAAAATCCCACTCTCCTGACACTGACTTCACAAGTGCAGGATACAGTATATTTCTTTATCATACAGTATTTTCGCATCACCCAAGGGATCATCCTTAAAACAAGGGAATTTATCTTTATATATCCTTTTATTTTTGAGGACTTATTCCACATACATGCACAGTATGGCCAGACTCTAACTACAGTATGTGGACTCCAGCTGAATGTGTTTACTGTGTTAATGATATCAGGAATTCCCTGTTACCATATCCGCTTGATGTGCATTGTTTTTGGGTGTTTTTCAAAATATTACAATATGAAAATAAATTTCAAGTAGGATACTGTACCATTAGTCTATTCCAGAAATTTTCTTACAACAGTTAAGACGCACAAGACAATAGTCCAGTAACAAGAAAACTCCTGTAAGCAGCTGATAAACAAATCTTATCTCTATTACCTGTACTATGATTCAGTTCAGAATTACACACAAACATTTTAGTGCTATCTTATATTGTCCATCTGATACTTGAATGACATTTTTCAATTTCACATTTATTTTATGAACAATTTCTGGTCATCACAACGTGTAAATATTGTACAGCTTAACAGTGAGTAACTGGACCACAGAAAGAATAACCAAAATTAGCCAAAAAAGTGCATCATGTTCATAAGTGACCCTGGTCTTAGATACTGTTACCCAAAATGGAAGATTCAGATGGGAAATATCTTTATGGTGTTGAAGAAACAAACTAGTGAACTGCTAAGTGTCCTTATGAAGAGCTGCCACAGCCCAGGAGCCAGACAATGCTCAAGGCAGAATACACTATATTTCCAGTAAGACTTCTTGTTGAACGATTTACAGTAAGGGGCAAGGACTTTACACTTGTCTCTTAGAAACTGAATCTCAAAAGATGTTTGTACACTTAAACCACTGTTAAGATAAGACTGGATTTCTTGTTACTTAATAATCCTTTGTGGGAAAGAAGAGTTAGTACTCTTGTGAGGCTAAGTAAGCAGCTGTAATGAATGACTGGAGACCAACCAATTCCAATACTGTACTGTACACAGCAAAGAACTATACTGCACTAAAATCTCTCTTCCTTCAGCACACAAGACAAAGACTCAGGAAATCTTTATGAATATTCTTAGAATGATCGAAATGAATTATAATAAGTCAAAATGTTTTACATATGCAATAAGCAAATACTGTACGCATTTTAGAGAATGAGAAACCATCTTTCCTGATCTGATGTAGTCATCTGGAACTTTTGTGTAAAATAAATTGTTTAGTCATTATAAAATTACTTTAAGGGGCCCCTGTGGCTTTCCTTTTAAGAAATTACCTTCAGATAAACTTGTTAAGTTTTAGTGTTCCAACACTATTTTGTTGGAGCAAAGTTGCAAACTCTCTTAAACTGCTGAAACTCATTAATTCAGAGCTGCAATGTAGCAAAATGTCCCAAAACAGACCTTTTTACAATGTCACACAACATGACTATTGGTGCATTAACCCTTTGATATATGTTTGAGCAGATGCCCTGGTCCCTCTTAGCAGGGTCAAAGCCAAAGGCAGTCCTCTCAGTAATGATCTTGCCAGTTTAGTCTACTGGTTCTTGTCATCATAATATGAAGTACTTCGAAACTCTCTTCTTAGTCATGTGATTCATTAGCAATACAGTACACTACAAATTATCTAGTGTTTTATAATATAACTACCATCGTTCACAGTCAAATTTGGCTATACTTTGTACATGCATTAATTTCCATCTGCACATAATATAAAATATATACCTGTATTGTCAAAGGAAACTAATGTCAGTAAGTAGTCATGAAAAATTTGATGAATGGAAGAATATTCAGATGGAGAAACAGTTAACCTGATGTACCAATTGACATTTCCATCTCACCTCTCACTCTGTACAGAACAGGTATATTGTGAATGTATAAAACTGAATCAATTCAAAGCAGCAAATAATAAATCAAGCAATTAATATCAAATTTAGAAATCAAACAAGTGCACACAAATTCTTTTCACAAATTTCACTCTTCAAAATTAATTGGCACCTTAATTTCAAGGGGCTCTAGACCAGATAAAGTTGCTTCTGGTATAAAGGCCTATTAAGCCTTGGGACTAATGCCAAGTCACTATCACAGTATCTAACATCTGTACTATGGTAGTGAAGAGAGTGGAGACCCAGACCCCTTAAGGATGAACAGGGCAATATGCAACAGAATTAACTGTACAGGCAAAAAGAAAGTAAATGTCTCAACGTAAACTGAACTAAAACTCAGTCACAAACAATTATGGTTCTGTATTAGGGCTAACATCATTGTTTTCCACTTGTGGCTGGCAACTCCTCTTTTGTTTCACTGAACATAACTGAGAGAGAACATATAATATCACTGAGAAATTACACTGAATTTGTCTCTGTGCAGAACTACAGGGAGGCAAGTAAAGTTAATAAATTATCTACATGTCTTATCTTCTTAAAGCTTTACCTACTTGCTGTCTATGTACAAGGAAACTAGACTTTGTTTCATGCTCAACACAGAACAAGTGAATTATAAAATCCTGTTATCTGCATTAATACAGTATTTGTCATCATCACCACCACCATCATCATCATTGTTTTAAAGCCATTTTCCACACTCTTGTGGGTTAGCCACGATTACCTGATGGCAGATGTTAGGTAAAATCAGAATGGGATTTCCCCCCCCCCCCCCCCCACTCACTCACTCACCACTGCAAACCCAGGGCACCAGCCCAGAGAGCAATGCAGAAACGATGGGACAGATACAGCTCAGATGACCTGGTTGATATCAGATATGTTGCAGCAAGGTTTTGGAAGCAGCTAGCAAGTCAAGGTCACAACTTCCTAGCTAACCCAAGTGCACCCACAACTTTTTTCTAATGTTAAATACAAAAATACAAATTTAGTGGTGACTGACAAAAGGAGATATACTGCATGATGACAAAAGACAGGATGAAAGAAACATCAGAGGTTTGCAGTGATCAAAATGTATTTTAATTTAGTACATGACAATTATTTTTATTGATTTTTATTTTTTGAGGGGACTGATTCTTACAAATGCTGAAACTAAAATATACTTTCAAACACCAAACTATTAACAAAGCAGTTCCCAAGTTTTAAAGCTGGTTGTGTGCCCACTCTCTTCCTTCATCTAACACTTACCTACCCTTATTACCCATTAATCTGTTAACTAAATCATATAGTCTATGGTATCTACTCTTTCATCCTCTCCAACATGAACACATCCCCTGCAAAACACTTCATTTTACTTCTCTCATTCACTCATAACAATTCCCTAGGTCATGACCCATCTCACTAAAGTGTCTATCACATATTTGCTCAGCTTACAATACACAATAGATCAGTCCCAGTGAAATTATACCTACCATCTTCATAATTTGCACTAGCATGTGCACATTAATTCTTTAATTCTGTATTTACAATATATTCAACAATCTTTAGGGTACATTTCCTACAGATTATAAATACAATATTTCCATATATTTCATCGATTTCCATTAGGTATAAAAACCTTTTCCACAGTTTCACTCCACCTTTGTTTATGCATCAGCAAACACTTAACTTTTCATCCACCATCACACTCTTACATACCTCCACTAAACTGTTCCACAAACTTCTCATCTCGCGGAATATACTGCTGATGGTGTCTCTTTATGTGAGTTCGTAAGTTACTATTCTGAGTTGTTTTATAAAAGCAATACATGCAAGCATAGGGTTTTTCACCAGTATGCGTGTATAAGTGCTTGCGCAGATTGGTCTTGTCCCGAGCCACATAGCCGCAGTGCTGGCAAATGTAGTGGCTCAACTTCCTAGCCACCCCTTGCGCATCCACAACCTCCGAGCCCTACAAGAGAAGAGAAGGCAAAGCTTTACCAACAGATGGATGAGCTTGATGTTTAATGACGGATGATAGCTGAGATAATAACTGGAACCCCTTTACTAAAATATTACCAAAGTATTAACTCTAAATGATATACCATTCTTTTGGACATTAATTGAACTGTAAAAATTTTCTCTTAATAATAAAAACAACTGGACATGATAAAAGACTGGCAATTTTATGTCAATATTGTATCACAAAACCCTTTGGTTAACTGATGACTCCCCCGGCCCCAAGCATCACCACAAACGTTATCAAACATAAAACTCATCATGTTACGATTTAGAATAAAAATGGGAAAATTATTCTAACAGGCATATCAGATCTTGGTAGAGGAAAATTATGAAATTGTCATATTTTTGTTCTTGCAAATTTTAAGCACCAAAACTGACTGTGAAAAGGCAAACTTAAACCAATGACAGTACAGTATCTACCCTTTTCTTGTACAGTAATAAAAAAACAAAATTTCCTATATATTCAGACATTTCTTCTCTCTTCAGTTAAAAATACTCTACCTCCATCCACTTCATCTTCAATCCTTTTAAAGTGAGTTAAAACATAAAATATAACACTGTTCTAAGACTATTAGGTCAGGCAACACAAAAATTTTCAGTCCAGATTTTATTTTTTCTCAGACAGAAAGAAGATAGGCTTAGTTAACATATTTGCTTCAATGAAAACTTAAACTTAAATAAAATTTTACTCATTGAAGTTACTTAAAATAATAAATAGAGCAAATTGTGAAAATTAAATTTTACAAATTTCTCAACATTTCATAGAAGGAATCCTTAGATAGAAAATCAGTCACTAGTCAAAGGTGCACACAAGAAATATACAATTTTCTATACCTATAAAACACACACACACACACACACACACACACAGGGCTTTGGTTCTTTTTTCCTTAAAATTCATATTCATTATTTACATATTTTCAGTGTTGATTTGCCCAACATTATATTGAAATGCAACATCTGGATGCAATCTTTTGATATGGGCTTTAACATTGTTGCTCTGTGTTGATCGATAGTTACAATATGAACAAGCATATGGCTTTTCTCCTGTATGAATCCTCTTGTGTCGCCGGAGGTTGGTACTGTCACGAGCCTTGTAGCTGCACTGATCACAATAAAGCTTCAATCCATCGTCACTACCTTGAACCAGCATCTCTTCTGGTGGATTACACACCCTAACATATTGACTTGTTGGGTGCCCTGATCTGGAGACTACCCGTGTGCCCTAGGGAAGAGAAATATGGCAAACTGGTCATTATGATCAACTTTCCATACAGTAAGTACAGTATGAGCTTTTCTAAACCTTAACAACAGACAAGTCTTATCATATCCACACTATTCTTCCCCTTTTCTTTCACCACAGCCAATATTAATCACTATATGTGGGAAAGTGGGCCACACTTGAGAGTATATCTTATGTACCAAAATAAGATACTGTACTAGCTGTCAAAAAACTGTAAAGCATCTGTCTCAGGAAGACAAGGTGCCTCACTCTGCTCTTAAGAAATGTAAAATTTCTGCTTTACTTATTTAATAACTTCAACATTTTCTTTTTCAATCAATCCACAAAAAGGGGAGGGCAGGATGTACCAGTTCTATTCCCTTCTCCTGGATTTGTAACTGGTTGCTGGTGTTCAACAGGCAGTACAGGCTGTGTGTGAACTCTTCGTATATGAGTCCTCAGGTTGCTGTTCTGAGTTGAGCGGTAGGAGCACCACGGGCAGGCATAGGGTTTTTCTCCAGTGTGGATGCGCAAGTGCTTCTTGAGGTCTTTCTTCTGACGAGCCAAGTGGCCACAGATGGGGCACACATGAGCACTTTGCATAGCCCGGGCCACAGTCTGTCCCAGCGACTCACTCTGTCCTGGGTGACTGCATCCTGACCGTGGCCCCTATAAGAGAAAATGGGCAATTCAGTCCTGGGTCCTGTCCTGTCGTCATCATAACCATGGTAATGCAATGCTTGTTTTCTAATACCACTAACCACTATAAATCAGTTCACTTTTTATAATTAGAGAGAAGAGCTCAGTTAATAAATCTACACAACGCACACATGAAAAATCTAGTAAATAGCAAATTCCACAATTTAGTTACATAAATTATCAGAGTACAACATATGACTTAAATTCTTAGACAAGATTGTTTCAGAAGCTTTGAACCCAAACTTATACATTCTTAGAAAGTGCAGCCAAGGTTTGTGGGGACAAGAAAATATTGGGGAAGAACAAGAAAAGGGAATGGTGTTATGAGAGGAGGCAGTGCGGGGAAGGAGTGACAAAATTGTCGAGAGAGAACTAAAGAAGGAGAGAAAATAAAGAGAACAAATAGAAATAGGAATACACATAAAGCAAAAAAGAAAGTAAAATGCAGATCAAGGAAAAAATAAAGGGAAGATGGGGGGAAGTGTAAAGAACATTCATAATACACAGAGGAGAGTATGAGAGAATATTGTTAAAAAGAGAGGCAAGTGTAGTATGGTAAGACGTGGTGAGGCTGGATTAAGTAAGATAGAGAGAATGGATGGAATTACCACTAAAATGTTTATCAGGATAGTAGATGAAATTGTGACAAAATGGATGAGATAGGAATGTGCAATGGGGGAAATATAAAGGAATACGTCTGTTGAATATAGCAGGGAACATATATGGTCAAATTAAGAAACAAAAAGGTGATCAAGAGTGAATGTAAAAATGATTATAGATACAGGTTGCAACCTCGGGACCTGACCGGTGCCGGACCATGGAAATTCACCCTCGAAACACCCTACATAAAGCATAAAAACATAAGATAGGATATAAATAAATAAGAAAAAGTAATACTTCTCACACCAGCTCCGTACCGATGCACCTTTCTAATTTCTGCAATAGTTCAACCTTTTCTTGGATAGATAATGACATGTGCTTATGCTTGGAAGCACTAGCACCACTTTCACTACTCTATATAGACAAACAAAGAGAGAGAGCCGAACTGCTGGATGTAAACACACTTTGATTTCCAACCGCCACTCCGCCAACGCTGTGTAGCGGCTATTGGGCAAACTAAATTTGCTCCGGACCACAGGAGTTTCCGGACCACAGAGTGCCGGACTAAAGAGATACAACCTGTACTATAAGTGACGTCAGTACTGGATGTACAGAATATGAGGGGGAAAAAAAAAATATATATATATATATATATATATTTTTTTTTTTATAAAATCACACGGGAAAATGGAAACAACGGAGCACCTTAGCTTTCGTCTTTATTCAAGACATCTTCAGAGGCAATTGGACTACATGGACAGAGAGAGGCTTAAATAAACAGGGTGACCTTAAAAACATGAGGTCAGGTCATAATGATGTCATCCACTAATCCCCACACCAACACACATGTAGAGGAGCTTAAGAGAAGGGTTGACGTGACTAGTCAGGTCAAAAATAAGGGACCCACAAAATAACTATCATACATCTAGATCAAAGGTTTTCAAAGCATTTTTAACCTTGGGCCACTGACAAATAAATTTATGTAACATATTATCAGTTTTGAACTGACCATCACTTAGGTTTATTGATTTTAATTCCTTAATCAAACTAGCTTCAACCAGAAGTCTTTCTGTGACACAAGATGATTTAAATACTTCTAAGCTTTTTTCCCAAGCAATGGGGTGATTATTATTCCTAACATGAACGAACAAGGCACTGCTTTTCAGATGCAGTTCTGATATTATACTTATGTTGTTTGATTCTAAGCTGCAGTGTTTTTCCTGTTTGTCCTACATAATTACAATTACATTTGCTACATGGAATACAATAAACACTTCCATTTACATTCAAACTTGGGCTATTCCTTATTAACATATTGGTAATGGTTGAGTCATACTTGAAAACAACATTAATATTTAGAAGCTTGAGGGACCGAACTAACGGGACAAATTCATTACGATAGGGCAGAGTCAAAATATTCTTAAGTGTAGGAACATGTCTGGTTTGAGAGGAATGAAAGGATTTTTTAGCCCTTTTAAAACAACGATCAACAAACACAGAAGGGTACCAGAGTTTCTGTGCAATGGAACGAATGTGTTTCAATTCATCGTCAATAAATTCAGAGTCACAAATACACAGACATCTTAAGAACATAGTAGAAAAAACTGACATTTTGGTAGACTCAAGGTGATTCGATAAATAGTGAATGAAACTGTCTACCTGTGTGGGCTTTCTATATACCTTAAATTTATAGTTTTGGCCATTTCTCATGATAAGCATATCAAGGAATGGAAGGGATCCATTTATTTCTCTTTCAATTTTGAATGTGATACTTGGGACAATATCATTAAGCTTGTCTAAAAATTCCAATGGGTCACTGTTTCTAGGCCAAAGACAAAGAACATCATCTACATATCTATACCATGGAGGAATAAAGTCCACTATATAAGGTAGTAATCTAGACTCAAAAAACTCCATATAAATACAGGCTAGAGGAGCAGAAAGACAATTACCCATGCTCATGCCAAATATTTGCTTGTAGAACTTCACGTGTGATTTTATCAAGATTTATCTTATCCACGTTTTCATTGTGGATATATATATATATATATATATATATATATATATATATATATATATATATATATATATATAAAATTTGTGGAAATTTTTTTACGAAAAAAAAAATAAAATGGAAAGGAATTGGTAAGCGATATTTATGAATTTAGAAAAACCTTAAGGCAGAGATGACAGATGAGCAAAGATAAAGGTAAAATTGTAGTACCGTAACCTGTAAACTGTACAGAGGTTTTAAAGGAAGAGTGAAGCTTAAGCTGAATGGTGTTTGTTAGGAAGAGAGAAACAGTTCTAAGTGAAGGTAAGACAACATCAGGTGGCTGTAAAGTTATCCTGGATGTTTACAGTGTCAGGAAGGTGTAAAGTTACTCTGGTTGTTTACAGTGTCAGGTGGGTGTAAAGTTACTCTGGTTGTTTACAGTGTCAGGAAGGTGTAAAGTTACTCTGGTTGTTTACAGTGTCAGGTGGGTGTAAAGTTATCCTGGTTGTTTACAGTGTCAGGTGGGTGTAAAGTTACTCTGGTTGTTTACAGTGTCAGGTGGCTGTAAAGTTATCCTGGTTGTTTACAGTGTCAGGAAGGTGTAAAGTTATCCTGGTTGTTTACAGTGTGAGGAAGGTGTAAAGTTATCCTGATTGTTTACAGTGTGAGGAAGGTGTAAAGTTATCCTGGTTGTTTACAGTGTCAGGAAGGTGTAAAGTTATCCTGATTGTTTACAGTGTCAGGAAGGTGTAAAGTTATCCTGGTTGTTTACAGTGTCAGGAAGGTGTAAAGTTATCCTGGTTGTTTACAGTGTCAGGAAGGTGTAAAGTTACTCTGGTTGTTTACAGTGTGAGGAAGGTGTAAAGTTATCCTGGTTGGTTACAGTGTGAGGAAGGTGTAAAGTTATCCAGGTTGGTTACAGTGTGAGGAAGGTGTAAAGTTATCCAGGTTGGTTACAGTGTGAGGAAGGTGTAAAGTTATCCAGGTTGGTTACAGTGTGAGGAAGGTGTAAAGTTATCCAGGTTGGTTGTTGTTTTCAAGGTTTGTACATTTAGAGAGGTTAAATTCATGTAAACAAGGTGATTCAGCTGCTCGGACACTTGGAGAATAATTTCCAATCTAGAGAGACTGACGATGAAGAAGTGAGAGGAAAGGGTAGGAGCAAAGAGAGAAGGGACAGAGTGCAATATGTGAGTGTCCGTACAGTACTGTAAATCTAAGGCCGTGTACAGTAGATGGCTGATGAGATGAGGACGAGATGAGGAAAGGAAAGACCTGTTGGGGAGAGAGAGCTAATATATATCTGTCTGCTCATGGTGTAAGGGGTAACATCGAGAGCATGGCACATGCAGTATGGTCCAAAAAGAATGGATGAATCAGAGGTGAAGGACAGGCGAAAGCAATGAAAGCCGAGAGGGATGGAGGGTGAAGGCAGTAATAAATAAATGAGGGAAGTGTGAGGCATTGTTGGGGAGGGATGTGCCGCTGTTGGCTTGTGTGAAGGGGAGTAGCCTAATACAGTAAAACACAACCGTTGCAACTCTCTCTCTCACACACAGAGAGAGAGAGAGAGAGAGAGAGGAAGGGAGCAGGAGGAGGAGCGGGGGGGAGAGAGAGAGAGAGAGAGAGAGAGAGAGAGAGAGAGAGAGTTTAAACATACTGCATGTAAACTGAATAAGAGTTCCTGATTTCTTCTCCTTTCACCTCTTGCTGGCATTTCTTTCATTGTTGGTAAATAAACGAATTCTAAGAAAGAGTACAGTACAGTAAATTCAACACCACAATTAGTACTGTGGCTAAATACTGTAGTGGTGTACCTTAAATGCACTGAGCCAACTGCCAACTCATGGTGACTAGTACATTTGATGATGGTCATCACCCTGATGTTTGACTGTATTCCCTAAATACATAACAGCTCAAACCGTGGTCATAGTGAATACATAAAGAAGCGTGAAAACTGTAGCCCTTCCCACTCTCAAATTATCCCGGTGACATACACTGAGACAAGCCTAGACCATAGAGCACTGATCATTCTGATGCTGTGGTCCCCTTAAAGGTGAGTAACAAGATAAAATGTGTTGTAGTGGACTTCTCCCCTACAACTGCGTAGCGGCGTCACCAGCTGCTACCATCTTCCCTAGCAACCAAGCGAGCGGCGACAGCAGATGTTACCGTAACCTAGCAACGGAACCAAAGACCGGCGACTTTCTCGGGTTTTCCCAACATGACTCATAGAGGACTCACGGTTGCTGGGTATATAAGCTCTGTCTCTCCATTGAGATTCATTCTGCCCATCTTCCTGAACACGCAACACCTCCTCCAGCAAGCTCCACGCTGTCCAGCTTTCATTCAACCAGGAGGCCAGCAACAGGCAACATCCTCTCAAACGAAGCTCCTGACATCTACCTCCTTCAACACGCTACTCACCGAACGTCTCTACTGAGCAGCTCCTCACCACACGGCACCTCCAGCACCAGACTGTCTATCATATAACTTATATTATACAAGAAAACCACCTTAGAGTTTCCATCCATCCTGAGTGCTAGACAACATTATACCACGAATTCCTACAGTGTCACCTCTGTAAATCTGATGAGAAACATTGTTATGTAAAAGTGTAGTGAATTGGAGTAATTTCCTTTGCTTTTGTCAAGCGAATAAGAGCTTTTTATTTTATTATTATTATTATTATTATTATTATTATTATTATTATTATTATTTTTGTTGTTACTATTATTATTAAAAACTGAACTGTACCGTATAAATAATTCTGTGTTGCAAATATCAAAACTGCCAACAGTTAGCAATCGCAGCTTATACTGTAGTACATGTAAAGTCTATTTAATTTTTTTTCAAATTTTCCCCTAAACAACTGATAAAACCTGACAGACCTTGTAACCTATCCTACCCAATATCCAATAAACCTTATCCAATGAATGCATTAACAACAAGATAACAACAGAGCTGCCCTCAGAGAAATTGATAACCCCAGAGATCTGGAAAGAGGTTAGATGTCTCAATCCAACATTATGATTATCATGTAAACCATCATCATCATTGTTTTATGGCCATTTTCCATGCTTATAGGGCTACCCATGATTACCTGATGGCAGCTCTCAATGGTGTATGGTCTTGCAGCCTCTCTCATCCAGTTCCTATCTCCGAGGTCACCCCCCATAACCTCTCCTATTGTCATACTTGGCCCACTCCCCGAATGACATGACCAAAAAATCTTCTGCCTATACTACCCACGCTAAATAATGTAATTTCAGCAAGGGCCTGGTTAGGTTACACACTCCTAAGTGGTGGATCACATGAAATCCTGGTGTTGAACTTACAAAATGTGACACCATAATAAAAAAAAAAAGTGAAAAAGAGTTATGCGTATGGATTGCAAATCTGAGGCAAAAGATTGCACCAGTTAGCATAAAAAGGCCATGAGTTTTTATGAACATTTCCTGCATACTAGAGGAGGTGAGGGGGCTACTAAGAGTGGTGGCAGTGCATCTTATGAAAGTAAAGGGTGGTTTGAAGTTTTTAAGAAGAAATATGGACTGTACTGCACAATGAAAAAATTAGTACAGTATTGAAAACCCTTAGCCAACCTTGTGGCAGTTCAAGCAGTTGCTCAAGATTATCCAAGATAAAAGATACAAGCCAGAGCAAATGTTCAATGCAGATGAAGCAGCATTACAGTGGAAGAGAATGTCAACCAGATTCTTTTTATTTATGGTCAAGCCAAGTTGTTTTACCATGCCTTGAACACCACGACATTGAAAGGTAAAAATATACACTGCTGTCTACTTGAAGTCCAACAAAAAGGACTGGTTTACAGCAGCACTGGTCCTTAACTGGTTCCACAACAGCTTTGTTTGGGAAGTGGAAAATTATTTGAAATCAAAAGGATTGCCTTTCAAAGACCTCCTTGTCAGTGTGGCAATACTCCAGGGCATCCCAGGATTTGAAATATACATATCCAAACAAAGAAGTGCTGTTCCTTCCACTGAGCACCACATCTCCAATCCAACCACTTGAACAAGGTGTAATATCTACTTTTAATGCATATTTCACCTGACAAACATTCAGCTGAATTTATCTTGGCACGGAAGAAAATGATGCACTGGATATTGTGCAGTTCTGCTGACAGCATAACAAATATAAAATATTCCCTTGGTGAAGTGAACCCATCAACAATAAACATCATCTTGGCGTAAGTTATGGCCGGCATGTGGAACTGGAATCAAGAAAATTGTTTGGTTGGGAAGGGAAGTTGGTTAAGAAGGCTTTGACGACTTGTAAGATGCAGAAATGCAAGCTTTCATACAACTGGTCAAACTTGATGAGGCAGAGAATGGTGTATCAGAGAAGCCTGGATTAAATTTGCAAATGTTGGCCGAGATATTCTGTGAAAGCAAACACCTGATTGATCTCATATTTAAGCATGATCCATCCATGGAGTGCAGCCTCAAAATAAAGAGGACTCTAGAGGATGTGATTTTAACATACAGTAAAATCCAAGAAAATTTGCATACAAAGGCAAAGCAACGTCCAATCACCATCTTTCTGGTCAAACTGCAAGGCGATGCAACCTCCGTCAAACCACCACCCTCCTCCTCCCCTGATGATTCCCAGCCACCTGTCTCTCGTACCTCACCAGCAAGCCGTGCTTCACGTCATCTAAGTGAAGACCAGTTATCATCAATGAGACTAACCATCATCATTATCAGTCATTGATCTCATTGTATCTGCACATTATCATCTTGCAGTACTATAAGTTTAGGTTTACAAATAATATAAATTTTATTTCTCTTACATTCACAGTACAATTTTACAGTAACATAATATCTGAATATAAACTTTTATCTGCTTACTGTGTAACTTAGTCTCCTATGTTACATTAAGTGTAGTTCACTGACTTACTCTTCGATTAGCTTAAGTTTTCTTTCTTTTCATTATTTCCATATCCTTAACTACGTATCGTATTTCTCATACACTTAAACTATTATACTGTACATAATTCATGTAGAATACATGTACTGTATACATTTAGTGTGTAATACATTGTACTGTACTGTATCTTATGTTAAGACCAAAGTAAGTGACAATGATTCGAATGTTTTTTGGGTTGGAATATTTTCTCCTTCATAACTTTGTATTACTTTACACCATTTATTTATTGCATTAATATACAGATGTCTGATATTTAAAGGAACACCAGTGCTTAATTTGATTTTTATTTTCTGCATAAAGTACAGTAGTGTTCGTGTAGAGTATTACATAAGCAAGGGTTCATTACTTTACAAAAATGCTTTTACCAGACTTTTAGATTTGTGACAATTTCTAGACTGTATCCCAGTAAGTATTCAGGGAACACCATTACTATGTCCCCTCTTGTGTTAGCCCTCAACACCTAGATAAGGATTCCCAACTTCAACCCAATATGTGCAAAAATGTAACACAATGAACACGAAACACCCACTGATGATGGCCGCCGTGCCTACAGCTAACTTCCACTGATGATGGCCGCCATGCCTACAGCTAACTTCCACTGATGATGGCTGCCATGCCTACAGCTAACTTCCACTGATGATGGCTGCCATGCCTACAGCTAACTTCCACTGATGATGGCTGCCATGCCTACAGCTAACTTCCACTGATGATGGCCGCCATGCCTACAGCTAACTTCCACTGATGATGGCTGCCATGCCTACAGCTAACTTTCACTGCTGATGGCGGCCATGCCTACAGCTAACTTCCACTGATGATGGCTGCCATGCCTACAGCTAACTTCCACTGATGATGACTGCCATGCCTACAGCTAACTTCCACTGATGATGGCTGCCATGCCTACAGCTAACTTCCACTGCTGATGGCCGCCATGCCTACAGCTAACTTCCACTGATGATGGCTGCCATGCCGACAGCTAACTTTCACTGCTGATGGCCGCCATGCCTACAGCTAACTTCCACTGATGATGGCCGCCATGCCTACAGCTAACTTCCACTGATGATGGCTGCCATGCCTACAGCTAACTTTCACTGCTGATGGCTGCCATGCCTACAGCTAACTTCCACTGATGATGGCCGCCATGCCTACAGCTAACTTCCACTGATGATGGCCGCCATGCCTACAGCTAACTTCCACTGATGATGGCTGCCATGCCTACAGCTAACTTCCACTGCTGATGGCCGCCATGCCTACAGCTAACTTCCACTGATGATGGCTGCCATGCCTACAGCTAACTTCCACTGATGATGGCCGCCATGCCTACAGCTAACTTCCACTGATGATGGCTGCCATGCCTACAGCTAACTTCCACTGATGTTGGCTGCCATACCTACAGCTAACTTCCACTGATGAAGGCCGCCATGCCTACAGCTAACTTCCACTGATGATGGCCACCATGCCTACAGTTAACTTCTATCTGATGATGGCTGCCATGCCTACAGCTAACTTCCACTGATGATGGCTGCCATGCCTACAGCTAACTTCCACCAATGATGGCTGCCATTTACAGGTTAACCCGATAACTGCAACATAAATTCTGGAATTCTGAGTTTTGAATGCAGCACACTAAAAATTTTGCATTTCACAGGTCAAGTATGGGATGTTTACACTTGCCAGATGTCTCACTGATCACACAGTCATACCTCGGTCACGATGGAGTCAATAAATGTGTCCTCGCCCAGTGACGATATCATTGAACCCACCCCTTCCACTTCCTTTGGCCATGGTGCAAGGCCAGGGACAAGTGGAAGGAAGAGACTGCCTTTGAAATGGAAATAACTCATGGGATATCACAGCAGTAGTGAAAGTGAGGAATCTGTAAACGACCCACAGCCCAGGAGGTATGTGGTTGGCCACAGGTCATGCGCCCAGCCCAAAACTTCATGTCACAAAACCACTCATTCTGCCTCTGCACTATCTACACCGCTTCCATCTACATCAACACCTGTTCCTCTGCCTACTAGAGATGATAAAGCTGGAGGTGAGAGGGGGACAGCTAGTGAAGTGAGGGAAGGAAAGGGGAAAAAAAAATGTGCTACTCAGGCTGGTGTTGCCATGCATGGAGGCAGGAAGGCTGCCTCCACACCTGTTACCAGAAAGTACAGTTTTGTTTGATCTAAAAAAATTAAAAACCTTACACCTTCTAAATTTATGCCCATGGTTTATGAAACAGATAAGTCCATGCCCTCCTTATCTGATGACGATGATTGGCAAGTCGAGAGTGCTGGTGAGGAAGAGCGTGTTGGGAGTGACAGTGGCAGCAGTGTGGCGGAGGTACGGAAGATGAGAGGGATGTGGGGGTGAGTGATCTACTGTGTGGCGCGAACTTGACACCTTTTGTGTGGAGTGATGGGTCAGATTTTGTGCTGGATATCCATTATTTTGTTGATGGAATTGGTGGTGTTACTCGTGACTGGCCTTGTGACGACACTGCGACTGAAATGGAATATTTTATTGCCTTTACTGACAATGAAGTGATGTTGCATATTGTGGTTGAAACTAACAGATATTATGTCACAGATGACAATACTTTCTCACCCCAATCTCGGGTGCATCACTGAGTGGACACTACAGTAGATGACTTGTACGTATTTTTCACACTTACAATATTGATGCCTCAAAAAGAAACCCGTCATCCAGGATTTATGGCTTAATTACCCCCTGATAGCCACTCTGTGTTCGGGAAATTTATGACAAGGGAAAGATTTCTCTTACTATTGCACTTCCTCCATTTCACAGACAATAATAACCCAGTGGAAAAAGACCAACTGTGGAAAGTAAAGAACATGTTTGCCATGATTGTGAGAAAGTATAGCAAGTTTTTTATCCCTTGAGGAAACCGTGACTTATGAGAGCCTGGTACTTGGGTAAACTCGCATACAAACAATATATACCAACGAAGAGGCATCATTTTGGAATAGAGAACTTAGTACTGGGTGACTGCGAGACGGGGATTACCCTGGACATAATTGTGTACACAGCTTATGAGGTGGACGGACATACCAAAGAATGATCCCTGGGAATATTTGGTGCAATTGTAAAAAAGCTGATGGTTCCATATATGGGAAAGGGTCATGTGCTGTACACAGATAGGTGGTACACTACTCCTATCTTGTGCCACTTCATGTACACAGATGCCACTGGAACTTGTGGAACCATACAAAAGAATAGAAAGAATATGCCACAGTTTGTTAAGAGAACTGATTGAGACCACTGTGAATTGAAAGTCTGGGAAAGTCATTGCAATAAACTGGCATGACAAGGAACAATGCTCAGTACTTGGCACAAGGGTGAAATGAAAGACAGTGGGAAAGTGTACTTCAGAACTCACGAGAAGATAATGAAGCCTGACTCTGTGATAGACTGTAATGAGTGTAGGCATCTGATAGACAAAAGTGATTGCCAACTCACTGTAGAGTGCATTAGAAAAACTGTAAAATGGGGTCTTAAACTCTTCTCACTCTCTAGACATCACCTTCCTCAATGTCTATAATATGTTCCTAGTTAGGACTGGAAATAAGAAAGTGAAGCTGAGGGAATTCCAGTACAATGTTGTCTACCCCTTTGCTGTAAGAACATGGGATCCTGACACCTTCAGAGAAGCGGACGCACTATGCCTCCCCCCCATAGACCCCATAGATTGAATACTAGAAATTATATGGCTCACTACTTCCTGAACACAAGAGCATGGCCAGAAAAAACAGCTGGAATGCTACATCTGTAACATCACCACAAGGAGGGAAAAACAGAGGAAAATGGTGACAACAATATGTGTTGAGTGTGATGTGGAATTTTTTGCGGGCCCATGGTACAGGGATTACCGCACCCTAAAGAACTACCGAGTCTTCTGTGATAAGTTGTAAATAGTATAAACAGTTGGAAAAACAATAATATGTGTGAGTGAATATACCCGGTAAGTGTTTTTCTCGCTCAATCCGCACCCAGAAATACATAATCCGAAAAGTGAACAGACTAAGGCTATTTTTCACATTAAATTTTGTTCATACAGAAAATATGGAAATATGTACATAAGTACTTCTTCCAAATGGTTGATCATGAATACACGTCAGTGGTTGCCGTGTCTCCCTCCTTCACATGTCATGTCGCGGCCTGCCACCAGCCCCTGACCCATCAACTTCACACATTCACCACGGCCAGACTAAGGTAATTTATGGACACATATTTGGTTTCCACATTCTTCTACATACTGTACTGTACTTTACTGTACTATCTTTTAATCCACGAGAGTTAAAATGATGTTTGGGGAAAATCGATATAGTACTGTACAGTATCGGGTTTATACTGTAATAAGATGTCCTATATAATAATACATATCTCCTATTGGTGTCCACTTGCTACAGGTAGTGGTTTCTGTGCAATAAAAGGTTATCTTATAGAAAATGCCAACCAGTCAGCCATTTCATAACTAATCAACAAGTGTTAAGTGAAAACCGCGCTAAGTGAACAACAGAACATATGGGATTAATTCCAATAGAAACTGGCCCATCTCCAAACTCCACTTTTTCCGACACAATACCTATGTTCTAGTAAAAATAACATCTTAATTTTATGATGGTACATGCACACAATTAATACTTAAGAGAAATAGAGAAATACAGTCGCCAAGTTAATGTCCATTCAAATAATGGACTCAACTCCCTCCCCCTCTTCTCACACAACACTACTGGCTCTTCCCTCTCTGAGAAATTTTTGGGGGAAAACCACTAAATTTTAATAAATAATACCTCAAACTAAAGTTAGGATAATACAATTGACATTGCTGGATTCCTTGTAAGACCAGGAATATTTTGAATACAAATGTCATATATTTTGCACAAAAAATAACATATTTACTCAGAATAAACTTTATATCTAAAATTTGTATGTCTAATGCAAAATCTATGATGTTTATATTCAAAATGATCACCAAATTGTAAGAATTCCAGCAATGTAAATTAAATTCTGGCCGGGTAATTTGTATGAATTTTATGAGCTAAAACAAATATCTTCAGTTAATAAAAAAAAAATAAAAATATTCTTCACGCTGTAACAGATGGTCGGTCGGTCCCTCCCTCCCCCCCACCCCCCACCAACCGTCCCACCAGATGTGTGGGAAAACCAGAATATTTACCTTTTTAGTTATAAATAATACCTCAAACTAAAGTTAGGATAATATAATTGACATTGCTGGATTCCTTGTAAGCCCAGGAATATTTTGAATACAAATGTCATATATTTTGCACAAAAAATAACATATTTACTCAGAATAAACTTTATGTCTAAAATTTGTATGTCTAATGCAAAATCTATGATGTTTATATTCAAAATGATCATCATATTGTAAGAATTCCAGCAATGTAAATTATATTCTGGCTGGGTAATTTGTATGAATTTTATGAGCTAAAACAGGCAGTCAGGCAGGGTGGTGGGTGGGGCGAATCCAAAAATAGCTCTCGAGCCGGACACTCACCGAGTATTCGTGGAAAAAACCCGCGTTAAGTGAAAGTTCAGCTCTGGCAAGGCACCGCGTATACGGTAAAACGCACTAAGTGAAACCGCGTTAGGCGGGGTAATACTGTATTGTCTAATGGTAAACCCTGCTGCCATTTGGCATCACGAAAATTGTGACCAAGTCCCAAGTTGCTGATCTGACTTTCTGCCTCATTTACACACAATTGCAGGGTCTCAATTGTTACTCTTACTATTTACAACACAACATACATATATCATTTCTCACTGTTGATTTTTTTTATGACTTTATTATTACAGGGGGAATTATTATTGTTATTATTATTTTTTTTTTTTTTATTATTTTCTTTTATTATAATTGTTATTTATTTAAGATATTTATATCAACTTTATTACTATTCTTATTATTATTACCATTATCATCATCATAATAATTATTATTATTATTATATTACCGGTATATTATATTATATTTTCACCCCCCCCCCCCCAGGCCTTGATGTGGGTCATTGAAAATGACCTGTGTCCAGGTGGGCTAATGCCCTTTTAAAAAAAAAAATTGTTGAGCCATTAGCTCTTTCTAAACTTGTGGTACGGTCGATGGAAGAAATCTCCACCGGTTTCTGATAAGGAGTAACACAAATTTCTACTAAAAACCAAATGGCCACTAGTCAGCTATTTCTTACCTACAGTAAAGTAATATAATATGCATGACCATTGATTTCCTCATAAGTTGTAACAAACTTTGATAAATTCTTCAGTAGATTCTGTATTATAATGAATGTTAAAAAGACCATGAGTAGACCAACAGGTATATGAAGACCATTCCTATGGCTCCCTCCTGTGATTCTTCCCACCAAATATTAATCCATAATATTACAGTATTTATTACACACAACAATACAATAAAAGAATATAATTTCTCAAATCACGTCGTCATTTCTCCCAAAAATCAATGAATGAAATTCCCACCAACTTTTCTTACAGAATTACTATATCTCTTAGTTTTTAACATGCATTTAAATTTTGTTTGTCCAGAACTGTAGTCGCAGACAAAAGGTGGCTCCCTGTGGTAAAACTGAGTCATGGGGTTGAGTCTCTGAACTTACACTAACTGTCATCTGGTGTGGGTGTGCTGTTTATTTCACTTGGAGATGATACTGCACTGCTTCAGTTTGGGAGGGAGCCATCTTATTATCCTGATTGTACATCACATTACCATGTCTGTTGTACTGACTTCACTACACACTACTGTACTGTACGTACAGGGATAACTTGACCTGTAACACTGACCAACAAATATGATGACATGACTTTTTAACTTTCAACAAATCTTTCTGTAGCATCCATCAAAACAAAATCAGCCAGTTATAAGTTGTTACTATCGTATATAACTCCAACTCACTGTTTGACACACTTAGTAAGGAACCCTTTAAGATGCTCAACGACAGCTGCACATATTCTGTAATACTTTATTGTAACAAACAATCACTGCCCGTAACTGGTCCAGTTGTTCATCATCACTCAGGGTTTAATATACAGTACTGTACTACACACCAGATGATGAATTATAAGAGCAGAACCGTCATACAATCTCTCTCTCTCTCTCTCTCTCTCTCTCTCTCTCTCTCTCTCTCTCTGTGCTGGCTGGGAGGAGGGGGGGGGGGGGGGGTGTTGACAGCCAGGAGCAGGTTGATAAGTCAGGATTATAAAAAACAGGGAGTTTAAGTTTTTCACTTATAAAATGTCACCGACTTGACTTAGCATAATATAACTTGCATTGCTGTAATTCTTGCAAGATGATGAATAATTTGAGTACTGTATAAACATTTTATAGTTTGCACTAGACTTAAAACATTTAGTAATTAACTTAGTACATTTGACCTGAGGTTGTGATAATTTATGCATTGTGGTTGTACAGTAGTTTCAAAGTTTTGTGACATCTCTAGTGTATAATACGTCTCCATATGCCCTGGTTTATTCACTAATCAGTTGTCTAAGTGCAAAAGTTGCCCAATCGAGGCATCAAATATCAATTACAGTCGGCCCTTAACATACGCGGGTTTATAAAACACGGATTTGTAAATACGTGGATTGCCCCGCCGGAGGAATATTCTGTACATTGAAGTAATTGAAGTACATTCAAATAGTGCGCCATTCAACTCGCGCGCGGCACCGAACATGGGACACCGCCCGCTCCCGCAACCTCACACACACACACATAGCTCTCCCTCACTCAGTCAGTCTCGCTGTAACCACGCTTGTGTTGACATCAGCATTGTACTGTAGTTGCAAAAATATTACATTTCCGTGAATGTATTATATCAAGCACAGTATGAATAGAATATCACTAATATAAGAGTATTTTAACCGAAAACTACTAAAAAAACGAGAAACATATCTTGAACATCGGAAGGTTCGGTAAAGTCTTTTGTATTCATGTAGTTTATCCTAATTTACATTGAAATGCATTACGTTTCAGCAAAACTACTATTTATTTCTGAGAATATGGAAATGTAATATTTTGCTGAAATGACGTACGTATTACAGCGGAAAGTGACGAAAGCAATGACTCGCTTTCTTAAGTTCAAAAGATGTTACCGTAATCGCTTTTCGAATGGTTTTCAGTTAAAAAACTGATGTATTACAATAATATTCTATCCTAATTCACTTGTGATGCAACAGTTTTTTAACTGAAAACCATTCGAAAAGCGATTACGGTAACATCTTTTGAACGTCATTTCAGCAAAAATATTACATTTCCGTGAATGTAGTATATCAAGCACAGTATGAATATAATATCATTGGAATATACAGGTAGTTCTGCTATAACGCGATAATTGTGTTCTTGTAAAATATCGTGTTATAGAAAATCGCGTAGAAATAACAGGGCTTATGGAGAAAATAGGGTTAGGTGCAGATTACTTGAAATCGAAAAAATTTAGTAGTTAGCCTAACACAAAGGATAGCACAGTCTAAATAAATGTTACATTCATATCTAATAATGAAATCATACAGTAAATGTAACACTTTACCTTGAAAAAATATGAATGTAACTTGATGGGGGAGAAGGGTGATTTTGAGGTTGATAAAATCGAGCTTCTCTTCAAGTGTTATATCCTTTCTTTTACGATCATCACCGGGAATTCTATCACCAGAACGCTTCTTGGAGATATTCTTCTTTACCATATTCACAGTTAATACCACAAAATTGGAGAAATAGTAAGCAAAAATCGCGTTATAGCAAACAAGCGTTCGCGTTATACAAATATCGTTCCTAATCCATAAATCGCGTTAGAGCAAATTCGCGTTATCAAAACACGCGTTATAGCAGAACTCACTACAGTATTTTAACCGAAAACTATTAAAAAAACCAGTAACATCTCTTGAACATTGGAAGGTTAGGTAAAGTCTTTTGTTTTCGTCATGTATTTTATCCTATTATACACTGAAATACATCACGTTTCAGAAAAACTATTATTTATTTCTGAGAATATATTCATTCAGGCACAGTTTAGGTAAAATATACATGTGCTGTAACATTTTTTAATTGAAAACGATTCGAAAAACACGTACCCTCTAGCCCTGTTCAAGGAGAAGGCTGGGAGGAGCTGTTTGGTGCTTAACCCTTTGGCCGCGCAAAGCGACTTTAGTCGCCTGACAGAACGAAACATTTCACCGTGCAAAGCGACTTTACTCCACGACCACAGGGGAAAATTCCGAATTTCCCGAGCGCGGCTAAAATCGTCCTGGGGTTAAAAATGCACCCTGTTTGTGCTGCCATCTGGTATCCGCTCGGCAAAACATATCCCAAGGACGCATTAGCTGACGCAACCACATGACTCACAGATTTCCAGATCCAGCGTAGCGTCATATATTTGTTCATCATCCACATAAAGAAGGCAGTGTAAGTGTTTCAAGCATGAGAATATATATAAAAGACTGATATAGATAAGAAAATAGTGGTGGTTATATCTCATAATATGATCGCTGTTTTTCCGTCTGTTTGCCTGTATAAAGATTTGCTATAATATTGTTTCTGCATAACCCAGGCATTTTTGGCATAGTCCGGTGTCAAAATATGAATAAAGACCGTGTTATATATATTTGAGAATAGTTATTTTATAATGAAATAGCCATTATATAGACAAAAATTGCGATGTTTGTGATAAGAAAATTTTTCGCTGTTTGTCAGTCACTTTCCATCGTCATTTACCGCTGTTTCAGCATAACCCAGGCATTTTTGGTATAGTCCAGTGTTAGAATATGAATAAAGACTGTGTTATATATATATTTGAGTAGTTATTTTGTAACGAAATAGCCTGTATATAGACAAAAATTGCGAAATAAGACAACTTTTCACTGTTCTTGTCGCTTCCCATTTTCTGTGATATGCGAAATAAATTAATATTTTGCAGTAACTTATATATTTTTGTTACTTACTAGCAACCATCTGTACCAAAAGGAATATAGAAGGGAGGTTATTGTAGGCACGTTGGATGGGTACTCTCTCAAGGAATCAAAACGTCAGAGGAGGAGTGTAGTACCTTTAGCCACTAGATTGACAGAAAGGCATTTCATTTCTCAATTTCAGGACAAACAATACAAGCCCAATTGTGTTGTCTGTTCTATTTTACCATCTCAGTGTGTAAAGAAAGGTCGAGGCGCATGCAAGAGAAAACAAACAACATTCTACTGTCAAAAATGTCCTGACCACCCTCCCCTATGTGTCGTGCACTGTTTCGAGAGATATCATACTAAAACCAATTATAAAATGTCCTGTCAGTGCTCATAATGTTCATGTAATGTAGCTATATATATAAATATGTTCAAGGATTGAAATAAAATATTTTTGTATTATCTGTTTAGTTTTTCACAAACAACTTTCCAGGTGAGGTACCAATATTGCACATAAAAACCGGGTTATAATTTCCATGAAACATCACTTTACATTAATTATTACCATAGCTTTGGGTCATGATCTATCATTCTGGAGGCAATTTTGGCAACATCTGAGCTCCTCAAACCACTTTACCTGAAGAAAACCGGACATATATTTTTTTTTCACCTTTTTTCTGTAAAAACATGATTTTCCACTAGATAACAACATTTATAAATGCTATATATGGAAAGACCAAGTTTTTTTCATTATACAGTAAAAGTCCAAAAATCCGGATGCCAGGAATCCGGACCACCCGAGAATCCGGACTTTTCGAAAACCCAAACTTTTTAAATTTAGCGGGCTTTTGTGGGTTACGTGAATGAATGGAGTTGCTTTAAAAAATTTATTTACATAATTCTAATAATAAAATTATTTGTAAATTATGGGTACCTAATTTTGTTAGTTTTGTAATTAGCTTGAACTGAAATGTAAAATTTGAGGCACCATAAATCTTTTGTGTGTATGTGTGCATGCGTGAATGCCACAACTGCACAACAACAACAAACGAACCATACGATCGCCACTTTAAAACGAGCAATCAAACTGTGACAACGTAAGTAATTTTGAGTCCTACTCTTTCCATGTACAGAGTACAAGCCCATAATAATGGCCCCTAAACTAGATAAACTTCGTTGTGTGAAGAAAAAGAAGAACACATTGAAATTGAGTGACAAACTTGAAATAATTAAGAAACTAAAATGTAATGTGAGCAATGCTGTTCTAATGGAAACATACAACATTGGAAAGTCTACAATTTATGATATAAAAAAGGCAAAGAATAAAATTCTTGAATTCACAACTTCTTCTGAGCCTTACATTAAAATTGCTGAAAGAAAAAGTTTACATTGGCCCAAATTAGAAAATCTTGATAAAGTGTTGCACAAATGGTTTTTGTTAAAATGATCAGAAGGTATGGCAATTTATGGGCTGATGCTTATTGCCAAAGCAAAATCTTTTAAGGAGCAAATGAACATTGAATCAGAGTGAGCATTTAGTGATGGATGGCTTAGGAATTTCAAGACTCGTCATGGTATTAGACAGTTTGTTTACATTTTTGTCAAGTGTTGACTTTATTTTTCTTTAAAACTGCTCGTTTTGATAAATGAAGCATGCTTTACTTGCTTATGAATAAGCTCTCAAAATGTACCTGTTCATCTCTTCTTTATTCCTCCTTAAATTTGAATTTTAAAAGTACTGCCTGAGAATCCGGAAAATCCGAAAATCCGGACCGACCCAATCCCCAAGCAGTCCGGATTTTTGGACTTCCACTGTAGAAAAGCAATAAAAAAGCTCAAAACAGCACTTTCATTTCTTGGTGACTTAATGACACTTTCCGGGAACAACCTTGAAATTGGACGGCGCAGTCAGAGGGTTAAGACGATGACAAGGAAAATGATTTTGATGGATTTTAATGAAAATATTCAGAAAGACCCTGGCACTGTCAAGGAAAGTGGCTGCTGAAGGCTTCCAGGACATGGCAGAGGACGAGATTAGGGAGCTAATTGAAGAGCACGACACTGAGCTGACCGAGGAGGATCTACAGGAGTTAGTAGACTCAGGCAAGGAAGAGGAAGCAAAAGGGAAAGAGGAAAAGCACCAAGAAATAACGTTGGAGAAGTTGGGGGAGATGACCAGGAATATTGAGGCACTGAAAAACCTGGCCTATAGTATGGACCCCTCCATGGTGCGTGCCCTGAAATTCATGCGAGGGATGGATGACGTTTTCGCTCCATACAAAAACATCATGGAAGAAATGAATGAAAGAGACGACAACTCCCCATCACCACGTTCTTTGATCACTGAAGGAGAGATTTAACACCATCAATCACTGGCGGCAGTGAGGAAGCAGCTGAATCCACCGTCGCCCCCACTTCACCACCCGTTATGGAATTGAGTGACGATGAGCCCGATGACCCCCATCCTGTCGCCGAGGATAGGTACTGTATAGTAAAGTGAAATTTTTATCGCTTTTTTTTTAATAGCTTTTCTTGCCATGTTTATTGTTTGTAAGAATGCACAGCACAGTACAGTTCAGTACTGTACATAGGAAGTGGAGGTGCAGTTATTCACAAAACATTTGTGGTTGTTGTCGGCAGTAGTGACGGTGAGGAGGCGGAGGAGGGAGCGAGTTGGGAGGCGTGGTGACCTTGGACGCGGGAGCAGAGACGAGATGCCAGCCAGTACATTACGGGTGTATTAATTGTTTTTATAGCTATTTTTGCATTTTAATATTAAATACTGTACATTACATTTCAACAAAACTACCATTTATTTCTGAGAACATGGAAATGTAATATTTTTGCTGAAATGATGTACGTATTACAGTGGAAAGTGGGATAAAATTGTGACGAAAGCAATGACTTTCGCTTTCTTTCGTTATTCAAAAGATTTTACCGTAATCGCTTTTCGAATGGTTTTAAGTTGTGGGATTATAAGGCTAATGATAGGATAGAATATTATTGTAATACAGTACGAGTACAACAGGGTTTTTAACTGAAAACCATTCGAAAAGCGATTACGGTAAAATCTTTTGAATAACGAAAGAAAGCGAAAGTCATTGTTTTCGTCATGATTTTATCCCACTTTCCACTGTAATATGTTCGTCATTCCAGCAAAAATATTACATTTCTATATTTATTTCTGAGAATACGTATATTCATTCAGTCACAGTTAAGGTAAAATATACTTGTGATGTAATATTTTAATGAAAATACGGTATCGTAGTTTTCTTTTGTTTCAAATTTAATTAACAAAGATTGATGTTTCAAATGTAATGAACAAAAATTCATGTCCAGTATCTATAAATAAACTTTAATAAATGAATACTTTATGTTTTACATCGTCCTGTGCTACCATACCATGGATTTGGCTACTTTGGGCTTGCTATGATGACGCAAGAGATCTGCCTTGGCAACTGTACCGACACTCACAGCTGGTGGTGCGTTGGTGCATCGTTTCCATTGTTTACTGGTAGTTACTGGTAAATATTTTTCAACCTAACGAAGCTATTACCCTTTTAGAGGTCGACCCCCAATTTTTTGCCAAATAATTTGGTCTTAAAAACTCGAACTACACACAGGTATATACGGTAAATAAGGACATGGGGGCCAGGGGTTTTTTTTTTGGGGGGGGGGGGGGGGGGGGGGGGGCCAGCACATATGCGCGGATTTTTAACATCCACGGCTATCTCTGTTACGTAACCCCCGCGTATGTTAAGGGCCGACTGTACTGTAATTTAAAAATAGAAATTATAAAGTCAAATTTTATAAGACAATAGTTTAGTAGTAGTGTTAATGTGTGTGTTGTGTAAGTGTCTTGGCATGTCACCTCACTTTTCCCACCCACACACCAACCATGTGAGGATGTGGCTAAACATGGTGTAATCTTTCATGACACAAAGAACCTTTGTCCCCAGGCCCGGAGCAGAAAGGTTTGGGGTGATTTTTTTTGCCATTTTCTCAGATTTTCCAGTAATTGCTTTATATCATTATTTATCGTTCTTATACATTTAGTACATTGACCGTAGGCTGAAGTAGGTTTTACTGTATGATGTGTCTGAGGTGTCTCCATAGGTGTGAGCGTATTAACAGAATTGATCTCAATTTAGCGAATAACGAAAAAATGTCTTACGCTAAATCGAGTTTGTTATATCAGATTCTGTTAAATCGGGAGTACTGTATACTGTACATGTGTAAGCTCCCAAGGACAGTACAGAATTACTGTTCAAGCATTATAATAATGTTTATTCTTATGAGAATAACACTAGATTTTTTTCCAGATAGAATTAAATGCTATATTCCAACACCTTTCACATCTCTGGTTACTTCCCTGTCATAAGGTGTGGCCTTAGGTAAAATCTACTCCACACCTTTCACTCTTAGAAGAATTCTGTACTTGATCTATTAAAACAATTTGTTAAATTTGTTCAGGCATGACTCAAGTTAAACAGTAAACTCTTGATGCAGTGTAACATAAACATATAGAATGGGTAAGAGTTACTTATCCCCCATATTTGCGAACTCCACATTTGAAAAATCACTTATTCACGGAAAAATTATTAGTGACCCTTTATTTAAGATTCACAATCAAAATTCAGCTATTCGCGAGGCTATTAGAAATTTTTTGACCGACCATTGACAGAAGTGCAACTCCCACACACACTCCATGGTTAGTCAGTTCTCTCATGTGTGATGCACTGTCCTCCCCCTCTCAATCAACCCAGTAAATGGATGTTGGAAGGGAGGATGCTGCAGCACCCAAATATTTTGGGTATAAGATGTTTTACATTGCACCACAGAGTATATAGGGCACCAGAATTAATATTTAGCACTCACTGATAAAATTTGGTTCCCATGGTACTGATCCAGTAACACCCAAAAACCTCCCCCATTCATGTCAGGCTACTGTATGCAGCACATCTACACTTTTATAGTAAATCCAATGAACCCTTTTGTCCCGTTCCGTAAAAATTCTAATATAGTCCAACAATCCGAACACAACTGAAGTCATTTATTTGTGTATCTGCCACCAGTAGAGCTATAACCACTTTGTTAACAAAAATTGCTATGATAAACAATAATATTGAAACATAGCATATCATAAAATACAATAGCATGTATTTTATGTAAAAAAAAAAAAAAAATAGCTCCTTCCACACTCAAACCACCACCTAACAGACGCCACAAAGTTCAGCCCTGCAGTCAACCAGCTGACCGACACGTGTATATGCTGTAACGCCACATTGGGGAGGGGGGGGGTGAAAGCGAGATGGCCACGCAGTAGTGTAGTAGAGCTTACTGCCTCCACGCACGCACGTACACACGCACGCACACACACACACCTTAGTGACCTCACTGAGTGAGGACGTGTCTCCTGGCGCTCAGCAGCAGCCAAGGTCATCACGTTGACCTGTAGTTACTTAAGGTAGTTCAGTACTTTTACGGGTAGACAGTGCGTATTTTCAAGGTGTCAGTGACTGTAAGTGCCAGACTTGTGAATATGTGTGTTCCAGTGCCACGATATCGTCGCACCGACCTGTTTCGGCTGGAGTCTGGTGCCGGCTATCCTCCACCCCACACCATCACTCTACTAAAGGCGCTGAGTATCTTCCACAACCGCGGCTGCAGATGGGGTCGCCGCATTCCCAGACGAATCCCTATCATCACACCGAGCAAGCATAGGAAAGTTAAGCCAGTACGTGAAAGACAGTGTACTCGCTAAGAAGTGCCGTAACTATGGTACAGCCTACCATCCCTACTGCTGTCCAATGTCACATCTTTATGCAACAAGGTGGAGGAGGTCAGTGTCACAGTGAAGTCAGTTGGTGCAAAGTATTGTGGCGGTTACCAAGGCGTGGCAAATTGTTCCTGAGATCTGTGCCATAGAAAACTATGAGTTATTTCACCACCTTAGAAAGGACAGAAGAGGTGGTGGTGCAGTTCTGTACTGTCGCAGTGACCTCAAACCATTACCCCTAGGTGTTAATGTACCTTAAGATATAGAAGCCTTGTGGGTTCAGGTCACTCCCACCTCCCACCCCCGCCAGCTTGCCTCCCTCATTGTCTGTGTATGCTATCATCCCCCCCCCCCGCACCAACCGCCAATGTACTGATTACTCATATTATAGACACTGCTGACTCCCTGAGATCCAGATTTCCATGTGCTAAACTAGTGATATGCGGTGACTTCAATGAGTTAGACATCAGTGACATCACCCAACACCTCCACCTTACACAAATAGTTGACTTTCCGACACATGGCAATGCCACCCTTGACCTCATTATGACTGATCTCGGTAACCACTACCTTCCCCCCCAGCCGCTGCCTCCCATGGGACGCAGCCCCCACCTGTCCCTATTGTGGTCACCTACCCCCACCTTCTCTCCACCGCCAGTTGCCACCAGGTCTTACCGACCCACCCCCGACTCTGCTATGCGGCGTTTTGGACAATGGATAACCCGGTATCCCTGGACTGAAGTGATCACGATAGACGATGTGCAGAACAAGCGGGATAATAACCTGGACACAATCACCAAAGCCTACCACCACTTCTTTCCAGCCAAGACACTGAGGATCCACCCCGATGATGTCCCGTGGATTACGCCCCGCATAAAAAGACTTATTGAGCAGCGCAACAAGGCATACTACACCAACAACCGCCTGTACAAAAGTCTACGTAACCAGGTCATCAGGGAAATCAAGTCTGCCAAGAAGACTTATTATCCCAGGAAAGTGCACGGCCTCAAGGAAGTCGGCATCGGTCAGTGGTACTCCAAGGTAAAAGATCTCTGTGGTCTCAACTATCAGTCTCCGACACTTCCTTTCATCTCACATTTACCTAGTGAGGAGGCATTTGAGATAACTAATAACCACTTTGCTACCATATGTCATACCTTACCCAGTCTTGACCTCACTCTCCTCCCAGCTTACTTACCTTCCCCCTCCCCCCTCCCAGTGTTCAACCATATGAAATCGCCAACAAACTCCTGAAATTTAAATCCAAACGCTCCACGACCCCAATTGACCTCCCAATCAAAATATACAAGGAGTTTGCAGTCAAACTTGACCACCCACTCTGTTCTATAATTAATGCATCCCTCAGACAAAGCAAATGCACTAATGAATGGAAAACCGCATTTGTAACCCACATCCCCAAGGTCACCACCCCACAGTCCCCTAACGACCTTAGGCCAGTTGCCATTATCCCCACACCCAGTCTATTTTGTGAGGACTTTGTTTTTGAGTGGGCATTTGCCAGTATCTATCAGGCAATTGATCCACAGCAATTTGGCAATATGAGGACCTCTTCTACATCACGCTGCTTGGTGAGTTTTCTGGATTTTCTGCACAAAAACTTGCAGAAACGTAAGACATCACTGGCCGTTGCCCTTGTGGACTTCAGGAAGGCCTTTGACCTTGTTGATCACTGCACTGTTATCAACAAGGCTATTGCACTAGGGCTGCCCACCAACCTGGTCTCATAGCTCACTGATTTCTTGAGTGGAAGTCGCCAGGCGGTGAGGTATCAGGGCTTGGTCTCCACATTCCAACACCTTACCTGCGGTGTTCCCCAGGGGACCAAGATGGGACCACTGTGCTTCCTCATCCTGATCAACGACGCTCTATCGGACACTCCTCACAGGTGGAAGTACGTGGATGACTACACTGTGGGGGTTTCAGTGGACTACACCACACCAGACTACTCATCGCTACAAGGCACCCTGGAGAGGCTACAGGCATGGACTACGGAGAACAAGGTCACCATCAACCACACCAAAACCGTAGTCATGCACATCAATACCGCCACCACTCCAGTGCAAGCCCCAGCAGTCACAGTGGGTGCCCATCCTCTCCAGCTGGTGCAGTCTGCCAATCTCCAGGGTGCAACTATAGACAACAAACTTGACTGGAAGGCCCACGTAAATAACACAGTCAAGGCAGCCTCGTACCGTCTCTACATGCTACGACGACTTAGGTCATTTGGGACGCCCATGCCAGAGCTGAGTACCATCTACAACGCCTTTATTCTCCCCAAACTAACGTATGCGTCACCAGCCTGGTCGTCTTCTCTCAACTCCACCCAACAACGTCAGCTAGAGAAGGTACAGAAAAAGGCCTGCAGAATCATGCTCGGTGCAGATTACTCCGGCTACAACAACGCTCTCTCCACCTTGGAAATGCCATCCTCAGTGACCTCCACCACCAAGCACTGGAAAGGTTTGGCATTGGACTACTGCACCACCCTCGACATCGCCACCTCCTGCCACCTGCAGCTCCCCACCCAACTCGAGAAGTCCGCCACTTCAACAAAATTCAGCCCATAAGAGCCCGCACAGATAGATATAAGAACAGCACCATCCCATCTATTGTTAAAATAATAAACAACTCCTGATTTATGTACTGCACAGCCCTGTAAATGTATTCAATGCATATTAGTATATCATTATGTCTAAATCAAATGTAAGTCTGTATATTTTCAGCCACTGGCTGCAACTCTATTAATAAACCGTTTATTATTATTATTATTTATCTCACACACCCCCCCCCCCCCCCCATGGTCTTCATTTGTCTTTTATAGTTTTATATTATACAGCTGCTCCCCAACTTACGACGAGGTTAGGGACCCAAATCCAGGTCGTAAGTCGAAATGGTCGTAAGTCGAAAATGCTTAAATAATACATAGAAAATCTAAAATGTGTCTCTCTTTTTCTGCTCAGCACCACAAAACTCTCACTTTTAAGCTTGCCAACCATTTTAAATGTGAATTACAAACGAAAATTTTGCCAGTGCACAGCGCAATCACTGACGTTGGGACTCGAAAATACATAATTTGACAGAATTTTGGTACGACTGAGGCGGTCGTATGTCCGGGTGGTCGTAAGTCGAGTAGGTCGTAAGTTGGGGAGGAGTTGTAGTTTCATCATTTCCAACCCACATTAGAGTATTGTAATTTTTATTCTTTCTCTGCATTAAAGAAAAAATTTTACTCGGGTAGACTATAATACAGTCGACCCTCGTTAAAACGGACTAATAGGGGGGAAGGGTGTCCGTTTTAGCCGATTGTCCAAATTAACTGATTTAGGGGTTAATATTGCATTATACAGCTATGTGTATGTTTATTTGAATGCCCCGTCATAAAAGTCCGTTTTTTCTCACTTCAGCCTCCTGAGTTGTCCCTTTTCTCTTAATCTTAGAGTGCAACAGAGACTGTTATATCTTAGTAGTGACACAGAATTTGATATTGCAACTGGGGTTGCAATTGTTGCGGCAACTTAGGTATGTCTGATTACAGTTGGAATACAGTATTCAAGATCCATTGTGAGTGATGTTTAAAGCTTCAACTGTCTTTATGGTTGGTAAAACTTGTCAAGTCTGTCAGTCTGAATGGCATGTGTGAGGCCTTGTGTTTGTACAACCGCTAAATATATAAATATATAATGTTATGATAATTATCAGAAACACATAGGCATAACGAGGTTTATTGCAAAGTGATGAAAAGGATACTGTACAGTGGCTAGTCCACAAAACATGTAGCCATGTCTCTTTATTTGAGTGCCTCATCATAGTAGTCCATTTTCTCTCACTTCAGGACGCCCGAGTCGTCCGTTTTCTCTTAATCTTAGAGTGCACCAGGGATTTTGTTATTTCTTAGTAGTGACACAGAATTTGAAATTGCAACCCCAATTGCAACTGGGACAATCACAGAACCAGAAATTTGATATGGACAGTTCAGATTTCCTCCGATTTATCCGAAATCCGGATTAAAGGGGTCCGAATTAACGAGGGTCGACTGTACTGTATATTGAGTAATATAGGTTATTAAATATTTATTTACAAATTCAGACTTGAATTATATGTAAAGAAAATAGTTATTTTTGTTAAAATTTACTAATTGTTTTACAAAAACTTATTCCACTTAAACATCAACACCATCTCTGAAACATTGATTATTTCTAACCCAAAATATTATGAAAAGAATGATAATCTTGGTAGCCATTGCACCATAACCTAATTTTCAATATGGTATTAAATTCAGTATTTGTGAATTCACAACTCACGACAACTTCCAAGAACATAACCCTCACAAATAAGGGGAGATAAGTGTACTGCACTGTACTTCAGTAAACATACACAAATGGGAATATACCCCCAGAATGGAGCCAATATTAAGGGCCAAACTGACAAAACATCTCCAACTTTACAAAACTTGTGAGCTGGGAGTGAAGTTCACTAACAATTGAACCTAAAAAACACACTTCCATATACAATGTGAGATATACAACTTGCTCAGGGATATTCATTAACTTCTGCCACTGATCCAATTTCTTCAGTTATATCAATTATATTTTTTCAGCACTTTATAAAAACTGTACATTACAGTATAGTAGTTTTAATTTTGTTTAAATAAGCAAATATGTAGGGTGCAGGGGGTCAACAGTACTGTACAGCATGCCCTTCAAATTCGCGGGGATTAGGTTCTCAATATGGCCGCAAATCGCCAAATTCGTGATTAACATTTGCTGACAAGAGGCGGGGGGGGGGGGTTACATTTTTACTTGTGTACAAAGAAATGTGTATTTCTTTTATGTGTTTGCCCTGAGGACAATTATTTCTTTTACCTGTATGGTATATGTATGTATGTATGTGTGTGTGTGTGTGTGTGTGTGTAATAATAATAATAATAATAATTAACGGTTTATTGAAAGAGCTTGGCAGCCAGAAGGCTGAAAATATACAGTTACATATTTGGGGAATGGGTTACGAATTACAAATAATATACAAGTAACATAAGTGACACAAATAAGACATATAAGAACTTAGATGGGGAAAAGCTCAAACTACAGTTCATTTCAACATAGTGACAGTGTTACAGTATTACAAGTTATTGATAATTTTTACAATGGTTGGGACTGGGCTGTTCTTATAGCGATCAGTTCGTGCACGTATGGGCTGGATGCGGTTGTGGTGTCGCACAGCAATTCTCGGACAAGGGATCTCAGGTGGTAGTAGGAGCCGGTGTCGGGGATGGTGTAGAAGCTTCTTACCAAATTTGCAGATGAGGTCGTGGTGATGGTCAGTGAGAGTCGAAAGGGTCAGTGTGTTGAGCGCTTCTTGATGTGTGGAGTAGGAGGGGGAGAGAATAATCTTGCATGCCCTCTTTTGCACTTTTTCTAGGTGTTTACGTTGTGTGGCATTTAGGGAGGAAGACCAGGTGGGGGAGGCATAGGTGAGCTTGGGAAGTATGAATGTTGTGTAAACACTGAGGAGCTCGTGTGCAGGAACTCCGAGGGACTTGAGTCGGCGGAGGAGGTGGAGACGGAAACTGGAGGATTTGACAACTTCATTGACGTGTGGTTTCCAATTTAGTTTGTTGTCTATGGTGACGCCGAGGAGCTTCGTGGAATCTACAACCTGGAGTGTGTTCGGACCTAGAGTAATGGAAGGAGGTGGGACAATGTCGGAGGAGAGGTTGATGTGCATAACCATGGTCTTGGTATGGTTGATGGTGACATGGTTGTTGGTGGCCCAGTTTTGGAGACTGTTCAATAAATCCTGAAGGGCGGTATAGTTGGGAGCAGAATTGTTGACGCTGATCTCAATGGTGGAGTCGTCGACATATTTCCAGCGAGCAGGGGTTTCTCTTAGGGCATCATTGATGAGCATAAGGAAGCAGAGTGGTCCCATCTTGGTGCCTTGGGGGACGCCACAGGTGAGTGACTGAGAGGTGGAGACAGCCCCTCGGAAGCGTACAGCTTGGCGTCGGTCACTGAGGAAGTCTGTAAGCCATGGTATGAGGCTTCTTCGAAGTCCGAGGTCAATAGCTTTGTTGATGATTATATTGTGGTCGACTAGGTCGAACGCTTTAGTGAAATCAATGAAGGCGACAGCTACAGACGTTTTTCGTTTCTCGAGATGGCGGTATATGTAATCGAGAAAGCTGACAAGACAGTGAGTGGTGGAGGAAGTTTTCATGTTGCCAAATTGCTGAGGGTCTACGACTCCTGCAATATCAGCATAAGCCCAGTCGAACACAAAACTTTCACAGATTAGGCTGGGTATTGGGGTGATTGCAATAGGTCGTAGCTGATTTAAGGATTGTGGGCTGGTTGACTTGGGCACTGGTGATACATAAGAGGTTTTCCAGTCAGCTGGGCATCTGGCTTGACTGAGAGAAGCATTGATGATGGAGCAGAGGGGTTTAGCAAGCTCCGGGGAGAACTCCTTGAAGAGTTTCATTGGTAAGTCAATGGGGGTGGTAGAGCGTTTTAATTTTAGTTTGTCCAGGCGTTTTGCTACGTCAAATTCTTCTACTAAGTCAGTGGGAAGGGGGGCTGGTAGGTAAGCAGGGAGAGTGGTTGTGTCAAGCCGTGGGAGCGTCTGGCATATAGTAGCGAAATGGTTATTTGTTTGCTCAGCTGCGTCAACACTAGTGAGATGGCTAAGGAAGGGGAGGGGGTGTGTCTTATTGTTTAGTCCACAGAGTTCTTTAAGCTTACCATACCATTGACTGATGTTGGTCTGCTTCAGGTGTTGTAATTTGGTTGGGTAGTGGGACTTCTTTGCAGTGCGTATTTCGCGGATGACTCGGTTGCGAAGTGACCTGTAGCGGATGTGGTCATTGAGATGAAAGGCTCTGTCTCTCTGTTGCATAAGTCTTTTGATCCGAGGTGTGATCCAGGGCAAGTCAGCTGGGTGAGATCTGACGGACTTCTCGGGGAAGAAGTGGTGGTGAGCTTGCGTGGTGGTGTTGGTATAATTTATCCATTTGGTTTCCACGTCATCCACGCTAAGTACTTCAGTCCAGGGATGGTGAACTATCCACTGCCCGAAGAGGCGCACTGCAGAGTCAGTAATCGGCCTGTAGGTCTTGATGTAGGGTCTCTGTACTTGAGTGGGAGTGGCAGCTGGGGACCAGAGCACTGATAAGTGTGTGCTACACCCGATAGGAGGCATTGGTTGAGGTGGTTGGTACTGGTCCGCTAAGTCAGTTAAGATAAGGTCAAGGGTATTTTGACCGTGTGTGGGGAAGGTCACAACTTGTGATAGTGATAGCTGGTCCTGGATATCAGTGGTGTCAATTTCATTTAAATCCCCACATAATACTAACTTGGCACATGGGTACCTAACTCTGAGGTGGTCTGAGGTGGTGATGAGATGATTGATAAGAGTGTCTCTGGTGGGTGATCGAGGCGGATGGTATGCCACACAGATTATAATGGAGGCGGTGTTGCGTGGGTGGGCCCGTAACACGACACGTACCCATAATGCTTCCACATCTGCTGGGACTTGAACATCCAGGCGTGACGGGCGTAGGTCATCTTGACAGAAGAGGGCAACGCCCCCTCCGCGTCTTTGTGAACGAAGGTGATGAAAGAGTTGATATCCCTCAATATGACACGTTTCAGGCACAATTTGCCAAGCCTCACATATGGCAACGACGCTCGCGGCGGTTGACCTGACTGTAGTTGCCAGTTCGTCGAACTTGTTAGCTAGGGAAGTGACGTTGGATAGCAGTAGAGACGGGAGATCATACCATATCCGTGGAACTTCAGTGTGGTGGTATGGTCTGTCAGGGGTGGGTTTCTCCGGTTTCCTAGTGGAGGTTACGGTTCTAATGGGCTTATGTGCATGACGGCCTTGTCTACGGCTCCGTGCGTGGAAAATGTTCAGTGACTTGAGTAGCGCAATAACACTGCCATCAGGATAACCGTTCCCACGCTTTAGATGGTACAGAGTGCGTCGGGAGTAAGTGATTGGTGGCCATCTGTTGATATCTGTTGTGGGCGGACGGAAGTGTTTGTCACTGGCGGCACTTTGAGGGACACTGACACTGGTAGACATCTGTTAAGATTTGTCAGTCGTAAAGACGGTGGTCTTTGTCCCTGGTGCTTGGGGGCGCCGACACAGTTATCACGATATATGTAAACACCGCGGTGGTCCTTGTCACTGGCACTTTAAAGGTGACCGATAAAGTGCCCACTGTCTGACTTTTCCTTGGGGTGCACTATCGGGCACTGTATGGTAATCACTTATTGCACTGCTCCGTAATCAATCGTTCACTAATCACTAGAATGTTTTGCTGAATCGATCCTGGTGTAGTAAGGCTGGTAGGGCGTTGGGGTATAGCAGGGGGGGGTGGGCAGGGCCAAACAGACTCGGCCTGGCTGCTAAAACCGGGAGCGCCTCCGGGGCACGTCCTGTCTCACTGAGGGTTGACAAGTGTGTGTGTGTGTGTGTGTGTGTGCAATCAAAGAACAAACGTTGCATCGCGGTTTTGTCCAAAGATTAAATACAACTCGTGAAACATTATGAGAGCCCCCTACCACAAGGCAGAGCGCACCAAAAGTTTAGCCCTTCGGCATATGTTTCCACCAAATTTCACGACACGACTTTTGTCTTTCATTGCGCACACACACACACACACACACACACACACACACACACACACACACACACACACACACACACACATGCTATAAGAACAGCCCAGTCCCAACCATTATAAAAATTATCAACAACTTGTAATCAACCATTGTATGTATTCACTCCCAGCCAATCTTACCTTTTTGACTGTCACTATGTTGAAATGCCCTGTAGTATAACCTTCTCCCCACTTAGTTATTATATATCATACAGTATACAGGTACTCCTCGACTTACGACCACCTGGACATACGACTGCCGCAGTCGTATAAAATATTTTTCAAATTACGTATTTTCGAGTCCTAACGTTAGTGATCGAGCTGTGTACTGACAATTTTTTTTTGTAATTCCATTTAAAATAGCTGGCAAGCGTAAAAGTGAGAGTTCTCGTGGTGCTGAAAAGAAAAATAGACACCCAGTTTAGATTTTCTATGTATTATTTTAGCATTTTTGACACGACCAATTCGACTTACAACTTGGTTGTCGGTCCCTAACCCCGTCGTAAGTTGAGGACTGACTGTAGTCTGGACTTACACGGTTTTTGTTTACGCGTTTGGTCATTTACACGGTGCCTTGCCAGAATGAAATGTTTTAATTATGCAGTAAATTTCATCATTTACGCGGCGAGCGGCTGGAGAGGTCCAGACCACCGGGCCATTTTTTACTCACTCGGTCCATTCTTGACCATACGCAGGAAGCGGCGCGGTGAGGGGTGCGCATTAGGTCGCTCTTACGTTATCGCTGACGTTATATGACGTATCGGACTGTGATTGGGCCACGCATCCCTACCATCCACGCATTCCCTCCGCTGCTAGCTGTGCTTGGTCTAATGTAACATGACGTGCCCTGCCACCAGAGGGTAGAAGTCACTGACCTAGCCGGGCCTGTCTCATTGTTCTCAGTCCGCGTATACAGTTTTCTCTTGTGCCCGCTATTCCCCTCACAATGGCTTCCGCTGGACCCCCACCACCCCAGAAAAACCTTGAATTACCTGGACCAAGCCATGATTATGTGAAGGAAATCATCGAGTTAGGGGAGAAAATTAAGCTCATCCTTGACAACGACCCATAACAACTAAAGTTATGGAGCCGTATATCCAGATCTATCTCGACAACATCAATGCTAGTCGTCAACATAGTATTAAGGACTTCTTCGCCCGCAACCCACCACAACAACAGCCAGCCCAAGTCAGTGATAGTGAGGATATGGACTTCGAGGGGTTTGTCTGGGAGGCCCTGCAAACCTCTGCGAGTAGTGAAAGTGATTCACCGGAGGGCAACTAATCTGCCCTCTACCTCGGAACCAGCCGCCATCCACGTGTGCCGACCCATCTTTTCTACTAACATAAGTGTTAATAAACCTAATATTATTGATATTTCTCTTAAATATTAATTGTGTGTGCATAAAATCATAAAATTATATGTTTATTTTTACTACAACGTAGGTATTGTGTCGGAAAAAGTGGAGTTTGGGGGTCGGCCCAGTCTCTATTTCAATTAATCGCTTATGTTCTGTTATTTCGTTTACATGTTTCTCGCTTTATGAGGACCTCCACGGGTTCAATTGACCGCGTAAATGCAGACTATACTGTATTTGTATCACTTATGTTATTTGTCAATTAAGTGACCCATTCCCCAATTATGTAGCTGTATATTTTCAGCCTTCCGGCTGCCATGCTCTTTCAATAAACCGTTAATTATTATTACAGCATTATTATTATTATTATTAAAATGCATAAAAATAAGTAATAATAAGGAAATTCTCTCACAAATACAGGTTGACAACCCTTTATCCGAAATTCCAAAAACCGATAAGCTCTGAAAACCGCAAGTTTTTTTGTGGAGCAATTATTATTATTATTTTTTTTTTTTTGGTAACAGCCCACCCGGGCACAGGTCACTGACCCACATCGGGGCCTGGGGGGTGAAAATGTAATAGTAATAATAATTATAATAATAATGATAATACAGTAATAATAATAACTATTCATAGTAAATAAAAATTTTAATAAAAAACACAAAAATAAAATAAGAATGATAACAATGATAATAATAACAATAATACTGTAATAATAAAATAATACAGTAAAAGTCCAAAAATCCGGATGCCAGGAATCCGGACCACCCGAGAATCCGGACTTTTCGAAAACTCAAACTTTTTAAATTTAGCGGGCTTTTGTGGGTTATGTGAATGAATGGAGTTGCTTTAAAGAATTAATTTACATAATTCTAATTATAAAATTAATTGTAAATTATAGGTAGCTAATTTTGTTAGTTTTGTAATTAGCTTGAACTGAAATGTAAAATTTGAGGCACCATAAATCTTTTGTGTGTACGTGTGCATGCGTGAATGCCACAGCTGCACAACGACAACAAACGACCACACGATCGCCACTTTAAAACAAGCAATCAAACTGTGACAACGTAAGTAATTTTGAGTCCTACTCTTTCCATGTACAGAGTACAAGCCCATAATAATGGCCCCTAAACTAGATAAACTTCGTTGTGTGAAGAGAAAGAAGAACACATTGAAATTTAGTGACAAACTTGAAATAATTAAGAAACTAGAATGTAATGTGAGCAATGCTGTTCTAATGGAAACATACAACATTGGAAAGTCTACAATTTATGATATAAAAAAGGCAAAGAATAAAATTCTAGAATTCACAGCTTCTTCTGAGCCTTACATTAAAATTGCTGAAAGAAAAAGTTTACATTGGCCCAAATTAGAAAATCTTGATAAAGTGTTGCACGAATGGTTTTTGTTAAAACGATCTGAATGTATGGCAATTTATGGGCTGATGCTTATTGCCAAAGCAAAATCTTTTAAGGAGCAAATGAACATTGAATCAGAGTGCGCATTTAGTGATGGATGGCTTAGGAATTTCAAGACTCGTCATGGTATTAGACAGTTTGTTTACATTTTTGTCTAGTGTTGACTTTATTTTTCTTTAAAACTGCTCGTTTTGATAAATGAAGCATGCTTTATTTGATGTACCTGTTCATCTCTTCTTTATTCCTCCTTAAATTTTAATTTTAAAAGTACTGCCTGAGAATCCAGAAAATCCGAAAATCCGGACCGACCCAATCCCCAAGCAGTCCGGATTTTTGGACTTCCACTGTAATAATAATAATTAAGAAATACAAGAATGAAAAAAGATCAAAAGTGAGAAACACGACCTAGACCTACCTATGAATAATTATTATTATTATTATTATTATTATTATTATATATATATATATATATATATATATATATATATATATATATATATATATATATATATACTGTATATATATATATATATATATATATATATATATATATGTATATCACCTACAGTGATTTACTTGCATATATATATATATATATATATATATATATATATATATATATATATATATATATATATATATATATATATAAATATATATATATATATATATATATATATATATAGTCAATCCTCATATTACGCGGTCCCGCATTCCGCGTTTCACCGTTAACGCGGTGCCTTGCCAGAACCTACCTAACATGCTCACATTCCGCGGTTGTGAACCCCATTACGCGGAGAGCGGCTGGCAAGCCGCGCCATTATTGGATCCAAACCTCCCGCCATCCGCCATGTTGTGTAAGAGGCGCGAAAATGGTGCGTACAAGGTCGCCCAGTCATCCAAACATTATCAGTTCTTCACCCGCCACCCACTACAGCCGGCCCAAGTCAGTGATAGTGATAATTATAGTGAGGATATGGACCTATATGAACTTTGGGGGGTTTGACAAAGAGGCCCTGCAAGCCTCTGTGGTAGATAGTGATACAATTGATACAAGTGATACAGGTGAGGGCCAATAATCTGCCCTCTGCCTCGGAACCAACCGCCCATCCCCGTGTGCCCAGCCATCTTTTCTACTAATGTAAGTGTTAAAAAACCTAATATTATTGATATTTCTCTTAATTATTAATTGTGTGTGCATGCCATCATAAAGTTAAGATAATATTTTCACTACAACATAGTTGTGTGTCGTCAAAAAGTGGAGTTTGGGGATCGGCCCGGACTCCATTTCAATTAATCCCATATGTTATGTTATTCACTTTACGCGTTTCTCACTTTCCGCGGTACCCTCCGGGTTACATTAACCGCGTAATATGAGGATTGACTGTGTATATATATATATATATATATATATATATATATATATATATATATATATAATATATATATATATATATATATATATATATATATATATATATAAAAAACCCTAACCATTCGGAAAACTGAAAAATTCCAAAAACCGAAATGCATCTGGTCCCAAGGATTTCGGATAAGGGATTGTCAACCTGTACCATATTTGCCGACATAAAAGATGCACCCCTATTTTAAAAGGATATTTTGTGGATTTTTTTTTTTTTTTAGTAAGTTTCGTCACACAATTATTGAAAGTGATTTTAAAGTGGTTTTGTAGGGGAAACATATGATTTTGTGCATGTAAATGCAACATATACTGGAATCAAGTAGTTAATCATATTACCATTAAAATAAAGCAACAATAATGAGATGTGTTCCCAAGTGTGACCTTTTCATATCTTTTGCTTTTTACCCTCTTCTCCCAACTCCCAAAAATACAATTACAGTTGTACACAACTTAACGCGGTCAATAGAACCCAGAGGGTCCCGTGTTAAGTGAAATCCGCGTTAAGTGAATAACAGAACATATGGGATTAATTCCAATAGAAACCGGCCCGACCCGCAAACTCCACTTTTTGAAGACATATAACTGTGTTGTAGTAAAAATAACATCTTAATTTTATGATGGTACATGCACACAATTAATACTTAAGAGAAATAGAGAAATACAGTCGCCAAGTTAATGTCCATTCAAATAATGGACTCAACTCCCTCCCCCTCTCACACTACACTGCCGGCTCTTCCCTCTCTGAGAAATTTTTGGGGGAAAACCACTAAATTTTAATAAATAATACCTCAAACTAAAGTTAGGATAATACAATTGACATTGCTGGATTCCTTGTAAGACCAGGAATATTTTGAATATAAATGTCATATATTTTGCACAAAAGATAACATAGTTACCCAGAGAAAAAATTTTATCTAAAATTTGTATGTCTAATGCAAAATATATGATGTTTATATTCAAAATGATCACCAAATTATAAGAATTCCAGCAATGTAAATTATATTCTGACCGGGTAATTTGTATGAATTTTATGAGCTAAAACAAATATCTTCAGTTAATAAAAAAAAAAATAATCTTCACAACACTATCTGTCAATCAAAGTACCCCACCTTGCCTCCCCCCTCTTCCAACCAGGCGGTCAGTCCCAACCCTCCCCCCCACCCCCCACCAATCCTCCCTTCAAGAGATGTGGGGTGAAAAAAATAAATTTTAACATTTTGTATTAAATAATACCTCAGATTAAAGTTAGGATAATATAATTGACATTGTTGGATTCCTTGTAAGACCAGGAATATTTTGAATATAAATGTAATATATTTTGCATAAAAGATAACATATTTACTCAGAAAACATTTTATCTAAAATTTGTATGTCTAATGCAAAATATATGATGTTTATATTCAAAATGATCATCAAATTATAAGAATTCCAGCAATGTAAATTATATTCTGACCGGGTAATTTGTATGAATTTTATGAGCTAAAACAAATATCTTCTGTTAATAAAAAAAAAAAAATATTCTTCACAGGGTAACAGATGGTCGGTCGGTCCCTCCCTCCCCCCCACCCCCCACCAACCGTCCCAAGGAGATGTGTGGGAAAACCAGAATACTTAACTTTTTTTGTAATAAATAATACCTCAAACTAAAGTTAGGATAATATAATTGACATTGCTGGATTCCTTGTAAGACCAGGAATATTTTGAATATAAATGTCATATATTTTGCACAAAAGATAACATAGTTACTCAGAGAAAAAATTTTATCTAAAATTTGTATGTCTAATGCAAAATATATGATGTTTATATTCAAAATGATCACCAAATTATAAGAATTCCAGCAATGTAAATTATATTCTGGCCGGGTAATTTGTATGAATTTTATGAGCTAAAACAGGCAGTCAGGCAGGGTGGCGGGTGGGGCAAATCTAAAAATAGCTTCTCGAGCCGGACACTCACCGCGTATATGTGGAAAAAATCCGTGTTAAGTGAAAGTTCAGCTCTGGCGAGGCACCGCGTATATGATAAAACGCGTTAAGTGAAACCGCGTTAGGCGGGGTAATACTGCAATGAAAATTGCAAACTATATTCTTTAAATAATGTTTCTGAATGCACCTTATACAATATAAATGAATAACAATTTGGTCACACAAGAGGAGATGGGACGCCATTGTTTTCGTTCGTGTTTACAGCCAGGAGTCTGGGACGATAGTTCTACACGAAAAAATTAAGAAAATAAGACCCTGGTTGTAGCTGTAGTAAAATTAATGTAAAAAAATAATATGTTTTAAATAATGTTATTTAATGTTAATAAATGGAACAATAGAAGTAGCTAACCACTAATGGCAAAAAAAAAAAAAAAAAAAAAAAAAAAAAGATGGATTGGGAACGGCAACATATACGTGCGCATTTAAGGATATCGCATCATTTATATTTTTTTCAGAGATATGTACAAAAGATTCATTATTGTTTATTACTGAATTAATCTTTATACAGGGGTCAGTCGGTTAACGAACGGTTTGATTAACAAAATTTTGGTTAACGAATTACCTCCCATAAGGATCTTCAATTTGGTTAACGAACAAAACTTTGATTAATGAAATCCTAATGAACATCACGTTTTGTTGTGAGCATCAGCTGATGGGCTAGTCTGCCAATTCAGTAATCTGTTCTATGTTTACATTCATTTCCAGTGGAGTAAATATCAAGAAAGTTGTGCTCTTTAATATTTTTGCATTTTTTATATTAAAATTCAACATAATGATATATGCAGTAAATGGAACTAGTTTTTTGTGCACCCATCAGCCGCTTGACTCAGCCACCAGGCATCAGTTGGGCTTTGTTGACAGTGGAGCGAACATCTATTTTATTGGTGTCTTGAATATTTTTGCATTTTTACATTGAAATTATTGGTCATTCTGAAATTTAGTTAACATGTTGATAATATATAGCACAGTGCAGTGTTGATCTAAATAAAATAATCTTGAATTACACCTAGTGAACTTAAAATTTTATTGGTGAAATGACGGCATCAAGCATGGGTCTACTGAAAAGTGATTTCTCCTCCATCCCCACTTCCTTCTCGTCTCCCTTCTCCTCCACCCCCACTTCTAATTCCCATCATCATCATCAACCAGGAACCTTCTACATACACACCTCAAAGTAAGTGTACTTTACTGCATTTTTTTTTTACTTTGTATGTACTTTTCTGTGAACTGGAACCAATTACCTAATATCCCATTGAAACAATGGATTCGGTTAACGAACGACCCTCTGGAACGAATTGTGTTCGTTAACCGAGGAACCACTGTAGATGCGAAGTGAACCATATACAATTCATTAATAATAAGTAGAATATTAAAACACACAAGAGGATAAGAGACGGCGTTGTTGTCAGTGTTTACACCCATAATGTCAGTTTTCCACCTGAAACTGAAGAAAATAAGACCCTGGTTGTTATTGTAGTTAAATTAATGTAAAAAATATGTATGTTTTAATTAAAGTTATTTAATGTGCAGTAGAAGTAACCACTGATATTAAAGAAAAAGTGAGACTGATAGTGGAACACCAATGTATATGTGCGCACTCAAGGAAGCATAGTCATTTATCTTAAGAATATGTATAAAAGAATCATTATTGTTTATTACTGAATATGTATTTGATTGAATTAATGTTTATATATGTGAAATGAACAATGCAATTCATCAATAATACATAGAATACTGAAACACACACAAGGAGACAAGATGGCATTGTGTTCGTGAGTGACGATTGTTCTACATAAGAAACTGAAGAAAATAAGACCCTGGTTGTAGCTGTAGTGAACTTAATTTAAAAAAAATGAATACCTGTATGTATGTTTTAAGTAATGTTATTTAATGTTAATAAATGGAACACTAGAAGTAGCTAACCACTAATGGTAAAGAAATAAAGAGAGACGATTGGGAACGCCAACGTATGAATAGTAAGTGCGTACATGTGAAAACATATCGTCATTTCTCTACATATGAATATGAAAGCAACCCTTATTTACTGTTCATATATGTTTTAACTATTATTTACGAATGTAAAACAAAAATTCTTCTCACCAATGGTGGTAAAGTCTAAAACATAAGGACAGTCAATGATGTTGTGTGCGTTTATACTCAGATGTTGAAGTCATCGGGTTCAACTCTGGCTGAAGCTGTAGCTTTCCATAAAGCTGTTGCTGAAACTGTTACTGAACCTGAAGTTGTTATTGAAGCTGCTTATGATGCTGAATTTGATGGTGTAGCTGAAGTTGATGGTTTAGGCCTTTGAATAATAAAGCTGTCAAAAGAACCTTGCACAGGTGCTTTCTTTTCTCATTATACATCTTTATGTAGAGGTCATTTGTGTTTATTTAAATTTTAATGCTTTGTTCTGTTAATGGAGCCACTTCAGAAAATATGTTCATTGCTTACTCCATATAATATCCACAGACCTCTCACCTTTTTCATATCGTTTTAACACATCTAGTTTCTCGGCTAAGCTTATACACTTTCTATTAACTTTTGAACCAGCACTACCATCACTTGCTCTCTTGCTCATGTTGAATAGGGATGCAAAAATGCTGTAAGAAACCTGAGAAAGGTTTTCTCCTGTTCCTGCTCCAGATGCGTGAAAACAAAAGCCCGCCAGGCTCCGATTATTGTTTACTACTCATTAGCAAGGCAGCTTTTTTGCGCAAGGTGCTCTTCATTTTTTTACATATTTTTATTTATTTATTTTTTTTTATAGTACATAACAGGATTTAGTTATTATTTATATGAAAATGTAATTTTATCTTATTTTTATTATATTTTGGTCGTAAATATGAATGAAATAAGGACGTAAGTTGAATTGGATCCTAAATTAACTAGGGTCTTAAATATGAAAAGTTGATGGTCGAACCATTGTTAGCGGAGGCTTTACTGTATAGTAACATTATACTAACCCAACTCTACCTCTGATCAGAGCAGCTGTGTGGCTTGTTTATATCTTGGTCAAGAGAATTACCAACAGGATGTGACTCATATTTTTAGCTGTGATGTTTTGTGTTGCCGCGATCAGCCACCAGGGTGTAGCACCATCGCTATTGTTTTGGCGTCATTGACTCAGTGCAAATGGCTGACTGGCGGCTGAACTTTCTGCTAACATTTCTTTAATCTTTCTAAAGGCATTTTTCATTTAGATAATAAACAGATGTTTCTTAAAGGTAGTACATACAATCATTAAATAATGTAAGACATGTATCTGGTGTGGGTTACATATGCTGGGGAAGGGGGTACAGTGAGATGTTGTGAGCTTCCCTCTGTCGTTAAGCCAATGCAAGCCATTATTTACGTCTTCTGCAAATTTGCCGTAAGTTTGTGATTGTGATAATTTGGCTTGTTTTTCAGTACTTTATTATGAGTAATATTATTAGTAAAAATTAGTAAAATTTTTGTGTTTAGTGGACTACTGCTCGTCCCAGACTCCCTAGCTAGGCACCTCCGCCTACGGCGCTTGGCCTCCCATCCAAAATAAGGGTACATTAGACGCAGGATAATTTAGGATACACTAAAAACAAAAAAACAAAATGTCTTATACGCCGGCAAATATGGTAATAAGAAACACGACAACAAAATGTAATGTAGAAAACATTTGTCTACCCTCAAGTCAACTCAATGATTTGTTACCAAAGTTGAGTTAGTTAAGTTGCCATACGGTGCCAGTGCCAACTGGGTTGATACATATATCAAACTTACAGAATTTCTTTCTTAGCCATCTAGCCAACCCAACATGAAAGATGTCAGTAATTGTGGTGGTATACAGTATAGTACTTTTTAACAATATGTATGTAGGATGGTGTGTGCATGTAAATGACTAAAAATAAATGAAGAATGCTACATATATCTACCCAAAAATACGAGTTGAAAAAACACCATAATGCCTCACAGCTTGGCCCAACAGCCTAATGATGAGCTAACCTAGCTACAGTGCCATGATTAATCAGTATTAAATATGATTCTATCAGTAAACACTAATAATAATAGTAAAGCCAGTGAAATATGGCCGGGAGTGAGGAGAGTTACAATTGCAGACGACGTGCTAACTAACAGTCACTCCTTTCACCTACCCCTGTTGCCAGGAGTATGTATGGGAGATGCCAGTCATAGCCAGGAGTACGTATGGGAGACATCCATGACCTTTTCTCTCTTCACTTGTTTGGGTGCCTTCCCGCGGCTGGATGAAGGTGGTTGAGGACGTTTGGGAGCCATCACAAGCACAAGGAGCACAGTTGTTATGAGCGCAGAGTAGCACACATGTGAGACGGACGAGTGTTTAGCCCGGACTGAGGCGGAGCGAGCACATGTGGGCCAGCTTCCCGGGACAAGAGAGACCTTGCGGGACGGCACAGAAATCATGCACTCCCTGTACCAGCCGCAAAAATGCCGGTAACTTTGAAACTACCCGCAGACATTCTTGGGTACATCCAGGATGTCATCCGCAGATAATAGAGGACCGCAAAATAAAAATCCACGAATTATCCGGACGTACTGTACTAATAAAATGTTCCTACAAATGGTCAGAAACCTGTCAGAGTGACTACTGTTTCCAGCTCTGACCATCTTAGACTTTGACATCCAGGTCCCACATTGGAAGTTAAACAACTTGTACATCCAAAAGAAAAAATGCGTGTGATATAACACTACTATGAGAGAACTGCTAATTCCTGGAAACGATTCAGAGTGGATACACTGATGGACCCAGTTGTTAGTCTGTGGTACCCTCCAGCCAGAGCACTGAGAGAGAGAAAGACTGGGGCATGGATACAGGAGAGAAAACTCAAAGAACATGGAATTAGCAATAACAGAACAGAAACTATATATGAGGGCCTCAGAAGCACAAGGCAGCAAGCGCCACAGCGGAAGAAAAGGAGTTTACATTGATAGCTTCGTTGAACGGAACAGAGCACTTCTGGGAATGACAGATTTCCGAGGCAACTCTCTCAAAGCCGGAAAAAAATCCCTAGTCCCACGATTTTCCGGGTATTGGAAAAATTTTCTCAGAATTTCAAAAAATTGCCCATTATATTATCTCTCGAACCCAGAAAAATATCCCCCATCCCCAGAATTTTCTGGGTACTGGAAAAATTTTCTGGGAATTTCCGGAAAATGTGCCCCTTGGAAAATTTCAATTCCGGTTATCGGAGAGTTCCGGGTTTGGAGTATTGGAACCAACATATTCTCTAAGTTGAGTTCAGTCTTGTGCAGCTTTGATTTGTGGCCTTGTATAACTCTCACATGGTTGAAAATAGTACTGAAATATGTTTGTTTGTGTACCTAAGAGGACAGTGTTCAGCGTGTCTGCGCACAATCATCACACAAGGCCGCAAGTCTCACCCTACCGCACCGCATCCCTTTAATTTTCATAGCAGCCAATGACAGGTGAGCGTCACCCGCCACACCTCCCAGCTGAGCCAATGACACAGCAAGTAGACCTGCTTCAGCCAATGAGTGTGCGTCTGGAGGATTATGTGTGAATCATCACGCTCCTCTCACACTATGCTAGCTGCCTCGCTTTGTTGTTTCTCAGTCTTCGTGCTAACCATGCACATACTTTGGACGGGCATATACAAGGGCCACGATGTATGACACTCATACACAAAACTTTTACAACAAAAATCTTCAAAATAAAACAAACCCCACCTCAAAATCTTTATTGGTTGTGGAGTAACAAACGAAATATTTTAGGGGCTTGTTTCTCACCTTTTTGAAAAAAATGGCACTTGCGGCCTTGTGATTCTAAGGCCCTCATATAAAGTACCAAGAAACTCGTAAACCTAAAACTGGCATGGTAGCTAATCCATGTGGCCAGAGAGGAATAATCAGTTGGAGAATTAACATCCCAATTTACTAGTGAAGTTGTGCAGTGTTTCTGTGAGCCACCAAGGCTAACTTGTCTGACACCCGCAATAATGAACAACAGTGTCTCAATAGGGTGTGTCATAGGAGGGAAGATCAGCTAAAACTAATGGCCCATCACTTTTTGGTAGATTTTAGTGTATATAAACAGAAAATAATTTCAGTTTCAATATTTTGCAACCTTTTGCTAGGTAAATTTTAGAGTGAAATTTATCGAAAATCTAACGTACAGCTGCATTAGTGCATTACAATTAAATAGTGAACATTGCTTTCTGACTTCATTCCTTAACAACCCAACTAACAATATTTTTTTCTGTTTCAGATTCTGATGCATTTATAAATTGATAATATTTGCGATGGCTGCTTGTGTCAGGACGAGGAACCAAAAATCCAGCCATCTCAGTCACTATTTTGGGTCTGGGAGAGAGCTCCTGAAGTCGGAATTGCCTACATTGAGAGATGCTTTGAGATACGGTGTTTTAATCAGGCAAATCAGTGAAAAGAACCAAAGAACTTACACAAACAAAGACATTACCAGTGATATGACCAAAGCTGTCTTGGCACAGTACACTCTGGCTAACGCTCAGTTCAAGCCTCCAGTCATAACAAGTCAGAAGAAGATTAGTGAGAGACTGCCAGCCAGTTGGGAAAAGGCAAGAGATATCTCTCTTGGGAGAGGAAAACTTGCAGTTAAGGACAGCTTTGCCAAGCAACTGGACCAGTTATTTGACATAATTACTTGCAAGTGCCCAATTGTTCTCTGTCCTGAGTTTGGATGCGATCGTGACTGTAAATCCGAGGCCCACATCTCCTGTATTTGCAAGCGTGAACTGAAGATTCCTGTGATCGAACTGGCATTTGTCAAAGCACAGAGAGAGAAGACTGGCAGTATAGGGGCTCTCATGATTTCTAGCCAAGATATTCCGGAGTCCAAGAGACAGGAGGCTGCCACAGAGAGACAGAAGAGGAGAAGAGTTGCCGAGGAAAAGAGACTTGAGAAGGCCCAGGGTGAGGTAAAAAAGGCCGATGATTGGAGTCAAGCTGATTCAGAGTTTAATGACTTCCCCATGGCTGATCCGAGTGCTGACCAGGAGAATGGTGACTTTGTCCCTAACCCAGAAAATAATGATCCCAAACCTTCCAGGCATAAGATTCGAAATAGGAAAGATATCCCAAGCATAGCTCTGGCCAGCATGCGACACCACACTGGTCTCAGAGAAACTGCAGAGATAGCAACAGCTGCCTGGGTTGACGGTGGTTTGATAACACCTGATGATGTTCACCTGGTGATAGATCATAACAAAGTAAGGAGAGCTCAGGAGAAACTTGTCAGTAACCTAGAAGAGGAGTTTGATAAGGGGATAAGAGAAAATGGAATCAATTGTTTGTTCTTTGATGGGAGAAGGGATGACACTAAAGTGTTCATGAAAGTTGGAGATTCTGACAAGTTGTTTCCCTGCCATGGTGAAGGAGGAACACTACTCCTGCTGCAGTGAACCAGGAGGGAAGTATTTGTGGCATTTCACTCCAGAGAAAGATGACATCAGGAAACCAGCTGAGATAGTGGCAGATAACATTGTGAACTGGCTCAGAGAGAGGAACGTAGACCAGACCCTGCAGGCCATTGGAGGGGACAGCACCAACACGAACACAGGGTGGCAAGGGGGGGTCATACAGTGGATAGAGCGGAAGATTGGGAGGAAGCTGGTCTGGATTGTTTGTGACCTCCACACCAACGAGTTGCCACTCAGACATCTGATCCAGGAGCTGGATGGCAAGACTCTTTCAAACAACAGATGGTCTGGTCCTCTTGGCAAGATGCTGGACTCTGCCACTGAGTTAGAAATAAATCCGAGCTTTGAAAAAATCACAGTTGGCCCTCCACTCGTTGAGCTTGCACATACTGTCATTGACGACCTGAGTACTGACCAGTACTATGGTTACATGATTTGCAGTGCCATCAAAACTGGGGTCATGCCTGATAGACTTGCTTACCTGCAGATAGGTCCAGTCTCACATTCTAGGTGGCTCACAACGGCTCTCAGGTTCTGCAGAATTTGGGTCGCTCATCATAAACTGAAAGGGAACCAGCTTCACAACCTGAGACTTATTGTCCAATTCATCGTGAGGAGTGTCTACTTGCCAAATTGGTTCAGCACCAAGGTCAAGTCATCGTTCTCCGAAGGTCCGAGGCATGTTCTCTTCCAGCTTGAGCTCCTGAGGAGTCAGCCAAGGAAGGTTGTTCAGATTGTGGAGCAGACTGTGAGATCTTCCTGGTATGCTCATCCCGAGGCAGTTCTGCAGACAATGCTCTGCAGTAAGGATGAGGAGGAGAGAAGAGTGGCAGTCAAAAAGATCTTGGATATGAGACTTATGAGAGGATCTGGGCATGACGAATCAGTTGGTGACGATTCCTTCAGGGTCAGGAAGACTCCTGAAGTCAATCTAGGTGCAAGACCCTCACTGATCTCATAGATCTGGATAACATCCAGGCTGGCAGTGAGTCCCCTCTTACCTGCAGCCTCACCAATGTTCAAGTCAGAGCTTTCCTGGACAACCCCATGCATGTCCCTGCCTGGCCCTCGCACACCCAGAGTATAGAACGTTGTGTACAGCAAGTGAGCGAGGCCAGCAGTCACGTGTACAGCCAGGAGAGGAGGGAAGGCTACATCCGAGCTCAGGTGGTCAGCAGGGAGGTGATGAGTAGAAACAGAAGCAAGAAAGACATGTTCTCTATGGTGTGCAGCAACACTGGGTCGTAGTAGTAAAACCGGTTTTTGTATTTGATGATTTTGTTTTCTAATGGAATATTAAATTTAATAAATGTGTCAAGATCACTTGTTTAACTATTCTGGATCATTTTCATCCTAATGAATTAACCTGATACATTTACTTTACTTTAAATAAGCTATTTAGTGGTGTTGGTAAAAGGGTGGGAATACTGAATTTTCATAAGATTTCAATTTAAAATTTACCTAGCAAAAAATGAAACTTTTCAAATCTGAAGATATCACATGATTCTGCACATAGAACTACATCATTAATACCATGGGCCGATTTTTCAAACTCAAAAAAAAAAAATTTGCCTCCGTATGACACACTTCATGTAGTTTTTGAGACTGTCTCAAAAACTACATGAAGTTAGCCTTTAGTACCTTCAGCTCAGATACTGCTAAATACAAGATGTTACCACATTACATGATTCATTTTATAACTTTCAATATTATCCCTACAAAAGTTAAAGTTATCTCAGATTGAAAACACCAATGAAAGGAAAGGGGAGAGTTAAGAACAAGAGTAAAAGTGACAGAGAAAGAGCAAAGTGATGTACTGTACATGAGTCAGAGTGACAAGGGTCAAAGCTCTTATTAGAAACTAACACACATCATTGATACCTTCTCCAAAAATAGTTAAACGGATATCTTCAAATGATCAGACGCACATGATACATTTTTTTTAAATATTTGCAGAACAAACACTTTTAATATTAATTACCTAATTAAAAATAATTTAAGTTTTTAAAAGCATTTTAGTTTAAGTAATACTTGTAGGATCCACTTCAGTAGTACCACACATCACAAGTTACTTGCTAACATGCCTTTAGCTTTATCAATTTGTGAGACCTAAACTTGGATAAACTAGTAGAAATGTATGCTAGATTTTAGTCTTTGGAATAGTTTTTAAAATGCCTGCATCACAAAAATTCAATAAATAACTACCGTATATCTCGGCCTATAAGGCGTCAGGGTGCATAAGACGGCCCCCCCAAATTTCCATTTAAAAAGTAGCTTTCGAGCTCTATTCGCTGTAGAAGGCCAGTACCCCAAATGTGACACTTACCCACTGATTCAGTAGTCCTTTACCAACCATCCTTGGTTTTTTAAAATAAGGCCAATTCACTTCAAGTAATGTCATCAAATGTTACCCGCTGGTGTAGTGTAAACACTAGTGACGTCACTTAAGCGTCTGTATTTAACTGTCATTAGTTTCAAGAATTAATGCAGTCATTTACTGAATATTCCTTGTAAAAAAATAAATTTTAAGTATTATTATTAGTAAATATACCGATATGCATTGCTGACCACCTCCACGGCTAAAAATAGCCCAATCTCGCGGTCACTTTCCCTTTCTTGTCTCCTCACTGGCAAATGGGGGGGCCATGGGGAGGGGTGTGTGATGATAGCTGTGTTTATTGCAGGGGTATAATTCTCTTTTACAGTATGTTAGACAGGTTTATAATACATTTTTATTATTTTAATATACCGGTAATCTTAATTTGAATCCAGCTTGCCAAACGTAAGTTTCAGTATAAAATAATTAGTGGTAAGACCTTGTGAGTGGCTTACGATGTTTCCATCACCACTCTTGACACACTAAACCACAATATTTAAGAGGTAAGAATTTTATACTTGGTGGTTTAGACGACCCCCTAACTTTGGGCAGATTTTTTTAATGTTCAAATTCCGTCTTATAAGCCGAGATATACGGTATATAAAAATAAAATAAAAAGTTAAAAATAATGAAAATATAAGAATTATGGGGAGAATATTTATACAATGGTCATAATATTGAGTACTGATCCTGAAACCCTATTATCTAACAGACCCAGAGTCCAGCCACTCATCTTACTGTTCCAGCTAATGTTTGTGTCTTAAGTCATCACACCTCTCCCCATTTGACAGCTGAGGACTGATCTCACTTCTGACCATTCCCCTCTGTCACGACCCCCACCCTCAAGGTCTAATCAAGATTGAGCTGTCTACTCAGTACCTCATGCCATTACAGGTTGTACCTTTCTAGTCCGGCATTCTGTGGTCCGGAAACTCCCGTGGTCCGGAACGATTTTAGTTTGCCCATGGAGAAAATTAATTAGAGTCTGGTACTTTCGATGTTTGGCTAAATTTGGCCTTATATACCCTACTTTTTTGGCAAATTACTATCTGTAATAAAGCAACATCCTAATAAACCAACGAAAATAACACAGATAAAGTTAAATAAAAACTAAAAACAACGCAGAAAAGTTCTTATGTTCTACAGCTTCAGCTAGAGTTGAACCTGATGGCTTGTCAACTTCGTCATCAGAGTAAAAGCACACACAACAACATTGGCTGTTATTATGTTTTCAACTTTACCACCACTGGTGGGTAGAATTTGTTTTAAATTCAGAAACATTAATTAAAATATATATGAACAGTAAATAAGTGTTGCTTTCATATTCTTATGTAGAGTAATGACGATATGTTTTCGCATGTGCTCACTTACATACGCGATCTCACTTTTTTTTTTACCATCAATGGTTAGCTACTTCTATTGTTCCATTTATTAACATTAAATAACATTACGTACTTAAAACAACCATATTAATTTTACTACAGCTACAACCAAGTTCATATTTTCTTCAGTTTTATATGTAGAACCAGTCAGTCACTAGTTTTGTAATCAACGAATACAATGCTGTGTCATTTCCTCGTGTGTTTTAATATTCTACGTATTATTAATGACGTGTATTGTTCATTTTGCACACATAAACATTAATTGAATCAAAAAGACATTCAGTAATAAACAATAATAAATGTTTTATACATAGAGAAATGACGCTGTTTACACAATTGGGCACGTCTGAACGTTGGCGGGTCGCTCAAACCCGTCGAAATTCGAGTTTCCGCAGTCGAAATTTTAAATTGTGCAGTGTTTTTTTGTCCAAATAAAAAACGTCGAATTAAAAACTCATGAAATTTGAGAACCTACTGTATTGTACAACATTTAACCCTTCAATCTGTCTTCAAAGAGACCACGAAGCAGTGAAAGTGGTGCTAGTGCTTCCAAGTTTATGCACAAGTCACTATCTATCCAGGAAAAGGGTGAATTTCCATGGTTCCGGAAATTTCCATGGTCCGGCACCGGTTAGGTCCCGAGGTTGCCGGACTAGAGAGGTACAACCTGCACTATTACTGTAGTTGCTATTTTCTGATTTCAGAGTCAATATGCCATCTTGTATTAAATTCCAGCGGACAAACTGTGAACCAAAGGGAGGAGAAACAGTATCTGAATCACCCAGCTAAAAGCTCTGCCAGGAAACAGGATTGTTTCTACACTTCTTGTTTGCTCTTTGACAAGTAGCTCTTGTTACTGTAAACAAGCTAGAATAGAGGCAGGGAGAATTACTACTAACAATCCAAGGCCTACTAGACATACACAAAACCAACAAAAATTAATTTAAATACAAGGAAGGGGAGGAAGGGGGTTTAAAGGAAGAATATCAACCCAATAAATCTCCCTCACCATATGGTTCCAATGGTCTTCTGGAACTTCCTGTCCAAAGATCCTAAAACTATGAATGTCACACTGTCCCACAGAAACAGGTTACATGCAGTAATCCCCAGGACCCCAAGAACCAGTACCATGCAGATCAATATAGAAGATGTGGAAGGATATGGGAAAGACCATCCATATTACTATCCACTATGGGTGCCCAAACTAATGCCCAGAGAGTGGGGGGTAGTGCCAACATATTCAACATTACTTGTGTCACAACTTAAATAAACAGCTTAAGGTACTATTCAATAATTTTCCAAGTTTTATATTAAAATTTTTAGTCATTTTAACACTTATTTAACATAATTGCAGTACAGGGAACTTGTTTTTGGTGTGCCCATCAGCCACTTCACTCACCCACCAAGGCCTCAGTTTGTGTGTCTGTTCAGTGGAGGACACATCTTGCTTGTGGGTCTCTTGAACAGAGTATTTTTACATTTTTACAGTACAATTATTGGTCATTTGGAAATTTATTTAACATATTGACATTATATAGTGCAGTGACAGTGTTGATTTAAAGAAAATAATCTTGAATTACACCAAGTGAACTTAAAATTTTATGGGTGAAATGACAGCATGAAGCATGGGGTGATTTCTCTTCCACCCCCACGTCCTTCTCTTCTCCCTTCTTCTCCACCCCTACTTCTAATTTCCATCATCATCAACCAGGAGCCTTCTACATACACAGCTCAAAGTAAGTGTACTATACTGCATTTTTTTTCTTTATGTAATTTTCGGTGAGCTGGAACCAATTACCCAAAATCCCAATGAAACAATGGTTTCGGTTAACAAAATTTTTGGTTAAAATACGACCTTCTGGAACAAATTGTGTGGTCCCTCGTTAACCGAGTGACCACTGTACTTATTTTGAACAACCCCAAATTCATCTACACCTGAGCTGCAAAAACTAACTTCCATATAATCCTCTCACAATGCAAATATAAATCAACTGTCCAACAGAAGAATGAAATGAATTCATTATACAAAAAAGGAACACTTCCAAAGGGTACAGTGTCTGCAAAAGAAATGTGACACTTGTAATGCAATGATGCGGTACATTTCATTTGCGGAATTTTCCCTGCTCCTGTCAGTGGCTGGAGTGTACCATATGTCTGGCATCACCAGAGCCCTCGGGGATCCCTAACAGAGGCTCATTCAACTCTGTCACCTCCTGGCGTTCATTGGGGGGTACATGCTATAATGCGCAGTACAAGTATCTACCCAACCTTTATCTAATATATTCAGTTGAAGCCTTGTACATGTATTTCCTTACATACAGCTTAATAATGGGTTCAACCAAGCTTTCCATGGAGGAAAATAGCTGACTTTTAGCAGAGAAGCAGCTACAGTGGGGTATGCTATAACGAACGGATCCTACTACGAATATTCCTATAACGAACGGTTTTACCTATAAAATTGAGAATGCTATAACGAACGAAACTCCGACAACGAACATTTAAAATTTTTTTTTTTTTTTTTTTTTTTTTTTTTTTACTAATTTATTGTATTTTTATTACAAGTATTAATGATATTCTTTATTTCAGGGGTTCAGATGCATATTTATGCACTTATTTACAATTTTTACAATTTTATATTATATTTTTCAGTGTTAAGTGGTTGTATTTGGGGGCCTGGAACGGATTAATCCTATAACGAACGGATGCTATAACGAACAAGGTTCTAGAACCAATTAGATTCGTTATCGCATACCCCACTGTATATTTGCCTACGGGGGATGTTTCTGAACGTACAATTCAGCCCCATCTCCAAAAAGACTTCAACTTGCTGACACATGCTGAAGAAAAAAGTTGCTTTTGATAAAAAGTACAGACTGGACAACTGACCAATGGCATAGAGTCATGTGGAGTGATGAATCTCATTTTGAATGCATCACATCTAGACAGGGAAGTGTGAGGAAGCCAAGTACCATGAGTCACTATAACCCAAATCACAGTGGTGCAAAGGGTCATGGAGGCCTGTATTTTCTACCCAAAATTGTTACAATGAATGCTTATAGGGATATGATGGTGTTGGAAAATCACATGTTGCTTTCATTTGAAATTCATGGCACAAACATTTTCATGCAAGATGGAGCACCCTGCCACACTGCTAAAAAGGTGAAATAGTGGTTACAAAGCCCACATTGATGTTTTTGAGTGGCCTCATAATTCCCCTGACTTTTATCCAATAGAAAATTGTTGGATGATGATGAAACAGAAGCTCCATAATGCCAACTTATTATCAGTTCCCAGGTTGTGATGAGATCAAGAAACTGTACTGCCAAGGTAAGGACCTGGAATACTTCAGGAAGCTAGCTGCGGCATGCCAAGGACATTGAAAGCCAAATGGCACATGACAAAATACTAATAAATGAGTAAATAACCATTTTTTCTATTATTATTATACTTTATTTGAAAAATAACCATGAGTAATAGGTGGCAATTGTGGAGCGGCATATTTATTTTGCCGACACTGTAGACCTACATACTGTTTCCAAGAGGTCCACAGTAAACCTAACCCCAGAACTCTTGGCAAGAGAACAGAGGAGACCTCTCCCTTCACAATAAAATTTACCCAGAAAATAATACAAGACAACATCTAAGTATTCCACCAAACCATTTTCTTAGAAGGACCTAAACTTAGTCTATTACTATGATCAAATGATAGAGGAGATTCCTCTAATGTCTGACAGTTTTGTAAGGATCATCAGAGCTCTAACTGAAAGGTTGGGCATTGAGCTGGTAAAATTTCTGTGTCAGTTTTCAGTTTATAAACCTCCTAGGACTGGGAACATACCAATAAGCATCTCATAAATCAGTGCACACAGACCTTATTCTCACTTAAGATTTTCAGACTCACTTGATGATTAGTAGGAATTGTAGTCTTCTCACCAGTGATTACCTCATTGAGCCATTACAGGTGAAGAATCATTATGATTCCTCAAGCCTCAGGAACATAAAGAAGCCTAGACACAATGGTGGAACTCACCCTGGAAGAACCACCTTTGTTAGCACAGTATCTCCTGTGCCAAATTTTAGATTAATCACAAGGGATGGCACCACTGAAGCCTCTTCATCCAGTATTTTTATGACAAAATTTTTAGGGTTATTTATTACTAAATGACACAACAGAATCCCTACTCCCTTTAAAATCATTCTAAATCATCTTGGAGCGCAGTGATCATCATTCTAAAACTTGCGGAAGAGAGGAGAGAGCAGACCATCAGTTGACACACCTTACCTCAGGTCCTTCACCCCTCACCACCCAACTCTTCTCCAAAATGAGAAAGAAAGAAGCACTACACTTGGTACAAAGACTCTTCAGAGCATAAGACATCTTAAACAGTTGAAGTCATCAAATGGCATTAGTGTCCAAAATGGCCCAGGAATACAATATACTGTATATAAACAATTTGTGAGACCTTGAGGTGAAAGAAACAAATGTATGACCAAGAACATACAGTACATCATAACAATGGCAACACATCAAGAGGACCAACTCCGATATATCTGGTCACTATTGGCGAACAAAACAAGAACTTCCATAAATTTTTGTCAGGTTCACAAGAACGACCTGAAGGATGGAAATCTGCATGAAAAAGCCTGATGGAACTACTCAACTATGGTCAGGAGAGGGAGTGTTACTGAGGGTTGGGAGGGGGAGTGTTACTGAGGGTCAGGAGAGGGAGTGTTACTGAGGGTCAGGAGAGGGAGTGTTACTGAGGGTCAGGAGAGGGAGTGTTACTGAGTCAGGAGAGGGAGTGTTACTGAGGGTCAGGAGAGGGAGTGTTACTGAGGGTCAGGAGAGGGAGTGTTACTGAGGGTCAGGAGGGGGAGTGTTACTGAGGGTCGGGAGAGGGAGTGTTACTGAGGGTCGGGAGAGGGAGTGTTACTGAGGGTCGGGAGAGGGAGTGTTACTGAGGGTCGGGAGAGGGAGTGTTACTGAGGGTCAGGAGGGGGAGTGTTACTGAGGGTCAGGAGGGGGAGTGTTACTGAGGGTCAGGAGGGGGAGTGTTACTGAGGGTCAGGAGAGGGAGTGTTACTGAGGGTCAGGAGAGGGAGTGTTACTGAGGGTCAGGAGAGGGAGTGTTACTGAGGGTCAGGAGGGGGAGTGTTACTGAGGGTCAGGAGAGGGAGTGTTACTGAGGGTCAGGAGAGGGAGTGTTACTGAGGGTCAGGAGAGGGAGTGTTACTGAGGGTCAGGAGAGGGAGTGTTACTGAGGGTCAGGAGGGGGAGTGTTACTGAGGGTCAGGAGGTGGAGTGTTACTGAGGGTCAGGAGGGGGAGTGTTACTAAGGGTCAGGAGAGGGAGTGTTACTGAGGGTCAGGAGTGGGAGTGTTACTGAGGGTCAGGAGAGGGAGTGTTACTGAGGGTCAGGAGAGGGAGTGTTACTGAGGGTCAGGAGAGGGAGTGTTACTGAGGGTCGGGAGGGGGAGTGTTACTGAGGGTCGGGAGGGGGAGTGTTACTGAGGGTCAGGAGAGGGAGTGTTACTGAGGGTCAGGAGAGGGAGTGTTACTGAGGGTTGGGAGGGGGAGTGTTACTGAGGGTCAGGAGAGGGAGTGTTACTGAGGGTCACGAGGGGGAGTGTTACTGAGGGTCAGGAGGGGGAGTGTTACTGAGGGTCAGGAGGGGGAGTGTTACTGAGGGTCAGGAGAGGGAGTGTTACTGAGGGTCAGGAGAGGGAGTGTTACTGAGGGTCAGGAGGTGGAGTGTTACTGAGGGTCAGGAGAGGGAGTGTTACTGAGGGTCGGGAGGGGGAGTGTTACTGAGGGTCGGGAGGGGGAGTGTTACTGAGGGTCGGGAGGGGGAGTGTTACTGAGGGTCAGGAGAGGGAGTGTTACTGAGGGTCGGGAGAGGGAGTGTTACTGAGGGTCAGGAGGGGGGTGTTACTGAGGGTCGGGAAGGGGAGTGTTACTGAGGGTCAGGAGAGGGAGTGTTACTGAGGGTCAGGAGGGGGAGTGTTACTGAGGGTCAGGAGAGGGAGTGTTACTGAGGGTCAGGAGAGGGAGTGTTACTGAGGGTCAGGAGAGGGAGTGTTACTGAGGGTCAGGAGAGGGAGTGTTACTGAGGGTCAGGAGAGGGAGTGTTACTGAGGGTCAGGAGGGGGAGTGTTACTGAGGGTCAGGAGAGGGAGTGTTACTGAGGGTCGGGAGGGGAGTGTTACTGAGGGTCGGGAGGGGGAGTGTTACTGAGGGTCAGGAGGGGGAGTGTTACTGAGGGTCAGGAGGGGGAGTGTTACTGAGGGTCAGGAGGGGGAGTGTTACTGAGGGTCAGGAGGGGGAGTGTTACTGAGGGTCAGGAGAGGGAGTGTTACTGAGGGTCAGGAGGGGGAGTGTTACTGAGGGTCAGGAGAGGGAGTGTTACTGAGGGTCAGGAGGGGGAGTGTTACTGAGGGTCAGGAGAGGGAGTGTTACTGAGGGTCAGGAGGGGGAGTGTTACTGAGGGTCGGGAGGGGGAGTGTTACTGAGGGTCAGGAGGGGGAGTGTTACTGAGGGTCAGGAGGGGGAGTGTTACTGAGGGTCAGGAGAGGGAGTGTTACTGAGGGTCGGGAGGGGGAGTGTTACTGAGGGTCAGGAGAGGGAGTGTTACTGAGGGTCGGGAGGGGGAGTGTTACTGAGGGTCAGGAGGGGGAGTGTTACTGAGGGTCAGGAGGGGGAGTGTTACTGAGGGTCAGGAGGGGGAGTGTTACTGAGGGTCAGGAGGGGGAGTGTTACTGAGGGTCAGGAGGGGGAGTGTTACTGAGGGTCAGGAGGGGGAGCATCCCCAGCAGGGCTGGGTTGCTACAGCGAGTCTTGAGGGCAGTCACACGTGACACAGCCAGCATCTATGCATGTGGTCGCTGTGTTCAACTTTGATTTAGCTTTCCCTTAATAGTTTTAGCTGCATATTTTCATCTAGATAATATTTTAATAATGTTTTTAATGTGTTAGGTAGTAAAATACAATACAGTAGTTGTGTATTATTTACCATTAGTTAGGTAGGTTTTTTTGTTATTCATTAACTGATTTCAAGTTTTGGGATACGATATTGGGGGATTTTTGTCACTGGGGAACTGAACCCTATTTTTACCATATGTTCTTTCATTTGCTTTACAAAAATTCACTTAATGGATGAATTTTCAGGAACCTAACCCATTCATATAGTGAGGGATACCTGTAACATGTTGCATTTTTATGAAAGTGCTTAACTAGAGCCCTTGTGAAAATTATTCAGTAAACATTCAGAAGGTAAATTTATAGGGTCAATGCCAGGGAGTGTAGAATATAGTCTTTACAATACAGAGTCGTAAAGTAAGATATAATTGGGTAAGGTATAATTTATAATGCATAGGTGAATTCTCTATCCCCTGGGAACAAATGGCTTGCAACTGCCTTATCATATTAAAGCTTGCAGGTAAATAATAGAAAGGTAGGTGTGTGTGTGGGGTGGGGGGGGGGGGGGGAAGGGGCTCAGAATCAGTGGGAAATAAGGCGAGCTGAAAGGTCATTCTAGAAAACTGCATGACCCTAACCAGTGCTTGCTTGCAGGCTACCTCAAGATTTACCTGTGTTTTAATTGTGAATATCACTTATGGACACATAATTTTCCACTGGTTATGTGTGGGCAGGGAACTTCATATACTGTACTGGAATGTTTAAAACCTCAAGGTCTACATGCCACTTCCTGCCCCAAAAACTATTGCCAGCAGATGGTTTCTCAGAAACCACGAGTTGTCTCGATCACCCCTAAGACAACTATCATAGTTCTGGACACTAATAAAGCAAGGTCACTGCAGTGCTGCCCCTTACTACCTTAGGTTCAGAGATATCATATTAATGTTAGCACCTCCAAGAAGACAGTCAGGTCTAATGTGTACAGACCTTACGATATAAGATGAAATAGTCTTGGCTGTAACACTAACAACAATGGTATCGCCCATGACAACTACCCAGGAAATAACACAGATGGGGAGACACTTAGCTTTTATCAACAGTCAAGCAGTGTGGGGTGAGCAAAAGGAGCTGTGTGACGGTTCTCTGTGTGCCAAGTAGAAATTAAAGCAAGATGGCAAATTGCCCTTGAAATTGAAGGTGGCAGTCTGTAGGTGTGGTGCGAAACAGACTATAAGTTTCGCTCTAATTAGACCTCTTACCTCCAGAGACCAATCTTTGCTTCTCATCACTTTATCTAGAGTTCTGGTGGGGAAGGATGAGCAATTATAAGATCACCCTCCAGCTGTTGAATGTGCGCAGTGTAATCACCAAAATTTGCTGGCACAGAACAGTAATAAAGAGCCACTTGGCATGGTGTGTCAAACTAGGGAAAAACTGATACAAACTATAAAGGAGGACCAAGCTTAAAACGTCCAATAATATTTCACATAACTTGCTTAAAGGAACAACATAAGGATTTCTACACTACAACAATACATCAGAAGTCGACCCTTTGCGTGCCTCTTGTCGTTAAGTTAAAATCTGCCTTACCTTGACGAACAGACACACAGTGTCCTTGTACTCCAACAATAGCTTCAAAAATATTAAACAATATAAGGAAAGAAAGAAAGAAAAACAAAATAAAGGAAAGCCAATTTTCTGAGCAGCTAACTACAACATACATGATATAATCACACACCAGAATATATGGACACAACTTAATACTGCATTAGACCTCCATCACAGATTAACCTAAATAATACAATATCAGTAACTAATGATCAATATCAAGGTACCTTTTTAAAAATCAATCCCTTTAAGCTTTTAAAAGTTAACTAAAATTACAATTGAACATGATGAGTATTATATAATGACTGGTCAAATACTGTATGCTGCTACTGTACATGTGTATTGTTGAAACTTTTAAAAAGATACCAAGGAAACAAGTTTAGACCTTCCAGAACCAAATTATTTTCTAGAAATACACATTTACATATTATTTAAATAATTCATTGAAAGCCAATTAAAAAGAATACTGTAAATTTAGTATTGTTAGTCAAACTTTATAAGCAAATATTAACAAACTTAGTGTAGCCAGACAGATTCTGATGTTCCCAAGACCCTGACATTGTTGACTAGACTTAATTTATATTTCTGTTGCGATTCTTATCACAACTACATCTCTTTAAGAACAATGGAGTCAGGAGGTAAAAGTTTACCACTCAAGGCTGACAACTGGGAGTCTATGCTCTGACACTAACACATGGGCTTGATGAACTTCATGGAACTCAGCTATAAGGCTACATCTTCTGTAAGTTGACTCGTCACACACAATAAACACATGATGGCTCTCAGGTCATGCATCAACCAAGACGAGTCTTAGTATTAAAGTGAAGCCCAAGAAATACCACATTTAGGCCTGTGAAACATTGTCAGAGATAGTAAACAAAACTCATCTGTTAAAAACGAATAAGAAATACAGTAATTGCTTTTACTGTACAACATGAAAGACATGAACCATCACCTAGTTTCTAAGCTCAGAAACCATTGCTCTTAGTCCTAAAACTAGTACTGTAGTTTGGTTCTTAGAGAGAAATTTTAAACTGGGATTATCATCATCATCAACAACAACATTTTATGGCCAATTTCCACACTTGCATGAATTAGCAACAATTACCTAATGGTAGCTCACTGTCTCTCTTGTCAGGTTATTAACTTTAATGTCCTTTCCTACAACCTTCTCCCATGTCATCCTTGGCCATCCTTGCCACACTCAAACTCTTGCATCTCTTAAGCCAATTGGTCTCCTTCATTTTCATCACACGCCCAGTCCATCTCAACTTCTCTCTATGCAAAACCTTGTCAATACTCTCTATACCTAACAGGCCTCTTAGCTCTGAATAGGGTTCCTAACTCTCAATACTGTATCACAGTACACATCCTGACCATGTCACTTTTCCAGCCTTGCTAAGGCCACATGTTTACCTGCAGTTAAAGTCAGCAACATCCTGCAGTCCTCTATTAAGGATGGAGTAATACTCTACAGTCATCCAGGCTTCCAGTATAAAGGCAATGTCCCCTATTCTGGCATCCTTTGTACACAATCAGGTTGACTGAACTGAAACATCCCAACCATGAAATTGTAGCAGGAAGGTCAACTAATCTCCTAATTACTTCTTGTCAACAAAGTAGGAGGTCCTGGAAGCCCTGGGTAGACTTGTCTGGTTATACTGGAGTCCTCTGAGTCGGCAGTCAGACTATACTAAACTCTCTACATTAAAGCCACTTTACTTCCTTGTGTACCTTGGCTTAGTATTACATGTGCTGTATCTGCACTGCCCCTGATGGAATAGGTTCTTAACACAGTAAAACTTAAACCCTTTTTTTTCTTTTCTTTTTTGCATATATCTTTGTTCATTAGTTCATAAAAAGATTATTTTCTCATACATTAACATGCTTGTTAATTACCAGGAAGGGGATAAAATTATGGTTATTTGTAATTCTTATTTCAGTCTCTCCTTTATAACATTACTGAACTGTGTTAATTCAGTATGCTGTGAACTCCTCTTCCTAAAGCCACAGTGAGAAAGAAAACTACCTCAATGGACAGCAACTGATACATCACATATGTTAAAAAATACAATGAATCAAAGCAGTAGTTATAGAGATAAAATAACAGATTCAAGTTACAACCCATAAATATATGTCCCCAGGCCTCCGTGAGAGTAGGCCTGTGGAGTGTAGCCTCTTATCTCTGTGTTGACGTATAGATTACATACCCCCTTACAAGCAGACAGAGAGAGGTTCGCCTAGTTCACAGTTTCACACAGTTCACAGCCAGACACCGTACCAAAGAGATGTGTGTGAGCATAGCTCCCAAGGCTGTATCTCTCTCTAATTTTATCAGCTAATTACAAGCTAATAGCTAATGCTCAGTAGTCTGTCAACAAACAATTCTGTAACTACCACAGCATCCAATATAACTAGAAAATCACCACGTGTGTTTACATTAAACCAAGGAACCACAAATGAAGATAACAGAACCTGTGTACACTTGTGTATACTTACAAGCTAAGATAATTACAAGTGTAACCCAGGTGGGCTTGGACGACTCAACGACTCAAAACTACGACTGTATCAAAGGTGACACGCCGTGAGACTACCTATTATCTCACCCAGCTTCATCAAAGGTACCAGCGACTACTCTACACTCATTCAGGCAAGTGTTAACAAGTGAGATCGTTTGATATCAAACCCTAGCCCAAACATCACTGACATACCAACATCATCGAACATTTTCAGCATTTCTGCATCTATTCCAGAGCTCACAGTAGCCTTTTCATTCACCATTTTGTCAACTGAATTCTTTAACAATTCTCTTTCAATCTTTGGGAATTGTCCCTGAACTAGCACTACTGTTCGTAGGCTGTCCCTGTCCCATTTAAATGCTTCACTCAATAATTGGTTGTACTATTTTCTCTGAGCATCCTTGACTTCCTCAGTATCAACAACCACCAACAACGTCCTTGTTTCTGCCCACTATTTACCTTGCTAATTAGTACACCTCACCTTTAGCATGTGTACTGTTCAGCATATCTGAACTGCAACCTGTTCAAGCTTCTCAGCCTTATAAACCTAATTCTGTCCCTGAATTTGGCTTCCAGGCACACCTCCTTGTCACCACCCTACTTCCAGTCCTTATACGATGTTCTTTTCTCCTTTATCAATCTTTCATCTTAATCATTCTACCACCATGTTACTGCACGCCTGGCTGGACCCTTTGTCCAGCCACACATATTGTCAGTCACACTTAACAGAACAACCCAGCATTTTGCTACACAACTGCCCACACTCTTGGTGGCCCATTCTACTCTTCTCAACTCAGCATAATATGCTTCCTTTACATTATGTTCCTTCAATTCCTACTTCACCTCTTGGAACATACATCGTCTTCCTTTCACAGAAACTTTTAAGCAACAGGTCACACAAAAGCAGATTGTTGCAAGGCACATTCTCCTTTTGCAATAACCTTCAGGGGCAGATCCAAGAATATCAAAGGTGGGTGTGTGTGGGGGGGGGGGGGGGGGCATGGCAAGCACAGTGAGTCCACCCGGTTGGGGGGTTGGATGGGGAGGGCACTATAAGCCCCCCAAGAAATTTTTGGGAAATCTGACAAATATTACGGACATTTTGATGCTATGTGCACCTGAAATTAGGAGATATTCTGAGATCTATAGTAATTACTTTTTACGATACAAAACACCCGAGTGCAATAGTACTACATGAAAGAAAAAGTAATGGAATTTTGTGTTGAAAAGGGGGGGGGGGGGGGTCCGGACCCCCAGGACCTCCCCTGGATATGCCCCTGACCTTAATATCCCTAAAAAGCTTCCTATCTGAGCTCCAGACAATTATGTAGCCAACCTAGTTATACGTAATCGCCAACTCACCCACTTCTTAAACAACAAGTTGTATCATATTTGACGGCATATAAGATGCACCTGTTTGTCTGAAAAATTACTAAAAAAATCAGCCTGCATCTTATATGTGAAGTTGCAGTCTCCTGTAAGCTAATGAATCCACCAGTTGCTGTCTCCAGAAGGCTAAATTCTACTTAACCCAACTCCAGAATTAAAAATATGTTATTGCTTATTTAAGCACATTATTATTAATTTTAATTAATTAAAAAATAATGATTGTAAATATAAAAGGTCAATCTTTAACAACTCTGTACTGTACTGATGATAATAACCTGAGACGATTAACGTCCGTACGGTAGACACCCAACTCTTCAGAGCTAAGCAGTAACCATTTCTGAACTCACAAGCATTACTGTCTATTAATGCCATACCTGCTACATTTATTTTCAAATCTACAAATACCTGATACAAATGAAGATTTACAGATAACTTTCTTTTAACATTCACATCTCTTAACATCGCTGGCTGCATTGTAGCCAGGTTTGACTCATCTCTGTAACCAGGCTATTGGGAAAAGCTGCTGTTTTTAAACTTGTATTTTCGGCTAAATATATGTAACTTTATTCATATATTTTTACTGATATAAGTACATGCACACACCATCCTAAATACATATTGAGAAAGAAGTAAAAGAAATAATTGTCCTTAGGACAAACAAATGAAAGGAATAAACATTTCTTTGCACATGAGTTAGCTGGCTTAGTGGGGGAGCAGAAGGACGGCTGGTAGTGGGGGAAGCTTTCCTTGGGAATCAGTGGAGGTAGCATCGCCGTTACAATGGTAAACAGGGAGTACAGAAGTACTATACAGTACAGTAGAGTAATATCTCCATTAGCAGGAATCCCTCAAAACCGGAACTCTCCAATAGCCGGAATTGAAATTTTCCGAAGGGCACATTTTCCAGAGAATTCCGAGACAATTTTCCCGATACCCAGAAAATTCCAGCGATAGGGGAGTTTCTTCTGGGTTTGATGGATGAAACTCAGGCATATTTTCTGGAAATTCCGAGAAAATTTTTCCGGTACCCTGAAATTTCTGGAAAATTCCCACACCCTCCAACACCAGCACCTACACACACTCTCCAACACCACCCACCCACATCCTCCAACACCACCAACACATCCTCCAACACCACCACCCACACACACCCTCCAACGCCACCACCACCACCACCAACACACACCCTCCAACACACACCCTCCAACATCACCACCACCACCACCACCAACACACACCCTCCAACACCATTAATACAAACCCTCCAACACCACTAACACACCCTCCAAACACACACCCTGCAACACTTTCAACACACCCTCCAACACCACCAACACACACCCTGCAACACCACCAACACACACCCTCCAACACAACCCACCCACACCCTCCAACACCACCAACACACCCTCCACCGCCAACACACCCTCCAACACCACCAACACACACCCTCCAACACCACCCACCCACACCCTCCAACACCACCAACACACACCCTCCAACACCACCCACCCATACCCTCCAACACCACCAACACACACCCTCCAAAACCACCAACACACACCCTCCAACACCACCAACACACACTACCCAATACCACCAACACACACCCTCCAACACCACCAACACACACCCTCAAACGCCACCAACACACACCCTCCAACACCACCAACACACGCCCTCCAACACTACCAACACACTCCTTCCAACACCACCAGCACACACCCTCCAACACCACCAACACACGCCCTCCAACACCACCAACACACTCCCTCCAACACCACCAACACACGCCCTCCAACACTACCAACACACACCCTCCAACACCACTAACACACACCCACCAACACCACCACACACCCTCCAACACCACCAACACACACCCTCCAACACAGCCAACACACACCCTCCAACACCACCAACACACACCCTCCAACACTGCCAACACACACCCTCCAACACTGCCAACACACACGCCCTCCAACACCACCAACACACACCCTCCAACACCGCCAACACACACCCTCCAACACCGCCAACACACACCCTTCAACACCACAAACACATACCCTCCAACACCACCAACACACACCCTCCAACACCACTAACACACATCCTCCAACACCACCAACACACAACCTCCAACACACACTCTCCAACACCTCCAACACACACTCTCCAACACCACCAACACACACCCTCCTACACCACCAACACACAACCTCCAACACCACTAAGACACACCCTCCAACACACACCCCCCAACACCACTAACACACACCTTCCAACACCACTAACACACCCTCCAACACCACCAACACACAACCTCCAACACCACCAACACACAACCTCCAACACCACCCACACACACCCTCCAACACCACTAACACACACCCACCAACACCACCACACACCCTCCAACACCACCAACACACACCCTCCAACACCGCCAACACACACACTCCAACACCACCAACACACACCCTCCAACACTGCCAACACACACCCTCCAACACTGCCAACACACACCCTCCAACACCACCAACACACACCCTCCAGCACCGCCAACACACACCCTCCAACACCACCAACACACACCCTCCAACACCACCAACACACACCCTCCAACGCCACCAACACACACCCTCCAACACCACCAACACACACCCTCCAACACCACCAACACACAACCTCCAACACCACCCACACACACCCTCCAACACCACTAACACACCCACCAACACACACCCTCCAACACCACCAACACACAACCTCCAACACCACCCGCACACACCCTCCAACACCACTAACACACACCCACCAACACACACCCTCCAACACCGCCAACACACACCCTCCAACACCACCAACACACACCCTCCAACACTGCCAACACACACCCTCCAACACTGCCAACACACACCCTCCAGCACCGCCAACACACACCCTCCAGCACCACCAACACACACCCTCCAACACCACCAACACACACCCTCCAACACCACCAACACACACCCTCCAACACCACCAACACACAACCTCCAACACCACCAACACACAACCTCCAACACCACCCGCACACACCCTCCAACACCATCAACACACACCCTCCAACACCACCAACACACACCCTCCAACACCACCAACACACACCCTCCAACACCACCAACACACAACCTCCAACACCACCCGCACACACCCTCCAACACCACTAACACACACCCACCAACACACACCCTCCAACACTGCCAACACACACCCTCCAACACCACCAACACACACCCTCCAGCACCACCAACATACACCCTCCAACACCACCAACACACACCCTCCAGCACCACCAACACACACCCTCCAACACCACCAACACACACCCTCCAACACCACCAACACACACCCTCCAACACCACTAACACCCACCCACCAACACACATCCTCCAACACTGCCAACACACACCCTCCAACACCACCAACACACACCCACCAACACACACCCTCCAGCACCACCAACACACACCCTCCAACACTGCCAACACACACCCTCCAACACTGCCAACACACACCCTCCAACACCACCAACACACACCCACCGACACATATCCTCCAGCACCACCAACACACACCCTCCAACACCACCAACACACACCCACCAACACACACCCTCCAGCACCACCAACACACACCCTCCAACACTGCCAACACACACCCTCCAACACCACCAACACACACCCTCCAACACCACCAACACACACCGTCCAACACCACCAACACACACCCACCGACACATACCCTCCAGCACCACCAACACACACCCTCCAACACCACCAACACACACCCTCCAACACCACCAACACACACCCTCCAACACCACCAACACACACCCACCGACACATACCCTCCAGCACCACCAACACACACCCTCCAACACCACCAACACACACCCTCCAACACCACCAACACACACCCTCCAACACCACCAACACACACCCTCCAACACCACCAACACACACACACGCCCAAGTCAACCAGCCCACAATCCTTAAATCAGCTACGACCTATTGCAATCACCCCAATACCCAGCCTAATCTGTGAAAGTTTTGTGTTCGACTGGGCTTATGGTGATATTGCAGGAGTCGCAGACCCTCAGCAATTTGGCAACATGAAAACTTCCTCCACCACTCACTGTCTTGTCAGCTTTCTCGATTACATATACCGCCATCTCGAGAAACGAAAAACGTCTGTAGCTGTCGCTTTCATTGATTTCACTAAAGCGTTCGACCTAGTCGACCACAATATAATCATCAACAAAGCTATTGACCTCGGGCTTCGAAGAAGCCTCATACCATGGCTTACAGACTTCCTCAGTGACCGACGCCAAGCTGTACGCTTCCGAGGGGCTGTCTCCACCTCTCAGTCACTCACCTGTGGCGTCCCCCAAGGCACCAAGATGGGACCACTCTGCTTCCTTATGCTCATCAATGATGCCCTAAGAGAAACCCCTGCTCGCTGGAAATATGTCGACGACTCCACCATTGGGATCAGCGTCAACAATTCTGCTCCCAACTATACCGCCCTTCAGGATTTATTGAACAGTCTCCAAAACTGGGCCACCAACAACCATGTCACCATCAACCATACCAAGACCATGGTTATGCACATCAACCTCTCCTCCGACATTGTCCCACCTCCTTCCATTACTCTAGGTCCGAACACACTCCAGGTTGTACATTCCACGAAGCTCCTCGGCGTCACCATAGACAACAAACTAAATTGGAAACCACACGTCAATGAAGTTGTCAAATCCTCCAGTTTCCGTCTCCACCTCCTCCGCCGACTCAAGTCCCTTGGAGTTCCTGCACACGAGCTCCTCAGTGTTTACACAACATTCATACTTCCCAAGCTCACCTATGCCTCCCCCACCTGGTCTTCCTCCCTAAATGCCACACAACGTAAACACCTAGAAAAAGTGCAAAAGAGGGCATGCAAGATTATTCTCTCCCCCTCCTACTCCACATATCAAGAAGCGCTCAACACACTGACCCTTTCGACTCTCACTGACCATCACCACGACCTCATCTGCAAATTTGGTAAGAAGCTTCTACACCATCCCCGACACCGGCTCCTACTACCACCTGAGATCCCTTGTCCGAGAATTGCTGTGCGACACCACAACCGCATCCAGCCCATACGTGCACGAACTGATCGCTATAAGAACAGCCCAGTCCCAACCATTGTAAAAATTATCAATAACTTGTAATACTGTAACACTGCCACTATGTTGAAATGAACTGTAGTTTGAGCTTTTCCCCATCTAAGTTATTATATGTCTTATTTGTGTCACTTATGTTACTTGTATATTATTTGTAATTCGTAACCCATTCCCCAAATATGTAACTGTATATTTTCAGCCTTCTGGCTGCCAAGCTCTTTCAATAAACCGTTAATTATTATTATTATTATTATTATTATTACATACCCTCCAGCACCACCAACACACACCCTCCAACACCACCAACACACACCCTCCAACACCACCAACACACACCCTCCAATATTTATTATTAAATATTCTCACATGACCAGCCTCTTTTGGTGTATGTTTTATCACGGTTAATATAAAATACTAATACAGAAAAAAAACAAGATATAATCAGTATTCTGTATAATAATTGAATGACAAGGCAAATAATAAGGTAAAAAAGACGTTTTTTTACTGTACAGTCAACCCTCACTTTACGCGGTCCCACATTCCGCGTTTCCACGTTTACGCGGTGCCCTGCCGGAACCCAGGATGCTCACATTCCGCGGTGCGTGTACCCCTTTAGGCGGATAGTGTCCGGCTCGACGCTATTGTTAGATTCGCCCCACCTGCCTGCTCCCGCCTCCTCCCTCCTCCGCCTGGCCAAGCCGCGCGGTAAGGTTGCGCAGTGCATGTCTCTGTTGCGTTATCACTGACGTCATATGACGTATCGGACTGTGATTGGCCATGCATCCCTACCTCCCTCCGCTGCAAGCTGTAATTGGTTTAAAGTAATATGACATGTCCACCCGGGGGGGGGGGGGGGGGGGGGAAGACGACGCTTGACCTAGCCGCGGCAGTTTCATCCCTCCAGGCCACACCGTGTAATCGTGCATCCATTGTTCTGTAAAATGGCTTCCGCTGGACCACCACCCCCAGAGAGAAACCTTTCCTTGCCTGGACCCAGCCGCCCTAAGCCCAAGAAGACACGACGTTCCTTAAGCTACGAGGTGAAGTACAAGATTATCCAAGAGTTAGAGAAAGGAACAAGACAGGTTGATTTGGCGCGCCAACATGGTGTGAACGAATCTACGATCCGGACGATAAAGAAGGATGCAGCCAAGATAAAGGAGCACATGAAGATCACAAAGTTTACAGGTGCTTCTATGATCAAGTATTTCCACAACCAGGTGCTTCTCAAGACGGAAAAATTACTTGTGAGCTACTTGGTGCATCAGGCGCAACGGAACATGGTGGTCGACACGCGCTCTGTTAAGGAGTACGCACGTGAACTGTATGCTGCAGTGTCACGAAAGATGGGAATTACAGAGCCCAAACCCTTTAATGCTTCCTCTGGGTGGTTACAGAGGTTTAAGATGCGGAACAAGATCACCAATATCAACATTGGTGGTGAAGAGGCTAGTGCTGACCGTGCTGCGGCTAGGGAATTTCCTCCATTTTTACGTGAGATTATGGAGGAAGGACAGTACACCGACGACCAGGTGTTTAACATGGACGAATCTGGTCTTTTTTGGAAAAAGCTACCTTCCAAGACCTTCGTTGTGAAGAATGCCAGCAAGATTCGGGGCAGGAAGATGCAGAAGGAGCGCATCACCGTCCTGTTTACCACCAATGCCTCCGGTACCTGTAAGCTCAAGTTATCGGTTATCCACACAGCACGCAAGCCGCACGCCTACAAGAGCATGGACATGACCAAGCTAAATGTCCACTGGCTGACCGCACGTAAGGCGTGGATGTTCTCTACACTGTCCCTCTCCTGGTTTGATGACTGTTTCGTTCCCGATGTAAAGAAATTCTGTGAGCAACAGAATGTGCCATTCAAGATTTTGTTGCTGCTGGACAACGCACCAGGACACTCGCCCCTACTGTTAGATCGTCACCCCAACGTAAAAGTGGTCTTCCTTCCTCCCAACACTACGTCTATATTACAGCCCATAGACCAAGAGTTAATCTGTAATATAAAAGCTGCATTCTCAACAAAAAAATTCCAGCTCCTGAACGACTACACCAACACCAGGGAAGAGTTGCGTAACCTGAGTGACACCACCACCGATAGCAAGAGCGAAGAAGACGAGGATCAACAGTTGGCAGAGCAAAAAATACTTTTCAAACAATTCTGGAGAATATTTAACATCAAGAAAGCTGTGGACTTCTTGGTGGAGGCATGGGATCAGCTGTCTGTAGCAACTGTTCGTCACGCATGGAGACATGTATTGCAAGGCATTCCGGGCGTAAGGCAGAGTGTTACAGCTGCAGGCTTCTCCGAGACCACCAACGACGACATCCTGGAGGTGATAAGGGATCCTGATGTGACTACCGACGAGATGGTAGATGATGATGACGTCAGTGAAGAGGCAGGTGGTGCGTCATCCCAAGAAGAACACCGCTTATCCCATAGTAATGTTAGGGGTGCCATCGAGTGTGTCGAGAAAATCAAGCTCCTCCTTTCCGACGACCCTGACGCAAACAGGTATGAAATCTTCACTACCCAGCTGTTGCAGACTATGGAACCCTACTTCAAGGTTTATCACAACAACATAAACACCAGCCGTCAGCAAAGCATAACAGAGTTCTTCGCCCGCAACCCACCACAGCCAGCCCAAGCCAGTGATAGTGACAGAGGTAGAGACTGTGAAGATGAATTTGAGGGATTTGTCAGGGAGGCCCTGACAAGTGTGGATGACAGTGATGGTGACTCACCTGAGGGCCAGTAGCCTGCCCTCTGCCTCAGAACCAGCCTCCATCCCCGTACGCCGACCCATCTCTTCTACTAATGTAAGTGTTCAACCTAACTTTTAGTTTTCCTAACCTAACCTTTATTTTTCCTAACCTCACCTCTTCTATATTACTTGTTTGTTCATACCATCATAAAGTTAAGATAAAATTTTTACTACAACATAGTTGTGTGTCGTCAAAAAGTGGAGTTTGGGGATCGGCCCGGTCTCTATTTCAATTAATCCCATATGTTATGTTGTTCACTTTACGTGGTACCTTGTGGGTTATATTAACCGCGTAAAGTGAGGGTTGACTGTATATGAGGGGTGACAACAACAGCGTGTGAGATGGCGAGTGTTGGCAACTCTACTGTATTGGGGAGAGCGGTGTAGGGCGAGTGTTGGCAACTTTACCATATTGGGTAGAGTGGTGTCGGGCGAGTGTTGGCAACTTTAATGTATTGGGGAGAGGTGTTGGCAACTTTACTGTATTGGGGAGAGAGGTGTTGGGCGAATGTTGGCAACTCTACTGTAGTGGGGAGAGAGGTGTCGGGCGAGTGTTGGCAACTTTACAGTATTGGGGAGAGCGGTGTCAGTGGAAACATCAGCTGTTACCTCTGTTACCAAGAGACTGATAATATACTACAGTGCAGTAGCTCATCTGGGACTAAGTGTGAGATTTTAGGGGCGAAATTAATTATATTTTCGATAATGTTTTATTAACCAAACACCTTATGAAGTTAATTAATATGAGAATTACAATATGGTGAATTGCATACTGTCGTCATTATGGGATAGCAGGCTGACGAACGAGGGCCAAGAGGTAACTTGACCTCCCTCCTTCCTCAACCACCTGCCATCTCTTCCTGACTATGCACCCAAATTTAGTTTTGTACAGTATCTTAATATGATTCACATTATATTCCTATAATTCAATAGTCAGTAATTTATGACGAAACCGCTACCACAAGAAGGAGTTGTTCTATTTTGTTCATTTTACCACAGATGTTCATTATACAAATTATATATCATCTTTACTTTTATTTAATACCTGTACTGTATCCCGTCAACATTACATCACACAACATTTCAAAATTCAGTATGGAGTAAGAAGATGGTGGTGTGAGGAGGGGGAGAGACCCTGGAGGGGGGGGGGAGGGGGGACTGACAACTCACCCCCAAAAGGTTCGTCTCCCACTCCTGCCTCTGTAATAATTTGTGCTTATAAATACCTGTACCCTTCATGTACAGTACAATAATTATTTTTATAATGTATCAATACTGTAATGAATCAATAAAAATAAGTGGGAAACTTGAGGGGAAAATATTACCTTCTAATTCAATTGCCTTTCAATTTTGATGTCAAATTACTACAGTAATTATATATTAGTTCTATCGTATTTAATATTTTATATTATCAATGGTAAAACATACACCATAAGAAGCTGATCATACAAGAATATACTGTATAATAATGAATACATGGGAACAGGCAAATAATAAATGCTGGCAATGTGGCAAGGCACTGTGTCTCAATGTCTCACATGGTGTGTGTATGTGTGTTAGGGGTGTTAGAGGGTGTGTGTGGATGGTGTTGGAGGGTGTGTGTGTTAGGGGTGTTAGAGGGTGTGTGTGGATGGTGTTGGAGGGTGTGTGTGTGGGTGGTGTTGGAGGGTGTGTGTGGGTGGCGTTGGAGGGTGTGGGTGGTGTTGGAGGGTGTGTGGGTGGTGTTGGAGGGAATGTGTGGGTGGTGTTGGAGGGTGTGTGTGGGTAGTGTTGGAGGGTGTGTGTGAGTGGTGTTGGAGGGTGTGTGTGGGTGGTGTTGGAGGGTGTGTGTGGGTGGTGTTGGAGGGTGTGTGTGGGTGGTATTTGGTGTGTGTGGGTGGTGTTGGAAGGTGTGTGTGGGTGGTGTTGGAAGGTGTGTGTGGGTGGTGTTGGAGGGTGTGTGTGGGTGGTGTTGGAGGGTGTGTGTGAGTGGTGTTGGAGGGTGTGTGTGGGTGGTGTTGGAGGGTGTGTGTGGGTAGTGTTGGAGGGTGTGTGTGGGTGGTGTTGGAGGGTGTGTGTGGGTGGTGTTGGAGGGTGTGTGTGGGTGGTGTTGGAGGGTGTGTGTGAGTGGTGTTGGAGGGTGTGTGTGGGTGGTGTTGGAGTGTGTGTGTGGGTGGGGTTGGAGGGTGTGTGTGGGTGGTGTTGGATGGTGTGTGTGTGTGTGTGGGTGGTGTTGGAGGGTGTGTGGGTGGTGTTGGAGGGTGTGTGTGTGGGTGGTGTTGGAGGGTGTGTGTGTGTGTGTGGGTGGTGTCGGAGGGTGTGTGTGGGTGGTGTTGGAGGGTGTGTGTGGGTGGTGTCGGAGGGTGTGTGTGGGTGGTGTTGGAGGGTGTGTGTGGGTGGTGTTGGAGGGTGTGTGTGAGTGGTGTTGGAAGGTGTGTGTGGGTGGTGTTGGAGGGTGTGTGTGGGTGGTGTTGGAGGGTGTGTGTGAGTGGTGTTGGAGGGTGTGTGTGGGTGATGTGGGAGGGTGTGTGTGTGGGTGATGTTGGAGGGTGTGTGGGTGATGTTGGAGGGTGCGTGTGTGTGGATGATGTTGGAGGGTGCGTGTGTGTGGGTGATGTTGGAGGGTGTGTGTATGTGATGTTGGAGGGTGTGTGTGTGGGTGATGTTGGAGGGTGTGTGTGTGTGGGTGATGTTGAAGGGTGTGGGTGATGTTGGAGGGTGTGTGTAGGTGGTGTTGGGGGGTGTGTGTGGGTGGTGTTGGGGGGTGTGTGTGGGTGGTGTTGGGGGGTGTGTGTGGGTGGTGTTGGAGGGTGTGTGTGTGAGTGGTGTTGGAGTGTGTGGGTGGTGTTGGAGGGTGTGTGTGGGTGATGTTGGAGGGTGTGTGTGTGGGTGATGTTGGAGGGTGTGTGTGTGGGTGACGTTGGAGGGTGTGTGTGTGGGTGATGTTGGAGGGTGTGTGTGTGTGGGTGATGTTGGAGGGTGTGTGTGTGGGTGATGTTGGAGGGTGTGGGTGATGTTGGAGGGTGTGTGTGTGTGTGATGTTGGAGGGTGTGTGTGTGGGTGATGTTGGAGGGTGTGTGTGTGGGTGATGTTGGAGGGTGTGGGTGATGTTGGAGGGTGTGGGTGATGTTGGAGGGTGCGTGTGTGTGGGTGATGTTGGAGGGTGCGTGTGTGTGGGTGATGTTGGAGGGTGTGTGTGTGTGGGTGATGTTGGAGGGTGTGTGGGTAATGTTGGAGGGTGTGTGTGTGTGATGTTGGAGGGAGTGTGTGTGATGTTGGAGGGTGTGGGTGATGTTGGAGTGTGTGTGTGTGGGTGATGTTGAAGGGTGTGGGTGATGTTGGAGGGTGTGTGGGTGGTGTTGGGGGGTGTGTGTGGGTGGTGTTGGGGGGTGTGTGTGGATGGTGTTGGAGGGTGTGTGTGTGTGGGTGGTGTTGGAGGGTGTGTGTGTGTGGGTGGTGTTGGAGGGTGTGTGTGTGTGGGTGATGTTGGAGGGTGTGTGTGTGTGTGGGTGATGTTGGAAGGTGTGTGGGTGATGTTGGAGGGTGTGTGTGTGGGTGATGTTGGAGGGTTTGTGTGGGTGGTGTTGGAGGGTGTGTGGGTGGTGTTGGGTGTGAGTTGGTGTTGGAGGGTGTGTGTGGGTGGTGTTGGAGGGTGTGTGGGTGGTGTTGGAGGGTATGTGTGTGGGTGGTGTTGGATGGTGTGTGTGTGTGTGTGGGTGGTGTTGGAGGGTGTGTGGGTGGTGTTGGAGGGTGTGTGGGTGGTGTTGGAGGGTGTGTGTGTGTGGGTGGTGTTGGAGGGTGTGTGTGTGTGTGGGTGGTGTCGGAGGGTGTGTGGGTGGTGTTGGAGGGTGTGTGTGGGTGGTGTTGGAGGGTGTGTGTGGGTGGTGTTGGAGGGTGTGTGTGGGTGGTGTCGGAGGGTGTGTGTGGGTGGTGTTGGAGGGTGTGTGTGGGTGGTGTTGGAGGGTGTGTGTGGGTGGTGTTGGAGGGTGTGTGTGGGTGGGTGTTGTTGGAAAGCGTGTGTGGGTGGGTGGTGTTGGAGGGTGTGTGTGGGTGGTGTTGGAGGGTGTGTGTGGGTGGTGTTGGAGGGTGTTTGTGGGTGGTGTTGGAGGGTGTGTGGGAGGTGTAGGAGGGTGTGAGTGGGTGGTGTTGGAGGGTGTGTGTGGGTGGTGTTGGAGGGTGTGTGTGGGTGGTGTTGGAGGGTGTGTGTGGGTGATGGTGGAGGGTGTGTGTGTGTGATGTTGGAGGGTGTGTGTGTGGGTGATGTTGGAGGGTGTGTGTGTGTGTGGTGATGTTGGAGGGTGTGTGTGTGGGTGATGTTGGAGGGTGTGTGTGGGTGATGTTGGAGGGTGTGGGTGATGTTGGAGGGTGTGGGTGATGTTGGAGGGTGTGTGTGTGTGTGTGGGTGATGTTGGAGGGTGTGTGTGTGGGTGATGTTGGAGGGTGTGTGTGTGAGTGATGTTGGAGGGTGTGGGTGATGTTGGAGGGAGGGTGTGTGTGGGTGATGTTGGAGGGTGTGTGTGGGTGATGTTGGAGGGTGAGTGGGTGATGTTGGAGGGTGTGTGTGTGGGTGATGTTGGAGGGTCTGTGTGTGGGTGATGTTGGAGGGTTTGGGTGATGTTGGAGGGTGTGTGTGGGTGATGTTGGAGGGTGTGTGTGTGGGTGATGTTGGAGGGTGTGTGTGTGGGTGATGTTGGAGGGTGCATGTGTGTGGGTGATGTTGGAGGGTGCGTCTGTGTGGGTGATGTTGGAGGGTGTGTGTGTGTGGGTGATGTTGGAGGGTGTGTGTGTGTGGGTGATGTTGGAGGGTGTGTGTGTGTGGGTGATGTTGGAGGGTGTGTGTGTGTGGGTGATGTTGGAGGGTGTGTGTGTGTGTGTGATGTTAGAGGGTGTGTGTGTGTGTGTGATGTTGGAGGGTGTGTGTGTGTGTGATGTTGGAGGGTGTGTGTGTGGGTGATGTTGGAGGGTGTGTGGGTGATGTTGAAGGGTGTGGGTGATGTTGGAGGGTGTGTGTGGGTGGTGTTGGGGGGTGTGTGTGGGTGGTGTTGGGGGGTGTGTGTGGGTGGTGTTGGAGGGTGTGTGTGTGAGTGGTGTTGGAGTGTGTGGGTGGTCTTGGAGGGTGTGTGTGTGTGGATGATGTTGGAGGGTGTGTGTGTGGGTGATGTTGGAGGGTGTGTGTATGTGTGAGTGATGTTGGAAGGTGTGTGGGTGATGTTGGAGGGTGTGTGTGTGTGGGTGATGTTGGAGTGTTTGTGTGGGTGGTGTTGGAGGGTGTGTGGGTGGTGTTGGGTGTGTGTGGGTGGTGTTGGGTGTGTGTGGGTGGTGTTGGGTGTGTGTGGGTGGTGTTGGGTGTGTGTGGGTGGTGTTGGGTGTGTGTGGGTGGTGTTGGAGGGTGTGTGTGTGTGTGGGTGGTGTTGGAGGGTGTGTGTGGGTGGTGTTGGAGGGTGCGTGTGTGTGTGGGTGGTGTTGGAGGGTGTTTGTGGGTGGTGTTGGAGGGTGTGTGTGTGTGTGGGTGATGTTGGAGGGTGTGTGTGGGTGATGTTGGAAGGTGTGTGGGTGATGTTGGAGGGTGTGTGTGTGTGTGGGTGATGTTGGAGGGTTTGTGTGGGTGGTGTTGGAGGGTGTGTGTGTGGGTGATGTTGGAGGGTGTGTGTGTGTGGGTGATGTTGGAGGGTGTGTGTGTGGGTGATGTTGGAGGGTGTGTGTGTGTGTGGGTGATGTTGGAGGGTGTGTGTGGGTGATGTTGGAAGGTGTGTGGGTGATGTTGGAGGGTGTGTGTGTGTGTGGGTGATGTTGGAGGGTTTGTGTGGGTGGTGTTGGAGGGTGTGTGGGTGGTGTTGGGTGTGTGTGGGTGGTGTTGGGTGTGTGTGGGTGGTGTTGGAGGGTGTGTGTGGGTGGTGTTGGAGGGTGTTTGTGGGTGGTGTTGGAGGGTGTGTGTGTGGGTGGTGTTGGAGGGTGTGTGTGGGTGGTGTTGGAGGGTGTTTGTGGGTGGTGTTGGAGGGTGTGTGGGTGGTGTTGGAGGGTGTGTGTGGGAGGTGTAGGAGGGTGTGAGTGGGTGGTGTTGGAGGGTGTATGTGGGTGGTGTTGGAGGGTGTGTGTGGGTGATGGTGGAGGGTGTGTGTGTGTGATGTTGGAGGGTGTGTGTGTGGGTGATGTTGGAGGGTGTGTGTGTGTGGGTGATGTTGGAGGGTGTGTGTGTGGGTGATGTTGGAGGGTGTGTGTGTGTGTGGGTGGTGTTGGAGGGTGTGTGTGTGTGGGTGATGTTGGAGGGTGTGTGTGTGGGTGATGTTGGAGGGTGTGTGTGTGGGTGATGTTGGAGGGTGTGTGTGTGGGTGATGTTGGAGGGTGTGTGTGTGGGTGATGTTGGAGGGTGTGTGTGTGTGTGTGTGTGTGTGTGTGTGTGTGTGTGTGTGTGGGTGATGTTGGAGGGTGTGGGTGATGTTGGAGGGTGTGTTTGTGTGTGGGTGATGTTGGAGGGTGAGGGTGATGTTGGAGGGTGTGTGTGTGGGTGATGTTGGAGGGTGTGTGTGGGTGATGTTGGAGGGTGTGTGTGTGTGGTGATGTTGGAGGGTGTGTGTGGGTGATGTTGGAGGGTGTGTGTGGGTGATGTTGGAGGGTGTGTGTGGGTGATGTTGGAGGGTGTGTGTGGTGTGTTGGTGGGTGTGTGTGGTGTGTGGTGTGTGGGTGTGTGTGTGTGTGGGTGATGTTGGAGAGTGTGTGTGTGGGTGATGTTGGAGGGTGTGTGGGTGGTGTTGGGGGGTGTGTGTGGGTGGTGTTGGGGGTGTTTGTGGGTGGTGTTGGGGGGTGTGTGGGTGGTGTTGGAGGGTGTGTGTGTATATGGGTGGTGTTGGAGGGTGTGTGTGTGTGTGTGGGTGATGTTGGAGGGTGTGTGTGTGGGTGATGTTGGAGGGTGTGTGTGTGTGTGGGTGATGTTGGAAGGTGTGTGGGTGATGTTGGAGGGTGTGTGTGTGGGTGATGTTGGAGGGTTTGTGTGGGTGGTGTTGGAGGGTGTGTGGGTGGTGTTGGGTGTGTGTTGGTGTTGGAGGGTATGTGTGGGTGGTGTTGGAGGGTGTGTGGGTGGTGTTGGAGGGTGTGTGTGGGTGGTGTTGGAGGGTGTGTGGGTGGTGTTGGAGGGTGTGTGTGGGTGGTGTTGGTGGGTGTGTGTGGGTGGTGTTGGAGGGTGTGTGTGGGTGGTGTTGGAGGGTGTGTGTGGGTGGTGTTGGTGGGTGTGTGTGTGTCGGTGATGTTGGAGGGTGTGTGTGGGTGATGTTGGAGGGTTTGTGTGGGTGGTGTTGGAGGGTGTGTGGGTGGTGTTGGGTGTGTGTTGGTGTTGGAGGGTGTGTGTGGGTGGTGTTGGAGGGTGTGTGGGTGGTGTTGGAGGGTGTGTGTGGGTGGTGTTGGAGGGTGTGTGTGGGTAGTGTTGGAGGGTGTGTGTGGGTGGTGTTGGAGGGTGTGTGGGTGGTGTTGGAGGGTGTGTGGGTGGTGTTGGAGGGTGTGTGTGGGTGGTGTTGGAGGGTGTGTGTGGGTGGTGTTGGAGGGTGTGTGTGGGTGGTGTTGGAGGGTGTGTGTGGGTGGTGTTGGTGGGTGTGTGTGTGTCGGTGATGTTGGAGGGTGTGTGTGTGTGGGTGGTGTTGGAGGGTGTGTGTGGGTGGTGTTGGAGGGTGTGTGTGGGTGGTGTTGGGGGGTGCGTGGGTGGTGATGGAGTCTCTCTCTCTCTCTTACACACAAAAAAAGGGAATTAAGACAACAAGCATCCAGGGTTAGGGTCTTGTGTGACAGTGTGGTAGCGAGTTAATATCAGCTGTTGAGGAGCGCTTGCCAACACCAGTGCATGTTACCAATCCTTTCCATTTCATCTCTCTAATCACCCACACCTTTCTGCTTTCTCACTCCACATTTTAAAATGTTATGTAATCTAATATTGAAGGGATACACCTTTGCTCATTTATAGTGTGTTTCCTGACAGCTTTTACTACTGTTGATGGTGTACTCAGGATCATGAATATTCAATATTTTGCCTGTTATTCAGTCTTGAACTCCTCACCCAGCTGAAGAAGGTCAGCAACTGTGAAGAAAGTTGTTTCTTTGACAATGTTATCAAACAGCACAGGTTCTAACAACTTGCTAGGTAACAAGTGTTTACTGAGTATACTGTATTGTATATCTTCATGCTCAGACAGGTTAACCAAGTACCGTATTTTATGGCATACAAGACGCACGGCCATACAAGACGCACCCCTATTTTACCTGGGAGCACTGTACAGTATTTAGGAAAAAACTTTTAGTGTGGACTTTCCTCCTGTAGCCATTGTGTTCTTAAAATAATAAATACCAGGGGTAAAAATTCACATACATCTGGCAGCCCGAGGCAACCAAAATATCAGATGGTTGAGTAGATCTTAGAAATTTACTGGTTTTTAATCACCCAGCAAGCGAACAGCATGTCAAGACTCGCAGTGTCTAGAAGCTATCCAGTAGTTTTGAGCAAAAATTTATATTTTTGACAGTCTGCTTTACCACAAGGAAGTGCTTAGTGCTCAGTTTATAAAAAGCATTGCAAGAGCAAACATATGTTGTGCGCGTGAACCCGTGTACTTGGTTGTTGCGCCCTGCTGCTCCCAGGGAGTCAGCAATCAACAGTAATGTACATTAGATTCATATTATGGTGACACTTGGAGGAAGAAGCTTGTTGGTATTGGTACAGAAGGGGGCCAGTGTTATGACAGGTTGCAAAAAAAGGCTTGGTAGCTTGGTTGAGAAGTGATTTAGAGTGGCCAGAGTTGGAAGGTATTCACTGCACTGCACATAACTTGAACTGGCTTACAAGGATGCAGTGAAGGATGTACCACTTGCCAAGAAAGTTGACCTACTGCTGCTAGGAATAGACCAATTCTATGAAAAGTTGTCTCAACAGGAGCATATTGAAGCGGGCTCATGAAATATGTCAGCTACCATTTTTGGTCCCAACACGTGTGGGTGGTACAAGGTGGTTCCCTCATATGCTGCAGGCTTTAGAACATTTACAAGACTTACAAGGCTATTGCAGTTCACATGCAGCAGATACAGAACCCTAATGACCCTGCATACCACAAGGATTCATCCAGAAAAGCTAAGAACCATCTAATGCTTCTAACCACTGCTGATGTAATCAAGTACATCCACCTCCTCCTGGATATCTTGCATTGCCTTGGGCGCCTTTCAGAGCAGTTTGAACACAGACAAACCAATGTTTCTACTATCATGACTGAAATTAAGGCCTCAGTTGACATACTCAACAAATATTTGACAAGCCCAGGACCAAGTCTGAGGAAGATTTTGGAAGGTGACATTGCCATATTCCAAGGAGAAAATCTGAGTGATAGAAATAGCACCTTCATGGCTGCAAGGCCTGATATGCTGATAGTTCTGATTACAAGTCTAAAGAAAAAATTTATTGACATGGCCAGTACAGTTCTGCATAATTCATGGATTCTGGATTTCAAGCTGTAGCCTGCAGAATACACAGAGAATGAAGGTTTCGGAGACACCGCTGTGGGAGAGCTGGCTCAGACTCTTGAGAAAACACTAAGGGAGGCAGAAGTAGGTCCAACCAAGCTGGAGGATGAATGGACTGTACTCAAATGCTATCTCTACAAAATGAGTAAGATATCACCTGTTTCAAAACTGACCTGGCAGCAAATAAATGAATCATACACAAAAAAATGTGGTTCCTTTCCCCATTTAGTTGACCTTCTGCTGTCCATTCCAACCAGTTCTGCTATGTTGAACATGGCTTCAGTCAGGTCAAGCTCATCAAGACACTGGTGCAGTCATCTCACAGATGACCACTTGACAGATCTCCTAGTGGTCCAGTTGCAGTCAGAATGTGTTCGGAACTTCAATCCAGAGCAAGCCATCAATAGATCTTTAACAACAGGGGCCCACTGTGTTTATGGGTAAAACAACACAGATAGCTACAGCACAGAGGAAGTGCTGAACGATATTGATGAATTGGATGAGGAGCATATACAGAAACTTATTGACCAAATCCAGTGAAGAAGCCCTCAGTTACTTGCAGTTACATGTACTGTACATACAGTACAGTAGTTTTTTACGAGGATCTAAATTATAATTTTCAGCTAATGATATAAAGTAAACAAGGAAACAGATTATCCATATTATAATAGTATGTTGTGCACGCCAGTGTTTGCAATTTGAATATAATTTACCTATTGCTATTAAGTTAAATAAAGTGTCAAAGTAAACAACTTTCATTTGTGGGCCTACCCAGAATATGTCAACTATTGAAATTTTAATATTTTTTTAATGTCTCGTAAAATTTGGAAGGGCTAATAAACTTTGGGAAGGGCTAGTAACTATTTGGTTCTATTAGCCCAGCTAGCTACCTGAAAAAAGGGGTGAATTTCTACCCCTGTATATGGTACCAGTAAAAGTGAGGAATAGATCAAAATAATACTCATAAATAAGTTACAACAAAAAATACTGTATTGGCAAACCAGTAAATAAAAGCCAAATGAAAGTTTAACACCATTTGTATATACAGTAGACGTCCAAAAATCCGGACTGCTTGGGGATTGGGTCGGTCCGGATTTTCGGATTTTCCGGATTCTCAGGCAGTACTTTTAAAATTCAAATTTAAGGAGGAATAAAGAAGAGAAGAACAGGTACATTTTGATAGTTTATTCATTAGCAAATATAGCATGCTTCATTTATCAAAACGAGCAGTTTTAATGAAAAAGCTGTGAATTCTAGAATTTTATTCTTTGCCTTTTTTATATCACAAATTGTAGACTTTCCAATGTCATATGTTTCCATTAGAACCGCATTGCTCACAACACGTTCTAGTTTCTTAATTATTTCAAGTTTGTCACTCAATTTCAATGTGTTCTTCTTTCTCTTCACACAACGAAGCTTATCTACTTTAAGAGCCATTATTATAGGCTTGTATAGTACTCTGTAAATGGAAAGAGTAGGACTCAAAATATTGTTATATTACAATGGTATTCTATTCATACTGTGCTTGATATAATGCATTCAAGGAGAGGTAATATTTTTGCGGAACGTACGTATTACAGTGGAAAGTGGGATAAAATCGTGACGTAAACAATGACTTTCGCTTTCTTTCGTTCAAAAGAGGTTGCCGTAATCGCTTTTCAAATGGTTTTCAGTTCAAAAACTGTTGTATTACAATAACATTCTATCCTAATTGACTTGAATAAATACTACAATACCATATTTCTGAATATTTTCATTAAAATCCATCAAAATCATTTTCCTTGTCATCGTCTGCAGCACCAAACAGCTTCTCCCAGTCCTCTCCTTGAACAGGGCTACAGGGTACGTGTTTTTCGAATCGTTTTCAGTTAAAAAACTGTTACATCACACGTATATTTTACCTAAACTGCGCCTGAATGAATATATTCTCGGAAATAAATAGTAGTTTTGCTGAAACGTGATGTATTTCAATGTAAAATAGGATAAAATACATGACGAAAACAAAAGACTTTACCTAAGCTTCCGATGTTCTTGAGATGTTACTCGTTTTTTTAATAGTTTTCCGTTAAAATTCTCTTATATTACAATGATATTCTATTCATACTGTGCTTGATATAATACATTCACGGAAATGTAATATTTTTGCTGAAATTACATACGTACTACAGTGGAAAGTGGGATAAAATCGTGACGAAAACTGACTTTCGCTTTCTTTCGTTCAAAAGATGTTACCGTAATCGCTTTTCGAATGATTTAGTTAAAAAACTGTTGTATTACAATAATATTCCCTCCTAATTGACTTGAATAAACACTTGAATGGAAATATACAATATTTTTGTTGAAACTACCCAAGTTTCATTGTAAAGTGTCGTAATAATAAATGGTAAACAATTTGCCTTTGGCACTCGTGTTTCAGGCACGGCGAGCCTCAGTTTATAGGACGTAGAGCGTTTTTACTGAAGGTTTTGTTGTTCCATTACCCTCAAAAACATGGGTCGAACTATAAACGAGGAATATCATAAATTAACGATTTCTTGGTCAAAAAATCAGGGTCGATCTATAAACGAAGGGGGGTTATAGACGAGTATGTACGGTATGTTGTCACAGTTTGATTGCTCGTTTTAAAGTGGCGACCACATGGTCGCTTGTTGTCGCTGTGCAGCTGTGGCGCTCACGCATGAGCACATAGACACAATAGCCCGCTAAAAAAAAAAAAAAAAAAAAAAAAATTTTTTGAAAAATCCGGATTCTCAGGTGGTCCGGATTTCTGGCATCCGGATATTTGGACTTTTACTGTAGAGTGGTCCCTCGATTAACGAACACAATTGGTTCCACAGAGTCGTTTGTTAACCAAAAATTTCGTTAACTGAATCTATTACAGGTTGTTCCTCTCTAGTCCGGCATTCTGTGGTCCGGAAACTCCCGTGGTCCGGAACGATTTTAGTTTGTCCAATAGGTAGATGGGCAGTTTTTTTTTTTTTTTTTTTTTTTTTACTTATCTGAATTATTATTATTATTACAGGAGTATTAAATTTTTCCCCTCAGGCCCCAATGTGGGTCAGTGACCTATGCCCGGGTGGGCTAATCCCCTTAAAAAAAAAAAACAGCCGCAGAAAATTAAGGTTTGTTTCCATCCGGCAGTTCGGCTGCTCTCTCTCTCTCTGCTTGTCTATACAGAGTACAACATTTAACCCTTCAATATATATGAGTAGTAAATAAGTGTTGCTTTCATATTCTTATGTAGAGTAATGATGATATGTTTTCACATGTGCGCACTTACATACGCGCAGTCTCACTTTTTTTTTTTACCATTAATGGTTAGCTACTTATATTGTTCCATTTATTAGCATTAAATAACATTACAGGTACTTCAAACAACCATATTAATTCTTTTACATTAATTTTACTACAGCTAAAATCAGGGTCTTATTTTCTTCAGTTTTATATGTAGAACCAATCAGTCAATGGTTTCGTAAGCTTTAACATAAACAATGCCGGCAGCCGTCTCGTCTCCTCTAATATTCCACGTATTATTAATAAATTGTATTGTTAATTTTGCACACACGTACATTAATTCAATAAAAACAAATTCAGAAACATTAATTAAAATATATATGAACAGTAAATAAGTGTTGCTTTCATATTCTTATGTAAAGTAATGACGATTTGTTTTCACGTGTGCGCACTCACATACGCGATCTCTCTTTTTTCTTTACCATTATCATTAGCTACTTCTATTGTTCCATTTATTAACATTAAATAACATTACTTAAAACAACCATATTAATTTTACTACAGCTACAACCAAGGTCTTATTTTCTTCAGTTTTATATGTAGAACCAGTCAGTCACTGGTTTTGTAATCAACGAAAACAATGTTGTGTCATTTCCTCGTGTGTTTTAATATTCTACGTATTATTAATGAATTGTATTGCTCATTTTGCACACATAAACATTAATTCAATAAAAAGAACATTCAGTAATAAACAATAATGAATCTTTTGTACATAAGAGAAATGACGCTGTTTACACGATTATGCACGTCGTCTGCACGTTGGCGGGCCGTTCAAACCCGTCGAAATTCAAGTTTCCGCCGTCAACATTTTTATCTATTTCTTTTTTTGTGTGTTCCAATAAAATACGTTAAGAATTAAAAACTCGCGAAATTTGAGAGGTTACTATACGACATTTAACCCTTCAATATGTCTTCAAAGAGACCATGATGCAGAGAAAGTGTTGTTAGTGCTTCCAAGCATAAGCACAAGTCACTATCTATCCAGGAAAAGGGTGAATTTCCATGGTCCGGCAATTTCCATGGTCCAGCACTGGTCAGGTCCCGAGGTTGCCGGACTAGAGAGGTACAACCTGTATTTCAATGGGATATTGAGTAACTGGTTCCAACTCACAGAAAAAGTACATACAAAGTACTGTATACCGGTAATAGAATTAAAAAACATCAAATATAAACTAAATACAGTACTGTACTGTACAGTAAACTGTACAATAATAAATAAAAAACGTTAAAATACTGTATTTTAACTTACCTTGAGGTGTGTATGTTGTATTACCAGCAGCTTTGTTTACATATCAAACAGCCGATTGTAGAGGCAGTCGATGATGACACGCCATATTCTTTACAGAGTGCATTGGTTCTAATGCCTTCTTCATGTTTCATAATAATTTCTGCATTGTCTATTATCAATATGTGAAATAAATTTCAGAATGACCAATAATTTTAATGTAAAAATATTCAAGAGACCAACAAACTGGATGTTCACTCCACTGTAAACAAAGTTAAACTGAGAAGCGTTGGTGGGTGATTCAATCAGCTGATAGGCGCACAAAAACTGTTCCCTGTACTGTCTATATTATATGTTAACTAAATTAGAATGATCAATAATTTTAATATAAAAAATGCAAAAATATTCAAGAACACAACTTTCTTGATATTTACTCCACTGGAAACAAATAGAACCAATTACTGTATTGGCGGACTAACCAATCAGCTGATGCGCACAACAAAGCGTGTTTCTCTTAAGGCTTCCGTTAATCGGAGTTTTGTTCGTTAAAGGAATTGAAAATCCTTATGGGAGCTATTTCGTTAACCAAAATTTTTTTAATTGGACCGTTCGTTAATCAAGGGACCACTGTACTCCCTGGTTCATCATTATAACGCAGACGTTAACTCCGTCGATTCCCGAGCAACTCTCCCCCAACACGTCCTGCCTTCTCCCACTAACTCGAGTGTAAAGAAATGTATAGTATATTCCCTTTATGTGTTTGCTCTAAGGACAATTATTTCTGTACTTTTCACACTATGTTTGTAGGATGGTGTGTGCATGTAACTGAGTAAAAATAAATTAAGAAAGTTACATATATCTACCCGAAAATACGAGATGACAAACCATAACACCAATAGCCTGGTGGTTATAGTGACAAGTCTAACCTGGCTACAATACAGCCAGCGATGTTAACAGATGTGAATTTTAAAAGAAAGTGAACTGTAAATCTTCATTTGCATCAGGTATTTGTAGATTTAGAGATAAATGTTGCAGGTATGACAATAAAAGATAGAAAAGCTTGTAAGAGTTCAGAAATGGTTACTGCTTAGCTCTGAAGAGTTGGGTGTCTGCCGTACAGGCGTTAATCGTTTCAGGTTATCAACATCAGTACAGTAGTTATAAATCAAGCTTTTATATTTAGAATAAATAATTTTTTTTAAATAATTAAAAATATTAATAATATGTTCAAATAAGCAATAACATATTTGAAATTCTGGAGTTGGGTTAGGTAGAATTTAGCCTACTGGAGACAGCAACTGGTGTATTCATTAGCTTACGGGAGACCTCAACTTCACAAATAGGACGCAGGCTGATTTTTTTTGCCATTTTCCAAACAAAAAAGTGTGTCTTACATGACGTAAAATTTGTACATTAGTATTCATTGAAGCGGTCAGGTTGAATCACATCCTTATATAAATCAGGAGGGTTAGTTTCTGTAGAAATGAGGATACTGTCCAACTGAACCCTAAGATGGTTTATGATGCACCTCTCAACACCAGTCCCTCCATATTCACTAAATTTCTTCTTGCCAGTGAGACCATCAAACTTCTATACGTGGATATTGGTCATGACCCTGTAAAATTATCCATACAGTATGTACTATGATCAGATTCTCTGTAGAACTTGCTAAGCACAGTGGATCTTTGACAGGAACTTTCATATGAAACTCGGTAGCAAGAGCCTTGACGATGAAGGATTTACCACAACCACAAGGTACAAGTACAGTAACAAGAATCTTGATGTAGGTAATATACTGGACAACATTTCTGGAAAACTGACCCATGAACCAATGTTAAACTAAGTGCATCAAAATAGCTTCAATTTTACTCAGTCATAGCCACAAATCTCTGATAGTTTATCCTCAAACTCTGACAGGCCTTGAAGCTGCCATTGAAGCTTCTAGGTCTTGCATTGTAAACTTTCTACCTTGTGTTAACATTACTGATTATATTACAATAGTTCATAGGTCTTCTCCAACATAGCCACGAGCATTTACAGATACTGTAGTCAACTCCAATTCAGGACTCCCAAAACGGTTCTTTATTGTCTCATGATTAACCCGGCACTTGTGTAACAAACTACGTCCCTGTTGGTCGACTAATCACAAACAGAAATGGAAGCTTGGATATAGATCATCACAGTGATGCATCCCTTTATCCCAGGTTTACATGTGTATGTAAACAGTAACTGTCCTTTCCACACACTGTTATACCTTGTGTTAAAGTCTGTTATGGCTCCCAGGTAAGAAACAAAATGTAGAGGAATGGTTGTTTACACTGTTGAGATTATAGCCACTGAACTCCACCAGAAAAGAGAAGGGTTAGGAAAGATTGAAAGATTACTTATCATGTATTATACTCAAAATCTTGTTTAATATTTTTGTCTATTCTGAGAGTGATAGTGGGTCTCATAACCATTAGAAACAGTGAGAATATAGCAAACTGTTTACTAAGTCATCAATATGAAAGGAGGCAGCATGGCCAGTATTGCACTGACCACCTTTACTTTTCCCAATTACACCACATATAAAAGATAACCCAGAAATAGTCTGACATTCATAGTTTACACTATGCAATCATCAATAGCTAAATAGCCAATCACCCATCTTAACAACACCGGCTACATGGGATTACCAGAAAAGTTTGGTTGTGGAAGGTCAAAATAGTGATGTATATATACTCACCATTTGTGAAGCTCTGGACTGATTTCCTGAATAGCTTTCAAAAGGCAACCCAAGTAGACCTCGATCTCCCTCCCACAAAGATTTCTGAGGAAAAATCACAAAATAACATTTTAAATTAAAAAAATAATAATAATCCTGCAAATCCATATTTGGCTATGCACAGACCTAAGTTTTTAAAGTATGTGTGCTGGAGACTGACATCAGTGGATGGGATTTATCTAAAAGGCTAATTAATCTCCCATTAAGCAGCAAGAGACCTAGAAAGAGTAATCAGAAGCCCAAGTGTTATCCCTCACACAGTAGAGAAATGAGACTGGGCAAGCCCGAGATCACAAAACCAACAACACATCCCTATTCTCTGGTTTGGCCTCACAGGGTTTCCTCGCTCATTTGCAGCCAGTTGCCCTTCACTAGATAGTTGAAGTATCTGAAGGCATGAAATGGAAGGAGATGAGTTACAACTGTTAATACAACACTGCACCTCAACAGAGGGATAGATTTATTTTAAAGTAATTTGTAGTAAGGGAAAAGAATAACTTTGTAGACTTCCCACCTCCACACACGCGATCAAAATTGTTTCTAGGCCAAAATGGCTCAGAAATGTATTGTGAGGGACAAGAATAAATAATAATTACAAAATAAACAAATAAAAACCTGTAGATGGTAAACAATCAATCTCATCTCAAACCATAGTACTATAGTAGGCACTAGTACTGAAGCCACTGGTCCAATGACCTATCAGCGAAATATTTCCTTGTCTCTTGTGAACATCACTCACAAGTACCATATGCTGTAACTATATTCAGACACCCCATGTTTCCTGCCTCTAGAGAACCAAAGGGAAAAGGCAAATCCATTCCCTTACTGAGCTTAAATGGGACCAAGATAAGTCACCTGCTGCACACATTCACAAATAAGTCTGGTGGAATATTGTAACAAATACCTCCCAAGACTCTGCTATTTGCAAAAGATTCCTTAATATCAAAAGTCCAAAGAACTTTAATTAAGCATCAAAATTTTTTACGACTGTCTATAGTGTAAAGCAACCAATAACATGCCAAGGCTAAGCAGGTCTTGTCCACTTCACTTCATGAATACATTTTTTCATAGTTTAAGTCAATGCTACTAATGTGATGTTAAAACTCTCAAGATCACTTGAATTTTATTTAATGAGCCTGTCACTCGCTCTGTTTGGAGCCCGTAAAATGACCAGAAATCACGGAGAAGATATTTTTATCCAGAGTGACATTCGTGGCTAAGATATTTTCAAATATTTATTCAAATGATGCCTTTCTATGGAAAAAAAGGTTGGGAAATCACATGAAACCCTCAAAAAAAATTTTTAAAATAAATAAAAACTATGTTGACAAGTATAAGTGACAAATGAGAGATAAATGTTGATTCCTCTTCATGCTGTACCCACATCACTGCATCAGTCAGTATAAAACACAAGTGGCAAGAAAGAGTAAATCATGAAGAAGACGATGGTGTACTCAGAAAAAAGATAATGTGAAATGTAATGGAGTTCCAGAATAAAAAATAAAAATAAGTGGTGGTTAGGTACACAGTCGCCAAAATGTTTAGACATTTTTTTTCCTTGCTAGTTTTTTATTTAAATCTTTCAAAAGTATTCTTTATGATAGATTATTACTGTACGCATACTGTTACTACCCACAGGAAACCTTTAGTTATGAGGGAGTGAAAATATAAGAGAGGGGAGAGAAGCAAGCTATCAGGGTGTTTACTCTGAGCTACCCTGGTATTTGCTGAATATGTAATTTTACAGATGGTGAGGGGCCATCCACGCATGGATACACTGAGAGTACCCGGTCAGACTACCTCTTACAGACATACTGTGAACAACTAAGAACCTCTGCTGGCATTAGACTCGTAACAAGTAAGTGTGATCGACATGATTAAATAATTTACATATATGAGAATTACTTATCTTATAATTACACATTCTCCAATATAATTCAACACAAGATTATAGACACTAGAATTTGAGGAATAGATAGATGTGGTTCTGTTACTGTGTCCTGCTATGATTACTGTGTCTACAATAATTATGTTAAGATTTTATATCATGTGTTAAGGAATTGATTCACTGATATGTACTTTGTATTGACAGGTTATGACCGAATTATATTATTCGAGTCCATCGTAACGAGTCTAACTATCCTGCAAGCCTATACCGGTAGTCATCTTCATTGGCGATTACACATACTAAGGAAGAGAAATAGACCAGTTAGACTATTCTGACCAAAATTAAAATTTTGGCAATATTTCCACTTACAGTACTATTCAGACGAGGTGGGTCTTGACATATGCACAACAATAGTGATGCCATTACGAATACATATCAAATAAGCACAATACAGAAATGCCTCCGATAACGACGGTTCAACTAACAAAGACTCATATCTAACACCCTGGTTAATTTAGGACCCAATTCAATTTACACTATTATTTTCTTCGCATTCACAATTAAATTAAAAAATATATTAAGTTTTTGTATATATAATAACTAAATCCGGATATTAAAAAAAAAGACACGCTTTGCGCACGGAGACTGCTGGGCTTGTTAGTGGTGACGCCAGCATCACTAATACAAACAATCACAGCTGGCGGGCCCTTTGTTTTCACGCATCTGAACAGGAAAAGTAGAAAAACTTTCTCAGGTTTCTTACAGCATTTTTGCATCCCTATTCAACATGAGCAAGAGAGCAAGTGATGGTAGTGCTGGTTCAAAAGTTAATAGAAAGTGTATAAGCTTAGCCGAGAAACAAGATGTGTTAAAACGATATGAAAAGGTGAGAGGTCTGTGGATATTATATGGAGTAAGCAATGAACATATTTTCTGAAGTGGCTCCATTAACAGAACAAAGCATTAAAATTCAAATAAACACAAATGACCTCTACATAAAGATGTATAATGAGAAAAGAAAGCACCTGTGCAAGGTTCTTTTGACAGCTTTATTATTCAAAGGCCTAAACCATCAACTTCAGCTACATCATCAAATTCAGCATCATAAGCAGCTTCAATAACAACTTCAGGTTCAGTAACAGTTTCAGCAACAGCTTTATGGAAAGCTACAGCTTCAGCCGGAGTTGAACCTGATGACTTTGTCATCTGAGTAAAAACTCACACATCATTGACTGTCCTTATGTTTTAGACTTTACCACCATTGGTGAGTAGAATTTTTGTTTTACATTCGTAAATAATAGTTAAAACATATATGAACAGTAAATAAGGGTTGCTTTCATATTCATATGTAGAGAAATGACGATATGTTTTCACATGTGCGCACTTACTGTACACACGTTGGCGTTCCCAATCGTCTCTCTTTATTTCTTTACCATTAATGGTTAGCTACTTCTAGTGTTCTATTTATTAACATTAAATAACATTACTTAAAACATACATACAGGAATTCAATTTTTTTTCATTAAGTTCACTACAGCTACAACCAGGGTCTTATTTTCTTGTTTCTTATGTAGAACCATCGTCACTCACGAAAACAATGCTATCTCGTCTCCTCTTGTGTGTTTTAATATTCTACGTATTATTAATGAATTGTATTGAAACATTAATTCAATCAAATACATTTTCAGTAATAAGCAATAATGAATCTTTTGTACATATTCTTTATACAGGTAAGATATATGACTATGTTACCTTGAGTGTGCACTTATACATTGGTGTTCCACTATCAGTCTCTCACTTTTGTCTTTACTATCAGTGGTTACTTCTACTGTACATTAAATAACATCAATTAAAACATACATTTTATTTTACATTAACTTTACTACAACAACAACCAGGGCCTTATTTTCTTAAGTTTCAGGTGTATAACTGACATTATGGGTGTAAACACTGACAACAACACTGGTGTCCCATCTCCTCTTGTGTGACATTATTATTACTGTATTGATTTATATTGTATAAGGTGCATTCATAAACATTCTTTAAAGAATATAGTTTGCCTATTTTATTAATTTTATTGTTTTGGGGGAAAAGAGGGTAAAAAGCCACACAAAAGATATGAAAAGGTCAAAACTTGGAATTCATCTCATTATTATTACTTTATTTTAATGGTAATTAATGATTCATGATATGATGATTCACCTTACACTGCAATATTGGAGGACACATTACCGTCATTAGTCAAGGCTCTTTTGTAATAATAACAATAATGTGGTTGTCACTGAAGGTGGACAAGTTTTAATAATAAAGTACAGTGGTTCCTCGATTAACGAACACAATTGGTTCCACAGAGTCGGTTGTTAACCGAAAATTTCGTTAACTGAATCTATTATTTCAATGGGATATTGGGTAATTGGTTCCAACTCACAGAAAAAGTATACAGTAAGATCTTGTATCTCGCGAGTAATATGGACTGGAAAAATTGGGCCAAATTCAAATTCATCAAATGAAAATACATAAACTAATGGAAAAATAACAGTATAAACTGACCACTCTACATCAACCTCTGATTTTCCCAATTATAACCTCCAAATGATACAAATTCTGCCTTTATTGACCTGATTTTGCTTTCCAGAAACTAGTTTTTAGGACTTCCTCAAGTAACTTAATCACACACTGCTTACCCTGCATCAAGTACTTGGCAAACTTAACCCCCTTATGATAGTCCCGCTTCTCCTTTTCCTTCTTTGCCGCTTAGGTGGGTCTATCCCACCAGCACCAGTCGGACCCCCAGTAGAGGTAGAGGCCATTATCTTGACTCGACAGGTGGTAGCACCACTCAAAAAAGCACACAATAACAGCCCAGGCAGTCGCTAGGATGGCGTGGGCTACAACACGACAGTTGCGTTCTTGTAAGCCACTTTTACGTTCACCACCGGCAGTTCGATCACCAGAACGCTTCTTTGAAGCATTCTTCTTTCCTTGTCTTTCCGTATTCATCGCTAACACAACAAAATCGGAGAAAATAGCAAAAATCAGAGTAATTGACAGAAACCGCACGATTCAACAGAGTACCTCTCAAAAAACACTTCACAAACAAAAGACACGATTCAATTGAACATGTGATGTCGAACGTGAACTGTAAATATTGCATAATCCCGCGCCACGCTTAAGACGTTGAGGATGGAATCTCGCTATAGCCAACATTCGTATACAAAAGTTCGCGTTTTACAAACAGCGTTCCCCTATTCATCAATCGCGTTGCAACTAATTTGCGTTGACAACACATGTATGTAGCAGAAATGACTGTAACTGGTATTAGGGCTGTGACGTCATTCAAGACGGTGGCCAGCATTCAGCTGGCTGGATCTAGTGAAATTCACGATATTTTACACGAAATATAAGACTTGGTTGCATTAGGTAGTGCTTGCGAAATTCAAAAACGCAAAATATGAGATCTTACTGTACATACAAAGTACTGTATACCGGTAATAGAATTAACAAAACATTAAATATAAACTAACTACAGTACTGTACTGTACAGTAAACTGTACAATAATAAATAAAAAACGTTAAAATACTGTATTTTAACTTACTTTGAGGTGTGTATGTTGTATTACCGGCAGCTTTGTTTACATATCAAACAGCTGATTGTAGAGGCAGTCGATGATGACATGCCATATTCTTTACAGAGTGCATTGGTTCTAATGCCTTCTTCATGTTTCATAATAATTTCTGCACTGTATATTATCAATATGTTAACTAAATTTCAGAATGACCAATAATTTTAATATAAAAAATGCACAAATATTCAAGAGCACAACTTTCTTGATATTTACTCCACTGGAAACGAATGTAAACATAGAACCAATTACTGTATTGGCGGACGAGCCGATCAGCTGATGCGCACAACAAAGCGTGTTTCTCGTAAGGCTGTCGTTAATTGAAGTTTTGTTCGTTACTGGAACTGAAAATCCTTATGGGAGCTAATTCGTTAACCGAAATTTCGTAAATTGAACCATTCATCAATCGAGGGACCACTGTACAGTGCTTATAATATTTGCGGTCTCATACCCACAAAAGCATCAACTACCCCCACCTCCCCTGATAGCAATTTTGAGTAGGGCCAACAAGTAAATATTTCCCTGAAGAAAACATCCTTATGAATGACCATTAATCAAAATTTTACAAATTACAGTAGAGTACGTAAATATTTTATACTTACTCCTTGAAGTCCTGATGCCCCAGGCAGAGCCTGTGCTACAAGGTCTTCCATGGTTTGTGGCTGATTAGTGTGCCTCATCCCTTGAGGATTAAACCCTGCACCTGCTGCCTCTCCTGACAAACTGCCAGGCTGGTCACCAGGTTGAAGAGAATAATTCAAACTTGGGTCGGAGTCTGCTGACTGAATGGATTCTTTGGTTTCTTCAGCTTCGGAATATGACTCCTGAGGTTCTTCTTTGACTAGGGGATCATCTATTATCAACTGGGAGTTGAGTATTTGTTAGTAATCCATTACTGTACAAAATTTTTAAATAATTAAATAACCAATTCTTAATTAGTCTAAAGGTTATTTTCTGTTTTTGAGACAAGTATTTCATGACTATTTCTTCTATTTCTATGGATGCAGAATTTATCTCTCACACAGCCACAGCTAACTATAAAGAATCAAATAAAACTTACTGTATTATCTGTGCCACCTAATTCGCTAGAATTAGTGGGCCCTTGGGTAGTACTGGTATCAGGTTGTGTAGTAAGTCCTGGCTCATGAGAGGCTGGATGTGGTAGTTCTGGAGAGGACACTGGAGCAGTGGGATTTGACAGGCGAGTCTCTGGACTTAGCGGTACAGGTACTGGACTAGGACTGGATGGGACTCTGACAAGCTCTCTTGCCCTTATGGGTGCTCTGAATGGTTCTCTGTAGCTAGCAGGTGGCCTCGCTGTAGACTCCCTCCCTCCCTTATCCCCTGAAGCATGACTAAGTCTCTGTGTGGCAGGAGAGATTTCTTCCGGTCTCCTTCGTTTGGCCTCTGGTCCATCCCCCGCCCATGGTACATTTCTTTTACCATCTTGTGTTGACTCTGATTCACTCGGTGCTTCATCTGGGACAGCCAACCCTTTTATTCTTAAGCACTCGGCAGCCTTTATTAGTCCCGATAAATCAGTTTGTAACACATTCACTTCACCTACATACATATAGTTTAAGAGGGCCTCTAAGTCCTCATGTCTAATATCTTTTAACACTATTATTGGATGTTTACAGTTTGTCCGTTCAAACATCTGTTCAAAGTAATCACTACATGTTGATAAAACCAGTTTGTGCACCGGGTAGAACTTTCCATCACAGGCAATAGTCACATCACAATACGAACCCTGTGAAAAGTAAAATAAGAAACAATTACCAGGTAATCAAATTTCTTACATGTAATAAAACCCACAGTAAAGAACTGAATTAGAGTACTGTATACTGTACTGTACAGTGTTGTATTTAGCTAAAAATTTTATCAATTCCCAAGATCAAAAACTCTACATCACAATATATATATATATATATATATATATATATATATATATATATATATATATATATATATATATGCTGATAACCACCAGGAAAGAAGAAAACACGAAGTTCCCAAGCGCTTTCGTGTAATTCACATCTTCAGGGGTGAGTACAGACTAGATAGAGTACTCACCCCTGAAGATGTGAATTACACGAGAGCGCTTGGGAACTTCGTGTTTTCTTCTTTCCTGGTGGTTATCAGCATATACCTAGATCACGCGCACCTACAGTGATTTACTTGCATATATATATATATATATATATATATATATATATATATATATATATATATATATATATATATATATATATATATATATATATATATATATATATATATATATATATATATACAGGTAGTCGTCGACTTACGACCGAGATTGGTTACGGCCAACCAGTCGTAAGTTGATCTGGTCGTAAGTCGGCCTATGTTATAATTACCTTACGTATATTATAATGTGTAATCATCTTTAAGTCATATTTTATCAACATTTTCTTTGTTCATTAGTGTTACGGTCGTCAGGTTTAAGTAAATCACTGCATATTACAGTACAATTGGTTTATTATTTACACAACATACAAAAAAAAAAAAATACAGGTGCAAAACATATAAAACATTTTAGTTGCAAAACATACAAACATACAAAAAACATCTTATTGGCCGCTGGTGCTTGGCTGTGGATCGTCGGGGTCGTCAGCTGGGGCAGCCTTTGGGGTAGCCGGAGGAGTTGTTTTTTTCATGAACATGGTGAGCTTTGTCTGAATTGTTCGTTTCTTCTTCTCCTCGTAAATTTCTTGATATGGACGAAACGAATTGTGTGCCATCCGCTCAATCCTTGCAAATCGTTCAATGTTTGGGTCCATTCCTTCAAAATGGGCAAGAAGTTTATTTAGTAGAGATAAACCTTCTGATAATCCCTTAGTGGTGAACGTCCTTTGTGGCTCCTCCTCCTCTTCGTTATCCGCTGCTTCTCTCCTTTCTTCTTCTGCTACATTTTCTTCTTCCAATTCGATTAGCTCTTCATTTGTAAGTTCCTCTGATTCTTGGTCTAGCAACTCCTCAACATCTTCCACTTCACATTCCAAAGAAAGATCTTTTGCCAGTTTTACTATTTTTTCCCGAATAACTTCAAGCTCATTTTCACTGTCAAATCCTGCAAAAGTATGAACATAGCGCTTAACACACTTTTTCCAGATGCCATTCATGCACTTCTCCGTCACAGCCTCCCAGGCGTTTGCCAGATTCTTGATACCCATAAGAATGTTGTACTGTTTCCAAAAGTCACGCAACGATAGTTCTGGGTCGGCATCTATAGCGGCTATGGCTTGGGCAAAGGTGGTTCGGAGATAGATAGCCTTGAAAGTAGCAATTGAACCTTGGTCCATAGGCTGCAAAATTGAAGTCGTGTTTGGCGGCATAAAAATCACTTTCACGTCCGGATGAATATCTGATAGATGAGGTGGATGTCCAGGCGCATTGTCCAGTAGCAATAAAATCTTGAAAGGAATTTCTTTCGTCAAACAATATTCACGAGCTTGAGGAATAAAACAATTTACAAACCAGTCTTCAAACAGTGCCTGTGTCATCCATGCTTTACGGTTAGAACGAAAGTAAACGGGCAGCGTGTGCTTGTTTACATTTTTCAACGCCCGCGGGTTTTCTGAATGGAAGATTAGGAAAGGTTTCAGCTTAAACCCCGCGATGTTCCCGCCAAGCAGCAGAGTAAGCCTATCCTTAAATGCTTTAAATCCAGACATGCTTTTGGCTTCTTTTTGGATGTAAGTGCGTTCTGGCATCCGTTTCCAATACAATCCCGTTTCATCCACATTAAATATCTGCTCTGCTAGATATCCCTCATCCGTAATTAATTCATCCAGACTGTCAACAAACTTGCGTGCTCCTTCCTCGTCTGCACTCGCTGCTTCCCCAGTCACTCGAACATTATGAAATTGAAATCTTTTCTTGAATCTCTTGAACCAGCCAGTACTTGCTGCAAATTCTTGACTGTAGTCTTCTCCGGCGCGCTCCTTCAAAGTCTGAAATAGACTTCTAGCCTTCGTCTGCACAGTAAAAAGGCTTAACGGTGTCCGTTTCTGGATCTGATCTTCCATCCAAATGTAAAGTAATTTCTCCATTTCGTGGAGAGGCCCAGTCCGTTGCTTCGTTATAACTGTCGCTTGCATGGGTGCAGAACCTTTCACAGCTTCACGAATCCTTTCTTTATCCTTCAAAATCGTCGACACAGTAGAGTGTGATAGCGTCAGATCACGTGCAATCTCATTCACTTTCTTACCCCCTTCGTGCTGTTTAATCACCATCATTTTAGTGTTTAAATCAATGGCCTTTCTTTGCTTCTTGGCAGGTTGAGGAGTAGATGAAGACAGTTTCCTCTTGGTAGACATCTTGGGGGGGGTGGTGGTTCAAGAAAGATTTCCGAGACAAAAGAAAGGCACGAGGCAAACAGACACGGAGGGAAGTGTGCTGTACCAGCGAGCGTGTTTGTAATTGAGCGCGGGGATGCGTGCGGCTCCAGCTCCCGGCAGCGTCAGGAGGCTGGGGCCAAAACTGTCGTACCGCCGGTCGTAAAGTCGAACGGACGTAAGTCGCATAGGTCGTAAGTCGACGACTACCTGTATATATATATATATATATATATATATATATATATATATATATATACAGTCAACCCTCACTTTACACGGTTAATGTAACCCACAGGGTACCGCGGAAGGTGAGAAACGCGTAAAGTGAATAACATAACATATGGGACTAAATGAAATAGAGACCAGCTGACCCCCAAACTCCACTTTTTCCAACACAATACCTATGTTCTAGTAAAAATAACATCTTAATTTTATGATGGTACATGCACACAATTAATACTTAAGAGAAATAGAGAAATACAGTTGCCAAGTTAATGTCAATTCAAATAATGGACATGACTCCCTCCCGCTCTTCTCACACTACACTGCTGGCTCTTCCCTCTGAGAAATTTTGGGGGGAAAACCAGGTATAGTAATAAATAATACCTCAAACTAAAGTTAGGATAATATAATTGACATTGCTGGATTCCTTGTAAGACCAGGAATATTTTGAATATAAATATCATATATTTTTCACAAAAGATAACATATTTACTCAGATTAAACATTACATCTAAAATTTGTATGTCTAATGCAAAATCTATGATGTTTATATTCAAAATGATCATCAAATTGTAAGAATTCCAGCAATGTAAATTATATTCTGGCCGGGTAATTTGTATGAATTTTATGAGCTAAAACAAATATCTTCAGTTAATAAAAAAAAAAAATATTCTTCTCGACACTATCTGTCAATCAAAGTACCCCACCTTGCCTCCCCCCTCTTCCAACCAGCCAGATGGTCAGTCCGTCCCAACCCTCCCCCCCCCCACCTCCCACCAACCCTCCCTTCAAGAGATGTGGGGTGAAAAAACTAGATTTTAACATTAAGTATTAAATAATACCTCAGATTAAAGTTAGGATAATATAATTGACATTGCTGGATTCCTTGTAAGACCAGGAATATTTTGAATATAAACGTCATATATTTTGCACAAAAGATAACATACAGTAAGTCCCCAAGTTACGTACATAATGGGGACCAAAAGGTTGTACTTAACTCGAAATGTACGTAACTCGATAATTTCCGCGAGTTTCTTTGGAAAATCCTGTGCTGTTTTCCAATCAGCACTCGCCGCCTCACCAGTCACTCGAACATTATGCAGCTTATTTCGCACCTTGAATCGGTTAAACCACCCATTGCTAGCATTGAATGTCACAGTATCATCAGGGTGATCTTTCTTTAAGTCGTTGAAAAGACTTAGGGCTTTCTCCTGAATCATACTGAGACACAGAGGCTTACGTTTTTGTGTGCAGTCCTCGATCCACAGCGCAAGATATTTTTCCATTTCTTCCAGAACCTTCCCTCTTCTTTTAGTTATAATCGTAGATTGCATTGGCACTGCAGATTTCACATGTTCCTTGATCTTTTCTTTGCCCTTATCAATTGTATTAACAGTTGACCGACTCAGGTTAAATTTGCGGGCAACATTGGTTAACTTTTCACCACTTTCAAGCAGTTTTATTATGTCCATTTTTACCTCTAGTGAGATTGCTTGACGTTTCGTAGCACTCCCACTGGCTTCACCACTCTTACGCTTTACACCAGTCATTGCACACAGAGTAAAGTGTACAAAATAGGGCAGAAATTCACAGGAGAAGTACTGTATGCACAATGACCACACTTGTTGTTTTGGTGCGTCTAGCGTGTCGTCTGCATGGTCAGTGATAGTGGCGGCGCGGTGCGGCTGGCCCGCCCGCCAAATTTAAAAATTGCTCGCCCTTTTAAGACAATATTTTTGCAATTAAAGACTTCAGAAACGATGTACGTATCGGCCGTTTGTACGTAATTCGGATGTACGTAATTCGGGGACGAACTGTACTTACTCAGAGCGAACATTATATCTAAAAATTTTATGTCTAATGCAAAATATATGATGTTTATATTCAAAATGATCATCAAATTGTAAGAATTACAGCAATGTAAATTATATTCTGGCCGGGTAATTTGTATGAATTTTATGAGCTAAAATAAAAATCTTCAGTTAATAAAAAAAAAATATTCTTCACACGGTACAGATGGTCGGTCGCCGGTCCCTCCCTCCCTCCCCCCCACCCCCCACCAACGTCCCTACTAGATAAATGTGTGGGAATACCAGACTGTTTACCTTTTTAGTAATAAATAATAAATCAGACTAAAGTTAGGATAATATAATTGACATTGCTGGATTCCTTGTAAGACCAGGAATATTTTGAATATAAATATCATATATTTTGCACAAAAGAGAACATATTTACTCAAGAGTAAACATTATATCTAAAATTTGTATGTCTAATGCAAAATCTATGATGTTTATATTCAAAATGATCATCAAATTGTAAGAATTCCAGCAATGTAAATTATATTCTGGCCGGATAATTTGTATGAATTTTATGAGCTAAATAAAAAAAATTATACTTCACCGTGTAAAGGGGTACACCCACCGCGGAATGTGAGCATCCTGGGTTCTGGCAGGGCACCGCGTAAACGTGGAAACGCGGAATGTGGGACCGTGTAAAGTGAGGGTTGACTGTATAGTGTATATGTATGTATGTATGTATATATATATATATATATATATATATATATATATATATATATATATATATATATATATATATATATATATATATATATATATATATATATATACACACACAGTAATATCTCCATTAGCCGGAATCCCTCAAACCTGGAACTCTCTGATAGCCGGAATTTAAATTTTCTGAGGGGCACATTTTCCGGAAAATTCCGAGAAAAATTTCCCAATACCCGGAAAATTCTGGGGATGGGGGAGATTTTTCCGGGTTCAAGAGATGATGCTTAGGCCAATTTCTGGAACTTCTGAGAAGATTATTACGTTACCCAGAAAGTTCCGGGGCTGAGGGATTTTTTCCAGCTTTGAGAGAGTTGTCTCGTTACCTGGAAATCACTCATTCCCAGAGTGATCTGCACTAATTGTTCCAGCTAACGGAGATATCACTGTATATATAGTAGAGGTACATCCTACTTTCCTCACACGGCCAAACAGTGGAATGCTCTGCCTTCTTCTGTGTTTCCACTCATACAATCTGTCTCAATTTAAAAAGCCAGTTTTCCTTTTCTATTTTTTTTATTTCCCCCCCCCCCCCCCCCGAGGCCCCACTGTGGGTCAATGACCTGTTCCCGGGTGGGCTATTCCCCGTAAAAAAAAAAAATAAATAAATAAATATATATAAATATTTCCCTGATCCTCCTTAAAATAACTGGATGATATTTGTCATCAGCTCTCTTGGGGAAAACAAGACACCTTTAATGAATATCTGTCTTCCTCTTCAAACATTATTACTGTACTGTACTGTACACTGAAATGAAGGTGTCATGGGTTGCGTTAGGCTTACCTACGCAACCGACTCCAAAGTTTGTTTTACTAGAGATAAGACGCCCGGCGAAGCATAACTGGGACATGTATTTTCAATTAGGTATGTTAGCCGGCCTTTATGGGGGGTGGGCAGTGAAACAGTGTTGTACTGTTCATCGCTTCACACCCAAAAACCTCATTTTAAGGAGTATCCCTGAGCCATGGCTTAGTTAAGAAGTCGTCTTGACTCTCTCCCTCCTGAAAGGGAGCGGGACACCACACCACACAGAGTCCTCCACCGCCACTCCTTCCTGTGAACTGTCGTCGACACGAGACTAAGCTCGTTAATCTAGGTTGTTATCCCCGTGGAAATATCACGTGTGGATGCCTGGTTGCGACAAGAGCAATCCAGGCTGGCCTATCAAACCTACAGTAAATGGTTAATTAATTCACGCTTACAGAGTTCTCCTGCACGACACCCGTCTACAGTGACCGTGATCGACACGAGACTAAGTGTGTTAACCTAGGTTTGTTATCCCCGTGGAAATATCACGTGCGGAAGCCTGGTTGCGACAAAAGCAAACCAGGCTGGTCTATTGCACCTAAATGGTTAATTCAAGTCACGCTTACCAGTTCTCCTTGCCGCGACAACCGTCTACAGTGACTGTCAGTGACGCGAGACAATGTGTGGTAACCCAAGAGTATTTTTTGTTGTTATGGCCATGGAAAGAAGTTCTTGTGATGAAGCCTGGTTGTAACAAAAGCAATCCAGGCTGGCAGTAAATGTATCACTTGAAGAATTAAGGCTCTGTTAAGTCATACCCACAGTAGAGTAATCACACGTGTTCCCAAGTTGAAAATTCCCTCTTTTAGAAGATTAATTTTATTACAGCGTGAACATGAGTGAATCATATATCCATGCAAATTGTAAATCATTGTATGGAAGCTTGACAAATAAATGTAAGTGTAATTATCTGCCCGTATCTGTGATCCTATCTTATTATTACTAAAGGTAATGACTGATTGGTTATGACAAAGTATAACCAATAACTGAGATAGATGTTGGAAATTAATGGAATTCATTAAATCATCATTTATCAAGTATAAATCATGGAATGTGGAGTGAACTTCTACGTAGATACACCATAATCTCCTGTACGTAAGTAACCAGTGTGAAGGTATCGAACTCTACGGTAAGAAATAAGAATACGACATATTATTATCTTTATATAATATTATCCACCCTACTACCACCGATCCACCCAGAATAATGACAAAAGGAGAGGTAATGAAAACAGACACAGCAGCCTATGTGATTCCTTAATATTCTATGAATATGTTTGGGGATATAATTACAGTATCTCCTCGACTTACGACAACCCGGACATACGACGGCCATGGTCGTATAAAATATTTTTCACAATACGTATCTTCGAGTCCCGAAATTAGTGATCGCGCTGTGTACTGACAAAATTTTTGTTTGTAATTCCCTTTAAAATGGCTGGCAAGAGTAAAAGTGAGAGTTCTCGTGGTGCTGAGAAGAATTTTTATGTATTATTTTTGCCTTTTCAACTTACGACCAATTCGCCTTACAACCTGGTCGTCGAGACGGAACCCCGTCGTTAAGTTGAGGAGAGACTGTATCTGGGAGATGTTACTGGATAAATGTCCAACAGTTGATTCAATATTAATACTGTACAACATCCTAACACCTCTCTAATTATGGCAGCACTCACAGAGGTAAATTCCAAGGTCTGTAATCCTTAACACTAATGTGTATCTAAGAGTACTGTATAATACTTACTCATAGATCATCATTATTACAAAAATTACACATTAGATCTACTTCTTTTTCTTTTTTTAATCCACCACAAGATCTTTGTCAAACCACCAGATTCAAATTTGTCTTGATAGTTTGATAGCCAAATTAAAAGCAGTTATGTGTGTTGGTTTGATCACTGCTTCTAGTGTCTGCAAGACATTTGTTTGAACTTTGCTGCCCTTCAGTTAGAAAAACTGAAACAGAGTTCCAAGTTCCAAGTTCAATGTGAGATATTGTAGTGGTTAGGTCCACTTTAAAGCTCCCAGTGGACTGGGATTTCATCTCATACACTGTAACCTCCTGATCAACTCTATCAGTGTAGCTAGGATAAGATTTCATGTAGTAAAGGGGGACTCACAAGGTTTTAGGTCTCTGAGCCTCTGAAGTCCCCACAGTTCATGATGTCTATTCAAAGCCTTTATCGAAAATATCACCTCAACTGTTAAAAAACTTCTGAGGGCCATTTGGTGGCAAGAACTGTTTCAATATCAAGAACAAGTACTGTACAAATACCACTGGGTGAGGATACAGTACATGATAGGCTTTACTGGACCACAATCACCACCTCATACAAGACACAAATGAAACAAAGGACCTAGCCCTACAACAGGTTAATACTGGATGGGAATTCTTTTTATATACTGTACTGTATACAATAACAGACTATTAGCCAAAGCCATTCCTGAATAATTGGAAATTAATGCAAGTCTTTCAAAAATTTCACTATCACAACCTACATCTGTGCCAAATGATATATATATATACATAATCTTTACCTTCCGCCTGACAGTGGAGAGGACATGAAGGAATGTGGAGCGGTGGTTGTTCCACTTAAGGGACAATAAACCGCCATCCATGGCCACTCTACTGGAACGGTACAGAAATCTTCTGGAATCAAGAAAATTAAGTGTCATATACTGTACATTATACATGAAGTAAGGTCACGCTTAAAGAGTATACGTATAGTATATTGGTAACCAATTAATGATAATTTAGTTGAATAACCTTAATAATTTAGGGCTGAAAATTCATTTACTAAATGTGTTCAACTCAAGAGAAATTTTTTTTAGCAAAACACTGTTCACATGGCTGTTTGGACCCTCAGTATAGCACATGCTAGCTTCCAGCTGTACAGTAGTTTTCTTTTCATCTACAATTGGTATTTTCATCATTCACTTAAAACAATAAGCATAACTATAACTCATTTTAATTAAATTTCCTTTTCTTCCTAAGAGGAAAGCAGTTCCAAACTCCCATGTATGAGTAGGCAACACCTATCAGTCTCTTCTTTTTCCTAAGCTGTGTGCTCAGCCAATGGAAAGTGTGTGCAGATCATTACTTCACTCAGTGCCTCACTCTGCCAGCTGTGAATGCTCTCCTTGTGCTCATGTTTACAGCTCCTTTGAAACTATTTTATTTCTCCATATTTGTGGATAATTTTATAAGCCGTATTGACCCATAATGTTTTCATCAAGAAGTGGTGAAGCTTCCAAGGAGGGTGAGCCACAGCCCGGCCCATCATCACAGCACCAGCTCCTCCCACTTCATTACCCACTTTTGTCTTACGCTGTTCCAACTGAATGCATCGGTAAGTACAGGTACCAGTACTGTACATTGGTTTGTAAAATTATTTATGCCAGAACTTTAATTAGATGCATTAAATATAAATCTAATGGGGGGAGTAAGGAAAAATGTATTACTGGATGACAATTGCACACCTTAACCAACAACTAAAGGTAATTTTTCTATTTATGATATTTGCTTTATTACTTCCTGATGAAGCCCCAAAAATAAGAGGGAATAAAGTTTTCATAACATTACTTTTACTATACTGTACATCTGTCCCAATCACTATCCTATGCCTAGACACTGTAAACATTGTCCACATCTGACTTATCATTTCAACCACAGGAATGCTTACAACAGGGATGTGATTAAGTCTTGAAAAATAAAAAGTAAAATAAAAATTATTCTGAGCTGGGGGGTCTGGGAAGTTTTTACCATATTTAACTTAATTTCTCACATTCTGACTCATTTTGTGAGCTCTTAATAATTCAAATACACAGTAACCAAAATCAAACATGTATGTTTAATGTAACAATATTTTTCATGCATATAGTCTTAATAATTCCTTTACAAATTTTAGTTGTTACTAAACTTGAATTTGTTTAATATTTTTAATTGTGCACCGTTATTGAGCGAAGATAAACTAAATGGTAAGATTTTTTTGCACTGTATTGTGTAAGAATACAAAATTTATTACTGTACAGTACTGTACTTACCAAAGGGATTTATCTCTAATGCACCAGCAACTGGGGTTTCAATAGAATGTGTAGAACTAAAATAAGAAAAATAAGCTGTTCCATGATACAGTATATACAAACAAAATATTTAGTTTTCTTTCCATGTAATATTCAATCAATATTCACTCATTTGGCCTTGTTTTATTCTTAGTTTTAATTGCATCAGCTAGATTTTCAGGGAAAGTAATCATTTCTGTTTTTATTGCTGGAAGGCCTCTCTGTTCTGCCTTGATTTTTTAGCCATTTCCTCACACTGTTTTCTTTGATTATAACTGTTTCTTTAAAAAAAAATTCCTCTTGTTTTCTTCCTGCTGCAGCCTCTTCTGTTTCAACATGCTTCTATACCCACTGCTGGAGAGCTTTATGTTCCTCCACATCATAGGGTCTTCCCCTCCTGAGGGACACACACACATACCCTACAGCCCTGACCTCCTGGGGGACACACACACATCCCCTACAGCCCTGACCACCTGGGGTCACACACACATACCCTACAACCCTGACCCTTTGAGGGACACACACATACCCTACAGCCCTGACCACCTGGGAACACACACATACCCTAAAACCCTGACCCTTTGAGGGACACACACATACCCTACAGCCCTGACCACCTGGGAACACACACATACCCTAAAACCCTGACCCTTTGAGGGACACACACATACCCTACAGCCCTGACCCCCTGGGGGAGACACATACATGCCTTACAGCTACAACCCCCTGGGGTAGACATACACATGCCCTACACCCCTGACCCCCTGAGGGACATATACATGCCCTACAACCCTGACCTCCTGGTGGACACACACATGCCCTACACCCCTGACCCCCTGAGGGACATATACATGCCCTACAGCCCTGACCTCCTGGTGGACACACACATGCCCTACAGCCCTGACCTCCTGGTGGACACACACATGCCCTACACCCCTGACCCCCTGAGGGACATAAACAGCCCTACAGCCCTAACCTCCTGGTGGACACACACTCATGCCCTACAGCTCTGACCCCCTGAGGGACATACACATGCCTTACAGCTCTGACCCCCCGAGGGACATACACATGCCTTACAGCCCTGACCTCCTGGTGGACATACACATGCCCTACAGCTCTGACATCCTGGTGGCCACACACATGCCCTACAGCTACGACCCCCTGAGGGACATACACATGCCTTACAGCCCTGACCTCCTGGTGGACACACACATGCCTTACAGCCCTGACCTCCTGGTGGACACACACATGCCCTACAGCCCTGACCTCCTGGTGGACACACACATGCCCTACAGCCCTGACCTCCTGGTGGACACACCCATGCCCTACAGCCCTGACCTCCTGGTGGACACACATATGCCCTACAGCCCTGACCTCCTGGTGGACACACCCATGCCCAACAGCCCTGACCTCCTGGTGGACACACACATGCCCTACAGCTCTGCAGGGTTGGAAAAAATCATAATTTTTAAAAAATAATAAAAAAATCGATTTATTTGATTTGAATCGGATTTTTTTTATTTAAATCGATTTTTTTTATTTTTTTACTAATTGCATTTAAATAGTATTTTTAAACCATATAACAGTATTTTTCAACCAAAGCTTATTTGGGATAATAAACACAAAATTGGCATTAAGATATTTATGAAGTAGATGTACCAATGGAATTTAACACAATAATATTCTTTTTGTAAAATAAAAGAAAACTGGTAACATATGTTACATTTGAGTGCACAAATCCAAACATAATAATGAAATTTAACATAAATGCTCTTATAGGATTACAGTGTTTCAAAAATTAATAACTTAACTTCTTCAAGTCAACAGAATGTAATATTCTCATTTTGTAAAAAAAAATAATACTGGTAACAAGTTTATTTTCTTACATTTGTAGGATTATAGTGTATTAAGAATTACCGGTAATAACTTCGTCAACACAATATTCTCATTCTGTAAACAACAAACATAGTTCAAAACATTTAAATTAGCTTAGTTGAACATTGAAATGCTTATGTACTGTGACAAGCTTAGATGCCTTTTCCTGTCCTAGGCGATTTCTTACCTTTGAGTGTGCAAATCCATATGTGGAAAAAATTCTCTCAACCCCTGCTGATGATGCAACAGCTATAAATAATTGCCTCGGAACATCCATTACATTTTCTGTCATATCATTGGCAAAATACTGCCACCAAGCAAGGGGTGAGAGAGATTTTACAACATCTTTACCAAAATAGACCTCTTTAAATGGTGCACTTCTTCCATGGAAGGACATTAATGTTGAAAGGAAATGTGGAAGAGACTCGCACACATACTGTTCTGCAATGTCTCGCTGCTCAGGAGTCAGATGTCTGCCCTGATACCTTGGATCTATCACATTAGCTAGAAAATGGGCAGGTGTCAATGCTATTTTGATTCTTTTTTCAAAATTATCCATATCCTTCTTATCTGTTAAATACTCCTTAATATCAGTTTTCAGGTTTACCCAGATTTCTACAGCATCACTTAATAGGGTATGTTCTCTCTGGACACAGTCCAATGCCACAGCAATAGGCTTAAGTCTCTCTAAATAGTCTTCTGCAGTTCTTTTTAATGCCTTATCATTAACTTTCCTTTCAATTTTCTTACCAATGTCTTCACTATTTTCTTTGCACACTTTGACAAGGGTCTCCCAGTTCTTTAAATAAGATTCAATGTCACTGTGTTCCATTGTGTATCTGATGGCATTACTAGCATTGTTCCTCCTGCTCTTCTATACAAAGATCCTGGGATGTGATTATTTCTGAAGTACTTAATGATTTCAGTAATGTGCTCCTAAATGTTCTTGATTTGCAGGTCTTGTGAAAGCAAATTTAACAGGTGTGCAGAGCAACCATATGTTATAATGGATTTATCTTGTCCGAATTCACTTCTCATTTTTGCCATATTAGCAGCATTATCTGTTACACAGCTTCTTACTGTGCATCCAAATTTGTCTTCACACTTTTTTTGTAGCACATTCAGCTAATTTCAACAGATATTCAGCTGTGTGTCTTGATTCTGTGTCTATAGAGTCAACAAGATAAATACGGTTGTCCGCTGTTAAAGTTATACATACTATAGGCTCATTATGGACATTACTCCATCCATCCATGGCCATGCAAACTGTTTTCCCACTAAGTTCATCTGAATAATTCTTAATCACTGAATCGTAGGCTTGACCCAAAAGAGATCCTCCAATTTGATGTCTATTAGGTGGAACATATCCTGGTCTCAGCATTTTAATCATCTTGATGTTATTAGCCTGCTGCATTGCATATACTTTTCAATCATGTAGAATAAAAAGAGAAAACAGTTATTAGTAAAAAAATCATTCTGATTTAAATCATGATTTTTTTACTCTGATTTAAATCGATTTAAATCATGTGATTTAAATCAAAACAACCCTGCAGCTCTGACCCCCTGAGGGACATACACATGCCCTACACCCCTGACCCCCTGAGGGACATACACATGCCCTACACCCCTGACCCCCTGAGGGACATACACATGCCCTACAGCCCTGACATCCTGGTGGACACATACATGCCCTACAGCTCTGACCCCCTGAGGGACACACACATGCGCTACAGCCCTGACCTCCTGGTGGACACACACATGCTCTACAGCCCTGACCTCCTGGGGGACACACACATGCCCTACAGCTCTGACCTCCTGGTGGACACACACATGCCCTACAGCCCTGACCTCCTGGTGGACACACACATGTCCTACAGCCCTGACATCCTGGTGGCCAAACATATGCCCTACAGCTCTGACCCCCTGAGGGAAACACACATGCCCTACAGCTCTGACCCCCTGAGGGACACACACATGCGCTACAGCCCTGACCTCCTGGTGGACACACACATGCTCTACAGCCCTGACCTCCTGGGGGACACACACATGCCCTACAGCTCTGACCTCCTGGTGGACACACACATGCCCTACAGCCCTGACCTCCTGGTGGACACACACATGTCCTACAGCCCTGACATCCTGGTGGCCAAACATATGCCCTACAGCTCTGACCCCCTGAGGGAAACACACATGCCCTACAGCTCTGACCCCCTGAGGGACACACACATGCCCTACAGCCCTGACCTCCTGGTGGACACACACATGCCCTACAGCCCTGACCTCCTGGGGGACACACACATGCCCTACAGCTCTGACCTCCTGGTGGACACACATGCCCTACAGCCCTGACCTCCTGGGGGACACACACATTCCCTACAGCCCTGACCTCCTGGGGGACACACACATTCCCTACAGCCCTGACCTCCTGGGGGACACACACATGCCCTACAGCCCTGACCTCCTGGGGGACACATACACTGAGTTGCCTATACAACTATGAAATATGGCATGGGTTATATGATAAATTGTGATCATAAGAAAGTGTAAAATTTTTAAAGAAACTTAATTATATTGAATAATGCTTAGCCCCTCCCCCGCCAGGGGTGGATCAAGTGGATAGGGTGGAGGGGCATATTATAATGCTTCTATAGTGGCGTTGTGTAACGTCATTGATCTTTGGTCAATGAAAACCGGAAAAAACGGAGGAAGCACATCCCTGTTACAAAGACCTATCAAATATTGTTACATTACTTCATGTATATGATTAATCGGTGACAAAATGAACCAACTTAACCAATGTACAGTTAGGTAAGTTAGGTTTATACATTTTATATCCGATAAATCATATACTGTAACAGTGGCCGGTAAATAGTTCATTAGTGTAAGCATTCATGTGGATGAAACTAAATCTCTCCCGGTGTTTGTGGAATATTAGCCATTGCAACAATCCCAATTACACTGCCAACGTTTTTCCTTGTTCTCTATGGACCAAATTTCTTTTGGGGCCAGGGGTCCAGGGGGTGGAGTCTCCCAGCAGGAAGTTAGGTAGGTTTCTTTGGTTAAGTTAGGTTCTATTTCTTAAGTTCTATGTAATGTTGTATCATTGTTATTGATATCATCGAAAGATCATGTGGAAAAATTGAATGTAATCAAACAACTTCTACTGTTAACCATCTTCAGTAATTATTTATGACTTGACAGCCGCAGATTTTTCATCGAAAACGAATTTAAAAATGCTGCAATTTCACTGTGTATTATAATGGACACACTCATAGTTATGGCAAATGTGATAAAAAGTGGTTACCTCTATATTAAACCTAACCTTAGTTGAAAAGAAAAACAAGTGGCTGAAGCATTGTTAGAAGACCTCACCACTATAACCAAACAAACCTACCTACCCTTACCTAACTTCCTAGCCATGGGGCTCAACCCTTCTGTACACCCAGCATATTAAACAGAAAGAACTTACTAATATATGGTGTAATTTGACGTTTTTTGTGGAAGTAAGAGCAGCGACCCAATCCATGTGGCTTATAAATATAAACTGGCGACTGGTGTCAATCGAAATGATTGGCTGTATACCGCCACATCACGCAGACAAAGACAAAATAGTGCGTGCCTAGTCGCCTAATTATCTACCAAACAAAGCAATTTTTATAAAAATGATGGTTGGTATTTAGAAGTTGCCACCACCTAACTGAACAGTGAGTCATATATGAGGAGATAAAGAAAAAATAAAAATAATTTATTCTATAATGTTTATGTCAGAAATGTATAGTTTTGAGTTATTTTAACTTTTATTTTATAGTATTTGGCTCATCAACGTGAGTGTTGATGTGACGTAATACTCTTGCACTAATCAACATTTGCAGCCAGTTGGAAGATGGCGTCTGTGTGAGATAGATGTACAATGACTGGCTGCCACATTGTACAAAGAAGCAGCAGCCGTTGTCATTTTTTAGGGCTTACGGTGTTTTTGTTTCGTGTAAGGTGTCCCAAGTTGTAATTCAGAGTGTCAGTACCGTGTAGATCACCATGCATGGTGCTGTGGTAAGAGATGGACACTGACGAAGACACCACTTCCTCATTCAAGTCGCCTCACTCTATCCTCATGTATCTCTTACTTAAGGTAAGTTTCTTACACTAGGTTAGGTAAGCTAAGGTAGGTTGGGTTAGGCTTTTTTTTTTATTTTTTGAGGTTTCGGCATTGTTTGACCACCCACTTTTTCCAATGTCTCAACAACAGCTCATTTCCAATGTCACTGAAGGTCATACTTGTATTTAACATGATGATTAACACAATAAAAACCCATTTTCAAGTCAATTAGGTGGTGGCACCTTCGAAATATTGACCAAAATGATTATTTTATCAGAACCCACTGATGAAAATATACAGAAAGTAAGAATGTGTTTTGGATATTTTGCCCTGACCGGCTAAGTTCCTAGTAATGATATTTCACCGTGAGTGTGCTCTGATTGGCTAAGTACTTTCTGTTTAATATGACGGGGGGTCTGCCCCTGGCTAGGAAGTTAGGTAAGGTTAGGTAGGTTTCTTTGGTTGGTTAGGTCAGGTTCTATAAGGTTCTAGTAAATGTCGCCTCATTTATAATGATAAGTTTCCATCCACAACAGAAATATTGATAGGTATGTTTACAGCTACACAACGATCAACTCACGACAAAATAAATGACAAATGCTGCAAGAATCATGGTCAAATATAGATCTTGCGCTGTTCACAAAATATCCACTCGCAAGAATATAAACATCAAAACAAATGTGTCAGCAGTGTAGTCCTCCATATTAGCCCCATCTTCTCCACTATTACCATTTTTTAATGAAAATCCCGAAATTTACAAAATATTATTAGCAATGAATACCTAAACGACGCCTTCAACCCCTTCTCTCTTTAATTTATTTTGGACACAGGCTACACCTACCTGGTTCTTAAGTCACTAATTAGCCTCTAGTCTGTACCCACTGCCTAGAATTTCACGCCTCTGTTCATTACACTGTCCGTAGGCTTACATATGCAGTTTAAGTCACTAAGAAGAATCCTGAATACGGTACTCAAGCTATTCATATTTATCAACTAATTTCTTCACAATCAGCAAAGATAATTGGAAATTTCCTTGTTTATACACATTATGACGATGTAATACCAGAACTACAAAATGCATCATATAATAAATAAAATTACACATATATTAAGACAATTTCCAGACCCGACCATCGCCACTACCGCCAGATTCCTCCCACCACAATCTTCACCCCTGGTTTTTTCTCCTAGTTCTCCGCGTAATTTGCTAATTTCTACCTTATGTGATGACCTATACTTATTACTTCCCATTTGTGCTAATTTCTATACGTAACTCGAGCTCTTACCTACGATATGTCTTATTTTCTGACCGCCTCAAATGATTTTTCGTGACCTTTCCTTCATTTTGTTTATAACTAACTTAGATACACCTTGTATTGTGGATAAATTTTGAATATTATTTCTGCCTAATTGGCTTATTAAACCAAATTAATATCATAAAAAAATATCTTAATAATGTATTTTATATATTTTAATTTTTTACATATTATTTTTATAAATGTGATTATTTGGCTGAAAATAAATCCAGTTTATAACCCATACTAAAATTTGTATGTGGTAAAGACGCCGCGTTTGAGTAAGACAATGAATGGCTATTAGAATTATTTAAGAGTTCTTCATTAGCAAAGTCTTGTTGCTTCATTAACATTTACAGCTCGCCATACTTACGACTAAAACCTATAACACTAGGACTCATTCGAAAAGCTCCTTATATAATTATTGGGGACCTAAATATCAAATTATTGTACTTATACCTAATTCTGAATAACTCCCTGTATTCAAATTTTCTGAATACAGTCTCCAATAAGTAATGCACTCATTGATATAATATCCGTCTATACACTTTTAATTGATTTGTTTCGTTGTAGCCGCTCGCAATGCTGCTCGTCACGTCTGAGGTAAACAACGGTAAATCTGGCCTTCTTCCTCATATTCATACTGCTTTTTATCAATAGTGGAATTCCAAACCCATATAGTTCCAATTTATTAAATTGCACAGCTGCAAAATACAGATTTATACGTTTTTATTTAGCACACGTCATTTCGTGTTGTTATATTTTCAATGACATCTTCTTGATGTAGATTAGTATATACTGTATTATGTTTCTCCTCTAAATTTTTTTTCACCCCCAGGCCTCGTTGTGGGTCATTGACCTGTGCCCAGGTGGGCTATTGTTTATCCTCTTTGCCTCTGATAGGCTCGTTAGCCGCTTAGGCGGTCGGTCACGTCTCTGATACGCACTGTAGCCGGTCCGACTAATTACCCAAATGTAGCTTCAACCTAGCTTCAACCAGAAGTCTTTCTGTGACACAAGATGATTTAAATACTTCTAAGCTTTTTTCCCAAGCAATGGGGTGATTATTATTCCTAACATGAACGAACAAGGCACTGCTTTCAGATGCTGTTCTGATACTATACTTATGTTGTTTGATTCTGAGCTGCAGTGTTTTTCCTGTCTGTCCTACATAATTACTTACATTTGCTACATGGAATACAATAAACACTTCCATTTACATTCAAACTTGGGCTATTTCTTATTAACATATTGGTAATGGTTGAGTCATACTTGAAAACAACGCTAATATTTAGAAGCTTGAGGGACCGAACTAACGGGACAAATTCATTACGATAGGGCAGTCAAAATATTCTTAAGTGTAGGAACTTGTCTGGTTTGAGAGGAATGAAAGGATTTTTTAGCCCTTTTAAAACAACGATCAACAAACACAGAAGGGTACCCGAGTTTCTGTGCAATGGAACGAATGTGTTTCAATTCATCGTCAATAAATTCAGAGTCACAAATACGCAGACATCTTAAGAACATAGCAGAAAAAACTGACATTTTGGTAGACTCAAGGTGATTCAATAAAAATTGAATGAAACTGTCTACCTGTGTGGCCTTTCTGTATACCTTAAATTTGTAGTTTTGGCCATTTCTCATGATAAGCATATCAAGGAATGGAAGGGATCCATTTATTTCTCTTTCAATTTTGAATGTGATACTTGGGACAATATCATTAAGCTTGTCTAAAAATTCCAATGGGTCATTGTTTCTAGGCCAAAGACAAAGAACATCATCTACATATCTACAGTATACCATGGAGGAATAAAGTCCACTATATATATATATATATATATATATATATATATATATATATATATATATATATATATATATATATATATATATATATGCAAGTAAATCACTGTAGGTGCGCGTGATCTAGGTATATGCTGATAACCACCATGAAAGAAGAAAACACGAAGTTCCCTAGCGCTTTCGTGTAATTCACATCTTCAGGGGTGAGTACTCACCCCTGAAGATGTGAATTACACGAAAGCGCTTGGGAACTTCGTGTTTTCTTCTTTCCTGGTGGTTATCAGCATATATATATATATATATATATATATATATATATATATATATATATATATATATATATATATATATATATTACTGTAATTATTTTGCAATGGATATATATATAGGGTTGCCATATCTGAACATTAAAAAAAGAGGACGCTCCTGAAGACATCCCCCCCCCTCCGCCCGGCACACACAGGCTAATATACAACATACATGGTATAGAAATCTTTAAAAAAAAAAAGTTACCGTTGCTTAAGGCTGAACATCTACATTCCCTTAGCTGCAGTCTTCTTCCCCCACTGTGTGCGGTGTGCCCATGCATACTTTTCTGTAGATCGGATCTTTTTCAGTATTGGCTGATTGCTCTTTAGAGAGGTATAGAAGTCACTGCAAGGTGTTTCTCGGAAGTTGTTCTGTACAGTCAGAATGCCTTTCATTGTTTAACACTCAATTTGTTCCTTTCTTTTGTCCATTGACTTTGCATCAGTGAAAACACTCTTTCTACATTTGCATTGCGAGATGATATAGCAAAGAAGAATTGTGCAATTGTGAGTGGCATTCAATGTTCTTTGATTTTTCACAGTATCTGGTCCACTTTTTATGGGTTGGCAGATTACTAAATTCTTCATCACTCTTGTAATTTTCCACAAACTGCTTCAGGTTACTAACTTGGTCAAAACACTTCATCAATTTCTACCCCCTTATCAATCAAATATTCGACAGCTAAGTTGACAAAACCGTACAGGCGTACAAGTGACTTATCAGCTGACGAAAACTGAACGAGATCTCTCCGGTTTCCACCTCCCCTCTCTCACAGTCTCTCTCTCTCTCTCGTCATTACAGTTTCATGTTTTTTTTTCCGTGGAGAAAATGATGGACGCTGCAATTCCGGACTTTTGAAGACTATTAAAAATTCCTTCCGGATGAAGATTTCGAGACCTAAATGGAGGACATGTCCGGGAAAATACGGACGTATGGCAACCATATATATATATATATATATATATATATATATATATATATATATATATATATATATATATATATTTCATGTAGATCCACAATGAAAACGTGGATAAGATGTATCTTGATAACATCACACGGGAAAAGGGAAACAACGGAGCACCTTAGCTTTCGTCTTTATTCAAGACATCTTCAGAGGCAACTGGATTCCATGGACAGAGAGAGGCTTAAATATACAGGGTGACCTTATTAAACATGAGGTCAGGTCATAATGATGTCATCCAATAATCCCCACGCCACTACCTACAGCACCATACTTCTCCAGATGCTGTGCAAGAAAAGGGTCAAATTTTCCCAGGAGTTCCGGTACTCCAAGGTAATTCCCATTGTTGCTATAGCCTATTCTTTCATCACTACCTCTGAGAGGAAGACCTCTTGATGTTAAAAATTTTAGTGTTCCAACTATGCGCAATAGAACTTCTTTCCAGTATTTTCTCTCCAATTCTACTTGCAAAGCCAAAGTGTTTTTTTTTTTTTTTTTACGGGGATTAGCCAACCCGGGCACAGGTCACTGACCCACATCAGGGCCTGGGTGGCGAACATTTAATAATAATATTAATAAAAACAAAATATTAATAATAATAATAATAAAGAACCATAAAGAAATACAAAAATGAAAAAAAGATCAAAAGTGGGAAACAATATATGTATGTTGTGTTGTCAATAGTAAGTGAAACAATTGAGACTTGCAATTGTGTGTAAATGAGGCAGAAAGTCAGATCAGCAACCTGGGACTTGGTCACAATTTTTGTGATGCCATATGGCAGCAGGGTCTACCATTAGACAACACATTATGCTTCCAATATTTTCCCAGGCGGTAGTACCTCCCTGTTTGGTAGCTGCCTTGCTGTAATTGCCCTCACACCCCAAGTAGTAACTGGGATTTTATGCTCTTTGCTACTTTCATGTTCAGCAACTCTACGCTGGCAGTTTTTCCAGTCGCTAAACCCACTAGTAAACAATGAGACTTGCTTGCTGAATAGCTTGCATGGAACACAAAATACATCTCCAGTTTTTGGAGAATACACAAGCCATTCCCTTTTAACTTTTTCATCATTTGCCATTTGACGTGTAAACAAGGATTTGGGCACATATCGAACTCTTTCCTTTTCATCCACATTTTCACTTCTTGCAGATCTTGAGAAGTCACCTTGTTCACAATTTAGATCAAGAGGATGGTTTAGTAAATACTCAATCAGTTTATCATCAATTGTTAGCCAGTCAGCTGGATCACTTGATACACACAACTCAACACTGTCACCTTGTTCCACAGAATGTTTTTTACAAGTTAACTGAGATGAAACTAATGAAGCTTCAGTCACAGGTGGTACTTCCATTGCTGTAGGTGCTGATTTACTTAATCTCTGTGACTGTGACTCAGCTGACCTCGCTTCGTCATCTGAATCATGAAAGTGAACATCTACTGTGTCATCCCCTGGGAGTTTACTGTCACTGGTACTTGGCTCTGAATCTCCTTTTGGCTTAAAAAATGTTGTCAGCCTTGGAACTGATTGCAGTTGTGCAGCTTTGGCTGCTTTTAACTTTCTCTTTTGTGAGCCACTCAGATATTTTTTCAGGGACGACATATTTATCTCATGAGAATCCCCAAGAATAATCTGTAAGCAAAAAAATAGTGCAAGTCTATAAGAGATACCAATATCACAAAACATAGACACAAAAACACACGTAATATAACACTGAAGTCCATATAATGCAACATGTAAAATATCATTAGTAAATAATGAGTGCCGTGTACACAAAATAAAATATCACTGAGCTGAGGCTGAGAAGATACTGACTGGCTGAGCGAGCTGTCAGCAAACCAACGGTAACCCTGACACGTACTCGTACTCTCTCTCTCTCTCTCTCTCTCTCTCTCTCTCTCTCTCTCTCCAGTATATATGTATATGTATATAGATAAATAGATAGATCGATGGTGGGACACGGACATTTAAAAAATGTAAATATATATTTTTTTTATCTTATTTTATCTTATTTTCTTCGTTTTACTATAGGGCCTAGTCCATGGCCCACCTGAGAACCACCCCATGGCCCGCCAGTGGGCCATGGCCCACCAGTTGAAGACCACTGCAGGCCTATACTTTTTGTACAGGGGCCCCATACTCCAGGCCCTATACTTATTGTACAGGGGCCCTTATGGTTGTGAATATATTATATAATAAAATACTCGGTGTACACTTGAAACAAGGTTATACGCTGGCACGCTGTGCCACAAATTAGTTTCAGTGGGCCCCTAGATACCGGTGGGCCCTAGGCCAATGGCCAACTTGACCTATTGGTAAATCTGGCCCTGGTCCTCTGAGGTGTTTATATACTTCGATTAGGTCGCCCCTCGCCCGTCTGTAGCACAGTATAAGCTCAGTAGTTGCAGGCACTCCAATCTCTTAGGGTAACTGAGGTTCCGTAGAGCAGGTGGCCCTCCTTTGGACATTCTTAAAAATTGGCAGTCTCTAGCATACCTCGGGGACCAGACGGGGTGACAATACTCCAGACGGGGAAGCATCTCACTCTTGAGGATCGTGACAAGTGACGGACCATCCAGATATCTAAACGACCTTCTTATAAGACCTACTGTAGTAGTTTCGTTGCCTGATTCACCTTCTCACAATGACCCAAGAAATTGAGTTCATTGTCGACATACACACCCAGGTCCTTAAAACACAATCTAACTAAATGTTGGCAACTTAATTATCACAACATATTATGCAAGGTAGGGACATATCCAACATATAACAGGGCTTTTGGCTTTAACTCGTGAGAATTCTGTTATAATACGGTTTCCAGGGGCGGACCCAGGAATATCAAAAGGGGGGAGTTCCTAAAAGATGTGGGCGGGGGACAATGGCGAGCACAGCGAGCCCACCCCCTAGCTGGGTGGCCTCACTCTGTTCGCCATGTTCCCCCACCCACAACTTCTTGGACCTCCCCCCTTTTGATATTCCTGGGTCCGCCCCTGGATACCCTATCTGGTATTAGTCTCTGGGCCGAAAGATGTTACAATTTCCACAATTCTCTTCCTGCAAATTGTATAACAGGCCCACCAAGGAATATTCTTGAGTCCACATCTAATACTCTTCACCACTATTGCCGCGATTATCTCACTGCCAAGGACCTCCTGTCTCAGGGAGTCACAGATCACAGTATGTCACCATTTACTTATACCCAGGGCTTAAAGTGTAATAAAATCTGAACCACCACTGTCAGCGGCGAGTGTAGCGAATTCATACAGCCGGGGAGCGCTCTAACCCCCCCTCCCCCTCCGTAAATTGTTTTAAATCAGACCAATTTTGGGGACATTTCGAAGCCATATTCACTGGATATAAGGTCATAGTATAAGATGATTATCAGTACGGACTTCTGCCAAAGTGTTCTCCAAACATTACAATTAATGAGCCTCAAAACCTTGAAGGGGGACCCAGATTTCGTCCAAGAGGGTCATGGCTCCCTGGCCCCCTCTGGATCCGCCTAAGCTGCAATTTTTTTTTTTTTTTTTTTTAGGAGAATAGCCCATCCAGACACAAGTCACCTACCCACAACGGGGCAGGAGGGAGGGGGGATAAGAGTAAAAATAAATTAATTAAAAATAGAAAAGAAAAAGATTATATTAATCTACACCACAAAGATGCCGGAAAACCAGCTTTTTTAAGTGAGACAGATTGTATGAATATGGAAACGCAGAAGATGGCAGAGCATTCCACAGTTTGGCTGTGTGAGGAAAGGCATATTAGAGGAAATGGTTAGGCCTAGCATATCAATTTTAGAATTTGGCAGAATGATAGCATCCTGAAATGTGATTGGTGGGAGATCATCTAATTTGGAAAATGTAAATGGTAAATACTAAGTTTTATTTCTATTGAATTTAACCAAGTTTCTACCTCCCCTTTCGGAGTTGCTGCAGATCTGCATTGATAGATGAAATGGTATCAGCTCTAGAAACAGATCTAGTTTGAGAATTAGGGGGAAGGGAAAAATGTGAAGAAGAGTGAAGAATAGAATCATCAACGTAAGGATGGATAGAATTTGTCTTAGTATGAAGTAAATCATCGATTAAAAGGGTGAAAGAACAGAACCCTGTGGGGCACCACCATTGGTAGATAAAGAGCGAGAGATCGATCCATCGACAACAACTGTCATGGATCGGTTCTCAAGGAAGTTAGAAATTAGAGAACAAAGAGAGGAGAGAAATCATAAGAGGGAAGTTTAGAAAGCAAAGACTTGTACCATACCTTGTCAAAAACATTGGAGAAGTCGAGGGCCACGACGAAAGTTTCCTCATAATCCCTAAGAGAGGATGACCAAAGATGGGTGCAGTAGGAGAGCAGATCACTAGTAGATCTCGCCTGGCGAAAGCCATACTGGTGATCCGACAAAAGAGAAAGGCGTTCAAGGTGTCGGAGAAAATGAGAGTTCAAGATAGTTTCGAAAATCTTAAGAGAGGGATGAAGTTAGGGCAATGGGGCGATAGTTAGAGGGATTGGAATGGTCACCCTTCTTCGGGATGGGCTGAACTGGGGCATGCTTCCAAGAAGAAGGAAAAGTTTGGATTTTGAGGCAAAGGGGCTAGAATTTCAGCACACACCCCTCAAAACAGGAGGGGGTATTGCGCCTTACTCACATCCAACTTGCATAACACACCAGCAACCCTATACTAGTGGAGATTGTAGGAAAGTGCATAGGCTCAGTAGGAGGAGCAGGAGCAGGAGGGATAGAGTTGGAATCGTCTAAGGTGGAGTTAGAGGAGAATAAGGTGCCAAAGAGAATGGCTTTATCAGGGGGAGAGTTGGCTATAGAGTTATCAGGTCGGAAGAGAGGGAGTGCAGAAGTTATTACAGATGTTTTTGGTTAAGGACAAGAAAAATTTATTAGAAGAATATTTAGTTAGGTCAGCGGTCTTTACTTTTATAAAATTCCGCTTGGCCCTACGAAGAATAGCCTTACAATAATTCCTATAAGTAGTGAAAGAGGAGTGGGTAATAGGAAAAGGAAATAGTTTCATAACTTGATACACTCTATTTCTCTCCCTACATGCGAAAGTACCGTGAATATGATTATACAATATAGATGTACTATACTGTACAACAGCAAATTTCTACTATGTACAGTTGCAGAAATGTGTTCTTACAACCTCTGTGGTAACCCGCGTCTCCAAACGGCCAACCTATATGGACCTAGGCGGTCCGTCCTTCGTAACGATCTTCAAGAGTGAAGTGCTTCCCCATATGGAGTACTGTCACCCCGTCTGGTCCCCGAAATATGCTAGGGACTGTCAGTTGGTTGAAAATGTTCAAAGGAGGGCCACCAGACTGGTGCCTGCACTTCGGCACCTCAACTACCCTGAGAGATTGGAGCGCCTGAACTTGCCTAGCTTATACTACAGACGGGCAAGGGGGGACCTAAATGAGGTGCATAAGCATCTCAAGGGGCACTACTCAGTCGAGCACCCTTACCTGGAGCTGGCGGACGCTCGCCCAAAAGGGGTCACAGCTCAAGATTGAAGAAGCCTCAGGTCCAGAAAACTGTGTGGGCAAACTTTTTCGGAGTGAGAGTTGTGAACTCTTGGAACAATCTACCAGAAAGTGTTGTGACGGCACCGAGTGTGAGCTTTTTCAAGACCAGACTTGACCAACACTGGAGCAGGTTCAGGTACATTCAGGAGCCGGTGCATGCCCAGTACTTGCCAACAGTGCGTAACAGAGACGTGACTGATCGCCCAAGCGGCTAACGAGCCGATCAGTGGTGAAGAGAATAAAAAATAAATAAAAAATAGAAAATAGCAAACCTATCTACTAATCACGTCCGTCGTTACACGACCAATACCCATTCATTCATAATGGTGATACTACTACTGTGACGGTGCCGTTTGGAGACTCGGGTTACCACTAAGGCTGTTGGAACACATTTCCGCAACTGTACCAGTGGGCTGCATCTTAATATGCATGTCATGTAATTTGTTATGGTTATACAGCAACAGTATTCAACTATGTAAGAAGCTAAAACAGCTATCTGTGTAGGAGGAGGTCGATATGCCCTCATATACCAAAATTTATCGTCCATGGTCTCATATTGTTTCCCACAAAGTATGCACAGATAGTTGTTTTAGCTACTGTACCAGTGAACTGTGTCTAAATATGCATACGTTTGCTGAATGAAGAAAATCCGATTATTGACACGTATTTTTATTGGTACACACCCAAAAATACAGATAATGTACCTATTATAATTATAATGTATTTTATGTATGTAAAAACAAATACAGGTATTTTTTAGTGTATTTACTATTTATTAGGATTATAGTGTTTTCGGGGCTTGATTTTTATTTTATTTTTTCTCTATTTTTATTTTTTGTGAAAAAGGATGCAATTTTGAACCGGAACGCAACATTCCTGTTCAGTGGACTCATTCAGCTGCACCACTACTGTGTTACCGAGTGTTTCAATGCACTTTAAGCCCTATTGTACAGTACTTGAAAATTGAGATGAACTTCTAATACTCTACCCACATGTTTATAGGTGCTGGGTGAGGTTTTCTTGTTCCCCTGTTCCCTTAGTTTGCCGCCATTTAGTAAAAATTCTGCTTAACTAAATAACAATTCTCCTGATGTCTTCTTATGTTGAGATTGGCCGTGTGTCTTTTGACAAGTCTGCCGCCCTAATTAGCAAAAACAGATAAACAAATTACGGGGACAGATTAACTGCGGTTTGAGGCTAATTCGATTTTACTTTATCCTCTTCCCTCCTGGTGACCTCAACAGCCGATCGGGTCTTTTCTACATTTTTTTTTATTAAAAATACCTGTATATGTATTGTACATTTGCACTACTTCCATATATGTTGTTTAGGCTAATTAAGAGGTAAATTTTAAGAGAAAACTGGGTGGGGAAATTTTGTTCGTGTTTCCTCACTTAACATTAATAGAGGTTACCAGCTAACATAAAGAAAGACTTTTTTTTATATACGGGGATTAGCCCACCCGGGCACAGGTCACTGACCCACACCGGGGCCCAGGGGGCGAAAATGTAATAATAATAATAATAATAATAATAATAATAATAATAATGATAATAATAAAAATATTAATAATTCATAGTAAATAAAATTTATAATACAAATTTGAAAATAAAATAATAATAATAATAATAATAATAATAATAAAGAGATACACAAATGAAAAAAGATAAAAAGTGAGAAACAATATATGTGTGTTGCGTTGTCAATGGTACGAGAAACAACTGAGACCCTGCAATTGTGTGTAAATGATGCAAAGTCAGATCAGCAACCTGGGACTTGGTCACATTTTTCGTGATGCCATATGGCAGCAGGGTCTACCATTAGACAACACATTATGCTTCCAATATCTTCCCAGGCGGTAGTACCTCCCTGTTTGGTAGCTGCCTACTCATATTGTACAATATCAAAGAAAATTTAAAAATGCACCTACAATTACGCATGCCATCTACGAATTTAACATACATTTTTGCATATGAAATAAATACAGTAGAGAAAAATTATCAACTTTGAAGAAATGCTCATCCCATTCACAGGGTGGGTGAGACAATCCACTCGGCCGCTGCACCCCATCAATAGGGACCAGCCACACTTAAACCTGTTTCCCGCTACAACAATATCCTGTCTAACCAATCAAGCTGTATCGGCGCTACTGATGATCTATCTAAATCCATCATTAATCTCTCTCACCTTTCACCAGGTGTGCGTCTTTATCCTGAACCTGGGGTAGGAAAGAAGCGAGGTCAGGTCAAGTTCAATGAGGGAGGCCAGTGTGTCCTGAAGTTCCGTGAGCATTGGTTGTCCACTGGTGTGAAGAAATATGTAAGTATTTCTGGAGATGCAGTCTTATTTGTGAGTAGTTTTCATTGATGCTACTTTCTTTGGGAGTACTATATATTGGAGCTAATTTTTTAGCACTGTATACTGGAGCTACTCTCTCTGAGAGTATTGTATGTAGTAGCTACCGTACTTTTTGTGAGTACTGTACATTTATACTACTTTCTTTGTGAGTGCTTCACATCTATACTGACTACTATATTTTTGAGTAATTTAATACTTTATCCTCTTTGCCACCGATCGGCTTGTTAGCCGCTTGGACGGTCGGTCACGTCTCGTTACACACTGTTGGCAAGTAGGCGCGTATACTAGCTCCAGAATGTATCTGTACCTGCGCCAGTGTTGGTCAAGTCTGGTGTACATTTATACTACTTTCTTTGTGAGTTCTGTACACTAGAGCTACTTTCTTTGTGAGTATTGTAGATTGATGTTTCTTTCTTTGTGAGTATTGTAGATTAATGTTTCTTTCTTTGTAAGTACTGTACTTTAGTGTTACTATTGTGAGTATTGTTGACTGAAGCTACTTTCTTTATAAGTTTTGTACACTATACGTAGCTATTTGACTTTGTGAGTACTGCTCATTACTGTTACTTTGGTTGTGGATATGTACACTGGATGTATTTATTTTTTAGTTCTAACCTTCGTGTTTACCTGTAACTCAAGAACAATTTATGATTATTGTCTGCAAACTCATACATAGACAGTGCTCACAAATGTTCATCATGTGAGTAATTACACCTTGTTATGTACTGAGTCTGAGCCCCAGTGTTGGCTTTGAAAGTACTGTACTGTACTGTTAATTACTATCCTGTGACTATCATTGATATTAGCATCAATAGGATTATTAATATTACAGGTTGGCGCGCATAGTGGTGATGGCGATGATGGTGACGGCAGACACAAGCAGCACCGTCACACGTGTCTTGGATGATTCGCTCCAAGGTTAATAACACCACCCACGCACTCTATATGGTTTATGTCGTTCAAAACCTTTGTCCACACTCCTCTATGCTGCATGTATTGTTCAGTACACCACACACACCTATAATGTACATGTTGCCCAATGTGCATAAAATAATGTCCATTATGTAGAGTGATATTTGTAGGGCGCTGTTGGTTTTCTTTACATTCAATTAGAGGGTTAGTGACCGCAGTCCTCCACTCCAACTAAACGTTTTCGTTGTTGTTGTTTTTTTGGTGTTTTTGTTTTTTTTACCAGTCCTCCCTTTTTTTTCTAGCAGATCCATTCCATGGAAGTGGAGGCGGACGAGGGAGCGTGGTAGAGACGGGATGGAATTTGTGTTCTGCACACACACAACTGGAGGTATCGTTAGACCCTCGTCATGGATACCCCTCACACACACACCTCGACTACAGCACGGTGACGGTAAATGTGGTTGAAGTCGTGACGGAAGAGAAAGTTACTACAGTTACAACAACTGTCATCAAGACCTACACCAATGTGAATAATGGCGGTGCTGCTCCCACCCTCACCACCACTACCCTCACTCTGCCAACCCCGACTCTCACTATTGTGACGTCAACCATTACCACCACTTCGGTGTGGAAACCTTGCCACCACACCACCACACTCTGTTACACGCGCTACCACACAACAACCACACCCACGCAATACTCCACTCCTGCCACAGAACTTACAGTCACTGCCACAGTGTACAGCAGAAGTCACCACCAGCCAGTTCCCGAGGACTGGCAGAGCTGGTGAAGTTGACTTTTCGATTCACTTTAACAATATTTATGTCTTCTGTATTACGCAATTTAATAATAATAAATTGTACTAAATTGTATTCTATAAATGCTGATACTTTCAATTTATTATTATTATTATTATTATTATTATGCAAATTTCATGAAGAGGAAACCCAATAAATTAATTTTGAAGTCTCGTGGACGGTATATGTTACACCCTAATTCTTACGAGTTACCAAATCTCAGAAGGTAGTCATACTTGGTCTGTATCTGACTATAAAGCAAGGGCGGATCCAGGGCCAAGTCCTGGGGGTCTGAATTCCCCTTTGCATCAGAAAATTCAAATATTTTTCTTTAATGCAGTCTTATGCTTAAGCACTTTTGTATAGTAAAGAGTAATTACTGTTGACCTCAGAATATCTCCTAATATCAAGTGCACATGGCCTCAAAATGGCCTCAAGGTGCTGGATGGGCTCGCTTTGCTCGCCATGTTCCCGCACCCAAAACCTCTTGGATTCCCCCTCCCCCCCTTTTTATATTCCTGGATCCGCCTCTGTAAAGGTACTTTGAAGCCCAGTGTCAGTTCCCTCATGTGTGTAAAACCCATTCACACTAAGCCGTCTCTGGCGTAGTGTAGCCATCGATGACGTCATGAAAACGGTGGTTGAAAATTTCAACTTGAAATCAAGGATACTAGCTTATGTGAGTCCTACATTCAAGGAGGGCGATCGTCACGTCACGAATAAATATAGACCATTGATCCTAACCATTATAGTGTGTAAAGTACTAGAGAGCAATCATAAGAGATGCCATAATGAAACATCTTTTATGAAATAACTTTGTAAAAGATTGCCAACACGGTTTTATGCCGGGACGCTCCTGCTTGACACAATCACTCAAAGTGCTGGATGTTTGGACCCAAATTGTGGAACAGGGTGGCAATATCGATAATAGTATATTCCTAGATTTTGTCAAAACTTTCGACAGCATATCCCATGAAAGGCTAAGAGGTTAAGTGGAAGGATGCAGGATTCAGGGAAGTGTCGTAGTGTGGATCAAATACTTTCTTCATTGCCACAAGCAGTGTGCAGACTGGTGGTTATTGGCAACCTTTGGTGTATTGGTCAGCATGCTCGCCTCGCAAGCGAGTGGACCCAGGTTAGATCCCCGGGCAGGGTGAAACTATGGGTGCACTGAGCACATCATTGTCATTCCTAAAAACCCCATTTAATTCATATTACGCTATATAACATTCAAATCCACCGCGCTTGTAGAATCTCAGAAAACGGGAAACACTGTTAAAGGATAACTCACTTACTCAATGTTACTAGACCATGTGTTGTATTGTACCCAGGTACAGTTATATCATATTAAGAGTATGTATTCATAGCATTAAGGAGAACTCAGGGTATCCATAAGATGAATGTTAAAGTCCATTTGAGCCGTACTAGTGTACTGTAGGACTAAGTGTGGATCAGGGTTTGAAGGTCATACTATTTACGTCTGTGAACGTGTAGCGAACATAACTTCCACAGATATCATATGAAAATAAATGAAAACAATGATCTGGAAAAAGGATAAATGTATCAGAACTATGTGAGGTGTTGGATGTGACCCAGAAACTATACTTGAAAGGAAATATCTTGTATGCGTCGGTATGAACTTAATACACCTCGTATCCTCACGTCACATATACCCACTACAGGTACAGTGATCAGAGAATCTTATGTCTGTGTTCAAATAGTGCAATGTGTGAGAGGAGGATCCCTCATTATAGTTTTAAGTGAAGTTGATACACCCCCACCATGAACATTCAGCCTTTGTTTTAAGGCGCGTCATGTACCCGCCTCGGGTGTGCCGCGTTGATATTATAACCCAATGAATTTACCCATGAACTCGCAAACCAAGACCTTACCTTAGTGTGTAATTTAGGATTAAAATATGTGTTTATACGGCATGAGTAACAATATTCCGAAAAGTGTTCAGGTGAGAACCGTAAGAAATAAAAGTAAAAATTAAAGATTGGAAACTGTAGGCCTACGCGGTGACCTCAGTACCCTCCGTTCTACCGTCACCTCAGGTCAGTGTCCTATCGGGCTATATCCCGCCCTATAATTAAGGCTTATATAGAAGTTATTACAGTTTAAAGCTTTGCCTGATATATAAGTGTAATAGTAATGTGTTAGGGTGTGTGATAACCGCCCGTCAGGCATTATTTCTCAGTACCCTCCGTTCTACCGTCACCTCAGGTTCCATGCTGTCGGAGTGCCTTGCTGCCCGGCAGCCATTATACCTATGAGCGTCCCAACAAGTGGTGACTACTCCCAGCTATGCCAATCCACTGTGAACCTGTGGATTTCCAGCACACCACTCCAAATGAGTAGTAACAAATAAGGAGACCGTGAGAAACTCTGCGGTCGTCACTTGGAGCGACCTATAATACCAGGCGTAGAAATAGTACTGGTATGTCTCTGGGTGAAGCCCTCGTCTTTACCCACCGAGGGCGGTGTGTGAACGAGGTGCCTGTTGTGTATACCTAAAAGTCACAAGGAGTCTCATGCCTGCAGGTATGGAGTGTAACATGTGTGTTGAGATGGTGCTACTATGTATGATAACCGACGGTGCTATATTCCATACAGGTGGAGCAGTCTGATGTGTTAAGGGATAGTGTAAGAAGGAATGACCGAGGTAAGGAGGTCACAGATTGTTATGCAATAAGTATATGGATGACACGCCATTAATGTAAGACGTCTGGTGCCCATCTGGGTAACCAACATTTTCGTTGTTCTTCTGAGGAAGACCCATTCAATTGTATGTTTTTTACCAGTATGCTTTATAAGGAATAAATTGATTAAGAAATGTTATGGTTTCACCCTTCTTTCCCCTTATCGATCTGGTCAATGGAAAACCTAACCCTAGCCGCCGTTGCCGGGCTAGAACAAACTGATGACATCCGTGTCAAGTTTCTTTGGATTCCGTCACATATAGGAATAACTGCCTGTGACACTATTGATCGGCTTGCCAAAGAAGCTACACAAGAAGAAGATATTGAAGCCACTCTCGCCCTCTCCCTGAATCATCTCAAATCTCGCATACACGCCACACAACGAGAGGCATTCAACGAAAATTGGACACACCTGAAACAACGGGGTAGCATCACACTATGTCACTATGACACTGTAACCGGTGACGACAACCGCCACTACAAAGAATATCAATCCCTGACTCGATCTCAACAGCTTATATACATAGACTGCGCCTAGGGTACAGGTACCTATGGGAGTACATTGGCAACCCTGACTCACCGCACTGTTTGTAAACTTTGTGGCCAACCCGACTCTCACACCCTCTCTCACTACATCCTCACTTGCCCTATGACCTCCTCCTTTTGATCCCCAGCCGTTACCAACACCTCTTCCCTCCTAGACCAGATATCCCTCCTCCTAGTCACAGGCCTGGCATTTGACATTATTAGGGACCTGCCACTCTTTGCCATAAACAGATGAAATGTACCGGGAACTTTCCCCCCACACACTCATCATTCTCTCACTTTGTGTAACTTGACAAAACCTATGACCCTTCAGGCTTTTACGCCCTTAATGTACGAGTCATAAAGGCAAGTATGAACTTTTCATACTTCCCTGTGGGCGCTGTAAACGCTTCTGCGCTTCACCTTGCACAGGATGTAAGGAGGTGCCCAATAAACTAGCCCCCTCGGGGGCAAATCTGAAATCTGAAATGGAAAACCTAACCCAATGCCTAGTCCACTCTGCACGCTACCTAACGAGCTACATGCTGTCCAGAGGGGGTCTGGTGGCAGCGACCCTTAGAAATTAAGATTAGAGTTAAGTATTTACCCTTAGTATTAGTGACCCCCAGTCTGGCAGTATATGGGCAAGTTTCTTTACACGATTTGCCTCTGTCTAACGAGCAGCAATTGGGGATGTTAATCAATTTGCGGATCGTGCTCCTGGGTAATGGTTAGCCAGTGCAGTCGGCGAGTTTTTTTTTTTAGTGGGTTACTGACCCACATCGGGGCCTGGGGGGGCGAAAATATACTACTGTAGTGGACGTCTCCCCTACAACTGCGTATCACATTCCGATGCGCCGCCGTATCTTAGCAACCAAGCGAGCGGCGACACCAGATGGTACGGTAACCTAGCAACGAAACTAGAGACCGGCGACTTTCTCGGGTTTTCCCAACATGACTCATAGAGGACTGGCGGCTGCTGGGTATATAAGCTCTGTCTCCCCATTGAGATTCATTCTGCCCATCTTCCTGAACAAGCAACACCTCCTCCAGCAAGCTCCACGCTGTCAGCATTCATTCAACCTGGAGGCCAGCAACAGGCAACATCTTCTCTAACGAAGCTCCTACACATCTACCTCCTTCAACACGCTACTCACCGAACGTCTCTACTGAGCAGCTCCTCACCACACGGCACCTCCAGCACCAGACTGTCTATCATATAACTTATATTATACAAGAAAACCACCTTAGAGTTTCCATCCATCCTGAGTGCTAGACAACATTATATCACGATACCCCTACACTACTACTCCTACTACTACTACTAATAATAATAATTAATAAATAATAATAATAATTAAAAATTAATAATAATAATAATAATTAATAAATAATAATAATAATTCAAAATTAATAATAATAATAATGATAATAATAATAATAATAATAGAGCCACAAATAAATACGAAAATTTAAAAAAAAATCAAGATTGAGAAATGATATTGTAGTGGACTTCTCCCCTACAACTGCGTATCAGCATTCCAATGTCACGGTATCCTTAGCAACCAAGCGAGCTGCGACACCAGATGGTACGGTAACCTAGCAACGGAACCAAAAGACCGGTGACTTTCTCGGGTTTTCCCAACATGACTCATAGAGGACTCACGGCTGCTGGGTATATAAGCTCTGTCTCTCCATTGAGATTCATTCTGAACTGGTGGAACTCCAGCCAGCCTTCATTGTGAACGGACGTCTTTCTAGACCTCTCACTGCAAAGCCAGCCAGCCTATCTCTTACCACTGACAAACTGCACTCAATCATCAACCTCATTACCATTACTTCATACAACAGGAAATTTCGTTCCAGACAACCCCCTTTCTGTGCCTCCCTACTGATCAGGGGTGACTCCTGATCAGAGGTGGCCCTGACTGGGAGATCTGTAACGGTTTTCTGCAGCGGACTCGGGCCGCGAACCCACTGGTGCACTTGCACCTTTGGCTATTTCTCCTTCATCTTCCTTCTTTTTCGCTCTGGCCTGGGGACCTGCACCCTTGAGGTGCATTCGTCCTTGGGTCCCCCCTGTAACTGTTCACCTCCACTTAGGAGATTGTGAACACGAAAGGGGATAGGAGCAGAAACCCCCCCCCCCCCCCCCCTCCGCCGAGCCTTCCTGGGAAACCGTGATCGTGCGTGTTCCACCTGGGAAGGGGGTCGCAATCCTTAATCCTTACCCACCCCCCCCAATTAGGTACACTAGCTCATGCCTATAAGTGAGCATTCAGTAACACTAGGAAAGTAGGATCCCCTCACAGGGCTTTCGGGACAGTGTTGCGGGAACCACTCTACGACCACTCGACCAACAAGTGGCGATGGGGAGTGTTGAAATTCCTGCAACAAACTCTGTCCTGGAATAGGTAGGTCTCAAGTCTGAAATCACTCAAGGGTGGCATGTCCACCACACACCCTCTAGAATGAGGGCACACCGGATACGGATACGCTCCCATGAAGGGGGCGTGACTGACGGAAGAAAAAATGAATTGGCAAGACTCCTTACTGCAACACTACTGATCAAAATCTCTAACCTTATCACGACCAAGGACTCCTTCATCGCCCTCTGCCTGACTGAAAATGATGTTGACCAACTCCTTTCGAACGACAGCACCAGGAAACTGAAGTCCGCGAAATTCGAAGTTGCAATCCCTCCTGAACTCCGAGCGAGGAAGTCAATCGTGATCAAAAAATTAGATAAAGCAATCACTGAAGAATCTAGCGAACAGGAATTGGCATCTGATATAGAAGACAAAAATGAATGGGCCAAGGTGGAGGAAGTTATCAAGCTGCCCAGACTGCCATCCATGCTGAAAATACGGTTCACTGAAATAGCCATGGCCCAAAAAGCAATCCAGGAGGGACTGTGTCTCTCCTACTACCACGTCAGCAGCAGCCAGGTGGAGCAGGAGGAATTCTTCCCCATAACTCCATGCTGGAATTGCTACCAATATTCACACTTGGCAACAGACTGCCCTAACAAGGACACCAAACACTGCTCAGAATGCGGGAATAAGGGGCACACCTTCAGAGAGTGCAAGAACAAAGATAACCCCAAATGCCTAAACTGTGAAGGAGATCACAGAACACTGGCCACTCGCTGCCCCATACGAAAAGCGATAGTCAATCAAAAGAAGGAGAAGGAAAGGGAGAAGACACAGGAACAGCAAAACAAGACATACTCAGCTGTAACCAAACTAACCAGAGAAACGACAAAGATCCTCGAAAAAGTCGCCACACCACCCCCCGCAAACCAACCTATTGTGCTTCAGCTTGGAAATAATCTTTCCGTAAAAATAATGACATCCATAATCCACGCCCACATCATGAATATAGCCAGACCCGGAACTTTCGCCAAGGCAGCAAAAGACATGTTCGCCGCCAACAACCTGCCAGATATGGAATTCCCTAATGATGTGCCTTCTTCTGAAATCTTCAACTTCATTTACAAATCAGAGAGCACTGAAATTCAAATACCGACAACTCACGAACCATCAACACAAGAACAGACTACCTCAGGAATACAACCCGAGCCAGCAAGCGAGGAAGAATCAATGGAAGACTCAAGCGAAGATGAAACCACCACAACAACAGAACAAGCCGCCAGAGACAACACCCCAAAAAAGAACCAAGCAGGAACTAAGGCACCACCTGCTACGGAGAACAAAGACCTAGGGCATGAAACTGGTATCCGATTTTACTCCACTACAGCTCCTCCCATAGTCTCAACAGAAAGACTATTGGCAGAAATAAGGCAAGGCAAGATCAAATACACATACTCGGACAAAAACCTAGATGACACACATATTGAAACACTATTCAAGAAGGGAAGAATCCTCACAAGACACAACAGAATAGAAAGAGTTGATCAGTCAACATATAAAAAGATCCGCTTGGGCCTGGACAGGAGGCTGTCAGGGGAGCACCGGTCAGCAAAAATGGCGCAAACCAGCTCTAGGCACCAGCCTTCATAATAACTAAGCTAAAAATAATCCAACATAATGTCTCAGCATGGAACCCACAAAGAGCAAGCGAATTATACAACACATACCGTAACATAGACCCAGATATCATTCTCATCAATTCGCATGGCAAGAAAAACTCAGAAAAAATAAAACTATTTAACTACACAGTATACCAAAAAAACAACCAAGACACACCACATGATGGAATAGCCATAGCAATCAAGCGAAACATACAACACAAGATACACGACTCATTTCAAGAAAACTTTCTGGCGATCGAAATTAACTGCCCTCCAGGACCTATTATAATCGGCACCTGTTACCTCCCTCCGAGAAGACCCATATTTCCACTAGCAGACATGCTCAAACTCCTGAGAAGAACCATACCAGCATATTTCTTGGGTGATTTAAATGCTCGACATCGCGTTTTGGGACACCAGGACAACAACGCCGTGGGCAAGATTTTAAACACATTACTGAGTCACGGCAACGCAATACACCTCGGCCCGGAATTCCCCACATACATCAGAGCAGGACAAATCGGACATCCAGACATAGTATTAACAAACCAGCATCACCATCTTAACCTGCAAATGGAACCCGGCCCAATAACCACCAGTGACCATCTCCCTATCGTTGCCACACTCTCCACATCGCCAATTCAGATCCCTGCCAGGACGAGATACAGCTACAGCCGATCCAACTGGGAGGAATTCCAAAATGAGCTAAGCAACCACCAAATAACCCAGCTAAAAAACAAACACACCTCCCAAATAGACAGCACACTGGAGACTTGGTCCGGAAACGTGATCCAAGCAATGGAACACCACATACCCACGACCACTCACCGCACATTACCACACCCCCAATACACACATCAATCAAGAATTTTACAGACACAGTTTAGTAACTTATTCAAATTAATCCTAGAACATGGATGGACGCCAGAATACAGAATACAATATTACACCATACACGATCAACTAAGAGACATGTCCAAAGAAGCATACGTGAATAACTGGGAGAAATTAATAACAGACACAGAAGCAACTTACCACAACCCGAAAAAATTCTGGCGAAAAATTAAAAACCTAATGGGAATCTCAAGCAACGAGTCAAACTACATTTTAAATAGCAACCAAATTAAATTAACTGAACCCAAAGAACAAGAACCTGAATTCAGAAAATTCTGGAGCAAAATTTTTCAAATAAGCCAAGAAGAAAACCTGAAATTCTGTATGAACACCGAGCAACAAGTAACCAATCACATGACACACACAACCCACATCTGGCAACCAAGTCCCAGTATAGAAACTAACGCTTTGGACGATCTTTCCACACTGATTCAACCAATCACCGCAGAGGATATTCAGAAAACAATAATCAGTCTGAAGAACAAGGCCCCGGGCATCAGTAAAATTAACAAACCCATACTCCAGCACCTACCAATCAACATGATGCACCAACTCAGTCACATTTTTAATGCATCACTTGCCTCTGGCTACTTCCCAAGAAAATTTAAAACAGCAATCATCAGACTTATATCAAAACCAGGCAAATCCCCAATCCAAGTAGCAAACTACAGACCAATCTCTCTCCTAGAAATACCGGGAAAAATCTTAGAAAAAATAATTAACCGCCGACTGCGAACACACCTCGAATTTGAGGAGAAATACAACCCCAGACAGCATGGATTCAGAAAACATAGAGGAACCCATACAGCCTTAGCCCTAATTTATGAAAACATAGCAAACGCGATGCACAACAACGAGCAATGTAATGTAGTACTAAGGGACGTAGCTAAAGCATTTGACAAGGTCTGGCACCTAGGACTCAAATACAAAATTACCACCCTAGAACTTCCCAACAACTTTACTTCCTTTCTTTGCAACTTCCTCGACAATAGAGAGGCCAAAATTATCATAGGTAACCACACAGGCCCAAGCTTCAAATAATACAGCGGAGTACCACAGGGAAGCAACCTCTCGCCAACACTCTACACAATATATACGGCGGACATGCCACCTCCTATACACGGAGAATACGTTGCTTATGCTGATGACGTCACTCAAATCATCCGACACCCAGGCAAGGGCAAACAGATGATGGCAAGGATAACAACCCACGCCATCGAGCAAATCAACGAATACGAAAAAAAATGGAAAATTCAGACCAATACACAGAAACTAATGATAATACATATTGCCAGAAAAAACCCTACACCAATCACAGTCAACAACGTACCCATACAATACTCCAACCAAGGTAAAATTCTGGGACTCACAATAACAAGAACAGGCATAGCAAAACACGTAAAACAACGCAAACAGACGGCCCAATCACAACTCACGAAACTAAGACGATTCAGCAAAATGGACACCAAAATTCAACTACACCTATACAAAGCACTTATCCGCCCACACCTAGAATATCCACCAATACCACTCAACACGATCAGCAAATCCAGTCAACTTAAACTTCAAGCAATACAAAACAAAGCTATCCGTAGAGCATCAAAGCAACTTCCGCCATACACCACCAAAATACAAGAACTTCACGAATTATTCAATCTCGAACCACTGAACATACGTACACACAACCAAGCACAGAGAGTATGGACCAAACTTGAAGAGATGGAGGACCCATTATTCTCCAAGTTAAAAGAAGAAGGAACAACTAAAACACACAGCTGGTGGCCTAAGAGCTTCCATGCTGACATTGCAGAACAAGAACCACTCTACACAAAGAGGTAAACAAATAACACTACCACCGGACAAATAAAATTAACACCCATTATAATAATGAATATCTAGCTAGCTTAACTCCTCCCCCCTCCCTCCTCAACCTCCTTCCCTGAGCGGACGGGCTTGTGCTGCACGCTGCCGCCACCCATGTTAGGTTCTGAATAATAAGTTCTATATACAGGAGAGAACACAAACACCTGTATAGTTTTGTAGGTTCGGTTTACTGGATAAGAGTATGTACACAAAGGGGAGCAGCACTCTCCCCGGCTAGGCTCCTTGGTCAACTGCTATAGACGACGTATGGCAAGTGATACATTAGCAGCTTCCATACGTCGCCAGGCACATTAATTAGGCATGTGGGATATGGTAATAACATTGCCACACGCTGCTAGCTACATAAATGGAGCACATACATAATATACATACATAATATATAATCCAGCATACATAATATACATACACCTCCCTCCCCCCTATACGCTCATAGCAAAGTCTTGAGCGGACCTTTTCTTTTGGATCCGTTCTGAGCGTCGAGGGACTTCATCACTGGGAAGGGTATGGGACTCAACACTGGTGGCGGGGCCAGCAGAAGGCATTGTTACGGGTCGGAGAAAACGGCGGTTCCTCCACCACACACGACCACTGGGTAACCGCACCTGGTAGTCCCGTGACCTGCCGAGACCCATGACTACGCCTACTTTGTCCCAACGTAGGGAGGTCGGGTCCTGAACACGGACTTGGGTGCCGACACTCAACCTGGGGAGAGAACGGGCGTGGTCGTTGTAGCGGGCGGCGACGTCCTGAACACGTTCGGCGGCTCGGCGATCACAATCCTCTGTCTTGGCCTGCCACTCCTTGGAGAAGGATTGAGGGTGAGCAGGGACACAAGAACGGAGGGGGCGTCCATACAAAACCTGGGCAGGGGAGCGTCCGGTGTAGTTAGGTGTGTTGCGGAGTTCAAGAAGACCCCTGTCGAAGGCCTCGCAGTCAATGTTCCCAGAAGGGGCCACCTTAAGGATGAGGTGCTTCAGGGATTTGACAGCAGCCTCAGCGTGGCCGTTGGACTGCGGGTAATGGGGCGATGACAACACATGCCGGACTCCCCATCGGTCAAGGAACACAGCAAAGTCCCGGCTTGTGAACTGAGGCCCTCCGTCGGTTCGCAGGCGTACAGGAACGCCCACGTCACGGAAGTAGTGGCGGAACTTGCTGATGGTGGCGGCAGACGTCGTGTCATTACCGCACTTGATGACAACCGGCCAACCAGAGAGACGGTCGACGATGACGAGGAAGGACTTTCCTGACACACAGAAAAAGTCGGCCGACACAGACTCAAAGGGGCGGGTGGGGTTGTCGTCACTCATAAAGGGTTCCTGCTGCTGGCTGGGTTGTAATACGTGGCGGGGCTTACACACCTGGACAGCATTGGAGATGTCGGGGTCGATGCCAGGCCGGAACACAGTCTGTCTTGCACGCCGTTTGGTGGCCTCGGCTCCACAGTGACTGTCGTGGAGGCGAGCCAAGGCGTGGAGGCTTGAAGCAGCAGGGACAACTACCGAAGGAGAGGTGTCACTGGCCAGAGGTAGGGGTAGGACGGCAGCAGGGTAGTTGCTGCTCCCTTCGTGCACCCTGTTGGCGTGTTTTACCTCGAGAATCGGTGTTGGGAAGTCCTGGGAGATGATGGCCAACTCTTGGCAATGTCTGTAGGACAGCAAAGGAGTCGGGACGCCATTATGCACATCAATCCAGGCTTGACACGACCTGTTGCCAAAGGTGACGTGTGCATAGAGTGAACCTAGGGCCGGGGTCATCTGTGAACCGTCTGCCGTAAAGCGGAGATCCTTGGGGGGCGGTCCTAGATCACTTGGAGAGAGCCCCAAGCATTGTAAATGCTGGGGACCGATGACTGTAGCATCAGCGCCGGTGTCGGGCAACATCTGAAGACGGGATGACACACCGCCGTAGGTCACAATGACACTGATGTACTGGGGGACTTTGGTCCTGGGACGCTGGGGGGAGCACACATTCCTAATGTGGCTCGAGCGTTGTCAAGAGTCGTCGTGCCTCTGATTGGAAGACTGTGGGCGGCCCTCTCTGGTGGAAGAGGGCTGAAGCTTCCGCCGACTCGGTCCTTTGGGTTTGTTGGAAGGGCAACACTTGTCATAGTGGCCCAGGCGACCACACACATTGCACTGGACGCGTTTGGCTGGGCACCGTACTGTGAGTGACCAGTGGCCCTTACGGTCACAACTGTTGCAGGTAGACTGAGCAGCTGGACACACCTGTGTTCCGTGCTGCTTACCACAGTTGTTGCAAAATGAACCGGGCGTGGACGTGGTGGGCGAAGGCGTAGGAACAGACTTCTTGTCCTTCTTGTACCGGGACACAGCGCGTACAGCTGTAGGGGGAGCACGGATGGCAGAGGTGGCACACCTGGCAGCCTCATAGGAGCGACATATCGTCAACACATCCTTAAGAGAAGAGGAAGAGTCGAGAGAGGTGAGGCGTTGGACAAGTTCCTCGTCCTTAACACCCATCAGGATCACCTGCTTCAACTGGGTCTCCTCGCACTGCTGGTGGTGGCCTGGACATATATCTACCTCTTCCGAGGCTCTCTTAAGACGTACGTAAAAGGCATCAAAAGACTCACCCTCCATCTGTCTGCAGCTAAACAATTCCCTCCTGCGCAGAGCTTCATTCTGCTGTCCTTTGATGTGCCGTTGTAGAACGTCCAGTACCTCCTCTACAGACAGCGAAGAGGTTGGGGGTACCTGCAACGTATGTTCCAAGACACGCTGAATTTCCAAGGACAGGCACATATGCAGCTGGATGAGTTGTTTAGGCTGTGACAAACTCTGGATATCCACCATTGTAGAATAATCAGTCCACCGTCGCCGCCATTCACGAAAAGTCTGGAAATTCACATCAGGCTTCAAGATGGGCGGTGTTTGAGCTGCTGCTTTAGGTGGGGCTGGGGGGCGTGAAGGAAGCATGGATGAGGTATCTGAACCAGTCAGTACCGAGGCAGTGTTAGAGCCAGGGGCTTGGTTAACAGTGAGGCGAGATATCAAGGCTTCAAACCGTTCACTGTCTTCCAATCTCCGTTGGTGGTCTCGTTCTGCCTCTGCTTGCCTTCTGTGCTCATCCGCCAAACGTCTGTGAGCTTCATCCTCGCGTTTCTCATCTCTCATAAACTTCAGTAAAGCAATTATCTCTGGAGACAACGCTGAATATTGAGGTGAGGGACTGCGCGATGTTGTGGGGGCTGGAGCATCGTGGCCGGCCTGGTCATCCATCTCTGGGGGACTATCATCCGCTTGACTCATCCAGGCGCTGGGTCCACGGCTACGTAAGGCATGAGACATAACTACTTCATCTGTGTACTATGTCTTAAATCAGTGTTGACCGGTCAGCCCGTCGTATCAACAAGATTTCAGACAAAAAATTAATTAAATACACAGATAAGTAGGTTATATATATAAAATATATATAAGGGGGCCGCCGCGGTCAGTGAGTGTTAGTACATGTATGTGTGTGTGCGCGCGGGCAGTGAGAGCGGTCTCCTCGAGCTGTGAAGGGGTGTGGAGACGACGCTGTGAGGGGGTGGAGGGAGAGGCGGCGACTCAGTCAGTCGCCAGTTACCCTCTGGACGCGGTCAGAGGAGGGTGCACTGAACTCTACTCCCCACAAATGCCCAGAACATGCCGTATACCTTGGGAATCCTTTAGAACAAGGTCACACATGAATGGCACGAAACACACAATGCACCAAACACTTCACAGAAAATCACTGTCACTGACACTGCTCAAAGTTGCTAAAAATTCTTCGAGGAGACGGCCGTTGTGAGTTGACGCAGAGGAGGGAGTCCATAAGCCGGCTTTCCACAGACTTTGCACTATCACTCGTAATTATCCAGTAAGATCGGATCACTGCGCCATGTTAGGTTCTGAATAATAAGTTCTATATACAGGAGAGAACACAAACACCTGTATAGTTTTGTAGGTTCGGTTTACTGGATAAGAGTAGGTACACAAAGGGGAGCAGCACTCTCCCCGGCTAGGCTCCTTGGTCAACTGCTATAGACGACGTATGGCAAGTGATACATTAGCAGCTTCCATACGTCGCCAGGCACATTAATTAGGCATGTGGGATATGGTAATAACATTGCCACACGCTGCTAGCTACATAAATGGAGCACATACATAATATACAAACATAATATATAATCCAGCATACATAATATACATACAACCCAATCATTTCAACTCGTCTCCGCTAGGTGGACAGCCCACCTGCTATCTACCCCTCCCACTCTTCTTCCCGTTTCCACGCTTTACTTCTCTCTCTCTCTCCTCTTCTTTCCCAGTGCAAAGTCATTTGCCACTTTACTTCATTATCATCATCATCATCGAGATTCATTCTAGCCTCTCTTCCTGAACAAGCAACACCTCCTCCAGCAAGCTCCACGCTGTCAGCATTCATTCAACCAGGAGGCCAGCAACAGGCAACATCTTCTCTAACGAAGCTCCTGCACATCTACCTCCTTCAACACGCTACTCACCGAACGTCTCTACTGAGCAGCTCCTCACCACACGGCACCTCCAGCACCAGAGTGTCTATCATATAACTTATGTTATACAAGAAAACCACCTAAGAGTTTCCATCCATCCTGAGTGCTAGACAACATTATACCACGAACCCCTACAATATTGTAGAGGATACGCACCCCTATAACTGTCGCTGACCAGCCGATCCCGCAGCGAGTTTCTCCGCGAATCCTAGCTGTCTGCCTGAGTGGTGGTCGGCCAGCAGCGACGTTCCCTATGGTACGGAGTCTTTAGTTATGAGGTGAAAGAAGATTATTAGGGGTTGAAGGAAAAGTAGTGAAACTGAAATACAGTAGGAGTAGAAAGAATCTGGGCTCAACCAGATCGCTTCATCTTTCCTATTGGTGTTATATCTTTGTTCTGCTCCCTTGGGTCGTCAGACTTTTGTATAAATATTGGTTTATTTTTAATGCTGCTTATTATTATTATTTTTTATTTATTGTTGGAGTTAGTGAACCAGCCCAGGTCCTTGTGTAACTGGGAGGGTAGTCACATTTTTTTTTTTTTTTGCTAAGGTGTTAGTTAAGTGTTAGTTGTGTACCACTTTGAAAACACCGCTTCTCGTCCGACGTTCACTTCCAGCGGACTCGTGTTTACATACCCCCAGCCGCGCCTTAAAGAGGACCCTACTCAACGCTCTCAAACAAACAAGACCTTCTCTGAACAAGCTCCTCACCACACAGCAACTCCCGAGCACTGCATAATGCATACAATATATATATATATATATATATATATATATATATATATATATATATATATATATATATATATATATATATATATATATATATCATGTAAATCCACAATGAAAACGTGGATAAGATAAATCTTGATAAAATCACACGGGAAAATGGAAACAACGGAGTACCTTAGCTTTCGTCTTTATTCAAGACATCTTCAGAGGCAACTGGATTACATGGATGTTGTGTTGTTGTTAAGATTGTCAGACCGTAGTCCGACACGGGCCTTTGCCTATAGGCGGCCCGTTTGGTGGTTCCGGCTGGAGCTCCAGGAGCAGCCAGACTGGATTGGGATTGGAGGTGGTCCCACCTGCAGATTGTAAGGATACTGCAGGTTGCAAGTGTGAGCGGACCCCCGATCAGTGGACGCTTACCACCAACCCCCACTCTTGGACGTGGTCAGTTTCGGAGTGGCGCGCCCCCCGAACTGGGGTCCGCACTTGCTGGATGAGGATACTTTCTAAGCTATCTGGGTGGTGGGTATCGTGTGATGACCCGGAGTAGGTGGTGAATGTGGTCTGTTTGGGCCTTTCGGGTTAGAGTGGCCGCTGGTGTTGTGTGTGTTCCTTGGGAGATTTGAATTATGTTTCGGAGGCTTTGTGTGACCTCGCAGTCGAGGAGATAGTGTTCAGGTGGGTTGGCTGCTGGCTCCTGAGAGTAGGTGCATTCCATAACGTCATTTCCGATCATCTGCCGGGAGCACTTGTACCCTAGTCGTAATCGATGAAGGCTGACTTGGGTTTGTCTTGGAGTTTTCTTGTCAGCGAAAGGTGGTTCCCCTTTTGTGGCCGCCAGGTACCATTTGGCTGATTGGGAACCAGCGTTGAATGCTTGAAGGAAGCTCTTTTTGATGTGGAGTTTGCTAGTCTTTCTGAGGTGATTCTTGATCTGTTGCACGCTTGCTGGAACTTGGATGTGTACGCTACTAGAACGTGTGGCTGCCTTGGCTCCTTCGTCTGCCACGTCGTTTCCTCCGATCCCTACATGACTGGGAATCCAGTGTAAGACGACTGGGCGATTTTGGCTTTGGAATTTCTGTAGCTGTGCGAGGATCGAGGTAATGATGTGGAAGTTGTCTCTTGGTTGACTGTATTGCAGCGCCTGCATGGCCGATTTCGAGTCCGTGTGAATTATGATGGACTTGTTGTGTTGCAGCGTGTTGTAGGGCCTTTGAGATTGCTACCAGTTCTGTTTGTAGGGTGGAGCAGTCATTGGAAAGTCTCCATCGGAGGGTCTGATCTTGGGTGTAGAAGGCCGCTCCGGATCTATGATGTTTTGGGTCCACCGAGCCGTCTGTGAAGTATGATGCTGCATCAGCCGGTGTCTCGGTGGCTATGGCTTCGAGAGTTATTTTTTTGAGGTCCTCCTTCTGGAGGTTGGCTTTACTATCGCCTAGGTCAGTAATTTTGAGTGTGGCTGGTGGAGGGCTCCATGGTGGAGGAACAACGTAACCATTGTCTCGTGTGTCTTGGTTGTTCTTGACGAGTGTTTCTGCTTGCAGGTGTCGGATGACCTCGCTTGCCTCGTGCGACCAGGTGGCCCCTCGCACTCTGTGGTCGAGGTGGAGGGAGGGACTGATTCGAATTTTGGCAACTGTGGGCTTATCTGATCTACAGATTTTGGCGAGGAGACCAGCTGTCACCTGCTTGACTCGTACTGCCAGGGGTGGTAGTTCAGTTTCCATTTGCAAATTGCAAATTCTGGTCCACATGGGTGCTCCGAGCATGGTCCTGAGAGCATTATTTTGGATGACTTCTAGCTTGGCTATTTGGTGTTCTCTCAGTCCAATGAGTGCTGGAGCACAGTAATCTACCAGCGATCTGATGGCGGCCGTGTAGTAGGCTTTGAGCACATGAAGGTTTGCTCCTGCGGTTGTGCTGGTGAGCGACCTCATTATATTGTGTCTGCTCTTCGTCCTGTGCCTGAGATACTCGAGTTGCGGCTTGAAGGTGAGTTTCTGGTCAAACCAGATTCCAAGACACTGGTGGGTGTTGGTCCAGACTACCGGCGTGTTTTGTATGGAGAGCATCTTGTCTGGTGTGCCTGTGCAGATGGCCATTGCCTTCGACTTGGCTGGATTAATCTTTCGTCCAAGTCTGTTGCACTCCTCTTCTATAAGTTGGAGTGCTTGTTGGCTAGTCTGTTTGATCCTCTTACTATAAGCTGTAAGTCGTCTGCATAGCATAGGAGCTTGGCTGTTTGTCTGAAAGGAAGTTTGACTAGATTTTCCATCAGGACATTGAACAGCATTGGACTGAGGATGCCCCCTTGTGGGGTTCCGTTTTCATGGACCCTGTAGCTTGAGGTTGCTCTCTGAAAGCGTACTCGTGCTTCTCTCTGTGTGAGGTAGTTCTGGATCCACCCCAGCAACCTTCCTTTGACGCCTTTTCCAGCGAGCGTCCATGTAATGGCCAGTGGATTTGCTAGTTCGAAGGCCTTCTCCAGGTCGAGGAAGACCACCAGAGCTGGTTTGCAGTCCACTGTGCTGAGTATCTCGGCGATGCTGTTGCCTGTGCCGGTGTTCTCGGTGTAAGCAAAGATGTGAGGGTGTGGGCTGCCTACTTTCCACTTGAGTCGGTTGAGAGCCATTCTTTCTCCCGTCTTCGCTATGCAGCTGAGAAGGGAGATGGGCCTCGGTTTGTCTGGTTCTCTGGGCTTCGGAATGGGCTGTATATCTGCCTTCTTCCATTCCGGTGGGAGTCTTTGCGCTGTCCACGAAGCATTGATGGCTTGTAGCAGAGCCTCGTGTCCGACTGTACCGGCATGGGAAAGCATGGAGTAGGTTATCCGGCCCCTGGTGCTGTGTCCTTGCTTTGTTTTAGCAACTTCTGGAGTTCTTGCTGGTTGAAAGGTCTGTCGGTGTCATCTTCACTGTTGCAGGCCTCTTCGATCATCTGCAGTCTGACCTGTCGCAGACGCCGTTGTGTCTCCTCCGCCTGTCTCGGGAGGTTTTTCGTTGCTGCTCGGTCAGCAAAACAGTTTTGCAAGTCTCTCGGCTTCCTCTTCTGGGTTGGGATGGGTTGGTGGTGGTGGTGTTGCCTTCCCAGATGCCCTTCGGATCTGGGCCCACATCTTGCCAAGGGAGGTGTGCTCGTTCAGTTCGGAGCACCACTTGAGCCAGCTTACGTTTTATAATTCTTCCTTCTCTTCCCTGGTATCCTTAACTATGACTTGCAGGAGATGTCTGTTTGTTTCCGTGGGATGTCTCCTGTTGTTTCTTCGGGCCATGTTCACTCTGTGGTTGAGTTCTTTCACCCTGGGACAGTAGTACCAGTAATCATTGTACTGTCTTGATGTGGGTTTTGTTTTTGGGATAGCCTCTTCTGCCGCTTGGTGAAACGCCTCGACCAATTGGTGGTGGAGGGTTGTCTCATCCACGGGTGCTGCGCCGGCCGGCTCTGATCTTTCGCGCCACTTAGCCAGATGTTTCTTAAAGAGTCCCCAGTCTGCCTTTTGGGTATTGTATCTCCATCTCGGGGGGGGGGGGGGGGGTGGAGTGGGGAGTTTGTTCACCTTCAGCGTTGTTAGGGTGGCGAAGTGGTCGCTGGTCAGTGTGGGGTGTAGCTGCCAGGAGACCAAAGGCTGTAGTGCACTGGAGACGAAGGTTAGATCTAGCCTTCCCCCCCCTAGTGTGGGTTTGCTCTCTGGTGTTCAGGAGGCAGATCTCGGGTGTATTTTGAAAGGTGGTGTATAGGAGTAGGCCGTCTTCATTTGTGGGGCTTACCGAGCTTAGGAAGGGATGATGTGCGTTGAAATCCCCTCCTATGAGTGTGGCGTGGTCAGCGGCCGAAGCAAATAATTGAGTCACCTCCAGTGAGCCCCTTGGGTTCTTGTAGATGTTGCGAACAGTTAATTCCCGTTCTTGGAGTGTTGCTCTGACGGCCTGTGTCTCGATGTTTTCCCCACATGGAAATTGCTGTGTGACCTCGGAGGAGGGTATGCTTGACTTGACCAGGATCATACATCCTCTTGTTGACGCCTGCGTGAAATGCCTCCTGTATGTCTTGTAACCACTGAATTTGAAACAGTGGTGTTGTTGTAGAAGTGTTTCTTGTAGCAGTATGATGTCAAGCTTGTCCTTGGCTGCTGCTTCTTGCAGGAGGTGTTTCTTGTTTTTGATGCCCTGAGCATTCCATGTAAGGATGTTCAGGGTGCTGATGTTTTCCACCACTGTTTCATCGGAGATTTCTGGTGGTCCTCGATGGAGATGTCCAAGTTCGATTCCAGCTGGATCAGGTCCATATCTTCGTGTTCTGTGGTTTTTGCCTTCTGGGCCGTGGTTCGGTTCAGGGGAGTTGAGACGTCCATTTTCTTTCTGGGAGCTTTCGGTATCTTGGGTTCTCTGGTGGCCTTCTTCGGTGTAGAGTGTACCTCGGCTGTCACTCGTGTGAGGACCGGCGTGGCTTCCTCCACTGAGGTGGCTGGAGCTGTGGCGACTTGCCCGAGGACGCTCCCCATGAGTATTTGGAGCTGTGTGGGTTGGATCTTGTGGCCCAGTAGTCCGGCTAGGCCTTCCGCGAAGGTTGTCAGTACCTTGGCTAGGTCTGATACGTGTATCATTCCTTCTGGTGCCTTGGTGTGTGCTTCTTTTGTCTGTCTCGTGGTTGTCTGCTGCTTGGGTGGCCGAGGTGTGGCCGTGGTGAGGCCAGGAAACTGGGCTGCACTTTGGGTGTTGACTGGCTGAGGAGGTTGTCTTGGTTGTTTTGGCCTCTGGGTTCCCCACACGAAGGTACTTGGTGGGGCTGGTGTGTAGGCGGTGGGTGCCGGTCTTGCTGCTGCTGGTCGGTTTGCCTGTACCCTCCTTGTTCTCTCGGAGCATCCAGGATTCCAGGCGTGGTGTTTGCCCCCGCAGTTGGCACACTTGGGGGCAATTTTTTCTCCATTTTTCAGCTTGGTGAGGCAGGAGTGTGTGCCGTGCTTCTGTGCGCAGAATGCGCAGATCTCCTTGTACGTTCACCGTGTCTGATGGTGCCCGTATTTCTGGCATCTGAAGCACCGCAGGGGCTCTGGGACGAAGGGCCTCACTTCGTAGGTCCCCCAGGTTTTGAGGTCTATGGTGCTGGGGGGCGAGCCGTAGTGCGTTATGAGCACTTGTTTCGTGGTGGCCGTCTTGTCGGACATGGGAGAGCATCTCTCGGCTTTTAAAATCTTCGGGTGGTTCTCCAGGGGTTCGAGAGGTAGTTCCTTCGGGTACCGGAGGACTACCGACTTCATCAGTTTCTGGGCGGGGTCTAGCTTGGTTGAAGTAACGGTGGTGGTGTTCTGCAGGTAAGTGTCGAGGGTGGTGGCGGAGTTCTTGTCTTTGGGGTGAACAATCATCTCCCCCTTTAGGTTGGGCCGCACTGAGAACCTGGCCAGTGGATTCAGCTTTTCCATCTCTGTGACGGCGGCATATGTTGTTTTTGCGTCCGTTTTCGTGATCCGGAATTTTGGCAGTGTCGTTGAGGGTGAGCTGGTGGTGGTGATGGGTGCCTTGGGGGCTGCTTGATGGCATTCGTTTCCCGAAAAAGCAGGTCGGCGTTTTTTGTTTTCTACCTTCGTCCAGCTGTCCTCAGTGGCGGTAGCAGTGGTGGTGGAGTTGTTGGAGGTGGTGATGTTGTCCTTACTTTTCAGGGCTTCATTGAAGGCGCGTAGCTGGTCTGCTTTCTCAGTGCGGAGCCTGTCGTAGTTCGGGTCGTCAGGTTGGCGGTTCAGGCGGGGATCGCGGTTAGGAGGACGTACGCGCTCCATAACCGTTGTTTGTTTTTTTTTTTTTTTTTTTTTTATATCCTACCTATTCCGTTTGAGTAAATAGCAGAGGAATTACAGCACTCCCCACTGGCTGGTGGTCGTAGAGTGGTTCCTGAGCTTCTCTCCCGGAGCCCCGATTGGGGAAGCCTACTTCCTAGTGTATGTGAAGGATAAGGATAGCTACCCCCTTTCCAGGTGGACCCGCACGATCACGGTTTTCCTGGAAAGACTCGGCTGGGGAGGGTTTTGCTCCGACCCCCTTTCGTGTTCACAATCTCCTGGGAGGGAGGTGAACAGTTACAGGGGGGACCGCAGGACGAATACACTTTTTGAGGGTGCAGGTCCCTAGGTCAGAGCGAAAAAGGAAAAATAGTAGTAGAAGGAAAAGAGCTCAAACCACGCCGGGAGTATCGCGCTATAACTGCTCTCCAGCTGGAGTGTGGGTCACTCACACTGCCAGTTGGGAGGGCAAGCTAATGCTCGATAAACCGAGAACGCTCGTGAGTAGTTGTGGACGATGACAGTCCTGGGTGGTCCGGTCCGGGAAGATGGCCAACAATGGCGCAGGGAGAAGGCGGTCTTCAGAGTTCCGGGTTCAGCAGGAGGTCTTGTTGGGAGGTCTTCTCGGTTCAGGAGCGATGCGAGAAGTGGGATTACATGGACAGAGAGAGGCTTAAATATACAGGGTGACCTTAAAAACATGAGGTCACGTCACGTCACCCCCCTTCTCTTAAGCTCCTCTACGTGTGTGTTGATGTGGGGATTAGTGGATGACATCATTATGACCTGACCTCATGTTTTTAAGGTCACCCTGTATATTTAAGCCTCTCTCTGTCCATGTAATCCAGTTGCCTCTGAAGATGTCTTGAATAAAGACGAAAGCTAAGGTACTCCGTTGTTTCCATTTTCCCGTGTGATTTTATCAAGATATATATATATATATATATATATATATATATATATATATATATATATATATATATATATATATATATATATATATATATATATATATGTATATATATATATATATATATATATATATATATATATATATATATATATATATATATATATATATATATATATATATATATACATATATATATATATATATAAAACGTCATTGTAAGTTTCCCTTCTCACCTCCTTCCTTGTGCGATCCCACATCACGTTAACTCCACAGAAGTTGCCACACAAGTTGCAGAAGTCATCACTAAGCCACCAGATAGCAACAAATTCGCAGCTCTTCGAGACGCTCTCAAGGTGGGGATACCAGCGGCCTGACACCAGTCTCCTGCAAGACCTATCCGGTCTCTCCCTCAGCATCTCAACGCCTGCACGTCTCTGGGACGAGATGCGGAGACTGAACTCCAGCCACACAGACAGGCTTCCTGACACTATCCTGCGCCAGCTTCACACTCAGAAGCTCCCCGCAGAAGTTCGCCTCGCCCTGTTGGCATTGGACTATTACCTCGGCGACCTATGCAGCCACGGCAGGCATAGTATTCCACATACACGGCTGTGCGCCTTGCTGCCGCGAACAACTCAGTGGCCACACCATCACTTAGTTCCGGTTTCGTCAACCAGATCAACTCTCCTCAGAGAAGTAGCATTCCACCAGACAAACAAACCATGATGGACCTGCGACAATCTCTACACCGCAAGTTGGACACCCTCGAGCAGCTCTGAGCCTCCATGCCTGCTGCTGCTCCTGTTCCTGCCCCACGCACTGTGTCCTACCAACTCCGGCGTCTTCGTCCTGCCTCGGACGCCACCGCTAGCCCCCAGCACAGTGTACCTACCTTCTGATGGTATCATCAACGTTTTGGTGCTAATGTCATGATCGTAATGACGGCTAACCTGTTAAAACCTAATGATTCATATTACGCTTACACGTCCACAAAACCTTCTGAGTTCCCCAGTGGAAATGACCTCCGTTTTCTGTTTCTTTGATGACGTCATCGAGATGTCGTAGTTTGTTGACCGAGTTTGTACACTCTTTCTTCTACCGAGACCTGTAAACCCTTTTTTACCTATGAATATCAGAGACCCTGATAATCATAGTGAAATTGTTGTAAGGATGTTAACTTTGGAATTAGTTAATATTCCTGAAGGGAACATTTAGACCCGCTCCTTGGTATTTGTCGTCAGGCTGTGTGTTGGAACTTGCTCTCCTGGGATTACCATCCACATCCTTTTGTGATCAATTTAATTCTTGCCTTTTATAGCTCAGTCAGAGCATTGTTAGCGACGAGAATATTAGGGAATGAAACTGAGTTCGTAGTCTCAGTTTCAAATGTCACAGTGTACAGTAAAATAATACAACGAAATGGTTAAGTAGGTGGAATCGGTGACCTGGCGTGGGGAGAGGGCGACGGTTGGTTTTCAACGGTCAGTAAGCGCCTCGATCCTCACTCCACAGGTAGGTCATTCCACTCCTCGTGTTGTACTCACCATTTTAAGTGATTTGACCTAATTAATAGTTTGATTGTGCAAGTGTTACAGCAACGTAGTTGATGTGCTTTGAGTGAAGTATTTGTACTTTGAGTGAAGTATTTTTATGTCCTTAACGTCCCTTTGAAACGTTGATGTTCGTTATCAACAGTCAGTAAGCGCCACGATCCTCACTCCACAGGTCCCGTCGGAGCCTAGGCTGTCTATAGCATGGATGACGCATCCACTAGTCTGGGGAGATGTCTGTACACCAGTAGAATCGGTTATCTCCGTGAATCCCGACCGTCAGCAGCTCCACTACCACCTATGGGCCCCATAGCTGGCCAGTCTTCCCCTAACGCTCTACCCACGTGGTGACACCGGACCATCAGGCCTCCAAACAACTACCAGCCCCCATCATTGGTGGATGAGTCCATGGCTCAGTAGGGCTATTTGGGGTAGTTGTGTTATTCCACTGGAATCATCAGAGTTTGTTGGAAGGTGCCACGTGGTGATGAGACTCTCACGGCTGTCGCTTGAGTATTACTCCTGGGGTGTTGAGTGTTGTACGTACTGGCAAGTGCCACTGGTTTTAATGGTGCTAAGGTGCTGTGAGAGTTTATGTGTGTTATTGTGTGTGTACACCAAGTTGTGGTGTAAGTAACTGAGCCTGAGGGCTAGTACAAGGAGTTCCTATTTTGTGCATACAACGTCATTTTTTATAACCATTTCTGTGTTTTAATAAACTATTGTATTTGTATGTTGGGTCTACAGTATTATTCACCTACAGTATTCCCGTTGTTCTTTCCTATTGCTTGATACCATAATTACATGTATCCATGGGCCTACCTCTCGCATCACGCTACCTCAGGTGAGAGTATTAAAGTAAAAGTTGTTATAAGAATTTCAAGCTCTTATACTAACGCTAGACGCTGTGAGGCTCCCTGCAACTTCACGAGGAAGCGACGTCGATGGGGGTTGGTAAATGCCACAACCTCCGTCACTTCAGGCGTCACACCGCTGCTTGTCACTGACCACATCCATGGACTCAGTCACCCACGTGTACGGGCTACCCAGCGCCTGGCCTACCAATCCTCTAAGATACATCAACCCTCACGGGCTCCCTTAGAAACCTTCCCTGTGCCCAAAGAACGCTTCCAGGTAGTGCACCTCGACATCGTGGGACCTCTTCCATCATCCTGCGGCAACACCTACATCTTCACCTGCATTGACCGTTTCACCAGGTGGACAGAAGCCATTCCCATACCTAATGCTATAGCAGAGTCAGCCGTCCACACCTTCCAGTCTGGTTGGGTCTCCCGTTTCGGTCCTCCCACGACTGTCATCACTGACCCAGGAGTCCAGTTTGAGTCACAACTCTGGCATAGTCTCCTGCAGTTCCTCGGCACTTCCAGACACTGCACTACTTCTTACCACCCTCAATCCAACGGCATGGTAGAGTGGTTTCATCATCAGCTGAAGGACGCCATCAAGGCACAGCACGACCCCTACAGCTGGACGGATGCTCTACCCCTAGTGCTCCTTGGCATCTGCACATCCCACAAAGAAGACATGGACTGCAGTCCAGCGGATCTCACCCTAGGCGAACCCCTTCGCCTCCCCAGGTACTTCTCGCCTACTCCTGTCCTCGACCACTTCACTCCTGCTGTCCGCCACGACCTACTACAGGTTGACAATCCCTTATCCGAAATCCTTGGGACCAGATGCATTTCGGTTTTTGGAATTTTTCGGTTTTCAGAATGGTTAGGTTGTTTTTTTTTTTTTTTTTTTTATATATACAGGGATCGGCTAGCCCACCGGGGCACAGGTCACTGACCCACATTGGGGCCTGGGGGCTAAAATATAATAATAATAATTCATAGGTCTAGGTCATGTTTCTCACTTTTGATCTTTTTTTCATTCTTGTATTTCTTTATTATTATTTTATTATTACAGCATTATTGCTATTATTATTATTGTTATCATTCTCATTTTATTTTTGTGTATTTTTTATTAAAATTTTTATTTACTATGAATAATTTTTATTATTACTGTATTATCATTATTATTATAATTATTATTACTATTACATTTTCACTCCCCAGGCCCCGATGTTGGTCAGTGACCTGTGCCCGGGTGGGCTGTTAAAAAAAAAAAAAAAAAATTGCTCCACAAAAAAACTTTCGGTTTTTGGAATTTCGGATAAAGGGTTGTCAACCTGTACAAACACTACGACAGGCAGTTTCAGCATTCAAGGCTACTGCCCCTCGCCAGCCTTCCCATCGCCCTGAACACATTCATCCCGCACCTCCTTCGCCAGTCTGCCCACCATTGCCTCTTGCGGCACCACCTCGCCCACAACATTTCTGGGTACCCTCTTATCATCCTTAGGTACCTATTGCTCCTTATACGGACCCTGCTCCTTATACGGACCCTGCTCCTGACGTGGACCCTGCTCCTGATGAGGATCCTGCATCCGGACCTATGGACCCAGCACCTCAGAGGACTTTGCTTCTGCCGTGAGACAGGCACCACATTCCTCGTCTGTTCAACCTTCTCTTATCCATAACCCTCCTCCCTCTGCTTCTTCCACAGATCTTGTGTCACTAGACGGAGTCGTCGCCCATAGCGGCAGAGTGGTTCACACCCCGCCCGTTATGTCTCACATGTGGACTACAACCCTACCAACAACAAGTTTCCTGCAGCGCTCGGAGGGGAGGGGGAGTATTGTAGTGGATACTCTCCCCTACAACTGTCGCTGACCAGCCGATCCCGCAGCGAGTTTCTCAGCGAAGCCTAGCTGTCTGCCTGAGTGGTGGTCGGCCAGCAGCGACGTTCACTTCCGGTGGACTCGTGTATATATATATATACCCCCAGCCGCGCCGTGAAGAGGACTCTATCCAACGCTCTCAAACAAACAAGACCTTCTCTCAACAAGCTCCTCACCACACAGCAACTCCCTCGCACTGCATAGTACATACAATATATACATATATATATATATATATATATATGTATATATATATATATATATATATATATATATATATATATATATATATATATATACTGCATATGTAATATTCAGAAATTTCAAATGCCCCACCATTAGCGATACTGAGCGTTCAAGGTCGTCTGAGGGAAGAGAGCGCTCCCCGCCCATAGCGAGAGGTTGTGGAACTAGGCCTAAGTGATATTAAATGTAATTTGCCGAATTAATAATGATGCGATTCATGAAGTTAAGGGACTATTATTGAATTTGAAATTATTATAGATCGTTTATCAGTCTGAATAATGTTACGGGTATCCCAAGGAGTTATTAGTTAGGCGGAAAATATGTCACGTAGGCCTAAGCTAACGCCTTGAGAGGAGACGCGACGCTGGCCGGTCCTCAGTCACGGGGAGCATTGAGACAAACAAGACGTCCCTGCGCGTCCGTCACAGAAATAGTCACGTGGCCTAGTCACCTGTGCTGCGCTATTGCAGTATAACAAGTAAGTCTCATTCGATCTCAGACAGGGTTAGATAGGGCAGTGGTAAAGTAAACTAGAGCTAACAGTGAGTTCATTTCAGGGTTTCCGTCAGAACCCACTTGACCGGAGTTGACCGGAGTTTGACTGCGAGAGATTGACTGCCGTTTGGGACTGCCATTGATGATTGAGGGTGGCGATTGTCGCCATTGGACCGATCAGTGTAGGCCTGTCACTGTTTAGCGGGGTATCAAAGGATCTCTTGAGGGAATCTAGCCGTCTGGGTGCCCAGCTGACGACGGGACGATCGTGGGTCAGCAGCTCTCCCCTCCCTCGGCTCACAACACCACATGTCTCGAGCAGCTTAGTGAAACCCTCTTGCTAACGGGAAGCTAAAGCTTCTCTCAACTGTACAAGGTCTGATTGGCTCACTCCCTTCCGCTTTATGGACGCACTGGGAGTACATTGAGGCTATCTGAGTAAATTAATGGTCACACACTGAGACCATGAGTCTAGGACTCTAGGAGATGCCTAGAGGAACATTTTATCTCCCTTATTACGGGTGTATGTTGAGTTGGGTGGAGCATGGTTCACGAGTATTGGTGGACCCAGTAACATATTAATAATAGTGAATATATTTGGGTGTAGTTAATACCATTTCTCAGTTACTGATATTATCTTGACGTGTGTAGTTTAATATTTCTTAAATAATTTTGATTGCATTGTTTTTTGAATGTTTGTGTCATTAAGTGGAACCAGAGTGATACTGTGATTTGATTCTTTTAATGCATCTAATTTTCTTCATAATTCTGATCTCAGGTATAACCTTTGTTCCCCAGAGTAGTGGTTAAGTTAGGTTAGGAAGTGTGCATCTGTTGGGGTGATATAATTTTGTTGAGTGCCCTTAAGGCCTATTCATTGTAGAGTATTTAATTTCTTATTTTTTATTACCATTCCCTCAGTGACTGATATTATTTTGTTGAAAGCCCTTAAGGCCTATTCATTGTAGAGTATTCAATATCTTATTTTTTAAATACCATTTACTAAGTGACTGATATTATTTTGTGAAAGCCCTTAAGGCCTGTTTCATGCAAACAGCATTTCTTAATACTTCAAATTTATTGTTGCCTGAGTTTCTAATAATTTCAATATCATGTATAACTTTTATTCCCCAGAGTAGTGTTTTAAGTTCAAGTTAAGAGGTGCGCATATTGGTGTACCATTATTTGATTGTGTTTGTAGTGTTGGAGGGAATATAAGTGTCTAAATTTTACAGTGTGTCTCATTCATCCCAGTCACAGACGCTATCCTTCCAGTAAATTCCGACCGGTTACATATATATATATATATATATATATATATATATATATATATATATATATATATATATATATATATATATATATATATATATATATATATATATATATATATAACGCCATTGTGAGTTTCCCTTCTCACCTCTATCCTAGTGCAATCCCACATCATGTTAACCCCACAATGTACTGTACTGTATGTATGTTGTGTTGTCAAAGTAAGAGAAACAATAGAGATCGTGCAATCGTGTGTAAATGAGGTAAAAATTTAGTCAGGCCAACAACCTGGGACTTGGTCACAATTTGTAGTTGTGCAGATCGTGTGGGGAGGTCGTGTTGCGTCTCTGTTGGCATTCGGACCTTCGTTGTTGAGCAGCAGAAATTGGACAGTGATTACATAAGAGCAGGAAGATCGCCTTAGTGATATGAAAGTGCAAATCAATGTAGGATTTTAAACGTTACTCGCGATTGTATATAAGAAAATCACTCTCCACCGACTGGAGGTACAGCCTAGGTCGGGAGGCATACAACCACAAAATCATTGCCATATGACAAGATTTATCTGGAATTTTTTTTTAGTTGTGTTCATAACTGTGATTGACCATCCAAAGGCCAACCAGAGAGTGTAGTATTGTGCCTTTAGTTAAAACAGTTTACAGTATAGTGACAGCAATGACTGCGGAGGAGGTTATAAATAATTTTAGGTGAACAGGGGCAAAGAGTAGCGTTTTATATTTTCAATTTGCATCTGCCCGGTGTGGACCGTGTGGCTGCTAGCAATATCATTAACTTCCTTGCTGCTATTCAGTTTATAAATGATAGGCAATGTGAACGATAAACGGTATTAATGCGTTTTGAACCTCATTATTTTTTTCGTATGCATCATTCATATGAGGTAAGGTTAGGGCCTAACCCTACCTATTATTAGGACAAGGTTAGGTTTAGTTTAGTTTAGTAAATTACGTGGTCGAGAAATAGTTCCATATCAGTTAGCCTGGTGGGGAGGCAGCCCCAGTGAGTTTAGTTATTTAGAAGGGTGTAGGATCATGATTTACCCCAGAAATGGGTATTATTAGAGAGTTTGCCTCTAATCACAGACCTTTTTGTGTGTGTTCTTTCATATTCTTGGCCCAAAATAAGGTGAATGGTATTATTGCAATTTTTTCACAACCATAGAATTGATATTTTTTTGTTTGTATAACATACATAAAAGGCAATTATAAGAAGCTTTCCTTCTATACCATTTTCGTCGCAAATGCATAATAGCGGAGGAAATTAAATAATTTATTTGCGGAAACACAGTTATAGAACTAAAAAACAAGGTTTTAATAGCGTAATGATTTGGGGTCAAACGCTCTATTTTTACAAAGCAATGAAGGTCAAAATCGGTTGATACCCATAAAAAAAATTCCATGTTGAAAGAGGTGTGTGGTTGAAACTGCAATTTTACCCAATAAAATAACAATGAAGAACAATCCTTGCAATAGTTTAATTAGATTTCTCTTTAACGGCACCTTCCTCTCCATGTTGATGTGAAAAGTGGTAACAGGTAGCATAATTGTGTTTAAATAAGCCACTCTCAAAACTCAACAGGAGTTTTGTTCTATGCAGCCAACACTTCACCCCGGATTCATTCAACCCACACAGCTCTCCTCCAAAACTGAAACATTCGAATGCTTACTTCATGTGTTAATAAATAGTTGTGCTTGTGTTTGTCTGACACTTCTTGTAATAAAATAAGTATTCGTATACTACTGGGTTTTTTTAACTTAAATTCCATTATAATGTATTCCCTCCATACATTTTGGGGGGATGGTTTAGTAGTGCAAGCAAACTAATTTGTCAGTATAAAGGGGACAAAATATTTTCAGCTTATGTACTTTGAATGATTGTGAACACAAAGGAGCCATTAGTAATAATGATAACTGAAAACACAACCATATGAAATGTTGCCCCACAAGTACAGTATATACCATGTTAAGAAGTCACTTATGTATGTGTATGGGAGTGAAGTAACACTACAATATCTACATATGTAAATCATTTATGTGAGATTGCATTGCTTATATTGAATGATTTCCAGCATGCCATATGTTATAGTACATAATGAATTGCAATATTCTTATAACATTAACTAGGTAAGTATTAATAATAAATGAAAAGTCTCATACTGAAGGCAGTATAGGGGTATAGGCAAGGAATAGGGTCACGAGTTTTAAAGCAGTTACTCCTGAGTGGTTTTTAATTTAGTACTTTTCTCACGCACTAGATGACGGGGTTTACCCGGGGTAAAAATTGTACTGATAAAGGGTATTTGATAACTCATTAGCGTACGCACGAGCTACTCCTGAAGAGCGCCGCGCTTTCCTCTCATTCTGTAACTCTCATTAGCCAACCCCCAAGGCGGGAATATTCTCTTGCCCAGGGTGGTAAATTTGAATGTCAGCGGTGCAAAATATAAACAGAAATGAGATCTAAAATAGTGATCGCCAGCTGGAAAAGCTCTCTAATATTTCAATTCGCCCGTCAGGATTTCTTATCACCTGTGGCGACCGGACTGGCTGTTTTGTGCTCATCTAAGAGACCTATTTTGTAATGAATTTTTTAGGCCTGGGACTGCAGCCCCATCAAACCCATTAGTAATCTGCCCCTACCTATGGGTGTTGGGTTGTTGGTGTATGGGTTTCGGTATACTGACTGTATGTGGTGAGGTTGGTGTCCTTTTGTGCCAAAGTAGGTGATTTGTAATGGTATGGTATTGGAGATTGCTGGCCACTTCGCCTTTGGGCTATTTCGGCCGGAGCTGATGTCTTCTTTCTTCTTCTAGTCTTGGTCTTCTTTCTTGCTACAACTAATCTGATGTTCTTGTTTCTTCTTTTCTTGTTATTCTTGTGTTCTTCTTGTTCTTGGTATTTTGGTTTCTTCTTTCTTCTTGTTGTTTTATTTGGGATGAATTATGGTATGAGTGAGTGATATGATAATGAGTTACTGACAGACCAGATGAAATGGCCGGTCAGGTGACTAGTTTCTCTGTGATTCTTTTTTCTTTTTTTTTTATTTTTTACTTTTTTTTTTTTGTCTTTTGTAGCCCGTGTCTTTTTGTTTGAATATGTGTTGGTGGGTGTCAGTTTAACTTGGTAAATGTGCGTGTTGTATGTAATGGAAAGGTTTGTGATGTGTCTCTCATGTTGTATGTTTAAATTTTTGTTTTATTCATTTTTATTTGCTTTAGGGCATGGTTACATACATAATATAAATATAAAAAGAGTTCATGCGTGTGTCAATCACAACATGCCGATAAGATGGGTCTCCTTGAGGAAGATTATTACAGCGTCACTTATGGTGACATCATCTTGCAATAAATTGGGTACAGTCAGCACGAAGCCTCGCTCGGCAGCTAGGATCACCAGCTGCCGGCGTTCTGGTTCGTACTGGCTGCACTCCGTCAGAATGTGTCGGATAGAAAGAATTTTGTTGCACGTGGCACAGATAGGTGGAAAGGAGTTGTCAAAATAGGCTTTTAGGTGGGTCAAATAGGTACAGTTCAACCTTAGTCTGGCGAGAACCACCTCTTCCCTCCTATTCTTTCTGTATGCTGAAAGCCAGTTTCCTATGTTAGTCTTCCAGTTGTTGTGAAGATCTAACCTCGTCCAATCAAGTTGCCACTTCCCTATTGTATATGTCTTCCCCAAGGAGAGACACGACTGACGCTCCCAGGGTACATTGGTTGTCTCCCTGAGACCCACAGTCGCTTTTGCTAGTTTGTCTGCCTGTTCATTGCCCCAAATGTTGCAATGCCCAGGCACCCATATCAGCACAATATTCTTGGCACACTCATGTAGTTTATTAATAATGTTGCCCTGTATCTCATTGCTGGTAGTATCACCACCTTGAATTGCTTTAAGAGCTGACATGGAATCTGAAATGACAGCAACATCATTGACATCGCTTGTTATGGCAATGTCAATGGCTCTACTTATTGCAAACATCTCTGCAGTGAATATGGTTGTATGCCGCGGCAGGCGGGAGCTCCACTCCCCGTCTCTGCTCCAGATACCGGCTCCAACGTTGTCGTCAGTCTTGGACCCGTCGGTGTACACGTGAGTATAGGCGCTATATCCTTCCAGAAATTGATAGAAAAGTTGCTTCAGGAGCTCAGGATGAAGGTCATTCTTCCCTCCTGGAAGCCACAATGTTTCCACATGGAAGTTGGGGATCTCCCATGGCGGACACAACGGTGGAACGTATCTATCAACGTCTTCGAAATGGATACCAGCACCCTGGCACAAGGTCTGGAGGCGGACAACCGAGGACGGGGACCTACGCAGCTGCAGGAAACGGAATTTAGCAACAGCACACCAACCTGGGTGGCCTGTGCCCCGCCTCCTAGCCGCACTCAACCCGTACTTTAGCGTCAACATGTCCCTCCTGATGTGGAGTGGAGGGACATGGGCCTCCACCTCTAGTTTTCCTACACGTGTACACCTGTAAGCACCCAGACATAGACAAAGGCATCGGTTCTGTATTCTGGTCAGCTTTGCGAGTGTGGTGTCGCATGCAGAAGCATACAACTGGCATCCATAATCAAGTTTTGATCTGATCAGGGTCTTATACACCATTAATAAAGATTTCCTATCGGCTCCCCATGTAGTACCTGATAAAACTTTCAGGATGTTTGTGACTTTAAGACATCTACTTTCAAGTTCGTTAATGTGGTTTTTCCACGTTAATTTCCGGTCAAAATGAACACCGAGAAATTTTACTGAAGTCTGAAATTTAATAGGAGTATCATTTAATTTTAATACTGGATTATTAATGTTACGTTTCTTAGTGAAGACTACTCCTACTGTCTTCTCAACTGAAAACCTAAATCCCCATTGTATTGCCCACTGTTCAGCGGCTTTTAGGCCGGCCTGCACCCTTTGTGCAGATAGTCTCTCGACCCGAGAGGAGCGCCAGATTGCGCAATCGTCAGGAAACAAGGAGAATTTGAGGTCACTTAAGCTGGGGGCTGGTGATAGGAAATCATTAATCATTATAAGGAATAATATTGGGCCCAAAACGCTGTCTTGTGGAACTCCGTTTTCTAGGACAAATGTGTCTGATTTTACTTTACCTTTTAATTTGACGGAAAAAGTTCTGTCTTGCAAAAAATTTCTAATGAAAATTGACAAATTACCTCTCAGACCCAGGGCGTGGAGCTTCATCATGAGGCCAGTCCGCCATGTCATGTCGAAAGCTTTTTTATGTCTAGGAATACTGCAATTAGTGTTTCTTTACTGCAAAGAGCTTTTGAGATGTCAGTTTCAAGGCTTATTAAATGATCTAGTGTGCTTCTACCTTGGCGGAAACCACACTGTCGATCATTCAATAAGTTGTTACTTTCCAAAAAATACATTAGCCTACGCTTTGTCATACGTTCCATTGTAACGGACCGAGTTTTCTCTTTTCAATAATTTACCATCCAGCTATTCTTTTCTGTTAGTATTCTATTTACTCATATACTTATTTGTTCTATGTAGCATTCTTCCAATGAGTACCCTGTTTTATATACTTATTCTTCTTCCATTCTTTACATATATATATTTATTCTTATATATTCTGTAGATATATGAGACGAATATGCTGTAATATGTAACTGTACTATTTACCATTATTGATTCAGGTCTCTGTATTATATGTTATAATCATACCCTCTTTTGTCACTGAGTGTAGTTCAGACTTTGAGCACATGCGCGCTGTACGCGCATGCGCAGATAGAGATACCCAGAGAGATTCCAAGGCAGGACGCTGTTTACCCTGTCTTAACTCCTTTTGTGTGTTTGTCCCAGAAATAGAACTTACGAACTTGACACCAGTGTGTTTCCTTTATCCCTGATTGGAAGCATCATCTGAGTCTCCCACATGGCGCAGTGATTAGCTGGGACATCACATTATTCAGAATTGGAGTGGACGCAGAATCTCTCTCGGAGCCGCCATCTTGTCAACTCCTCCTGCCCAGTGAATATCGGCGCGTACCTCTCAAGATATTCCTGGATTTACAGTGCAGTGTTGTGAAGTGCTTTTTCAGTGTTGTGTGTGCCCTTTAGTGTCTTTAAAGTGTTTCCCCGTGTTCCTGCACTTTTTACAAAAGAGGGAAGCCCATTTAAGACCTAGGGGAGAGCTCAAGTTTTGACATCCTTCCCCGCTCATGACTCGGCTGGAACTGGCGTGAGGGAGCGAGAGGAGTTGCTATACCGCCAGCCACCCGCTCTCTGGCCAGCCTGCTCCGAGTACACGCACGAACGAACGCACACACACACACACACTCACTCACTCACTCACAGATGCTCGCAGATATCTTCCATTTAAAGACAATTGCTTTTCTGCTCACTTATTAATTACAGTAATTGCGAGAGAAATAAACCAGGCCTTATGGAAGATCAAGAATTTATTGGGTTTTCTCCAGATACCCAACAAGCCCAACATCAGACTGATGTCGGTGCAGTAAGTGGACTCCAAGTGGAGCGGGAAGTGGATCAAGCGGCCCCACCCACCCTTAGCCCCCACTACACACGTCCGCAACCTGCCACAGGCGGCGACTTCCTTCGTTTAATTCAGTTTTTGGAAGAAAACCGACGACAAGACGACATCAGGAGGCGACAGGAAGAGGATCACAGGCGTCAACAAGAAAATGACAGATTCAGTGCCATGATCGAGTTGTTGACACCTGTGAACCTTCGAGCAGCTGCCACACCTGCCCCTTCGTCCACAGGCGCGCCCGAAGGGTCCTCTCCAACTTCTTTGCCCCCCCCACAGAAAGCACTCGCTCAGAGTCCACCGCCACTCCAAGCTGATGCCTCGTTCCAGGTATTCCGTGAATGGCGTCGGAGATGGGACGATTATTCGATGATGGTCGACTTATCGAGGTTGCCTAGGGAGAAACAGCTGATCCAGATGAGGATGTGTCTCACCCTAGAGACGCAACGTATCCTGGAGCACACCCTGCAAATCCCCCACAACACAGACAAGACTGTGAAGGACGTCTTGGATGCTTTACAGACGCATATCAAGGGTCTCCGCAACGAAGCTCTGCGTAGGAGAGAGCTTCTCAGTTGTAAGCAGCTGGAGGGTGAGTCATTTGCAGATTTTTACGTACGACTCAGACGCATCGCTGAGGAGGTTGACGTTTGTCCGGGGAACTCGTCGACTTGTGAGGAAACACAGCTGAAGATGATTATCCTCATGGGTGTGCGGGACGAAGAGCTTATTCAGAAGCTTATCTCCCTCAACACTGCCTCCTCTCTACAGGATGTTGTCACCACCTGCCGCTCTTACGAAGCCACCAGAAGTGCGACTTCTGCTATTCGTGCTCCATCTAACCAGCTGTGTGCCATCTCCGCCTATAAGAAGAACAAAGGACGTGACGGGACTTCAGCCTCACATCCGACTTCAGCTTCACATCCGACTTCAGCTTCGCATCACTCTTCAGCATCACTTCAGACTTCGACGCCAGGCCACCCCTGCCAGTATTGTGCTCGTCGGCATGGTTCTGAATGCCCTGCCGCTGACAGCACCTGCAATAACTGTGGCCGTCGTGGCCATTGGGCTAGGACACTGAAGTGCCCTGCCAACAACGTTCAGTGCCGCTCCTGTAGCCGCATTGGACATTTTGACAAATGCTGTCAGTCACGGAAGAAAAAGGATACTACTTGCAAGTCTCAGGCGGCGAAGAACAAGATCTGTTGTCGCGTGGGATCCTCTCCTCCCGTCAGCAAGACACCTCAGCCCATCTGTGTTCACCTGTCATACGGCGACATTACTTCCCGTATCCAGATGCTTCCTGACACAGGTGCGGACGTCACAGTCATCGGCACAAGACACCTCGACATTCTGGGGATCCCTAGGAGCAGCTTGCAACCACCGTCAACTTCTACAACGCTCACTGCAGACGGTTCTACAATGGCACCTGCTCTGGGTACATTTCAGGCTACCCTCACCCTAGGTAAGCAGTCATGTTCTGCCAGGATTCAGGTCCACAAAGGTGTTCAGATGCCACTACTGTCATATGGCCACTGTCAAGAGTTGGCCATAATATCTTCAGACTTCCCTAAGCCAATTCTGGAAGTAAAACATGTCAACAGGTGCAAGGAGCTGCCCCTCCCACCCAATACGTCACCTTCTGCAGCCAGGGAGTTCTTCCTACGGCAATTCAAGGACGTGCTGGTTTCCAAGGAGGACCTAAAGACGGCCTCACTCAAGCCAATGGCTGGCTCCCCCATGAGAATACACCTGAAGGATGACGCAGTACCTTTCGCCATCCACACACCGCGACGGATACCCTTCGCTTTCCAGAGCCAAGTTAAGAAGGAACTCGACTCTATGGTAGCCCAGGGGATCATTAAGCCTGCGGGGGACGACCCCTCGGATTGGTGCCACCCCATGGTAGTAGTCGCCAAGAACATTACTGGAGTGCGTATCACCGTCGACCTCACCAAGCTGAATAGCCAAGTTTCCCGCCCTACCCACCCTTCACCAACACCCTTCGCCGCTATACGAAGTGTGGACCCGAAGGCAAGGTACTTTACTACAGCAGATGCCTTATGTGGGTACTGGCAGATGGAACTTGCGGAAGAAGATCAGCACCTCACGACGTTCATCACACCGTATGGCCGATTTCAGCACTGCAGAGGACCTATGGGTTTCGCCGCTACAGGCGATGCTTTCTGCCTCCGCGGTGACATGGCCCTTCAGGGTGTGGCGAACTGTGTCAAGGTCATCGACGACGTGCTCCTATATGACGAGGATTACTCCACGCATCTTGAGCGTATTCACCAGATGCTCACAAGGTGCCGCAAGTACGGGATCACCCTCAACAAGGATAAGTTTGTGGTCGCCGCACCTAGTGTGAACTTCTGTGGGTACACCCTCTCAGGCAAGGGCATATCGGCTGATCCTGGAAAGGTCAGCGCGATCCGGGACTTCCCAACTCCTGCCAACCTGACCGACCTCCGCTCGTTCATGGGCCTGGTAAACCAGTTGGCTGAGTTCACCCCCGACATCGCCGCTGCAGCACAGCCCCTACGCCCCCTGATGAGCCCCAAGAGAACATTCACCTGGACAGCTGACCATGATGAGGCATTCCGTAGCGTCAAGACAGCTCTCCTCAGCCCACCTGTTCTCGCGTCCTTCGACCCGGCCCTGCCAGTTGTCCTCCAGACTGATGCCTCTCGCCTCTACGGGATTGGATACGCTCTGCTACAGGACCACGGCAATGGACGCCTTCGTCTGGTTCAGTGTGGCTCTCGGTTTCTTACTGACGCCGAGACTTGCTACGCCACCATCGAACTGGAGCTGTTAGCCGCCGTCTGGGCCATGTCCAAATGTAGGTTGTATCTGATCGGCCTACAACACTTCAACCTCATGACGGATCATCGGCCACTCATCCCGATCCTGAACCACTACTCCTTGGATGCGGTCGAGAATCCCCGCCTCCAACGCCTTAAGGAGAAGACCTCGCCCTACCTCTTCACAGCTGCGTGGCGTGCTGGCAAGCTGCTCTGCATCCCTGATGCTTTGTCACGAGCCCCAGGCAGCCACCCCACACCAGAGGACGAGATCGCATGTGCTGATGCTACGGCACACCTCAGGACTGTAGTGACCGTGAACACTGTCATCTCAGAAGAGTCTCCACCGCAGGACGCCGACAGGACTCTTCAGGAACTCCGAGCCGCGGCAAGAGCGGACCCTTCGTACATCCGTCTACTGAACCGCGTGACCTCGGGATTTCCTTCCAACCGGTACGATTTACACAGCTCTTTACTCCCATACTGGAAGATGCGGGATGACCTCTATGCTGATGGCGACCTCGTCTTGTACGGAGCAAGAGTTGTGGTTCCTGCTGCCCTCCGCCGCTGCACCCTAGCCCACCTGCACGACAGCCACAGGGGTGTGGAAGCTACAAAACGCCGGGCGAGACAAGCTGTGTTTTGGCCAGGCATAGACTCCGACATCGCTAGTTCCGTTCAAGCCTGCGAGCCATGCCAGGTGCTGCAGCCTAGTCAGCAGCAGGAACCCCTCATGAACAACGACAACCCTACGAGGCCCTTTGAATCCGTCTCTGCGGATTTCTTCGTTGTGGCGGGAAAGTCCTTTCTCGTCATCGCCGACCGGCTCTCGGGGTGGCCTGTTGTCATTCCCTGCGGAGGCAACACTACTGCCTCTCATACAGTACGTATGTTCTGTGGCTACTTCCGGGAGGTTGGGGTCCCTCTCCGCCTGAGGACTGACGGCGGGCCCCAGTTCACCAGCAACGACTTCCGGGACTTCATGGAGCGATGGGGAGTTCATCATGTGGTGTCCTCGCCACATTATCCCCAGTCCAATGGACATGCCGAGGCTGCCGTAAAGTCCGTCAAGCATCTCATCCTCAAGACGGCACCCTCAGGCAACATTGACTGTGAGAACTTTGACCGGGGTTTATTGGAATTGCGGAATACCCCCAACTTCACAGGTCGCTCCCCAGCACAGATGTTATACGGCCACCCACTACGGTCATGTGTCCCTGCCCATCCTGAGTCCTTCTCGAGGGAGTGGCAGGCCAAGACCGAGGACTGCGATCGTCGTGCAGCCGCCCGTGCTGACCAGGTAAAGGCACAATACGATCAGCACGCCCGACCCCTTCCCAGGTTGAGTATCGGGCAAACAGTTCGGGTTCAAGACCCGACGTCTCACCGCTGGGACAAGGTCGGGGTTGTCATGGGCTGCGGCAAGACCAGGGATTACGAGGTCCGTCTCCCTAGTGGTCGGGTATGGTGGCGGAATCGCCGCTTCCTTCGTTCAGTCCCGTCCCCTAGTGGTGAACCCCTCCCCCACATCCCTGTGAACCCTTGCTTGGACGAGAAAAGTAAGTCCTCATTCAGTGACCCCCCAGTTTTCCCACGTCGCTCTCAAAGGCTCCTGGAAAAAGAGTCCGCTCGAGATTGCACTACGAGCGTGAGGGGGAGGGAGGTGTAGATATATGAGACGAATATGCTGTAATATGTAACTGTACTATTTACCATTAATGATTCAGGTCTCTGTATTATATGTTATAATCATACCCTCTTTTGTCACTGAGTGTAGTTCAGACTTTGAGCACATGCGCGCTGTACGCGCATGCGCAGATAGAGATACCCAGAGAGATTCCAAGGCAGGACGCTGTTTACCCTGTCTTAACTCCTTTTGTGTGTTTGTCCCAGAAATAGAACTTACGAACTTGACACCAGTGTGTTTCCTTTATCCCTGATTGGAAGCATCATCCGAGTCTCCCACATATTCTTACTTATATTCTTATATGTTCTTTATCTCTATACCTTATATTCTTATATAAGTAACTCTTATGCTTCTTTACTGTTTTCCAAGTCAATGTTCTTTCTTTTCATTTCCTTTCATATAGATTGTATTCTCAGTTTCAATGTTCTTACCTTTCTGAAGTATACTTTGCTTTATGTCTATTCTTATACATGGGTTAGTCTGGGGAACCATGTTATTCTTAGTACAACACTTTTTATACTTACAAAGGGTAGCTGCCACCACCCAGACTTTTCATTATATAACAGAACTCATGGAAGGGTTTTGGGTAGTGTGGTAGATGTATAGGCACGTGAGTAAGTATTATTTTCTGGGAACCAATGTTTAGAAGGAGTAGAGTGGTGATACTCAGATTACTAACTCAATATTTATTAATACAGTGAGTGGAGAAGATGCATCTTAGATTCGCTCAGACAAAACAAGTGCAATTTGTTTCTTAAGTCATCAAACACTTCAAGAACTTATTACCTCATTAAACACCTCCAAATACTCATTACTTTATTGGACATTGTTGTAGTATTTCTGTGACAAGTAAGATTTAGAAATGCTTACACACTGTCAATAACCCTGGACCCGCAGGTCTTACTTTAACAAGGAACAAATTACCTTCTCAATTCGTGGTTAGAACCTCATACTCTCAGGTTATTATTTCATGGGTACTACAGATGAATACATAACACACTGGGCAATTCCACAATTAGTAACATACCATAATTCTTATCACTTCACAAGGAACCACCTGGTACCTTGAACTCTCATTCAGGGGTTCAATACTTAACCCGGGATACTATATTTCTGCTAGTTATCCCTCCAAACATGGGCGGACACAGCTCCATGCAATAGATGAAGTACAATCTCCAGGTGGAGTCAGCGGGCACAGTAGTTTACAGCGGCCGCCCAGCTGAAGGCTCTCTCACTAGGTGCACTCAGGGAGGTTGACTCGTTACACACTGGCAGAGTGGTGAGGGCGCTTCCCGGGGGAATCGTGTCCTGGGATTCTAAATGCGCCCCCTTAGAGACAGTCTCTAAGAACCATGGTGCCCATAGGTAGCTATCGACCTTCAGGAGAGTGGTTAACACATCTGCGTCTGTAGACGTGGAAGAAGAGTCACGAATGCGTGAATATTTAACTTCACTATACAAAACATACGTCTGGCACCGGTTCAGACGATAGCTAGAGCTCTACTTTACTTGACTTAATTGGCACTGAAGGTACTATGTTGAAACATGAACACTGATATTCGCAAAAATGACTAAGTTAAACTGAGTTAATATGGCGGCGTGGAACACACGTGAACATACCTGTAGACGTGGAAGAAGAGTCACGAATGCGTGATTCTCCCTCGTGTAGAGGTATATACGTGCACCCGCTGGGCAGCCTGGGCCTCCATATTCATGCCAGAAAGGTCAATCTTACCAACACCATACCTTCTCTACCATTTTGGATCACCGTATACTTTATTATGAACTCCCGGTATTCCTGATCAGGGTAATTTCCTATGTCTATTCATACAATCTAATCAGAGGTTGAGCTTGCCAGGAAAAGGTGGAATATACACGTTGATAACATCAACTCTGCAAGCTCAGGCCTGCGGCGAACAAGGAGCTATTCACAGGGAGACGTTAGATCTTGGAGATTATACCTGTTGACAGAATAGTTCAGGAAATTAATGACTTTCTTAAATAGATAACTGACACTAATTAAACTATAAACATCAGATTCTCTGATGTCGGGGCGACAAAATGATCTAACTTCAGGCGCGATCAGAAGCTCATGGATATTCTTAGGGAACGAAACCGATGGGTATCGTTGGTCCTGGCAGACTCAACACTCACTTACTTGACCCGTCTTATGAACAATAAGGACAGTTGAAGCGTTCAACACCACTCACAATGGATCTTGAATGTTTCAACTGTAAACAGACATATCTAAGCTGACTCAAAACCAGGGTGTTCTCTCTCACATTCAAATTCATTTTATAGAGAGGTTGGTTTCAGTAAGTCAGAGAAAATGGGATAACGGAGGACTGAGGAATCTTGAAGTGACGAGGAAACGGACTCCTCAGATGGAGGACTCAAAAAATAAAGCAGAGGTACATGTTTTGTGGGCTATTGAGCGTAATATGAATCATTTGATTTTGGCGCTAACTGACGTGTAAGACCGTGGTCATTACAAAGCTTTCCCCTCCCAAAGATTCAATATTATGCGGTATAGTCGACAAAACATTCACAGTAAATACACAATTTCAAACACAATATCTTGCAGTACTGGGGTAATGGTCAACAATACAGGTAACACACATGTTACAAAATTTTCACATACATAAAATTTTGCAACTCAGTTGAATAATCACACAAACTCCCAGCCAGGGGCAGATAAAATGAACATAGCACCACTTGCTATGGCAAGCAGAAGAACATAATAATACTTCAATATTGCAGAACACAATAATAAAAATAACAGGCCGGCCTTAATTACAGTTTTTGCACACTTTTAACTGCACCATCCACCAGGACGGCAGGTAGTTTCCATCTTGGCAATTGATCAGACATGTATAACACTTTTAACTACAACATCCACTAGGATGACAGGTAGCTTTGTAGGACACTTTCAACTACAACATCCACTAGGATTACAGGTAGCTTTGTAGGACACTTTCAACCACAACATCCACTAGTGTAACGGGCCGAGTTTTCTCTTTCAATAATTTACCTATCCAGCTATTCTTTTCAATGAGTATCCGGTTTTATATACTTATCCTTCTTCAATTCTTTACATATATATCCTTATTCTTCTATATTCTTATATAAGTAGCTTGTATGCTTCTCTGCTTATATTTTCCAAGTCAATGTTCTTTCTTTTCATTTCCTTTCATATATTATAATCTCTTCCATATATTTTGTTCTAGTTATATTCTAAACCATGGATTAACCTGGGAAACCATGTCTGTCTTATTACCACACTTATTATACTTACAACGGCAGAACTGCCACCACCCAGGATTTTTCTAGAATATAACTTCTCTTAGTTAACTGTTAGGTAGCGAGATTCTAGGCACGTGAGTTAGTTATTTTCTGAGAACCAATGTGAGAAAGGATAGAGTGGTGATACTCGTAGACGTAGATTACTAATTCAATATTTATTAACACAGTGATTGGATAAGATGCATCTTAGATTCACTCAGACAAAACAGAACTGCAATTTGTTTCTTAAGTCATCAAACACTTCAAGAACTTATTACCTCATTAAATACCTCCAAATACTTATTACTTCAATTGTGGTATTGTCACTCTGCCAAATGATATTCAGTACTGGGTATACACCAGATATCACTGGACCCTCAGGTCTTACCTTACCAAGTAGCAAATTAACTCTTCACTTCTTGGTTATATCATTATACTCTCAGATTATCATTTCATGGTCACTACCAATGAATGCATAGCACACTGAACAACTCCACAATTATCTCAACATACAATACCTCCTGTTAATTCACAAGGAACAACATGGCACTTTTAACTCTCATTCAGTGGTTCAATACTTAACCTGGGATACTATATTTCTGCTAGTTATCCCCCGAACAAGATACCATAATACTTAGGCCTATGTAACCGTGAGGAGTGCCCCAGGGTAACGCTGGTCTCTACAACAAATGAAGATCGCTGTTAGGGGTCGGTTGTAGACCGACACACGCTCAGGGAGTGGGCGCCTGATTTGCAGGAAACGGGCTTCCCAGTTCAGTCCTGTCGAATCAACGGCATCGTCCAACCCGGTTACCGCCCCACGTTAGCCGATGAGTATTCAGCTCAACACACTGGAGAGACGTTGAGGAAGTCACGAATGCCTAAAGGTCTAACTTCAACTATACAAAACATACGCCTGGCAACGGTTCAGACAATATCTAAATCTCTACGTTACTCGACTTAATTGGCACAGAATTCACTATGTTAACACATGAGCACTGATATTCACCAAAATTGACTAAGTTAAACTGAATTAATAGGCGGCGGGAACACACGTTAACATACCTGGAGAGACGTTGAGGAAGTCACGAATGCGTGATTCTCCCTCGTGTCGAGGTATATACGTGCACTCGCGGGGCAGCTTGGGCCTCCGTATTCATACCAGAAGCGTCGATCTTACCAACAACAAAACTTCTCTATCATTTTGGATCACTGTATACTTAGTTATGAACTCCGGTGTTCTTGATCAGGGTAATTTCCTATGTCTATTCATATAATCTAATCAGAGGTTGAGCTTGCCAGGAAAAGGTGGAATATACACGTGGATAACATTAATTCTGCAAGCTCAGGCCTGAGACAAAACAAGGAGCTAGTCACGGGGAGGCGCTAGATCTTGGAGATTATACCAGTTGACAGAATAGTTCAGGAGATTAATGACTTTCTCAAATCGACAACTGCCACTAATTAAACTACAAACATCAGATTCTCTGATGTCGGGGCGACAAAATGATATAACTTCAGGCGCGATCAGAAACTCATGGATACCCCCACGGACGACATAAAATACGCCACTCTAGCTGGCAAACTCGACACTCACTTACTTGACACGTTCTACTAACGATAAGGACAGTTGAAGCATTCTACCCCATTCACAATGGATCTTGAATGTTTCAACTGTAAACAGACATATCTAAGTTGACTCAAAACCAGGGTGTTCTCTCTCACACTCACATTCATTTTATAGAGAGGTTGGTTTCAGTAAGTCAGAGAAAATGGGATAACGGAGGACTGAGGTGTCTTGAAGTGATGAGAAAACGGACTCCTCAGATGGAGGACTCAAACAAAAGCCGAGTTACATGTTTTGTGGGCTATTGAGCGTAATATGAATCATTTGATTTTGGCACTAACTGACGTGTAAGACCGTGGTCATTACAAAGCTTTCCCCTCCCAAAGATTCAATATTATGCGGTATAGTCAACAAAACATTCACAGTAAATACACAATTTCAAACACAATATCTTGCAGTACTGGGGTAATGGTCAACAATACAGGTAACACACATGTTACAAAATTTTCACATACATAAAATTTTGCAACTCAAATGAATAATCACAAAACTCCCAGCCAGGGGCAGATAAAACTAACAAAGCAATACTGGTCATGACCCACAGAAGAACATAATCATACATCAATAGTACAGACATAATAATAAAAACAGGCCGGCCTTAATTATAGTTTTTGTACATTTGTAACTACAACATCCACTAGGATGACAGGTAGCTATGTAGGACACTTTCAACTACAACATCCACTAGGATGACAGGTAGCTATGTAGGACACTTTCAACTACAACATCCACTAGGATGACCGGTAGCTTTGTAGGACACTTTCAACTGCAACATCCACTAGGATGACCGGTAGCTTTGTAGGACACTTTCAACTACAACATCCACTGGGATGACAGGTAGCTTTGTAGGACACTTTCAACTACAACATCCACTAGGATGACCGGTAGCTTTGAAGGACACTTTCAACTACAACATCCACTAGGATGACCGGTAGTTTCCATCTAGGCGATTGATCACATATGTATAACACTGGGTCCAAGCACCAAATTCAGCAATTGAGATCTCAAGCTAGGAGTAGTTAGGCGGACCCCATCCAGTCACCGAAGCATTAGGGTTGACCTTACCACGGAAGAATCATTGTTCACTCACGAGACGAGGCAAGATCTAAGTGGTCAGAGAATGGACTCAAATAGACTATAATGCCAGCGACCCGGTCCACATGAAGCCCCCAAAACCTCAGTTCCCTTTTGTACTTTGCAATGCAAGAGTCTTAAACTGCACTAGGTCCATGTACTCCTGTACACGCCTAGCCGTAACTCTGCAATGCAAGCGTCTTAAACTGCATTAGGTCCATGTACTCCTGTACACGCCTAGCCGTGACTAAAGTCCAGCCCCACTACCTCCTACACCAACTTAGGCCTATGCTCATAGGACCTCCAGGTAAACTTGATCACTCACACCAAACAATGTTCTCACTGCAGTAAGACACATCTACTCATTCCTCTGGCCCAGGCTACACACTGACAAAACCACCAGTTGATGTTCATCATCCACCTGTTCATTCTCTGATTCTTAGTCTTCTTCCTGAAGACTGAGGTCGGAGGTTGGTGGTCAGTTTTGATAGTAAATTGTGTGCCCCACAAAAGAAATGATGGAAAAACTGGCATGTTAATGCAATTCCGAGGGCTTCCTTATCAGTGGTAGAATACCGAGTCTCAGCGGGTTTTAATTTTCTGGAAAAATAACCGACCGGACATAACGAGCCATCTGTCTGCACCTGATTGAGGGAAGCTCCTACACAGACGTCACTGGCATCGCTGTGCAATTCAAAGGGTTTATCGGCATCTGCTTTAACGAGAACTGGAAATGATGTAATGGTCATGATAAGAGCTAACCTGAAAACCTTAAGGATTCATATTACGCTCAAACGTCCACAAAACCTTCCGAGTCCCCCAGTGGAAACGTCCCCCGTTTTCTCTGCTTCCCCGTCTTGGTCTATGGGAGTAGACGCTGTATGTTGGGACCTGTTGCCATCCAAACCTTTGTAATCAATTTAATTGTGCTTTCGATAGCTGAGTCAGAGCATTGTTAGTGAAGATGATAATAGAGAATGAAAATGAGTTCATAGTCTCAATTTCAAGGTCAGAGTGTACAGGAAATTAATTCATTGGAATAGGAGTAGCTGGACTCCCTGGCCTGTTTTGAGTGAGGGCGCCGCAGGCATGTCAACCGTTAGTAAGTGCCCGTCCCTTCATCCATACAGGTAGGCCAATCCACGCTGTGTTGTAATTTGCCCTTCTTTAAGTGATTTGACCCAATTAATAGTAGATTGTGCAAGTGTTACAGTAACGTAGTTGATATGCTCTGAGTGAAGTCATATTTACCTCTTTAACGTCCCCTGAAACGTGATGTTGTTGTCACAGTTAGTAAGTGCCCGTCCCTTCATCCATACAGGTCCCCTGACGCTGATTCCCGTTTGTCTCCCGATCCCATTGTGATTCTTGAATCGCTCTACCATTCAACAACGGCCTCGGATGTGTTAGATGTCCAGCCGAGATCATATATGAGAAGATGGCACCGATGCGGCCGGATTAATGTGCCCCAAGGCTTCGTTGGGCCAGACCCCAGACCCGCCATCTGTCTGGCTACTCCACAATAACAAAGGCCGCGAGCCCTAGTGTTCTCTCCTGGGTTACTCCTTGGAAGTATATGTCCAGAGAATGTTATAACATATATCTTCCCCTTTGATTTCATATTAATAAACTTGTTTTAGAGTAATTAAGGTGTATTCATTTCTCCCACAGTATTTTACCTTTATTTCCATCCAAGTGACCTGATACCAAAATTACCATACTCATGTGCCTAGACCCTCGTCCATGCTACCCAAGAATAGGTGACGGAACTGAGTAGAGTAAGAACTAAGAGAAGTAAATAAGATGAGGGTGGTGTAGAAACAGAGAGGGAGTTGGGCCCCTTCACATTGGTGACAGACCAAGAACGTGCCCCCTCACAATGACGTGAGGGCGTGTTTCAACGTATCAAAGGACCTCTGACAGTCCACACGAAAGTGACATTTGCTTTAGTGAGTTCGGTGATAGGATAAGCTATCTTGGCAAAGTTGGGGACATATTTACAGTAGAATCTACACATTCCTAAAAACCGGTGAACTTGCTTCACATTAATTGGGGGTTTAGATTTATGATCTGATACAGCTCGGACATTCTCTGGATCTGGTTCAATGCCTTTTTCTGACATTATATGCCCTAAAAATTTCACTGGTTGTTGGCCAGACTGACACTTCAATAAGTTTAACTTGATTCCCATTTCTACGAATCTATCAAACACTCTGACCAGCCTGTCCACCACGTGGTGAAATTATTAGCCCACACTTTCACGTCATCGAGGTAGTTTCTCACCCAGTTCTTCGCTGCAAAAAGGGGCTACCACTAGGTTTACTTCTCTGGTAAAATAAAAAGAATAACGGGACTGGCTGAAAAAACCCCAAAGATAAGCGTATAAACTTTCATAAGTTATATTCCATCACTAAATGGGGTTAGGTCTCGACTTTTGTCGTTAAGTATTACTTTAATAATTTGCGTCTTTCCAGTCTAAAGTAGCATAATACTTATTTCCGGCAGCTTTTCCTACTAATTCATCTAACCTGGGAAGGGATTGTAGATCTACTTTCAAATGTTGGTTTACCGCTCGGAAATCTAAACACATGCGTTTGGAACCATTGGGTTTAGTGACTAAAACAATGGGAGACAACCAAACAGCGGTTGATGATTCGATGATATGTCTGTCGTGCATGTCTGTGATCATGCCTTTAATGACATCCTTAGCCTTTTCAGGGTGTCGGTACTGTGGCCCATTCTTCTGTTCAAGCTGGATCGCCAAGTAATGGGGTGCACATAAGGAGATTTCATTTGCTTGACTGACTTTACATAATTCATCATATACTGTACTTGTGGAATGTTCCCTAGATTGGTCCCTGCAGTATCTAAATAAGAAATTTCTCGCTCCGGGATTAGCTCATACTACCCAAGTATTGTACCGGTGAGCAAACAAACTGCTTTCGAGGTTACGTTACTAAAAAGAACATATATACATGAATCCGAATTGACGCTCACGCATATTTCTGGATGTTTGACATAACGATGGGTAAACCTGAGACGTAAGATCTGACCTTCTCCCTTCTCAAACACCCAAATTCTAGTAGCCATGACAACCACTAGCTTTCTCAGTCTTCTTTGCATACGAGATGCAACTTATTAACAACTACTGTGATCATCGTGCGTTGATGTCCCAACAAAACTTCTACAAAACTACCCCACCAAAGATAAACTCAATTAACACCCTTCAAGACACGGGGGTAAACATTAACACAAATTTGCATAGGATAATTCTTAAATTATAATCATGAAAATTATTGGTAATAGTATCGGAGACTGTCACATAAAAAAAATTAACGCTCTCTAAAGAAAACAACACACAGTTTCACTTCACAAGGTACTCAGAGTAATGCTAAAACATTAAGTGATGATACTTGACGAGAATGTCCCATGAAAATATCACTCTACATTTCAGGAATGACTAACAGACAAGCCGATTTTCGGTACTCGACAAGTATTTACTGTCTCTTTTCAATTATCTGGACTATGTGCTGTACTCAACACTTGGTGGACCTTACTTGTAATTTCAACTAGTATCTGGTTTCAGAGATTGCATTCTTAGAGGCATCCATCTCACCACAGGGTTCTCAACCCAATCAACACATTTGCTGAAAATACACAGGCATTAGTTCTCAAATACATATAGCACATTTATTAACACTGCATATAAGTCTGCACTGTAAGAAATTGTATTGCAGTCTTTAATGAAGTTATCAGTTAAAGAAACAGATTAAAAACGCCATATGGAAAAATCTCTAACAGTAAACTTTTGTCATATCACTAAATTCACTTGTCATAAACTGATATCAAATGGGAACTAAAATCCTTTCTAGCTAGATCACAATTAAAGTCACTAGAAAAAGAACCAAAAATAATTAAATACACCCACAGAGAAATCATATAACACTCAATTCAGGTGATATACGGTAATATAAATTCAAGTTAGAAAAATACTTCAAGTGAGAGTCTGAACACTTTCTATTGAAATCACACCAATATTTCCAATAAATGCCACATCTACAAATAAAACATTGGATTACATAACCTTTGTAAATATGACACTTCCGTTGGCACTCAAGAGATGAACACTGTTCATCACATTTTTAACATGGAACATGTAAACTGCCCACTCAATGTCTGCAAATATCAATAGATTAATTCACTGATCACAAACATAAAAAAAATTACACTAATGTGCAATTACCACTCTTCTGAAATTTCACACAATAAAAACTCACAAAGATCAGTTAGGTAGCTTACAAAAAAAAAGTTGGTGCATTACCTAACTTTGTGACACAAAAGAAATTATAACTCTTTCACAAAAAAAAATTGTGAAACTGAATCAATTGTTAGTTCTTCCCTAACTCTTTAAAAAAATATCTTTGCAGTTCCAAATACAGCATTGTACAGTACTTGACACAAAAGTTTGTACTTTAAATCACACAATTATTTGTACTCTTTACTGATGACAAAATTGTACATTACTGTATACTGTATTTTGAGAAAACAAATTCACCAAAGTACCACACCTCATTCCTTCAAATTGGTTCTCAAATGAAAATAATCCCACTAGCTGGTCACCATTTGTAACGGGCCGAGTTTTCTCTTTCAATAATTTACCTATCCAGCTACTCTTTTCAATGAGTATCCGGTTTTATATACTTATCCTTCTTCAATTCTTTACATATATATCCTTATTCTTCTATATTCTTATATAAGTAGCTTGTATGCTTCTCTGCTTATATTTTCCAAGTCAATGTTCTTTCTTTTCATTTCCTGTCATATATTATGATCTCTTCCATATATTTTGTTCTAGTTATATTCTAAACCATGGATTAACCTGGGAAACCATGTCTGTCTTATTACCACACTTATTATACTTACAACGGCAGAACTGCCACCACCCAGGATTTTTCTAGAATATAACTTCTCTTAGTTAACTGTTAGGTAGCGAGATTCTAGGCACGTGAGTTAGTTATTTTCTGAGAACCAATGTGAGAAAGGATAGAGTGGTGATACTCGTAGACGTAGATTACTAATTCAATATTTATTAATACAGTGATTGGATAAGATGCATCTTAGATTCACTCAGACAAAACAGAACTGCAATTTGTTTCTTAAGTCATCAAACACTTCAAGAACTTATTACCTCATTAAAAACCTCCAAATACTTATTACTTCAATTGTGGTATTGTCACTCTGCCAAATGATATTCAGTACTGGGTATACACCAGATATCACTGGACCCTCAGGTCTTACCTTACCAAGTAGCAAATTAACTCTTCACTTCTTGGTTATATCATTATACTCTCAGATTATCATTTCATGGTCACTACCAATGAATGCATAGCACACTGAACAACTCCACAATTATCTCAACATACAATACCTCCTGTTAATTCACAAGGAACAACATGGCACTTTTAACTCTCATTCAGTGGTTCAATACTTAACCTGGGATACTATATTTCTGCTAGTTATCCCCCGAACAAGATACCATAATACTTAGGCCTATGTAACCGTGAGGAGTGCCCCAGGGTAACGCTGGTCTCTACAACAAATGAAGATCGCTGTTAGGGGTCGGTTGTAGACCGATGCACCCTCAGGGAGTTGGCGCCTGATTTGCAGGAAACGGACTTCCCAGTTCAGTCCTGTCGAATCAACGGCATCGTCCAACCCGGTTACCGCCCCACGTTAGCCGATGAGTATTCAGCTCAACACACTGGAGAGACGTTGAGGAAGTCACGAATGCCTAAAGGTCTAACTTCAACTATACAAAACATACGCCTGGCAACGGTTCAGACAATATCTAAATCTCTACGTTACTCGACTTAATTGGCACAGAATTCACTATGTTAACACATGAGCACTGATATTCACCAAAATTGACTAAGTTAAACTGAATTAATAGGCGGCGGGAACACACGTTAACATACCTGGAGAGACGTTGAGGAAGTCACGAATGCGTGATTCTCCCTCGTGTCGAGGTATATACGTGCACTCGCGGGGCAGCTTGGGCCTCCGTATTCATACCAGAAGCGTCGATCTTACCAACAACAAAACTTCTCTATCATTTTGGATCACTGTATACTTAGTTATGAACTCCGGTGTTCTTGATCAGGGTAATTTCCTATGTCTATTCATATAATCTAATCAGAGGTTGAGCTTGCCAGGAAAAGGTGGAATATACACGTGGATAACATTAATTCTGCAAGCTCAGGCCTGAGACGAAACAAGGAGCTAGTCACGGGGAGGCGCTAGATCTTGGAGATTATACCAGTTGACAGAATAGTTCAGGAGATTAATGACTTTCTCAAATAGACAACTGACACTAATTAAACTATAAACATCAGATTCTCTGATGTCGGGGCGACAAAATGATATAACTTCAGGCGCGATCAGAAACTCATGGATACCCCCACGGACGATATAAAATACGCCACTCTAGCTGGCAAACTCGACACTCACTTACTTGACACGTTCTACTAACGATAAGGACAGTTGAAGCATTCTACCCCATTCACAATGGATCTTGAATGTTCCAACTGAAAACAGACATATCTAAGTTGACTCAAAACAAAGGTGTTCTCTCTCACACTCACATTCATTTTATAGAGAGGTTGGTTTCGGTAAGTCAGAGAAAATGGGATAACGGAGGACTGAGGTGTCTTGAAGTGATGAGAAATCGCACTCCTCAGATGGAGGACTCAAACAAAAGCCGAGTTACATGTTTTGTGGGCTATTGAGCGTAATATGAATCATTTGATTTTGGCGCTAACTGACGTGTAAGACCGTGGTCATTACACTAGGATGACAGGTAGCTTTGTAGGACACTGTAGTGGACTTCTCCCCTACAACTACCTAACTGCGTAGCCACGCCACCACCTGTTACCGTCTTCCCTAGCAACCAAGCGTATCCGCATTCCATTGTCCGCCGTATCTTAGCAACGGAACTAGTCACCGGCTACTTCTCGGGTTTTCCCACCATGACTCATAGCTGCTGCTGGGTGTATATAAGCTCTGTCTCTCCCTTGAGATTTAGTCTGACCAATCTTCTTGAAAAAGCAACACCTCCTCCTCTGCCGCTGCCTGGCGACCCTCGCCTCTCCTCCGCCTGCCTGGCGGTCCTCGCTCCCGCCAGCGAGCATGTCCTTCTCTGAGCTTCCTCACCAACCAACTCTCACTCTGACCAATCTTCTTGAACAAGCAACATCTCCTCCAGCAAGCTCCACACTGTTAACATTTCATTCAACCAGGAGGCCAGCAACAGGCAACATCTTCTCTAACGGAGCTCCTGCACACATACCTCCTTCGACAAGCTACTCACCGCACGTCTCTACCAAGCAGCCCCTCACCACACAGCACCTCCAGCACCAGACTGTCTATCATATAACTTATATATTATACAAGAAAACCACATTAGAGTTTCCTTCCATCCTGAGTGCTAGACAACTTTAATATCTCGATACCCCTACAATGGTGACTCCCGGAGATAAGCACTCACACAGGATGGAGGAGACACTGATCACGCTCCCAGTCTTCAAGACGACACCGGCTCCTCTTCCTGCTTCACACACCACATTCTGACGACCCCAGCACACCCGTCCTGCCACAGACGCCGACCCCGGCCCAGCAGTACCTGCCGTGAGGGAAGCACACAACATCCATCGCCTCCACACCCCCTCTTTTCTCCCTCAGGTACTCCCTGCTAATGTCCTGCACCCTGCTGCTGTCGTGGACCCAGCTGCTGTCACGAGCCCTAACCCGCTTCTGCTGACCCAGCCCTTGCTCCTGATCCAGGCCCACACACACCCCAGCAGGCGCATCTGACGACCCTGTACCTGTCGTGAGGGAAGCACACCAATCATCGCCTCCACACACCCTTTTTCTCCCTTCTCCCACAGATAGTGTGTATCTAGACAGTTGTATTTCTGCGAGATCGGCTCATCACGCCATCGCCGTTGTCTCACATGAGGCATGCACCGCCCGGTCTTCCTCACATGTGCTAAGCAACTCTACAATCAACAAGTCTCCTACACCGCCTGGAGGGGAGGGGGAGTATTGTAGTGGACTTCTCCCCTACAACTACCTAACTGCGTAGCCACGCCACCACCTGTTACCGTCTTCCCTAGCAACCAAGCGTATCCGCATTCCATTGTCCGCCGTATCTTAGCAACGGAACTAGTCACCGGCTACTTCTCGGGTTTTCCCACCATGACTCATAGCTGCTGCTGGGTGTATATAAGCTCTGTCTCTCCCTTGAGATTTAGTCTGACCAATCTTCTTGAACAAGCAACACCTCCTCCTCTGCCGCTGCCTGGCGACCCTCGCCTCTCCTCCGCCTGCCTGGCGGTCCTCGCTCCCGTCAGCGAGCATGTCCTTCTCTGAGCTTCCTCACCAACCAACTCTCACTCTGACCAATCTTCTTGAACAAGCAACATCTCCTCCAGCAAGCTCCACACTGTTAACATTTCATTCAACCAGGAGGCCAGCAACAGGCAACATCTTCTCTAACGGAGCTCCTGCACACATACCTCCTTCGACAAGCTACTCACCGCACGTCTCTACCAAGCAGCCCCTCACCACACAGCACCTCCAGCACCAGACTGTCTATCATATAACTTATATATTATACAAGAAAACCACATTAGAGTTTCCTTCCATCCTGATTGCTAGACAACTTTAATATCTCGATACCCCTACAACACTTTCAACTACAACATCCACTAGGATGACAGGTTCCTTCCCGTCACTCTTCATAAACCTGCCGGTGGGAGGACATAATTGTGTTGCTTTAATTGATACCGGTAGTGAAGCAACATTAATTTCACAAAGTTTTGTCGACACCTTAGGGGGTAGGACCCATCAGGCCTTGTAAACACAGGTACAAAGCTGTTACCGGAGATGAGCTGTATGTAAAAGGCACCGTCGTTGTAATGTTGAATGTAACCCCTAACCAGAAGATCCGCCATCAAGCGCTGGTCGTGGATGACCATTATACTAATGCTGATATGTTGCTGGGAGCCGACATTCTGGGGAGGTTTAGAGTAGAATGGGAACAGAGGAAGCAAGTTTTCATCTGGGCAGGCCATGCCTATAGGTGTGGGGAGTTCCCCGTAAAAGAAAACGCCAAGGGAGTCAAACCTATTGGCCGATTACTCTCCAAACCCACCCTGACCGATTCTCCTGGGTTCACGCACCTTCACACTAGTAAGAAAACCATATTGCCTAGCCATAGCTCCCAGGTTAGAGCCATTAAAGTTAAAGGGGAAGAAGGTCAGATTTTACGTCTCCGGTTTACCCATCGTAATTTCAAACAACATCCTGAGATATGCGTGAACGTTAATTCAGATTCATGTATATATGTTCCTTTTAGTAACGTAACCTCGAAAGCTGTTTGTTTGCGTACTGGTACAATACTTGGGGAGTATGAGATCCTCCCGGAGCGAGAAATTTCTTATTTAGATACTGCAGGGACCAATCTAGGGAACATTCCACAGGTATATGAGGAATTATGTAAAGTCAGTCAAGCAAGTGAAATCTCCTTATGTGCACCCCATTACCTGGCGATCCAGATTGAACAGAAGAATAGGCCCCGTACCTTGAAGGTCATTCCAGTAGATGATAATCATGTTGCCCCCACTCCCTGTATGATCTGTAATGGCATTCCAACATCTTCAATCAGTAACGTAAGGCATATTCAGGGGATTTCGAACAGCATGATACCACATTGTGATGAAGTAAATACGGGAAACACTAAACACGAGAAGTTGAAAGAGCTAATTAGAAGTCAGCCTTGGCCGCATTTGACAAGAGAAATGCGCAAGAGATTGGAAAGCCTGATCTTGGATCACATTGCTTTGTTTGTGTTAGGACCTCGAGAAATAGGTACTATTGCGGGGCGTCCCGCGAACATCCAATTAGCCAACGATAACCCCGTTAGAGGGCCGCAGTATCGACACCCTGAAAGGCTAAGGACATCATTAAAGGCATGATCACCGACATGCACGACAGGCATATCATCGAACCATCAACCGCTGTTTGGTTGTCTCCCATTGTGTTAGTCACTAAACCTATTGGTTCTAAACGTATGTGTTTAGATTTCAGAGCGGTAAACCAACATTTGAAAGTAGATATACAGCCCCTTCCCAGGTTAGATGAATTAGTAGAAAAAGCTGCCGGAAATAAGTATTATGCTACCGATAAATGTCAGAAGTCCTTTGATACGTTGAAACTCGGCCCGTTACACCATGACCTTACACAGACAGTTTGTGAGCGAAATCGGACGGAATGAGTTGGTGTTGGTAGGGCATTTGTCCCTCTTTGGGATGGGTACGACATGGGCAAAGTGCCATGAGTTTGGAAACGTTTTGGACGTCCAGATCTCATTGAACACTTCTAGCAATTTGTCCAGGTTTCCCTGGTCAAGGTGCTTAATCATCTCGTATCGTATACCGTCAGGTCCAGGAGTAGAGCCCTTGCCCTTATTTAAAGCAAAGGAAAGTTCCTCTGGGGAAAATGCTCGATTGTAGTCCTGTTCGTCCCCGTTCTCGAAGTCGAGATGCACGGGCTCGGCACGATCACGGAACACGCCGAAGCGTGGATCATGATTGGTGGAGCTACTGGCATCTGCGAACTTCTGGCCTAGGGCGTTGGCAATGGCCTGGGGTTCGTCGAGAAGCCGCCCTCCACTACTCACCTGTGGGATAAAAGTCCTTCCTCCTTTGGATCTGACCCGGTTTATAGCCGACCATACCTCAGAGGAAGGGGTATCCTTGTTAATAGTGGAGACGAATGCCCGCCAAGACTCTCTCTTGCACTCCCCGAGAACCCTCCTAGCCTTAGCTCTAGCTTTTTTATATTCAATTAAGTTTTCAAGAGATGGAATTCTGTTGAATAAACGGCATCGCCTATTTCGCTCACAAACCACTCGTCGGCAGTCTGGTGTCCACCATGGAACTCCAGGCCTGTGGGTTGTTGCAGAAGTCTTAGGAATTGTTAAATCTGCTGCGTGTATTATAGCTTGTTCTATGTGTGACATTTTGGTGTTGATGTCTTCTCCAATGGTGTCTATACGAACGGCTCCTGAGTAGGCCCTCCAGTCTGCTTTCCTAAGGTTGTAGCGCACCTCGGGAGTAGCCGTTGGGGCGCCACACTCATAAGAAATGCAGATCGGAAAATGGTCGCTACCCAGAGAGTCGTCGTATGTAGAAAATTTACAATCTAATAGCAAGGAAGCATCAACTATAGAGAGATCTATAGCTGAGGCTGAGCCAAATCGTTCGTCCACTCGAGTCGCACTACCGTCATTCAGAAGAGACAAGTTGGAGTTCAGTATAGCTGCAGCCACCTGCTCTCCCCTCCCGTCACTCCGGACACTGCCCCACCGCAAATGGCGAGCATTGAGGTCGCCGAGGATCATTTTTTTTCCTGGCAGTTGGTTAAATAGCTCCTCAAGCTCACCATCGTCAATGAGCCCGCCCGGAGGACAGTATAGTGAGCAGACGGCAACATAGCCAGACCGAAACTTGACTCTGCACGCCACAGCCTGCAGGTTCACGCTCAGGTTGACTCTTTGTTGGGCGAATTCACTCTTAATATATAGGGCTCCCCCCCTTAGATTGTCTCCCCTGTAGGACGTGTAGTTGTCAAATACAGGTGGGTCGTCCTGACCCGCAAGTAGCGTCTCTTGTAGGCAAAAAACGTCTGGCCGGAATAATGACTTTAGTAAATGAAATTGAGCATTTTTATTCCTAGCACCTCTGCAATTCCACTGGATGATATTGAATTTTAAGTCTGAGAGTTGATATGGTCAGCGTTTTGGGTTTTGTTTTTCTTTGCTCTTGTTTCTGGGGGGGAATTGTGTGCCAGGGAATGATCCCCCGCATCACATGAGCAGTCTCCCGGCTCCAAAAAGCCAGTACTCTGCTCGGCAGGGGCTCCCTGCCCCCGGTGTGTTTCAACAATGCGAAACACTGGTTGTGGTGAAGAGTCTCTTGTCATGCTTTCGATAGAAAGCGACCTTTTCCTTACTTGGGGGTAGACAAGGTCGTCAGTCTGCTTAAGTTTTGTAGTCTCGTTTAACTTGTTTTTAGTTTTAGTCTCGTTAGTAGTAATCGTTGTCTTTGAGTTTTCGTCGTTGGCGTCTGTGGTTGGATATCCAGTGAGTGTGGAGTCAGTTTGTGTTGCAATGGTCCTGGTCTCAGTCTGTGTTCCAGTGGTGCACATTTTGGGAGGTGAGGTGTTTTTGGTTACAGCGGATGCGAAGGACATTCCAGGTGTTGGTGTCTGCAAGGACATCTCCACCTGCCTCTTAGCCTCCTTGTAGTCCAAATTATTCTCTGCTCTCACCCTACTGATCTCATACTCCCTCAGGTAGGAAGGGCACTTCCTGTCTGAGGCAGCATGTTGACCCGAACAGTGGTAGCATTTTTCCTCCGTTTGTGTGCAGTCATCGTCCCTGTGTCCGGTTTGAGCACATTTGGAGCATACCTGGGTGTTACTGCAGGCCTTACCAGTGTGTCCAAACCTTTGGCAGTTGAAACATCGCATGGGAAATGGAACGTATGTTTTCGTTTGGACTCTCTCATATCCTACCAAGACGTGAGTGGGCCTAACAAGTCCGTCAAAAGTCAGTACAGCTGTGTTTGATCGTTTTCGTTCTCCGTCTGCGGTCCTCCTATTAAAGACGAAGGCATCGACGACTCCTTGATCTTTCATGTGGTACTTAATTTCGTCATTACTCATTCCCTGGAATTCGTAGCTGTTAACTACAGCCTTACAGGTATTGAGAAATGCTGGGATATACGGTTCCACTATAGTTGAATGAAATGTTTTCAGATTCAAGGCGTCCCTCATTTGCTAAGCGTCTTTAACAGTACTTGGAGTTCGCCTTTTCTTGTCTTTCGGACTTTCTCCACGTCCCCTATCTGATCCTTAATGGCCTTCTGGATAATGAACCCATTAAGTTTGTCAAACGAGGTGGACGTGTCAACAGTCCGAAAGTGGATTACTCTGGCCTTCTCAGTTGAAACTTCAATGTTACGTCTTTGTTGGATGTTTTGGTCGGTGGTCTTTTCATTGTCTTTGTCTGTCAGAGGTCTTTGCAGTCGTGGGTCATTATGATTGGTCTCCCGACTCTGCTTGTCCCTGCCTGGACGAGTAGAGGGGGGCTTGTTGTTTCCCATCCCAGAGGGCATGGTTGGGGTGGCTGGGAACCACCCCTTTGGTACAGTTTTAGTGGGTTTTTTTACATATAAGGAGTTGTTGGTGCACTAAAGTTATGAAAGGCCCTTAGCGCAAAAAAAAACAAAAAAACACTCTTACTTAAGGACGGCCCCCGCACAGTGGTGTGCCTGCACTATCACAGACGTCACTGCTGGATTGGCCCAGGTTATTTTCCCGACCCCCACTGGATACACACAATCCCACTCTGTGAGGTGTGCACCACTGGGGGGGGGGGGGGGGGGGGGGCTTTAGCACGAATACTGAATTATGGAAAAATCAGCAGGTGCCTCGGCCAAGGTAAGTAATAGAAAAAATGAAGTGAAGAGAGAAAGCCCTCCTACCACGTCAGGAAGGACAACAGTTAGCGCTTCCTTCGCAGTTGTGTGGGTCACTCACACTAACTGTGGGGAGGGAAGGCTAAGGTTGTCAGTCCTGAGCGCTCGTGAGGTGTCAAAAAATTTGGAAAAATGACAGAGTCACTTTTAATATGAAATTGCTGTTGAACAGCGAGAATCAGTGCATGTGCACAAGATCCAGTAGGCTTTGGCGTATAGAAACCGTTACGGGAGAATAGCTATTCCCGCAAGAATGTGAGTCTCCTCCGGTGTCTAGTCAGCCTCTGATTTGGTTGGTTGGTTGGTTGGTTGTACGGAGAGAAGAGAGCAGTAGCTCTGAGAGTGGGAGAAGGGTAAAGTACAAGGTAAAGTTCAGAAGTGGGAAGTAAAGGAGAAGGTTAACAGCAGGTGGGCTATCCACCTTGCGGAGACGGGTTTTTTTTTGTCTTCCGTAACTGTGCTGCATAAGAGGTTCATGGGGTTAGGGAAGGCCGGTCTCAGCCAAGCTAAGCTAAGTTATTCTGAGTTGTCCTTGGGGCATATTATCTTAGGGTGGGGGGGGGGGGGTCCCTCCAGGTCCTTGTGGCACTGTAGGGATGATCCCCATCTTTTTTTTTTTTTTTTTTTTTTTTTTTTTTGTGAACTATTTAGGTCTTTGTTTATTTGTGGGTCCCTCCAGGTCCTTGTGTGACTGGAGAGTTGTGCCCATCTTTTGGTTCTTATTTGTTGTTATTTTTTTTATTGTTGTTTTGTTGTTATTGTGTATATAGAGGCTCTGGTTCTTCATTATCATTTTTCCTGCTTCTAGGCCACCATCTGTGTGATGTGTTGTTGTTTTCCTCGATTAATTTGTTTAGTATGGGATCCTGTTCTTGCTGGATTTTTTCCCATATTGCATTTGCTTGGGTGTGTATTCTGATGTTGAGTGGGTCTATGCCATGTTCTGTGTGTATGTCTTGTACTGTTTGTGTGTATGGTGGTTGGTGTTTCGCCGCTCTTCTGAGGGCTATATTTTGCACTGCTTGATATTTAAGTTGATTAGTTCTTGCGATTGTGTTCAGAGGTATCGGAGGGTATTCTAAGTGTGGTCTGATCAGTGCTTTGTATAGGTGCAATTGCGTGTTGGTGTCCAGTTGGAGGAATCTTCTGAGTTTTGTAAGTTGTGATCTTGCCATAGTTATTCTTTCGTTGATGTGAGGGATTATTCCGCTTCTGGATATCTTGAGTCCTAATGTTTTCCCCTTGGCAACATATGGTATTTGTTGATTGTTGATAATAATAGGGCATGGGTTCGTTTTTGCGATGTGAATTATTTGGAGTTTTTGGACATTGGTTTTTATCTTCCATTTTCGTTCATAGTTGTTTATTAACTCTATTTCTCTGCATGTTCTAATGGCCATCATTTGTTTGGATTTTCCCGGGTACCTGATTATCTGTGTAACATCATCTGCGTATGCTATATATTCTGATTGCCGTGGTTGCGGCATATCTGCCGTATATACAGTGTATAACGTTGGTGATATATTGCTGCCTTGGGGAACTCCGCTATAAAGGTTGAAGGTTTGTCCTAGATGGTTGTCAATGATTAGTTTGGCCTTTCTGTTATCTAAGAAATTACATAGTAGTGCTGTGATGTTGGTAGGCATGTCCAATTTGATTATTTTATACTTCATTCCTTCATGCCAGACTTTATCAAATGCCTTTGAAACATCTCTTAGAATTATATTACATTGTTCTTTGTTACTTGCAGCATTTGCGATTGATTCGTATATTAGTGCTATTGCTGTATTGGTTCCTCTGTTTTTTCGAATGCCGTGCTGTCTCGGGTTATATTTGTTTTCTTGGTCTAGAAAATTTTTGAGTCTGTTCTAGTTGCCTTTTTTATCCCCATGAGGCACAGTGCAGAAAACCAGTGGTGGTCTGTGATTGGTCCAGCAGCGGGCTGTGCTTGGCTGGTCTCATAGCCAATCATCACACTGGAATCAAGAACAGCAGTTTGTGGTTGGCTAAAAGCTCATGTCCATTCAGGGCATGGACCAGGAGATAGTGTATACTTGTGTGATTTTATAGGTGTCCCCTACAATATTTTCCCCCTTTCGTGACGTCTTGTAGGTATGGTGAAGCTGGTGTTGGTGGTCGGAGCCGAGGGAATGAGAGAGATGTAAGAGAATGGGGGGTGATAATGGAACCACTTGGGATCCTATCAGGCAGGATGGCTTGCTTAAGGCAATCAGTGATGATGGTGTTGTGTCTGTCGAGACGGTCGATCGTCAGGAATTGTTCTGAACGGGATACAACAGAGAAAGGGTCACAGTAAAGGCGCTGGAGTGGAGTCTGGCGAGCATTGTGCCTGACAAGAACTTGTTCAGCATCAAGGGGAGTCATGGGAATGTTGTTGGGGCGGAAAGAAGATTGGCGAGGGACAGTGACCTTGAATGATACTACTGACTCCTCGGGTAAGGTCTGCCATGCTGCAGTCGGGGTCTTCCTTGAGTGGCTTGAAAGCCCGAGGAGCACCAGGAGGAGGACATCCACCCAGCAATAAGGATGGGGTTGAGCCTTGATGGAGTCCTTCAGCTGGCGATGAGAGTGTTCTACCACACCATTGGATTGCAGGTGGCAGGCCATGGTGTGATGACGGAAGGTACCGAGGAAGTGCATGAGATCTTGCCAAAGTTGCAACTCGAACTGTGCCCTGCAATCTGCAATGATGGTCGTCGGGGCTCCAAAACATGAAGCCCAACCAGAAAGGAATGCCAGGGAGGTGGTTTCAGTCGTGATGTCAGAAATGGGGATGGGTTCTGCCATCTGGTGAAGCAGTTGATGCAGGTGAGGACGTAGGTGTATGCGCTGGAGGAGGGAAGGAGCTAATGATGTAGTGGGAACATCTCCATTCGAGCATGAGTGTGCAGGTGGATCTTGGAGGATTGACATGCCTGGCATTAGGCAGCCCAAGCTCGGGAGTCAAATTTAATACCGGGCCATACGACATGTTGAGTGAGGAGGCATTGAGAGGCTCATTTACCTGGGTGGTTGAATTCATGAAAGTAGTCGAAAGTGACACGGTGGAGGGAGCGTAGGACAAACGGTCTGGGCCGACCACAGAAGATGTCTGACCACAACTTGAGACTTGTACTGGGGATGGGTAGTTCCTGGAGGACGAGGCGGCTTGGGTGATATCTTGAAGGAGGAGAAATCATCATCTGGGCAGCAGTGAAATAATTGTAGTCGATTTCTGAAGATGGGGGAAGAATGTCTGAAACACTGTAAGAGAGAGCATTGGCAATTTTGTTGGGTTCCCCCTTGATGTGCCTGTGTAATGGTCATGATAAGAGCTAACCTAAAAACCTTAAGGATTCATATTACGCTCAAACGTCCACAAAACCCTCTTGAGTCCCCCAGTGGAAACGTACTCCGTTTTCTTGGTTCCTTGGTGACGTCACCGAGAGCAGACGCTGTATGCTGGGACCTGTTGCCATCCAACACTTTGTGATCAATTTAATTTTGCTTTCGATAGCTGAGTCAGAGCATTGTTAGTTGAGATAATAATAGAGAATGAAAATGAGTCCATAGTCTCAGTTTCAAGGTCAGAGTGTACCGTAAATTAATTCATCGGAATAGGAGTAGCTGGACTCCCTGGCCTGTTTTGAGTGAGGGCGCCGCGGGCATTTCAACCGTTAGTAAGTGCCCGTCCCTTCATCCATACAGGTATGCGAATCCACGCTGTGTTGTAATTTGCCCTGCTTTGAGTGATTTGACCCAATTGATAGTTGATTGTGCAAGTGTTACAGTAACGTAGTTGATATGCTCTGAGTAAAGTCATATTTACGTCTTTAACGTCCCCTGAAACGCGATGTTGTTGTCACCGTTAGTAAGTGCCCGTCCCTTCATCCATACAGGTCCCTCACGCAGCCTAGGCCGTGTCTGTAGGGTGGATGTTGCATCCACAATGTCTGGGGAGATGTCCGAGGTCCAGTAGGATCTTTTACCTTCGTGAGACCCGGCCGTCAGACACTTCAGACTACCTATAGCCCCCATAGCTGGCTCGTCTGTCCCTAACGCTCGGCCCACGAGGTGACGCCGGGTCACCAAGCCACCCACCACTACCAGCCCCCATCATTGGTGGATGAGTGTCTAACTCAGTAGGGTTATTTGTGTGGTGGAATTACTCCACTGGGATCTCCAGAGTCGTTGGAAAGTACTCCATGGTGGCTGGACCCCATGGCTGTTGCTTGAGTATCACACCTGACGACTGAGTATTGTAGTGGCAGTTGCCCTAGTATTTTTGGTGCTATGTGACTACACTAGTTGTGTATTGAGTATGTCCACCCAGTAGGGTTGGAAGTGTTATTATGTCCACCCAGTAATGGTGTGAGTATGTTGAGCCTGAGGGCCTAGTACTAGATTTCGTCTGTTAGTACAAATAATTTCTTTCTTTTAATATCATATTCATGTTAAATAAACTTTGTATTTGTATAATTGTGTCTATTAATTACCTACAGTATTTACCGTTATTTTCTACCCTATTGCTCGATACTATCATTACACCTACCCACGAGCCTCCTATCGTCACGCTACCAATGATAAGTATAAGAGTAAAAGGAACTGTTACTGGCACACAGAGGCCCTTATAAATGGTGGCAGTACCAGCCCTCATACCTGATGTCACTGGTAAATTCTGAGACGTAAGAGAGGTGCTGGAGAACTTTTGAAGAGTGTGACTTGGAATTCGAGGAAAAGGCATAGGTGAGTGGTTTGTGTGTTGGTGAATATGGTGAACTGGCGAGCCTCCAGGTAGTGCTGGAAATGCTTGACCGTGAGGTTTATATCCAAGAGCTTGTAGTGAATACTCTCCCCTACAACTGCCACGACGAAGTTCCTCTGACAAGCCTAGCCGCCTAGAGTCCACCAAGTTTCTCTGACAAGCATCGCCGTCTAGACAAGCGCCAAGTCTAGACAAAGGGGGGGGGGGGGTCGACACCGGCGACGCGTACTTCCGTTCCACGTCCGCTGGACGTGTATATAAGCTCCCAGTCTCGCCGTGAAGTCGAGATTCTTCCTAGAGCCCAGCAACACGCAACACCTCCTCTAAAGAAGCTCCTGCACAGCAACTCCTCTACCACGCAACAATTTCCCAGCACCAGACTGTTTTGTATATAATATATTTAAATAAGAAAACCACCATTAAGAGTTTCCCTTCTCCAACCCATCCTGAGTGCGAGACAACATCACGAAACCCCACAAGCTCACGATCAAAGGCGCTGTATTTGAAGTGGGTTTGTTGGAGTCGTTGTGAGTAGAAGGCGATTGGCATGAGGTGTCCACTGATCTCCTGTTGCAAGACGGTGCCTACTGTAATAGATGAAACATCTGTAGTAAGGACAGTCTTAGCATCCAGGGCAGGGTGGAAGAGCAGGGTGAGGCATGCGGTGTGGTCCTTTATGAAGGAGAATGATGTTGTTGTCTCTTAGGACCAGCTGAGAGGCTGGCGGGATGACTTCAGAATGCCTCTGAAGATATCATGGAGTGGGGCGAGAATATCAGCAGCCTGGGCGATGAAGAGGTGGTAGTAGTTGACTATTCCCAAGAACTACCAGTGCTTCTTTGCAGTCATGGGTTTTTGGAAACTCTTGTATGCCTGCCACCTTTTGGGGGAGTGGTTGCATGCCATCAGGCAAAAACTCTGTGGCCGAGGAATTCAAGAGGAAGTCAAGGGAAGAGGCACTGAAGATGTACTTAGTAGGATGAATCTTGATATACTCCTAGACCATCGTTAAGGGAAGTGCCCAGGATGTCATCTATGTCGATGTTGATGAAATCCAGGTCACGTAGGATGTAGTCCAAGTATTTCTGGAAGGTTTGAGTGGTGTGCTGTAGACTGAAAGGAGTAACGATGGATGTCTGAGGGGCCACAGGAATTTGGTGAAAGGCCCATACTAGGTCGATTTTGAGAAAACCATCATGCCATGTAGCTTGTGGTGAAAGTCATGGACATGCAGAATCAGGTATCTGTCTAGCTTGGTGATCTTATTCAGGGCCCTGTAGTTGCTGCATGCCCTCTACTTGTTGGCCAAAGGCTTTGGGACCATGTGTAGAGGGGAAGCCCAAGGACTCCTTGAGGAGTGAATGATGCCCTCCTGCATTGGCTGCAGTGAGGCAATCAGGGGGAAGGTACTGGAGGCGAGCGAACACTGTCTAGATGTGTTGGAAGAGGGTTGAGGAAAGAAGAGCTTAAGGAATTCTTGGAAGATGGGGGAGAACTCGTTGGGCAATGAGAGGCTCGTGATGATGACCCCTGTTTCCTTAGTAGGCGTGCCAGGAATCCTTTGTGTAGAGGGCTGGTGTATGAAGCATAAGTTGGTGTGGTCGACGATGTGAAAGGTGAAGAAGTCAAAGCTGAAGATGGGTCGGGACACGTTGGCTACCAAGAATGGCCACAATAGGGTGAGGGACAGTCCCAGGTCCATGGTGAGGCTGTGCATGCCATAGGTGGCGATATGGGTACCATTGGCAGCGAAACAAAAAGGTCATATGAGGCCTGCTTAGTGGTTTCTTCAGATGAGGGAGGAACAATGCTGACAGACAATCCTGTATCAACGAAAAAATTGCTACCCGAGGTGCGATCAGTGAAGTGGAGGAGTGGAGTGTCTGTGGTAGCGGAAGTGGTTGCCTTCACTAACCCCCAGGATTCCCATTTCCTGAGAAAGCACAAGGGGTGACACAGCACCTGGCATGTGTGCCAAACAGCGTGTGTGTGTGTGGTATCAACAGATGGTATCACCATTGCGGTATTTGGTGCTCGGAGATTGGTTACTGGTGGATTTGCTGAAACTTAAAGGCTTCACTGGGGGTTATTTGGCAGCATCAGCTCTATTGCCTCCATTGTCTTGGTTCTTGTTCTGGATAACGTTGGTGTGAGGGGTGATGTCAGTGGGGGTGCCAACATGATTGAGTAGCCTGTGGGGAGCTGGTGGGGTAGCCACAGAGTTTGTGTCAGTAGCATGATCCAGAGTAATGTATTAGTTGTAAATTCGGTTCTATCATTGCTGCATAGGTTGTCGAAGGGGTTGAAAATTCTGTGGAAGAATGAGCAAGTCGTACTGCAGCAGGGTGTTTTCAGTGGTGATGTTAGCGGAGGATATCTTCGGGAAGTTTGTTGGTAAATCGGAAGTTCAGCCACTTTATGTTTTCCCAGAGAGAGGTGTCAGGCTGCAGGTAGTAATTTTTGAGGGCTGTCCACAGGGTTACAAATTTGACTTCAGCAGGAGGATTAGACCAATGCGGTGAATTTCTGTAAGTCTGTGGTTGTTGATCCATTTAGCGACACCTCTACATAGGTTGAAGATAGGAGTAGATCTTCTCTGTTTGCCCATCTTGCTAGTGAGTCACTCCAGGGTCATCAATGTAATGTGTTTGGTCTATTCCCTTCAGTTCTCTGTCTGTCTACTCTTTGCAAACACATGCTGCAGTTCACTGATGCGCTAGTACTAGGAGATGGGGAAAAACTGTCATACTAATATAAAGTATATTCTATAGTATGATCTGCAGAGTGAGCTGGAGACTGTAGTTGAGTCTGGAGTTGCTTGGAGGAGTGTGGACAGCTGCGGTTGGTGCTGGGTGAGAGATGTTGTTCTTTCTGAGACTGGTGAGGAGGATAGTGAAGGTGATGATGATGATAATGGAGATAAATGTCAATGGTTTGCCATGGGAAGGGAGAGGAGAGGGAAGACAGAAGGAAAGTTATGAAACGGGAAGTAAAGTAGTAGAAAATAAAAGCAGGTGGGCTATCCACTTAGCTGAGATGATTTGATTGGCTGTGGTAATTGCTGCACCACGAGGTCGCCCGAGCTCAAAGGGGTCAGGGGGAAAGAGGGGGGGGGGGAGCTAAGCTAACTAGCAAGGAGATATTTGTTATTGTGTTAGTTGGAGAGGTCTACTAGGTGCTTGTGTTGTAAGAGCGCGATTTCCTTACTTCATAATTTATCTTCCAGATTATTCTTTTCTGTTATTATTCTTCAATACTTTATATATATTTATTTTATATTCTTGCTTATATTCTTATATAAGTAACTCTTATATTTCTCTGCTTACATTTTCCAATTCTTTTCATATCTTTTCATATATATTATATTTTCTGAATTTCAATGTCCTTACCTTGCTGAAGTATGCTCTGTTTTATTATATTCTAAACCATGGATTAGTCTTGGGAACCATGTCATTCTTAGTACAACACTTATTATACTTACAACGGTAGCCTGCCACCACCCAGACTTTTATTAGAATATAACATATCTCAAGGAATGGTTAGGTAGTGTGGTAGAGAGTATCTAGGCACGTGAGAACAGTATTATTTTCTGGGAGCCAATGTTTAGAAGGAATATAGTGGTGATACTCGTAATTTACTAATTTAATATTTATTAACACAGGGAGTGAATAGGATGTTACTTAAGTTCACTCAGACAAGACTGGACCACCTGGGTCGAACTTTATCTTGGATAGTAAAATAGATTATTTCTGGATTATAACATTATACACTCAGGGTATTATTTAGTGGTCAATACAGATAAATACATAACACACTTGACAAACTCCACAATTAGAATAACATCAAACACATCCTGTCAGTTCAGAAGGAACAACATGGCACTTTAACTCTCATTCAGTGGTTCAATACTTAACCTGGGATACTATACTGTATTTCTGCTAATCATCCCCAAGCATGAATACCGATACTGCTCCATACAAATAGCCAAGATCAATGTATGGACAACAGTCACAAGACGGAGTCAAGGAGTCAACGGTGCAAAGTTGTTTACATCGACCGCCAAGCTGAGGCTCGCTCGCAAGGAGCGCCGGGGGGGGGGGGGGGGTTGACTGGTGGCAGTGAGTCTTTTATGGCTCTTCCCGAGACATCTTGTCTAGGGATTCTAATCTCGCCATATTAAAGACATCCTTCGAGAAACATCTTGCCCATAGGTGGCTACGGAACCTCAGTAGTGGTGCCAAGTGCCAACACAAACAGTGCCTGAAGATGCGTTGAGGAAGTCACGAAAGTGTATGTCTAACTTCAACTATACAAAGCATACGTTTGGCAACGATACAGATGATATTTACGTTACTCGACTTATTTGGCACAGGATATATCACTATGTTAAAACATGAACACTGATATTCACTAAAATCGACTAAGTTAAACTGACTTAACATGACGGCGAGAAACAATCATTCACATACCTGGAGATGCGTTGAGGAAGAATCACGAGTGTGATTTTTCCTCGTGCATTCGTATATATGCGAGCCAGGGGCACTTCCAGCTCACGTATCCCTACCAGAAAGACTAATCTCACCAACAACAGACCTTCTATTCAAATTGGTTGCTGTACACCTAGCTGTGACCGTCAGTGTCACAGGTCAGGCTAATTTCCTTCGTCTATTTTCATAATCTACTCAGAGATTGAGTTTGTCAGGAAAGAGGTTGTAGCATCTTGCGTTATTTAATGGGAGAAAGACAAGCACATGGTCTGTCTGTTCTTGGTTACAACGTGCCTAACACATTTCGTGTTTACACAAGCCTAAACACTTTCTGACTTTGGTAAGAAGTAACATAATATATAATATATATATTCAATAAAGGCAGCATATAAACATACATATATATAAAACACTATTTCTCCCTTTCAAAAGAGAGCATGGCTGCTACAAATCCTGAATAAAAAAAACTTACAGAATTACATATGGCAGGGAAGAAGGGAATAGAGCACAACAAATATAACTTCCTAACTAAACAGTTTTGAAAGGCCTGTTCATAATTCAGATAATTAGAGGTCTAATTTAATTACAGGTCTCCTAACTCTGTTTGATCTTCTAGGACTATTCCCTCCATCAAGTTTTACAGGGGTTTCACTTGCACTCTGTGCATTATCAGTGACAGACATATCATCACTACAATCAGTTGACACAGTGAGTGGATGCTGGGAACATCATCTTTGACATCATCATGAGGATGATCATCTGAAACTGTGTCAAGTTTATCATCATGTCCTGGTGCTACATTCATCTCGTCTTGTGCCTGAATGATGTGATCCACATGAACATATCTCAAAGAGTTACCACATTTCACTAAATATGTCCTAGAACCACATACATTGTCAATGACACCAGTTATCCACTTTGCATGTACAGTACCATAACCTTTAGCCATGTTCCTAACTCTCACCCTATCATTTACCTTGAACACTCTTTCACTGGAACTCTTATCATGATACATCTTTTGTTGAGCTTGTTTCCTCTCTACAACTTCAAACAGACTTGGCTTAACTAAACTTAATCTTGTTCTGAACTCTCTCTTCACCATTAACTCTGCAGGAGTACATCCTGTCACACTATGTGGCGTGGTTCTGTATCTGAGTAAGAAATTTGCTAGTCTGTGTTTCATTGATTTTCCTACAGTTCCTTGAATTACCTGCTTGGAAAGTGCTTCCTTTACAATTCTAACTGATCTCTCATCTGCACCATTAGAGGCAGGATGATAGGGTGGGGTCAGTACATGCTTTACACCGTTGAATCTCATGAAGTTTTTAAACTCTGATGATTGGAATGGCGGACCATTGTCAGAAACTACCTCTTCTGGTATTCCATTATGAGGGCCACTACTGCCACCATTTATGAGGGCCTCTGGGCCACCATTTATGAGGGCCTGAGTGTGCCAGTAACAATTCCGTTTACTCTCATACTTATTACCATTGGTAGCGTGACAAGAGGAGGCTCGTGGGTAGATGTAATGATAGTATCAAGCAATAGGGAAGAAATAACGGTAAATACTGTAGGTAAATAATAGACACAATATACGAATACAAAATTTATTTAAACATTAATATGAAATTAGGAGAAAGAATTTATTTGTACCAACAGACAAAATCTAGTATTAGGCCCTCAGGCTCAACATAATCACACCACTACTGGGTGGACATACTCAATAACACTTCCAACCCTACTGGGTGGACATACTCAATAACACACAACTCTTATACTCACTTAGCACCATAAAGACCAGGGCAACTGCCACTACCACCTTCAGTCGTCAGGAGTGATACTCAAGCAACAGCCATGGGGTCCAGCCACCATGGAGTACTTTCCGACGAACTCTGGAGATCCCAGTGGATTAATCCCACCACACAAATAGCCCTACGGAGTTAGACACTCATCCACCAATGATGGGGGCTGGTAGTGGTGTGTGGCTTGGTGATCCGGGGTCACCTCGCAGGCCGAGCGTTAAGGCCAGACGAGCCAGCTATGGGGGCCATAGGTAGTCTGAAGTGTCTGACGGCCGGGTCTCACGAAGGTAACTGATCCTACTGGACCTCGGACATCTCCCCAGACATAGTGGATACAACATCCACGCTACAGACACGGCCTAGGCTGTGTTAGGGACCTATATGGATGAAGGGACGGGCACTCACTAACGGTAGAAATGCCCGCGGCGCCCTCACTCAAAATAGGCCAGGGAGTCCACCTACTTCAATTCCGATGAATTAATTTACTGTACACTCTGACGTTGAAACTGAGACTATAAACTCAGTTTCATTCCCCACTATTATCTTCACTAACAATGCTCTGACTCAGCTATCAAAAGCAAAATTAAATTGATTACAAAGGGTTGGATGGCAACAGGTCCCAACATACAGCGTCTGCTACGAAATCCGTGGATTATATTCAAAGTTCCCTACAAACAAAGACGGGGAAACAGAGAAAACGGGGGACGTTTCCACTGGGGGACTCAGAAGGTTTTGTGGACGTTTGAGCGTAATATGAATCCTTAAGGTTTTCAGGTTAGCCGTTATCACGATCATGACACCATGTTCGGCAAATATTAATCTTAATTCATCAATGGTGCTTGTAGGTTATGTATCCAAGCTACTGGGCCGAATAGCAACCTTGTATATAAGCTACTGTGCTGAGTAGCACCTATGTATATAATTACGTGGCAACACTGCACGTGTTATGTGGCAACATTGCCCCGAGGCTGCCATATGGCAAGGCAGTCTCAGTCTGACTGTGTGAGCCGTGCATGACACACGCTAGTCACCGCTTGTATTTCTCCCATCCCAATAAACGGACTTCAGTGTTACCGGGTGTTTCCCTACCCATCACTGCATTCTTTGGGGAACATTTGTAACCTTCATGGCGCAGTGACTAGGATCTGTGGACTTACAAGTGTGTGAACCATGGACAGTTAGCCGGCGATGTGATGTGCGCGTCGACTCTTAGTGTGTTGTGTTGTGTTTCGTCGCGATGTGCAGTGTTGGGCCGTCACAGTGCTTTTTAGTGACGGTGGTAGTGTTAGTGTCAGTGTATTAGTGTGTCTAGAGCTGAGAGTTGAGCATTGGCCTGTTTTTTAGCAGTACCCACGGAGCACGCAGGCGTACACCCTTCTCGTGCGACATCCCGGAGACACTGACGGTCTTGCCTCCGGGAGCCACCACGCTCCGCTCTCTGAGACACACACACACACACACACACACACACGCACGCACTCACTCACGGACAGAACAGTGGAATCTATGCATTATTTCTGCGCTGTTTATGTCATATATATGTGGTTCGAGCTGTTGAGGCGCCACTTTATATACTGAACAGTGCAGTCCACGCACACACAAAGATGGGCGGTAAGAAGAGACAAGGTCAAGATGGGAGAGACGACTCCCCACCACCTTCCCCTCCATCGGGCGCAGACTCTCATCCTCCACCTCCAGTGACGGACATTGCCACAATTCTGAGGTGGATGGACGGCCGGGACGAGAGACGCAGAGAGATGGAACTTCAGAGGGAGGAGACACGAAGAGAGGAGGAAAAGTTGCGTTTTGAGGCACTATTGGCGACCCTGGCGCTAACCCACCCTCCCTCACTCACAGGTAGCGCTCCAAGGCGCCAGTACACTCCCTCCTCCACCACACCAGCGTCCTCCAGGTACTCTTGCCTCCAAACAAACAGCTCCCAAGGCATCTGTTCAACCCCTACCCGCCCTCTCACCAGACGTCACGTTTCAGCTTTTTCGTGAGTGGAGGCGGCGTTGGACAGATTACTCCACGATGGTGGACCTTGACAGCATGCCTCCAAACAAACAGTTCATCCAACTGCGGATGTGTTTGTCGCTGGAGACCCAGAGAGTTTTGGAGCACACGTTGCAAGTGCCTCCCGATTCTACCTCTTCAGTGATGGATGTGCTCGACCTTTTACAGGAGCATGTTAAGGGTCGGAATAACGAGGCTTTGCGTCGCCGCGCCTTCACCAGCTGCAAGCAGGCAGAGAACGAATCCTTTGACGACTTTTTTGTACGCTTGAAGAGTTTGTCAGAGGAGATCGACGTCTGCAAGGCGCACAGCCAGGAATGTGAGGAAGCCTGGATCAAGCACGGGATCTTGACAGGTGTCAGGCACGAAGAGTTGGTGCAGCGACTCATCCCCCTGGACGCTTCCTCCACACTCCAGGTGGTAGTGACTGAATGTCGGTCGTACGAGGCCACCAAGTCCGCCACCTCTGCCTTATGGGCCCCACCTGCTGTGAGAGCTATCTCACAATACAAGAAGGATAAGAAGGCGGGCAACAACGTGAAGGCTGCCGCACGTTCTTCCACGCCTCCGCCTAGTGCTTCCTGTGGCAGCTGTGGAAAGCAGCATGGCCCCAAGACTTGCCAGGCCACCGACGCCCTGTGTCGTGGATGTGACTGTAAGGGCCACTGGTCTAACACAGACAGGTGCCCTGCACGAGGCCACAAGTGTCAGGCCTGCGATCGCTATGGACACTACGACAAGTGCTGCCGCCAACCCAAGCCCAAAAGCCCGAGACGAGGAGGAAAGCAGCGCACTTCCCTCGGGGTGGTTCGCACACAGCCCCCTTCAGATGACCCACGCAGCCCCAAGCAGCAGCTGAGTCACATCAGAAGGGTGGAATCGACCACACGCCCCAGGGCTACCCCTTCCCCCACCATCCGCGTCGCCGTCACACACGGTGATGTGTCGGGTCACATCGAGGTGATACCGGACACCGGTGCTGATACTACGGTGATTGGGTTGAAGCACCTCCAGAAACTGGGCCTCACCAAACGCGACCTGGGACCACTGCCGCAGCTGCTGTACTACAATGCTGACGGTTCCCAGATGCCAGATGCTGTGGGCTCCTTTCAAGCGGAGATCACTTATGGCGACAGGTCGTGTCACAGATGGATCGACGTGCAGCCTACTCTCGCTACACCCTTGTTGTCGTGGGAGCACTGCAAGGAGTTAGGCGTGGTGCCCAGAGACTTTCCTGAGCAGATCCCAGCTGCTCGGTACACCGCCAGCAGGGTGCGTGAATCACCAAGCAACGTGCCTGGCGCTGCCGCACAGAGCGGCCCAGAACCCATGTCCACTCCCGCTCCGCCTCCACCCAAGTCACGGCTGCTTCCTCTTCACAGCGAGACGTCTCCTTCAGCCGCAAGGGCCTACTTCCTGAAGGAGTACTCGGATGTGCTGGTGACGAAGGAGGCCCTACGGACCGCACCACTGAAGGCTATGGCGGGTCCACCTATGAGGACACACCTGCGGGAAGATGCACAGCCGTTTGTCATAAACACTCCCGGGTTGATCCCTCTCGCCTTCAGGGATTCAGTCACGAAGGAACTGGATTCCATAGTGGCTCAGGGTGTCATCGTACCCGTTGGTGACGACCCATCCCCTTGGTGCCACCCTCTAGTCGCTGTGGCTAAGACTAACGGTGGAGTGCGGATTACTACCGACTTGTCTAAGCTTAACAGCCAGGTGTCCCGTCCCGCCCACCCTTCACCTACACCTTTTGCAGCTATACGGAGTGTGGATCTGAAGGTACGGCACTTCTCGACGATGGACGCCCTCTGTGGTTACTGGCAGATCCCACTGAAGAAGGAGGATCAGCCACTGACCACTTTCATCACGCCTTACGGACGCTTCCGCTACTGCCGTGGCCCTATGGGATTCGCTGCTACAGGGGACGCCTTCTGTCTCCTTGGTGACATGGCACTTCAAGGCGTGACCAACTGCGTGAAGGTAGTGGATGACGTCCTCCTCTACGATGAGGACTACCTGACGCATCTTCGCCGCATCGACGAGGTACTGACCAGGTGTAGGACGCACGGCATCACTCTGAATGTCGAGAAGTTCGTCTTGGCCGCACCTGCAGTGTCCTTCTGAGGCTACTGACGCTCAAGGGATGGCATTGCTGCAGACCCGGAGAAAGTTCGTGCCATAGCGGACTTTGCAAAACCTGCCAACCTTACGGATCTCAGGTCTTTCATGGGCCTGGTGAACCAGCTGGCAGAATTTTCTCCTGACGTCTCCGCCGCTGCCGGGCCTCTCCGCCCCCTCATAAGCCCCAAGAGGACTTTCACGTGGACCCCTGACCACGACCTCGCCTTTCATAAGGTGAAGGAGGCCCTGTCAAGTCCACATATCCTCGCTACTTTCGACCCAGCGCTCCCCACCGTCCTCCAGACAGACGCCTCGCGCCTGTACGGGGTTGGTTACGCCCTTCTCCAGGATCACGGTGGAGGAAAGTACCAGCTCGTACAGTGTGGCTCTCGCTTCCTCACCGATGCTGAATCTCGCTACGCTACCATCGAGCTGGAGCTGTTGGCAGTGGTATGGGCCTTATCGAAGTGCAAGTTTTACCTGATTGGCCTACAGCACTTCGACCTCATCACAGACCACAGGCCCTTGGTCCCCATTCTTAATCACTATTCGCTGGATGCCATCGAGAATCCCCGCCTCCAGCGCCTGAAGGAGAAGATTTTGGCCTTCGTCTTCACCGCGGCTTGGCGCACAGGTAAGGAGTTGTGCATCCCAGATGCCCTCTCCCGCTCCCCAGTCAGCCGCCCTACACCTGAAGACGAGATGCTCAGCACCGAGGCTGGTTTCTCCGTCAGCAAAATCGTCACTTTGCAGGCCGTACAGTCCCTCGCCAGCACCCAGGCCTCAGTGTCGCCACCCGACAGCGATCTGGCCCTTGAGGAACTACGGACCGCGGTATGCGACGACCCCTCCTACACTCAGCTCTTGGAGAGTGTGAGGACTGGGTTCCCTCGCGACCGTTTTGACCTCCACAACGCCCTACGCCCGTATTGGAAGATACGTGAGGACCTCTACGCAGATGGGGACCTCGTCCTGTACGGTGCCCGTGTGGTCATCCCTGCAGCTCTCCGTCGTCGCGTTCTGGCCCGCTTACACGACAGCCATTGTGGAGCAGAGGCCACCAAGCCCGGCGCAAGGCAGGCTGTGTACTGGCCCGGCATTGACGCAGATATCGTCAATACGGTCCGTGCCTGTGAGCCGTGCCAGATCATGCAGCCCAGTCAACAGCAGGAGCCTCTCTTGTGCGACGACGAACCCACCAGGCCCTTCGAGTCCGTGTCGGCTGATTTCTTCAGCACAGCTGGGAAACATTTCCTAGTTGTCGCCGACCGACTCTCTGACTGGCCTGTGGTGGTAATCTGTGGCTCGGACACGACGTCCGCGGCCACCATTCGCCACTTCCGGCACCTCTTTCGTGACCTGGGCGTCCCCGTACATCTGCGGACGGACGGTGGGCCACAGTTCACCAGCCGGGACTTCACAGGATTCCTGGAGCGTTGGGGAGTCCGCCACATCGTGTCAACACCCCACTACCCACAGTCAAACGGCCATGCTGAGGCTGCGGTCAAGACAGTCAAGCACCTCATCCTCAAGGTGGCCCCTTCAGGCAACATAGACTGTGAGGCGTTTGACAAAGGACTCCTGGAGTTACGTAATACTCCCACCCACACAGGACGCTCCCCTGCCCAGATCCTGTATGGTCACCCTCTCCACTCTTGCGTTTCTGCACACGCCAAGGCCTTTGCGAAGGAGTGGCAGACCAGAGCCGAGAGCTGCGACCGCCGCACCGCTTCACGTGCCCAGGACGCCAAGGCTCGGTATGACGACCGTGCCCGCCCTCTTCAGCCGCTGGAGATTGGTGCCCTGGTGCCCTTGTCCGTGTCCAGGACCCGACGACGACACGTTGGGACAAGGTGGGCGTAGTGATGGGCGTCGGCCGGTCGCGGGACTACAAGGTCAGGATGCCGAGCGGCCGAGTCTGGTGGAGGAACCGCCGCTTCCTCCGGCCAGTCCCACCCCCTGCAACTGGCCCCCTGACCGAGGACGAGTCCCCTACACCTCACGAGGATCCGTCCCACAGTGCACCTCGATGCTCGGAGCGACTTAGGACTAAAAAGTCCGCTCAAGACAAAGACTATGAGCGTGAGGGGGGAGGGAGATGTAGGTTATGTATCTAAGCTACTGTGCCGAGTAGCAACCTTGTATATAAGCTACTGTGCCGAGTAGCACCTATGTATATAATTACGTGGCACCACTGCACGTGTTATGTGGTAACATTGCCCCGAGGCTGCCATATGGCAAGGCAGTCTCAGTCTGACTGTGTGAGCCGTGCATGGCACACGTTAGTCACCGCTTGTATTTCTCCCATCCGAATAAACGGACTTCAGTGTTACCCGGTGTTTCCCTACCCATCACTGCATTCTTCGGGGAACACTTGTAACCTTCAGTGCTACCAGCATTAGTACTGTACATGTGCTTAACATCAATCCACTTTGAATGACTATCAATTAATACAAGAAATTTGTCTGTTCCCTTATCACAGAAGTCAATGTGTACTCTTTGGAAGGGAAGGATAGGCCATTTCCAGGTTTTCAAAGGTGTGCTGGGTGGCATACTCCTAACATTCTGACAAACAGAGCACTCACGTACCATCATTTCTATTTCACCATCCAGTTTAGGCCATCACACAAAACTTCTGGCCAGTGCTTTCATAGCACATATGCCTGGATGTTCAAAATGCAGTTCATTCAAAATTTGCCCTCTAAACACTGGAATTTACACTCATGCCCCACAATACACATCCCTGTTCTACTGATAATTGACATTTTAAATGATACGGTTGAAAGTCTAAGGATGGACAAATCTCTGGCCATCCATTTAGTGTATATTCCAGGACTCTTCCTAATACAACATCTTTCCTAGTTTCATGAGCAATCATTCTGGAGGTGACTGGAAAAGCTTCTGCTAACATGGTTACAGCATAAACCTTTGGCTCTACTCCATCATTTGATCCACTACATGGCAACCGGGACAAAGCATCTCCATTGGAATGATCATCTGAACGTCTGTACTGTATCTCATAGTCATATGCCGACAATATCAAAGCCCATCTTTGCATTCTTGCTGCAGCAAGTGTAGGAACAGGTGATTTAGGACCCAAAATTGCCAAGAGAGGCTTGTGATCAGTTATTAAGACAAAATTGCTTCCATATAAACACTGATGAAATTCCTTTACTCCATAATTTTTCTCACTTTGGATAAAAGTTCTCGAGGCATATGCAATGGGTCTTTCTTCCCCGTTATCCATTATGTGACTTATGACAGCACCTAATCCATAGCCCGATGCATCACAAGCAAGCTTTAGTGTTCTACTGGTATCATAGTGGACCAAAACATCAGTACTAGACAGAGCAGCTTTACAATCTTCAAATGACTTCTGAGTTGCACTATTCCATTTCCATGGAATCCCTTTCTTTAACAGTTCAGGCAGAGGGGCTAAAACTGATGAACGTCCACCCAAGAACCTTGAATAATACTGGATCATACCCAGGAAAGCTTTCAATTCACTGACATTTTTTGGATCAGGAAAATTTACTATGGCTCTTACTTTATCTTCTACAGGTCTCAGCCCTTCTGCATTCACTTTGTAGTCAAGATAAGTTGCTTCTTTAGCTAGGACTCAACATTTTCTCTTGTTGAGCCTAACATTGTGTGCTAACAATCTTTCAAATACTGTGGCTTGGGTTTTGACATGATTTTGGAAGTCCATGTCAACAAGAAGGACATCATCCTGAAAACATAACACATTGGGAAGACCTGTACTGCGCACATCATTATCATTCCTAAAAACCCCATTTAATTCATATTACGCTATATAACATTCAAATCCACGGCGCTTGTAGAACCTCAGAAAACGGGAAACATTGATAAAGGATAACTCACCTACTCAATGTTACTAGACCATGTGTTGTATTGTATCCAGGTACAGTTGTATCATATTAATTGTATGTATTCATAGCATTAAGGAGAACTCAGGGTATCCATAAGATGAATGTTAAAGTCCAGTTGAGCCGGACTAGTGTACTGTAGGACTAAGTGTGGATCAGGGTTTGAAGGTCATACTATTTACGTCTGTGAACGTGTAGCGAACATAACTTCCACAGATATCATATGAAAATACATGAGAACAATGATCTGGAAAAAGGATAAATGTATCAGAACTATGTGAGGTGTTGGAAGTGATCCAGAAACTATGCTTGAAAGGAAATATCTTGTATGCGTCGGTATGAACTTAATACACCTCGTATCCTCACGTGACATATGCCCACGACAGGTACAGTGATCAGAGAATCTTATGTCTGTATTCAAATAGTGCAATGTGTGAGAGGAGGATCCCTCATTTCCAGTTTTAAGTGAAGTTGACACACCCCCGCCATGAACATTCAGCCTTTGTTTCAAGGCGCGTCATGTACCCGCCTTGGGTACCACGTTGATATTATAACCCCATGAATTTACCTACGAACTAGCAAACCAAGACCTTACCTTAGTGTGTAATTTAGTATTAAAATATGTGTTTATATGGCATGAGTGACAATATACCGAAAAGTGTTCAGGTGAGAACCATAAGAAACAAAAGTGAAAATTAAAGATTGGAAACTGTAGGCCTACGTGATGAGGAGCGGCCGGGCAATGCCCTCAGTATTCCCCGTTCTACCGTCACCTCAGGTCAGTGTCCTAGCGGGCTATATCCCGCCCTATAATTAGGGTTTATATATAGAAGTTATTACAGTTTAAAGCATCGCCGGATATATAAGTGTAATAGGAATGTGTTAGGGGGAGATAACCGCCCGTCAGGCATTATTTCTGAGTATTCCCCGTTCTACCGTCACCTCAGGTTCCATGCTGTCGGAGTGCCTTGCCGTCCGGCCGCCATTATCCCTTTGAGCGTCACAACAGGTGGTGACTACTCCCCGCTATGCCAATCCACTGTGAACCTGTGGATTTCCAGCACACCACTCCAAATGAATAGTCACAAATAAGGAGACCGTGAGAAACTATGCGGTCGTCACTTGGAGCGACCTATAATACCAGGCGTAGAAATAGTGCTGGTATGTCTCTAGGTGAAGCCCTCATCTTTACCCACCGAGGGCGGTGTGCGAACTAGGTGCCTGTTGTGTATACCTAAAAGTCACAAGGAGTCCTATACTTGCAGGTATGGAGTGTAACATGTGTGTTGAGATGGTGCTACTATGTATGATAACCGACGGTGCTATATTCCATACAGGTGGAGCAGTCTGATGTGTTAAGGGATAGTGTAAGAAGGAATGACCGAGGTAAGGTGGTTACAGATTGTTATGCAATAAGTAGGTGGATGACACGCCATCAATGTAAGAGTCTAGGGCCAATCTGGGTAACCACATTTTCGTTGTTCTTCTGAGGAAGGCCAAGTCATGTATATGTTTTTTACCAGTATGTTTTATAAGGAATAAATCAATTAAGACATGTTATGGTTTCACCCTTCTTTACCCTTATCGATCTAGTCAATGGAAAACCTAACCCAATGCCTAGTCCACTCTGCACGCTACCTAAGGAGCTACATGCTCTCCAGAGGGGGTCTGGTGGCAGCGACCCTTAGAAATTAAGATTAGAGTTAAGTTATCCCCTTAGACTTAGTGACCCCAGAATCGGGCAGTATACCCGGACCGGACCATCCACGACTGACATCGTCGACAACAACTCACGAGCCTTTTCGGTTTATCAAGCATTAGTTTGCCCTCCCCACTGGTGGTGTGAGTGACCCACACTCCAGCTGGAGAGCAGCTATAGCGCGATATTCCCGACGTGGTTTAAGCTCTTTTCCTTCTACTGCTATTTTTCCTTTTTCGCTCTGGCTTAGGGAACTGCACCCTCAAAAAGTGTATTCGTCTTGCGGTCCCCCCTGTAACTGTTCACCTCCCTCCCAGGAGATTGTGAACACGAAAGGGGGTTGGAGCAAAACCCATCCCAGCCGAGTCTTTCCAGGAAAACCGTGATCGTGCGGTTCCACCTGGAAAGAGGGTAGCAATCCTTATCCTTCCCCAATAGGCACACTTAGCTCACGTCTATAAGTGAGCAGTCACATACACTAGGAAGTAGGCTTCCCCAACGGGGCTCCGGAAGAGAAGCTCAGGAACCACTCTATGACCACCAACCGGTGGGGAGTGCTGAAATGCCTCTGCTACTTACTCAACCGGAATAGGTAGGATTTAAAAAAAAAAAAAAAAAAAAAAAAAAAAAAAAAAAAACCGGTTATGGAGCGCGTACGCCCTCCTAACTGCGACCCCCGCCTGAACCGCCAGCCTGACGACCCGAACTACGACAGGCTCCGCACAGAGAAAGCGGACCAGTTACGCGCCTTCAATGAAGCCCTGAAAAGCAGGAACACTGCCACAACCTCCAACAACTCCACCACCACTGCTACCGCCACTGAGGACGACAACTGGACGAAGGTAGAAAATAAAAAACGCCGACGTCCTTCTTCGGGAAACGAATGCCGTCAAGCAGCCCAAAAGTCACCCATCACCACCACCAGCTCACCTCCAACGACACTGCCAAAATTCCGGATCACGAAAACGGACACAAAAACGACATATGCCGCCATCAGAGAGATGGAAAAGCAAAATCCACTGGCCAAGATCTCAGTGCGGCCCAACGTAAAGGGGGAGACGATTATTCACCCCAAAGACAAGGACTCCGCCACCACCCTCGACACTTACTTGCAAAACACCACCACCGTTGCATCAACCAAGCTGGACCCCGCCCAGAAACTGATGAAGTCGGTAGTCCTCCGGTACCCAAAGGAACTACCCCTCGAACCCCTGGAGAACCACCCGAAGATCTTAAAAGCCGAGAGATGCTCTCCCCTGTCCGACAAGACGGCCACCACAAAGCAAGTGCTCATAACGCACTACGGTTCAGCCCCCAGCACCATAGACCTCAAAACCTGGGGGATATACGAAGTGAGGCCCTTCGTCCCAGAGCCCCTGCGGTGCTTCAGATGCCAGAAATACGGGCACCATCAGACAAGGTGCACGTACAAAGAAATCAGCGCAGTCTGCGCACAGAAGCACGGCACACACTCCTGCCTCACCAAGCTGAAAAATGGAGAAAAAATTGCCCCCAAGTGTGCCAACTGTGGGGGCAAACACCACGCCTGAAACCCTGGATGCTCCGAGAGGACAAGGAGGGTCCAGGCAAACCGGCCAGCTGCAAGACCGGCCCCCACCGCCTGCACACCAGCCCCACCAAGTACCTTCGTGTGGGGAAACCAAAGGCCAAGACAACAAAGCCAACCTCCTCAGCCGGTCAACACCCAAAGTGCAGCCCAGTTTCCTGGCCTCACTACGGCCACACCTCAGCCACCCAAGCAGCAGACAACGACAACCACGAGAAAGACAAAAGAAGCACACACCAAGGCACCAGAAGGAATGTTACACGTATCAGACCTAGCCAAGGTACTGACAACCTTCGCGGAGAGCCAAACCGGACTACTGGGCCACAAGATCCAACCCACACAGCTCCAAATAATCATGGGGAGCGTCCTCGGGCAAGTCGCCACAGCTCCAGCCACCTCAGTGGAGGAAGCCACGCCGGTCCTCACACGAGTGACAGCCGAGGTACACTCTACACCGAAGAAGGCCACCAGAGAACCCAAGAAACCGACAGCTCCCAGAAAGAAATTGGTCGTTTCAACTCCCCTGAACCGAACCACGGCCCAGAAGGGAAAAATCACAGAACACGAAGATATGAACCTGATCCAGTTGGAATCGAACTTGGACATCTCCATCGAGGACCACCAGAAGTCCCCGATGAAACAGTGGTGGAAAACATCAGCACCCTGAACATCCTAACATGGAATGCTCAGGGCATCAAAAACAAGAAACACCTCCTACAAGAAGCAGCAGCTAAGGACAAGCTTGACATCATACTGCTACAAGAAACACTTCTACAAGAACACCACTGTTTCAAATTCAGTGGTTACAAGACATACAGGAGGCATTTCACGCAGGCGTCAACAAGAGGATGTATAATCTTGGTCAATGGTCAAGTCAAGCATACCCTCCTCCGAGGTCACGCAGCAATTTCCATGTGGGGAAAACATCGAGACACAGGCCGTCAAAGTAACCCTCCAAGAACGGGAATTAACTGTTCACAACATCTACAAGAACCCAAGGGGCTCACTGGAGGTGACTCAATTATTTGCTTCGGCCGCTGACCACGCCACACTCATAGGAGGGGATTTCAACGAACATCATCCCTTCCTAATCTCGGCAAGCCCCACAAATGAAGACGGCCTACACCTATACACCACCTTTCAAGATACACCCGAGATCTGCCTCCTGAACACCGGAGAGGCCACCCACACTAGGGGAGGAAGGCTAGATCTAACCTTCGTCTCCAGTGCACTGCAGCCTTCGGCCTCCTGGCAGCTACACCCTACGCTGACCAGCGACCACTTCGCCACCCTATCAACGCTGAAGGTGAACAAACTCCCCACTCCACCCCCCCCCCCCACCCCGAGATGGAGATACAATACCCAAAAGGCAGACTGGGGACTCTTTAAGAAACACCTGGCTAAGTGGCGCGAAAAATCACAGCCGGCCGGCGCAGCACCCGTGGACGAGACAACCCTCCACCAACAATTGGTCGAGGCGTTTCACCAAGCGGCAGAAGAGGCTATCCCAAAAACAAAACCCACATCAAGACAGTACAATGATTACTGGTACTACTGTCCCAGGGTGAAAGAACTCAACCACAGAGTGAACATGGCCCGAAGAAACTACAGGAGACATCCCACGGAAACAAACAGACATCTCCTTCAAGTCATAGTTAAGGATACCAGGGAAGAGAAGGAAGAAAAAAAAAAACGTAAGCTGGCTCAAGTGGGTGCTCCGAACTGAACGAGCACACCTCCCTTGGCAAGATGTGGGCCCAGATCCGAAGGGCATCTGGGAAGGCAACACCACCACCACCAACCCATCCAAACCCAGAAGAGGAAGCCGAGATACTTGCAAAACTGTTCTCTGACCGAGCAGCAACGAAAAACCTCCCGAGACAGGCGGAGGAGACACAACGGCGTCTGCGACAGGTCAGACTGCAGATGATCGAAGAGGCCTGCAACAGTGAAGATGACACCGACAGACCTTTCAACCAGCAAGAACTCCAGAAGTCGCTAAAACGAAGCAAGGACACAGCACCAGGGGCCGACAGGATAACCTACTCCATGCTTTCCCATGCCGGTACAGCCGGACACGAGGCTCTGCTACAAGCCATCAATGCTTCGTGGACATCACAAAGACTCCCACCGGAATGGAAGAAGGCAAATATACAGCCCATTCCGAAGCCCAGAGAACCAGACAAACTGAGGCCCATCTCCCTTCTCAGCTGCATAGCGAAGACGGGAGAAAGAATGGCTCTCAACCGACTCAAGTGGAAAGTAGGCAGCCCACACCCTCACATCTTTGCTTACACCGAGAACACCGGCACAGGCAACAACATCGCCGAGATACTCAGCACAGTGGACTACAAACCAGCTCTGGTGGTCTTCCTCGACCTGGAGAAGGCCTTCGAACTAGCAAATCCACTGGCCATTACAACGACGCTCGCTGAAAAAGGCGTCAAAGGAAGGTTGCTGGGGTGGATCCAGAACTACCTCATACAGAGAGAAGCAAGAATATGCATTCAGGGAGAAACCTCAAGCTACAGGGTCCATGAAAACGGAACCCCACAAGGAGGCATCCTCAGTCCAATGCTGTTCAATGTCCTGATGGAAAATCTAGTCAAACTTCCTTTCAGACAAACAGCCAAGCTCCTATGCTATGCAGACGACTTACAGCTTATAGTAAGAGGGTCAAACAGACTAGCCAACATGCAACACGCACTCCAACTTATAGAAGAGGAGTGCAACAGACTTGGACTCAAGATAAATCCAGCCAAGTCGAAGGCAATGACCATCTGCACAGACACACCAGACAAGATGCTCTCCATACAAAACACGCCGGTAGTCTGGACCAACACCCACAAGTGTCTTGGAATCTGATCTGACCAGAAACTCACCTTCAATCAGCAACTCGAGTATCTCAGGCACAGGACGAAGAGCAGACACAATATAATGAGGTCGCTCACCAGCACAACCGCAGGAGCAAACCTTCATGTGCTCAAAGCCTACTACACGGCCGTAATCAGATCGCTGGTAGATTACAGTGCTCCAGCACTCATTGGACTGAGAGAAGACCAAATAGCCAAGCTAGAAGTCATCCAAAATAATGCTCTCAGGACCATGCTCGGAGCACCCATGTGAACCAGAATTTGCAATTTGCAAATGGAAACCGAACTACCACCCCTGGCAGTACGAGTCAAGCAGGTGACAGCCGGTCTCCTCGCCAAAATCTGTAGATCAGATAAGCCCACAGTTGCCAAAATTCGAATCAGTGCCTCCCTCCACCTCGACCACAGAGTGCGAGGGGCCACCTGGTCGCACGAGGCAAGCGAGGTCATCCGACACCTGCAAGCAGAAACACTCGTCAAGAACAACCAAGGCACACGAGACAATGGTTACGTTGTTCCTCCACCATGGAGCCCTCCACCAGCCACATTCAAAATTACCGACCTAGGCGATAGTAAGGCCAACCACCAGAAGGAGAACCTCAAAAAAATAACTCTCGAAGCCATAGCCACCGAGACACCGGCTGATGCAGCATCATACTTCACAGACGGCTCGGTGGACCCAAAACATCATAGATCCGGAGCGGCCTTCTACACCCAAGGTCAGACCCTCCGATGGAGACTTTCCAATGACTGCTCCACCCTACAAACAGAGCTGGTAGCAATCTCAAGGGCCCTACAGCACGCTGCAACACAACACAACAAGTCCATCATAATTCACACGGACTCGAAATTGGCCATGCAGGCGCTGCAACACAGTCAACCAAGAGACAACGTCCACATCATTACCTCGATCCTCGCACAGCTACAGGAGTTCCAAAGCCAAAACCGCCCAGTCGTCTTACACTGGATTCCCAGTCATGTAGGGATCGGAGGAAACGACGTGGCAGACGAAGCAGCCAAGGCAGCTACACGTTCTAGTAGCGTACACATCCAAGTTCCAGCAAGCGTGCAACAGATTAAGAATCATCTCAGAAAGACTAGCAAGCTCCACATCAAAAAGAGCTTCCTTCAAGCATTCAACGCTGGTTCCCAATCAGCCAAATGGTACCTGGCGGCTACAAAAGGGGAACCACCTTTCGCTGACAAGAAAACTCCAAGACAAACCCAATGTCGCGATCCCACTACTCTTTATACTTGGGGAGTGAATCCTACCCCAAGTTATTATCAAATAAAGGAACAAATAGGGAACACGGCAATAATTATCCTCACCAAAAACCTACTCAACTAAATGTACTTGAATAAGTAAGAACAGTTGAAATAAGTGAATCACAAAAGGGAAGATAATTAATTAATTCAATTTATGTTCTAAAGGGAGTAATGATTAGCAAACATGAATTTAAGGGAATAAGTAATTGTATAATAAAATAAGGGTGATGCCGGAAGGGCGAAAATATATCGTAAGGAGTTAGACCAAACAAATATTACTTAACATTACTATATTACACAGACATACGAAATATATATATATACAACAATCACTACAAAATGATTATTTCCTACCAAACAGGAGATTCCTTACCACCAGGATCCCTTCCTAGGCCTAACTAAACGTGTCACTAATACCTGATACCCCTAGGGCATTGCAGAAGACTGGATAAAGCACTAGACAAGGGTCTAGGCTAGAGAACGAATGGACACGTCTACCCTATGCCACGGTTTTTCTCTACTGGGGAAGGGTGCCCACGCGGGGAGGAGAGCGTTTCATATCACGTGATTCAGGACATTTGCTGGATATTTTATATAATTAATTAATATTACTCTTGAGTTGACTTAACAGAGTAAGACAATGATGCATATAAATAACATACATAAATATACAATTAACCTAAGTAACTAAGAACAATAATAATATAATAAGTACAATTAAGAATTTATTAATAGCTTGTATGAAATGTAGGTGTGAACATATGCCTCACGCTATGCGAGTTCCCGAGCGCCACAGGCACGTGACACCCAAGTCAGCCTTCATCGACTACGACTAGGGTACAAGTGCTCCTGGCAGATGATCGGAAATGACGTCATGGAATGCACCTACTGTCAGGAGCCAGCAGCCAACCCACTTGAACACTATCTCCTCGACTGCGAGGTCACACAAAGCCTCCGAAACAGAACTCAAATCTCCCAAGAAACACACACAACACCAGCGGCCACTCTAACCCGAAAGGCCCAAACAGACCACATTCACCACCTATACCGGGTCATCACACGATACCCACCACCCAGATAGCTTAGAAAGTATCCTCTCCCAGCAAGTGCGGACCCCAGTTCGGGGGGCGCGCCACTCCGAAACTGACCACATCCAAGAGTGGGGGTTGGTGGTAAGCGTCCACTGATCGGGGGTCCGCTCACACTTGCAACCTGCAGTATCCTTCCAATCTGCACGTGGGACCCCCTCCAATTCCAATTCGGTCTGGCTGCTCCTGGAGCTCCAGCCGGAACCAACAAACGGGCCGCCTATAGGCAAAGGCCCGTGTCGGACTACGTTCCCACAATCTCAACAACAACGTGAAGGCCATTCTACTCAATGTTCTCAAACAGACAAGACCTCCTCTCTAAAAGCTGCTCACCACACAGCAACTCTTTAGCACTGCACTGTACATATAATATATATATATATATATATATATATATATATATATATATATATATATATATATATATATATATATATATATATATATATATATATATGCAAGTAAATCACTGTAGGTGCGCGTGATCTAGGTATATGCTGATAACCACAAGGAAAGAAGAAAACACGAAGTTCCCAAGTGCTTTCGTGTAATTCACATCTTCAGGGGTGACCCCTGAAGATGTGAATTACACGAAAGCGCTTGGGAACTTCGTGTTTTCTTCTTTCCTTGTGGTTATCAGCATATATATATATATATATATATATATATATATATATATATATATATATATATATATATATATATATATATATATATATATATATATAAAATGCTCCTGTTTTCTTGCTTGCAGGTGAGAGATAGGGCATATCGAGCTATGAAACTATCTCCTCCTTTTACCCTCACCTCTTTCATTACTTCTTGGAATCGTTGTAAGGCTATTCTTCGAAGGGCCAAGCGGAATTTAAAAAAAGAAAGACCGCTGTCCTGACTAATTCTTATTCTAGTAAATCCTTCTGGTCCTTAACCAAAATTATCTGTAACAACTTCTGCTCTCCTTCTTTTCCTCCTCTCTTCCGACCCGATAACTCTATAGCCAACTCTCCCCCTGACAAAGCCAATCTCTTTGGCACCTTATTCTCCTCTAATTCCTCTTCAGACGATTCCCACTCTATCATTCCTACCCCTGCACCTCCTACTGAACCTATGCACTTTCCTATAATCTCCACTCGCAGGTTTGCCGGTGTGTTATCCTGGTTGGATGTGAGTATGGCGCATGTACCGGACGGAATACCCCCTCATGTTCTGAGGGAGTGTGCTGAAGCTCTGCCCCTGTGCTTGCTCGCCTCTTTCGCCTCTGCCTCAAAGCCCAAACTTTTCCTTCTTCTTGGAAGCATACATTGCTTCAGCCCATCCCGAAGAAGGGTGACCATTCTAATCCCTCTAACTATCGCCCCATTGCCTTAACTTCATCCCTCTCTAAGATTTTCGAAACTATCTTGAACACTCATTTTCTCCGTCACCTTGAACGCCTTTCTCTTTTGTCGGATCACCAGTATGGCTTTCGGCAGGCGAGATCTACTGGTGATCTGCTCTCCTACTGCACCCATCTTTGGACATCCTCTCTTAGGGATTATGGGGAAACTTTCGTCGTGGCCCTCGACATCTCCAAAGCATTTGACAAGGTATGGCACAAGTCTTTGCTATCTAAACTTCCCTCTTTTGGTTTCTCTCCCCACTGTGTTTCTAATCTGTAGCTTCCTTAAGCCGATCCATGGCAGTTGTTGTAGAGGGATCGATCTCTCACTCTTTCTCTGCCAATAGTGGTGTCCCACAAGGTTCTGTTCTTTCACCTACTCTCTTCCTTCTTTTTATCAATGATTTACTTCACACTACAACTAATTCTATCCATGCTTACGCTGATGATTCTACTCTTCACTCTTCTTCACATTTTCCCCAGCCTCCTAACTCTCGAACTAGATCTGAATGGGGAGGTACAAACTTGGTTAAGTTCAATCGTAATAAAACTCAATATTTACCAACTACACTTGTTATATATGTGTATACTTATATGCAGCCCTTATTGATTATATATACATTATATATTATGTTACTTCTTATCAAAGTTAGAATGTGTTTAGGCCTGTGTAATCACGAATGTGTGAGGCACGTGGTACATAAGAACAACAAGAAACGCTGGGAGTACGACTCAGCATGTGGCTTCTCATTCTCCCATTAAATCATGTAAGATACTGCAACACTTTGTAAATTTGACGATCTCCCACCAATTACATTTCAGGACGCTATCATCCTGCCAAATTCTGAAATAAATAAGTTAGGCCTCACCATTTCCTCCAATATGTCCTGGAAATCACACATCCTTATTGTAGCTAAAGCTGCCTCCCGAAAGTTGGGAATGCTGTACAGATGCCGTAGCTACTTCACTCCTGAGCAGTTGCTCCAAGTATATAAGGGATTCATTCATCCTAACTTGGAGTACTGCTCTCATATCTGGGGTGGCTCTTCTGTCCAACTGTTAGATAGGGTGTAATCAAAGGAATTTCGTCTTATTAACTCTCCTCCTTTAGTCGACAATCTCTCTTCCCTTTCTCTTTTCCACAATGTTGCTTCACTCTCTCTCTTTTACAGGTACTTTAACGGGGAATGTTCGGTGGATTTGGCATCCTGTGTACCGCCAGCAAGGCTGTGGGCTCATAGCACACGTCTTGCCCGCGGTGCCAACCGTTTCTCTGTGGATGTCGGTCACACGAGAATAACCCGTTATAGTACCTTGTAGCGTACTGTATGTGGCCAGTTGTCAATTCTCTTTAGTTGTCTATTATCTCTTTGTATGGGCACACAAACGTACGTACTTGTAGATATCTTCTCTCAGGAATGAGGTTGGATAGAAACTCACGATTCGCTTTCTGTATATATATATTGTTGTACAGCGCACTGCTTAGGAGTAACTAGGTGAGGAGCTGTAAGAGATGTTGGTGGTCCAGTAGCCGAGTGTAGAGTGTTCTCCCTGCAGTTGTTGTTGTTGAGATTGTCGGACCGTAGTCCGACACGGGCCTTTGCCTATAGGCTGCCCGTTTGGTGGTTCCGGCTGGAGCTCCAGGAGCAGCCAGACCGGATTGGGATTGGAGGTGGTCCCACCTGCAAATTGGAAGGATACTGCAGGTTGCAAGTGTGAGCGGACCCCCGATCAGTGGACGCTTACCACCAACCCCCACTCTTGGATGTGGTCAGTTTCGGAGTGGCGCGCCCCCCGAACTGGGGTCCGCACTTGCTGGGAGAGAATACTTTCTAAGCTATCTGGGTGGTGGGTATCGTGTGATGACCCGGAGTAGGTGGTGAATGTGGTCTGTATGGGCCTTTCGGGTTAGAGTGGCCGCTGGTGTTGTGTGTGTTTCTTGGGAGGTTTGAGTTCTGTTTCCGAGGCTTTGTGTGACCTCGCAGTCGAGGAGATAGTGTTCAAGTGGGTTGGCTGCTGGCTCCTGACAGTAGGTGCATTCCATGACGTCATTTCCGATCATCTGCCAGGAGCACTTGTACCCTAGTCGTAGTCGATGAAGGCTGACTTGGGTTTGTCTTGGAGTATTCTTGTCAGCGAAAGGTGGTTCCCCTTTTGTAGCCGCCAGGTACCATTTGGCTGATTGGGAACCAGCGTTGAATGCGTGAAGGAAGCTCTTTTTGATGTGGAACTTGCCAGTCTTTCTGAGGTGATTCTTGATCTGTTGCACACTTGCTGGAACTTGGATGTGTACGCTACTAGAACGTGTAGCTGCCTTGGCTGCTTCGTCTGCCACGTCGTTTCCTCCGATCCCTACATGACTGGGAATCCAGTGTAAGACGACTGGGCGGTTTTGGCTTTGGAACTCCTGTAGCTGTGCGAGGATCGAGGTAATGATGTGGACGTTGTCTCTTGGTTGACTGTGTTGCAGCGCCTGCATGGCCAATTTCGAGTCCGTGTGAATTATGATGGACCTGTTGTGTTGTGTTGCAGCGTGTTGTAGGGCCTTTGAAATTGCTACCAGCTCTGTTTGTAGGGTGGAGCAGTCATTGGAAAGTCTCCATCGGAGGGTCTGACCTTGGGTGTAGAAGGCCGCTCCGGATCTATGATGTTTTGGGTCCACCGAGCCGTCTGTGAAGTATGATGCTGCATCAGCCGGTGTCTCGGTGGCTATGGCTTCGAGAGTTATTTTTTTGAGGTCCTCCTTCTGGAGCTTCGCTTTACTATCGCCTAGGTCAGTAATTTTGAATGTGGCTGGTGGAGGGCTCCATGGTGGAGGAACAGCGTAACCATTGTCTCGTGTGTCTTGGTTGTTCTTGACAAGTGTTTCTGCTTGCAGTTGTCGGATGACCTCACTTGCCTCGTGCGACCAGGTGGCCCCTCGCACTCTGTGGTCGAGGTGGAGGGAGGCACTGATTCGAATTTTGGCAACTGTGGGCTTATCTGATCTACAAATTTTGGCGAGGAGACCGGCTGTCACCTGCTTGACTCGTACTGCCAGGGGTGGTAGTTCGGTTTCCATTTGCAAATTGCAAATTCTGGTCCACATGGGTGCTCCGAGCATGGTCCTGAGAGCATTATTTTGGATGACTTCTAGCTTGGCTATTTGGTCTTCTCTCAGTCCAATGAGTGCTGGAGCACTGTAATCTACCAGCGATCTGATGGCGGCCGTGTAGTAGGCTTTGAGCACATGAAGGTTTGCTCCTGCGGTTGTGCTGGTGAGCGACCTCATTATATTGTGTCTGCTCTTCGTCCTGTGCCTGAGATACTCGAGTTGCGGATTGAAGGTGAGTTTCTGGTCAGACCAGATTCCAAGACACTGGTGGGTGTTGGTCCAGACTACCGGCGTGTTTTGTATGGAGAGCATCTTGTCTGGTGTGTCTGTGCAGATGGCCATTGCTTTCGACTTGGCTGGATTTATCTTGAGTCCAAGTCTGTTGCACTCCTCTTCTATAAGTTGGAGTGCGTGTTGCGTGTTGGCTAGTCTGTTTGATCCTCTTACTATAAGCTGTAAGTCGTCTGCATAGCATAGGAGCTTGGCTGTTTGTCTGAAAGGAAGTTTGACTAGATTTTCCATCAAGACATTGAACAGCATTGGACTGAGGATGCCTCCTTGTGGGGTTCCGTTTTCATGGACCCTGTAGCTTGAGGTTGCTCCCTGAAAGCGTACTCTTGCTTCTCTCTGTATGAGGTAGTTCTGGATCCACCCCAGCAACCTTTCTTTGACGCCTTTTTCAGCGAGCGTCGTTGTAATGGCCAGTGGATTTGTTAGTTCGAAGGCCTTCTCCAGGTCGAGGAAGACCACCAGAGCTGGTTTGTAGTCCACTGTGCTGAGTATCTCGGCGATGTTGTTTCCTGTGCCGGTGTTCTCGGTGTAAGCAAAGATGTGAGGGTGTGGGCTGCCTACTTTCCACTTGAGTCGGTTGAGAGCCATTCTTTCTCCCGTCTTCGCTATGCAGCTGAGAAGGGAGATGGGCCTCGGTTTGTCTGGTTCTCTGGGCTTCGGAATGGGCTGTATATCTGCCTTCTTCCATTCCGGTGGGAGTCTTTGTGCTGTCCACGAAGCATTGATGGCTTGTAGCAGAGCCTCGTGTCCGGCTGTACCGGCATGGGAAAGCATGGAGTAGGTTATCCTGTCGGCCCCTGGTGCTGTGTCCTTGCTTCGTTTTAGCGACTTCTGGAGTTCTTGCTGGTTGAAAGGTCTGTCGGTGTCATCTTCACTGTTGCAGGCCTCTTCGATCATCTGGAGTCTGACCTGTCGCAGACGCCGTTGTGTCTCCTCCGCCTGTCTCGGGAGGTTTTTCGTTGCTGCTCGGTCAGAGAACAGTTTTGCAAGTATCTCGGCTTCCTCTTCTGGGTTGGGATGGGTTGGTGGTGGTGGTGTTGCCTTCCCAGATGCCCTTCGGATCTGGGCCCACATCTTGCCAAGGGAGGTGTGCTCGTTCAGTTCGGAACACCCACTTGAGCCAGCTTACGTTTTTTTTTTTCTTCCTTCTCTTCCCTGGTATCCTTAACTATGACTTGCAGGAGATGTCTGTTTGTTTCCGTGGGATGTCTCCTGTAGTTTCTTCGGGCCATGTTCACTCTGTGGTTGAGTTCTTTCACCCTGGGACAGTAGTACCAGTAATCATTGTACTGTCTTGATGTGGGTTTTGTTTTTGGGATAGCCTCTTCTGCCGCTTGGTGAAACGCCTCGACCAATTGGTGGTGGAGGGTTGTCTCATCCACGGGTGCTGCGCCGGCCGGCTCTGATCTTTCGCGCCACTTAGCCAGGTGTTTCTTAAAGAGTCCCCAGTCTGCCTTTTGGGTATTGTATCTCCATCTCGGGGGGGGGGGGGGGGGGTGGAGTGGGGAGTTTGTTCACCTTCAGCGTTGTTAGGGTGGCGAAGTGGTCGCTGGTCAGCGTGGGGTGTAGCTGCCAGGAGGCCGAAGGCTGCAGTGCACTGGAGACGAAGGTTAGATCTAGCCTTCCTCCCCTAGTGTGGGTGGGCTCTCCTGTGTTCAGGAGGCAGATCTCGGGTGTATCTTGAAAGGTGGTGTATAGGTGTAGGCCGTCTTCATTTGTGGGGCTTGCCGAGATTAGGAAGGGATGATGTTCGTTGAAATCCCCTCCTATGAGTGTGGCGTGGTCAGCGGCCGAAGCAAATAATTGAGTCACCTCCAGTGAGCCCCTTGGGTTCTTGTCGATGTTGTGAACAGTTAATTCCCGTTCTTGGAGGGTTACTTTGACGGCCTGTGTCTCGATGTTTTCCCCACATGGAAATTGCTGCGTGACCTCGGAGGAGGGTATGCTTGACTTGACCAAGATCATACATCCTCTTGTTGATGCCTGCGTGAAATGCCTCCTGTATGTCTTGTAACCACTGAATTTGAAACAGTGGTGTTCTTGTAGAAGTGTTTCTTGTAGCAGTATGATGTCAAGCTTGTCCTTGGCTGCTGCTTCTTGTAGGAGGTGTTTCTTGTTTTTGATGCCCTGAGCATTCCATGTTAGGATGTTCAGGGTGCTGATGTTTTCCACCACTGTTTCATCGGGGACTTCTGGTGGTCCTCGATGGAGATGTCCAAGTTCGATTCCAACTGGATCAGGTTCATATCTTCGTGTTCTGTGGTTTTTGCCTTCTTGGCCGTGGTTCGGTTCAGGGGAGTTGAAACGACCAATTTCTTTCTGGGAGCTGTCGGTATCTTGGGTTCTCTGGTGGCCTTCTTCGGTGTAGAGTGTACCTCGGCTGTCACTCGTGTGAGGACCGGCGTGGCTTCCTCCACTGAGGTGGCTGGAGCTGTGGCGACTTGCCCGAGGACGCTCTCCATGATTATTTGGAGCTGTGTGGGTTGGATCTTGTGGCCCAGTAGTCCGGTTAGGCCCTCCGCGAAGGTTGTCAGTACCTTGGCTAGGTCTGATACGTGTAACATTCCTTCTGGTGCTTTGGTGTGTGCTTCTTTTGTCTTTTTCGTGGTTGTCGTTGTCTGCTGCTTGGGTGGCTGAGGTGTGGCCGTAGTGAGGCCAGGAAACTGGGCTGCACTTTGGGTGTTGACCGGCTGAGGAGGTTGGCTTTGTTGTCTTGGCCTTTGGTTTCCCCACACGAAGGTACTTGGTGGGGCTGGTGTGCAGGCGGTGGGGGCCGGTCTTGCAGCTGGCCGGTTTGCCTGGACCCTCCTTGTCCTCTCGGAGCATCCAGGGTTCCAGGTGTGGTGTTTGCCCCGCAGTTGGCACGCTTGGGGCAATTTTTTCTCCATTTTTCAGCTTGGTGAGGCAGGAGTGTGTGCCGTGCTTCTGTGCGCAAACTGCGCAGATTTCCTTGTACGTGCACCTTGTCTGATGGTGCCCGTATTTCTGGCATCTGAAGCACCGCAGGGGCTCTGGGACGAAGGGCCTCACTTCGTAGATCCCCCAGGTTTTGAGGTCTATGGTGCTGGGGGCTGAACCGTAGTGCGTTATGAGCACTTGCTTTGTGGTGGCCGTCTTGTCGGACAGGGGAGAGCATCTCTCGGCTTTTAAGATCTTCGGGTGGTTCTCCAGGGGTTCGAGGGGTAGTTCCTTTGGGTACCGGAGGACTACCGACTTCATCAGTTTCTGGGCGGGGTCCAGCTTGGTTGATGCAACGGTGGTGGTGTTTTGCAGGTAAGTGTCGAGGGTGGTGGCGGAGTCCTTGTCTTTGAGGTGAATAATCGTCTCCCCCTTTAGGTTGGGCCGCACTGAGATCTTGGCCAGTGGATTTTGCTTTTCCATCTCTGTGATGGCGGCATATGTCGTTTTTGTGTCCGTTTTCGTGATCCGGAATTTTGGCAGTGTCGTTGGAGGTGAGCTGGTGGTGGTGATGGGTGCCTTTTGGGCTGCTTGACGGCATTCGTTTCCCGAAGAAGGACGTCGGCGTTTTTTATTTTCTACCTTCGTCCAGTTGTCCTCAGTGGTGGTAGCAGTGGTGGTGGAGTTGTTGGAGGTTGTGGCAGTGTTCCTGCTTTTCAGGGCTTCATTGAAGGCGCGTAACTGGTCCGCTTTCTCTGTGCGGAGCCTGTCGTAGTTCGGGTCGTCAGGTTGGCGGTTCAGGCGGGGGTCGCGGTTAGGAGGGCGTACTCCCTCCATAACCGTTTTTTTTTTTTTTTTTTTTTTTTTTTTTTTTTTTTTTTAAATCCTACCTATTCCGGTTGAGTAAGTAGCAGAGGAATTTCAGCACTCCCCACTGGCTGGTGGTCGTAGAGTGGTTCCTGAGCTTCTCTCCAGGAGCCCTGTTGGGGAAGCCTACTTCCTAGTGTATGTGACTGCTCACTTATAGACGTGAGCTAAGTGTGCCTATTGGGGAAGGATAAGGATTGCTACCCTCTTTCCAGGTGGAACCGCACGATCACGGTTTTCCTGGAAAGACTCGGCTGGGATGGGTTTTGCTCCAACCCCCTTTCGTGTTCACAATCTCCTGGGAGGGAGGTGAACAGTTACAGGGGGGACCGCAGGACGAATACACTTTTTGAGGGTGCAGGTCCCTAGGCCAGAGCGAAAAAGGAAAAATAGCAGTAGAAGGAAAAGAGCTCAAACCACGTCGGGAATATCGCGCTATAGCTGCTCTCCAGCTGGAGTGTGGGTCACTCACACCACCAGTGGGGAGGGTAAACTAATGCTTGATAAACCGAAAAGGCTCGTGAGTTGTTGTCGACGATGTCAGTCGTGGATGGTCGGGTCAGGGTATACTGCCCGATTCTGGGGTCACTAAGTCTAAGGGGATAACTTAACTCTAATCTTAATTTCTAAGGGTCGCTGCCACCAGACCCCCTCTGGACAGCATGTAGCTCATTAGGTAGCGTGCAGAGTGGACTAGGCATTGGGTTAGGTTTTCCATTGACTAGATCGATAAGGGTAAAGAAGGGTGAAACCATAACATGTCTTAATTGATTTATTCCTTATAAAACATACTGGTAGGAAACATGTACATGACTTGGCCTTCCTCAGAAGAACAACGAAAATGTGGTTACCCAGATGGGCCCCAGACTCTTACATTGATGGCGTGTCATCCTCCTACTTATTGCATAACAATCTGTAACCACCTTACCTCGGTCATTCCGTCTTACACTATCCCTTAACACATCAGACTGCTCCACCTGTATGGAATATAGCACCGTCGGTTATCATACATAGTAGCACCATCTCAACACACATGTTACACTCCATACCTGCAAGTATGGGACTCCTTGTGACTTTTAGGTATACACAACAGGCACCTCGTTCGCACACCGCCCTCTGTGGGTAAAGATGAGGGCTTCACCTAGAGACATACCAGCACTATTTCTACGCCTGGTATTATAGGTCGCTCCAAGTGACGACCGCAGAGTTTCTCATGGTCTCCTTATTTGTGACTATTCATTTGGAGTGGTGTGCTGGAAATCCACAGGTTCACAGTAGATTGGCATAGCGGGAAGTAGTCACCACCTGTTGTGACGCTCAAAGGGATAATGGCGGCCGGGCGGCAAGGCACTCCAACCGCATGGAACCTGAGGTGACGGTAGAATGGGGAATACTCAGAAATAATGCCTGTTTGGCGGTTATCCCCCCCTAGCACATTCCTATTACACTTATATATCCGGCAAAGCTTTAAACTGTAATAACTTCTATATATAAACCCTAATTATAGGGCGGGATATAGCCCGCTAGGACACTGACCTGAGGTGACGGTAGAAGGGGAAATACTGAGGGCATTGCCCCGCCGCTCCTCATCACGTAGGCCTACAGTTTCCAATCTTTAATTTTCACTTTTGTTTCTTATGGTTCTCACCTGAACACTTTTCGGTATATTGTCACTCATGCCTTATATACACATATTTTAATCCTTAATTACACACTAAGGTAAGGTCTTGGTTTGCTAGTTCGTGGGTAAATTCATGGGGTTATAATATCAACGTGGTACCCAAGGCGGGCACATGACGCGCCTTGAAACAAAGGCTGAATGTTCATGGCGGGGGTGTGTCAACTTCACTTAAAACTGGAAATGAGGGATCCTCCTCTCACACATTGCACTATTTGAATACAGACATAAGATTCTCTGATCACTGTACCTGTCGTGGGCATATGTCACGTGAGGATACGAGGTGTATTAAGTTCATACCGACGCATACAAGATATTTCCTTTCAAGCATAGTTTCTGGATCACTTCCAACACCTCACATAGTTCTGATACATTTATCCTTTTTCCAGATCATTGTTCTCATGTATTTTCATATGATATCTGTGGAAGTTATGTTCGCTACACGTTCACAGACGTAAATAGTATGACCTTCAAACCCTGATCCACACTTAGTCCTACAGTACACAAGTCCGGCTCAACTGGACTTTAACATTCATCTTATGGATACCCTGAGTTCTCCTTAATGCTATGAATACATACAATTAATATGATACAACTGTACCTGGGTACAATACAACACATGGTCTAGGAACATGAGTAGGTGAGTTATCCTTTATCAATGTTTCCCGTTTTCTGAGGTTCTACAAGCGCCGTGGATTTGAATGTTATATAGCGTAATATGAATTAAATGGGGTTTTTAGGAATGATAATGATGTGCGCAGTACAGGTCTTCCCAATGTGTTATGTTTTCAGGATGATGTCCTTAATGTTGACATGGACTTCCAAAATCATGTCAAAACCCAAGCCACAGTATTTGAAAGATTGTTAGCACACAATGTTTGGCTCAACAAGAGAAAATGTTGATTCCTAGCTAAAGAAGCAACTTATCTTGACTACAAAGTGAATGCAGAAGGGCTGAGACCTGTAGAAGATAAAGTAAGAGCCATAGTAAATTTTCCTGATCCAAAAAATGTCAGTGAATTGAAAGCTTTCCTGGGTATGATACAGTATTATTCAAGGTTCTTGGGTGGACGTTCATCAGTTTTAGCCCCTCTGCATGAACTGTTAAAGAAAGGGATTCCATGGAAATGGAACAGTGCAACTCCTAACTTTAGTCTGAGATATTATATAAAATAAACACCTTAAAGCATAAAGTTATAACCAATCTTTTGTCTGGGAACACAAGGAGGGAGGCAAGGTGGGAGGTAGCCTGCGAATGAGCGTGGAAAGAGGGGGGGGGGAGGTGACAGAGTGTCTGGTGTTTGTTTATTTATTTGAGATATGATTTGACAGTTGGCGCTGAAGGCCTGCGTGTTTATTTATCATTGCTCAAGAGTGCGAAGCTCTTCTCATAATTTGCCACCCAAACAACCTGGGTGAATATTACTTACATTACTGGGATTCTTGTAAGATAGTGATTAATTTGAATACCTGTATAAACAATCTATATTTGCAATAGACATAACAATTTTAGTACATGTACAGTACAGGTTTGCCCTTAGGTCCATTGTTAACTGAGGGACCACTGTATTGCAGTGTACTTGTACTGTACAATATTGACTAAATTCACTTGATAACATACACAACTAATGGTTGGAAAAACTTGTCAAGTAAGTGAGTGTCAAGTCTGTCAGTTTGAGTGGCACATGTGAGTGCTTCTGTCCCCCATCACAGGAGTCCGTTTTCTCTCGCTCAGGACGCCTGAGTCCTTCGTTTTCTTTCTTAATCTTAGAGTGCACCAGAAACTTCGTTATTCCTTAGTAATGACAGAATTTGAAATTGCAACCCCAATTGCAACTGGGGTTGCAATTTTTGAGACAGCTAGATATGTCTGATTACAGCAAATGTGTTATTATCAATTTGTAGGTGAAAGATTTTATCCTCAATAGATGTAGGTTAACATTACACCTGGAGGCAAATGCTTAAAAAAAGCCTTAGGAAGGAAGCATATTCCTTTAACACATAATATCTGGCCAGTATGGGGAGGATCACTGTGTCTCTGTCAGGGGGTCGTGGAGTGGTGGTCCAACAGGCGGCATGGAATTTTTTTTTTTGTGGGGGGGGGGGGGGGCCCCACGGACGTATATGCGATCGGACGTTGTTCGGTGGGACGTTAACCGGCGCATATATATATATATATATATATATATATATATATATATATATATATATTATATATATATATATATATATATATATATATATATTATATATATATATATATATATATATATTGTAGTAGAATTCTCCCCTACAAACGCTGTTTGTCGCCGCCTAGCCGACCCCACCAATTCCCCAGTGTATGCCTCGTGGTCTAGGTCAACCAGCGCCACCATACACCACGGAGCGGGGGTCAACTGCTAAGCCACGCCTACCCCCGCTATTTAAGACCTGACCTCGTGGTGACCTGCTCTCTCTCTACCTACAGCCGCAGCCAGCAACACCTCCTCCTCTGCCGCTGCCTGGCGGCCTTCGCTCCTCCTCCGCCTGCCTGGCGGTCCTCTCTCCCGCTGGCGAGCATGGCGACCCACAAGCTGTCCTTCTCTGAGCGTCCTCACCAACCAGCTCTCTCTACATCACGCTTGTAACCATGCTGCCTTCCCAGCACCAAGCTGCATTGTACATCCAATACAACATGTATATAGAGAGCACATCGTGAGTTTCCTTTCTCCACCCCATCCTGAGTGTGAACCAAACAATCTCAAACCCCACAAATGGTGACTCCCGGAGATTCGCACTCACACAGGATGGAGGAGAAACAGATCACGCTCCCAGTCTTCAAGCAACGTGGAAGACTGGCTTATCCACCCAGAAGCAGCTCTCATCGGCTCTACAACTACTGTCTCTACACCGCAGGTCAGACACCCTAGAGCAGCTCTGCTACTCTAAGCAGACAGTCGCTCCTCTTACGACCCCAGCACACCGTCCTGCCTCAGACGCCGACCCCGGCCCAGCAGTAACCCCTGCCGCCCCTGATGCGGCCTCTGTTCCTGAGTGCGGACCCACACACCCCTCTTTTCTCTCTCAGGTACTCCCTGCTAATGTCCTGCACCCTGCTGCTGTCGTGGACCCAGCTGCTGTCACGAGCCCTCATCCGCTTCTGCTGACGCAGCCCCTGCTCCTGACCCAGGCCCACACACCCCAGCAGGCGCATCTGACGACTCTGTACCTGCCGTGAGGGAAGCACAACATTCATCGCCTCCACACACCCTTTTTCTCCCTCTCTTCTCCCACAGATAGTGTGTATATAGACAGTTGTATCCAGCGACCGGCTCATCCACGCCATCGCCGTTGTCTCACATGAGGCATGCACCGCCCGTTCTGCCTCACATGTGCTAAGCAACTCTGCAGACAACAAGTCTCCTACACCGCCTGGAGGGAAGGGGGAGTATTGTAGTGGAATTCTCCCCTACAAACGCTGTTTGTCGCTGCCTAGCCGACCCCACCAATTCCCCAGTGTATGCCTCGTGGTCTAGGTCAACCAGCGCCACCATACACCACGGAGCGGGGGTCAACTGCTAAGCCACGCCTACCCCCGCTATTTAAGACCTGACCTCGTGGTGATCTGCTCTCTCTCTACCTACAGCCGCAGCCAGCAACACCTCCTCCTCTGCCGCTGCCTGGCGGCCTTCGCTCCTCCTCCGCCTGCCTGGCGGTCCTCTCTCCCGCTGGCGAGCATGGCGACCCACAAGCTGTCCTTCTCTGAGCGTCCTCACCAACCAGCTCTCTCTACATCACGCTTGTAACCATGCTGCCTTCCCAGCACCAAGCTGCATTGTACATCCAATACAACATGTATATAGAGAGCACATCGTGAGTTTCCTTTCTCCACCCCATCCTGAGTGTGAACCAAACAATCTCAAACCCCACAATATATATTGAAATATATATATATATATATATATATATATATATATATATATATATATATATATATATATATATATATATATATATATATATATATATATAAAGATACTGTATATTAAATTGAATGGCTGCTGTCTGCCTAAGATACCACTTATGTACGATAATTTGTCTGTTGTCCAACATATATACACATCTAACTTAACCAGACAATTGATATACTGTACAGTACATGTATTAGTAATTTCTAAGACGGACGTCATTCTGGTTTCCTAAATTAGGATAGTTTTTTGTTTAGATTTTTTTGGGGAAAGTTTATCCATTCATGAGATTGGCAAAATATATTCAACACTGTCTTTAATTATATACCATAGTTGTTACATCATCCAACACCATCACCCAGATCATCTCCTGGCCAAACATTCCAGCAGAGCCATTAACATACAGTGTAGATAGTGAGTGACAGCCAGTGCATTCAGGTCAGGATTATTATAAGATGGTGTGTCATGGTTGAAGTATTAATATATGTTCTAAATATAGCAAGCCAACACCTGTTGGTGACCACATCAACTTTCGACTACAGGAAAATGAAATGTTGGATTTGTCCATCAAGTGTAATTTCAGTAAAACTTTGAATAAATTCAAAGATATTCTTTTGCTAAAGCATAATCTTACTACTGTATGTTTTACCTAATGCATATATCCAATGTTAGTTTTCTCTCATTTGCACAGCTTCATCAATCATTATATGTCTACAATATCTGTGTTAGTTAAATTGGTGTTAACTTCTAGTAAATAATTTGTCTTTTTTCTTTCCCAGATAATTCATTCATGGGGTAGTGGAGCGTCACCATCTGCTGCTGCCCGCCGCCGGGACCATACCTGCCCAGTAGGGAGTTACAGTTTTGCAAAAGTTTTCAAAATCTAATTGCTTGGGTTGGATTATTTGTCTATCGGCCACGCTAATTCCGAATATGTTTGAGTTTTTTACATCATTGCATTAGAAGGTTTGTGGATACTTTTGGGTTTGGCATGAAAAACGCGAAAAAACTGTAAATAATAAAGGGACTGGCAATGTGGCACAACCTGTTAAAATCAAGTTATTGAATTGGATTATTCGACTACTGTGTACACTGGTTCATAATATGCTATTGTTTTACAACTCAATGCGCTACAAATTATGCCGATATTTTTGCTGCAAGTCACCACATACGTATATTTCGAAAACCAGGGCCCAATATTACCAACGGCGTGGATAGATTCCGTGGAATGAATTCAGGACATTCCCGCTCATGGAACATTACCAAACTCCGTATATGTGCCAATGGCAGGCCAATGAAAATATTTACAGAGTTTGTTGAGGCTCCCTGGACGGGAATGCCCTGAATTTATTCCACGGAATCTATTCACGCCGTTGGTAATATTCGTCCCAGGACTGATCAACGAATTCAGCCCAAGTAGCTTGACTTGGACAGTTAAGGACAAAATCTCAGTCCGTACTTTTGAATAAAATATTGTTCAATAGGTGGTGATATTGAAGTGCTGAAAGTTGTTTTTTCTGTGTTGTTTTGCAGTTAGTTCAAAGGGCCGCCACCAAGATGGGTCGTCCTAAGATTAGCAACACTCAGCTGCGCCAGGGTAACGATAAGGTGTTCGGGGTTCGGATGCCTCTGCCATCTAACAAGTTGCCTCTGAACAAGGAAGTTGGAAGTGCCCTGGCTTATGAAGCAGAAAACGAGAGGTTAAGGAGAAGAACAAATGCTTTTGATTATATGGATGCCACCAACAAGGTGACTGAGAAGGTACTGGATGTGTATAGGAAGGCCACTGTCCCCACTATCTCTGAAATCAGGGTGAAAATGAGAGTCCACGACCTGTGGAGGATGCGGAGGGAGACGATGATGATGAAGGGAAATGGACAGAAACAGAAAAGGAAGAAAACGAAGAACGGGAAGCTGAAGATGAGGTTCGAGGATATAGCTGAGAAGTTGTTTGATGTGGCAGACGACAGCAAAGTGCACGAACGAGAGAAAAGCTTCCTGGCAGCCCAGAGGAAACCGGGAAGGGAGGGCTGCATTGATGGCATTGACAAAATTGTGACTGCCAAGCTGAAAGAAGAGAGGGAGAAGGAAGCGAAGAGGGCAAAGAAAAGGGCTGAGGAAGAGAGGAAAACTGAGAAGATGAGGTCAAAGAGTAAGGAGGAGATGGAGAGGATGTCGTGTAAAGTGTCGGCAGTGGATGACAGTGCTCAGGAAGAAGATAGTGATTATAAGGATGTCAATGACAATGAGTTCAAGGCTATGGTCGACAGGAGAGCAAGATCAGAGAAAAGGAAAAGGGAGAAAGAAGCCGAGGACAGGATCGGAGAAACTGCTGACAGGTTCAAGGTATCCAATGATGCAGTGGCTCACATCGCAAACACCATCAGAGCTGCAGACAACATCATAACTGAAGGGGACAAGTCTAAAGTGACTAACTGGAAGAAAGTGGAGAGAGTCAGGAAGAGGTCACGAGAACAGAAAAAAGAAAAGTTCAGGGGATTCAAGGTCAGAGGTCTCATGGTAGATGAGAGGATCAATGAGAACAAGATAGTGACTGGTGTAGGTGAGAAGAACCACAAGAGATTCGCCATGGAAAAGAGGGAAGACTCTGCAGTGATCGGCTTCCCTGGTGAGGAGTTCCTTGGTCACCTGGTCCCGGTGGGGGGAAAGGGGGTAGACCTGGCCACCAGCCTGCTGGCCTTCCTGGAGGAGCGCAGTATTGACACCACCGACCTCCTGGTTGTCCTTAGCGACGGTTGCAACAAACTGAGTGGCTATAATCACGGTTTCATCGCCGAGTTTGAAAGGCTGTTGGGACGGCCTCTCCTCCACATCCACTGCCTGATCCACAGTCTGGAGAAGCTCTTCGGCCATCTATTCAACCATTACGCTGGCCCAACCACTGGTCCCGCCTCCTGGAGTGGTGAGGAGGCTCGGAAGCTGACGGGCAACATGTGGGACCTTCCGGTGGTTGAATTCGAGGCCGTCACCAACATCTACCTCAGGTCTCTCCTGGATGCCATCCCCTCCGTCGTCTGGGAGGAGTTCAGCTGGGACACCCGGTATCTGTTGGAGATGGCCAAGACGGTGGAGTCCGGCCACATTGAGGAGAGATGGGCCAGGGCACGGGCCGGAGCCATGACCAACGCCAGATGGCAAAACACGGAGAGCAGGGAGCTGAGGGCCTACATGAGCACCACCTCCCCCAGCGAGTCACAGAGACGGATGACCTCCTTCATCATCCTTATCTACGTGCCCTCCTTCCTGGAGATCAGGCAGAGGAATCTGCTACTGGAGGGCCCACGCCACCTCCTCGCCATCATCAACTGGGTGAGGACGTACTGCACCCTGGAGGAAGTGGAGCTGCTTACTCCATACCTCCAGTTCAACGGCTACTTCGGCCAGCACGAGGTGGTGCTGGTCTCACTGCTGGCCTCCATGGACAAGAGTGAGAGGGAGTTGGCCCTAAACATCATCAAGCAGCTGAGGAAGAAGGAAAAAAGGCACAAGAGAAAGACAGTGAGGAAAGTGAGGAACCCTCAACTGAATCTGGCAGCCACCAAGCTGTCAGAGTTGGTTGATCTGCAGAAGGCCAGCTCCTCCCCTCCCATCCTGTTCCAGCACAGTGACCAGGAACTGGAGCAATTTCTGGAGGAACCGTACAGTGAGCCAAGTCTGCCCTGCACCACCACCGCAGTGGAAAGAGGAGTGAAGCTCACCACGGAGGCGGCAGACGTGGCCAGCTCTGCCTGGCAGCAGGACCAGGTCACCTGGAACAAGCTGGAGGCCAGGAAGAGAAACAAGCGGAGGGCTAAGAAAGAGGACTACCAGTGCTAGACTGTGGGGATACTGGGACTGAGGGGACACTGTGGGGACAGCCAATGTTAGTGTGCCAACTGTGCTAGTGTGCTGCTGATAAATTGAAGCATACATGCCAATAATAAAGAATGTCTACCATTATTCTTGTTTTTTTTTATGTCGAACCGAAAAGTATCCACAAACCTTCTAATGCACTGATGTTAAAAATTCAAACATATTCGGAACCAGCGTGGCCGATAGACAAATAATCCAACCCAAGCCACTTGATTTTGAAAACTTTTGCCAAACTGTCACTCCCTACTGATCACGCTCCCAGTCTTCAAGCAGCATAGAAGAATGGCTTATTCACACAGAAGCAGCTCTGTTACTCTAAGCAGACACCAGCTCCTCTTCCTGCCCCAAGCACCACATTCTGATGACCCCAGCACACCCGTCCTGCCTCAGACGCCGACCCCGGCCCAGCAGCAACTCCTGCCGCCCCTGACGCGGCCTCTGTTCCTGAGTACGGACCCACACACACCCCAGCATGCGCATCTGACGACCCTGTACCTGCCGTGAGGGAAGCACAACATTCATCGCCTCCACACACCCTCTTTTCTCCCTCAGGTACTCCCTGCTAATGTCCTGCACCCTGCTGCTGTCGTGGACCCAGCTGCTGTCACGAGCCCTAATCCGCTTCTGCTGACGCAGCCCCTGCTCCTGACCCAGGCCCACACACACCCCAGCAGGCGCATCTGACGACCCTGTACCTGTCGTGAGGGAAGCACAACATTCATCGCCCACACACACCCTTTTTCTCCCTTCTCCCACAGATAGTGTGTATCTAGACAGTTGTATTTCAGCGATCGGCTCATTCACGCCATCGCCGTTGTCTCACATGAGGCATGCACCGCCCGGTCTGCCTCACATGTGCTAAGCAACTCTACAGACAACAAGTCTCCTACACCGCCTGGAGGGAAGGGGGAGTATTGTAGTGGACATCTCCCCTACAACTGCGTATCCGCATTCCGATGCGCCGCCATATCCTAGCAACCAAGCGAGCGGCGACACCAGATGTTACTATTACCTAGCAACGGAACCAAGACCGGCGACTTTCTCGGGATTTCCCAACATGACTCATAGATGACTCACGGCTGCTGGGTATATAAGCTCTGTCTCTCCATTGAAATTCATTCTAGCCTCACTTCTACAACACGCAACACCTCCTCCTCCGCCGCTGCCTGGTTGCCCTCGCACCTCCTCGCCTGCCTGGCGGTCCTCGCTCCCGCCAGCGAGCATGGCGACCCACCAGCTGTCCTTCTCTGAGCTTCCTCACCAACCAGCTTTCTCATTCTGGTCTCTCTTCTTGAACAAGCAACACCTCCTCCAGCAAGCTCCACGCTGTCAGCATTCATTCAACTAGGAGGCCAGCAACAGGCAACATCTTCTCAAACGAAGCTCCTGCACATCTACCTCCTTCAACACGCTACTCGCCAAACGTCTCTACTGAGCAGCTCCTCACCACACGGCACCTCCAGCACCAGACTGTAAATCATAAAATTTATATTATACAAGAAAACCACCTTAGAGTTTCCATCCATCCTGAGTGCTAGAAAACATTATACCACGAACTCCTACAAGCTATCTGGGTGGTGGGTATCGTGTGATGACCCATAGAAGGTGGTGAATGTGGTCTGTTTGGGCCTATTGGGTTAGAGTGGTCGCTGGTGTTGTGTGTTCTTCTTGGAAGTTACGAATTCTGTTTCAGAGACTTTGTGTAACTTCGCAGTCGAGGAGATAGTGTTCCAGTGGGTTGGTCGTTGGCTCCTGACAGTGGGTGCATTCCCTGACGACATTTCTGATTATAATGAGACATATAAACACACAGAGAGGATATTACATAAATGTAGGAGTATAGAGAGTAGGAATGTAAAGATAGAACTCGGTAGCGTGGCCGGGATGTTATTTACTCCGCATCAACACACTTATCTTCTACGTCAATACACATATATTACGTTCTTAAAGGGACAACTTGTCAAACACCTCTTCGATACAACTATTTATTAATTCACTCAATGACATGGACACATCAATATCACTATTATATCGGGGTATTAACACATTAGGTCTTACGTTACTCGACACTGACTCTCGGACACATTATGAATGAATACACTTCCCACAGTAGGTAACTCACCCTAGAGATTGCTCTGACAATGAGTCACGTGTACACCTGACGTAGGCCCAGTGGGTGTAGGCTGGACTCCCGTATGCGGGACTCTGCTTAGCTGGGGGCGTCGGGAAATCGCCCTCCCGACGTGGGGGGGAGGGGACGAGCGTGACTTTGTGCGAGTGGACAGACTGACCTCTCAAATGACCAACCTCTCTGAATGTTCCGTATCAGAATCAACGTGAGAATGAACGTGGTTGGTTGGTTGGTTGTACGGAGAGAAGAGAGCAGTAGCTCTGAGAGTGGGATAAGGGTAAAGTACAAGGTAAAGTTCAGAAGTGGGAAGTAAAGGAGAAGGTTAACAGCAGGTGGGCTATCCACCTTGCGGAGACGGGTTTTTTTGTCTTCCGTAACTGTGCTGCATTAGAGGTTCATGGTGTTAGGGAAGGCCGGTCTCAGCCAAGCTAAGCTAAGTTATTCTAAGTGTCCATGGGGCATATTATCTTAGGGTGGACGGGACTGTAGGGCCTTTATATGGGGTCGGCCCAGCCGGCTTTTGACTTCTAACCAATTATCACTAAACTGGTTAGATCTGGGCAACGTGTTCAGGTGTGGTCACGCCCAGGTGTCTTGGTCAGGTGAGGTCACCTGCTAATTCAAGTAATTAGCCGGCGAGGTCAAGTCCCTAGGGTCTTGGGGTGTGTCAACCTGGTATGTGGTGGTACCACAAGGTCTGTAGTGTACTTAGAACATAAGAACATAAGAAAATAAGGAGTCTACAATAGGCCGGTTGGCCTGTGCATGACAGCTCCTGTCGAGAGTTACTACTACTTTCTATCATCCCTGAACCGATCTAGCCTTCTTTTGAAACTTTCCAGAGTTCCCGCACTTACTACAAAGTTGCTAAGCTTGTTCCACTCGTCCAACACCCTATTTGTGAACCAGTTTCTTCCTATCTCCCTCCTAAACCTAAACTTATCCAACTTGAATCCGTTGCTCCGAGTCCTATCCTGCTCGGATATTATAAGAACTTTATCTATATCCCCTTTATTGATTCCTTTCACCCACTTAAATACTTCTATCATATCTCCCCGCACTCTTCGTCTTTCTAGGGAATGCAAGTTAAGTTTCTTTAACCTATCCTGATAGGTTATATGTGATGTAATTCTGGGCTGTAAGCTTTGGTCTGATATTCAATCATTACATGATCATCTGCCAGGTGCACTTGTACCCTTGTCGAAGTCGATGAAGGCTAACTTGGGTTTGTCTTGGTGTTTTCTTGTCCGCTAATGGTGGTTCCCCCTTTGTAGCCACCAGGTACCATTTGGCTGATTGGGAACCAACTTTAAATGCGTCAAGGAAGCTCTTTTGGATGTGGAGCTTGGTAGTCTTTCTGAGGTGGTTCTTGATCTGCTGCACGCTTGCTGGAACTTGAATGTGTACACTTCTCGAACGTGTGGCTGCCTTGGCTGCTTCGTCTGCCATGTCATTTCCCCCGATCCCTACATGACTGGGTATCCAGTGTAAGACGACTGGGTGATTTTGTCTTTGGAAGGCCTGTAGCAGTGTGAGGATCGAGGTTATGATGTGGACGTTGTCTTTTGGTTGACTGTGTTGCAGCGCCTGCATGGCCGTTTTAGAGTCCGTGTGAATTATGGTGGACTTGTTGTGTTCTGTTACAGCGTGTTGTAGAGCCTTTGAGATTGCTACCAACTCTGTTTGTAGGGTGGAGCAGTCATTAGAAAGTCTCCATAGGAGGGTCTGACCTTGGGTGTAGAAGGCCGCTCCGGATCTTTGATGTTTTGGATCCACCGAGCCGTCAGTGAAGTATGATGCTGCATCAGCCGGTGTCTCGGTGGCTATGGCTTCGAGAGTTATTTTTTTGAGGTCCTTCTGGAGGTTGGCTTTACTATCGCCTAGGTCGGTAATTTTGAATGTGGCTGGTGGAGGGCTCCATGGTGGAGGAACAACGTAACCATTGTCTCGTGGGGCTTGGTTGTTCTTGACGAGTGTTTCTGCTTGCAGGTGTCGGATGACCTCGCTTGCCTCGTGCGACCAGGTGGCCCCTCGCACTCTGTGGTCAAGGTGGAGGGGGGCACTGATTCGCGTTTTGGCAGTTGTGGGCTTATCTGATCTACAGATTTTTGCGAGGAGTCTGGCTGTCACCTGTTTGACTAGTACTGCCAGGGGTGGTAGTTCAGTTTTCATTTGCAAATTGCAAATTCTGGTCCACATGGGGGCTCCGAGCATGGTCCTGAAAGCATTATTTTGGATAACTTCTAGCTTGGCTATCTGGTCTTCTCTCAGTCCAATGAGCGCTGGAGCACTGTAATCTACCAGTCTACCAGCAATCTGATGGCGACCGTGTAGTAGGCTTTGAGCACGTGTATGTTCGCTCCTGCGGTTGTGCTGTTAAGCGACCTCATTATGTTGTGTCTGCTCTTCGTCCTGTGCTTGAGATACTTGAGTTGCGGCTTGAAAGTGAGTTTCTGGTCGAACCAGATTCCAAGACACTGGTGGGTGTTGGTCCAGACTGTGGGAGACTCAGATGATGCTTCCAATCAGGGGTAAAGGAAACACACTGGTGTCAAGTTCGTAAGTTCTATTTCTGGGACAAACACACAAAAGGAGTTAAGACAGGGTAAACAACGTCCTGTCTCGGAATCTCTCTGGGTATCTCTGTCTGCGCATGCGCGTACAGCGCGCATGTGCTCAAAGTCTGAACTACACTCAGTGACAAAAGAGGGTATGATTATAACATATAATACAGAGACCTGAATCAATAATGGTAAATAGTACAGTTACATATTACAGCATATTCGTCTCATATATCTACACAGACTACCGGCGTGTTTTGTAGGGAGAGCATCATCTCTGGTGTGTCTGTGCAGATGGCCATCGCTTTCGAATTGGATGGATTTATCTTGAGTCCAAGTCTGTTGCACTCCTCTTTTATAAGTTGGAGTGCGTGTTGCGTGTTGACTAGTCTGTTTGCTCCTCTTACTATGAGCTGTAAGTCATCTGCATAGCAGAGGAACTTGGCTGTTTGTCTCAAAGGTAGTCTGACTAGATTTTCCATCAGGACATTGAATAGCGTTGGACTGAGGATGCCTCCTTGTGGGGTTCCATTTTCATGAGCCCTGTAGCTTAACGTTGCCCCCTGAAAGCGTACTCTTGCTTCTCTCTGTGTAAGGCAGTTCTGAATCCAGCCCAGCAACCTTCCTTTGATGCCTTTTTCGGCGAGCTTCATTATAATGGCCAGTGGATTTGCTAGTTCGAAGGCCTTCTCCAAGTCGAAGAAGACCTCCAAAGCTGGTTTATTGTCCATTGTGCTGAGTATCTCGGCAATGTTTTTGCCTGTGCCGGTGTTCGCGATGTAAGCCTGTTGAAAGCCATTCTTTTTCCCGTCTTCGCTATGCAGCTGAGGAGGGAGATGGGTCTTTGTTTCGTCTGGTTCTCTGGGCTTCGGATTGGGCTGTAAATCTGCCTTCTTCTATTCTGGTGGAAGTCTCTGTGCTATCCACGAGGCATTGATGACTTGTAGCAACGCCTCGTGCCTGGCTTCTCCGGCATGGTCATCCTGTCGGCCCCTGGTACTGTGTCCTTGCTTCGCTTTATCTACTTCTGGAGTTCTTGCAGGCCTCTTCTATCATCTGGAGTCTGGTTTGTTGCAGACGCCGTTGTGTCTCCTCCGCATGTCTCGGGAGGTTTTTCGTTGCTGCTCGGTCGGAGAAGAGTCTTGCAATTCTCATGGCTTCCTCATCTGGGTTGGGATGGGTTGGTAGTGGTGGTGTTGCCTTCCCAGATGCCCTTCGGATCTGGGCACACATTTTGCCAAGGGAGGCGTGCTCATTCAGTTCGGAGCACTACTTGAGCCAGCTTGCGTTTTTTATTTCTTCCTTCTCTTCCCTGGTATCCTTGACTATGTCTTGCAGGAGATGTCGGTTTGTGTCCGTGGGATGTCTTCTGTAGTTTCTTCGGGCCATGTTCACTCTGTGGTTGAGTTCTTTTACCCTGGGGCAGTAGTACCAGTAATCCTTGTACTGTCTTGATGTAGGTTTTGTTCTTGGAATTGCCTCTTCTGCCGCTTGGTGAAACGCCTCGACCAACTGCTGGTGGAGGGTTGTCTCGTCCACGGGTGCTGCACCAGCCGTCTGTGATTTGGCGCGCCACTTAGCCAGGTGTTTCCTATGGAGTTCCCAGCCCGCCTTTTTGATATTGTATCTCCATCTTGGCGGGGGTGACGTGGGGAGTCTGTTCACCTTCAGTGTTGTTAGGGTGGCAAAGTGGTCGCTGGTCAGCTTGGGGTGTAGCTGCCAGGAGGCTGTAGGCTCTCCGGTGTTTCGGAGGGCGATCTCAGGTGTGTCTTGAAAGGTGGTGTATAGGTGTAGGCCGTCTTCATTTGTGGGGCCGAAGTGAATAATTGAGTCACCTCCAGTGAGCCCCTTAGGTTCTTGTAGATGTTGTGGACAGTTATTTCCCGTTCTTGGAGGGTTACTTTGACATCAGAACATACATAAGAAAATAAGGAGTCTGCAATAGGCCGGTTGGCCTGTGCATGGCAGCTCCTGTCGAGAGTTACTACCACTCTCTATCATACATGAATATATCCAGCCTCCTTTTGAAACTTTCCAGCGTTCCAGCACTTACTACAAAGTTGCTAAACTTGTTCCACTCGTCCACCACCCTATTTGTAAACCAGTTCCTTCCTATCTCCCTCCTAAACCTAAACTTATCCAGCTTAAATCCGTTGTTCCGAGTCCTATCCTGCTCGGATATTATAAGAACTTTATCTATATCCCCTTTATTGATTCCTTTCACCCACTTGAATACTTCTATCATATCTCCCTGCACTCTTCGTCTTTCTTGGGAATGCAAGTTTAGTTTCTTTAACCTATCCTGATATGGAAGGAATCTAAGTCGCTATCCCACTACCCTTTATACCTGCGGAGTGAAACCTACCCCAAGTTATTATCAAATAAAGGAACAAATAGGGAACACGGCAATAATTATCCCCACAAAAACCTACTCAACTAAATGTACTTGAATAAGTATGAACAAGTTGAAATAAGTAAGTCACAAAAGGGAAGATAATTAATTAATTCAATTTATGTTCTAAAGGGAGTAATGACTAGCAAACATGAATTTAAGGGAATAAGTAATTGTATATTAAAATAAGAGTGATGCCGGAAGGGTGAAAATATACCGTAAGGAGTTAGACCAAACGAATATTACTTATCATAACTATATTACACAGACATACAACAATCCCTACAGAATAGTTATTTCCTACCAAACAGAAGATTCCTTACCACCAGGATCCCTTCCTAGGCCTAACTAAACGTGTCACTAATACCTGATACCCCTAGGGCATTGCAGAAGACTGGACAAGGCACTAGACAAGGGTCAAGGCTAGAGAACGAATGGACACGTCTACCATATGCCACGGTTTTTCGCTACTAGCTCAGGATCCCCTGCTAGTGATGGGAGAGGAACCAAAACTAGTGACATCTGGGTTCCTATCTCCATCAGAACTAATCTGGAGGTTATCTGGTTGTGGGGAATCATCAAAAAATTCACTGAGACCAAGATCAGTATGGTCCGGCTGGATAAGATTATCCTCAGACTTCTCACAGTCCTGGAGGGAAACTTCATCAACTTCACTAGTCTCTTCTACCTCTGTACTGCGGCTCATGCTACGGGTCACAGCACATGCAGGGAACAACCCTGGAAAGTCTACTTCTAACTGCACAGTATTATTCTCGGCAGTGGGACAAGATGAGATCACAACATTAGGGAACATCATGTCGCCAACGAGGTCATTTCCTATCAATAGAGAGACCCCTTCTACAGGTAAGCTATCTACTACTCCTAGCGTGACATAGCCTGACTTTATGGATGACCGCAGGTACACTTGACAAAGGGGAATACACGACCCACCGGTCAAACCGTTCACAAGCACCCAGCTACCAGTATAGCATGAATCCAGGAATGGAGCAGCTTCTTTACTAACAAGAGATAAGGCTGAGCCTGTGTCTCTCAAGAGTTTAACAGAAATGGGTTGACTGAATTGATCCAAAGCTAAGGAACCAGGAGAACAAAATGGTTCAAAGGTTGATATCATAGAAGAGAGGGAAGCATCCAGGGCAACAGTCTGACTGAGGGCAGTGACACAGGGCTCCAATAATTTCTCAGATTGCTCGGCCACCCTGACCAAAAGAGCGGGGGATCCTTGGTGAGAGGAATTTCTTTTCTTTAACTTGAGACAGTCGCTGATGACATGTCCTGGCTTCTTACAGTACCTGCAATTAGAGTTTCTCTCACCTGTAGGAGTAGATCCACCTGTCCCATGGACCATGGGCTCACCCGGGGTAGATGATGCAGAACCTGAGGGTCGGGTCGGTATGATAAGAGGCAGGGACCCCGAAGTAGATGTTGGTGTGGGCCGCTTGAAGGAAGTGAAGGACTGGGACATGGGAGCATAAGACCTGGAATTTACATTTCTATTAGTTAAGGAATAATGGTCAGCCACTGGACCAGCAACAGCCAGGGTACAGATACCTCTCTGATCCAAGTGTGCTCGAATGTCGCCTGGGATACACTTTCTAACCTCCTCTAGCAGGATTAGTTCAACAAGCTTGTCATGTTCTACATGGGCAGACTCACTTTCAATCCACCTCCGACAAAGGACCTGTTTCTGCCTGAAGAACTCCACAAATGTTTGTTTGTCAGTCTTCCGGCAGTTACGGAACTGTTGCCGGTAGGCTTCAGGAACAAGTTTATAAGCACTCAAAACCACGGACTTAAGAAGGGCATAGTCTAGACATTGATCCTCAGAGAGGACAGAAAACACATATAATGCTTTACCAATGAAATATCTATAAATAAGTTGAGACCATTGAGAAACAGGCCACTTGTTAAGTCGGGCAATTTTCTCAAAAAGAGAGAAGAATTTGTCTGGTTCTTCCTCATTAAATTTAGGAACACTGTTGAGACATTTGTCTACACTGAATGTTGGAGTATTACTACCTTGAGCCAAACCTCGTTGTTTGAGAGTTTCAAGCTCCACCTCGAGTCTCTTGAGTTCAACTTGTAAGGCCAAATTACTTGGTGCAACAATTTCCTCTGAATTTCCCAACGGTTGGGCTATGATTTCATTGTCAATAAAGTAGTTGAGGACAGCCTCTTGTAACCTAACCTTATTCATGGATGATCGGCCTTCTACTTCATAATAAGTAGAGAGGGATTCCACTCTGCCTTAGTAAGCCCCTTCAGTACTTCGGCTGAAGGTGAAGCCAAAAAGCTTTCCAGGTCAAACATGTTGAACTCAAAATCGAGTAGCGAAAAAAAAGTAACCGTGGCAGCTAAGCTAACTAGCTAGCTAATTAATAATATCAAAATACAATCAACTGTGAAACACAGCAAGGGATAACCAAACACCTGGTACACAAGATGAGGGTTAACTCACTAGTAGCTTAAGCAATAACAGGAGCAATATAAATGAACACTGTGAACACAGCAACTTGCATCCAAAAATACTTAGCGATGAAACAACACCTGGCGAGTAACAACACTTGATATGACACAACAATGGTGGTTAGCTCCTGGACACAGGCCCCCACAGGCTGCACCGACTCTAGTGAATTGATATCCATTCTATAATAAGGGCACCAGAACTGAACCGCATAATCGAGGTGCGGCCTGACTAGCGCAAGATATAGTTGCAATAAGACCTCTGCACTCTTATTACTTACACTTCTAGATATAAAACCCAATACTCTGTTTGCCTTATTTCGAACTTTAACGCACTGTTTTCTAGGCCGTAGGTCCGGGCTTACAATTATCCCTAGGTCTCTTTCACAAGTCGACTTCTCTAGGTTTATGTTGTTAAGGCTGTATACATTGACAGGATTTGTTCTTCCAATATTAAGTACGCTGCACTTGCTGGTGTTGAATTTCATTTGCCATTTTTCAGACCACCCCTGCAGTTTATTTAGATCCTCCTGTAATGAATTTGCATCCTGCCCTGAATTAATCTGCCGCCCCATTTTGGTGTCATCCGCAAACTTGCTTATGTCACTGCTGATCCCAGTATCTAGATCGTTTATATAGATTGTGAACAAGAGTGGGCCTAGTACTGACCCCTGGGGAACCCCACTGGTTACACGACCCCACTCAGATTTAACACCATCTACGCTGACCCTCTGCGTTCTATCGGTGAGCCATGATTTTATCCAATTTAAAACTTTCCCCTCGATACCACGAGCCTTAATTTTTCTCAGAAGCCTCTGATGCGGTACTCTGTCAAATGCTTTGCTAAAGTCTAAGTATATAACATCGTAATTTTCGTCATTATCTACTACCTCGAAGACTTTCCTAAAAAATGTCAGCAGAGTTGTTTGACAAGATTATCCCTTTGTAAACCCATGTTGAGAGTCGTAGATTAATTTGCTTTTCTCTAAATGCGATTGGATGTTATCTGCTATAATTGATTCAAGAAATTTCTCCACTACTGACGTCAAACTGATCGGCCGGTAATTTGACGCTGATGCTCTGTCTCCCTTTTTGAATATGGGTACTACATTTGCCTGTTTCCACAAGTCTGGCACAACTCCGGTGTCTATTGATTTTGTAAATAAGTTTACGAGGGGTCCGCTAATCTGTTCCCTACACTCTTTCAAGACTCAAGGGAAAATTTCATCCGGCCCTGGGGATTTTGTCTTCTTTAGTTTATTTATCATCTTAAGAACATTCTCTTTTCTGAGAGTGATATTCTTTAATTTCTCTTCTTCCTTTCCCTTAAATATCAGTTCCACCTCTGGAATTTCATCGCGAATTTCCTCTGTGAATACTGATAAGAAGTAGCTGTTCAATGCTTTGCTTATTTCTTCACTGCTATTTATCACTTCTCCCCTCCCTGACTTTAAAAGTCCAACTTTGTCCTTGACCTTTGTTCTATATACTTGGAAAAATCCCTTGGGATTCGTTTTGGATTCTCTTGCTATTTTGATTTCATAGTCTCTCTTTGCTTTCCTTACATTTTTCTTAACATTCCTAGATTGTTCATTATACCTATTTCTGAGTTGCTCCTCCCCTCCCTTTAATTTCTTATATATATCTTTCTTTATTCCTTTGTCATGTTTAAGTTTTCTGGTCAACCACCTTGGCTCATTCTTATTTGACCTAATTTTTCTGTATGGTATATTTTGTTCTTGTGCTTTATGTAGTATACTAGTGAATATATTATAGTCATGATCAATTGTTGTGTCAGCTATGACCTCACCCCTTCCTACTGGGGACTGACGTGACTGTTCCCAGGTGACCTCACCTAGGTACTGTTAAGAGTTGGGGATTTAGAATATAGTTACAAGTCTACCCAGATCCCAACAGGCAACAACAAAAAAAAAACAAAGACAATCGGACTATAAGAGGGAAGACAAAGGATGCGAGTTTTTGTTGTGTATAATAAAGTACCATAAATTCCTTAACAAAATATTCAACTATCTATAATTTACCCTTAACCATACTTAACCTAAACATTAACAGTATATACATATTTATACAACATAAAACAATCGTGAAGCAAGGTGGAGGTGGGAGAGGCAATATAAGATTACAAATACTTAAGTGCGGAGCTGAGATGGCTGACGAGTAAGGCTGAGTATTGTAGAAGACGGTAGGTAGTCACTGTGCCGTAGGTTTCCAGGATAGGTGATCCTGTGGTCACTTCCCAGAGTGAAGTCCTCTCTCCTCGAATTGGAGCTGACAAAGAAGACTTTGAGGAGGTGACGCAACAACCAGGATATGGAGAAGGGAAACCCAGGAGTGGTAACTAAGACGAGTCATACTCGTGTTTCGTCCCTAGATGGCGTTGCTCGTGGTGCTGGGTAGGTAGATCAAAACAATAGATGGCGTGGTTTGTAGTGCTGGGTAGGTAGATCATGACAATTGGTGGCGGGGTTCGTAACACACCCCCCCTCCAAAGACCTCCATAGCGCGGGCGCGAAGGAGGTGATCACCTGGTGCGTCTGGAGAGTAGCTGTTGCATTTCCACTGGAGCTCGGGATAAGGAGTCTGCAATCAGGTTGTCCACCCCCTTTATGTGCCGGACTTGTAGATTATAGGGCTGGGTGAGGAGAGCCCAGCGGAGGATTCCCTGGTTGGAGGTCTTGTTGGTTTGGATGAACGTGAGTGGGTTATGGTTGGTGAAGACTAGGGTTGTTTGTGGGCAAGACTGGAGGTAACATTCAAACTTCTTTATTGCCAAAACCAGAGCCAGGGCCTCCTTCTCTATGGTCGAGTAGTTGGTCTGATGTTTTTTCAATTTGGCGGAGTAGTATGCCACAGGGTGAAGGACATCAGTGGTTGGGTCGGGTTGTAGGAGCACAGCCCCCACTCCGACACCGCTAGCGTCGATTTGCAGATAGAAGGGCAAGGTGTAGTCAGGGGGGTGGACTACAGGCTTGGAGGCAAGGAAGGCTTTAAGGCGGTGGAAAGACTGGTTGCACCTCTGGTTCCAGATGTAAGGGACCGCAGAACTGGTAAGGTCTGTGAGGGGTCCAGCCACGCTGGAGAAGTTACTGCAGAACCGACGGTAGTAGCCGCACATCCCCAGGAAGTGCATGAGTTCCTTTCTCGTCCTTGGAGTGGGGAAGGACAAGATGGCTTTAACGTTTGCGTCCTTGGGTCTCACCATACCATGCCCAACGATATGTCCCAGGTAAGTCACTGAGGCCCGGCCAAAAGCAGATTTAGCCAGGTTTATGGTGAAGCCAGTCTCTTGCAGTCGTGCCAACAGTATCTCCAAACGCACCAGATGTTCGTCCCAGCCGTCCGACACCACCACCAGGTCATCCAGGTAGGCAAACGTCCCACCTAGGTCCTGAATTAGGTAGTTGATGGCCCTCTGGAATGTGGCCGGAGCATTAGAAAAGCCAAACGCCATAACCAAGTATTGAAAAAGACCAAATGGAGTTATAAATGCCGAGATTATTTTTGCCCTGTCCGTGACTCCCACTTGATAATATCCTTTCAACAGGTCCACGGTAGATATAAATTTGGCACAGCCTATGCTGTCTATTATATCTTCAATCAAAGGTAAACGGTAGGAGTCTGGTTCACTTTACGATAATCGGTACAGAAACGAAAAGTACCATCGGGTTTTGGAATGAGAAGGCAAGGTGAAGCCCAGCCGGAGGTACTAGGCTCAGCTAAGTTATGTTTTAACAAAAAATCTACCTCCTTTTTCATAATCTCTTTTTTTTGTGGATTTAGTCGATATGCTGATTGCCTAATGGGTTGTACATCATCTGAGATTAGCTTAATATCATGTTTAAGTATATTGCAAAACCCTGGGAGGTCTGACGTGACTTTAGGAAATGTCGATAATAACTTAGTGAGATCTTTTGCTTGAGATGGATTCAGAATAGAAAAATACTCATCTAAGTAGTTGAGTATGTGACTGTTAGCAGGGTTTTCTTTAGGTAGAGGGAAGTCTAAATTCTCCAATAGGTCCATGTCATCTGTCTCCGGCTCCGGCCCTGACAAAACCGTATGCAATACAGGTAAGCTTATAGCCTCTGGGATGTCTTCCTCTGACTGCCTGGAATGGTAAAGTTTCCTGAGATAAATGTGAACAAGTTGTGAATCTTTTCTGCGATCAGGAGTATGAACTATATAGTTGAGAGGAGATAGTTTATTAGCATTGACTTGAAAGTTTTGATGGAACCGTTCCAAGCAACCTTGGGACGGTGGGTGGTAAGCCGAAGATGTACAATGGTCCACACTGAGGTCTTCCATCACCTGTTTGAACAAAGATGGATCAGATTGTAGGGCTTTAATGAGCTCATCCTTACTAATGGTCTTATTGTACAGATCTTCTGTGGGTAGGAAGATATTGGAGGTGGTTTTAGATGAAGAGGGCCCATTTCGCACACTCTGTGACCGGGTGACAGCACAAGATGGGAAGAGATGAGGAATATTTTCTTTAAGGTCAGTGGTGGAGTTGACAGGTAAGGGAGAGTCGACTGTCTTTATGTTAGGAACCACTAGATCTCCTACCAAGTCATTACCCAATAATAAATGAATGCCGCACACAGGCATTGGTTCTTTCCTAATGGCTATTTGCACTTCCCCAGTAATCAAGGGACATTGGAGGTGCACTTTAGCAAAGGGATAGGAAGAATGGGATGAGAGATCTGAAATTAGAACACTCTCATTAGTAAATGCGGTAGATGTATCAGGAATGACGTTAAACAGGAGGATAGATTGTGCTGCGCCCGTATCACGTAGTATACGAATAGGGAAAGAACGAGACCCCTCCATGATTGAAATTTTTCCCTCATAGGTGAATGAAGAGAAGAGATCCTGATGGGGCCTTTCCACATTGGTGGTTGCTATTGGTTTGGATTTGGGATCCAGGGAACTACTTTTAGCAATTCGACACTTTGGGTGTTTACAAGTCTGGATCGTATGGCCTGGGTTTTTACAGTAAGAACAAGTAAACTTGGTTGCATCAGGGGGGGTAGGTGTGGGACCTTTCGACCTACCACTCACGCCCCCAAAGTTATCATCAGAGGAGGACCTAACATGCCGGAAAGTACCACGTTCCCTACGGCACAGTGACTCCACCAGCAAGGCGTACTCATCAGCCAGCTCAGCCGCACCTCCTAAATTAACCTCTCCACGCTCCTCCACATGCTTCATGATGTGAAATGGTATCTTGCTCTTCCACTCCTCCAGGACTACCAAGTTTAACAAATCCTGAGGTGGCCATTGTTAAGAAAACATAGATAAATTAATTAATGATCAAAATATAAGATAAGTGGATTACCCTAGAAAATATCACGGCAGTGGATAACCAGAAAGTCCCGGAAACTACCCAAGTTATACCTAGGGAAATTACATTTATGAATATTGTTCTTCTGAGAATATCCTTAGATAAGGATAAGAGACTTGAAAGGGGTAGGGCGTATTACGGCATTAATATAAAGATCCGGATTAACAACCCTGAGATACTTGATTATTGACCCAGAATGAGATAATGAGATGAACAATAATGGAGGCTTTATAATTATGGGGTCCTGGTAGAGCGGGGCGTTCCAAGATATCACTTCACCCTAAACTAGTGACTATGGAACAGCCTACTCTGGAGCGAGGGTACGGCATTAAACAGATCCGGATTCTTCCCTACACTCGATAAGACTTACTACACGACTGCCACGTGTAATAACAGGTAAGCCTTATGACACTTGGAACCTAATATCCTACGTCTGTCACTCTTACTGTACGATGATACCAATATATGCACACACATATGAAGGAAACTTTAAACCACCGTAAAGCAATTGTGAACAGAAGTGACTGGGAGGAATAATTAACAAGGAGTTACAAGGGAGGAAGGAATATGGTACTTAAGGTCGGGTCCTGTCACGGTCGCCATTTGTTACGAGTTGGGGATTTAGAATATAGTTAAAAGTCTACCCAGATCCCAACAGGCAACAACAAAAAAAAACAAAGACAATCGGACTATAAGAGGGTAGACAAAGGATGCGAGTTTTTGTTGTGTATAATAAAGTACCATAAATTCCTTAACAAAATATTCAACTATCTATAATTTACCCTTAACCATACTTAACCAAAACATTAACAGTAAAAACATATTTATACAACATAAAACAATCGAGAAACAAGGTGGAGGTGGGAGAGGCAATATAAGATTACAAATACTTAAGTGCGGAGCTGAGATGGCTGACGAGTAAGGCTGAGTATTGTAGAAGATGGTAGGTAGTCACTGTGCCGTAGGTTTCCAGGATACGTGATCCTGTGGTCACTTTCCAGAGTGAAGTCCTCTCTCCTCGAATTGGAGCTGACAAAGAAGACTTTGAGGGGGTGAGCAACAACCAGGATATGGAGAAGGGAAACACGGGAGTGGTAACTAAGATGAGTCATACTCGTGTTTCGTCCCTAGATGGCGTTGCTCGTGGTGCTGGGTAGGTAGATCAAAACAATAGATGGTGTGGTTTGTAGTGCTGGGTAGGTAGATCATGACAATTGGTGGCGGGGTTCGTAACAGTACCTTTTTAACTCTTGATAATCCGCCAACCGAAAGTTTGGGACTCTGACCATATTGTCATTGTTTTTCGTTTCCCAATTTAGGGTGAACCTGATTTCTCTGTGATCACTGTTTGCTAGTTCTTCCCCTACTGTGATATCTCTGATAATATATTCTTTATTTGTTAATACTAGGTCAAATATATTGTCACCTCTAGTAGGTTCAGTAATTAGTTGTTTCAAAAAATTGTCCTGTACTGCGCCTAGGAAGTCTTCAGATTCATAGTCACCTACAATGTTGTCCCAGTCAATATTTCTGAAGTTGAAATGCCCCATAATGCACAGGTTGTTATATTTTGATGCCCCACTCATTTCCTGCCATATGGGCTGAGCTGCTTCTTTCCCAAGACTTGGGGGCCTGTAAATCACTCCCATAATTAGTTTTTCTCTTCCTTCCGTGATTTCTACCCATACAGACTTGGTTCCTATTTCTCCTTTTATTGAATTATTAATACAACATTTTAATGTATCCTTGACGAAGAGTGCAACCCCTCCCCCCTTCCTGCCTTCCCTGTCCTTGTGAAAAAGGTTGTACCCTTCTATGTTGTACTCTGATAAAAAACATTTTGCTCGCCAGATTCATCCAAGTTTCGGTGATTGCTATGACGTCTACATTCTCGGTGTCTCACTGTTTTCCCCACATGGCAATTGCTGCATGACCTCGGAGGAGGGTATGCTCGACTTGACCAAGATCATACATCTTCTTGTTGACGCCTGCGTGAAATGCCTCCTGTATGCCTGGACCTTCTTTGTCCTCTCGGAGCATCCAGGGTTCCAGGAGTGGTGTTTGCCCATGCAGTTGGCACACTTGGGGGTAATTTTTTCCCCATTCTTCAAATTGGTGAGGTTGGAGTGTGTGCCATGCTTCTGCAAGCAGTCGGCGCAAATTTCTTTTTACGTGCACCTCGTCTGATGGTGCCCATATTTCTGGCATCTGAAGCACTGCAGGGGCCCCGGAACGAAGTGCCTCACTTCGTAGATCCCCCAGGTTTAGAGTTCTATGGTGCTGGGGTGGACCGTAGTATGCTATGAGCACTTGTTTTGTGGTGGCCGTCTCGTCGGTCGCGGGAGAGCATCTCTCGGCTTTTAGGATCTTTGGATGGTTCTCCAGGAGCTCGAGGGGTAGCTCCTTTGGGTATCGGAGGACTACAGACTTCATCTGTTTCTGGGCGGGGTCCCCAGCTTGGTTGATGCAACGGTGGTGGTGTTTTTCAGGTAAGTGTCGATGGTGGTGGCAGATTCCTTGTAGTTGGGGTGAATAATCATCTCCCCCTTTAGGTTGGGCCGCACTGAGAACTTGGCCAGTGGGTTTTATTTTTCGATCTCTGTGAGGGCGGCATATATCGTCTTCATGTCTGTTTTCGAGATCCGGAATTTTGGCAGTGTCGTTGGGGGCGAGCTGGTGGTGGTGATGGATGCCTTTTGGGTTGCTTGACGAATTTGGACGTCGACGATTTTTTTTTTCAACCTTCGTCCAGTTGTCGTCCTCAGTGGCAGTGGCAGTGGTGGTGGAGTTGTTGGGGGTAGCGTAGGTGGTGTGGATGGCGTTGTTCTTGGTTTTCAGGGATTTGTGGGAGGCCCACAGCTGGTCCGCTTTCTCTGTGCGGGGCCTGTCGTGGTTCAGGTCGTCGGGGTGGCGGTTCAGGTGGGGGTCGCGGTTCGGAGGGCGTACGCACTCCATAACCGGTGGTTAAGTGGTGTTTTCTTCTTCTTTAGAGGTTTTTTTGTTGTTCAGAGCCTACCTATTCCGGTTGAGTATGTAGCAGAGGAATTTCAACACTCCTAACAGCTACTTGATGGCCGGGTGGTTGTAGAGTGGTTCCTGAGCTTCTCTCCCTGGAGCTGCAAACCTACTTCCTAGTGTATGTGACTGCTCACTTATAGACGTGAGCTAAGTGTGCCTATTGGGTAAGGATGAGGATTGCAACCTTCTTTCCAGGTGGACTCGCACGATCACAGTTTTCCTGGAAAGACTCTGCAGAGGGATGGGTTTTTGCTCCAACCCTCTTTCGTGTTCACAATCTCCTGGGAGGGAGGTGAACAGTTACAGGGGGGACCGCAGGACGAATACACTTTTGAGGGTGCAGGTCCCTAGGCCAGAGCAAAAAAAGGAAAAATAGTAGTAGAAAGAAAAGAGCTCAAACCACGTCGAGAATATCACACTATAGCTGCTCTCCAGCTGGAGTGTGGGTCACTTACACCACCAGTGGGGAGGGCAAACTAATGCTCGATAAACCAAAAACGCTCGTGAGATGTTGTTAATGATGTCAGTGGCGGACGGTCCGGTTCAGCAAAGTTGGCCAACAATGGCAGCAGAGAGAGGGCAGGTCTTCACAGCTCCGAGTCCGGCAGTCAAATGGCTGAATCTTGAATCCTACAATCCTAAATTTCAACAATACATTGGTAGTTGTGCACTTTTGATACTGTACTATTTCGTTTTTTTTAAGTTGATCATCAATAAAATAGTGAGCACAATATATGATGTGAAAAAGTGGTTACAGCCAAATCTGTTAGGAACTTGTAAATAAGTGGTGTTCTTTATATTGTAGGGGACACACTACAAAATCACATGGACATACACTCTTTCCTGATCTACCCACTAATTTGATATCAGTGTTTAGCCAACCACAAGCAGCTGTGCTCTATCCCAGCACGCTGATTGGCTATGAGACCAGGAAGCACAGACTGGCGCTGGACCAATCACAGACCACCACTGGTTTCCCACACTGCGCTTCACGCTTCACGGGGATAAAAAGGGCACACCAGCTACACTTGGCCTGCTGACTGACAGGAGGTCTTCAGAAGAACATCGACCATCTAAAGTACCGCAAACAAGCTCGAGACATCATCATTCATAATCAGCAGATTTAAAATAATTCAACATAATGCACTGACCTGGACCACACCAAGAGCTCACAAATTACCGGGTATACAACATATATCGTACCTTGGACCCAGACGTCATCATATTAAATTCTCACGGCAAGGGATATTCAATTGCAAAGTATACCCCAAAAACAGCCAAAATCTGTTACAGTGTAGTGGTCGAGGCGTTTCACCAAGCGGCAGAAGAGGCTATCCCAAAAACAAAACCCACATCAAGACAGTACAATGGTTGCTGGTACTACTGTCCCAGGGTGAAAGAACTCAACCACAGAGTGAACATGGCCCGAAGAAACTACAGGAGACATCCCACGGCAACAAACAGACATCTCCTGCAAGTCATAGTTAAGGACACCAGGGAAGAGAAGGAAGAAATAAAAAACGTAAGCTGGCTCAAGTGGTGCTCCGAACTGAACGAGCACACCTCCCTTGGCAAGATGTGGGCCCAGATCCGAAGGGCATCTGGGAAGGCAACACAACCACCACCAACCCATCCCAACCCAGAAGAGGAAGCCGAGAGACTTGCAAAACTGTTCGCTGACCGAGCAGCAACGAAAAACCTCCCGAGACAGGCGGAGGAGACACAACGGCGTCTGCGACAGGTCAGACTCCAGATGATCGAAGAGGCCTGCAACAGTGAAGATGACACTGACAGACCATTCAACCAGCAAGAACTCCAAAAGTCGCTAAAACGAAGCAAGGACACAGCTCCAGGGGCCGACAGGATAACCTACTCCATGCTTTCTCATGTCGGTACAGCCGGACACGAGGCTCTGCTGCAAGCCATCAATGCTTCGTGGACAGCACAAAGACTCCCACCGGAATGGAAGAAGGCAGATATACAGCCCATTCCGAAGCCCAGAGAACCAGACAAGCCGAGGCCCATCTCCCTTCTCAGCTGCATAGCGAAGACGGGAGAGAGAATGGCTCTCAACCGACTCAAGTGGAAAGTAGGCAGCCCACACCCTCACATCTTTGCTTACACCGAGAACACCGGCACAGGCAACAACATCGCCGAGATACTCAGCACAGTGGACAACAAACCAGCTCTGGTGGTCTTCCTCGACCTGGAGAAAGCCTTCGAACTAGCAAATCCATTGGCCATTGCAACTACTCTCGCTAAAAAGGGCGTCAAAGGAAGGTTGCTGGGGTGGATCCAGAACTACCTCACACAGAGAGAAGCACGAGTATGCTTTCAGGGAGCAACCTCAAGCTACAGGGTCCATGAAAACGGAACCCCACAAGGAGGCATCCTCAGTCCAATGCTGTTCAATGTCCTGATGGAAAATCTAGTCAAACTTCCTTTCAGACAAACAGCCAAGCTCCTATGCTATGCAGACGACTTACAGCTTATAGTAAGAGGATCGAACAGACTAGCCAACACGCAACACGCACTCCAACTTATAGAAGAGGAGTGCAACAGACTTGGACTCAAGATAAATCCAGCCAAGTCGAAAGCGATGGCCATCTGCACAGACACACCAGACAAGATGCTCTCCATACAAAACACGCCGGTAGTCTGGACCAACGCCCACCAGTGTCTTGGAATCTGGTTTGACCAGAAACTCACCTTCAAGCCGCAACTCGAGTATCTCAGGCACAGGACGAAGAGCAGACACAATATAATGAGGTCGCTCACCAGCAAATCCGCAGGAGCAAACCTTCATGTGCTCAAAGCCTACTACACGGCCGCCATCAGATCGCTGGTAGATTACAGTGCTCCAGCACTCATTGGACTGAGAGAAGACCAAATAGCTAAGCTAGAAGTCATCCAAAACAATGCTCTCAGGACCATGCTCGGAGCACCCATGTGGACCAGAATTTGCAATCTGCAAATGGAAACCGAGCTACCACCCCTGGCAGTACGAGTCAAGCAGGTGACAGCCGGTCTCCTCGCCAAAATCTGTAGAGCAGACAAGCCCACAGTTGCCAAGATTCGAATCAGTGCCTCCCTCCACCTCGACCACAGAGTGCGAGGGGCCACCTGGTCGCACGAGGCAAGCGAGGTCATCCGACACCTGCAAGCAGAAACACTCGTCAAGAACAACCAAGACACACGAGACAATGGTTACGCTGTTCCTCCACCATGGAGCCCTCCACCAGCCACACTCAAATTTACCGACCTAGGCGATAGTAAAGCCAACCTCCAGAAGGATGACCTCAAAAACATAACTCTCGAAGCCATAGCCACCGAGACACCGGCTGATGCAGCATCATACTTCACAGACGGCTCGGTGGACCCAAAACATCATAGATCCGGAGCGGCCTTCTACACCCAAGGTCAGACCCTCCAATGGAGACTTTCCAATGACTGCTCCACCCTACAAACAGAACTGGTAGCAATCTCAAAGGCCCTACAACACGCTGCAACACAACACAACAAGTCCATCATAATTCACACGGACTCGAAATCGGCCATGCAGGCGCTGCAACACAGTCAACTGAGAGACAACGTCCACATCATCACCTCGATCCTCGCACAGCTACAGGAATTCCAAAGCCAAAACCGACCAGTCGTCTTACACTGGATTCCCAGTCATGTAGGGATCGGAGGAAACGACGTGGCAGACGAAGCAGCCAAGGCAGCTACACGTTCTAGTAGCGTACACATCCAAGTTCCAGCAAGTGTGCAACAGATCAAGAATCACCTCAGAAAGACCAACAAGCTCCACATCAAAAAGAGCTTCCTTCATGCACTCAACGCTGGTTCCCAATCAGCCAAATGGTACCTGGCGGCCACAAAAGGGGAACCACCTTTCGCTGACAAGAAAACTCCAAGGCAAACCCAAGTCAGCCTTCATCGACTACGACTAGGGTACGGGTGCTCCTGGCAGATGATCGGAAATGACGTCATGGATTGCACCTACTGTCAGGAGCCAGCAGCCAACCCACTTGAACACTATCTCCTCGACTGCGAGGTCACACAAAGCCTCAGAAACAGAACTCAAATCTCCCAAGAAACACACACAACACCAGCGGCCACTCTAACCCGAAAGGCCCATACAGACCACATTCACCACCTACTCCGGGTCATCACACGATACCCACCACCCAGATAGATTAGTAAGCATCCTTTCCCAGCAAGTGCGGACCCCAGTTCGGGGGGCGCGCCACTCCGAAACTGACCACGTCCAAGAGTGGGGGTTGGTGGTAAGCGTCCACTGATCGGGGGTCTGCTCACACTTGCAACCTGCAGTATCCTTCCATCTGCAGGTGGGACCACCTCCATCCCAATCCGGTCTGGCTGCTCCTCGAGCTCCAGCCGGAACCACCAAACGGGCCGCCTATAGGCAAAGGCCCGTGTCGGACTACGGTCCGACAATCTCAACAACAACCCAGGGAGGACATTCTACACTCAGCTACTGGACCAGCAACATCTCTCTCAGCTCCTCACCTAGTCACTCCTACGCACTGCGCTGTACGACAATATATATACAGAAAGCGCATCGTGAGTTTCTATCCAACCTCTTTCCTGAGTGAAGATATCTACTTGTACGTACGTTTGTGTGCCCATACAAAGAGATAATAGACAACTAAAGAGAATTGACAACTGGCCACTCACAGTACGCTACAATACTCAAAGCAAAGGTACTTGCTATTGACAATCTCTGTATGGTGCGTGAGTTGCCAGAGGTGGCTACTCACGCAATGACAGAAATTACATTCAAATCAACTGCTACACATTCAAAGATGATCCTCAGTTGACACGGGTCTGGCGAATTTCTTAAGTTGATTTACACAAACTAATTCGAGATTGAGCTTGCCAGGAAAAAGTGGAATACACACGTTGACAACTGAAGTACCCCAATTAGGCAGGACTTAAGGACAAGGAGCCTTTGTGTATATATACGTTGAGATCTTGGAGAAAATGGCCGGCACCTAAAGATACGGAAAACGTGTTTCTTCCTAGGGATAACTCACCAGTCATCCACACGTTTTGCGGGCGTGGAGCATAATATGAATCATCAGGTTTCAAACAGACCAGCAGCCCCACGTTGTCCACAACAGTTCTATGTGCCCTCCTTTGATTCTCAGATACCTACTGCTCCTGATCAGGATCATGCACCTAGCCCTGTGGACCCAGACATCCCACCCAGCTGCCCCAAGGACTGTGCACCTGCTGCCAAAAAAACACCACATTCCCCCCAGCAAACCACGCCTCCCCCCCCCCCCCCCCTCTTCACCTGTCTGGCCACCGTTGATGCCTGCAGGACCCTCTTTTCTCCTTCAGGTACTTACTGCTCCTGACCCTGCTCCTGACCCTACTCCTGCATCCAGCCATATGGACACAGACACCCCACCCGGCGCCCCTGAGGACTTTGCACCTGCCGCGAGAGAAGCACCACATTCCTTGCCTGTTCAACCTTCTCTTATCTACAACCCTCCTTCTCCCACAGATCTCGTGTCACTAGACGGAGTCGTCACCCGTAGCGGCCGAGTGGTTCACGCCCCCACCCGTTATGTCTCACATGTGGAATACAACCCTACCGACAACAAGTTTCCTGCAGCGCTTGGAGGGGAGGGGGAGTATTGTAGTGGTTCCTCTCCCTTACAACTGCCGATTTGTCACTTGCCATCCGCTTACCAGCCAACCAGCAGCGAGTTCCACAGACCAAGCCTCGCTCTCGGACTGCGCGGTGATTGTCTAGCTACCGCCTTCACCTCAGCCAATCAGCTCACTTCCGATCTGTCTATCTGATCTGGCAGAATCGTATAAATACCCCCATCCTCGGGCAGATAATTGCACTAACATTTATTTGTCAAGCTTCCATACAATGATTTACAATTTGCATGGATATATGATTCACTCACGTTCACGCTGTAATAAAATTAATCTTCTAAAAGAGGGAATTTTCAACTTGGGGACGCATGTGATTACTCTACTGTGGCTATGACTTAACAGAGCCTTAATTCTTCAAGTGATACATTTACTGCCAGCCTGGATTGCTTTTGTTACAACCAGGCTTCATCACAAGAACTTCTTTCCACGGCTATAACAACAAAAAGTACTCTTGGGTTACCACACATAGTCTCGCGTCACTGACAGTCACTGTAGACGGTTGTCGCGGCAAGGAGAATTGGTAAGCGTGACTTGAATTAACCATTTAGGTGCAATAGACCAGCCTGGATTGCTTTTGTCGCAACCAGGCTTCCGCACGTGATATTTCCACAGGGATAACAAACCTAGGTTAACACACTTAGTCTCGTGTCGACGACGGTTCACAGGACGGAGTGGCGGTGGAGGACTCTGTGTGGTGTGGTGTCCCGCCCCCTTTCAGGAACGAGAGGATGAAGACGACGTCTTAACTTTGCCATGGTCTAGGGGATACTACTTAAAATGAGGTTTTTGGGTGTGAAGCGATGAACAGTACAACACTGTTTCACTGCCCACCCCCCCATAAAGACTGGCTAACATACACTAATGGAAAATACATGTCCCAGTAATGCCTCGCCGGGTGTCTTATCTCTAGTAAAACAAACTTTGGAGTTGGTTGCGTGGGTAAGCCTAACGCAACCCATGACACCCTCACCATGCTACCAAAGGACTGAGGTTATGAAGTAACCATGAAATGAAATAATTAGACAGAACAAATGAAGGAAATAAGACAAAGGGAGAAGTATGAAATAAGAATATAAGGGATGAGAAGAAGAAAATCCCCACCCATATAATGGTTCGCAGCGGTGGTCGTGTAATTCACATGGTATCGAGTTGGGAGAATAAATGTGATACTATGGGTATTTTTTTTTTTAAGGGTGATTCGTAATAACCATTTCTCTGTACAGGTACCTAATAACCATTTCACTGTAACTAATGAATATTTCAGATTGCTAATAATTTTGTTCCGTATTTTTCCAGTGTACAGTATAGTATGTAATTCTGTGCTAATTAAGTAGGGACTTAATTATTTCATTGGGTAATAATTTTGCTTAGTGGAAACAGAGTTAAGGAAATGTGCAAAAAAAAATTGTGGTTTTGCAGAGAAATTGAAATAACAGTTCAAGGTAAATACTTTACTTGAAGTTAGGTTAGAACAATTGCCTCAAGGAAATTAGAAATCTTTTTAAAGTAAAGTGTACAGTACTTGTAATGCTGTTGTGTGGAAACATGAAATGTTCAGAATATTGATAAGTGTCTGAAAAACAAATGTCAGCTACCTACCTTACATTTTTTTTTATTCTTTTTGTGAAATCTCAGAAAAGTGTTTGTTGTATACCAGTGTAATATATTTGGGTGCCTTCCTACACTGATACCATAGCAATTGTTGTGACCACTCGAGTTAATACTTTGATATTTACAGACAATGAGCGAGGAGTGAACATTTGCCGTGATAAGAGTGTTGTGGGCAGTGTTCATTTCTGAGTGTCACCGGTAGGCCTTAATTGTACTAAGGTTATGTAACTTAGTGTTATTTGTAATTGTGACATATTGGATGTATTTGTTGTGGTTTCAATTGGAAGTGTTTTAGTTCTCAGTTGACGTCAGTTTTGACAAGTGAATTTATTGGTATAATGCGAGTTTAGTGTTATATTTCCTTCCTAGTACGTATATTGTATTTTTGTGTTGTTTCTATTAGCTTATAATTTCAGTGCAAAGGGCATTAGTTTCTATTAGCTTATAATTTTAGTGCAAAGGGCATTAGTTTCTAGCAGTGTAGACTTACAGGCATTGTCAGTAAGTGTGTTTTATTATTATTTGAGATCTAATACATGTACAATTTCAGCAATTGCATTGATGGGTTGAAGACTCTGTGGTGATATGGACATCTATAAAAGAATGCAATCTTTGAAAATGGATTGTTGAAAATACATGTAAAGACACCCAAATTGTGAGTACAACAGAGTACATGGTGAAGTGATAACACAGTGTTAAAATCATTGCAATTGAAAAGACAGTGAATACTTGTTGAGTACTGAGGGGACAGTCTCGTAAAGTAGTATCAATTATTTTTGTGAGCATGACTCTCAGTAATGGAAATGTCTATGGTTCTCTTTAAAGTTGGTTGATTTTCTGGAGTACAGTGTAATTCGGGAAGAGCTCTTACAGTGTTGCACCATACAGAGATTGTCAATAGCAAGTACCTTTGCTTTGAGTATGTACAGTGTCTTGAAAAGTGACAAAAGAGTACAGTGATGTTTTCCTCGTGTATTCATGGGGGGGGGGGGGGGCTGATTTGTGGAACTCGCCGCTGGTGGGCTAGGAAGCGGACGGCAAGTGACCAATCAGCAGTTGTAGGGGAGAGTATCCACTACACTGTAACAGATTTTGGCTGTTTTTGGGGTATACTTTGTAATTGAATATCGCTTGCCGTGAGAATTTAATATGATGACGTCTGGGTCCAAGGTACGATATATGTTGTATACCCGGTAATTTGTGAGCGCTTGGTGTGGTCCAGGTCAGTGCATTATGTTGAATTATTTTAAATCTGTTGATTATGAATGATGATGTCTCGAGCTTGTTTGCGGTACTTTAGATGGTCGATGTTCTTCTGAAGACCTCCTGTCAGTCAGCAGGCCAAGTGAAGGTTATAGCTGGTGTGCCCTTTTTATCCCCGTGAAGCGAGAAGCGCAGTGCGGGAAACCAGTGGTGGTCTGTGATTGGTCCAGCGCCAGTCTGTGCTTGCCTGGTCTCATAGCCAATCAGTGTGCTGGGATAGAGAACAGCTGCTTGTGGTTGGCTAAACACTGATATCAAATTAGTGGGTAGATCAGGAAAGAGTGTATGTCCATGTGATTTTGTAGTGTGTCCCCTACAATATAAAGAACACCACTTATTTACAAGTTCCTAACCACTTTTTCACATCATATATTGTGCTCACTATTTTATTGATTATCAACTTAAAAAAAAAATAGTACAGTATCAAAAGTGCACAACTACCAATGTATTGTTGAAATTTAGGTTTGTAGGATTTAAGATTCAGCCATTCGACTGCCGGACTCGGAGCTGTGAAGACCTGCCCTCTCTCTGCTGCCATTGTTGGCCAACTTTGCTGAACCGGACCGTCCGCCACTGACATCATCAACAACATCTCACGAGCGTTTTTGGTTTATCGAGCATTAGTTTGCCCTCCCCACTGGTTGTGTAAGTGACCCACACTCCAGCTGGAGAGCAGCTATAGTGTGATATTCTCGACATGGTTTGAGCTCTTTTCTTTCTACTACTATTTTTCCTTTTTTTGCTCTGGCCTAGGGACCTGCATCCTCAAAAGTGTATTCGTCCTGCGGTCCCTCCTGTAACTGTTCACCTCCTTCCCAGGAGATTGCGAACACGAAAGAGGGTTGGAGCAAAAACCCATCCCTCTGCAGAGTCTTTCCAGGAAAACTGTGATCGTGCGGGTCCACCTGGAAAGAAGGTTGCAATCCTCATCCTTACCCAATAGGCACACTTAGCTCACGTCTATAAGTGAGCAGTCACATACACTAGGAAGTAGGTTTGCCCAAACGGAGCTCCGGGAGAGAAGCTCAAGAACCACTCTACAACCACCCGGCCATCAAGTAGCTGTTGGGAGTGTTGAAATTCCTCTGCTACATACTCAACCGGAATAGGTAGGCTCTGAACAACAAAAAAACCTCTGAAGAAGAAGAAAACACCGCTTAACCACCAGTTATGGAGTGCGTACGCCCTCCGAACCGCGACCCCCACCTGAACCGCCAACCCGACGACCCGAACCACGACAGGCCCCGCACAGAGAAAGCACACCAGCTGTGGGCCTCCCACAAATCCCTGAAAACCAAGAACAACGCCATCCACACCACCTACGCCACCCCCAACAACTCCACCACCACTGCCACTGCCACTGAGGACGACAACTGGACGAAGGTTGAAAAAAAAAATCGCCGACGTCCAAATTCGTCAAGCAACCCAAAAGGCATCCATCACCACCACCAGCTCGCCCCCAACGACACTGCCAAAATTCCGGATCTCGAAAACAGACATGAAAACGATAAATGCTGCCATCACAGAGATCGAAAAATAAAACCCACTGGCCAAGTTCTCAGTGCGGCCCAACCTAAAGGGGGAGATGATTATTCACCCCAACTACAAGGACTCTGCCACCACCATCGACACTTACCTGAAAAACACCACCACCGTTGCATCAACCAAGCTGGGGACCCCGCCCAGAAACAGATGAAGTCTGTAGTCCTCCGATACCCAAAGGAGCTACCCCTCGAGCTCCTGGAGAACCATCCAAAGATCCTAAAAGCCGAGAGATGCTCTCCCGCGACCGATGAGACGGCCACCACAAAACAAGTGCTCATAGCATACTACGGTCCACCCCAGCACCATAGAACTCTAAACCTGGGGGATCTACGAAGTGAGGCACTTCGTTCCGGGGCCCCTGCGGTGCTTCAGATGCCAGAAATATGGGCACCATCAGACGAGGTGCACGTAAAAAGAAATTTGCGCCGACTACTCGCAGAAGCACGGCACACACTCCTACCTCACCAATTTAAAGAATGGGGAAAAAATTGCCACCAAGTGTGCCAACTGCAGGGGCAAACACCGCTCCTGGAACCCTGGATGCTCCGAGAGGACAAAGAAGGTCCAGGCATACAGGAAGCATTTCACGCAGGCGTCAACAAGAAGATGTATGATCTTGGTCAAGTCGAGCATACCCTCCTCCGAGGTCATGCAGCAATTGCCATGTGGGGAAAACAGTGAGACACCGAGAATGTAGACGTCATAGCAATCACCGAAACTTGGATGAATCTGGCGAGCAAATTTTTTTTTATCAGAGTACTACATAGAAGGGTACAACCTTTTTCACAAGGACAGGGAAGGCAGGAAGGGGGAGGGGTCACACTCTTCGTCAAGAATACATTAAAATGTTGTATTAATAATTCAATAAAAGGAAAAATAGGAACCAAGTCTGTATGGGTAGAAATCACGGAAGGAAGAGAAAAACTAATTATGGGAGTGATTTACAGGCCCCCAAGTCTTGGGAAAGAAGCAGCTCAGCCCATATGGCAGGAAATGAGTGGGGCATCAAAATATAACAACCTGTGCATTATGGGGGATTTCAACTTCAGAAATATTGACTGGGACAACATTGTAGGTGACTATGAATCTGAAGACTTCCTAGGCACAGTACAGGACAATTTTTTGAAACAACTAATTACTGAACCTACTAGAGGTGACAATATATTAGACCTAGTATTAACAAATAAAGAAAATATTATCAGAGATATCACAGTAGGGGAAGAACTAGCTAACAGTGATCACAGAGAAACCAGGTTCACCCTAAATTGGGAAACGAAAAACAATGACAATATGGTCAGAGTCCCAAACTTTCAGTTGGCGGATTATCAAGAGTTAAGAAGGTATCTAGGTGAGGTCACCTGGGAACAGTCACGTCAGTCCCCAGTAGGAAGGGGTGAGGTCATAGATGACACAACAATTGATCATGACTATAATATATTCACTAGTAAACTACATAAAGCACAAGAACAAAATATTATCATACAGATAAATTAGGTCAAATAAGAATGAGCCAAGGTGGATGACCAGAAAACTTTAACATGACAAAGGAATAAAGAAAGATATATATAAGAAATTAAAGGGAGGGGAGGAGCAGCTCAGAAATAGGTATAATGAACTATCTAGGAATGTTAAGAAAAATGTAAGGAAAGCAAAGAGAGACTATGAAATCAAAATAGCAAGAGAATCCTAAGCGAATCCCAAGGGATTTTTCCAAGTATATAGAACAAAGGTCGAGGACAAAGTTGGATCTTTAAAGTCAGGGAGGGGAGAAGTGATAAATGGCAGTGAAGAAATAAGCAAAGCATTGAACAGCTACTTCTTATCAGTATTCACAGAGGAAATTCGCGATGAAATTCCAGAGGTGGAACTGATATTTAAGGGAAAGGAAGAAGAGAAATTAAAGAATATCACTCTCAGAAAAGAGGATGTTCTTAAGATGATAAATAAACTAAAGAAGACAAAATCCCCAGGGCTGGATGAAATTTTCCCTCGAGTCTTGAAAGAGTGTAGGAAACAGATTAGCGGACCCCTCGTAAACTTATTTACAAAATCATTAGACACCGGAGTTGTGCCAGACTTGTGGAAACAGGCAAATGTAGTACCTGAAAGTTACTAGTGTGCCCTGAAGAATGCAGTGATGGCTAGGGAAACACTGAGCAACACTGAGTCCGTTTATTATGGATGAGAGAAATACAAGTTGGTGACTCGTGTGTGCCATGCACGGCTCACACAGTCAGACTAAGGCTGCCTTGCCATATGGCAGCCTCGGGGCAATGTTGCCACATAACACGTGCAGTGTTGCCACGTGATTATATATATAAATGCTACTCAGCACAGTAGCTTATGTACAGGGTTGATACTCTGCACAGTAGCTTAGATACATAACCTACATCTCCCTCCCCCCTCACGCTCATAGTCTTTGTCTTGAGCGGACTTCTTAGTTCTAAGTCGCTACGAGCATCGAGGTGCACTGTGGGGCGGATCCTCGTGAGGTGTAGGTGACTCGTCTTCGGTCAGGGGGCCAGCAGCAGGGGGTGGGACTGGCCGGAGGAAGCGGCGGTTCCTCCACCAGACACGTCCACTCGGCATCCTGACCTTGTAGTCCCGCGACCGGCCGACGCCCATCACTATGCCAACCTTGTGCCGACGTGTCGTCGTCGGGTCCTGGACGCGGACAAGGGCACCAATCTCCAGCGGCTGAAGAGGGCGGGCATGGTCGTCATACCGAGCCTTGGCGTCCTGGGCACGTGTAGCGGTGCGGCGGTAGCAGCTCTCGGCTTTGGTCTGCCAGTCCTTCGCAAAGGCCTTGGCGTGTGTAGGAACGCAAGAGCGGAGAGGGTGACCATACAGGATCTGGGCAGGGGAGCGTCCTGTGTGGGTGGGAGTGGACGCGGGTTCTGGGCTGCTCTGTGTGGCAGTGCCAGGTGCGTCGCTCGTTAACTCACGCACCCTGCTGGCGGTGTACCGAGCAGCTGGGATCTGCTCAGGAAAGTCTCTAGGCACCACGCCTAACTCCTTGCAGTGCTCCCACGACAACAAGTGTGTAGCGAGAGTAGGCCACACGTCGATCCATCCGTAACACGACCTGTCGCCGTAGGTGATCTCTGCCTGAAAGGAGCCCACAGCGTCCGGCATCTGGGAACCGTCCGCATTGTAGTACTGCAGCTGCGGCGGTGGTCCCAGGCCGCATTTGGTGAGGCCCAGTTTCTGGAGTTGCTTCAACCCAATCACCCTAGTATCGGCGCCGGTGTCCGGTATCACCTCGATGTGACCCGACACATCACCGTGTGTGACGGCGACGCGGATAGTAGGGGAAGGGGTAGCCCTGGGGAGTGTGGTCGATTCCACCCTCCTGATGTTTGTCCGCTGCTGCTTGGGGCTGCGTGCGAACCACCCCGAGGGAAGTGCGCTGCTGTCCTCCTCGTCTCGGGCTTTTGGGCTTGGGTTGGCGGCAGCACTTGTCGTAGTGTCCATAGCGACCGCAGGCCTGACACTTGTGGCCTCGTGCAGGGCACCTGTCTGTGTTAGACCAGTGGCCCTTACGGTCACATCCACGACACAGTGCGTCGGCGGCCGGGCAAGTCTTGGGGCTGTGCTGCTTTCCACAGCTGCCACAGGAAGCACTAGGCGGAGGCGTGGAAGAACGTGTGGCAGCCTTCGCGTTGTTGGCCGCCTTCTTATCCTTCTTGCATTGTGAGATAGCTCTCACAGCAGGTGGAGCCCATAAGGCAGAGGTGGCGGACTTGGTGGCCTCGTATGACCGACATTCAGTCACTACCACCTGGAGTGTGGAGGAAGCGTCCAGGGGGATGAGTCGCTGCATCAACTCTTCGTGCCTGACACCTGTCAAGATCCCGTGCTTGATCCAGGCTTCCTCACATTCCCGGCTGTGCGCCTTGCAGACGTCGATCTCCTCCGACAAACTCCTCAAACATACAAAAAAGTCGTCAAAGGATTCGTTCTCCGCCTGCTTGCAGCTGGTAAAGGCACGGCGACGCAAAGCCTCGTTGTTCCGACCCTTAACATGCTCCTGTAAAAGGTCGAGCACATCCGTCACTGAAGAGGTAGAGTCGGGAGGCACGTGCAACGTGTGCTCCAAAACCCTCTGGGTCTCCAGCGACAAACACATCCTCAGTTGGATGAGCTGTTTGTTTGGAGGCATGCTGTCAAGGTCCACCATCGTGGAGTAATCTGTCCAACGCCGCCTCCACTCACGAAAAAGCTGAAACGTGACGTCTGGTGAGAGGGCGGGTGGGGGTTGAACAGATGCCTTGGGAGCAGTTGGGGTAGCAAGAGTACCTGGAGGACACTGGTGTGGTGGAGGAGGGAGTGTACTGGCGCCTTGAAGCGCGCTACCTGCAAGTGAGGGAGGGTGGGTTGGCGCCAGGGTCGCCAATAGTGCATCAAAACGCAACTTTTCCTCCTCTCTTCGTGTCTCCTCCCTCTGAAGTTCCATTTCTTTACGTCGCTCGTCCCGGTCATCCATCCACCTCAGAATTGTGGCAATGTCCGTCACTGGAGGTGGAGGATGAGAGTCTGCGCCCGGTGGAGGAGAAGGTGGTGGGGAGTCGTGTCTCCCATCTTGATGTTGTCCCTTCTTCCCTCCCATCTTTGTGTGTGCGTGGACTGCACTGTTTAATATATAAAGTGGCGCCTCAACAGCTCGAACCACATATATATGACATAAACAGCGCAGAAATCACGCATATGGTCCAGGTCCACTGTTCTGTCCGTGAGTGAGTGCGTGCGTGCGTGTGTGTCTGAGAGAGCGGAGGGAGTGTGGTCCGGCAAGACCGTCAGTGTCCCACGGATGTCACACGAGAAGGGTGTGCGCCTGCGTGCTCCGTGGGTACCACAAAAAACAGGCCAATGCTCAACTCTCAGCTCTAGACACACACTAATACACTGACACTAGCACTGCCACCGTCACTAAAACGCACTGTGACGGCGCAACACCGCACATCGCGGCGAAACACAACACAACACACTATGAGTCGACGAGCATCACCGGCAGACGTAACTGTCTGCACCGTTCACACACGTTGTAAGTCTACAGATCCTAGACACTGCGCCATGAAAGTTATTAGTGTGCCCTGAAGAATGCAGTGATGGCTAGGGAAACACTGAGTAACACTGAGTCCGATTATTATGGATGAGAGAAATACAAGTGGTGACTCGTGTGTGCCATGCACGGCTCACACAGTCAGACTAAGGCTGCCTTGCCATATGGCAGCCTCGGGGCAATGTTGCCACATAACACGTGCAGTGTTGCCACGTGATTATATATATAAATGCTACTCGGCACAGTAGCTTATGTACAGAGTTGCTACTCGGCACAGTAGCTTATGTACAGGGTTGCTACTCGGCACAGTAGCTTAGATACATAACCTACAGTACCCATATTCAAAAAGGGAGACAGAGCATCAGCGTCAAATTACCGGCCGATCAGTTTGACGTCAATAGTGGGGAAATTTCTTGAATCAATTATAGCAGATAACATCCGATCGCATTTCGAGAAAAGCAAATTAATCTACGACTCTCAACATGGGTTTACAAAGGGATAATGTTGTCTAACAAAACTGCTGACATTTTTTAGGAAAGTCTTCGAGGTAGTAGATAATGACGAAAAATACGATGTTATTTACTTAGACTTTAGCAAAGCATTTGATAGAGTACCGCATCAGAGGCTTCTGAGAAAAATTAAGGCTCATGGTATCGAGGGGAAAGTTTTAAATTGGATAAAATCATGGCTCACCGATAGAACGCAGAGGGTCAGCGTAGATGGTGTTAAATCTGAGTGGGGTCGTGTAGCCAGTGGGGTTCCCCAGGGGTCAGTACTAGGCCCACTCTTGTTCATAATCTACATAAACGATCTAGATACTGGGATCAGCAGTGACATAAGCAAGTTTGCGGATGACACCAAAATAGGGCGGCAGATTAATTCAGGGCAGGATGCAAATGCATTACAGGAGGATCTAAATAAACTGCAGGGGTGGTCTGAAAAATGGCAAATGAAATTCAACACCAGCAAGTGCAGCGTACTTAATATTGGAAGAACAAATACTGTCAATGTATACAGCCTTAACAACATAAACCTAGAGAAGTCGACTTGTGAAAGAGACCTAGGGATAATTGTAAGCCCGGACCTACGGCCTAGAAAACAGTGCGTTAATGTTCGAAATAAGGCAAGCAGAGTATTGGGTTTTATATCTAGAAGTGTAAGTAATAAGAGTGCAGAGGTCTTATTGCAACTATATCTTGCGCTAGTCTGGCCGCACCTTGATTATGCGGTTCAGTACTGGTGCCCTTATTATAGAATGGATATCAATTCACTAGAGTCGGTGCAGCCTGTGGGGGCCTGTGTCCGGGAGCTAACCACCATTATTGTGTCATATCAAGTGTTGTTACTCGCCAGGTGTTGTTTCATCGCTAAGTATTATTGGATGCAAGTTGCTGTGTTCACAGTGTTCATTTATATTGCTCCTGTTATTGCTTAAGCTACTGGTGAGTTAACCCTTATCTTGTGTACCAGGTGTTTGGTTAATCCCTTGCTGTGTTTCACAGTTGATTGCATTTTCATATTATTAATTAGCTAGCTAGTTAGCTTAGCTGCCACGGTTACTTTTTTTTCGCTACACGATTTTGAGTTCAACATGTTTGACCTGGAAAGCTTTTTGGCTTCACCTTCAGCCGAAGTACTGAAGGTGCTTACTAAGGCAGCGTGGCAATCCCTCTCTACTTATTATGAAGTAGAAGGCCGCTCTTCCATGAATAAGGTTAGGTTACAAGAGGCTGCCTTCAACTACCTTATTGACAATGAAATCATAGCCCAACCGTTGGGAAATTCAGAGGAAATTCTTACACCAAGTAATTTGGTCTTACAAGTTGAACTCAAGAGACTCGAGGTGGAGCTGGAAACTCTCAAACAACGAGGTTTGGCTCAGGGTAGTAATACTTCAACATTCAGTGTAGACAAATGTCTCAACAGTGTTCCTAAATTTAATAAGGAAGAACCAGACAAATTCTTCTCTCTTTTTGAGAAAATTGTCCGACTTAACAAGTGGCCTGTTTCTCAATGGTCTCAACTTATTTATAGATCTTTCACTGGTAAAGCATTAGATGTGTTTTCTGCCCTCTCTGAGGATCAATGTCTAGACTATGCCCTTCTTAAGTCCGCGGTTTTGAGTGCTTATAAACTTGTTCCTGAAGCCTACCGGCAACAGTTCCGTAACTGCCGGAAGACTGACAAACAAACATTTGTGGAGTTCTTCAGGCAGAAACAGGTCCTTTGTCGGAGGTGGATTGAAAGTGAGTCTGCCCATGTAGAACATGACAAGCTTGTTGAACTAATCCTGCTAGAGGAGGTTAAAAAGTGTATCCCAGGCGACATTCGAGCACACTTGGATCAGAGAGGTATCTGTACCCTGGCTGTTGCTGGTCCAGTGGCTGACCATTATTCCTTAACTAATAGAAATGTAAATTCCAGGTCTTATGCTCCCATGTCCCAGTCCTTCACTTCCTTCAAGCGGCCCACACCAACATCTACTTCGGGGTCCCTGCCTCTTGTCATACCGACCAGACCCTCAGGTTCTGCATCATCTACCCCGGGTGAGCCCATGGTCCATGGGACAGGTGGATCTACTCCTACTGGTGAGAGAAACTCTAATTGCAGGTACTGTAAGAAGCCAGGACATGTCGCTGCCCTCATTCAGACTGTTGCCCTGGATGCTTCCCTCTCTTCTATGATATCAACCTTTGAACCATTTTGTTCTCCTGGTTCCTTAGCTTTGGATCAATTCAGTCAACCCATTTCTGTTAAACTCTTGAGAGACACAGGCTCAGCCTTATCTCTTGTTACTAAAGAAGCTGCTCCATTCCTGGATTCATGCTATACTGGTAGCTGGGTGCTTGTGAACGGTTTGACCGGTGCGTCGCGTATTCCCCTTTGTCAAGTGTACCTGCGGTCATCCATAAAGTCAGGCTATGTCACGTTAGGAGTAGTAGATAGCTTACCTGTAGAAGGGGTCTCTCTATTGATAGGAAATGACCTCGTTGGCGACATGATGTTCCCTAATGTTGTGATGTCATCTTGTCCCACTGCCGAGAATAATACTGTGCAGTTAGAAGTAGACTTTCCAGGGTTGTTCCCTGCATGTGCTGTGACCCGTAGCATGAGCCGCAGTACAGAGGTAGAAGAGACGAGTGAAGTTGATGAAGTTTCCCTCCAGGACTGTGAGAAGTCTGAGGATAATCTTATCAAGCCGAACCATACTGATCTTGGTCTCAGTGAAATTTTTGAGGATTCCCCACAACAGATAACCTCCAGAGTAGTTCTGATGGAGATAGGAACCCAGATGTCACTAGTTTTGGTTCCTCTCCCATCACTAGGAGTAAGTTTATTGAGCTACAAGCAGGGGATCCTGAGCTAGTAGCGAAAAACCGTGGCATATGGTAGACGTGTCCATTCGTTCTCTAGCCTTGACCCTTGTCTAGTGCCTTGTCCAGTCTTCTGCAATGCCCTAGGGGTATCAGGTATTAATGACACGTTTAGTTAGGCCTAGGAAGGGATCCTGGTGGTAAGGAATCTCCTGTTTGGTAGGAAATAGCTATTCTGTCGGGATTATTGTATGTCTGTGTAATATAGTTATGTTAAGTAATATTCGTTTGGTCTAACTCCTTACGGTAAATTTTCACCCTTCCGGCATCACTCTTATTTTAATATACAATTACTTATTCCCTTAAATTCATGTTTGCTAGTCATTACTCCCTTTAGAACATAAATTGAATTAATTAATTATCTTCCCTTTTGTGACTTACTTATTTCAACTTGTTCATACTTATTCAAGTACATTTAGTTGAGTAGGTTTTTGTTGGGATAATTATTGCCGAGTTCCCTATTTGTTCCTTTATTTGATAATAACTTGGGGTAGGTTTTACTCCCCAGGTATAAAGGGTAGTAGGATGGCGACTTAGAATCCTTCCATATCAGGATAGGTTAAAGAAACTAAACTTGCATTCCCTAGAAAGACGAAGAGTGCAGGGAGATATGATAGAAGTATTCAAGTGGGTGAAAGGAATCAATAAAGGGGATATAGATAAAGTTCTTATAATATCCGAGCAGGATAGGACTCGGAACAACGGATTTAAGCTGGATGAGTTTAGGTTTAGGAGGGAGATAGGAAGGAACTGGTTTACAAATAGGGTGGTGGACGATTGGAACAAGTTTAGCAACTTTGTAGTAAGTGCTGGAACGCTGGAAAGTTTCAAAAGGAGGCTGGATATATTCATAGATGATAGAGAGTGGTAGTAACTCTCGACAGGAGCTGCCATGCACAGGCCAACCGGTCTATTGCAGACTCCTTATTTTCTTATGTATGTTCTTATGTCAAAGTATCCCTCCAAGAACGGGAAATAACTGTCCACAACATCTACAAGAACCTAAGGGGCTCACTGGAGGTGACTCAATTATTCACTTCGGCCCCACAAATGAAGACGGCGTACACCTATACACCACCTTTCAAGACACACCTGAGATCGCCCTCCGAAACACCGGAGAGCCTACAGCCTCCTGGCAGCTACACCCCATGCTGACCAGCGACCACTTTGCCACCCTAACAACACTGAAGGTGAACAGACTCCCCACGTCACCCCCGCCAAGATGGAGATACAATATCAAAAAGGCGGACTGGGAACTCCATAGGAAACACCTGGCTAAGTGGCGCGCCAAATCACAGACGGCTGGTGCAGCACCCGTGGACGAGACAACCCTCCACCAGCAGTTGGTCGAGGCGTTTCACCAAGCGGCAGAAGAGGCAATTCCAAGAACAAAACCTACATCAAGACAGTACAAGGATTACTGGTACTACTGCCCCAGGGTAAAAGAACTCAACCACAGAGTGAACATGGCCCGAAGAAACTACAGAAGACATCCCACGGACACAAACCGACATCTCCTGCAAGACATAGTCAAGGATACCAGGGAAGAGAAGGAAGAAATAAAAAACGCAAGCTGGCTCAAGTGGTGCTCCAAACTGAATGAGCACGCCTCCCTTGGCAAAATGTGGGCCCAGATCCGAAGGGCATCTGGGAAGGCAACACCACCACTACCAACCCATCCCAACCCAGATGAGGAAGCCGAGAGAATTGCAAAACTCTTCACCGACCGAGCAGCAATGAAAAACCTCCCGAGACATGCGGAGGAGACACAACAGCGTCTGCAACAAACCAGACTCCAGATGATAGAAGAGGCCTGCAAGAACTCCAGAAGTAGATAAAGCGAAGCAAGGACACAGTACCAGAGGCCGACAGGATGACCATGCCGGAGAAGCCAGGCACGAGGCGTTGCTACAAGTCATCAATGCCTCGTGGATAGCACAGAGACTTCCATCAGAATAGAAGAAGGCAGATATACAGCCCAATCCGAAGCCCAGAGAACCAGACGAAACAAAGACCCATCTCCCTCCTCAGCTGCATAGCGAAGACGGGAAAAAGAATGGCTCTCAACAGGCTTACACCGCGAACACCGGCACAGACAACAACATTGCCGAGATACTCAGCACAGTGGACAATAAACCAGCTTTGGAGGTCTTCTTCGACTTGGAGAAGGCCTTCGAACTAGGAAATCCACTGGCCATTATGACGAAGCTCGCCGAAAAAGGCATCAAAGGAAGGTTGCTGGGCTGGATTCAGAACTGCCTTACACAGAGAGAAGCAAGAGTACGCTTTCAGGGGGCAACGTTAAGCTACAGGGCTCATGAAAATGGAACCCCACAAGGAGGCATCCTCAGTCCAACGCTATTCAATGTCCTGATGGAAAATCTAGTCAGACTACCTTTGAGACAAACAGCCAAGTTCCTCTGCTATGCAGATGACTTACAGCTCATAGTAAGAGGAGCAAACAGACTAGTCAACACGCAACACGCACTCCAACTTATAGAAGAGGAGTGCAACAGACTTGGACTCAAGATAAATCCATCCAAGTCGAAAGCGATGGCCATCTGCACAGACACACCAGACATGATGCTCTCCCTACAAAACACGCCGGTAGTCTGGACCAACACCCACCAGTGTCTTGGAATCTGGTTCGACCAGAAACTCACCTTCAAGCCGCAACTCAAGTATCTCAGGCACAGGACGAAGAGCAGACACAACATAATGAGGTCGCTCAACAGCACAACCACAGGAGCGAACATACACGTGCTCAAAGCCTACTACACGGTCGCCATCAGATCGCTGGTAGATTACAGTGCTCCAGCGCTCATTGGACTGAGAGAAGACCAGATACCCAAGCTAGAAGTTATCCAAAATAATGCTTTCAGGACCATGCTCGGAGCCCCCATGTGGACCAGAATTTGCAATTTGCAAATGAAAACTGAACTACCACCCCTGGCAGTACTAGTCAAACAGGTGACAGCCAGACTCCTCGCAAAAATCTGTAGATCAGATAAGCCCACAACTGCCAAAACGCGAATCAGTGCCCCCCTCCACCTTGACCACAGAGTGCAAGGGGCCATCAGGTTTCTTGAGGCAAGCTAGGTCATCTGGCACCTGCAAGCAGAAACACTCGTCAAGAACAACCAAGACATACGAGACAGGGATTATGTAGGTCCACCACCATGGAGCCATCCACCAGACACATTCAAAATCACCGAACTACGTGATAGCAAAGCCAACCTCCAGAAGGAGGACCTCAAAAGAATAACTCAGGAATCCATAGCCACCAAGACACCGGCTGATGCAGAATCATACTTCACTGACAGCTCGGTGGATCCAAAACATCAAAGGTCCGGAGCGGCCTTCTACACCCAAGGTCAGACCCTCCTATGGAGACTTTCTAATGACTGCTCCACCCTACAAACAGAGTTGGTAGCAATCTCAAAGGCTCTACAACACGCTGTAAGAGAACACAACAAGTCCACCATAATTCACACGGACTCTAAAACGGCCATGCAGGCGCTGCAACACAGTCAACCAAAAGACAACGTCCACATCATAACCTCGATCCTGACACTGCTACAGGCCTTCCAAAGACAAAATCACCCAGTCGTCTTACACTGGATACCCAGTCATGTAGGGATCGGGGGAAATGACATGGCAGACGAAGCAGCCAAGGCAGCCACACGTTCGAGAAGTGTACACATTCAAGTTCTAGCAAGCGTGCAGCAGATCAAGAACCACCTCAGAAAGACTACCAAGCTCCACATCCAAAAGAGCTTCCTTGACGCATTTAAAGTTGGTTCCCAATGGTACCTGGTGGCTACAAAGGGGGAACCACCATTAGCGGACAAGAAAACACCAAGACAACCCCAAGTTAGCCTTCATCGACTACGACTAGGGTACAAGTGCACCTGGCAGATGATCATGTAATGATTGAATATCAGACCAAAGCTTACAGCCCAGAATTACATCACATATAACCTATCAGGATAGGTTAAAGAAACTTAACTTGCATTCCCTAGAAAGACGAAGAGTGCAGGGAGATATGATAGAAGTATTTAAGTGGGTGAAAGGAATCAATAAAGGGGATATAGATAAAGTTCTTATAATATCCGAGCAGGATAGGACTCGGAGCAACGGATTCAAGTTGGATAAGTTTAGGTTTAGGAGGGAGATAGGAAGAAACTGGTTCACAAATAGGGTGGTGGGCGAGTGGAACAAGCTTAGCAACTTTGTAGTAAGTGCGGGAACTCTGGAAAGTTTCAAAAGAAGGCTAGATCGGTTCATGGATGATAGAAAGTAGTAGTAACTCTCGACAGGAGCTGCCATGCACAGGCCAACCGGCCTATTGTAGACTCCTTATTTTCTTATGTTCTTATGTTCTAAGTACACTACAGACCCTGTGGTACCACCACATACCAGGTTGACACACCCCAAGACCCTAGGGACTTGACCTCGCCGGCTAATTACTTGAATTAGCAGGTAACCTCACCTGACCAAGACACCTGGGCGTGACCACACCTGAACACGTTGCCCAGATCTAACCAGTTTAGTGATAATTGGTTAGAAGTCAAAAGCCGGCTGGGCCGACCCCATATAAAGGCCCTACAGTCCCGTCCACCCTAAGATAATATGCCCCATGGACACTTAGAATAACTTAGCTTAGCTTGGCTGAAACCGGCCTTCCCTAACACCATGAACCTCTAATGCAGCACAGTTACGGAAGACAAAAAAACCCGTCTCCGCAAGGTGGATAGCCCACCTGCTGTTAACCTTCTCCTTTACTTCCCACTTCTGAACTTTACCTTGTACTTTACCCTTCTCCCACTCTCAGAGCTACTGCTCTCTTCTCTCCGTACAACCAACCAACCAACCACGTTCATTCTCACGTTGATTCTGATACGGATCATTCAGAGAGGTTGGTCATTTGAGAGGTCAGTCTGTCCACTCGCACAAAGTCACGCTCGTCCCCTCCCCCCCCAGGTCGGGAGGGCGACTTCCCGATGCCCCCAGCTAAGCAGAGTCCCGCATACGGGAGCCCAGCCTACACCCACTGGGCCTACGTCAGGTGTACACGTGAGTCATTGTCAGAGCAATCTCTAGGGTGAGTTACCTACTGTGGGAAGTGTATTCATTCATAATGTGTCCGAGAGTCAGTGTCGAGTAACGTAAGACCTAATGTGTTAATACCCCGATATAATAGTGATATTGATGTGTCCATGTCATTGACTGAATTAATAAATAGTTGTATCGAAGAGGTGTTTGACAAGTTGTCTCTTTAAGAACGTAATATATGTGTATTGACGTAGAAGATAAGTGTGTTGACGCTGAGTAAATAACATCCCGGCCACGCTACCAAGTTCTATCTTTACATTCCTACTCTCTATACTCCTACATTTATGTAATATCCTCTCTGTGTGTTTATATGTCTCATTATAATCAGAAATGTCGTCAGGGAATGCACCTACTGTCAGGAGCCAACGGCCAACCCACTGGAACACTATCTCCTCGACTGCGAAGTCACACAAAGTCTCTGAAACAGAATTCGTAACTTCCAAGAAGAACACACAACACCAGCGACCACTCTAACCCAATAGGCCCAAACAAACCACATTCACCACCTTCTATGGGTCATCACACGATACCCACCACCCAGATAGCTTAGGAAGTATCCTCCCCCAGCAAGTGCGGACCCCAGTTCGGGAGGCGCGCCACTCCAAAACTGACCACGTCCAAGAGTGGGGGTTGGTGGTAAGAGTTCACTGACCGAGGGTCCGCTCACACTTGCGAGCCTGCAGTATCCTACAGGCAAAGGTCTGTGTTGGACTATGGTCCGACAATCTCAACAACAACAACAGGATTTAAGATGTCTGACTATATGTATTATACAATCTTAGAGATAGAACACACCCTTTTCTTACTCTGCTTAAATGTGAATCAATTAGTACGTTCATTATTTACTAGCATGGCAGCTTCCTGTTGCCAGTAAAAATTCTTTAGAATTCTAATATTGTATCTTCTTCATTAATCCCTATATTTTCGAGATCTCTGTGAGTTTATTGTGCTTTATTTTACCAAGAGCTTTTTTCAAAATCAACAAAGCAGATGTACAAATTTCTTTGGGCCTCTAAAACCCTTTCACTCAAAATTCTCAAACCAAATTAAAACAAGACTTATACAACATAACCTTTATTATACTGGATTTACATTACAGATTTTTCAGGATGCGAGACAAAAAAAAAAAAAAGAAGCTTTTCCTTAAATTTCATTGCCCTAACTCAAAAACCCATTAAATAAGAATAATGCAAAGGTGAGCATCACTAAATATCATGAAAATTTCCCTTTTTTTATATAAACTCATTGATTAAAACTCAAAATTATTAGGATCATAGAAATCCCTGTGTCTACTGGCAATGTGAGCTTTGAGATTGTCTCGTTGGTTGCAGCGATGTGGACAATAGGGGCAGGCATAGGGCTTTTCTCCAGTGTGGGTCCGCTGATGGCGCTCCAGCTTGTACCGGGTCTCAAAAGCCTTACTACACACTGGGCAGGTATGGTCCCGGCGGCGGGCAGCAGCAGATGGTGACGCTCCACTACCCCATGAATGAATTATCTGGGAAAGAAAAAAGACAAATTATTTACTAGAAGTTAACACCAATTTAACTAACACAGATATTGTAGACATATAATGATTGATGAAGCTGTGCAAATGAGAGAAAACTAACATTGGATATATGCATTAGGTAAAACATACAGTCGTAAGATTATGCTTTAGCAAAAGAATATCTTTGAATTTATTCAAAGTTTTACTGAAGTTACACTTGATGGACAAATCCAACATTTCATTTTCCTGTAGTCAAAAGTTGATGTGGTCACCAACAGGTGTTGGCTTGCTATATTTAGAACATATATTAATACTTCAACCATGACACACCATCTTATAATAATCCTGACCTGAATGCACTGGCTGTCACTCACTATCTACACTGTATGTTAATGGCTCTGCTGGAATGTTTGGCCAGGAGATGATCTGGGTGATGGTGTTGGATGATGTAACAACTATGGTATATAATTAAAGACAGTGTTGAATATATTTTGCGAATCTCATGAATGGATAAACTTTCCCCAAAAAAATCTAAACAAAAAACTATCCTAATTTAGGAAACCAGAATGACGTCCGTCTTAGAAATTACTAATACATGTACTGTACAGTATATCAATTGTCTGGTTAAGTTAGATGTGTATATATGTTGGACAACAGACAAATTATCGTACATAAGTGGCATCTTAGGCAGACAGCAGCCATTCAATTTAATATACAGTATATATATATATATATATATATATATATATATATATATGCAAGTAAATCACTGTAGGTGCTCGTGATCTAGGTATATGCTGATAACCACAAGGAAAGAAGAAAACACGAAGTTCCCAAGCGCTTTCGTGTAATTCACATCTTCAGGGGTGAGTACAGACTAGAGAGAGAAATACAAATCAAGGTGTATATATACAGAGAAGGGTGAGACCAGGTCCACAATGGTCAGGTATTAGGTAATGACCCTACTAATCTTTAAATAGCACACAACGGTTGGTGGTCAGGTCAGATGGTCAGGTGACCCGGCCTTCTCACCTGGTCACAAATCTTCTTAATTACAAAATTGTCCAGCTTGTACATGCCGTTACTCAAATTCATGTTGAATGCTTCGGTATGTTTAATAAGGCTAGATTCTATGATGTTCCTACTATCAATTGAATTACATGGTAATATTGAGGAGGCATTATCCCAGTCAATGCAATGCTTGTTATCCCTCAAATGAACAAACAGAGCATTGGATTCCTGGCCTGTCCTAACACTGTATTTGTGTTGTTTAATTCTAGTTGCAAGATCTTTACCTGTCTGGCCTAAGTAAAACATATTACATTCCTTGCAAGGAACTTTATAAATGCAACCAATTGTGTTGTTGGGGGAGTTCTTGATTAACATTTGTTTAACAGTGTATGAGTTTTTAAATGCCACATTGACGTTCCAGGTTTTTAGTTGTGAAGGAATGTGTGAGAAATTTTTGTGAAATGGTAATATTAAGATATTCTTATGGTCATGGGTGGGCTTGGGATCAGTTCTATAAAAAGTTTTCTTAGTAATGTTTAGGCATTTGTCTATGAAAGATCTAGGGTATTTAAGGTTTGAGCCAATATTATATATATATATTTGTATTCCTCATCGATGAATTCCGGACTGCAAATTCTCAAGGCACGTAAAAACATTGTTGAAAATACTGACTGTTTGACTTTATTATGGTGGGCAGAATAATAATGAATGTATGAACACACATTAGTAGGTTTTCTATAAATACTGAACTTAAAAGTGTTACCTATTCTGTGTATCAGACAGTCTAGGAATGACAATTTACAGTCTTGCTCTAATTCCACAGTGAATTTGATCGAGGGGGCTAAGTTGTTAAGTTGTGGCAGGAAAGCTTTTAGGTCCTCATTACATGGCCAGAGACATAATACATCATCAACATATCTAAACCAGACTGCTGAGGGTGGTAAAATATTACTTAATAGTTTCTTTTCAAAGAATTCCATATATAGGTTGCTTAATACAGGTGAGAGTGGATTACCCATTGCCATACCAAATTTTTGAGCATAATATTCCCCATTGAATTCGAATTTGCAATCCTTAATACATAGTTTGATGAGTTCGATGAAGTCGTCTTTCGAGACGGGCAGTGAAATGTCATCCAGGGAATCTATGAGGAACTCTAGTAAATCATCAACTGGGACCTTTGTAAAGAGTGATGTTACATTAAAGCTGACCAGTTTAAAATCATGATTAATGTGTAAGTTATTGAGTTTATCAACCAGATCCATATTATTCTTGATATTGGAGTTAGAAATGTTGCCAACTAGGGGATTTAGTAAAGAAACTAACCATTTAGATAGTTTATAAGAGATTGACCCAACAGAGCTAATGATGGGTCTTGCTGGGTTATTGGGCTTGTGGGTCTTGATTACACCGTACATGTATGGCAGTGGAGGGGACGTTGAAGTAAGATGTTTAATGAGAGTAGCTTTGCCTCTCAATAGGGACTTCAGTTTTTTGTTGAACTGGGTGTTGACAGTGTTGAGAGGATTATTTATGAGTTTAGAATATGTTGTAGTGTCACATAAAAGGTCATTCATTTTAAAGATATAGTCATCTTTGTTTAAAATCACTACTGTGTTGGCTTTATCTGCTTTAGTGACATGTAAATCCTTATTTTTCTTAAGGGCTTGGATTGCTTTGGTGAATCTTTCTGGACAGTTTGGAACACAAGGCTTGGACATAGATGCATACACAACACCTTTACATATGTTCACTTCTTCACTTGTCAAATTACTGAATTTCTCCAAATTGCAAAATGCTCTGGCTATGTCAACACTGTCGACTCCCTTGTTGGAACCATCAAAACTTAAACCATAGCCGAGGGCACACAAGGTATCATTGTCTAGTTGTTTAGAGGAGAGATTCACTACACAGTTGTTATTGGCATCCTTAGTCCAATCACTATTTCTAATAAGGAGTGCCAATTTGTGGTCTATCTTGGCTTGAAGATCAGAACGCTCACGTCTCAGGTTATCAAAACAGTAGTCCAACATGAACTTACCGAGTTATTGGAAAAAGGTTGTGGAACTAGGCCTAAGTGATATTAAATGTAATTTGCCGAATTAATAATGATGCGATTCATGAAGTTAAGGGACTATTATTGAATTTGAAATTATTATAGATCGTTATCAGTCTGAATAATGTTACGGGTGTCCCAAGGAGTTATTAGTTAGGCGGAAAATATGTCACGTAGGCCTAAGCTAACGCCTTGAGAGGACACGAGGCGGGCTCTCTCTCAGTCATGGGAAGCATTCAGACAAACAAGACGTCCCTGCGCGTCCGTCACAGAAATAGTCACGTGGTCTAGTCACCTGTGTTGCACTATTGCAGTATAACAAGTAAGTCTCATTGGATCTCAGACAGGGTTAGATAGGGCAGTGGTAAAGTTAACAAGAGCTAACAGTGAGTTCATTTCAGGGTTTCCGTCAGAACCCACTTGACCGCGAGTTTGACTGCGAGAAGTTGGCTGCGAGAGACTGACTGCCGTTTGAGACTGCCATTGATGATTGAGGCTTGGCGATTGTCGCCTTCAGAACGATGAGTGTAGGCTTGTCACTGGTTAGCGGGGTAGCAAAGGATCTCTTGAGTGAACGAGTGCTCCCGACAACTAAAACGACACGGGACCAGCATCAGCAGTGGGTGATCAGTTCTTACCACGTGGGTGCACAACACCACGTGTCCTCGGTCAGCTAGAAGTGATACCTACTGGCCATAGACACCTGCTGCCGTTCTCTCTCCCTGCCCATGGACGCACTGGGAGTACACTGAGGCTATCAGAGTAAATTAATGGTCACACACTGAGACCATGAGTCTAGGGGATACCTAGAGGAACATTTTATCTCCCTTATTACGGGTGTATGTTGAGTTGGGTGGAGCATGGTTCACGAGTATTGGTGGACCCAGTAACATATCAATAATAGTGACTATATTTGTGTGTAGTTAATACCATTTCTCAGTTACTGATGTTATCTTGACATGTGTGGTTTAATATTTCTTAAATAATTTTGATAGTATTGTTTTTTGAATGTTTGTGCCACTAAGTGGAACCTGAGTGATACTGTGATTTAATTCTTTTAATGCATTTAATTTTTCTTTACAATTCCGATCTCAGGTATAACCTTTGTTCCCCAGAGTAGTGTTTAAGTTAGGTTAGGAGTTGTGCATCTGTTGGGGTGATATAATTTTGTTGAAAGCCCTTAAGGCCTGTTTCATGTGTGCAAACAACATTTCTTAATACTTTAAATTTATTGTTGCCTGAGTTTCTAATAATTTCAATATCATGTATAACTTTTATTCCCCAGAGTAGTGTTTTAAGTTCAAGTTAAGAGGTGTGCATATTGGTGTACCATTATTTGATTGTGTTTGTAGTGTTGGAGGGAATATAAGTGTCTAAATTTTACAGTGTGTCTCATTCATCCCAGTCACAGACGCTATCCTTCCACGGGTCACGGACAATTCATTTTGTTTAGTAGATTTAAGTGTTCTTGTGCTGGTTCGGGATTTCTCACTAAGGGGCGCTTCCACTGCCATTACCATCTAATAATCTTTAATAAACCCCAAGTCAAGTGAGGAAAATAAAGTCCAGTAAATTCCGACAGGTTACATATATATATATATATATATATATATATATATATATATATATATATATATATATATATATATATATATATATATATATATATATATATATATGTGGGAGACTCAGATGATGCTTCCAATCAGGGATAAAGGAAACACACTGGTGTCAAGTTCGTAAGTTCTATTTCTGGGACAAACACACAAAAGGAGTTAAGACAGGGTAAACAGCGTCCTGTCTCGGAATCTCTCTGGGTATCTCTATCTGCGCATGCGCGTACAGCGCGCATGTGCTCAAAGTCTGAACTACACTCAGTGACAAAAGAGGGTATGATTATAACATATAATACAGAGACCTGAATCAATAATGGTAAATAGTACAGTTACATATTACAGCATATTCGTCTCATATATCTACACCTCCCTCCCCCTCACGCTCGTAGTGCAATCTCGAGCGGACTCTTTTTCCAGGAGCCTTTGAGAGCGACGTGGGAAAACTGGGGGGTCACTGAATGAGGACTTACTTTTCTCGTCCAAGCAAGGGTTCACAGGGATGTGGGGGAGGGTTCACCACTAGGGGACGGGACTGAACGAAGGAAGCGGCGATTCCGCCACCATACCCGACCACTAGGGAGACGGACCTCGTAATCCCTGGTCTTGCCGCAGCCCATGACAACCCCGACCTTGTCCCAGCGGTGAGACGTCGGGTCTTGAATCCGAACTGTTTGCCCGATACTCAACCTGGGAAGGGGTCGGGCGTGCTGATCGTACTGTGCCTTTACCTGGTCAGCACGGGCGGCTGCACGACGATCGCAGTCCTCGGTCTTGGCCTGCCACTCCCTCGAGAAGGACTCAGGATGGGCAGGGACACATGACCGTAGTGGGTGGCCGTATAACATCTGTGCTGGGGAGCGACCTGTGAAGTTGGGGGTATTCCGCAATTTCAATAAACCCCGGTCAAACTTCTCACAGTCAATGTTGCCTGAGGGTGCCGTCTTGAGGATGAGATGCTTGACGGACTTTACGGCAGCCTCGGCATGTCCATTGGACTGGGGATAATGTGGCGACGACGCCACATGATGAACTCCCCATCGCTCCATGCAGTCCCGGAAGTCGTTGCTGGTGAACTGGGGCCCGCCGTCAGTCCTCAGGCGGAGAGGGACACCAACTTCCCGGAAGTAGCGGCAGAACATACGTACTGTATGAGAGGCAGTAGTGTTGCCTCCGCAGGGAACGACAACAGGCCACCCTGAGAGCCGGTCGGCGATGACGAGAAAGGACTTTCCCGCCACAACGAAGAAATCCGCAGAGACGGACTCAAAGGGCCTTGTAGGGTTGTTGTTGTTCATGAGGGGTTCCTGCTGCTGACTGCTGAGTGGAGCCGTCTTGAGGTCCTCCTTGGGAACCAGCACGTCCTTGGATTGCAGTAGGAAGAACTCCCTGGCTGCAGAAGGTGACGTATTGGTTGGGAGGGGCAGCTCCTTGCACCTGTTGACATTTTTAATTTCCAGAATTGGCTTGGGGAAGTCTGGAGATATTATGGCCAACTCTTGACAGTGGCCATAAGACAGTAGTGGCATCTGAACACCTTTGTGGACCTGAATCCTGGCAGAACATGACTGCTTACCTAGGGTGAGGGTAGCCTGAAATGTACCCAGAGCAGGTGCCATTGTAGAACCGTCTGCAGTGAGCGTTGTAGAAGTTGACGGTGGTTGCAAGCTGCTCCTAGGGATCCCCAGAATGTCGAGGTGTCTTGTGCCGATGACTGTGACGTCCGCACCTGTGTCAGGAAGCATCTGGATACGGGAAGTAATGTCGCCGTATGACAGGTGAACACAGATGGGCTGAGGTGTCTTGCTGACAGGAGAAGAGGATCCCACGCGACAACAGATCTTGTTCTTCGCCGCCTGAGACTTGCAAGTAGTATCCTTTTTCTTCCGTGACTGACAGCATTTGTCAAAATGTCCAATGCGGCTACAGGAGCGGCACTGAACGTTGTTGGCAGGGCACTTCAGTGTCCTAGCCCAATGGCCACGACGGCCACAGTTATTGCAGGTGCTGTCAGCGGCAGGGCATTCAGAACCATGCCGACGAGCACAATACTGGCAGGGGTGACCTGGCGTCGAAGTCTGAAGTGATGCTGAAGAGTGATGCGAAGCTGAAGTCGGATGTGAAGCTGAAGTCGGATGTGAGGCTGAAGTCCCGTCACGTCCTTTGTTCTTCTTATATGCGGAGATGGCACACAGCTGGTTAGATGGAGCACGAATAGCAGAAGTCGCACTTCTGGTGGCTTCGTAAGAGCGGCAGGTGGTGACAACATCCTGTAGAGAGGAGGCAGTGTTGAGGGAGATAAGCTTCTGAATAAGCTCTTCGTCCCGCACACCCATGAGGATAATCATCTTCAGCTGTGTTTCCTCACAAGTCGACGAGTTCCCCGGACAAACGTCAACCTCCTCAGCGATGCGTCTGAGTCGTACGTAAAAATCTGCAAATGACTCACCCTCCAGCTGCTTACAACTGAGAAGCTCTCTCCTACGCAGAGCTTCGTTGCGGAGACCCTTGATATGCGTCTGTAAAGCATCCAAGACGTCCTTCACAGTCTTGTCTGTGTTGTGGGGGATTTGCAGGGTGTGCTCCAGGATACGTTGCGTCTCTAGGGTGAGACACATCCTCATCTGGATCAGCTGTTTCTCCCTAGGCAACCTCGATAAGTCGACCATCATCGAATAATCGTCCCATCTCCGACGCCATTCACGGAATACCTGGAACGAGGCATCAGCTTGGAGTGGCGGTGGACTCTGAGCGAGTGCTTTCTGTGGGGGGGGCAAAGAAGTTGGAGAGGACCCTTCGGGCGCGCCTGTGGACGAAGGGGCAGGTGTGGCAGCTGCTCGAAGGTTCACAGGTGTCAACAACTCGATCATGGCACTGAATCTGTCATTTTCTTGTTGACGCCTGTGATCCTCTTCCTGTTGCCTCCTGATGTCGTCTTGTCGTCGGTTTTCTTCCAAAAACTGAATTAAACGAAGGAAGTCGCCGCCTGTGGCAGGTTGCGGACGTGTGTAGTGGGGGCTAAGGGTGGGTGGGGCCGCTTGATCCACTTCCCGCTCCACTTGGAGTCCACTTACTGCACCGACATCAGTCTGATGTTGGGCTTGTTGGGTATCTGGAGAAAACCCAATAAATTCTTGATCTTCCATAAGGCCTGGTTTATTTCTCTCACAATTACTGTAATTAATAAGTGAGCAGAAAAGCAATTGTCTTTAAATGGAAGATATCTGCGAGCGTCTGTGAGTGAGTGAGTGAGTGTGTGTGTGCGTTCGTTCGTGCGTGTACTCGGAGCAGGCTGGCCAGAGAGCGGGTGGCTGGCGGTATAGCAACTCCTCACGCCAGTTCCAGCCGAGTCATGAGCGGGGAAGGATGTCAAAACTTGAGCTCTCCCCTAGGTCTTAAATGGGCTTCCCTCTTTTGTAAAAAGTGCAGGAACACGGGGAAACACTTTAAAGACACTAAAGGGCACACACAACACTGAAAAAGCACTTCACAACACTGCACTGTAAATCCAGGAATATCTTGAGAGGTACGCGCCGATATTCACTGGGCAGGAGGAGTTGACAAGATGGCGGCTCCGAGAGAGATTCTGCGTCCACTCCAATTCTGAATAATGTGATGTCCCAGCTAATCACTGCGCCATGTGGGAGACTCAGATGATGCTTCCAATCAGGGATAAAGGAAACACACTGGTGTCAAGTTCGTAAGTTCTATTTCTGGGACAAACACACAAAAGGAGTTAAGACAGGGTAAACAGCGTCCTGTCTCGGAATCTCTCTGGGTATCTCTATCTGCGCATGCGCGTACAGCGCGCATGTGCTCAAAGTCTGAACTACACTCAGTGACAAAAGAGGGTATGATTATAACATATAATACAGAGACCTGAATCAATAATGGTAAATAGTACAGTTACATATTACAGCATATTCGTCTCATATATCTACAATATATATATATATATATATATATATATATATATATATATATATATATATATATATATATATATATATATATATACAGTAATACCCCGATTTACGCGGTCAATTGAACCCGCGGAGGTCCACGTAAAACGAAAAACTCGTAAATGGAATAACAGAACATATGGTATTAATTGAAATAGAGACTGGGCAGACTCCCAAACTCCACTTTTTCGGACACAATACCGACACAATATCTATGTTGTAGTAAAAATAACATCTTAATTTTATGATGGTATGCACACACAATTAATATATAAGAGAAATACAGTCGCCAGGTTAATGTCCATTCAAATAATGGACTCAACTCCCCCCCCCCCCTCCCTCTTCCCACGCTCGCTGGCTCCTCCCTCTCTGAGAAATGATTGGGTGAAAACACTAGATTTTAAGGTATATTAATAAACAATACCCCAGACTCAAGTTAAGATAATATAATTGACATTGCTGGAATCCTTGCAAGACCAGGAATATTTTGAATATACACGTCATATATTTTGCAGAAAAGATAACATATTTGCTCTGTGTAAACAAAATTCTTGCATTAGATCTAAAATTTGTATGTCTAATGCAAAATCCATGATGTTTACATTCAAAATGATCATCATATTGAAAGAATTCCAGCAATGTAAATTATATTCTGGCCGGGTAATTTGTATGAATTTTATGAGCTAAAACGAATATCTTCAGTAAATAAAAAAAATATACTTCGCCCAGGCACTATCTGTCAATCAAAATACCCAACCTCCAGCTCCCCTCCTGCCCTCTTCCCACGTTTGCTTGGTCCCTCCGTCCTTCCCCACCCCCCCACCCCCCACTTTCCCTCCCTACCAGAGAAATGTTTGGGTTAAAATAGTATATTTACATTTTTAGTAATAAATAATACCTCAGACTAAAGTTAGGATAATAGAATTGACATTGCTGGATTCCTTGCAAGACCAGGAATATTTTGAATATACACGTCATATATTTTGCACAAAAGATAACATATTTGCTCTGTGTAAACAAAATTCTTGCATTAGATCTAAAATTTGTATGTCTACTGCAAAATCCATAATGTTTACATTCAAAATGATCATCAAATTGTAAGAATTTCAGGAATGTAAATTATATTCTGGCCGGGTAATTTGTATGAATTTTATGAGCTAAATAAAACTATTTTACTTCACCTGAGTATATGAGTAGATGCACTGCGTAAAGTGGGAATTACGGTTCTAGCAGGGTACCATGTAAATGTAGAAACGTGTAAACCAGAACCACGTAAAGCGGGGTATTACTAATATATATATATATATATATATATATATATATATATATATATATATATATATACACACACAGACACACACAGACACACACACAGTGGTCCCTCGGTTAACGAATTACCTTCCATAAGATTCTTCAATTCAGTTAACGAAAAAAAATTTGATTAAAGAAACCCTTACGAAAATCACATTTTGTTTAGAACATCAGCTGATAAGCTGAGGAGGTACTCAGCCAATTCAGTGATCTCCTCTATGTTCACATTCAAATTAATCACTATCTTATAAGAATTCCAGCAATGCAAATTAAATTCACTCCAGTCACTTCTATTAAATTTTATAAGCAAAAAACAAAAACTCAATCTATAGGACATAAATTAACAATTATTACTTCACAGCACAGGGGCCAACTGTCAAACATGTCACTGTCACCCTTCCCTCCCTCCCTACCCCCCACCTTTCAGAGAAACTTTTAGGGAAAAGCACTAGGCTTACAGGTTTAATAATAAATAATATCTCAGACTAAAGTTAGGAGAATAGAATTGGCATTGCTGGATTCCTTGCAAGACAGCAAATAATTTGAATATAAACGTCATATATTTTGCACAAAAGATAACATTTTTGCTCTCTCTAATAAAATTCTTAAATTAGATCTAAAATTTGTGTTGTCATGATCGTAATGACGGCTAACCTGTTAAACTAATGATCCATATTACGCTTACACGTCCACAAAACGTTCTGAGTCTCCCAGTGGGAATGTCCTCCGTTCTCCCCGTTTCTTTGATGACGTCATCGAGATGTCTTATGTTTGTTGACTGTAGTTGTAAATTCTTTCTGCTACCGAGAACCTGTAAACCATTTTTTTTCACCTATGATTAGCAGAGACTCTGATAATCATAATGAAATTGTGGTAGGGAGGTTAACTGAGGAATGAGTTGATATTCCTGGAAAGGAAACTTTAAAATCTTCTCCACAGGTGTTGCAGCAAGGCTTTGCATGTTGGGACCTGTTGCCATCCAACCTTTTGTAATCAATTTAATTCTTGCTTTTGATTGCTCAGTCAGAGCATTGTTTGTAAAGATAATAGTAGGGAATGAAACTGAGTTCGTGGTCTCAAACGTCAGAGTGTTACAGTAACGCAATTCAGTGAAATGGTTGAGTAGGTGGAATCTGTGACTTTAGGGGGGGTGGAAGGCGGCGGTTGCTTTTTCAAACCAGTCAGCGCCATGCAGAGTTGCCAACTTAGCGACTTTGTAGCTAGATCTAGAGCTTTTTGTTTTTTTCTAGCGACATTTTAGAGCGATTTGCGACCAGAGATATCCACAGAAATCTAGCGACTTTCTGGACACTTCTGGACTGTCCATGAATACTTAGTTTTCCTAATTTCGAGCCATAATATATAGCAACGGGGTTACAGGGACAATAAATAATAATAAAAGTTTAATACATTTGAACGGGTCGTGGTACAGAAGGAGGGACACGTCTATTTCCTGATCACTTGATGTCAGCCCGTCCATGGCTAATGTTGCCGTGTCGTCATTTATTTGTCTATTACTTTCGCCTTTGTAGCACCTGGGTAACTTACCTTTTTGTCAGATATGCAATATGAATTTCATTAATACGCTAAATTTTAAAGAATATTAGCAAAACATCTTATAGAATTAATTCTATCAAGCTTGCGTGGTTCCAAACTTCTCATACGCGTCCACCATGGGTGACCCATAGACTCCATACATGAGTTGCCCGGCAAGTCGACACTGTTCACCCGCTTTGCCAAAAACCATCAAGGAAAGTTTCCGCTTGTTTGCATGCTGTTTATTAATTTGAACCCTTCATAGTCACAACAGAAAATGGGTGAGCCACAGTATTCGCAGCGATTTAGGAAGGAATGGCTCAGAGATGACAGATACAAAAATTGGCTTCTGGAGGTGCCAGGAGATAATAAAAAAGGATTTTGTAAATTTTGCAAGTGTACTTTGTCTGCTAAGTTGTGCGACATTGAAAAACACAAAAACACTAAAAAACACAAGAAAGCAGAAGAGCCGTTTAGTGCAGAAAGACAGACAATTTTACCATTCAAGAAACTTGGGAATAATAGCTAGCGACTTTCCATGGAAGATTTAGCGACATTTAGCTACTTTTAGGTACCAGTCTAGCGACATTTGAAAATCCGAGTTGGCAACACTGGCGCCATGCTCCTCCACCCACAGGTAGGTCACTCCACCTTCTCCGTGTGGTAATTTGCCATTTTTAAGTGATTTGACCTTACTATAGTTTGTTTGTACAAGTGTTAAAGTAACGTAGTTGATGTACTTTGAGTGAAGTATTTTATGTCCTTAGTTAATGTCCCTTTGAAACGTTGATGTTCGTTATACACCGTCAGTCAGCGCCATGCTTCTCCACCCACAGGTCCCTAACGCAGCCTAGGCCGTGTCTGTAGCGTGGATGACGCATCCTCTAGTCTTGGGAGATGTCTGAGGTCCAGTGGAGTCGGGTGTCCCCTTGAACCCCGACCGTCAGAAGCTCCACTACCACCCATGGGCCCCATAGAGGGTAGTATTCCCCTAACGCCCTGCCCCTGTGGTGAACCCGGATCTTCAAGCCCCCAAACTACTGCCAGCCCCATCATTGGTGGATGAGTACAGCACATAACTCGGTGGGGCTGTTGGTGTGGTGGTGGTAGTCCACCGGAATTATCGGAGTTCGTTGGAAGGTATCACTTGGTAATGAGACTCCCAGGGCGGCCGCTGGAGTATTGTCCCTGGGGTATTGAGTGTTGTAGTGGCAGGTGCCACTGGTTTTATTGGTACTAAGGTGCTGTACGAGTTTATGTGTGTTTTGGTGTGTGTACACCCAGTAGTGGTGCAAGTAAATTGAGCCTGAGGGCATGGTACCAGGAGTTCCTACTTTGGGTGCATACGTCTTTTCTGTAACCTTTTTTATGTTTCAATAAACATTGTATTTGTTTGTGGGTCTATGATTCACCTATAGTATTCACCGTTGTTCTTTACCTGATACTCTATACTATAATTACATGTACCCATGGGCCTTCCTCTCACGTCACGCTTCCAGGACAGAGTATCGACGTAAGTTGTAAGAGTGCCAAGCCCTTACAGGGGGGCAGTTTGTGGTGGGCTCTCTTACAAATGGTGGCCTCGGTGGCCCAGCAGTAAGAGTAGCAGCTCCCGCTCGTACAGTATGTCTAATGCAAATTATAGCTTGTTTATAATCAAATTAATCACTATCTTATAAGAATTCCAGCAATGTAAAATATATTCTGGCCGGTTATTTATATAAAATTTTATGAGTAACATTAAATAAATAAATTAAATACTTTACCAGACCTTCCCCCTAACTGTCATTCAAACCACCCCCCCCCCCCCCCTCCCCTCTTCCCACGCATGCTGGCTCCCTCCCTCCCTCCCAACCCCCTACCATCCCGAGAAATGTTTGGGGAAAAGCACTAGGCTTACAGGTTTAATAATAAATAATACCTCAGACTAAAGTTAGGAGAATATAATTGGCATTGCTGGATTCCTTGCAAGACAGTGAATAATTTGAATAAAAACGTCATATGTTTTGCACAAAAGATAAAATTTTTGCTCTCCCTAATACAATTCTTAAATTAGATCTAAAATTTGCATGTCTAATGCAAATTTTAGCTTGTTTATATTCAAATTAAACACTGTCTTATAAGAATTCCAGCAATGTAAAATATGTTCTGGCCGGGTAATTTCTATGAATTTTTTGAGCTAAAAACAAAAATCTCAAATAAATAAACAAATTATACTTCACCAGACACTATCTGTCAATCAAAATACACCTCCCGCTCCCCCCCCTGTTCCCACGCTCGCTGGCTCCCTCCCTCCCTCCCTCCCTCCCTCCCTCCCTCCCTCCCTCCCTCTGCCTTCCCAGACAAAAGTTTCATGTTTTCTTTAGGCTTTAAAGTGTTTATTTTAAATAATATCTCAGACTAAAGTTAAGAGAATATAATTGGCATTGCTGGAATCGTTGCAAGACAGCGAATAATTTGAATATAAACGTCATATATTTTGCACAAGAGATAAAATTAATCACCTGTATCACATTACAGTAGTGATTTAAGAGTTTGTAGTGGAATTCTCCCCTACAAACGCTGTTTGTCGCTGCCTAGCCGACCCCACCAATTCCTCAGTGTATGCCTCGTGATCTAGGTCAACCAGCGCCGCCATACACCACGGAGCGGGGGTCAACTGCTAAGCCACGCCTACCCCCGCTATTTAAGACCTGACCTCGTGGTGATCTCTCTCTCTACCTACAGCCACAGCCAGCAACACCTCCTCCTCCGCCTGCCTGGCGGTCCTCGCTCCTCCGCCTGCCTGGCGGTCCTCTCTCCCGCTGGCGAGCATGACGACCCACAAGCTGTCCGTCTCTGAGCGTCCTCAGAGCTTGAAGAATTTAAAATTAGGAAATTGGCAGCAGACATTTGGTCTGCAATTGTGATATGTCAGTTATTGACTAAGTTTGTGCTGGACTACGAGGAAAATTCAGAAGTGGACAAATGTTTCGCTGCTGCTTTACAAGGGATCCCATATTCCCTGTACAACTCATTTTTAGATATGTTGTTGAAAGCCCTAAAACTAAAAGCTCAGCTAAGGAAGCAAGCCACAAATAATGCTTTAAGTGGTAGCGCTTATTTATTGCTACGTTCTTCCCCTCTTTCTCATGCTTTGTTTGATGAACAATCATTGGTTAAATATAGATTAGCTGTTGAGCAAACTATTAATATTACTGTTCCCAGGAGTCCTCAGACCTTTCGGAAATCTAAAAGAGGAAGATTTTACAGAGGAACAGAATCAGCTGCTAGATTCAGTTATCAACCTAGAGGAAACTTTAGATGAGGAGACATTCAAAGACGTAGTAGGGGTGGCCGTTTGTTCAGAAGTGGAAGGAGACCTTATTTCACCACATCAGCAACAACTCCCTTCCAATGAAGCCAGACAGCTGGGTCGTCTAGGGGGTTGGGAGAACAGATGGACTTCTTCCATATGGGCTTACAAGACAATCAAAGGGGGTCTCACATGGCCTTGGTTGAGGCGCCCTCCCCTAGTGTTACCAAAAAGAGGGTAAAAAACTAACTCCCTTACTTACAGAATTTGTAATTCAACTGTTAAACAGAGGTGTACTAGAACTGTTACAGTCAGAGAAATGTTTCATGTCTCGCCTATTCCCAGTCCCCAGTAAAGGCAGCGACAAATTCAGATGGATTTTGGATCTTTCAGTCCTGAACAAATTTATTGCCAAAAGAAGTTTCAAGATGCTCACATACGATCATCTCAGGCATCTACTTCTGCCCAATGCTTGGATCTCAAAAGTGGATCTCGAAGATGCCTATTATCACGTTCCTGTTGCTCCCAGGTACAGAAAGTTTCTAGTGTTCAAAGTGGGGGAGGTAAGTTATCAATTCACAGTGATGCCATTCGGCCTGACGATTGCGCTTAAAGTATTTACAAAACTGGCGAAGATCCCCAAAGAGATCCTTGCGAAGGAGGGCATAAGAACCTTTGCTTATCTAGACGATTGGCTGATAGTGCGAAACTCTTTCGAAGATTGTCAAAGGGCGACCCAACGTACACTAGTACTATTTCAAAACCTAGGATTAAAGATAAACCAGGTCAAATCAAATTTAATACCATGTCAGAAATTGGATTAAAAAAGGTCTCTAGTGGGATACAAATCAGCAGTCAGTCAGTCTACCAGAAGCAAAAGTAACAGATGTGATAAACCAAGTATAAGCCTTTTGTGTAAAGCACAAGGTTTCTTGGCACGATTGGGAAAAACTTCTGGGTCTGTTGAATTTTGCCACAATAGTGGTTCCATTGGGAAAGTTAAGGAAAAAGTAACTATCTCATCTGTGCTCGAAGTTGCTTCACAGATGCAGAAATATTGCTTCTTCTCTCCCTATTCAGATCGAGAATCATCTGTTATGGCGGATAAAATTGGACAACCTAATTGGTTCCTCTCCCTGGGTTCCGCCTCAAACAGGTTTGGTCGTTTATACGGATGCGTCCGAAATAGGATGGGGATATCATTCCTCAATAGGGGAATTCAGTCAAGGGAAGTGGAGCAACTTCCTTTGAGACAAACACATAAATGTAAAAGAATTAGCAGTGGTCCTATTCTTTATGTCGGCAAACCCAAATTTACAGAATATGATGATCCTGTTTGCCATGGACAACAAAACGGCAGTGTTTTGTTTCAATCATCAAGGCTCAACCAGGTCTTGGCCCCTCCTACAACTGTCAGAAATTTTTTCAAAGTTTGTGTAACACTAACACTTTACCTCAAAGTAACTTATATACCGGGAGTACAAAACAATTGGGCAGATGCGCTGTCCCGTCTCCGGCCAGTATTGACGGAAATAGAATGGTCCATAAAGGTATCGGAGTTCAAGAGTCTAGTGACGAAGTTTGAAACTCCAAAGATAGATCTCTTTGCCTCCCTAAAAATCACAAGATGCCACTTTATGCATCTCTGGAGAGGTCGAATCTTTTAGGAAATGCCCTCCTCTTAGATGGGACCCTTTGGAATTCAATCTATCTGTTCCCACCTGTGAAAATATTGCCCAAAGTGGTTCACAAACTCAGATCCTTCCAAAGCAAGGTCCTCTTAATTGCACCATATTGGATCCTACAACCTTGGTGCCTGTATCTGTTGGACTGGTGCCCGCATCCACTACAATTGCAACGAGGATGTCTAGACCAGGTACTACATTCTCAGTTCGAGATATCCTTGGCACCTTCGTAGTCAAGTCTGCAAGCAAGTGTCGGGGCTGGAAGTTGCAGAAGGAGCGCATCACCGTCCTGTTCACCACCAATGCCTCCAGTACTTGTAAGCTGAAGTTGTCTGTGATCCACAAAGCCCCCAAGCCGCATGCCTACAAAAAAATGGACATTAGCAAGTTAAATGTCCATTGGCTAACATCAGGGAAGGCATGGATGTTCACTGGTCTGTCCCTCTCCTGGTTTAACAACTGTTTCGTTCCTGATGTGAAGAAATTCTGCGAGCAACATGAGGTTCCATTCAACATTCTGTTGCTCCTTAACAACGCACCAGGACACTCGCCCCTGTTGCTGGATCGTCACCCCAATGTAAAAGTGGTCTTCCTTCCCCCTAACACTTAGTCGTTAATCCAGCCCATGGGTCAGGAGTTGATATGCAACGTCAAGGCTGCTTTCTCAGCAAAGAAGTTTCGGCTTCTGAACGACTTCACCAACACCAAGGATGAATTGCAGAACCTTCTGAGTGGCACCGATAGCGAGAGCGAGGACGAGTATCCAGAACAAGATTTGGCGGACCATGAAGTGCGAGTCAAGCAGTTCTGGAAACTGTTTAACATCAAGAAAGCTGTTGATTTCTTGGTGGAGGCATGGGGGCAGCTGTCTGTGGCAACGATTCGTCATGTGTGGTGGCATGTGTTGGAGGGTATCCCAGGTGGGAGGCAGAGTCAAGCGGTGGCTGGTGAGGCTCAGTCTGTTGCTGTGGCATTGGACATTGCAAGAGAGGTTGCACAAAGTGCTAGAGCTGCAGGCTTCTCCGAGACCACCAACGACGACATCCTGGAGGTAATCAGGCAACCTGAGGTGACTGCGGACAAGTTGTTGAAAGATGATGACGTCAGTGAACAGCCAGGTGTTACGGAAGAACAAGAACAGAAACTAACACATGGTGATGTGAAGGAGGTCATCGAGTTTGCTGAGAAAATCAAGCTCATCCTTGCCAAAAACCCAGTCAATCATCGCTATAAAGTGTCAAGTAACCTTCTGTTGAAATCTATGGAGCCGTATGTCCAGATGTATCACGACCACATAAATGCTCGCCGTCAACGAAACATTTCCGAGTTCTTCACCCGCAACCCACCACAGCCACAGCCAGCCCAAGTCAGTGATAGTGATAGTGAGGATATGGACTTTGAGGGATTTGACGCCGAGGCCCTGCTAGCCTCTGTGGTGGATAGTGATACAGGTGATACAAGTGATACACTGCTAATATGCCCTCTGCCTCGGAACCAGCCCCCCATCCCCTTGTGCCCAGCCATCTCTTCTACTGATATAAGTGTCAAAAAACCTAATATAATTGATATTTTGATATTTCTCTTATATATTAATTGTGTGTGCATACCATCAAAAAATTAAGATGTTATTTTTATTACAACGTACGTATTGTGTCGGAAAATGGGTAGTCTGGGGGTCGGCCCAGTCTCTATTTCAATTAATCCCATATGTTCTGTTATTTCATTTACGCGTTTCGCGTTATACATGGCACTCCTTGTATATGACTGTACTTCTCACACCGACTGGTGGTATTTGGCATTACAGTACAGTTACAAGACTTTATTCAACATACTCGTTACTACTGAAACCAGCCGATACCCAACATGGAATAATTATTTCCAACTAACATACATCTTTCAACACTCTCTGTTGACATATACTTCCAGGGTGCGTCCCAGGGTAGAACACTGAGATTCACAACTGTTGTTATGGTCGGTGGTGGCCAGACACATGGCGAGTCTGGGGTCGGGTACCCAGAGGCAGTGGAGCATATTAATCAGGCCGCATCGGGGCCATCGTTTCACATATGATCTCTGCTGAGTATCTACTACAACCGGGGCAGTTGTCGAGTGATCCAAGAGTCACAATTGGATCTGGAACAAACGTTGGGGCGGCGTCAGGGGACGGACTGGGAAGCATGACAACCCAAACAACTCTCTTGTCTAGACGACAGACGTATTTACGTTATATTACTTCTTACACTGGGTGAATGACAATTCAACTGTTAAAGCATGAACACTGATGAACACTGATATTCACTACAATTGACTGAATTAACTGAATGGCTACAAATAAACATACCTGGAACAAACGTTGGGGCGGCGTCAGGGGACACTCAACCCGCCTGATGCGTTGGTATATATATCACTGAGTTGCCCGTGATCGCTACTCACGCAATAACAATAATCACAAACAAACTAACTGTTACTCATTCAAAGATGACCCTCAGTTGACAAAGGTCTGGCAAATTACTTGAGTTGATATACACAGACTAATTCATGATTGATGTAGTGTTGGGAGGCAAAAACAACACTTTGACAAAGTCAAATTGAGCCTCCAAAGTGCTAGCAAGTTCAGGGTCATGACCAGGGGCATTATCCATATGGAGAAGAGCCTTTAAAGGGAGTTTATTGGTGGTTAGGTAGCTATTCACAGAAGGGCAAAACACCTCAACAGCCCATTCATTAAAGAGCTGTCTTGTCACCCATGCCTTAGGGTTGGACTTTCAATAAACTCCAAGCTGTCCTCTTACCACTTTTTGTTGCTTGAACACCCTGGGGTTCTCAGAGTGGTAGACAGGCATAGGCTTCAGTCGGAAATCCCCTGAAGCATTGGCACCAAGCAATAGAGTGAGACGGTCCTTCATGGGTTTATGCCCCTGTAAAGAAGCTTCATCTCTGGCGATGAATGTCCTTTTGGGCATTTTTTCCAGAACAGCCCAGTTTCGTCCACATTGAACACTTGCTGTGGAAGATAATTTTCTTCCTCCACCAGTTCTTTAAAGTCTGTAGTGGAATTCTCCCCTACAAACGCTGTTTGTCGCTGCCTAGCCGACCCCACCAATTCCCCAGAGTATGCCTCGTGGTCTAGGTCAACCAGCGCCGCCATACATCACGGAGCGGGGGTCAACTGCTAAGCCACGCCTACCCCCGCTATTTAAGACCTGACCTCGTGGTGATCGCTCTCTCTACCTACAGCCGCAGCCAGCAACACCTCCTCCTCCGCCGCTGCCTGGCGGCCTTCCCTCGTTCCTCCTCCGCCTGCCTGGGGGTCCTCTCTCCCGCTGGCGAGCATGGCGACCCACACGCTGTCCTTCTCTGAGCGTCCTCACCAACCAGCTCTCTCTACATCATGCTTGTAACCATGCTGCCTTCCCAGTACCAAGCTGCATTGTACATCCAATACAACATGTATATAGAGAGCACATTGTGAGTTTCCTTTCTCCATTCCATCCTGAGTGTGAACCAAACAACCTGAACCCCACAAGTCCACTACAGATTTTGCTGCTCTTTCTTTATCTGCACTGGCAACCTCACCATGCCTAATAACACTGAAAATGTCACTTCTTTTCTTAAATTTTTCAAACCAGCCCTTGCTGGCCCGAAAATCTTCGAACTCTGTGCCAGAAGAACCAGGTTGATCTTCCTTTAAATGTTCGTAAATTTCCCTGTCTCTTTCACAAACAAATTCAGTAGAAACTGAATCACCTTTCATTTGTTTTCCCCTAATCCAAATGAGAAGTAACCTCTCTGTTTCTGCTTTTAAGGATCTACCTTTAAACAATCTGGTAGGTTTGTCTCTCACTTTTACCTTGAACTTGTCTTTCTGTGCAAGAATTGTTGACACAGTTGATGCCCTGTTCATGTTTCTTTTTTATTTCCTGTTTTACCTGGATTGAAATAACTTTTCTCGATTTCTTTGGAGCCATGCTGGATTCAATTTCAACCATAAAATTTTAAGATTTATTGCAGTAAATAAAAAATATTTTCTTTAAATCAACACTGCACTGAGCTATATATTATCAATATGTAAAATAAATTTCAAATGACCAATAATTTGACTGTAAAAACGGAAAAATAGTTTATGTTCAAGAGAGTTTCAAACAAGATGTTCCCTCCACTGAACAGAGACACAAACTGATGCCAAGCTTGGTGTGTTCAGTAGCTGTTTGGTGGGCTAAAAACTAGTTCCCTGAACTTCAATTATGTTAAATAATTGTAAAAATTACTAAAAATTTTAATATAAAACTTGGAAAATTATTGAATAGTACAACCTTCTTGATATTTACTCAAATAGTAACAAATTTAAGCCCTAGAACCGATTACTGTATTGGCGGACTAATACTCCAGCTGGTGAGCAGGCGAAAACATGTTGACACGATTTCGTAAGGATTTCGTTAACCGACTTTTTGTTCGTTAACCGAGTTGAAGATTCTTATGGAAGGTAATTCGTTAACCGAAATTTCGTTAACCGAGGCGTTCGTTAACCTTGGGACCATTGTATATATATATATATATATATATATATATATATATATATATATATATATATATATATATATATATATATATATATATAGTACCCAGATTAACTCGGTCAATTGAACCCACAGAGTACCGTGTAAAGTGAAAACCGCGTTAAGTGAACAACAGAACATGTAGATATATGAGACGAATATGCTGTAATATGTAACTGTACTATTTACCATTATTGATTCAGGTCTCTGTATTATATGTTATAATCACACCCTCTTTTGTCACTGAGTGTAGTTCAGACTTTGAGCACATGCGCGCTGTACGCGCATGCGCAGATAGAGATACCCAGAGAGATTCCGAGACAGGACGCTGTTTACCCTGTCTTAACTCCTTTTGTGTGTTTGTCCCAGAAATAGAACTTACGAACTTGACACCAGTGTGTTTCCTTTACCCCTGATTGGAAGCATCATCTGAGTCTCCCACATGGCGCAGTGATTAGCTGGGACATCACATTATTCAGAATTGGAGTGGACGCAGAATCTCTCTCGGAGCCGCCATCTTGTCAACTCCTCCTGCCCAGTGAATATCGGCGCGTACCTCTCAAGATATTCCTGGATTTACAGTGCAGTGTTGTGAAGTGCTTTTTCAGTGTTGTGTGTGCCCTTTAGTGTCTTTAAAGTGTTTCCCCGTGTTCCTGCACTTTTTACAAAAGAGGGAAGCCCATTTAAGACCTAGGGGAGAGCTCAAGTTTTGACATCCTTCCCCGCTCATGACTCGGCTGGAACTGGCGTGAGGGAGCGAGAGGAGTTGCTATACCGCCAGCCACCCGCTCTCTGGCCAGCCTGCTCCGAGTACACGCACGAACGAACGCACACACACACACACACTCACTCACTCACAGACGCTCGCAGATATCTTCCATTTAAAGACAATTGCTTTTCTGCTCACTTATTAATTACAGTAATTGTGAGAGAAATAAACCAGGCCTTATGGAAGATCAGGAATTTATTGGGTTTTCTCCAGATACCCAACAAGCCCAACATCAGACTGATGTCGGTGCAGTAAGTGGACTCCAAGTGGAGCGGGAAGTGGATCAAGCGGCCCCACCCACCCTTAGCCCCCACTACACACGTCCGCAACCTGCCACAGGCGGCGACTTCCTTCGTTTAATTCAGTTTTTGGAAGAAAACCGACGACAAGACGACATCAGGAGGCAACAGGAAGAGGATCACAGGCGTCAACAAGAAAATGACAGATTCAGTGCCATGATCGAGTTGTTGACACCTGTGAACCTTCGAGCAGCTGCCACACCTGCCCCTTCGTCCACAGGCGCGCCCGAAGGGTCCTCTCCAACTTCTTTGCCCCCCCCCACAGAAAGCACTCGCTCAGAGTCCACCGCCACTCCAAGCTGATGCCTCGTTCCAGGTATTCCGTGAATGGCGTCGGAGATGGGACGATTATTCGATGATGGTCGACTTATCGAGGTTGCCTAGGGAGAAACAGCTGATCCAGATGAGGATGTGTCTCACCCTAGAGACGCAACGTATCCTGGAGCACACCCTGCAAATCCCCCACAACACAGACAAGACTGTGAAGGACGTCTTGGATGCTTTACAGACGCATATCAAGGGTCTCCGCAACGAAGCTCTGCGTAGGAGAGAGCTTCTCAGTTGTAAGCAGCTGGAGGGTGAGTCATTTGCAGATTTTTACGTACGACTCAGACGCATCGCTGAGGAGGTTGACGTTTGTCCGGGGAACTCGTCGACTTGTGAGGAAACACAGCTGAAGATGATTATCCTCATGGGTGTGCGGGACGAAGAGCTTATTCAGAAGCTTATCTCCCTCAACACTGCCTCCTCTCTACAGGATGTTGTCACCACCTGCCGCTCTTACGAAGCCACCAGAAGTGCGACTTCTGCTATTCGTGCTCCATCTAACCAGCTGTGTGCCATCTCCGCATATAAGAAGAACAAAGGACGTGACGGGACTTCAGCCTCACCGCTCATCACATCCGACTTCAGCTTCGCATCACTCTTCAGCATCACTTCAGACTTCGACGCCAGGCCACCCCTGCCAGTATTGTGCTCGTCGGCATGGTTCTGAATGCCCTGCCGCTGACAGCACCTGCAATAACTGTGGCCGTCGTGGCCATTGGGCTAGGACACTGAAGTGCCCTGCCAACAACGTTCAGTGCCGCTCCTGTAGCCGCATTGGACATTTTGACAAATGCTGTCAGTCACGGAAGAAAAAGGATACTACTTGCAAGTCTCAGGCGGCGAAGAACAAGATCTGTTGTCGCGTGGGATCCTCTTCTCCTGTCAGCAAGACACCTCAGCCCATCTGTGTTCACCTGTCATACGGCGACATTACTTCCCGTATCCAGATGCTTCCTGACACAGGTGCGGACGTCACAGTCATCGGCACAAGACACCTCGACATTCTGGGGATCCCTAGGAGCAGCTTGCAACCACCGTCAACTTCTACAACGCTCACTGCAGACGGTTCTACAATGGCACCTGCTCTGGGTACATTTCAGGCTACCCTCACCCTAGGTAAGCAGTCATGTTCTGCCAGGATTCAGGTCCACAAAGGTGTTCAGATGCCACTACTGTCTTATGGCCACTGTCAAGAGTTGGCCATAATATCTCCAGACTTCCCCAAGCCAATTCCGGAAATTAAACATGTCAACAGGTGCAAGGAGCTGCCCCTCCCAACCAATACGTCACCTTCTGCAGCCAGGGAGTTCTTCCTACTGCAATCCAAGGACGTGCTGGTTCCCAAGGAGGACCTCAAGACGGCTCCACTCAGCAGTCAGCAGCAGGAACCCCTCATGAACAACAACAACCCTACAAGGCCCTTTGAGTCCGTCTCTGCGGATTTCTTCGTTGTGGCGGGAAAGTCCTTTCTCGTCATCGCCGACCGGCTCTCAGGGTGGCCTGTTGTCGTTCCCTGCGGAGGCAACACTACTGCCTCTCATACAGTACGTATGTTCTGCCGCTACTTCCGGGAAGTTGGTGTCCCTCTCCGCCTGAGGACTGACGGCGGGCCCCAGTTCACCAGCAACGACTTCCGGGACTGCATGGAGCGATGGGGAGTTCATCATGTGGCGTCGTCGCCACATTATCCCCAGTCCAATGGACATGCCGAGGCTGCCGTAAAGTCCGTCAAGCATCTGATCCTCAAGACGGCACCCTCAGGCAACATTGACTGTGAGAAGTTTGACCGGGGTTTATTGAAATTGCGGAATACCCCCAACTTCACAGGTCGCTCCCCAGCACAGATGTTATACGGCCACCCACTACGGTCATGTGTCCCTGCCCATCCTGAGTCCTTCTCGAGGGAGTGGCAGGCCAAGACCGAGGACTGCGATCGTCGTGCAGCCGCCCGTGCTGACCAGGTAAAGGCACAGTACGATCAGCACGCCCGACCCCTTCCCAGATTGAGTATCGGGCAAACAGTTCGGATTCAAGACCCGACGTCTCACCGCTGGGACAAGGTCGGGGTTGTCATGGGCTGCGGCAAGACCAGGGATTACGAGGTCCGTCTCCCTAGTGGTCGGGTATGGTGGCGGAATCGCCGCTTCCTTCGTTCAGTCCCGTCCCCTAGTGGTGAACCCCTCCCCCACATCCCTGTGAACCCTTGCTTGGACGAGAAAAGTAAGTCCTCATTCAGTGACCCCCCAGTTTTCCCACGTCGCTCTCAAAGGCTCCTGGAAAAAGAGTCCGCTCGAGATTGCACTACGAGCGTGAGGGGGAGGGAGGTGTAGATATATGAGACGAATATGCTGTAATATGTAACTGTACTATTTACCATTATTGATTCAGGTCTCTGTATTATATGTTATAATCATACCCTCTTTTGTCACTGAGTGTAGTTCAGACTTTGAGCACATGCGCGCTGTACGCGCATGCGCAGATCGAGATACCCAGAGAGATTCCAAGGCAGGACGCTGTTTACCCTGTCTTAACTCCTTTTGTGTGTTTGTCCCAGAAATAGAACTTACGAACTTGACACCAGTGTGTTTCCTTTACCCCTGATTGGAAGCATCATCTGAGTCTCCCACAGAACATATGGGATTAATTCCAATACAGACTGGCCAGACCCCCAAACTCTACTTTTTCCGACACAATACCTATGTTCTAGTAAAAATAACATCTTAATTTTATGATGGTACATGCACACAATTAATACTTAAGAGAAATAGAGAAATACAGTCGCCAAGTTAATGTCCATTCAAATAATGGACTCAACTCCCTCCCCCTCTTCTCACACTACACTCCCTGGCTCTTCCCTCTCTGAGAAATTTTGGGGGGAAACCATTAAATTTTAATAAATAATACCTCAAACTAAAGTTAGGATAATATAATTGACATTGCTGGATTCCTTGTAAGACCAGGAATATTTTGAATATAAATGTCATATATTTTGCACAAAAGATAACATATTTACTCAGAGTAAACATTATGTCTAAAATTTGCATGTCTAATGCAAAATATATGATGTTTATATTCAAAATGATCACCAAATTGTAAGAATTCCAGCAATGTAAATTATATTCTGGCCGGGTAATTTGTATGAATTTTATGAGCTAAAACAAATATCTTCAGTTAATAATAAAAAAAATATTCTTCACACAGTAACAGATGGTGGGTCGGTCCCTCCCTACCAGATGTGCGGGAAAACCAGAATATTTACCTTTTTAGTAATAAATAATACCTCAAACTAAAGTTAGGATAATATAATTGACATTGCTGGATTCCTTGTAAGACCAGGAATATTTTGAATACAAATGTCATATATTTTGCACAAAAAATAACATATTTACTCAGAGTAAACATTATATCTAAAATTTGTATATCTAATGCAAAATCTATGATGTTTATATTCAAAATGATCATCATATTGTAAGGATTCCAGCAATGTAAATTATATTCTGGCTGGGTAATTTGTATGAATTTTATGAGCTAAAACAGGCAGGCAGGCAGGCAGGAGGGTGGCGGGTGGGGCGAATCTAAAAATAGCGTCGCGAGCCGGACACTCTGCGCGTATATGTGGAAAAACCCGTGTTAAGTGAAAGTTCGGCTCTGGCGAGGCACCGCATATACGTGAAATCGCGCTAAGCGAAACAGCGTTAAGCGGGGTATTACTGCATATATATATATATACCGTATATATATATATATATTTCATGTAGATCCACAATGAAAACGTGGATAAGATAAATCTTGATAAAATCACATGGGAAAAGGGAAACAACGGAGCAAAGATAAAGACGAAAGCTAAGGTGCTTCGTTGTTTCCCTTTTCCCGTGTGATTTTATCAAGATCTATATATATATATATATATATATATATATATATATATATATATATATATATATATATGCTGATAGCCACAAGGAAAGAAGAAAACACGAAGTTCCCAAGCACTTTCGTGTAATTCACATCTTCAGGGGTGAGTACCAGTGGCGTGTCGTGAGAAAAATGCTAGGGTAAGCAAATGACGCTGGTAAGATCTCTGATGAAGCTGGAGTAAGAATATTAATATCATTTTATTATTCATTTAACATAATTATAAAATAGGAAGTAATTAACAAAATATTATTTTAACTTACCATTTTAAACATAGTTCAATGGAATTCTTCTTGGCTTACGAGCAAAATGATCAGTAACTTTGGTGTAAAATTCTGGCTTGCTCTGAAGATTATGCAATACTTCTTTTTCAATTGATAGAAGGGCTAAACTTTGCAATCTTTCTTGACCTTGAGAATTTCTTGAGTACGTTTTAATTCGCTTCAAAGCAGAGAAGCTGCGCTCTACAGATGCAGTCGTTGCTGGAACTGTTAAAATTAATTCACAAAGTCTTGCTACTTCATTGTAAGCCTTTTCCAAGTCATTCAGCTTTATAAAACTTAAAATTTCTGTTATAGTTTTATCTTTGAATTCCTCTGCTAAGTAACATACTGTATCAATATAACGTTTCATGATTTCTCTGTTCCTTTTAACAAGCTGATTATGTTGATTGTCACAAACTCTCTTTTGATCACTCAACATATAGTCAGTCCTTGCTTTACCAACAGTTTTTGCAGATATTACAGCCTTCAAGTGACTTTCTGATAGGTTGTGCTTTTTTACTGCTTTATGTACATTTGACAAATCATTATATCCGTAAGTATTCCAAACATTTTTATCATTTGAAAAAAGAAGACATGCCCAACAATAAACTCTTTGTGCACTAGAACATTCAGCAAGCCAGTCATTGATCACGTACATTTGATTGTTAAATTTTCGAACACAGTTTTTTACTTTTAAGCTAATGCTCAATTTAGGAATATGCCTGCCATTTTCCACAATAACTTTCTTACTTGTAAAGTCACGAGATCTAAAAGAATTCTTTAGTAGATCACATACAGTGCATGCACATGCTGAACTTTGCTCCTCCTGCGATTGCATTTTCAGTTTGAGGGTATATTAATCCAAATAAATGAGTCGCACTCACACATCATGACCTCTGAAAGTCAACTGAATTTCTTAGGTTGAGTGTTGACATAGACCGTAGCCTCATACAGTGATACCATCTCTTTCAAAACAAAATCTATCAATTCGAAAAAAGTTTATAGCCATTATTAATTTATTATATTATTCCAAAATGACAATGACATTATTCAAGTACTATGATAATGAGTCCAATAGTCTACGAAACTGTGAAACATAAAAAAGGTCAGATAATTATTATTTACGGATACGAATTTATCATTGAAAAAAAAATTAATGAACTGGTAATGCTGCGGTGCTGCTGGCAGCGAGTAAAGGGGGTGGGGGAGAGGGACCAGGGAGGACGCTGTGCTTACGTTGTCCAAATTTCAAGCACAATTAATTATACTGACTGATAATAACAAATATTATTGAGGGGACATTCCAGCATCAGAATGCTTTCCACAGCTTATTAAATTGATCTGAACCTTATTTACATGGGTTTGGAAAAAGGGGAGTAACATAAGTTAAATTATTTGTTCTCATCTTACGTCTGGCAATGGCATACCATTGACGCTGTGAGCGTGGGGGAACGAGGGTACTGCAGTGGAATATTGCGTACTTGAGGGATAGATTTTCAAGCGGAAAATGCCCGTCTTGCAAGTTTCACAAATTAACTGGGACAAAAAAAATGCACAATGCTATACACGATTGAATTAAATAATATGTTAATTAAATAAGATATTTTTATTTGGAAGGGAATCATTGTTATAGGGTAAGCAATGCTTACCTTGCTTCTAATGAATACACGCCACTGGTGAGTACAGACTGTACTCGGTATCAACTGGTTCAGATACCTCATCAACGCTTTCTTCACGCCCCCCAGCCCCACCCAAAGCGGCCGCTCAAACACCACCCATCTTGAAGCCTAATGTGAATTTCCAGACTTTTCGTGAATGGTGGCGACGGTGGACTGATTATGCTACAATGGTGGATCTCCAGAGCTTGTCACAGCCTAAATAACTTATTCAGCTGCGTATGTGCCTGTCCTTGGAAACTCAGCGTGTCTTGGAACATACGTTGCAGGTACCTCCGACCTCTTCGTTATCTGTAGAGGAGGTACTGGATATTCTACAACAGCACATCAAAGGGCAGCGGAACGAAGCTCTACGCAGGAGGGAATTGTTTAGCTGCGGACGGATGGAGGGCAAGACTTTTAATGCCTTTTATGTACGACTCAAGAGAGCCTTGGAAGAGGTAGATATATGCCCAGGTAACCACCAGCAGTGCGAGGAGACCCAGTTGAAGCAGGTGATCCTGATGGGTGTTAAGGACGAGGAGCTTGTCCAACGCCTCACCTCCCTCGACTCTTCCTCTTCTCTTAAGGATGTGTTGACAATATGTCGCTCCTATGAGGCTCCCAGGTGTGCCACCTCTGCCATCCGAGCTCCCCCTACAGCTGTACGCACTGTGTCCCGGTACAAGAAGGACAAGAAATCTACTCCAACGCCTTCGCCCACCACGCCCACGCCCGGTTCCTTTTGTAACAACTGTGGTAAGCAGCACGGAACACAGGTGTGTCCAGCTGCTGAGTCTACCTGCAACAGTTATGACCGTAAGGGCCACTGGTCACTCACAGTATGGTGCTCAGCCAAACGCGTCCAGTGCAATGTGTGCGGTCGTCTGGGCCACTACGACAAGTGTTGCCCTACCAACAAACCCAAGGGACAGCGTCGGCGGAAGCTTCAGCGCCCTTCCACCAGTGAGGGCCGCCCACAGTCTTCCAATGGGGAGCATGACGACCCTGGACAACGCTCGAGCCATATTAGGAAGGTGTACTCCCCCTCGCGTCCCAGGACCAAAGTTCCCAAGCACATCAGCGTCATCGTGACCTATGGCAGTGTGTCATCCCGTCTTCAGATGTTGCCTGACACCGGCGCTGATGCTACAGTCATCGGCCCCCAGCATTTGCAATGCTTGGGGCTCTCTCCAAGTGATCTAGGACCGCCCCCCAAGGATCTCCGCTTCACAGGAGATGGTTCACAGATGGCCCCAGCCCTAGGTTCATTCCAAGCACAGGTCACCTTTGGCAACAGGTCATGTCAAGCCTGGATTGATGTGCATAAAGGTGTCCCGACTCCTTTGCTCTCCTACAGACATTGTCAAGAGTTGGCCATCATCTCCCAGGGCTTCCCCAAACCTATTCTCGAGGTAAAACACGCCAACAGGGTGCACGAAGGGAGCAGCAACTACCCGGCTGTCGCCCTAACCCTACCTCTTGCCAGTGACACCTCTCCTTCGGATGCTAGGATGTACTTCCTGAAGGAATTCAGCGACGTTCTGGTGACCAAGTCCGTTCTGGAATCCAAGCCTCTCAAGAAGATGGTAGGATCCACTTGAGGGACGACGCAAAGCCCTTCGCTATCTACACCCCTTGACTGGTCCCCCTGGCCTTCCGCGATGCTGTCAAAAACGAGCTGGACTCCATGGTCACCCAAGAAATTATTGCACCAGCCGGCGATGACCCGTCTCCATGGTGTCACCCTATGGTAGTCGTCGCAAAACCCAAAGGTGGCGTTCGGATCACCACTGACCTCTCCAAGCTCAACAGCCAGGTGTCTCGTCCTGCGCACCCTTCTCCCATGCCCTTTGCAGCTATACGCAGTGTGAACCCGAAGGCGCGCTTCTTCACAACGATGGACGCCCTGTGTGCATACTGGCAGATAGAGCTTGCCGAAGAAGACAGACCACTTACAACTTTCATCACCCCGCATGGACGTTACAGTTATTGCCGTGACCCCATGGGATTCACCGCTACAGGAGATGCTTTCTGCCTTCGAGGTGATATGGTTCTACAAGGTCTGGCAAACTGCGTGAAAGTGGTTGACGACATACTCGTGTACGATGAGGATTACATGGCTCACCTCTGCCGTATCTACGAGGTACTCAACAGGTGCCAGAAGCACGGCATCACCCTAAATGCCAACAAGTTTGTTCTGGCCAGCTCTTCAGTGGACTTTTGTGGGTACACTCTCTCAGGGAATGGTATTGCAACTGACCCGGAGAAGGTCCGCGCCATCACGGATTTCCCCACCCCTGCTAACCTCACCGACTTGAGGTCCTTCATCGGTCTCGTCAACCAGTTAGCAGAGTTTTTGCCGGACATCTCCGCAGCTGCCCAACCACTTCGCCCCCTGATGAGCCCCAAGAGGACATTCCTGTGGACCCCCGACCACAACAAGGCCTTCCAGCAAGTGAAACAGGCCCTGTCTAGTCCACCTGTCCTCGCCACGTTTGACCCAGCCTTGCCATCGTTTCTGCAGACAGATGCCTCACGCTTGTACGGCGTGGGATATGCCCTATTGCAGGATCATGGTGGAGGGCAGTTCCGGCTCGTCCAGTGTGGCTCGCGTTTCCTCTCTCTGACACCGAGACGCGCTACGCCGTTATTGAGTTGGAGCTGTTGGCTGTGGTTTGGGCGATGTCCAAGTGCAGGTTTTACCTCATAGGCCTGCAACACTTTCACCTAGTGACCGACCATCGCCCGCTTGTCCCGATCCTCAACCATTACATCCTGGACGCCGTTGAGAACCCTCGCCTCCAGCGACTGAAGGAGAAGCGCTCGGCGTACATCTACACAGCAGTGTGGCGTGTTGGTAAGGAGCTCTGCATCCCTGATGCCTTATCCCGTTCTCCTGTCAGCCGCCCTACTCCAGAAGACCATGTGCTCAACGCCGACCTTGCTCTTTCCGTCAGGATTGTGGTCACCTTACACACCGTCCAAGCCCTTTGTTCGGACCTGTCACCAGATGACGACAAGGCAATGGAGGACCTTCGAACAGCTGCCCGAGATGACCCTTCCTACGTCCGACTCGTCGAGTGTGTGAGGAATGGATTCCCTAGCAACCGCTACGACCTTCACAACACCCTGCTCCCGTATTGGAAACTCGGCGATGAACTCTACTGCGACGGGGACCTTGTTCTGTATGGAGCATGTGTAGTTGTCCCTGCTGCCTCACGTCCCCATGTCTTGGCTCGCCTTCACGACAGTCACCGTAGAGCTGAGGCCACCAAATGACGTGCACGACAGACTGTGTTCTGGCCCGGCATCGACTCCGACATCTCCAATGTTGTCCGTGCATGTGAGCCCTGCCAAGTATTACAACCCAGCCAGCAGCAGGAACCCTTCATGAGTGACGACAACCCCACCCGCCCCTTTGAGTCTGTGTGGGCCGACTTTTTCTGTGTGTCAGGAAAGTCCTTCCTTGTTATCGTCGACCGTCTCTCTGATTGGCCGGTTGTCATCAAGTGCGGTAATGACACGATGTCTGCTGCCACCATCAGCAAGTTCCGCCACTACTTCAATGACGTGGGCGTTCCTGTGTGCCTGCGAACCGACGGAGGGCCCCAGTTCACAAGCCGGGACTTTGCTGTGTTCCTTGACCGATGGGGAGTCCGGCATGTGTTGTCATCGCCCCATTACCTGCAGTCCAACGGCCACGCTGAGGCTGCTGTCAAATCCCTGAAGCACCTCATCCTCAAAGTGGCCCCTTCTGGGAATATTGACTGAGAGGCCTTCGACCGGGGTCTTCTTGAACTCCGCAACACACCTAACTACACGGGACACTCCCCTGCCCAGGTCTTGTATCAACGCCCCCTTTGTTCTTGTGTCCCTGCTCACCCTCAATCCTTCTCCAAGGAGTGGCAGGCCAAGACAGAGGATTGTGATCGCCGAGCGGCCGAACGTGTTCATGATGTCGTCGCCCGCTACAACGACCATGCCCGTCCTCTTCCCAAGTTGAGTGTTGGCACCCAAGTCCATGTTCAGGACCCGACCTCCCTACGTTGGGACAAAGTGGGCGTAGTCATTGGTCTGGGTAGGTCACAGGACTACCAGGTGCGGTTACCCAGTGGTCGTGTGTGGTGGAGGAACCGCTGTTTTCTCCGCCCCGTAACAACGCCTTCTGCTGACCCCGCCACCAGTGTTGAGTCCCATACCCTCCCCAGTGATCAAGTCCCTCGACGCTCAGAACGGATCCAAAAGAAAAGGTCCACTCAAGAGGTGTATGTATATTATGTATGCTGTATGTAAATTATGTATGTGCTCCATTTATATACATTATTTATTCAGCCTAGCTAGCAGCGTGTGGCAATGTATTTACCATGTCCCACATGCTTAATTAATGTGCCTGGCGACATATGGAAGCTGCTAAGGTATCACCTGCCACATGTCACCTGAAAGGCTAGTTAACCCCCCAGACAGAGTAAGGAGCGCCACCTCGCTTGTGTATCTTTGTTTGTCCAGTAAATAGAACCTACGAAAACTCTACAGGTGTTTGTGTTTGCTCCTGTAGATAGAACTCGGTTCCCAGAACATATGCACACCAGAAATCACGTGTTCTTTTAGATACCCCCACCCCTTCCCCCCAACACTAATAATGGAAAAAGTTGGATTTTTTTTAGAATAAATAACATAAATTATATTACCAACCAACCAAGAAAACCCAACCTAGCCTAACCAGGGGGGGCTCTGCCTCCCTGTACCGCCATCGAAGGCCTGGAGCGATTCGTGAGCAGGGGGTCTGACCACCTCTGCCATAAGTAAGCAAATCATGGCGACACTTGTGACTGAGCGAAAGAAATAATCTTGAAAAATAAATATCTTGGTTATCCTTAATTTCCGGTGCAAATATCACAGAAAAAAATGTCTTAGAATTGTCTAAACATTAAGAAATACACATTTTTAATACTGAAATAAAAACCGGTGTGATACTATAAGTTCACTAAAAAGTTTATTCCTAACCAGCATGAATACTAAAAAATACTCTATCTATATGATTTCTCAGATAGTAATGGATAGGCTACAGCTCCTCTTCTCCATTCATTCACCTTTGTGAAATATCTAGATTTCACTCTGATCTGTTATGTTAGTAAATAAAGCCTAAGATCACACTTTTTATTAATTAACCCTATAATGTAAATTTATAGAGATTATCAAGCTAAAAATGTATGAAATAAAGAAAACAAAACTTGGGAAGTATGTTACCTCGGAGGTATTATGGTGCTGTACCGATTCTGAGATTTTGCTCTTGGAAATGAAGGAAAGACAGTACGTACTGTATTTCAATTAACTTTGTAACATAATTTTGCCTGTATTTATCAGCTATTTACTACACTATAAACTTGCTTTATAATTTCTGGAATTATACATCTTCAAAGACTTAACTGAAATGGCAATTATGTACATAGAAATGCTATACAGTATACGAAATTGGAAATTTTCACCCATGAATTTGAGGAATTTCAGAGAACCCCATCTGGCAACATTACCACTGTGCACTGTTGACTCCATCAGCATCCAGCATCACAGATGTTAGTGATACAGTGAGCTTCTTGTTGAATAATATAAGAATTAAAAATGTAGGGCTTCTTAAACTGTAAACTTGACACGGAAAAAAATTAACAAAGCGTTTTTCTTACCATAAAGAAGCAATATCTTTAACATTGCCGCCTCTTGCTGCACATTTATTGATTTCATGACAATAATCTCTGTGGTAGAAATCTTTTCAAGGGTTATGACATCATCACTGATGATACTGCAGGCAGTGAAAAAGGATGCGTGTCTAAGATTTGATGAATCTCTTCCAGGATTCAAGACTAGCATTACCTGTAGTCTGACTGGCTCATCATCTGTGATAATGTCACAAATGTTTGATATTAGAGTAGGTGATGACAATGGCCCTTGCGATATCAAGTCGAAAGGGGTGTCAGTGTATTAAATTCTCCGGTTAAAGTAAGAGATCTTTTGCATGGCAACATTATTATTTAGAGGTCAAACAGCCACTTTACCAACCTGACTAAGCAACTCTTAGACTGGAGAGCACTTTGAACTCTTACCTATCAAATACTGTACTGTAGTGGGTATGGGTAATGTTCTTGTATCCCCATAATTTACCCTTTTTTATCTTGCCATTATAAATACAGTACGATACATACATTATGGGGAAGTATTAAAACACACCTATATAATGGCTGAATATTTATAACTTTATAATCATTGACTAGTTCTTGTATAGCAAAAGAATGCACTGTGTATATGTAACTTTATTTGTAATTTTCGTGAGAAGCAGGATGCAAAATCAAAGTCTTGTAACGTATAAGGAGAACATTCTTTATTCAATAAAATAGTACAATCAATGTTATACAAACCTGTTATGAATATATATCAAGTAGCTTTAAATGAAATTAATGAAATGTCAAAAGTGAGATTTTGTTGTAGTAAACTTGAAATATATTAATGAGAATATATCAAGAATTCTTCATGGAGTATAAGAAGATTTGGGAAATTATACTTTTGTTACCTTTTGTTACTTGCAGAGGAAGAACATTAAATAAAGAATGAACATCAAAGTAATGCAAGAATCTCTGAGGCTTGCGCCCAGAGTTTTAATCACCCTCCTTCCCTCTTCCACAAAGAACCCACAGACAGGAGTCATTCGTTCAAGTGGTAGTTTTGATTGCTCGAACCTCTTCTCCTCTGCGCGGGAGCATTGAGGATAGGATAGGGTTGGTAAGCCTGGCCACCTTTGCTGATGCATTATGGGTCATCTTATTTGTGTGGTTGGTATGCCGGAGGTGCATTTGTTTACAAACACTGGTGCCAAATTCAAGACTGTACACGGATGATCATCAACGTGGGAACTTTTAATCCTATTAATTGGCAAGGAGAAAATGTTTTCCAATTGAAAACTCATTTATAAAACTGCAAAAAGTTTAATAAATTACCTTAAATGTGCTTGCCTGATTAGAAATAGTGCTTGTAAGATGAGATGACTCAAGCAGCTGAACGAGCTTGCAGTTGGCAGCAAAACAAAACACAAGTCACCCGCAAATTTTATAATACGTATTAGCAATAAAAACATTAATGTAAAAAAACAGATTTATGAAATTACCATTATGTTTTTTTGACTCATTTTTCATATTTACTATAAATACCCAATAAAACAAACAAAACAATTACGAGGAGGATAACCAAGATCAAATTCAAATATTATTCCAGAGTTAATTTTTCCGCTGCCCCTCTCTGTCGTGCATTGCACTATGAGGTCCTTCGCGTTTAAAATTATGGTTGTTAACATAACGACCCCTGTTAATGGAAGAGGGTGATTAAAACTCTGGGCATTAGTCTCAACTTCCTTGATAAGTTTGTTAATGGATACCCAAAATCTGATAAACAGTTATAATTATCATCAAAATTGTATTCCATCCCTTGGGTGCCACATAATGTGAATGTATCACATGATTTTGCTAAGCAATAACGTATATGACACCGACACTTACTGTCCCATATACCATAAAATTAATAGAAAATGACGACTTGTAAATACAGTACAGGACTGAATATCATTGTTAAAAATGATGATGGGGATCTAAGTGACATTACATGTGTAAACATATGATGTGCTGATCAAACATAATGAACACAAAATAAATTTAATAAGAGCAAAGTTGGGAAGAGAAAAGGAAAGGACTAGAAGTAGGACCACATGGGTTGGGTAATAGAAATGAGAGAGGAGAAATATTAATTGACTTTTTGTAAGGAAAACATGATGATAATTGCAAATACATGGTTTGAACAAGACCCTAGGTATCTTGATACAGTACAACAGTCCCACCCCAGGACAATGGAAGTAGCATTGTCAAGAATTAAATAGATTACCTGCATACAGTATTTTAATTCAGGAAAGACTCAGAAATTCAATAACCCGAAACAAGACCTATCAAGGGGCAGAGTGTGGGTCAGATCACGTCCCAGTAAAGAGTTTAGTGAGGCTAAAACTTCAAAAATTAAAAGAAAAACAATAGACAAAATCAAATGGGATTTGGGGAAGCTCAAAACAGGGGCAGGTATAGAAACTGAAACTGAAACTGAAAATAGATTTTTAGTACAAGTTGGGTATCCTTTATCCGAAATGCTTGGGGCCCTTAGGGTCTCAGATTTGGGATATTTTCTGATTTGGGAATACATATATCCTGTATACAGAACCTGTATAATGTGGTAGCTCACTAAAGACCCAGAAAGGTGCGCAATCACTACTGTCTGTTTGGCATCGCCACGACGCCTGACTCTGAGGCGCTAAGCAGCCTGTGTCTTACCTTTATTAATTACACATACATACTTACCCTAGTTAAAATTATGATATATGCCATATTCAGTGTATTATCTATCATAAATATAATGAAATAGACTTTCGGATTTCAGAGCATTTTGGACTTTGGAATTTTGGATAAGGGATACCTAACCTGGATTGCTTAAGGGTGAATTTGATGTACAAGAACCAGGACAACAATTTAATATGTAATTACAAAGAAATAATGTTAGCGTGAAGGGAAAACTTATAGGACATAGGAAGAACGAAACTAAAAATGAGTGGATGACAAATAAAATTTTATAACAAATATATTGATGAAGAAAGATGATAAGAGGAAGTGAGGCTTACAAAGAACTGAACAGAGAAAATAAAAAGGCCACGGAGATAGAAGATGATGACAGAAGGCATAATTGTAGGGAAAAGTACAGAAAGATTAAACAAATGAACCAGAAAAAGGAAATAAATGGGGTGGGACTATTGAAAGCCGAGATATTAAGATCCTTTATGAGGCAAAAGAAATAAAAGAGAGATGGGCAAAATACGTAGAAGAACTATAGAATGGTGAGGATAGAGTAGTGGTAAAGAACGATAAGAAAAAAGATCATAATGCCAATTCTGGAATCAGAAGTTGAGGCAGCTGTGAGAAAAAAGAAAAATTATAAAAGCTTGTGGGGTTCATCAGATTCCAGCAGAATTTATAAAACAAATGGGCAAGAATGGGATCAAATGTTTGACTAAAATATGTAATTTTATATATGGTACTTCAAAGGAGACCTTCCCAGTGATTTCAATAAATCATTGCAGGTTGTACCTCTCTAGTCCGGTAAACTCGGGACCTGACCGGTGCCGTACCATGGAAGTTCACCCTTTTCCTGGATAGATAGTGACTTGTGTTTATGCTTGGAAGCACTAGCACCACTTTCACTGCTTCGTGGTCTCTTTGAAGACATATTGAAGGATTAAATGTTGTACAGTAGGTTCTCAAATTTCGTGAGTTTTTAATTCGACGTTTTTTATTTGGACAAAAAAAAACACTACACAAATTAAAATTTCGACGGCGGAAACTCGAATTTCGATGGGTTTGAACGGCCCGTCAACGTTCAGACGACGTGCACATATCTTGTAAACAGCGTCATTTCTCTTATGTACAAAAGATTCAAAATTGTTTATAACTGAATGTCTTTTTGATTGAATTAATGTTTATGCGTGCAAAATGAACAATACAATTCATTAATAATACGTAGAATATTAAAACACACGAGGAGACGAGACGGCATTGTTTTCGTTGATTACAAAACCAGTGACTGACTGGTTCTACATATAAAACTGAAGAAAATAAGACCTTGGTTGTAGCTGTAGTAAAAGTAATGTAAAAAATTAATATGGTTGTTTTAAGTAATGTTATTTAAGGTTAATAAATGGAACAATAAAAGTAGCTAACCATTAATGGTAAAGAAAAAACATGAGATCACGTATGTAAGTGCGCACATGTGAAAACATATCGTCATTACTCTACATAAGAATATGAAAGCAACATTTATTTACTGTTCATATATATTTTAATTAATGTTTCTGAATTTAAAACAAAAATTCTACCCACCAATGGTGGTAAAGTTGAAAACATAAAGACAGCCAATGTTGTTGTGTGTGTTTTTACTCTGATGATGAAGTTGCCAAGCCATCAGGTTCAACTCTAGCTGAAGCTGTAGAACATAAAAACTTTTCTGTGTTGTTTTTAGTTTTTATTTAATTCTATCTGTGTTATTTTCGTGGGTTTATTAGGATGTTGCTTTATTACAGGTAGTAATTCGCCAAAAAAGTAGGGTAAATAAGGCAAAATTTTACCAAACATCGAAAGTACCAGACTCAAATTAATTTTCTTCATGAGCAAACTAAAATCGTTCCGGACCACGGGAGTTTCCGGACCACAGAATGCCGGACTAGAGAGGTACAACCTTGTATTATTACTTGGTACCTAAAATGCCACGAACCTTAGAGTGCACCCAGTTTAGAACAATTAGCTTAGCAAGTCATCCCTGCAATGTTTTAATAAAATAATTTTAAGTATTTATAACAGAAAGTGAGTTATCTGAAGATCAAAATAGAATTAGAAAGGGAAAAGGAACTAGAGAGGTTATACAGGTATATTTGGTTTGAGAATTTTCAGTGAAAGGGCTTTTGAGGTCCAAAGAAATTTGTATACCTGTACTTGTACAGGTATCCTTCGCTATATGAATACAAGTTGAAAAATAACCATAACATAGCTTCTACCTCAGCCTGGTAGGGAGAGTGTTAGGGGGATGTGGCCGCCCCAGCTGACTTCGGGAGACGACTGATTTGAATTTTTGCCGGAACCCAAATTCGTAAAAGTGGGGAAAACTTTCGTAACACAAAAAAGGGATGGTAATTTAAGAAATTTGCATAAGCAAATTTTCGTATCTTGAATGTTCATATAACAAGGGATACCTGTATCTAATTTGTTGATTTTGAATAAGATTTTGATAAGGTAAAACACAATAAATTTATCGAGGTTTTGGAAAAAATAGGCATTATTGACATACAGGATATTATAAGTTAAAAAAATCTTTAATGGCAACAGGGGGCTGCAGGGTTAATAAATAATGAACTTACTAATTGGTTCACAGACAAGGAGTAAGACAAGGCTGGGTTATATTTTTAATGTTGTATAACATATATATTCAGAATTTTTAGTGAGAGAAGTTTTAAGCAACAATGAAGTAATAAAAGTTGATGGTCTAGTAACATCCAGTATAAGCTATGCAGTGAAGAAGAATTACAAAAAACTTGTTAACAGGTTAGTTGGAAAAGGTGAAGAATATGGGTTAAGAGTTAATGCTATGAATATTACAGTAATGGTTGTTTCCAAATTGGAAATAAATCTTAAAATAAAAATTATGGTTGGCAACAGGGAACTAAAAAAAGTGGAAAATTTTGTGTATCTGGGAAGTAACATAAGTTGGGGTGATAGATGTGCAAAAATAAAATAGTGTACAGTTATAACAATAATAGGTCAAACAAAAACAACATTTAATAATCGAAAAGACCTAATAAAAAGGCACATTAACTTTAATTTGAGAAAAATGCTGTTGAAAGGCTATACTGTTTATGGCAATGACTCTTGTATGTGTCAGAAGCGTGGACACTTTCAGCAGACACCAGAAAGAGGTTGGAGGCCATTGAAATGTGGTGACATAGGCGAATGTTAAGAATAAGTTTCATTGATAGGAAAACAAATGAAGAATACTAAGGTTAGCAAAAACTTCAAGAGAAATACATGTACGTACTTGAAATGCTCAAAAAAGACAAAATGAGATATTGTACTTTGGTCATATAATTAAGGATGAGGACATAATAACACAAATATCAATGGGCAAAGTTGAGGGTAGGAGGGCCAGGGGAAGGTAGAGATTGAGATGGATGAATAATATTAAAAACTGGGTCCCCAGAGAGATACAAAACCTTAGAGCAGAGATACAAAACCTTAGAGGATTGGTAAAAACAGCCCGAGAACATTTAGAGTGGATGATTATGGTTGCCAACCCTCAGATAAATTCCGATTCAGAAAGGATATAGGCAAGCACTGGTTTGGTAATAGAGTTGTGGATATGTGGAATAGGCTACCGAGTGTTATAGTAGGATCGGGGACGCTAGGGAGCTTCAAGACGAAGTTGGATAGGCACATGGAAGTGCTGGGATGGGTGTGAAAGGGACCTGCCCTGTATGGGCCAGTCGACCTCCTGCAGTGTCCCACTTTCTTATGTTCTTATGTTCTTATATGAGGACGGTACTTTGAGTGATTGAGTTGACTATAATCAGTGCCTTTGACTTTGTTTGCTAGTGCCATCTCAAAGTATATATTATCTTGTTTTAGAGATTTAAATGATGATTCTCCTACCACATGGGCACCTACCAATGACCGATGAAATGGTTTTTAGTATTTCATGAACATTATATAAATGTTTTGATAGGAACTCTAACCACTTAGTGTCTTAATTTTTCTTATGGCTATTTTAACAATACATACACACAAAAAAATACAACATTTACTCACACTGTGTCATCATCATCTGGTGATTTTCAACTTTTAAGTGAAAATAAGGCAGCAACATAACCATACTCAGTCTCAGACCTTGTATGCAGTGGTGTACTGATCTAGGCATTGTTTCTTGGAAGGCTTCAGATAACAACCAACTCATCCAGCAAACATGTTATGTCATGAAATTATGGCTATAAAAATCCAAAATTGCATGTTATGAATGTAAGTACACATTACTTCGAAATGAAAACATTAAATTGAAGATAAGGGGATGGGAGGTAAAAAAAATGTTTCTAGGAGGGCATGGAAAAATGTACTGTACCTGTACTATGTTTGACCCCAGGGTGCTGTAGACCCTCATTATGCTACTGCTTGTTTATGACTCTGTGTCTGTCAAAAGGATCAGCCAATAAGTTCACATGTGGTACAATACTTTTTTCTGTAGTCTGTGCGTGTGTGTGTACCAGAGATAGTGTCTCTGGGCCCAAGAAGTCAGTGTGATGTTAACTTGGAACCTGTAACTTTAAATGTTGGCATGATCCTCTTTGTTAGCACTTTAGACAAATTATTAATGTTTCCTGGACACACAAAGGCTCCACCAGTGGCGTTTCTAGCCTTCGGAAAGTGGGGGGGCCACTTTGGGGCCAAGGTAAATGTTGGGGGGGGGGGGGGGGGGCAAAACCAAACCTGTGTACAACTTGCAAGATGCAGTTTTTGGCATTATTACACCAATTTGATTGACAAATGTGAAATGACGTCTCTCATAAAGCCACCCTAAAATAATCAGCATATGGCGGTATAATGGCAACGCTCTTATTCCACTAATCATGATTCATTGGAGTATTAACACACTTAAATATATCTCTAAAACTGTCACCCTCCTCAGTGGAAATACAGAGTTGTAATGTTCATCACCGACAAGGCAGTTTGTTTATATACACCGTGATGTGACCCCACCCTGCATATCTTCACCCTCCCATTTCCAGCCCTCCGGGCCTCACCTCACCTCACCTCAGTGATCTCACCTCACCTCACCCATGCCTGCATCTAGCGTGCGGCGTGCCCATTGCCTGAGTCACTTGACTCACTTCCTGGTTTTGGAAATGTTTTTGGAATTACAATTTTGAGAATAAAAAGTGGGGGGGCCAACCCAGGGGCCAGCCCAAAATCTGGGGGGACCATGGCCCCCCCCCCCCTGGTCCCCCTGTAGAATTGCCCCTGGGCTCCACATATAGGATTGTGCTAATTTTAACCCATTGAGTGGCTCCTTAAATCTGCAACATATGAAAGGCAAAACACTGAACACACACACAGTATGAAATCCAACAGACGAGTGATAAAATTTAATCAACAAAATCTAAATACAGAATTTGAGTTTTCAAGTCAGAAAACTATGATGCAATTGACTGAACTATTTTATGGTCATAACCTTAGACAGCTGAGTATAAAGCAAATCTTTATTTACCACTTTCTTCATTAATTGAAAGGTTTTGCTACACTATAATGTTAACAATGACTGTTTCTGAATGAAAAAAACAAAAAATAAAACAATCAAGTAAACACAAACCAAAAGTAGAAATAACTAAATACTGTACCTGTAATCAATACAATATATTCACCTTATTTCCAGTTTTGTTAAAGTATTTTGGAATTATGGTCTACTTATTTGGCAATCGCAGTGATACGATATAGAATCAAAAAGATTCTGTCACTACTGATCATGAGATACATAGTATAAATTCCAATAATGATTAAAGTTAGATTAAACGACTGGCTACTTCTGATCTTAAAATCATATATTGTACAGTATTCGCCTCTGCTGGGACTCATATGAATCATATTTTTTAAAAGTACAATACACGATTAGTTTGAACAAGTTCTATTTGTTTGAGAAGAGTGATGTTACAACCTACTGTGTCTTAAATTGATTGTGTGTATTTGTGTATTAAGGCAATGGATGGGGTAATACATATAAAAGTGCAAATACTTCACATATGATAGGCTTTGTTTGGTCTACAGCAGCTGCCACTAAAGGATGTTAGTGTACAAAAGGCTCATGTCAGTGTGATAATTTTTCTTATAATGCGCAAAGGATTATCTGGACTTTAACAAGTATAGTGTTAAGTATGCAGGGCACCAGGAATTGCTTCCACCTAATGCTACCTACAGATCAGAATCATGTCGAGTCCTCATATGGCTGCGTAGCCTAGCCTTGACTGCAGCTCGATAAGGGCAGAATGTACAGGCATATGGTTTCTCACCAGTGTGGACCCTCACATGTTTTCGGAAGTCATTCTTGTGGTAGAAGTTCTTGGAGCAATGATGACAGGTGAAGCGGAATGGCGATCCCACCTGAGGGAGAAGCGAAAGGTGTGTGAGGCAACATGTTGTTCAACCGAAGCTTTAGTGTTATCACTTAACTTTTGATTATGATTGTCCACCGGAGGAGTTACAGGAGAGTTCAATTTCTTCCTTTTTGTCCACTGACCTGTCCACTCAATACAGGTAAAAACATTTATTCTTAAATTAACTTTTTTCTTTCCCGAACAAAGACGATATAAAAATGCAACAAAAAGAAGTAATTTATTTGATATTTGGACTAATGGTTCTAGAAGCATATACTGTATAATACAGTATGGTATACTGTACATTGCACAGAAGAATTAAGGATGAAGAAAACAAAAACAATTTCATGCACAATTTAATACCATACAATTTTTTGTTTCTCCTACCTTAGGTTTCCTTCAACTTCCCTTCTTTACTGTTTACTTATTACAGTTCTTTGCATCAATGATATTTAGCATACTTGTACAGTATTTCTCTTAAGAGAGAAGCCTATTTTGTGCTAACATTCTGACAGTATCATTTGGTAAAGAATGTCATCCTAATTGCATAAAATAAAAGCTGATTTTTAAGTGAAAAATATAGCTAGCCTACAGTTTCTTCACCTTCACAATTCCAATAATTACAGTATAGTACAATACAGTACAGTACAGTAAAGTAAAGTAAAGTAAAGTAAAGAAAGTACAGTAGAGTATAGTACAGTACTGTAATCTATATGTGCTATGCTTGCCTTCAGTACCTCTGTATTAGGATCATGTTATCCTCAGAATGTTAATACAGTGCAGGAAATTAAATAAAAGTGAATGATCCTACTTAAATTTCTTTTCTATACAGTAGTTTTGAGGAGGTTGCTAGTTCATATGCAGGTTACCCCCAGCTCACCCACTAGTGAATGGGAAGCTATATTTACAGTTGGGGACCTGAAGGTGGTCATGTGATGTGTCAACCACACAGAGTCCTTGTGTAAAAAATAAATGAATAAATAAATAAAAATAGAGTATGCTGTATCCACAGTGCTCCTAATGATAATTCAGCTCTTTATAAAGAGAAGAATGTCAAATCACAGCAACAGTTTTGACATTTATGGAATACTGTACATTATTCCCATATTAATACTGTACTCTACAGTTACTTATACAACAGCTGCTGCCAGTGTTAATCATCGTGGATACTAATATTACCTCTGTTCCTAACTTTAACATAATCTACAACATTTTTCCTTTACTGAATGACTACTGCCAAAGTATGACAAACCTGCAAATAATACAGTTGATCATTTGATATATTGTTAATTGTACTGAAATGTAAAGACAAAAAAAGAAAAAGAGCCAAGCACTGTAATAGTATGGTGTTGACTGAAACATACAGTACAGTATGTGGTGGAAAACTGCACAGTACATAGTTATGTTTGGTCACTTGAAACACTGAACTGACAAACTATTTTAAACCATCTACAACATGTTTCCATACCTGCTGGTATAGTGGACTAGATTTGTCTTTAAAACTCCAAATAAGGTGGGTTAATGTCAAGAAGTTATGCTGATTTAATTATGGGTGTGAGACAAACTTTATTGTTTCCCTGAATGTGGGATGAATAAAGCTGACTAACGTTATGCCCAGGTCAAGGACAAACCACACTCACTGGTGTGAACTGTACATCAGGAATTTTGGAATACAGAAAACATTTAGATATCAAAACATTCTAAATGCAAGTGTGGTTCTATTTCAACAGTTTTTCTACTGAAATGCACATGAAAAAATGGCATATTTATATATTTGAATATTCATGTGTATAATTGTAAATGAGAAAAAAGTGTTGGTTCAGATGTGTGTAAATATGAAAATTATGTTATCACCTACTAATGAAATGAAAAAAAAATTATACAGTGAACCCTCACTTTACGCGGTTAATTCAACCCACGGCGGCCCGCGTAAAGTGAGAAACGCGTAAAGTGAACAACATAACATATGAGATTAATTGAAATAGAGACCGGGCCGATCCGCAAACTCCACTTTTTCAGACACAATACCTACGTTGTAGTAAAAATAACTTCTTAATTTTATGATGGTATGCACACACAATTAATAATTAAGAGAAATATCAATACTATTAGGTTTTTTAACACTTACATTAGTAGAAAAGATGGCTGGGCACACGGGGATGGGGGGTTGGTTCCGAGGCAGAGGGCAGATTATTGGCCCTCACCTGTATCACTTGTATCAATTGTATCACTATCCACCACAGAGGCTTGCAGGGCCTCTTTGTCAAACCCCTCAAAGTTCATATAAGTCCATATCCTCACTATCATTATCACTATCACTGACTTGGGCCGGCTGTGGTGGGTGGCGGGTGAAGAACTCGGTAATGTTTTGATGACTGGGCGACCTTGTGCGCACCCTGCTCGAGCCGCTCTCCGCATAAAAGGGTACACACACAGCGGAAAGTGAGCATTCCGGTTTCGGCAGGGTACCGCGTAAACGTGGAAAAGCGTAAAGTGGGACCGCATAAAGCGAGGGTTGACTGTACAGTATACTGCATACCAGTATACAGTATATACTGTACAGTGGAAGTTCAAAAGCCAGACACTCAATAATCAGAACATCCAATGAATGTAAACAATTTTTTTCCACTCCTGATTATTATATTTATTCCATTTCATAATGACTGGATAATAAAACTTTAACTAATCTGGAATGTGAACACTAGTTTTAGTCCCAAACACTTTGAATGTCCTGGTAATCAGGACATTGGACCGCTCTGAATCGTAAGTTTACGGGAGACAAGTTTGATATAAGTTTAAGTAATGAGTGCGAGCCCATAGTCAGGCAGGTGATGCATCAAAGTCAAGACCTGATTACCACTAACTATGAACATGGGAGAGGGTGTGGAGGAACTAACATCTATACTGTAGTTGGTGTTGCAAGAGTTAGAATTAGGATCTAGAAGCTCAGATCAGTTGAAGTCATGCATGGTAATAAGGAGTCCAAGCCAATGGGGTTAAAGATGGCAAGTATAACCCGGGTCAAATATACATATGAAAATTTATAGTTGGCAAAGAAACTGCTGTGACATATTAAGACTGATGTCTGGTATAAAGAAATTAAATACTGTACAATGTAATTTAAAACATGTAGCAAAGTTTGTGATTATGTTGGTAGACTTGTGGCTTTTTTGTCTAACATTGAGAAAACATCTTAATAGGTAGTGTACTCCATTGTGATGCATTGCTATGATGGCTGTTGTAAATTTCTGTAGTTGTGGTCCCGTGTTGCTCTTTCTAACTGCCTGAAACATCTTTCTTTGCCATATAAAAGTAAAAAAAAAAAAAATCACTATACCTGTACAGTACTTGTAACCTCCAGCACAGTGTTGGTAATGATGCACAATTTTGTAAATAATGGTTATATGATTCCATTATCAGGTAATATAGTATAGGTACTGCTGTATGAATTATTTAAAGAATGTTTCATTTTGCAACCAGATGGACTGAGAAATGTTGCTGGGTCTTGTTTTTGCTTACATCTGGGAGATCTCTGGTAATAAAAGTAACTACTAATGCCAAACACTGTTGGAAATGATGGCCAACTGGGCAGTAAGATGTTTTAAGAGTTCACTCACCTGTATACCCAGTGATATCATCTCCGTTAGCCGGAACAATTGGTGCAGAGCACTTCTGGGAATGAGAGATTTCCAGGTAACGAGACAAATCTCTCAATGCCGGAAAAAATCCCTCATCCCCGAAATTTTCCGGGTATCGGTAAATTTATTGGAAAGTTCCAGAAATTGCGCATTACATCATCTCTCAAAACCAAAAAGAAATCTTCCATCCCTGGATTCTTTCCATGTATCGGAATTTTCTCGTAATTTTCCAGAATGATGCATTATTTCATCTCTCAAAGCCGAAAAAAAAAATTCCCCAGAATTTTCAAGAAAATATGCCCCTCGGAAAATCATTTCCACAGCCAGAATTTTCTGGAAAATTCCAGCTTTGGGAATGATTTTCTGAGAAAATTTAAATTCCGGCTATTGGAGAGTTCTGGTAAAGAGGGATTTCGGCTAACGGAGATATTACTATATTTGTATCTTCCAATTTATTGGTTTATATATCTAAAACACATAAAAACATATTACAGTATCAGTCTTTCAAACTAAATCATTTTTCAAAAAAAAAGTCTGGGTTGTTCAATATTTTCCATAACATTGCCTCTTTTATCAGAATTTATTTACCGTATTGTAATGTCATGATTGTGTTCTCCTTTAGCATCTGTATATGATAGTTACAAACGTCATAATTAGTGTAGCAATTTAATTTGTATACCAATAACTTTATTATGCTTTAAGTGAACAGAATTGAAAACATTTAGACTATCAAATATTTCAGGCTCTACATTGTTTGCTACTTTGAGACCTTCTGCTTTGGGGATGTCATAAAACTGCACAGTACGGTAATTCTTTTTCCGTAAGGCGTTTCTACATTTACGCGGTGCATCTACTCATATATGCGGGTGAAGTATAATTTTTTTATTTAGCTGATAAAATACATACAAATTACCCGGCCAGAATATAATTTACATTGCTGGAATTCTTACAATATGATGATCATTTTGAATATAAACATCATGGATTTTGCATTAGACATACAAATTTTAGATCAAATGTAAGAATTTTGTTTACACAGAGTAAATATGTTATCTTTTGTGCAAAATATATGACGTGTATATTCAAAATATTCCTGGTCTTGCAAGGAATCCAGCAATGTCAATTATATTATCCTAACTTTAGTCTGAGGTATTATTTATTATTATACTGTACCTTAAAATCTAGTGTTTTCACCCCAAACATTTCTCAGACAGGGAGGAGCCAGCGAGCGTGGGAAGGGGAGGGGGCGGGAGCTGAGTCCATTACAGTGGTCCCTCGGTTAACGAGCACAATCCGTTCCAGCAGGTTGCTCGTTAACCGAAAAACTCGTTAATCGAAACCATTGTTTCTATGGGTTTTTTGGGTAATTGGTTCCAGCTCACCAAAAATTGCCTAAATTCAACACAAAAGGTAGAATGGGGGTGGAGGAGAAGGAAGAAGAGAAGGCATTGGGGTGGAAGAGAAGTCACCCCATGGCACCATTTCACCCATAAAATTTTAGTTCTCTTGATGTATTTCAAGATTATTTTCTTTAAATCAACACTGCACTGCATTATATATTGTCAATATGTAAAATATGTTTAAAAATGACCAATAATTTGCTTGGAAACACAGAAAAAAAGCGTTTAGTTGAAGAGAGTCTCAAGCAAGATGTTACCTCCACTGAAAACAGAGAGAGACTAACGCCTGTCTGGTGTGTTAACAGGCTGGATGGCATGCCAGAAACTAGTTTCTTTACCTTCAATTATGTTCAATAATTGTTAAAATGACTAAAAAAAGTTAATATTAAACTTTTAAAATTATTGAATAGTATAAACTTCTTGATATTTCCTAAAATAGTAAGGAATTTAAGCCCTAGAACCGATTACTGTATTGGCGGAATAATACTACTGCTGGTGGACCGCCAAATGCAAGCGAAAACATGTTGAAGTCGGCTCGTAAAAAACTCGTTAATCGAGGGATTGCTCATTAACCGAAGTTAAGAATCTTATGGAAGGTAAATCGTTAACCGAAATCTCGTTAACAGAGGCGCTCATTAACCGAGGGACCACTGTATTTGAATGGACATTAACCTGGAGACTGTATTTCTCTTAAATATTAATTGTGTGTGCATACCATCATAAAATTAAGATGTTATTTTTACTACAGCATAGGTATTGTGTCGGTATTGTATCGGAAAAACTGGAGTTTGGGAGTCGGCCCAGTCTCTATTTCAATTAATACGCATTTCTCGTTTTACGCGGACCTCCACGGGTTCAATTGACTGCGTAAATCGGGGTATTACTGTATACCGGTATATAAAATTATGGGGTATTCATATTTCCTGAAATGAACATTTAGCATAAATCATATGAATGTCCTGATTACTGAGGTTACAAAGTACTGTACAGTATATATAAATATATATACTGTATAATGTTTGGCTTTCAAACAAGTGATCATAATTTTCAATCCTCACTGGGGTAGGGGAATGGATTCCCTCTGGTACCTTGTTGGGCGTAAGCTTATCAATGGTTGAATAACCTTTTGGCAGACTAGCATCCTGTCAAAGGGGTTGGGTAACCAGCCATAAAGGAAAATGGCTACTGTGAAAAGTTTTGAAACTTAAATCACACTGATGTGAAACATTATGAAAGCAATGACACTATTTACTGCAGCTTAATTTACAAAACTGAGTTCTAACAAGTGTGCTTTCTCACACACACACACACACACACACACACACACACATATATATATATATATATAGAGAGAGAGAGAGAGAGAGAGAGAGAGTCTAGGAAGCAGCTGTGTGTGTGTGAATGACCAGAAAACTTGGCGTGAGTTGGTTTTCAGGGATGGACGTACAGTATTGCTGATGTCACATGCTGGGTTGTATTAAGCAACAGGGATGAACCAGATGAATAGCTTATGACTTTATTGTGGAAGGAGAAAACCAATGCAAAACACACCAGTTACAGTACTTAGAGTGAATGACTGACAGAAAATAAAGGGGGAATATGTGAATGTTCTTAATACTAGCCACCCTGCATCATGGGGGAAAAGGCTTAAAGGCTTGCTTGCAAGAGGTAAAAAGAACCCCCAAAAGACACACAACTATATACAGTATATATACAGTATATATATATATATATATATATATATATATATATATATATATATATATATATATATATATATATATATATTATATATATATATATATATATATATATATATATATATATATATATATATATATTTATAGATATATATGCTCATACATGAACAGCAACCTAGTACAGTATTTGGAATTTCAGATATTTAAAAGCTATTCTATATTAATTATTGGCATGGACAAGTTTGATATATATACAATACAGTGGAAGATTAAATTGAACCAGAGGTGGATGGAGGATTATTTGCAGTTTCGGTTGATGAAGTTAGCATATCAGCTTGATCGTGCTTCTGGTGAACTCTGTTTATGTGAGTCAGCACGTGGGAACGGCGAGATCCTCGGTATTCACAATGGGGACACTGGTGAGGTCTCTCACCAGTGTGTGTCCTCAGATGCCGATACAGATTATGTTTGAGTCCAAAGGTCTTGCCACATAAGAAGCAGGCATAACCAGGTCCAGGCCCAGATACAGAATACATTTGCAAGTTAAGGGGTGCCAAGGACCTCATGGCAGGATGGGCATCAGGATGGCCACTTTCCTCTGTCTTGCAAACTCTTCCTAAGGAAAGAGGTTGACCACCTCTAGCTTGGAGGGTGGAAACTTCTACAAGCTGAGTGTTGGGGTTTACTGGAAGTCTGTAGCTGTGGCGGAGTTGAGCTTGGGAGTTGCTTACGTCCTTGTCCCCACTGCCTTTAGTCTGGAAAATGGCATGGTGTCAGTATGTCTTAACAAAGGATAGCGTCACTAAGTGACGCTCTTAGCTCTTAGTATTAGCAAGCTAAGTAAGGTACTAGAAATAAATATAAGATAAATTCTTTGTACACTTACCTGTTAGTATTTTAAGAGGTAATTCACATCTTTGTGACCAATAAATAGCAAGACTAAAAATTATCAGTAAACTTATACTTAATTTAAGTCAGTTGCTCGTGGACAAGGGAATTAAGCTCTTGAAAATTTAATCAAAGTAACGTGGAAGGAGAATGAGAACTTTAAATAAGACAATCTAGCATGCAAAGCATGACCTAGATCAGTCACATACAATGTCTTGGTTTCACATGTGCTTCAATATACCAATATGGTGTTTTAGATTGTTAAATTGTAAAACAAGTGAAAAGGAAATTTTGTATTATATACATAAACAGCTGCTCCCCGACTTAGTACGGGGTTAGGGACCACCATCCAGGTTGTAAGTCGAAATGGTCGTAAGTCGAAAATGCTTAAATAACACATAGAAAATCTAAAATGGGGGTCTCATTTTCTTCTCAGCACCACAAAACACTCACTTTTAGGCTTGTCAGCCATTTTAAAGTGAATTACAGATGAAAATTTTGTCTGTGTACTGACTTTGGGACTCGAAAATACGTAATTTGACCAAATTTTGGTACAACTGAGGCAGGTCGTAATTGCGGGTGGACATAAGTCGAGTCAGTCGTAAGTCGGGGAGGAGCTTTATATATATATATATATTATATATATATATATATATATTATATATATATATATATATATATATATATGCAAGTAAATCACTGTAGGTGCGCGTGATCTAGTTATATGCTGATAACCACCAGGAAAGAAGAAAACACGAAGTTCCCAAGCGCTTTCATGTAATTCACATCTTCAGGGGTGAGTACAGACTAGAGAGTAATGCAAAAACAAGGTGAATATATACAGAGGAGGGTGCAGGGTGCCAGGAGAGAAAAGCAATACATACTCTGTCCTCTAGTCTCAGCAGCTGCGCAACACATGTGACCTGTGGTTTTCACCTTTTACAACATGACCCCAAAGACATTCATCCCATCCATATTTCATTCAAGCACTTGACATAATGCCTTGCAGTTTAGTTCACACACACACTTCTGCTTCCTGGATGCTAATTCCCTTCCTATCTATCTTTCTTCTTGTTCCCCTTGTTTTCTTTCCTACCATCAATTTCTGAATTCAACACTGTTTACCAATCCTAATTTCCCATTCTCTCAATATGTTCATGATACCTTAGTAAGTCGTAATTGGCCCTCCATCCAATATTTTCCTATTCCCACATCTCCTAATTTTCTTGTTTCATATTCTATACATCCTATTCACACCACATATTGCTCTTAAGCACATCTTGTTTGTCATTTCTGGTTAACTTCTTATCCTTGTATCCAGTGTCCATGTTTCATATTCATACAGTAATGTTGATTCAACTAAGAGTGTTCCCCTGTACCCTATATCCCCTTTTCTGCCATCTTTGACATAGTTCTACTGTCTTTATACATATATAAAAACACCTATTAGTACAGTACTACACCTTCTTTTCCTCAGCAGTTATATGATTTAATTCATCACCAAGTGCTCCATTCATTGTCACATTCAATCCTGCATACAGTACTGCACTCCAAAATTCTCACTTCCTGCATTCTTTCTCAAATTTTATTGCTCAATAATGGAATAGTAAATATGACCAATGCCTTTACTCCATGTATTCTTGTCTAGAGTCCACCTTTTTCATCTTGTGTTACTTGTAATCATTAATGCTTCAGTCATATTCACTCCTTTGTTTAAACATACCGCAGATGTTTTACATGGTCATTCACAACTATTTAGCTCTACTGTATGCAGTACTGTACAGAAATTCCTTATTTAGATGTTACTTTGTACCTTAAACCAAATTGAAAGATATTCCTTCTATTAATTCCTTTTGATCTATCACTTTCAATTTCTGAAATGAAGAACTTTTGCAAAGCTCCTACACTCTAGCCAGAATATCATCACTATGAACCACAATGTATAAAACAAGACAATGGGACACAGTACAATAACCAGAGATGTTCTGGTATGTCTCTCAACTTATATTGTTGAAGTTTTGTATAGGTAATACTGTAATTGATCTAATTCACTAAAGTGATGTATAAGCTTACAAACCATAGTTGTTGAAGTACAGTAATACCATCAACAGTATACTGTACTGTACTATAATTGCATTTTCTTAAGTAAATTTATATTATTGTATATCTTGTGTCACTCTTTTCTCATTACCAACTTGCAGATAAAAAAGTACTGGAGTTTAGAAAAGAAAACCTTGCCAATAGTTGAGACAACATATATTTGCACAAGACAAGAAATAAAACAGAATTACACTATTTGAATGTTGCCAAAAGTAATGTCATTTCATGGTGGATACCTCTGGCATTCATTCATACATTTCATATATATATATATATATATATATATATATATATATACAGGTTGTACCTCTCTAGTCCGGCAACCTCTGGACCTGACCGGTGCCGGACCATGGAAATTCACCCTTTTCCTGGATAGATAGTGACTTGTGCTTATGCCTGGAAGCACTAGCACCACTTTCTCTGCGTCATGGTCTCTTTGAAGACATATTGAAGGGTTAAATGTCATATAGTAGCATCTTAAATTTCGCGAGTTTTTAATTCTTAACGTATTTTATTGGAACACACAAAAAAATAAATAAATAAAAATTTTGACGGCGGAAACTTGAATTTCGACGGGTTTGAACGGCCCGCCAACATGCAGATGACTTATATAATTGTGTAAACAGCGTCATTTCTCTTATGTACAAAAGATTCATTATTGTTTATTACTGAATGTCTTTTTTATTGAATTAATGTTTATGTGTGCAAAATGAGCAATAAATTCATTAATAATACGTAGAATATTAAAACACACGAGGAAATGACACAGCATTGTTTTCGTTGATTACAAAACCAGTGACTGACTGGTTCTACATAAAAAACTGAAGAAAATAAGACCTTGGTTGTAGCTGTAGTAAAATTAATATGGTTGTTTTAAGTAATGTTATTTAATGTTAATAAATGGAACAATAGAAGTAGCTAACGATAATGGTAAAGAAAAAGAGAGATCGCGTATGTAAGTGCGCACACGTGAAAACATATCGTCATTACTTTACATAAGAATATGAAAGCAACACTTATTTACTGTTCATATATATTTTAATTAATGTTTCTGAATTTGTTTTTATTGAATTAATGTTTGTGTGTGCAAAATTAACAATACAATTTATTAATAATACGTGGAATATTAGAGGAGACCAGACCGCTGCCGGCATTGTTTATGTTAAAGCTTACGAAACTGAAGAAAATAAGACCCTGAGTTTAGCTGTAGTAAAATTAATGTAAAAAATGAATATGGTTGTTTGAAGTACCTGTAATGTTATTTAATGTTAATAGATGGAACAATATAAGTAGCTAACTATTAATGGTAAAAAAAAAAGTGAGACTGCTCGTATGTAAGTGCGCACATGTGAAAACATATCGTCATTACTCTACATAAGAATATGAAAGCAACACTTATTTACTGCTCATATATATTGAAGGGTTAAATGTTGTACTCTGTATAGACAAGCAGAGAGAGAGAGAGCAGCTGCCGGATGTAAACAAACCTTAATTTCCTGCGGCTTTTTTTTTTTTTAAGGGGATTAGCCCACCCGGGCATAGGTCACTGACCCACATTGGGGCCTGAGGGGCAAAAATTTAATACTCCTGTAATAATAATAATAATTCAGAAAAGGAAAAAAAAAAAAAAAGAAAAAAAACAGCTGCCTATCTACCTATTGGACAAACTAAAATCGTTCCGGACCACGGGAGTTTCCGGACCGCAGAATGCCGGACTAGAGAGGTACAACCTGTATATATATACACACAGCATGCCTTTAAAATATGCGGGGGTTTGGGTCTCAAAATGGTTGCAAATAACCAGATTTGTGAATACCATTTGCTGACCGGGGGGGGGGGGGGGGGGGGGGGGGGGGGGGGTGTTACATTTTTACTCATGTGTAAAGAAATGTATATTCCCTTTATGTGTTTGCCCTGAGGACAATTATTTCTTTTACCTGTATTGTGTGTGTATGTGTGTAGACCCACACACACACACACACAGGAATAAATAATAATGGGAAAATCCTCTCACAAGTAATCAGAAACTAGACAATAAGATGCATTGAAAAGTACAAATAATGTGAGAGTCTACCCTCAAGTCAACTCCGTGCTTTGTTATTAAAGTTGAGTTGGATGGGTTACCATATGGAAATTTTTTCCTCGTAAAAATTATTGTCTCTAGAACGAATGGCTCCATGTGCTGGCCACAAAACTGTCGCCAACTTTAAAACTACCCGCAGACAATCTTGGAAACATCCAGGGTATCATCGGCGAATTAAAAATCCGCAAATTGTCAGGGCATATATATATATACAGTGACCCCTCCGTTAACGAACTCAATCCGTTCCAGAAGGTCGTTCGTTAACCGAAAAGTTCGTTAACCGAAACCATTGTTTCAATGGGTTTTTGGGTAATTGGTTCCAGCTCACCGAAAATTTCCTGAATTCAACAAAAATGGTAGAAAAGTTCACTTACTTTGAGGTGTGTTTGTAGAAGGCTCCTGGATGATGATGATGATGATGGGATTTAGAATGGGGGTGGAGGAGAAGGAAGAAGAGAAGGCATTGGGGTGGAAGAGAAGTCACCCCATGGTGCCATTTCACCCATAAAATTTTAGCTCTCTTGGTGTAATTCAAGAATATTTTCTTTAAATCAACACTGCACTGCATTATATATTGTCAATATGTAAAATATATTTCAAAATGACCAATAATTTGCTTGGAAACACAGAAAAAAGCGTTCAGTTGAAGAGAGTCTCAAGCAAGATGCTACCTCCAGTGAAAGCAGAGAGAGACTAACTCCTGTTTGCTGTGTTAAGAGGCTGGATGACGCACATTAAACTAGTCACTTTACCTTCAATTATGTTCAATAATTGTTAAAATGACTAAAAATTGAATATTAAACTTTTAAAATTATTGAATAGTATAAACTTCTTGATATTTACTAAAATAGTAAGGAATTTAAGCCCTAGAACCGATTAATGTATTGGCGGACTGATACTAAAGCTGGTTGCTCGGTCAGTGCAAGCGAAAACATGTTGAGGTCGGTTCGTAAGAACTTCGTTAATCGAATTTTTTTCGTTAACCGAATTGAAGATCCTTATGGAAGGCAGTTCGTTAATCGAAATTACGTTTACCGAGGTGTTCGTTAAACGAGGGTTCACTGTATATATATATATATATATATATATATATATATATAATATATAATGATATATATATATATATATAAAATCAACGACCTCACCAGCAAGGAATCGAACCCTCGGCATACTGGGTGGGACTAGGGAATGCTTACCGGCTAGGCCACAAGGACACTAAAAGCAGTTCTAGACTCTGTTATATTTCACACAAAGCCTGTTCATCGAGCTGATGGCGCCGTGAACCTCATTGGGAAACTGCCCGTGCCTCTTATGTGGTGTCAGTAGCATTTTACCGAATCCAGCTGGTATGAAACGCGAGGTACATATATATACTTCATTTTTAGTCCAATTAACACGCGGACTTTGAACATATAATCAACGACCTCACCAGCAAGGAATCGAACCCTCGGCCATGGAGGTCCGCGTAAACAGAAAAACGTGTAAACGAAATAACAGAACATATGGGATTAATTGAAATAGAGACTGGGCCGACCCCAAAACTACACTTTTTCCGACACAATACTACAATACGTACGTTGTAGTAAAAATAGCATCTTAATTTTATGATGGTATGCATACACAATTAATATTTAAGAGAAATACAGTTGCCGGTTATTGTCCGTTCAAATAATGGACTCAACTCCCGCCCCCCCCCCACCTCTTCCCACGCTCGCTGGCTCCCTTCCTCCCAAAGAAATGTTTGGGGAAAAGGACTAAGCTTTTAGGTTAGTAATAAATAATACCTCAGACTATATTTAAGAAAATATAATTTACATTGCTGGATTCCTTGCAAGACAGTGAATAATTTGAATATAAACATCATATATTTTGCACAAAAGATACAATTTTTCCTCTCTCTAATAAAATTCTTCAATTAGATCTAAAATTTGTATGTCTAATGCAAATTTTAGCTTGTTTATATTCAAATTAATCACTTTCTTATAAGAATTCCAGCAATGTAAATTATATTCTGGCCGGGTAATTTCTATGAATTTTATGAGCTAAAAACAAATATCTCAAGTAAATAAACAAATTATACTTCCCCAGACACAATACGTTAATTGTAGTAAAAATAACATCTTAATTTTAGGATGGTATGCACACACAATTAATATTTAAGAGAAATAGCAATAATATTAGGTTTTTTAACACTTACGTTAGTAGAAGAGATGGCTGGGTACACGGGGATGGGGGTGTTGGTTCTGAGGCAGAGGGCAGATTATATTGGCCCTCACCTGTATCACTATCCACCACAGAGGCTTGCAGGGCCTCTTTGTCAAACCCCTCAAAGTCCATATCCTCACTATCACTATCACTGACTTGGGCCAGCTGTGGTGGGTGGCGGGTGAAGACCTGGTAATGTTTTGTTGACTGGGCGACCTTGTGCGCACCCTGCCCGCGCCGCTTCCCACGTAAATGATGGAAAATACAGCGTAAATAAAAATTGTCTGTCTGGCAAGATGCCGCGTAAATAACCAAACGCGTAAATGAAATCCGCGTAAATCGAGACTACACTGTACTGTACACACTGTATACTGTATATTTGCTGCTGGGTAATAAGACACTTAACTCTTAATCAGCAGCTAAGGCTTCCCCACTCCTTCCCAATATAATTAGTACACAAAATGGAATGCAAGGCTCATGGAACTTTCACAGATGATGACCACCTTCCCTAGAGCTAACTTCCAAAACTGTGGTTGCCATCACTACAGGTAACTTCCACAGATGATGGCTGCCATTTGATGGTTAAGCAAGGTTACTGAGGACTGTAGAAGGGCTAACAGGAGAAGGGGTGAGGCTGGCAAGTGAGTTAAGGAGGTAAGAGAACATTAAATTGGGTTGTCAGTGTTGCCAATGCCTGCAGAGCTGAGAAAAAGCATACAGGTTGTACCTCGATTTATTGGCACTGGATTTACGGACAACTTGCATTTAACGACAAAACTTAGAGATCGTGTTCCTCTACCTGCTGCAACGCTCCCACGGCGCTGTGGTCGGTTTGTTTTGGCAATGAAGCCCAGCTGGTGCTGTGCTCATGTGATTGTCTTAAATTTCTACTTTTTGGCATCAATTATGGCCTTTAAGTAACCTGAAAACCCTACCATAGTTGCTAGTGACCCAAGGAAGAAAAGTTCCTTGAACATTGTGCAGAAGGTTAAAATATTACAGAAACTAGACCGTGGAGTGTCTGTTCTGTAACTTTGTGAAATCTATGGTGTTGGTTCCTCAACAATTTATGATTTAAAAAAAGCAGATAAATAAACTCCTTAAGTACTATGTGGATAGTGACACAAAGGGAATGGAAAAGCATAAGCACATGAAATCAGGGAAACATAAATATTTAGAAATGTGCTTGATGCAATGGTTTCATGAACGACACCCCCCCCCCCCCCCCATACTTCGATGCCGTTAAATCGAGGTTCATCTTGTATTACCTGTACTAACAGGAATTCTCAAAGTTACCAAGACTTACCAGATATATTTCCGTCCCGGATTTTCCTTGCATATTTTAACTTAAAACAAAGAATAAGTAGTACTGTATTTACTTTTTTATCATTTCACCACTTATCAGCTTATTAGCTGTTCAGGCAGTTGATCTGTTCTTTGATACTTTGTTGACATTACTTCAGTTATGCCAGTTAATTTTTGGGGTATAAAACTAAAGAAAACATCTAAAGTATACAGGAGGTCCCCGACTTACGAGCATCCGACTTACGAACACCCGCCGATACGAACGGGGTTAAATTTTAAATTTACACTACAGTAGTACCCCGCTTAACGCGGTCAATAAAACCCACAGGGTACCGTGTTAAGTGAAAACCACGCTAAGTGAACAACAGAACATATGGGATTAATTCCAATAGAAACTGGCCCGACCCCCAAACTCCACTTTTTCCGACACAATACCTATGTTCTAGTAAAAATAACATCTTAATTTTATGATGGTACGTGCACACAATTAATACTTAAGAGAAATAGAGAAATACAGTGCCAAGTTAATGTCCATTCAAATAATGGACTCAACTCCCTCCCCCTCTTCTCATACTACACTACTGGCTCTTCCCTCTCTGAGAAATTTTTGGGGGAAAACCACTAAATTTTAATAAATAATACCTCAAACTAAAGTTAGGATAATACAATTGACATTGCTGGATTCCTTGTAAGACCAGGAATATTTTGAATATAAATGTCATATATTTTGCACACAAGATAACATTATATCTAAAATTTGTATGTCTAATGCAAAATCTATGATGTTTATATTCAAAATGATCACCAAATTGTAAGAATTCCAGCAATGCAAATTATATTCTGGCCGGGTAATTTGTATGAATTTTATGAGCTAAAACAGGCAGGCAGGCAGTCAGGCAGGGTGGCAGGTGGGGGGTGGGGTGAATCTAAAAATAGCTCTCGAGCCGGACACTCTGCGCATATACGTGGAAAAACCCGCGTTAAGTGAAAGTTCAGCTCTGGCGAGGCACTGCGTATACGTGAAATCGCGCTAAGCAAAACCGTGTTAAGTGGGGTATTACTGTATTTTATTTACCTGACGACTTTTTTTTACTTTCATTTATTGTATTTTGTCATTCTATTTCTTCTTTTGCTTAAATTTAAGTGAATTTAGATGTATATAAGTGTAGATATATGAGACGAATATGGCTGTAATATGTAACTCTGTACTATTTACCATTATTGATTCAGGTCTCTGTATTATATGTTTTATAATCATACTCCCTTTTGTCACCAAGTGTTAGTTCAGGCTTTGGGCACATGCGCGCTGTACGCGCATGCGCAGATAGAGATACCCAGAGAGATTCCAAGACAGGACGCTGTTTACCCTTCTTAACTCCTTTTAGTGTTTGTACCAGAAATAGAACTTACGGACTTGACATCAGTGTGTTTCCTTTACCCCTGAGTGTAAGGACCACCTGAGTATCCCACAATAAGGACCTAGGCTATGATATGGTGGGATTTTAAACATTGTTCTGTAAGTACGGTATGCACGTAGCATGTGTTCCGACTTACATACAAATCCAACTTACGAACGCCCTCAGGAAAAGAACCCGTTCGTAACCTAGGGACCCCCTGTATTCAGTATGGTATACTGTATTATGATACACACACACACATACACACACATACATTAAAAGATATTTTTTATAAGTTCATTTTAAATTAATCTATGACTATGTGACGGCTGTGACACATAACAACACTAGACTCATGGTACACTGAACTCTACAAGAGACGATCAACTACTAGTTACGTAAGTTAAGACTAAAGTGTTGGTCATCAGTTAATTTTACACAGTAAAAATAAAACAGATAAAACTTGTTTAACTTTTCAGACTTCATACTTAGTTCAAACTTCTTATTGTTATTTCTCTCTGCAAATGCAAATTGTTTTTGCATAAAATATGAATAAAAAATTCTTGAATTCCAGAATTTGATAAATTAACATAAAATGTCTTATCTTCCTTTCATGGAAGAACACATGGTGTCTAGTTAATTAGCCTTATCTAGGATATTTCATTTCATCTATAAAGGATATTTTTGTGGAAATTCAAGAAAACCTTCACCTTGAGAGTGAGTTTTCAAATGTTTTTTTAGAGTCACTCTTTGAGAGCAGAGGAATGAGCAGTGTGGGCAAGAAAATTTCTCGCCTGTATGAGTGTGCATATGGGCCTGTAGTACAGGTTTCTGTGAGGCGCGATATGAGCAGATTTCACAAGCAAATGGTTTTTCCCCGGTGTGAATTCGTTGGTGGCGCACCAACTTCCACTTAGTTGGAAAAGATTTTTGACAATCTTGACACTGGTGTTCTTTTCCCCTGACAGATTGTGATCCCTGTTGTTCCATAATGGAGTGTGTTCCTAGTTGGTCCTGAAGTGAAGAGGCCTCCATGCATGCCCTAAAATTAGATGTTCCCATTGGGTCCTTGAATGAGTGTATCCCCATCTGATGCTGAACTGTCTTGCTGTTCCATGCTGCTGGGTTGACTTCCCCTTGGACACTGCCCCACGTCACCTATGGACAGAAAAGAACCATGTCTTAACTGTATGTTGTCAAGAATCTTTAGGTCAATCACATAACACCCTCGTTCAAATACAGGTACTGTACAGTATTAGTTAAAAGGCCATGTAAATAGGTTTTACAGTATTTCATATTTGAGCCTTATCTAAAATGTGTATACAGTACTCTATTGTAATTCTGTATTTACTGTACCCTTTCATGAACTATCCTCTACACTTATGTTTATTGAGAGTGACCATTTCTGATGTTTTATGGTCATTTTAAATATTTTTCTTCTTAAAATGTCTATTAAACAAAACTGTTTGAATACTTTCTAAACTAATTAAGCATCTTAGTGGCAAAAAAAAAAAAATGTTTGGAACAGATAAAGTATTTCTTTCAGGTTATTCAGTACTGTATTGCATCTATTATACAGAGAATACTTTAATCATAAGATAGAAATTGGGGATCTCTCTAATATTTAATACCTATTACTATATGTGTCAATAAAGCTACTTTGTAGGTGTCGTGTTAGAAACAACTATTAATGTTGCCTTTTGTTTGGAAAGTATTATGCCCCCTCCCCCCCCACCCTGGCATTGCTTCATAGTAATGTTGTTATAATGCATACTGTATTTCTGTCTTTCAAGAGCAAAGGTCTTCAAGTATGTAATCTACGTCAATTCATACACTAGACCGCAATAACTGAATATGTACTGTATGAGAAAATATACAATATACATTTCTCATCTTTGTTAAGGAAGTACACTAATGTAGTCATCATAGGGTGTCTGCAGGGGAAACTTGCCTCCCTCGAAAATAAGAAACAATTATTGTTTTATTAATTCACCGTATGTATATGAATTTACAAGTTTTTTATTTTATTCACAATTTCACACTACAGTGAACCCTCACTTTACGCGCTTAATTCAACCCACAGGGTACCGCGGAAAGTGAGAACGCGCTAAGTGAACAACAAAACATATGGGATTCATTGAAATAGAGACCGGGCCGACCCCCAAACTCCACTTTTTCAGACACACTACCTACGTTGTAGTAAAAATAACTTCTTAATTTTATGATGGTATGCACACACAATTAATAATTAAGAGAAATATCAAAAATATTAGGTTTTTTAACACTTACATTAGTTGAAAAGATGGCTGGGCACACAGGTATGGCGGGTTGGTTCCGAGGCAAAGGGCAGATTATTGGCCCTCACCTGCATCACTTGTATCAATTGTATCACTATCCACCACAAAGGCTTGCAGGGCCTCTTTGTCAAACCCCTCAAAGTCCATATAAGTCCATATCCTCACTATAATTATCACTATCACTGACTTGGGCCGGCTGTGGTGGGTGGCGGGTGAAGAACTCGGTAATGTTTTGATGACTGGGCGACCTTGTGCGCACCCTGCTCGCGCCGCTTACACAACATGGCGGATGGCGGGAGAGGGCGGGAGAAATGGCGGGAGGTTTGGATCCAAAAATGGCGCGGCTCGCCAGCCGCTCTCTGTGTAAAGGGGTACACGCACCGCGGAATGTGAGCATTCCGGTTTCGGCAGGGTACCGCGTAAACGTGGAAACACGTAATGTGGGACCGCGTAAAGCAAGGGTTGACTGTATAGTCCCTTATTAAGAATAATTTTTAATACAGTATATAATAATCGATGAATTAATCACAAAGCTGAAAGAAGAACAGACAAGCTAAGTCCAGAAACAAATCAAAACAATTACTATACTGTATGTTAGAAAATAACTAAATCTAAGCTCTATGTATTTCAAATATCAAACCAAGACTCTACATATCATGAACTGTGTTTGGTGCACTACTTGACTGTAAAGGTGTTTATACCTCATGTTTTAAAGTTGATCTCTTTTGTTGTGAAGAAAGCATAAAAGCAAGTCCCTTTAAGAACTGCAGAGTTTTTGTGTACAGGAAATAGACCTGAACTTCCTTAACTTTTAATGTAAATAAACTACTGCAAAGTGTAGTATTACTTCCATTTCATTAAGGACAAAAGTGGGTTCTTTCATGAGTTCTTGATCGTCCAGATGTTTAATTGAGTTACTGTGAGTAGCAAATATTCTTTGTATCTTCTTGCTTAGTGATTTTACTAATGTCCCTGGGAAATTTTTAGTAAATACAGTATACAGTATAGTATTGTCCCTGTATTCTGGGATAAAGTGAGGGAACATAGATATATATGACAAAAGGATAAAGTTAGGGGGCATACATATATATGCCCCTATTTAGTGACACTTAATAATGATGACATAAGGATATACAGTGGGGTATGCTATAACGAACGGATCCTACTACAAATATTCCTATAACGAACGGTTTTACCTATAAAATTGAGAATGCTATAACGAACGCAACTCCTACAACGAATGCGGATGAATATGGGGCTATTTCGCCTGGCGCATAAATATTGTTGTACCGCGACCCACAACAAGAGCGTCAGGCGCCATCTTTCTCTCATTGTGTAGCCAGTGCACCACTGTTATTGTTGAAATTTCGTCTTTTGATGTAGAAATAGAGTTATTTGTATAAAATATTTTGTTATACAAGTGTACAATTGTGACAATGAATCGTCCAAAGCGAGTGAGAAAGCACATAACTCTTGAAACTAAGAAAGAAATCATAAAGAAACGTGAGGATGGAACAAGCATTGCGAAACTTAGTGATGAGTATGGGATGGCTAAATCGACTATATGTACGATTATAAAGAATAAGGAGGAGTTGAAAACTGTGCAAGTGGCTAAGGGAATCTCTAGACTTAGCAAAGCAAAGTGCAATGTGATTGAGGAGACGGAAAATTTACTCTTAGTGTGGATAAAGGAGAAAGAAATGGCAGGTGACAGCATTAGTGAAGCTATAATTTGTGAGAAGGCCAGACAATTGTTTGAGGACCTTAAAGCCAAGACTCCCAGATCAAGTGATAGTGATGTGCCAGTGTTTAGGGGTACCAAAGGGTGGTTTACTGGTTTCAGAAGGAGAAATAAATTCCATACAGTCAACCCTCGCTTTACGCGGTCCCACTTTACGCGGGACCCTGCTGAAACCGGAATGCTCACTTTCCGCGGTGCATGTACCCTTTTACGCGGAGAGTGGCGCGAGCAGGGTGTGCACAAGGTCGCCCAGTCATCAAAACATTACCGAGTTCTTCACCCGCCACCCACCATAGCCGGCCCAAGTCAGTGAAAGTGATAATTATAGTGAGGATATGACTTATATGGAACTTTGAGGGGTTTGACAAAGAGGCCCTGCAAGCCTCTGTGGAGGATAGTGATACAATTGATAAAAGTGATACAGTAGAGGGCCAATAATCTGCCCTCTGCCTCGGAACCAACCCCCCACCCCCGTGTGCCCAGCCATCTTTTCTACTAATGTAAGTGTTAAAAAACCTAATATTATTGATATTTCTCTTAATTATTAATTGTGTGTGCATACCATCATAAAATTAAGAAGTTATTTTTACTACAACGTAGGTATTATGTCTGAAAAAGTGGAGTTTGGGGGTCGGCCCGGTCTCTATTTCAATTAATCCCATATGTTATGTTGTTCACTTTACGCGTTTCTCACTTTACGCGGGCCGCCATGGGTTGAATTAACCGCATAAAGTGAGGGTTCACTGTAGTGTTGTGAGACATGGCGATGCTGCTAGTGCAGATAAAGAAGCAGCTAAGGAACACCAAGAAATTTTTTTGAATGTTATTAAAGAGGGAGGCTTTGTTTCTCAGCAGGTATTCAACGTGATGAAACTGGACTTTTTTGGAAAAAAATGCCTCGCCGTACATACATTACCAAGAAGGAAACTTCTGTCCCTGGCCATAAGCCAATGAAAGACAGGCTTACCCTCCTTCCTTGTGCTAATGCTTCTGGTGACTGCAAAATAAAGCCAATCCTTGTGTACCATGCAGAAAACCCCAGAGCTTTCAAAAACATGAGGAAGACCCACCTTGGTGTTATGTGGCGGTCAAACTTGGGTAACCAGGAATTTATTCTCTGAGTGGGTGATTGAGGTGTTTGGACCCAGTGTTTAGGAATACCTCAGGGAGAATAATCTTCCACTGAAAGCTTTGTTGGTGATGGACAATGCACCAGCCCACCCTCCTAATTTGGTGGTTGAATTGCCAGAGGAGTTCAACTTCATCACTGTGCACTTCTTGCCACCCAACACAACACCTCTCATCCAGCCCATGGATCAACAGGTAATTTCTAACTTTAAGAAGCTGTACACAAAGGCACTGTTTAGAAAATGTTTTGCGTCCACTTCTTCCAGTGATGTTAGCTTGAAGGAATTTTGGAAGAGTCACTTCAATATAGCAGACACTGTTTTTTTAATTACCTCAGCCTGGAAAGAGGTTACTGTGAGGTGTCTTTGTGCTGCTTGGAGGCCATTGTAGCCTGAATGTGTCCTTCAAAGAGACTTTGAAGGCTTCGAAGAGTTAGAAGAAGAGGCTGTTGTTCATGAAATTGTGTCTCTGGGCAATTCCATGGGCCTGGAAGTGGATGATGATGATGTTGAGGAGTTGTTGGAAGAGCACAGTAAGGAACTGTCCACTGAGGAGCTGCTTGAGCTTCACAAAGAACAAAACGAGGCACTGAAGCAGAGCTTAACTTCTGAGGAGTCAGGGGAGGAGGAGGAGGACAAGGAGGAAAGCCGCATCATTCCAGCCAAAGATCTCAAGGATGCGTTCTTTTGCTGGAGCAAACTATCCAAACCTGCTGAGGATTATCATCCTGATGTTGGTTCTGTGCAAAAGGCCATCAGTGTGTTTAATGACAATGTTATGAACTACTTTTGGAAGGTCCAGAAATCAAGGTTGAAGCAGCCAACCCTGGATTCCTTCTTTACAAAGGTAACAAAAGACCCTTCAGACAAAGTGCCTGTGAGACAGTCACCAAAGAGGGCTAGGAAGGATGACTCCTCTCCTTCCACCTCTTCTCCATAATTCTCTCCTCCCCCCTCCCCCTCTGCCTCCTGTCCTGCATGCTGAACAACACTAAGGTAAGATAAAGTACCGTATTTTTTACATTTTCCACAGAATTTTTTCAGTGTTAAGTGGTTGTATTTGGGGGCCTGGAACGGATTAATTCTATAACGAATGAGGTTCTAGAACCAATTAGATTCATTATAGCATACCCCACTACATGATCTTATATCTTATGTCATCACTATTATGTGTACTGTACCTAGATAGGGATCTTGAGAAACAATAATATATGACCTTTCATATATAACACTAACACATATCTTCCATCATATGTCACAGTTCTACAATGTTTCTGGCTCTAATCTTATTTAACTCCTTTTTTATTTAATAAGAGCCATACTATACTGTATATGGTACAAACTCTTAATTTCTTTCTATTTAATAGTTATCTTTCATTTACTACTGCAATAAGAAAGTGAAGTATCGTACTGCATAGCAGATAGCACTAAAAAAAAAAGATAAATTCTAAATAACAGTTTTTGTGATAAAGTCCAGAATGCGACGTCTATCTTTATACCTACCGTATATCGCGGCCTATAAGGCGTCAGGGTGCATAAGGCACCCCCCCCCCCAAATTTCCATTTAAAAAGTAGCTTTTGAGCTCTATTTGCTGTATAAGACCAGTACCTCAAATGTGACACTTACCCACTGACTCAGTAGTCCTTTACCAACCATCCTTGGTTTTTTAAAATAAGGCCAATTCACTTCAAGTAATGTCATCAAATATTACCCGCTGGTGTAGTGTAAACACTAGTGACGTCACTGAAGCGTCTGCTATTTACCGGTAACTGGAACTAATGTCGGTGTCGAGTAAAATTTTTCCATTTACTTGAAATGGATTTACCGATTTATTTGTTTATTTATTTATTTATAATATACTGTAACATATTAAACACACTGCAAGTATTTTCTTTCATTTATACGCTTGCTTCACACGAGACGATCGGTGGTGGGAGTGTTCCCTCGTCTCGGTGGTGTGACTGTGTTCCGACTATTTATACAACAGGTGGTTCAACAGCAACCACCGTATTCTAATTGTGGTGTTTCATTAGGATTTGAGTGAAAAAGGTTACCGGTATGTACTTACTACATACATTTATTACACAAACATATTTATATATATATATATATATATATATATATATATATATATATATATATATATATATATATATATATATATATATATATATACATATATATATATATATATATATACATATATTCCTGGTGGTTATCAGCATATATATATATATATATATATATATATATATATATATATATATATATATATATATATATATATATATATATATATATAAATATATATATATATATATATATATATATGTATACATATATATATATATATATATATATATATATATATATATATATATATATATATATATATATATATATGTATATATATATATATATATATATATATATATATATATATATATATATATATATATATATATATATATATATATATGTATACACCACATAAGAGGAACGGGCAGTTTCCCAATGAGGTTCACGGCGCCATCAGCTCGATGAACAGGCTCTGTGTGAAATATAACAGAGTCTAGAACTGCTTTTAGTGTCCTTGTGGCCTAGCCGGTAAGCGTTCCCTAGTCACACCCAGTAGGTCGAGGGTTCGATTCCTTGCTGGTGAGGTCGTTGATTATATGTTCAAAGTCCGCGTGTTAAATGGACTAAAAATGAAGTATATATATGTACCTCGCGTTTCATACCAGCTGGATTCGGTAAAATGCTACTGACACCACATAAGAGGCACGGGCAGTTTCCCAATGAGGTTCACGGCGCCATCAGCTCGATGAACAGGCTCTGTGTGAAATATAACAGAGTCTAGAACTGCTTTTAGTGTCCTTGTGGCCTAGCCGGTAAGCGTTCCCTAGTCACACCCAGTAGGTCGAGGGTTCGATTCCTTGCTGGTGAGGTCGTTGATTATATGTTCAAAGTCCGCGTGTTAAATGGACTAAAAATGAAGTACATATATGTACCTCGCGTTTCATACCAGCTGGATTCGGTAAAATGCTACTGACACCACATAAGAGGCACGGGCAGTTTCCCAATGAGGTTCACGGCGCCATCAGCTCGATGAACAGGCTCTGTGTGAAATATAACAGAGTCTAGAACTGCTTTTAGTGTCCTTGTGGCCTAGCCGGTAAGCGTTCCCTAGTCACACCCAGTAGGTCGAGGGTTCGATTCCTTGCTGGTGAGGTCGTTGATTATATGTTCAAAGTCGGCGTGTTAAATGGACTAAAAATGAAGTATATATATATATATATATATATATATATATATATATATATATATATATACAGGGCCGGTGCTAGGAATTGCGGGGCCCAATTAGAAAATTGATAGTGGGGCCCTCTACTCTACAAAGTCGAAGATTGATGTTTTGTATTTCGTGTAGTATGCCCGCCTTAGCCAAAAAGCATTAATTACTTGATATACTAAAAGTTTAAAAACAGTATAAAAGTTTTGATTTTTTATTACAAGTTAAGACAATTACAGACAAACTGTTTATGCACGGACCTTTTAGAAACACACTTTTCTGGCTTTTATATTTGCAAAATCTTTCAAAATCATTTTAAAGTCAAGGGTTTTGGTAATGTCACCTTCTATAGATAGCATCGCCAAATTGTTTAGTCTTTCTTGTGAAATTGTTGACCGTAAGTATGTTTTAATCAGTTTTAGTTTAGAAAAACTTCTCTCACCCGATGCGACTGTTACGGGCATTGTTAAGTAAATTCTCAAAGCAACAAAAACATTAGGAAATGCAGTGAATCGATTGTTTACTACCAGGTATTCAAACAGGGCTTGGGGCTTCGATGGCCAACTCGCCGGGTCATCATTAATGTTAATTACAACTGTACTTGTGGATGATCCATCACTGTTTGATGTTTGGGCTTGGCCTTCTGACTCTTCTTTAGCTATAAGTGGACTTCTCACTTTGGCACTGTCTTCTGTTGTATTAAGATCGTCTTCAGTTTGATTCAACTGTGTCTGTGTGTCAACTTGAACTTTTTCAAACTGAATATCAATTTCTTCATTGTATTCATCAACTGTAATTGGACTAATGGCTGTATTGTCATTTTCTGAATCGTTTTTGTCTTCTTCATCTTCAATACATGGGCGTTTCAAAGGTGGAGTGACAAGAAATTTTTTGATAGCACCTCGATGTTTTTCATTTTCAGCCACCTTTGCCTTTGCCAGTGCTCGCTTCTGGTTGCCATTTAAATACTTACGCCCTCTGCCTCTATCTCTGCTTGTGCTTGCCATGATGAAAGGGCTTTTTATATTATCTTTTCAGAAATGACATATAATAAACTGAAATGAAAAAACGAACAAAATTATTCACAATGAGAAGTTCCTGGCACTTAAAAAATAAGTATGTGCATATATGAATGTTATAATTAAAACAAAAAATCGAAACACTGATCCTATAAAATAAAAACCACACAATGTTTATCACCACTTCACCGGACAAAAAAAGCTTTAACCGGACATATAACACTTTGGCATGGATAGCACACCGCTACGTACGCAAAGATTCGGTTACCTACATAGAGCTATATGTGCTTGCATGTGCTCAGAATCACAAGTCATTTTCTGATTCATCATCGCTATTGTCGCTATCAATCATGTACTCAGGATCAACAATTATCATCACTGTCCAGCACAAAAATTATAAACAAACCACGCCTCGGTCGCCACCCAGTGGCCATGCTTCTCATTTTCAAGGTCAACACTGCAAAACTCATCTCAAATCATGTCTATGGCAACGACCGGAGTTTTGTCACTGTCTGACGATGATCACTGATTCACTGGTTATTACAGGACATGCTGATATACACAGCACAACGTTATCACTCGTATTTCCCCCTGAAAACAGCCAAAAATACAGACCCGACACACTTACACCGTCCAAGCGTTGGGAGAGAGTGAAAACTGTGTTCTGATTGGCTCGCACCCTTCCCGCTCCTGTAAATTATTATGAAAGTCAGGGCGTGTGGACCAACACCAGAGTTAATTCCCTTGGACTTTTGACAAAACAGAAAATTCTCGCACGTGACTGGGATCTATTATTTTGATGACAATAACAATGATTTTGTGTCTAACGTTAGCTTTTTTACCAATATCGTATACAGTTTAAAACTAACACATGTGTGTGCGGGGCCCCCTTGCGGCGCGGGGCCCAATTTGATTAAATTGGTCAAATAGGCTTAAAACCGGCCCTGTATATATATATATATATATATATATATATATATATATATATATATATATATATATATATATATATATATATACTGTATATATATATATATATATATATATATATATATATATATATATACAGTAAAAGTCCAAAAATCCGGATGCCAGAAATCCGGACCACCTGAGAATCCGGACTTTTCGAAAACTAATTTTTTTTTTTTTTTTTTTTTTTTTTTAGCTGGCTTTTATGTGTATGTGCGCATGCATGAGCGCCACAGCTGCACAGCGACAACAAGCAACCATGCGGTTGCCACTTTAAAACAAGCAATCAATCTGTGACAATGTATGTAATTTTGAATCTTACTCTTTCCATTTACAGAGTACTGTACAAGCCCATAATAATGGCTCCTAAAGTAGATAATGTTCGTTGTGTGAAGAGAAAGAAGAACACGTTGAAATTGGGTGACAAACTTGAAATAATTAAGAAACTAGAACATGGTGTGAGCAATACTTTTCTAATGGAAACATACGACATTGGAAAAGTCTACAATTTATGATATAAAAAAGGCAAAGATTTAAATTCTAGATTTCACAGATTTTTCTTTAAAACTGCTCGTTTTGATTAATAAACCATGCTATATTTGCGAATGAATAAGCTATCAAAATGTACCTGTTCATCTCTTCTTTATTCCTCCTTAAATTTGAATTTTAAAAGTACTGCCTGAGAATCCGGAAAATCCGAAAATCCGGACCGACCCAATCCCCAAGCAGTCCGGATTTTTGGACTTCTACTGTATGTACTGAATATACTATGTACAAAAAATGAATGTTCAATGAATTATTTATGGTGCATTAGGGTACTGGCCACTTCAGACACAAAGACGGGCTATAAATAGCCTTGTTATCTACCCCTACATCTCACCCTGAGCCAGAGGGAAGGGTCTTGGTAAATAACATTTGTTTGCTTATTTTCCATTTACTTGAAATAGATTTACCAAATTATTTGTTTATTTATTTATTTATAATATACTGTAATATATTAAACACACTGTAATTATTTTCTTTAATTTATAAAGTTGTTTTTGCGATAAAGGAATGTTCTCCAGTAGTGTTTCATTAGGATTTGAGTGAAAAAATATTACGTACTTACTACATACATTTATTACACAAACATATTTATATATACGGTATGTATATACAGTGACCCCTCGTTTAACGAACACCTCGGTTAACGTAATTTCGATTAAGGAACTGCCTTCCATAAGGATCTTCAATTCGGTTAACGAAAAAAAATTCGGTTAACGAAAAAAAATTCGGTTAACGAAGTTCTTACGAACCGACCTCAACATGTTTTCGCTTGCACTGACCGGGCAACCAGCTTTAGTATCAGTCCGCCAATACATTAATCGGTTCTAGGGCTTAAATTCCTTACTATTTTAGTAAATATCAAGAAGTTTATACTATTCAATAATTTTAAAAGTTTAATATTCAATTTTTTAGTCATTTTAACAATTATTGAACATAATTGAAGGTAAAGTGACTAGTTTAATGCGCGGCATCCAGCCTCTTAACACAGCAAACAGGAGTTAGTCTCTCTCTGTTTTCACTGGAGGTAACATCTTGCTTGAGACTCTCTTCAACTAAACGCTTTTTTTCTGTGTTTCCACGCAAATTATTGGTCATTTTGAAATATATTTTATTTATTGACAATATATAATGCAGTGCAGTGTTGATTTAAAGAAAATATTCTTGAATTACACCAAGAGAGCTAAAATATTATGTGTGAAATGGCGCCATGGGGTGACTTCTCTTCCACCCCAATGCCTTCTCTTCTTCCCTCTCCTCCACCCCCATTCTAAATCCCATCATCATCATCATCATCCAGGAGCCTTCTACATACACACCTCAAAGTAAGTGAACTTTTCTACCATTTTTGTTGAATTCAGGAAATTTTCGGTGAGCTGGAACCAATTACCCAAAAACCCATTGAAACAATGGTTTCGGTTAACGAACTTTTCGGTTAACGAACGACCTTCTGGAACGGATTGAGTTCGTTAACGGAGGGGCCACTGTATATATATATATATATATATATATATATATATATATATATATATATATATATATATATATATACATACATACATACATACATATATACATACATACATACTTTCTGCCTCATTTACACACAATTGCAGTTTCAATTGTTCCTCTTACTTTGACAACACAACATACATACAGCATATTATTTCTCACTTTTGATCTTTTTTTTTAATTTTTGTATTTATTTATAGTTACTTACTTAAAATAAGGCCAATTCATTTCAAGTAATGGCATCAAATGTTACCGGCTGGTGTAGTGTAAACACTAGTGGCGTCACTTAAGCGTCTGTAATTAACTGTCGATAGTTTCAAGAATTAACGCACTCATTTACTGAATATTCTTTGTAAAAAATAAATTTTAAATCAATTATTTATAAGAGATAAATATTATTATCAGTAAATATACCGATACCCGGTGTGCATTACTGATCACCTCAACGGCTAAAAATAGCCCAATCTCGTGGTCACTTTCCCTTTCTTGTCTCCTCACTGGCACATGGGGGGGGGGGGGGGGGAGGGGTGTGTGTGTGATGATAGCAGCTGTGTTTATTACAGGGTATGTTAGACAGGTTTATAATACATTTTTATTATTTTAATATACCGGTAATCTTAATTTGAATCCAGCTTGCCAAACGTAAGTTTCAGTATAAAATAATTAGTGGTAAGACCTTGTGAGTGGCTTACGATGTTTCCATCACCACTCTTGACACAATATTTAAGATGTAAATATTTTATATTTGTTGCTTAAGACGACCCCCTAACTTTGGGCAGATTTTTTTAATGTTCAAACTTCGTCTTATAAGCCGAGATATACGGTACGTATGTATATGTCTTGCATTAACTCACCAGGCCAACATACAGGCAATTAAAACATCTAATAATTACTTAAATACGTAATATTAGGAGGACACGTCGCTACCTGGCATTTAATAGCAATTCTCAAAACCCCTTCCCGCACCCTCCATCAAGCGCATTGCCACCGTCATCTTCTTGCCGATTTAAAAAAAAAAACTTTTTAAATGACCTTCAAAGTGTCCTCATATCTACTCATTACTAGTGACCTCAATAATACTGTAGTATTATTAGAACATTTTTTTTGTGATAACAATAATTTTGGAATATTTATTAATACAGGTTGTACCTCTCTAGGCTGGCATTCTGTGGTCCGGAACGATTTTAGTTTGTCCAATAGGTAGACAGGCAGTTTTTTTTTTTTTTTTTTTTTTTTTTTACTTATCTGAATTATTATTATTATTACAGGAGTATTAAATTTTTGCCCCTCAGGCCCCAATGTGGGTCAGTGACCTATGCCCGGGTGGGCTAATCCCCTTAAAAAAAAAAAAAAAAGCCGCAGGAAATTAAGGTTTGTTTACATCCGGCTGCTCTCTCTCTCTCTCTCTCTCTGCTTGTCTATACAGAGTACAACATTTAACCCTTCAATATATATGAGCAGTAAATAAGTGTTGCTTTCATATTTTTATCTAGAGTAATGACCATATGTTTTCACATGTGCGCACTTACATACGAGCAGTCTCACTTTTTTTTTTACCTTTAATAGTTAGCTACTTATATTGTTCCATCTATTAACATTAAATAACATTACAGGTACTTCAAGCAACCATATTCATTTTTTACATTAATTTTACTACAGCTAAACTCAGGGTCTTATTTTCTTCAGTTTCGTAAGCTTTAACATAAACAATGCCGGCAGCGGTCTGGTCTCCTCTAATATTCCACGTATTATTAATAAATTGTATTGTTAATTTTGCACACACAAACATTAATTCAATAAAAACAAATTCAGAAACATTAATTAAAATATATATGAACAGTAAATAAGTGTTGCTTTCATATTTTTATGTAAAGTAATGACCATATGTTTTCACGTGTGCGCACTTACATATGCGATCTCTCTTTTTTCTTTACCATTATCGTTAGCTACTTCTATTGTTCCATTTATTAACATTAAATAACATTACTTAAAACAACCATATTAATTTTACTACAGCTACAACCAAGGTCTTATTTTCTTCAGTTTTATATGTAGAACCAGTCAGTCACTGGTTTTGTAATCAACGAAAACAATGCTGTGTCATTTCCTCGTGTGTTTTAATATTCTACGTATTATTAATGAATTGTGTTGCTCATTTTGCACACATAAACATTAATTCAATAAAAAAGACATTCAGTAATAAACAATAATGAATCTTTTGTACATAAGAGAAATGACGCTGTTTACACGATTATATAAGTCATCTGCATGTTGGCGGGCCGTTCAAACCCGTCGAAATTCAAGTTTCCGCCGTCAAAATTTTTATTTATTTATTTTTTTGTGTGTTCCAATAAAATACGTTAAGAATTAAAAACTCGCGAAATTTGAGAAGCTACTATATGACATTTAACCCTTCAATATGTCTTCAAAGAGACCATGACGCAGAGAAAGTGGTGCTAGTGCTTCCAGGCATAAGCACAAGTCACTATCTATCCAGGAAAAGGGTGAATTTCCATGGTCCGGCACCGGTCAGGTCCAGAGGTTGCCGGACTAGAGAGGTACAACCTGTACTGTACTGTAGAATTATTTTATTCTTTTTTAATTTATAATTTCCATCACTTACCAGATTACTAAAAAGTTTAGGTGGTTGGTCTGTTCTTTGTTACTTTGGTATGGCTTCCACTGTCCATTGTTAGTTGTGTCTCATTGGATAACATCTTTAATGTAATTCCCCTTCAATCATTAGATTATTTATTTCATGTATGGTACATGTACAGTATTACTGTTACCAAATACTGTAGTGATCATTTCCAAGATTCACAAATATCTTTCAACACTTCACCATCACTGTCCTGATTACCCTAAGACATTTCATGGAAGTACAGTAGAGGTAAAGATGTTACATGTTCACAATGACACACTTATCGACAGATGAACTTTAGCACAAGGGGAGTTACATGAGAAGGGGAATACAGTGGTCCCTTGATTAACAAATGGTCCAATTAATGAACAAAACTTCGATTAACGAAATCCTTACGAGAAACATGTTTTGTTGTGAACATCAGCTGATCAGCCAGTCTGCCAATTCAGTAATTGGTTCTATGTTTACATTCATTTCCAGTGGAGTAAATATCAAGAAGTTGGTCTCTTGAATATTTCTGCATTTTTTATACAGTAATACCCCGATTTACGTGGTCAATTGAACCCGCGGAGGTCCTCGTAAAACGAGAAACGCGTAAATGGAATAACAGAACATATGGGATTAATTGACATAGAGACTGGGCTGACTCCCAAACTCCACTTTTTCCGACACAATACCTATGTTGTAGTAAAAATAACATCTTTATTTTATAATGGTATGCACACACAATTAATATTTAAGAGAAATACAGTCGCCAGGTTAATGTCCATTCAAATTATGGACTCAACTCCCCCCGCACCTCCCCCCCCTCTTCCCACGCTCGCTGGCTCCTCCCTCTCTGAGAAATGTTTGGGTGAAAACACTAGATTTTAAGGTATAGTAATAAATAATACCTCAGACTAAAGTTAGGATAATATAATTGACATTGCTGGATTCCTTGCAAGACCAGGAATATTCTAAATATACACGTCATATATTTTGCACAAAAGGTAACATATTTGCTCAGTGTAAACAAAATTCTTACATTAGATCTAAAATTTGTATGTCTAATGCAAAATCCATGATGTTTATATTCAAAATGATCATCATATTGTAAGAATTCCAGCAATGTAAATTATATTCTGGCCAGGTAATTTGTATGAATTTTATGAGCTAAAACAAATATCTTCAGTAAATAAAAAAAATATACTTCACCCAGACACTATCTGTTAATCAAAATACCCCACCTCCGGTTCCCCCCCTCTTCCCACGCTTGCTTGGGTCCCTCCCTCCCTCCCTACCCACCACCCCCACCTTCCCTCCCTACCAGAGAAATGTTTGGGTTAAAACAGTATACGTATTTACATTTTTAGTAATAAATAATACCTCAGACTAAAGTTAGGATAATACATGTATAATTGACATTGCTGGATTCCTTGCAAGACCAGGAATATTTTGAATATACACGTCATATATTTTGCACAAAGATAACATATTTGCTCTGTGTAAACAAAATTCTTACATTAGATCTAAAATTTGTATGTCTAATGTAAAATCCATGATGTTTATATTCAAAATGATCATCATATTGTAAGAATTCTAGCAATGTAAATTATATTCTGGCCGGGTAATTTGTATGAATTTTATGAGCTAAATAAAAAATTTATACTTCACCCGTGTATATGAGTAGATGCACCGCGTAAAGTGGGAATTCCTGTTCTGGCGGGTACCGCATAAATGTAGACACGCGTAAACGAGAACCACGTAAAGCGGGGTACAGTGGTGCTTCGGTTAACAAGCACAATCCGCTCTAGAAGGTTGCTCGTTAACCGAAAAACTCGTCAACCGAAACCATTGTTTCAATGGGTTTTTGGGTAATTGGTTCCAGCTCACTGAAAATTACCTAAATTCAACAAAAAAGGTAGAAAATTACACTTACTTTGAGGTGTGTATGTAGAAGGCTCCTGGATGATGATGGGAATTAGAATGGGGGTGGAGGAGAAGGGAGAAGAGAAGACATTGGGGTGGAAGAGAAGTCACCCCATGGTGCCATTTCACCCATAAAATTTTAGTTCTCTTGGTGTAATTCAGGATAATTTTCTTAAAATCAACACTGCACTGCATTATATATTGTCAATATGTAAAATAAATTTCAAAATGACCAATAATTTGCTTGTAAACAGAGAAAAAAGCGTTTAGTTGAAGAGAGTCTCAAGCAAGATATTACCTCCACTGAAAAGAAACAAAGACTGACGCCAGTATGCTGTGTTGGCAAGCTGAATGGCATACCACAAACTAGTGACTCTACCTTCAATTATATTCGATAATTGTTAAAATAACTAAAAAATTTAACACTAAACTTTTACAATTATTGAATAGTATAAACTTCTTGATATTTACTAAAAGGGTAAGGAATTTAAGCCCTAGAACCGATTACTGTATTGGCGGAATAATACTACAGCTGGTGGACCGCCAAATGCAAGCTAAAACATGTGGAGGTCAGCTTGTAAGAAACTCGTTAATCGAGGGATTGCTCGTTAACCGAAGTTAAGAATCTTATGGAAGGTAATTCGTTAACCGAAATCTCGTTAACCGTGGCGCTCGTTAACCGAGGGACCACTGTGTTACTGTATTAAAATTATTGATCATTCGAATTTAGTTAACATATTGATAATATAGACAGTAGAGGGAACAGTTTTTGTGCGCGCATCAGATGATTGAATCACCCAACAACGCTTCTCAGTTTAACTTTGTTTACAGTGGAGCGAACATCGATTTTGTTGGTCTCTTGAATATTTTTGCATTTTTACATTAAAATTATTCGTCATTCTGAAATTTAGTTAACATATTAACAATATAGAGTGCCGAAATTATTATGAAACATGAAGAAGGCATTAGAACCAATGCACTCTGTAAAGAATATGGCATGTCATCATCGACTGCCTCTACAATCAGCTGTTTGATATGTAAACAAAGCTGCCGGGGATACGACATACACACCTCAAAGTAAGTTAAAATACAGTACAGGTGCTCCTCTACTTAAGAACATTCAACTTACAAACATCATCACTGAGGGAGGTTACCTGCCAGAACAGATGTTTAATGTGGATGAGACTGGATTATATTGAAGACAATTCCAGATAGAACAAACATTACCTAAGAGACGAGTGAGCCAGGTTTTAAGGCTGTATTAAAGGGTATAGCTGTACTAAATATCCATAATATTTTCATTTTTTACAATATGTTTGGTATCTACAAGAGTAAATTTGGACTTACAAACAAGCCTCAGGAACGTAACTCGTTTGCAAGTAGAGGATCACCTGTATTCTATTGTTTTTTATTTATTATTGTACAGTTTACTGTACAGTAGAGTACTGTATTTAGTTTATATTTATTGTTTTGTTAATTCTATTACCGGTATACAGTACTTTGTATGTACTTTTTCTGTGAGTTGGAACCAATTACCCAATATCCCATTGAAATAATAGATTCAGTAAAATAAAATTTTCGGTTAACGAACGACTCTGTGGAACCAATTGTGTTCATTTATCGAGGAACCACTGTACTGTAATAAGTTTGATAAGCTGGGAAGCAGGGTGAGTGAAAATTGGGTCTGGCAAGGATGATATACATTACAGCACTGTTCTCAGTTATCTTACAATACTTTAGTGGATATACAGTGAGAATGTATTAGGTACATCTGTATAATGTTGTCTCAGTATTTTGAACTTACTGTTACATTATAATAACGAGTTGGGTTACGGTAAAGTCTTTAAACTTTTGTGGAAACTTAAAAATTTTTCTTGCAAATTTTGCTTTAATATAAATTATATGCTTAGCACATTCAATAATAATTTACTTAAAATAAAAAGGCCAAACACACAATATACTTTACAATAAATATTCATTGGTACAGGTTAAGCCTACAAATCCAGTATACAGTGCATAAAATTTATGGTATGTGTTATGTTCACTGTGAAACTTTACAAATTTGATTTCTTAAAATCTTTCTACTATACTAACATTCTGCCAATAGTATGTGAAATAAAGTACAGTAATGTCATATCTGACCTAAGTTTTGGCGATGTAAGATGGTAAAACATGAAGAAAATTTAAATTCATAAGATATTGATAACAAAGTTTTTAAGGATACTGCATCTATTTAATTTTTCAACTTAATGGTTAGATATTAAAATGTTATTCAGACCAAGCACATGAAATACTAATTATAATCATTATTGGTTTAATTCATGTACAGTATCCCAGTTTGGTATGAATTTACTGTACAATGGACACCTATCACTCCATAAAACTGGTCTATATAATCATCATAATCCAAAGCTAATCCTCTTCATGACTATTTTATTCTAATATATCATCTAAAGTAGTCCTGTACTGTTACTTCCCACTCTTACACATGTATAACTGGAAAGTAGCTGCTTAGAAAAGTGCACAAGTAATTGGTGCACTCTGAGGAACAATTACCTGGTAAATAAATCAAATTAATGCATCAAAAGCAAAATAATTTTACTGTACTAAATGACACAATATGGTATGTAAAAATCTACCATAATCGACCTACAGTACATAAAACACTTGAAAGATCCCTAATAATAGGAGCACTTATGCATATATTTCAATGCAAAATGCAAGACTGGTGGCTGTCTGAAGAACTAATGCCTGTACAGTACTGTAGTGTACAGTAAAGTACTGTATTGACTTTGTAATATTTAAGTCATTGATCCTTATTCAGGTAGTACAGTACCAGTAGCAGTAATGGTATACCAAATAATGAATAGAAATCAATACTTCCTTCAATATTAACACATATAATTTTTCATGTGTTTGCTAGACTTGTGTGACAATAGTATTGTTCTCTAATATGAGGTATGGCGCACACACACACACATACACATAGTAAGACTTCTATGTAGCAGATTAATTGGTGCAACAAAGTGTTGCACATTGGAGATTTTCAATTAAATAGAGATGAAATTTTCTGTGAGGCCATTAGGGCAATCAACACTGAAAACTGTGGTACTTGTACTATGAAAACTAAAAAGTTAATATGGTAATGCTCAAATAGACAATCATTACTGTATAACAATGACAATATGAATAAATACATTGGAAATAATCTTATAAATAAAATACCCCTTTTCGCATGATAAAACTCGTCAGTAATACTCTCCTTATTTGAAATAAAATATGGTATCATTTAATTTGGAACAATATATGTATAATGGAAATTGTATACGATTTTACATGGCAAAAAAATCTAACACAGTCAATGGCTACTCTGTCCCTGTCCTAACGTACAGCTTGCACAGCAGCTGCAAACTAGTGCTGTAACTGCTAGTGCGGCAGCCATATGTCTGTGAGTCAGCTGGTTGACTGCCTGAACTGTGTTGCGTCACCCAGATGATGGTTTGAGTGTGGTAGTCGCCATTTTTTGTGCATAGAATATATGCTATTGCATTTTATATGCTATGCATTGATTTTATTGTTTATCATAACAATAAATATGGCAGCTCATCCCTGTTGCAAGCGGTATTTAAATTTATGATATTAGTTTGTTTTGGAAGAAATTTTTATTTTTAGTATTCAATTTTGGTGCCAGTTAGTTGAATCTGCTGGTTTCCCGGATACCGGATAACTGGAATTCTCTTGTACCTGGTAATACTACTAATAATAATGGTAATACAGTACAGGTAATAGTAATACATTACAGTACAGGTAATGGTAATGCAGTGCTTCTACTAACAATGGTAACAAATGGTAACAAGGGTCACCTTACCTCATCAGTTTTAAGGTCTTTTCTTGCCCCTGGGAGGTAGGTGAGGACAAACCATAATGGAATGTTATAGGTTCAAACTACAATATTTACCCTTGAAGACAAACATCTTCTCTTACATCTAATAATGTACCTACGTATGTCTCTATACACTGTAGCTCTTCTTAAAACATTTAATATCAGATGACCATGAATTATGAACATTTAGTACTTTATTCATTGTCCATAGGATTACCATAGTTTGCTTGGCCTTGTAAAACTTCCTTTACATTCCTCCATCCAACATACATTCTACTACATGTTTCACCCCTCAGTCAGTCAGGATCTAATGACATATCCTTCCACATTACTATTAAACCTTGATCTTATTAGATCCCGGAAGCAGAACATTAAGTTTCCATTTAAGATTTTGTTTCATCATGTATAGTATCTGTAAAATCTTCTCTGAATCAAGTTTTCTTACCATCTTATATTAAAATTTTTATTATCACATCCTATATACTGCACTGTACAGGATACGTATATAATTTTTCAGTTAGTACCTAAGCTCCTTACTAAAAATCAAAATTCATTCTATTTTGTGATACATTCATGTTAGTAAAAATAATTGCAGTTTCTTGTTACACTGATACCAAAAATTACATTAAATTATTTAGTTAACCTTCTGTAAAAGGAGAAAGATTTAAATATAATATACAGTACAGTACAGTACAGTACAGTACACGGTAATGGAAAGTTATGAAACTCAAATTAATATTCAACACTTTAACTGGAAAATATTACTGAAATGTTTACTGAACATTAAATATAACCAATGGGCAATACTGTACTAAAAAGTTCTGAATCAATTAACTAAAACTTTTGCTTACTAAAATTAATAAAAATTATTGTAAATTTATCCTGTACCTTTTGTGTAACAAGACAGACACACCATCACAGTGTGGAAGACAATGTCTTTACTTTTAAAACATTTCCCACATGGACAGTGACTGTCAGTGCTCATTACTGTACTTACAAAACATTATCGTAATTTTATATTTTAATACAGTATTGTACAGTATTTTGAAAAATTCTGAATACGGTACAGTATTGCTCTCAAGTTTATTAAAGATCAGTATTAGGATGTGCCAGCATGAGGTGGTGTTTAAGGGAGGTGTTGTCTATATAACACTGAGGACAATATGGGCATAAGTATGGTTTCTCTCCGTTGTGAGTCAACATGTGGCGCTTCAAATTGGCTCCTTTAGCTGTGCGATATGAACAGTGTTGGCATTCAAATGGTTTTTCTCCAGTATGGATGCGAATGTGATGCTTTAGCACACTATCCTGAGCAGCACGAAATGAACAAAAGGAACAAGCAAATGGCTTCTCTCCAGTATGGATACGGGTATGTCTTTGTAGATTTCCTTTTTGAGAGGCACGGTAGGGGCAATAAGAACAAGAGTAGATCTTCTCCTTAGCCTCCCTTATAGCTCGTCGTTGAGTCTCACCACCTTGATCACCAACGGGCAAGACCTACAAAGACAAAGAGATTCCCATGTCACTTAGGGGTAGTTTTTAATCACTTGAATTTACCCTAACACTTATATATTTTTATACTTATACTGTACTGTACTGTATATGCCTATACAGTATTTGTTAGAATGCTTTATTAGACTGGTAAATGTTGAAAAATATACAAACCCACCTCATTCTTCTTAAGATAATGATGAATTATTTATTCTCAGTGTGAATCTGCATATGCTCTTTTAGAATGTGTGAACGACTACTTCGGAAGGGACAAAGTGGGCAGTTGAATGTCATGTTATTGGAATGTGTACGAATATGATTCTGTAGATGAACTTTCTGAGAAGCTTTATAAGAACATAAGTGACAAGCATAAGGTTTTTCTCCACTGTGTGTTCGTAGATGCTTCTGAAGGCTGGTTTTTTGAGTTGCACGATATGGGCAGACCGGACATTCAAAAGGCTTCTCTCCAGTGTGAGTTCGACGGTGACGTTCATATTCCCATTTAGTAGCAAATGTCTTGTCACAGTCAGGACACTGGAAATACTTGGAAGACAATTGCTGCTCCGACCCACTGCTGTCCTTCGATGCAGAGTTGCTGCCCACCCAGCTTCTGGGCCAACCAGCCTATAAGAAAAGAATCCATCGATGGTTGTTGCTGCAGTGTAATACAATTTACTAAATTAAATTCTAATTTGTTGCAACACTACAGAAATTATCAATAAAAATATCCAAACTCTGTCACATTACTGTACCACAGTACATAATTTTCACTGACCTCTAATTACCTTGTATGGTGTTTGGAACAAACATCAATAACGTAACTGAAAAAAGTTGCACCTTTTGATTTCTACAGCAGTACTGTAATGTCTTGTACATAACAAGTACACTATGTAGTAATTATTTTTTTAATGTGTCTGACATATTCCATGTTATGTTCACTATAGAATGTCAAAAAAGTTCTTTGATATGTAAAAAAGCAATGCCATTTAAGAGCTTGCCAAAAATAACACCCTTACCAAGTTTCCAAGTAATTGAAATTAAAACAGAGGACTCAATGGCCTTATAAAATTTGTCTGTAGATGTATTTGAGACAAAGTGGGGAGGGGGAGGGGGTTTCTGGCCTGATTTGGAAGCAACAGAAGGTTATAATCCAAATTTTCTCAAAACTTAAGTTCCTAGAATCGGGTTTGGGAGAGGTAGCAAGGGCTTAAGAGACCAGGATGGCCAAGGGGATAGAAAAGGGTCTTAGAGGGTAAGATGGCCAGAGACAAAAAAAGGGGGGGGGGTGGTTTAGAGGCCATGAGAGAAAAAGGGAAAAAAGAGTCTTAGAGGCCAGGATGACCAAGGGGACAAAAAAAAAAAAAAACGACCTAAGAGGCTAGGATAGTCAGAGGTTCCAAAGACTAAGGCATCAGGGGGCAAAATGGGCAACGGTATCTCAAGAAATAAGGGTAAAAAAGAACAATAAGAGCACCAAAAACTTAGGGGCCCACCATATCATAAATTGTAGGCTCCCTGAGCACTACTTTCCAAGCCCCATGCAAAGTCTCTGCCTTGACATATAACATGCTTGCATTATGCTAGGTTGCCTTTGAACAGGAGATTCTGGACATGATAAGGGGTAGTTCCATAGAAGTTATTCAAAAGAAAAGGACTTCAAGGAACCTTGTTTCTTGATACATTCCACAAATGTGTTTTCAGTAAAAATCAACAAACAGCACTACAGTACTGTACTCCTGCCTTGGAGCAAATGTTCATGTACAGTAACTAAGAACTTGGTGAGGCACTGACAATTTCAATTTAATGTACAACACCTCTGGAGTCAGAGATTAATTTTTGTTACTCTCAGATGTTTCCAAGGAATAGACACTCCATCCTGCTGTACTAGGATGTATCCAAGAAAGCGATGATAACAACTGGTTTTTGATTTGGAGCAAAATTTTCCATAAAACTCATTCAGACAGATTGAAATAGTCTCAGAATAGCTAACCATGTAGAGAATATCTATGAATATTCTCAAATGAGTTGCAGAAACTGTCAACCCTAAAACCCTTTTGCACTGCCTGCAGGACACATAATTCTTGAGGGAAATATAGTAACAAAATTTCCTGAAAACTAAGCAAACTTCCGAAATCAGAGACGAACAGACAATCTAATGTTCCACTGAAGAAACCGGCAAGGTAGCACCTAGAGTTCCTTCTTATTCAGTAAGACACCTGTTCTAGTTATAACATGACCTGTTGAGTATCACCCATAACTATCCCTTGAAAATGGTAGTAAAACACTGATGATGAAATAAGGCAGCTGTATTCTCTCACTCTCCTGTCCTTGCACATGTCAAGAGAGGGCAAAATTAGAAGCTAAGTTTTCCTCTCACACCCTTGGGGCCAAGAGATGCTACTGGACCAGTGTACCCCCCTCATGGAACATCAAAGACACCAGAGTCATTCTCATCTGGAATCACCTTACACTGTATTGTACACTGCAAAACATTATTCAACTTCAAGTAAAATTTTTATTTTCTTCCTTACTGTAAGAATTGACACAATACTGTATCAAGTAAGACTGTATTACTGATGGCATTACAGTAATTAATAATATTATTGTAGAGTACTGTAGTATATTGATTTTAGAGGACATTGTTAGTTTCAGGATGCAGGGTTTTGCATTGCATTATGATATTTCTAATTTTGCTATAACAAAATTATTTTGAATAAATTTATTTATTTATTTATTATTTTTATATTTTATTTGTTTTCAATTTCAATAACAATCATGCTGCCTATTAAGGGCAGCATGGATACAGCACACTGAATACTATGTCTTCTGTATACAGGGAAATAGTGTGGCTGGAACAACACCTGAGTGCCATCACTTCCTCAACTGTAGTTAGATATCCTTTCTCAGCGACTGTGGACTAGGGGTGTTTCAGGTGACAACCAGTCACCCTAAGGTAAGGAGGCGAGCACTGTATCCAGTCATCTGCCACATACAGTACCTCATTGCTACAGTAGTATATAAACGATTGAAAATGTGTTACTTGAAAGTTTATGACCACTTACAATGAAAAAACAATAAAAAATAGAAAAACAATATCTAAGAGTAAATCCTAAACTATTCTTCAGAAGTATAAAAAAAAAACTTCAGACATAAATACTGTAATGAATAAGACTTTAGAGTAGCTAGAAGATGAGCTAATGGTACAGTAGTGACATACATCAGTATGGGAGACTATGAAACATCCATTACAGTATTACCAACAATATACAGTAGATGATTTAAAATGATAAAAGTGGATCAAATGAAAGCCTTCCTTACTGCACATATTATAAAAATCATAAAGTGAAAATAAAACAGATGATTAATATATACAGTCAACCCTCACTTTATGCGGTTAATGTAACCCACAGGGTACCGCGGAAAGTGAGAAACGCGTAAAGTGAATAACATAACATATGGGATTAAATGAAATAGAGACCAGCTGACCCCCGAACTCCACTTTTTCCAACACAATACCTATGTTCTAGTAAAAATAACATCTTAATTTTATGATGGTACATGCACACAATTAATACTTAAGAGAAATAGAGAAATACAGTCGCTAAGTTAATGTCCATTCAAATAATGGACACGACTCCCTCCCCCCCTCTTCTCACACTACACTGCTGGCTCTTCCCTCTGAGAAATTTTGGGGGGGAAAACCAGGTATAGTAATAAATAATACCTCAAACTAAAGTTAGGATAATATAATTGACATTGCTGGATTCCTTGTAAGACCAGGAATATTGTGAATATAAATGTCATATATTTTTCACAAAAGATAACATATTTACTCAGATTAAACATTTTATCTAAAATTTGTATGTCTAATGCAAAATATATGATGTTTATATTCAAAATGATCATCAAATTGTAAGAATTCCAGCAATGTAAATTATATTCTGGCCGGGTAATTTGTATGAATTTTATGAGCTAAAATAAAAATCTTCAGTTAATAAAAAAAAAAATATTCTTCACACGGTAACAGATGGTCGGTCGCCGGTCCCTCCCTCCCTCCCCCCCACCCCCCACCAACGTCCCTACTAGATAAATGTGTGGGAATACCAGACTGTTTACCTTTTTAGTAATAAATAATTAATCAGACTAAAGTTAGGATAATATAATTGACATTGCTGGATTCCTTGTAAGACCAGGAATATTTTGAATATAAATATCATATATTTTGCACAAAAGATAACATATTTACTCAAGAGTAAACATTATATCTAAAATTTGTATGTCTAATGCAAAATCTATGATGTTTACATTCAAAATGATCATCAAATTGTAAGAATTCCAGCAATGTAAATTATATTCTGGCCGGATAATTTGTATGAATTTTATGAGCTAAATAAAAAAATTATACTTCACCGTTAAAAGGGGTACACCCACCGCGGAATGTGAGCATCCTGGGTTCTGGCAGGGCTCCGCGTAAACGTGGAAACGCGGAATGTGGGACCGCGTAAAGAGAGGGTTGACTGTATTTACTAGTCATATGATGTACCATAAGGAGACCCATAAACACATTATCAGATGTTATCTTTTTTCTTAAAGTATTACACAAAAACTGTTAAAACAATCTTTCAAACTCAACTTGCAGGGAATTAAAAGTAAACAGTAGGCGTATAATACACTTATTATAAATTTCTTAATTCTTTAATAAAAACCTGGTGAACAAAGCGATTCAAAATTATCTTTATGTCAACTTTTATCATTAACAGAACAGAAATATTACCTTTATACAATTCTTAATTAAAGAACATTTATCTTGTCATCAAAGTGATAAATAATACAGACTGGTAAACATCACAATATAATACAACATACTGTATTGTATATACAGGTAGTCCCCGACTTACGACTGCTTGGACTTACGACCGTCGGGACTTACGACCGCCGCAGTTGAGACCATTTTTTTCTTCATCTTTTTTTGTTTGTTTTTCAAATGACGCACGCATTTTCTATACCGAAACTTTTCCAGTTAATGTAGTCTCCATGTATAATTAGAAATTATGGGGGCCCCATGTGCATTCAGCTGATTACATTAAAGGTAAGTGCTCAGTCACACTGTATTCATTCCATATTATTTATTACGTTCACTGTACTGTATCCATTCCTCATTATTTATTACTTTCACTGTACTGTATTTCATTGTAGATTTTTTATTTATTTTTTTTCTATTTTTTTATCTATGTCGGACTTACGACCATTCGGACTTACGACCTGGATTTGGGTCCCTAACCCCGTCGTAAGTCGGGGTCTAGCTGTACTGTATTATGTTAATACCTGTATGGGACTCGTGATCATGATTCCAAAGCCTGAAATGATAACTATTATACTAATGGAGATTGGAGACCAAATTAAAAATCAGACAGCCTTTGGGATGTTGTTTCTGAGATGTGTCTGTCATGCAAATAATTTTCTTGATTTCGTTATCAAGATTTCTTCATTAACATACTGTATAGGACTTTACTCTTATACCAATGGAATAGTCTTATTCCCTCAATCTTTGTCTTGCATACTGTACAATGTTTGACCTATAAAACCCAGTTATCTATTTCATTCCTTCATAACAAAATCTTCCAAAAATTTTAATTAAAATACTGTACACCAAAATAAAATAATAATGATAACAATAATAATAATAGTAATAATAAAATATAATAATAAAATTAATAATAATAATAATAATAACAATAATACAGTAATAAAATAATAATAATAATAATAACAAAGAAATACAAGAATGAAAAAAAAGATCAAAAGTGAGAAATGTGACCTAGACCTATGAATTATTATTACATTATTATTACTATTATTATTATTATTATAAATATAATATTTTCGTCCCCCCCCTCCCCAGGCCCCGATGTGGGTCAGTAATCTATGGCTGGGTGGGCTTATAGAAAAAAAAAAACTAACCATTCTGAAAACCGAAAAATTCCGAAATCTGAAATGCCTCTGGCCCCAAGGATTTCGGATAAGGGATTGTCAACCTGTAATGTATCTTTTCCTACTACAGTACAGTGGTCCCTCGAGTAACGAACGGTCCAATTAATGAAATTTCTGTTAACGAATTAGCTCCCATAAGGATTTTCAATTCCATTAACTAACAAAACTTCGATTAACGAAAGCCTTACGAGAAACACACTTTGTTGTGCGCATCAGCTGATCGGCTAGTCCGCCAATACAGTAATTGGTTCTATGTTTACATTTGTTTCCTATGGAGTAAATATCAAGAAAGTTGTGCTTTTGAATATTTTTGAATTTTTTATATTAAAATTATTGGTCATTCTAATTTAGTTAACATATTGATAATATATACAGTACAGGGAACAGTTTTTGTGTGCCAATCAGCTGATCGAATCACCCACCAACGCTTCTCAGTTTAACTTTGTTAACAGTGGAGTGAGCATCCAGTTTGTTGGTCTCTTGAATGTTTTTTTTAATTTTTACATTAAAATTATTGGTCATTCTGAAATTTAGTTAACATATTGATAATATACAGTGCAGAAATTATTATGAAACATGAAGAAGGCATTAGAACCAATGCACTCTGCAAAGAATATGGCATGTCATCATCGACTGTCTCTACAATCAGCTGTTTGATATGTAAACAAAGCTGCCGGTAATACAACATACACACCTCAAAGTAAGTTAAAATGCAGTATTCTATTGTTTTTTATTTATTATTGTACAGTATACATTGTACTGTACAGTACAGTACTGTATTTAGTTTATATTTAATGTTTTGTTAATTCTATTACCAGTATACAGTACTTTGTTTGTACTTTTTCTGTGAGTTGGAACCAATTACCCAATATCCCATTGAAATAATAGATTCAGTTAACGAAAAACTCTGTGGAATCATTTGTGATAGTTAATCAAGGGACCACTGTACTGTTCTGTACTTTCCCCTTCTTGAACCTACTTCCCCTTTGTAAATTTTAAACATACATTTTACTGCCTTTTCACAACACTAAAAATTAGCTGCACTCTCCAAACTTCATACATAAAACAAGTACATACAGTAGCTACAACTGGTAATCATCTTTTTGACATCAACTATGTTTTTCTACGAGAGTATCCGACTCATTGCCTTCATATCATTTTTGTTGAAAAACCTAAACCATCTAAAGAAAATTTTATTCAATACATGAACTTGAATATAGTACTTGTGAAAATCTTTATTTTACCAAACAACACTGGCCTAATTCTGGTTGTTTCCAATAAGCACAATCTCAGTTGACATTACTTAACTGCTCCATCAACAGCCTGCCAACTGCTTCCCTCATTTCTTACATCTTTCCTTTTTTTAACTCAACTTGTACAATATGATTTTCCGATATGATTTGAGAGTGATCCTAGTTGGGTCAAATCACTGCCAAATTATCAATACTGTATACAGTATTCAGTCTTAAATTGTGGGATTTACTATTTGGTGGTGGTATTGTGTCTACACCTTTATATACTGCACCAAGTTACTCTATATAATACCTAACTCATGAGACCTGGCTTGTTCTAACACAACTAAATTTTTTTATTTAAGTAATTATTCTTACGATTGTTTTTCAAGTTTGCATAACCAAAAGAATATAAGTCCAAAAATGTGTTCTTTACATGTATTACAGTAGAAGCAGCCAATTTCTTCTGCCACATACAATACAGGTACTATCATGAAATTGCTTTGGTAAAACTATTGTCCCACTATCCAGTACAGGAGGTCCCCGACTTATGAATACCCGCCGATACGAACGGGGTTAAACTTGAAATTTACAGTATTTTATTTACATGATGACTTATTTTTTAACTTTCATTTCCTGTATTTTATCATTCTATTTCTTCTTTTGTCTTAAATGAAGGGATTTTAGATGTACTGTATATAATGACTTAGCTATGATGGTGGGATTTTAAACATTGTTTTGTAAGTGTGGTATGCATATAGCATGTATTCCGACTTGAGCACAAATTCGACTTACGAACGTCCTCAGGAACGGAGCCTGTTCGTAACCCAGGGACCCCCCTGTATATGAAATAATGTTAAGTGTAAACTCTAAAGATTATTTAGTGCTGTATTCCAGAGAAATATGATGTAAATATTAAATAAGTTTTAGTACCACTAAAGAAATTAAAGGAAAACAATTCCGAAACTTTGTATATAAAAACATATTTTGATATCAAGATTACTGGTCGAATTACAAAACCAATACTTATTGTAAATAAAATCTAAACATAAGATTTCACAGATAATATTAAACATCAGTAAATGATTAAATATTTTCATGCTTCCTCCTAATGTGTCTCAGTAAGTTGCTCTGGTCTTTTGTTCTATAGGTACAGCTTGGACAAGCAAATGGAGAATATCCAGTATGAGTACGAATGTGTCGTTGGAGGTTTCCCCTTTGTGTGCCTCGGTAGCTACAGTGAGGGCAACAGAAAACCCTAGGAGTCACCCGTTGCCCATCCCTAAGATTTGATTCAAGATTGGCTCTGTGCTCATCCCTGGAATCTAGGCCATGATCCACCCTCTGATTATGTATATTGTCCTGAGCAGCGAGCACCACATTACCCCAAACAGCCGCACCACTGCTTCTCTGGTCACCACCGAACATGACCTACAAAGACAAAAAGGATTGTCATCACTGATTTTTGAACAAAAAATTTCCCTTTCTATTTTGCTGTGTGGCATTGTAGATAAAATAAATATCCAGTATGTTTAGGATATATTATAGAAGTTATCACATCATATAAAATGGCACAACATTAAAATATTATAATGACTGGACATTTTCTTACCAGTATAAGTCAATGACATCTATACAGTACAGAATTTCTTCAAGAAAAGAACTATCCAGAAAGATTATGACTCTAAAAGTGCTCTGTATGCAACTTAGCCCCTAAACACTTGATAACAAAGGCGCTGTAATCACACTTATTATTTCTATAGTTGTGCATTTTTATACTGCACACATGTAAAAAAATAAAAAATAAAAAAAAAATATATATATATATATATATATATATATATATATATATATATATATATATATATATATATAAATATATATATATATACATATATATATATATATATATATATATATATATATATATATATATATATAATCAACGACCTCACCAGCAAGGAATCGAACCCTGAAAATGAAGTATATATATATATATATATATATATATATATATATATATATATATATATAATATATATATATATATACACATATATATATATATATATATATATACAGTAGTACCCCGATTTACGCGGTCAATTGAACCCACAGGGTACCGCGGAAAGTGAACAACAGAACCTATGGGATTAATTTCAATAGAGACTGGCCCGACCCCCAAACTCCACTTTTTCCGACACAATACCTATGTTGTAGTAAAAATAACATCTAAATTTTAAGATGGTATGCTCACACAATTAATATTGAAGAGAAATACAGTCGCCAGGTTAATGTCCATTCAAATAATGGACTCAAATCCCCCCCCCCCCTCTTCCCAGCTCACTCGCTCCTACCTCTCTGATTAATGTTTGGGTGAAAACTCTAGATTTTAACATTTAGTAATAAATAATACCTCAGACTAAAGTTAAGATAATATAATTGACATTTCTGGATTCCTTGCAGGTCAGGGAATATTTTGAATGTAAACTTCATATACTTTGCACAAAAGATAAAATATTTGATTTGTGTAAACCAAATTATTACTTTAGATCTAAAATTTGTATGTTTAATGCAAAATCCATGATGTTTATATTCAAAATGATCATCATATTGTAAGAATTCCAGAAATGAAAATTATATTCTGGCCGGGTAATTTGTATGAATTTTATGAGCTAAGACATATATCTTCAGTAAATAAACAAAGAAATATTCTTCAAGGACACTATCTGTCAATCAAAATACTCCGCCCTAGCTGGGTCGGTCCCTCCCTCCCTACCAGAGAAGCGATTGGGTGAAAATAGTATATTTACGTTTTTAGTAATAAATAATAACTCAGACTAAAGTTAGGATAATATAATTGACATTTCTGGATTCCTTGCAGGTCAGGGAATATTTTGAATGTAAACTTCATATATTCTGCACAAAGGATAAAATATTTGCTTTGTGTAAACCAAATTATTACATTAGATCTAAAATTTGTATGTCTAATGCAAAATCCATGATGTTTATATTCAAAATGATCATCATATTGTAAGAATTCCAGCAATGTAAATTATATTCTGGCTGGGTAATTTGTACGAATTTTATGAGCTAAATAATAAAAAAAAAAAAATTATACTTCACCGTGTATATGAGTAGATGCACCGCGGAAAGTGAAAGTCTGGTTCTGGCAAGGTACCGCGTAAATGAGAAATCGCGGAAAGTGAAACCTTGTAAAGCAGGGTAATATATATATATATATATATATATATATATATATATATATATATATATATATATATATATATATATATATATAAATATATATATAAATATATATATATATATATATATATATATATATATATATATATATATATATATATATATATATATATATATATATATATACTTCATTTTTAGTCCATTTAACACGCGGACTTTGAACATATAATCAACGACCTCACCAGCAAGGAATCGAACCCTCGACCTACTGGGTGTGACTAGGGAACGCTTACCGGCTAGGCCACAAGGACACTAAAAGCAGTTCTAGACTCTGTTATATTTCACACAAAGCCTGTTCATCGAGCTGATGGCGCCGTGAACCTCATTGGGAAACTGCCCGTGCCTCGTATGTGGTGTCAGTAGCATTTTACCGAATCCAGCTGGTATGAAACGCGAGGTACATATATATACTTCATACCAGCTGGATTCGGTAAAATGCTACTGACACCACATACGAGGCACGGGCAGTTTCCCAATGAGGTTCACGGCGCCATCAGCTCGATGAACAGGCTTTGTGTGAAATATAACAGAGTCTAGAACTGCTTTTAGTGTCCTTGTGGCCTAGCCGGTAAGCGTTCCCTAGTCACACCCAGTAGGTCGAGGGTTCGATTCCTTGCTGGTGAGGTCGTTGATTATATGTTCAAAGTCCGCGTGTTAAATGGACTAAAAATGAAGTATATATATGTACCTCGCGTTTCATACCAGCTGGATTCGGTAAAATGCTACTGACACCACATACGAGGCACGGGCAGTTTCCCAATGAGGTTCACGGCGCCATCAGCTCGATGAACAGGCTTTGTGTGAAATATAACAGAGTCTAGAACTGCTTTTAGTGTCCTTGTGGCCTAGCCGGTAAGCGTTCCCTAGTCACACCCAGTAGGTCGAGGGTTCGATTCCTTGCTGGTGAGGTCGTTGATTATATGTTCAAAGTCCGCGTGTTAAATGGACTAAAAATGAAGTATATATATGTACCTCGCGTTTCATGCCAGCTGGATTCGGTAAAATGCTACTGACACCACATACGAGGCACGGGCAGTTTCCCAATGAGGTTCACGGCGCCATCAGCTCGATGAACAGGCTTTGTGTGAAATATAACAGAGTCTAGAACTGCTTTTAGTGTCCTTGTGGCCTAGCCGGTAAGCGTTCCCTAGTCACACCCAGTAGGTCGAGGGTTCGATTCCTTGCTGGTGAGGTCGTTGATTATATGTTCAAAGTCCGCGTGTTAAATGGACTAAAAATGAAGTATATATATGTACCTCGCGTTTCATACCAGCTGGATTCGGTAAAATGCTACTGACACCACATACGAGGCACGGGCAGTTTCCCAATGAGGTTCACGGCGCCATCAGCTCGATGAACAGGCTTTGTGTGAAATATAACAGAGTCTAGAACTGCTTTTAGTGTCCTTGTGGCCTAGCCGGTAAGCGTTCCCTAGTAACACCCAGTAGGTCGAGGGTTCGATTCCTTGCTGGTGAGGTCGTTGATTATATATATATATATATATATATATATATATAAATATAAATATATATATATATATAAATATATATATATATATATATATATATATATATATATATATATATATATATATATATATATATATATATATATATATATATATATATATATATATATACAGTCAACCCTCACTTTACGCGGTCCCACATTCCGCATTTCCACGTTTACGCGGTGCCCTACCGGAACCCAGAATGTTCACATTCCGCGGTGTGTGTACCCCTTTACGCGGAGAGCGGCTGGCGAGCCGCGCCATTTTTGGATCCAAACCTCCCGCCATCCGCCATGTTGTGTAAGCGGCGCGAACATGGTGCGCACAAGGTCGCCCAGTCATCAAAACATTACCAGTTCTTCACCTGCCACCCACCACAGCTGGCTTAAGTCAGTGATAGTGATAATTATGGTGAGGATATGGACTTATATGGACTTTGGGGAGTTTGACAAAGAGGCCCTGCAAGCCTCTGTAATGGATAGTGATACAATTGATACAAGTGATACAGGTGAGGGCCAATAATCTGCCCTCTGCCTCGGAACCAACCGCCCATCCCCGTGACCCCAGCCATCTTTTCTACTAATGTAAGTGTTAAAAAACCTAATATTATTGATATTTCTCTTAATTATTAATTGTGTGTGCATACCATCATAAAGTTAAGATAATATTTTTACTACAACATAGTTGTGTGTCGTCAAAAAGTGGAGTTTGGGGGTCGGCCCGGTCTCTATTTCAATTAATCCCATATGTTATGTTATTCACTTTACGTGTTTCTCACTTTCCGCGGTACCCTGTGGGTTACATTAACCGCGTAAAGTGAGGGTTGACTGTATATATATATATATGCAAGTAAATCACTGTAGGTGCGCGTGATCTAGGTATATGCTGATAACCACCAGGAAAGAAGAGAACACGAAGTTCCCAAGCGCTTTCGTGTAATTCACATCTTCAGGGGTGAGTACAGACTAGATAGAGTAATGCAAAACAAGATGAGTATTGTATATACAGAGGAGGGTGAGACCAGGTCCACAATGGTCAGGTAATTAGGTAATGACCCTACTAATCTTTAAATGGCACACAACGGTTGGTGGTTGGGTCAGATGGGACAGTGACCCGCCCTCTCACCTGATCACAAATCTTCTTAATTACAAAGTTGTCCAGCTTGTACATGCCGTTACTCAAATTCATGTTGAATGCTTCGGTATGTTTAATAAGACTAGATTCTATGATGTTCCTACTATCAAATGTGGACCTGGTCTCACCCTCCTCTGTATATACTCATCTTGTTTTGCATTACTCTATCTAGTCTGTACTCACCCCTGAAGATGTGAATTACACGAAAGCGCTTGGGAACTTCGTGTTTTCTTCTTTCCTGGTGGTTATCAGCATATATATATATATATATATATATATATATATATATATATATATATATATATATATATATATATATATATATATATATATATATATATATATATATATATATATATATATATATATACAGTAGTACAGGTAGTTCTACTATAACGCGATAATTGTGTTCTTGTAAAATATCGTGTTATAGAAAATCGCGTAATAGAAATAACAGGGCTTATAGAGAAAATAGGGTTAGGTGCAGATTACTCGAAATCGATAAAATTTAGTAGTTAGCCTAACACAAAGGATAGCAGTCTAAATAAATGTTACATTCATATCTAATAATTAAATCATACAGTAAATGTAACACTTTACTTGATGGGGGAGAAGGGTGATATTGAGGTTGATAAAATCGAGCTTCTCTTTAAGTGTTATATCCTTTCTTTTACGATCATCACCGGGAATTCTATCACCAGAACGCTTCTTGTTGATATTCTTCTTTACTATATTCACAGTTAATACAGTGGGGTATGCTATAACGAATGGATCCTACTACGAATATTCCTATAACGAACGGTTTTACCTATAAAATTGAGAATGCTATAACGAACGAAACTCCTACAACAAACATTATTTAAAAAATTTTTTTTTTCTAATTTATTGTTTTTTTATTACAAATATTAATGATATTCTTTATTTCAGGGGTTTAGATGCATATTTATGCACTTTTTTACAATTTTTACAATTTTATATTATATTTTTCAGTGTTAAGTGGTTGTATTTGGGGGCCTGGAACGGATTAATCCTATAACGAACGAATGCTATAACGAACAAGGTTCTAGAACCAATTAGATTCGTTATAGCATACCCCACTGTACCACAAAATTGGAGAAATAGTAAGCAAAAATCGCGTTATAGCAAACAAGCGTTCGCGTTATACAAATATAGTTCCTAATTCATAAATCGCGTTAGAGCAAATTCGCGTTATCAAAACACGCGTTATAGCAGAACTCACTGTACCCCGATTTACATGGTCAATTGAACCCATGGGGTACCGCAGAAAGTGAAAACCGCGTAAAGTGAACAACAGAACATATGGGATTAATTCCAATAGAGACTGGCCCGACCCCCAAACTCCCCTTTTTGAGACACAATACCTATGTTGTAGTAAAAATTACTTCTTAATTTTATGATGGTATGCACATACAATTAATAATTAAGAGAAATATCAATAATATTAGTTTTTTTTAACACTTACATTAGTAGAAAAGATGGCTGGGCACACAGGGATGGGGGGTTGGTTCCGAGGCAGAGGGCAGATTATTGGCCCTCACCTGTATCACTTGTATCAATTGTATCACTATCCACCACATAAGCTTGCAGGGCCTCTTTATCAAACCCCTCAAAGTCCATATCCTCACTACAGTAAAAGTCCAAAAATCCGGATGCCAGAAATCCGGACTTTTCGAAAACTAATTTTTTTTTTTTTTTTTTTTTTTTTTTAGCTGGCTTTTATGTGTATGTGCGCATGCATGAGCGCCACAGCTGCACAGCGACAACAAGCAACCATGCGGTTGCCACTTTAAAACAAGCAATCAAACTGTGACAATGTATGTAATTTTAAATCTTACTCTTTCCATTTACAGAGTACTGTACAAGCCCATAATAATGGCTCCTAAAGTAGATAATGTTCGTTGTGTGAAGAGAAAGAAGAACATGTTGAAATTGGGTGACAAACTTGAAATAATTAAGAAACTAGAACATGGTGTGAGCAATACTTTTCTAATGGAAACATACGACATTGGAAAAGTCTACAATTTATGATATAAAAAAGGCAAAGATTTAAATTCTAGATTTCACAGATTTTTCTTTAAAACTGCTCGTTTTGATTAATAAACCATGCTATATTTGCGAATGAATAAGCTATCAAAATGTACCTGTTCATCTCTTCTTTATTCCTCCTTAAATTTGAATTTTAAAAGTACTGCCTGAGAATCCGGAAAATCCGAAAATCCGGACCGACCCAATCCCCAAGCAGTCCGGATTTTTGGACTTCTACTGTATCACTGACTTGGGACGGCTGTGGTGGGTAGCGGGTGAAGAACTCGGTGATGTTTTGATGACTGGGCGACCTTGTGCGCATCCTGCCCGCGCTGCTTCCCGCATATATGAGTAGATGCACCTCGTAAAGTGAAAGTCTGGTTCTGGCGAGGTACCGCGTAAATGCGAAATCGCGGAAAGTGAAACCGCGTAAAGCGGGGTATTACTGTATATATAAATAGTACAGTATATGCAATACTGAGAGATGATGTGTGAATGGTGAAAAGAAAAAGTACATCTTGTTTATTTATCTCTTTGAACATTACTGTATCTTGAATACTCATAATTAAATTATGTCTCAGGGTATGCTGTTTATTTATTGTATTTCTGATAACCAGTGAAGTTAGTTTTGTAAAATAACCTTCAAATTTCAGACAAAACTGTGAGCAGTACACGGTGCTGGCGAACTTTACCACCACTGCTTGTCGCTACACACACAGTTACATTTCTGACACTTTGTGAAAAAAACATTTTCACACTTGGTTCTTTAAATTAAGTATACTGTACAGTATAAAGTTATAAAGCCTCTCGATGTTTGCTCCTAATATGACGCATCAGGTTACTTTTGTCACTTGAACGAAGAGGACAAAATGGGCATGCATAGGGTTTTTCTCCACTATGCATTCGAAGGTGTTTTTGCAGACTTGTTTTAACAGTAGCTCGATATGGACAAATTGAACACGCAAAAGGCTTTTCTCCAGTGTGGATTCGGTAGTGTCGCTCCAAGTCACTTTTCTGGGCAAATGGCTTCTTACAATCAGGACAAACAAGGTGTTTGTCAGGTGACGGATGCTCTTGACTTCTGCTAACTGAAGTTAAACAATCGCTGTCCCCCCAACCTCTCGGCCACACAGCCTATAAAAGAAGAAACCTTTGATGGCGGTTTGTATAACAAAATGATCAAGATAAATCCCACTAATTTCTTGTCTCTTACCCATTTAAGAATATATATGCTGGTTTTAAAGACAGTTGTGCAACCTATTAACGCTGTTAAATATTGTATTGTACAAAACAACCCATTTTGGGTCAGCATTAAAGATGTACAGGTACGTATAATTATGTACAGACTTCCACCGATATGCACTACAGTACTACAGCACTGAGAGACTGCACAAATCATCCACCTTAAGTGGTGGAAATATCAGACTTTAAATACGGTACAGTACATTCTATGGGGTACGTGATGTTTGGGTTCACACTCAGGATGGGATGGAGAAAGGAAACTCACAATGTGCTCTCTGTATACATGTTGTATTGGATGTACAATGCAGCTTGGTGCTGGGAAGTGGCAGCACGGTTACAAGCGTGATGTAGAGAGAGCTGGTTGGTGAGGATGCTCAGAGGAGGACCAGCTTGTGGGTCGCCATGCTTGCCGGCGGGAGCGAGGGCCGCCAGGCAGAAGCGGAGGAGGTGGTGTTGCTTGCTGGTTGATGTAGGTAGAAAAAAGAGAGAGATCACCACGAGGTCAGGTCTTATATAGCGGAGGTAGGCGTGGCTTAATAGTTGACCTCCGTGATGTATGGCGGCGCTGGTTGACCTAGACCACGAGGTATACACTGGGGAATTCGCGGGGTCGGCTACTCAGCGGCAAACAGCATTTGTAGGGGAGAAAACCACTACAGTACTCCCCCCTTCCCTCCAGGCAGTGTAGGAGACTTGTTGTCTGCAGGGTTGCATGGCACATGTGAGGTAGAACGGGCGGTGCATGCCACATGTGAGCCATAACGGCGAGGGTGTGGATGAGCTGGCCGCTAGAGGAGACAACTGTCTAGACACACAATATCTGTGGGAGTAGAGAGGGAGAAAAAGGGTGTGTGGAGGCGATGAATGTTGTGCTTCCCTCACGGCAGGTACAGAGTCGTCAGATGCGCCTGCTGGGGTGTGTGGGCCTGGGTCAGGAGCAGGGGCTGCATCAGCAGAAGCGGATGAGGGCTCGTGACAGCAGCTGGGTCCATAACAGCAGCAGGGTGCAGGACAGTAGCAGGGGGGTACCTGAGGGAAAAAAGAGGGGTGTGTGGGTCCGCACTCAGGCGCATGGGCCGCGTTGGGAGCAGGAGCTGCATCAGGAGGAGCGACAGGGGGTACTGCTGGGCCGGGGGCGACATCTGAGGCAGGACGGGTGTGATGGGGTCGGTAGGACATGGTGCTTGGGGCAGGAAGAGGAGCAGCTGTCTGCTTAGAGTAGCAGAGCTGCTCTAGGGTGTCTAACCTGCGGTGTAGAGACAGTAGCTGTAGAGCCGATGAGAGCTGCTTCTGTGTGGATGAGCCAGTCTTCCATGTTGCTTGAAGACTGGGAGAGTGATCAGTTTCTCCTCCATTCTGTGTGAGTGCGAATCTCCGGGGGTCACCATTTGTGGGGTACGTTCATGGCAGGTTGTCAGGGTCTCTTATTTGGCCTCACAACGTACGTACATGAAATATATCCAACACTCAGGATTGAGGTAGAAATAGAAAATCACAGTGTTTCTCATATATATATTGTTGCACAGCACAGTGTTAAAGAGATACTAAGTCGAACAAAGCTTGCTCAGAGTTCCAGTAGGGTGAGGAGCTTTCTGAGGGAGCGTGTGTATGGAGCTGTTGAGGGATGATGCTTGTTGGTGGCAGTAAGTAGAAAGAGGGCGATGAAGGCCAGGTCAGGTCTTATATAACCGCGGTAGGCGTGACTTGATGGAAGGCCCCCGCTTTGTTTGGCGTCGCTGGTTACCTGACCTTGATCACGTGGGATACGCCGGCAGATTCGCGGGGGGTCGGCCAGTCAGCGACACACGGCATTTGTAGGGGAGGCCTCCACTACAACTCCTGCTCATCTTATATGGTCTGAGCCGAGGGTGGGCTACATATGGAGAATGTCAATATGTGATCCACTGGAATGATAATAACAATAAAGCAGCTGCAAACTCTATTAACACACCACTCATAGTACCATAATAATATTTGTGTAATAATGTATTATTCATAAAACTATAAATATTTCTGTAATAAAAAAAATCATATACAGTACCATAATGTACAATGAAAACCAATTAAAATTTTGGATAATTTGAAATTTATGAAGTTTAAGATTCCAAGCCACTTCCTGATAAATTTGATAATTCAATCTTTTTGTATGAATTAGACCAAAATGTTTGAAATCTTTCACTTGTTGACTGTCTGAGCCTTTTCCACCCATGCTTCTGGAGCCTAGTGATGGGTACAGTTACAACCCAGTCTCCATCCAAAGCAGTGGTGTGTATCATAGTTGTATAGTATTGTGAATTCTTTGGCAACATTTAGTGCTACAATATGGAATTTTACAGAAATAAATACTGTATTTGGGAAGGGTACTGTACAATTCCCACTGATCTGAAGGTGCCTTTACAGGCCCTACCTACCTCCAACTCTGCAAATTACCCCCTCATTGTCCACCACCCTTTACTGCCCACTTATTGCCTTACTCGCCACCCCTCACTACCCTACCCAACATTGGTTGACTCAGACTGAATAATTTTAGTGTAACTGCTCTTTTCTGTTCAAATAATTGTTTATGATACTGTATATATTGAGATAAAAAAAATCTTCATCCTTTCTTATTTAATTAATGTTGTTCATTCACGATGAATGTATATTTCTCTGCATCTCAAAGGAAAACAAATCATGAAAATCGGTGTCTGTACACAAATCAACCCCATTGCAAAAAATAAAGGACTGATCGCAAAATCCAGTTTTCTTGTCATGACTGTAGTCTGGCAGCTTCTGTAAATGCAGTCTGTTTTAGGAATCTTAGACTAAAGATTGTTCCACAAACTGGTTTCTGGGGCTAGTCTTACAGGGCTAAATTCAGAGCGGCGGTTTGAAACCTCAGGAAGGTTTAAACCAAGGCTCAAGCGAAGATTGAAGATTGTTGGTATTCAGAACACTGGCTTGAGCCAACGAAAAGATTCAAACCGGGTTTGAGATCAGATTTGTCGATCCTTACTTTAATCCATCCTGGAGGCAGGTTTAGCGGTCAATCCATCATTCAAGATACTGTAGTAAGTCAACATCAATTTAACAGACAGCGTGCTTTTCAGCAATATCGTCAAATTGGAAATTTTGTAGAGAGAAGACTGGTGGTAGACAGGCAGAATCCTATCAATTTTTATGATGACACACAATTTAAACACCGATATACGTACAGCAAGGGAGATTTCCTTGATATTTTCCGTGATATGGAGCATCTACTTGACAGACCTGTTGGCTATGGTTCACCTCTACCTCCCATTCATCAGCTGACGATTTGCTTAGAGATTCTTCGCAATGAATAGTTTCCAGGTAAGGAAGGTTCTGGTTACTGAATGAGTTATGGTTATGTGTTTAAGGTCCATGAAGATCAAGCGGGTAAATGTAAAAAACGCTGATGCTTCTTTATTTTGGGCGTTTTCTTTCGGAAAAACATTTTAATGTATTAATAAAGGAAAGTCTTTTCTTAACATTACTAATCAGGGGAGATGTGGGGTTAAAAGAACAGAAAGAAACCTAACCTAACCAGGTTACTATGCCCTGCATTGATTCATCTTGCTTCGGTTATGAATACTGATGACACCTGTCCTGGATTATATTTACATTTTGTATGTAATTGTTCTTCCTCTATGAATTTCTTTGTTATCATATAACAACACAGCCATGTTGTAACACAGTACAAGAAGTCATTATAATTTGATTGAAATTATATTAACAAAAGTAACTCATGATGTGCAAGGAGAGATTTCACCGCCTCCGTAAAAACTCATCGTAATGGTGTGAATGAAACGTGATTGGCTGGAATTTCAGTGTTCAAATCCTTGCTCATAATTTAAGTAAAATGTTCCGAATATGGTAATCCACTGCAAGAAATTTTGGATTGAGAAATCCCAATTCGCACGCCTGAGCTGAGCTCAAACCACCATTCCAAATTCGGGTCACAATGCCCAGCCATCCCCTTTGAAGCGACTGTACATCATCTCCCTTAAAACTGAATCATTCCTACTGAATTAACTTCTTGGTGTTAAAATAGAGATACATTCCAAGTCCCCAGAAACTCTTGCATAGTTTAAGAAATACTTTCCCCCATTCATATCATACAAACATAACATTACTGCATTTTAAAATACACACGTAGTATTACATTGAACAAAACAGACACTACTGTGCAAATATGAATTGGTTTTTGGAAGAACATGGAATTTATAAATTTGGTTGAGGATATGAAAGACGATTATTTAACATGACCCAAAAAGGAATGTAATTTTTTACAATTCAGGATAAAAATAAAATAATAACAGAAACAAAAACTCCGAGAGAGACTTTATTCATCGTAAACATCCGGCATTTATTAAGAACATCCATACAGCGTAATAATGGAGATGTGGGGAGGGGTGGAATTTACAAATATCAGACAATACACTATATATTGCTTGGAGAACAGTCTCACTTACAAGTATACATTACCATTGTCCACAGAACATTAAGAACAGCAAGTTTACTCGTTTCTCTGTCGTGTCCGCTAACAATGTCTTCCCACTCGTACGAATAACAATCCCTTTATCCTCACACCTCATTTCTTTCTTTACCATATACTGTACTGTATTTCCACTCACACTCAGGGCAATCTCTTCTTTTTATCCTTCAATCCCTCTTTTCTTTATCATTTACTCTTCTTCTCTTTTTTATCCCTTTCCTACATTTACTGTATTTACTATTCTTACCTATCTTTTATTTCCTTTTTATATCAGACTCCTTGTTTTCTCTTTTCCTCTTCTTTTCTACACTTCACATACAGTGTTTCATTTCTTCATTCACCTGTGTTATTTTTCTACAGTACGTATAAAAACTTAATTAATTCTGCCCTTCTTAACCTTCTGCTCTACTTCTTTTGCCAATAAAATAAAACTCAACTTCCCAAATCGTCATTTTTGATAACTGGAGTGAGATAAAGAGATAAATTATCATAATATCTTAAAACACAACACAATACAGTACAGCACTTATAGAAAAATCATGATACGTATTGAATATATGTATGGTATATTTGGACAATCATTTCAATGGACCAAATACCTACCGTAATAAGAATTAGTTGTATCATTTTATTTTGTTACAAAGGCATTGCTTTGTCTGGCTCTTGACTCTAATAACTAGAACCTCCAACGCAGCAGAAAATGTAACTTATGGGTTAGTATTTTGTATTTCCTTCTTTTCTGTAAGCTGCTGTGTCTCCTGACCAGTCCAACCCAGACAGTGGGAAAGGAAAGATTAAAGTACAGTACTGTGAGACCTGAGGATTGGCTGCCAAACAATAGGTAATTGTTCTGTCGACAAAATATGAGTTACCAAATTCTGTACTGTACTGTACTTCACCATTACAGTAAGATACAAATTTATTAGCAATAAATAGCATGACAAATTTTCCAATCTGTATGTTGCCTTAGAAGCTATTTTACTATTTTTCAATAGAAATACACTAATACAGTATATCAACACCACCAAGTTTGACAAGTACACCTTTTTTATGTGTAAATGACTGTTTTGTTTCTTAAATCATAAATACAAAATACAGTACAGTACTGTACTGTATGTTGTACAGTACAGCACTGTACTGTATGTTGCTTCACTTAAATTATTTACTCCTTGAAACATGCATTCAGCTATTTGCAAAAAATCAATTAATTTAAGTAAAAATTTTAAATAATATTTGAATAACAAACTGAATACAATGCAGTGCATGTAGCATCACTCACCTATTTTGAGCCAGTGTTATGTAGGTCTGTACCTTCACTTTGCCAAGGTTTATAGACAGAAATAAGATAAACAAAGTGTTTATGCTTACTTCAGTAATCAGTATTTGTGCATCACAAATATGTGACCCATTAATACTTGATATATACTGTATATATACAGTACAGTATATATATATACATTATATATATATATATATATATCTATATATATATATATATATATATATATATATATATATATATATATATATATTCAGACTTACTGTTGAGGTGATTATATCACAGGTTAATATTTGCTGTCAAGGAAATGTGTACAATACTGTACCACAACAGCAATATGACAGTGGCATTTTGACTCAATCACACATGTATTATTCTGGAAAAGATGTGAATTACTGCATCAGGTTCAACAACTGTATATTTAAATAACTAATGCCTTACAATGAATCCAGCTATGCATTTAGACTACAGTATAGTCCAATCTAAATTCAAATATCTTCTAAAATGTCATTTTGAGTTATGTCATTAAGATAACTTCTAAAGGTGATGCACTGAGAATGAAAACTGAATTTATACAGTACTTGTTGCTTCAAAAATTATAAGATTATCTTAACAGAACCTGCATTGAAAGTCTATCCTCACAGCATTTTCAAACATCCCCAAATAAGACACTTCATTTTCTTTCAGCAATTTTTCTTGCGCTGAGAAAGCTTAAGTTATATTTTTTAAGAGACTTTCACAAAACCACTCCCTTATTGCCAAGGGACTATATGTCTGCGCCTGATATGCCTTCTTAGGTTACTTTTATCCTTCGTACGGAGAGGGCAGTGAGGGCAGGCGAAAGGAGTATCTCCAGTGTGGGTCCTCATATGGATGTCAAAGGAACCTCGATAATCGTAGGACTTCGGGCAGAGGGGACACTGGTAGAGTTTGGTGTGAGGTGAGCCAAGTGGTGGAGGTACAAGTCTGGCTGACATCTGGGGAGAGATGAAGGCTGGGTGAGTTTCACTAGAAGAGCAGGCCAAAAAATCCTGGCCTAGGTGGGACCAGGAGGAACTGCAAGGATGAGGCAATGCTTGTCTCACGAATGGCCATCGTATCAGGATGTACATGGAATCATATTATACAGTATATTAAATTTTCCTGATCACTGCTTTTATTAATCAACAAGTGTTAACACCTTTATTTTAAAAGCAGTTCTTCATAAGAAATCATTTGTAAACTGTAAAGAAAGTCCACTGCACAAATATCCGGTATTTCTTGTGATTTGCAGAATTATAGTTCAAATGTTTTTATTTGTATATTTTGATGTTTGGACTTTATGTGACGCTGGAGATTGCCAAGTTGTGTAGCCCGATATGAACAGAAGTTGCATGCAAAGGGTTTTTCTCCTGTGTGTGTCCTCTTATGCCGTTCAAGATCAACACTTCCATAAAATTTCTTGGAACAAAATGGGCAGGAATGTGAGCGAGTTAGACTTGATAGTTCTGGGAGGCTTGAGGTGGGCAGTGGTTGGTATGGTCGGGGATGCGCAGCTGGCAATGCTGGACAACTAGGTTGCGAGGATGACGACGGACGAGACATCAAGGAGGTGCTCCTAACCTGATGAAGAAAAAGCAGATCACAGTCTGATTGAGAAACTGGTAGAGTAGTCTGTTAAAACTTTGCATTAAATTAGTTTTCTCTCTGTACATATCTTGTCAGCACATGGTGCTGCTTATTGTACTTAAAATCCATTTTCTAATTCAAGAAAAGGAAAAATCTTGATAAATGTACTCATCTTGCTGAGCGAAAATAAAAGAAAAGGAAAATTTATATATTGTATATATATATAAGTGCATATTATGCACTTACATCCAGAGGTCTTATGTGTACTCTTAAGTCACACAGTGTTAGAGAATACAGTACTACTGCAGTTGAAAGAATCTGTACGATAACAGATTTCCGAAGTTTTTATTAAAACAAACACTGGGAAGACTTGCCAAACTTCCCAAAATAACAAAAGTAAAGCAGCAACTGTTCAAAGAAACTTTTTTTGTGGTAAATATAATTTTAATGTGTAGCAAACTTACAGTACAAAGCAGTTTTTCAAAGCATTTAATCTACATATATGTACTATACTGTACTGTATTAGTTAGTTAGCATGGCATTTCATTTGGGGAATTAAATTCATAACAAACATAAACTGCAAGATGCTATATACATGATGTGTTTGTGATCTCTGGTAGATAAATACCGTACTGTACATACGTAACTGATGTTTGATGTCATATGAGAAAAATCATATGACACACTGAGTATGAGACAAATTATCAAAATGGTGGCTTTGGAAAATTTGACATGTATTGTCTGTCCAGTAGTCTCTTATAGGAGGTTTCTTAAGCAATTGTTTACAAGCTTTTAGGAGTCGAGTCTCTCTTATATGCAAAAAAAATGTTCACTCAACTTTCATGGTTTTATATGAGGGTAACTCTAATGTTCTACGTACAGTATACTGTAATCTTATTTGGTTTTATATTACAGGTTGTACCTCTCTAGTCCGGCATTCTGTGGTCCGGAAACTCCTGTGGTCTGGAACGATTTTAGTTTGTCCAATAGGTAGATAGGCAGCTTTTTTTTTTTTTTTTTTTTTTTTTATCTGAATTATTATTATTATTATTATTACAGGAGTATTAAATTTTTGCCCCTCAGGCCCCAATGTGGGTCAGTGACCTATGCCCGGGTGGGCTAATCCCCTTAAAAAAAAAAGCCGCGGGAAATTAAGGTTTGTTTACATCCGGCAGTTCGGCTGCTCTCTCTCTCTCTCTCTCTCTGCTTGTCTATACAGAGTACAACATTTAACCCTTCAATATATATGAGCAGTAAATACAGTGTTGCTTTCATATTCTTATGAAGAGTAATGACGATATGTTTTCACATGTGCGCACTTACATACGCGCAGTCTCACTTTTTCTTTTTACCATTAATGGTTAGCTACTTATATTGTTCCATTTATTAACATTAAATAACATTACAGGTACTTCAAACAACCATATTAATTTTTTTACATTAATTTTACTACAGCTAAAATCAGGGTCTTATTTTCTTCAGTTTTATATGTAGAACCAATCAGTCACTGGTTTTGTAAGCTTTAACATAAACAATGCCGGCAGCCGTCTCGTCTCCTCTAATATTCCACGTATTATTAATAAATTGTATTATTAATTTTGCACACACACACACACACATTTATTCAATAAAAACAAATTCAGAAACATTAATTAAAATATATATGAACAGTAAATAAGTGTTGCTTTCATATTCTTATGTAAAGTAATGACGATATGTTTTCACGTGTGCGCACTTACATACGCGATCTCTCTTTTTTTCTTTACCATTATCGTTAGCTACTTCTATTGTTCCATTTATTAACATTAAATATCATAACTTAAAACAACCATATTAATTTTACTACAGCTACAACCAAGGTCTTATTTTCTTCAGTTTTATATGTCGAACCAGTCAGTCACTGGTTTTGTAATCAACGAAAACAATGCTGTGTCATTTCCTCACGTGTTTTAATATTCAACGTATTATTAATGAATTGTATTGCTCATTTTGCACACATAAACATAAATTCAATAAAAACAACATTCAGTAATAAACAATAATGAATCTTTTGTACATAAGAGAAATGACGCTGTTTACACGATTATGCATTTCGTCTGCACGTTGGCGGGCCGTTCAATCCCGTCGAAATTCAAGTTTCCGCCGTCAAAATTTTTATTTATTTTTTGTGTTCCAATAAAATACGTTAAGAATTAAAAACTCGCGAAATTTGAGAAGCTACTATACGACATTTAACCCTTCAAAGAGACCGTGATGCAGAGAAAGTGTTGTTAGTGCTTCCAAGCATAAGCACAAGTCACTATCTATCCAGGAAAAGGGTGAATTTCCATGGTCCGGCAATTTCCATGGTCCGGCACTGGTCAGGTCCCGAGGTTGCCGGACTAGAGAGGTACAAACTGTACTATTTTTATCCTTTTTCATTTACTGTACGTATGTGTTTAGTGTCATTGTTTAACACGTCGGGTAATAATTTTATACTATTTTATCTGACTGTTAAGATTTACTCTTTTTATTGAACAGTACAATATTTCTTTACTTTGATTAAAAAAACAAATATACAAACAAAAAACTCAGTCCAGTTTCCTCTATGATCACAAATTTGGAAATTAGTAAAATTAATTATAGAAGTTCAAAATGAGTTGGAATGTTCTGAAAAATAAAGCAATGTGATGGGCTATTCCCCGTTAAAAAAAAAAAAAAACTCTATGCTATTGGTTTTGACTGACAGATGTGAAACATGGAAGGTGGGGAACAAACGTTGACTACAAACTAACAAAAGAAACATGGAATGAAGTATAGTAGGTCCTCGATATATAGAGTTCAGCATATGCAAAGACCCTATTCCTACCAGGAATTCAATTAATGCGAGCAAAATTCAGCCTTGTGCAAGATGTCACACTCCCTGATATGGATACCAACCCTGATGATCCTGCAGATGTCACTCCGACACCATCACCCATTATGTAAAACCTCTTACCACAACCTCCATCATCTAGTCTACCCAAGCTGATGTATCTGCTTTTATTGTTAAGTACTACACTGTACTGTACCCTTGTTTTATCTATTATTTAAAAAATAATATTTATTGATTTGTTTTATGGTTTATTTGTCTTGAAATTGTGTTAAATATGGTTCTAGAACATTTTCATCTTGGGTTATGGAATACATCCTATTTTTCCCATTTAACTAAGTATTCGATATATGCGATTTTGGTTTATGTGAGGGTTTTCAGGAACACATCCCTCGCATATATCGAGGAGTTACTTATACCAACCTAATGAACATAAAATGTATAAGATCTTAAACTAAAAGTATTAGACACAAGTACTGTACTGTATTACAAAGGTAAGGTATCAAGTAGACTAGACAAAAACAAGTCATATAGGTACAGTTGTACCCTGCCTAACGCGGTTTCACTCAACGCGATTTCTCATATACGCGGTGCCTCGCCAGAAGCGAACTTTCACTTAACACGGATTTTTTCCACATATACGCGGTGAGTGTCCGGCTCGAGACGCTATTTTTAGATTTGCCCCACGCGCCACCCACCCGCCCGCCTGCCTGCCTGTGCTCGCCTCTCCCTCCTCCTCCCTCCGCTTGGGCAAGCCGTGCAGTAAGGTTGCGCAGTGTGTGTCTTTGTTGCGTTATCACTGACGTCATATGACGTATCGGACTGTGATTGGCCATGCATCCCTACCCCCCTCTGCTGCTAGCTGTAATTGGCTTAAAGTATTATGACGTGCCCACTCGGGGGAGGGAGGAAGGGAGGGAGGGAGGGAGGAAAGACGACGCTTGACCTAGCCGCGGCAGTTTCATCCCTCAAGGCCACTCAGTGTAAACGCGCATCCATTGTTCTGTAAAATGGCTTCCGCCGGACCACCACCGCCACCAGAGAGAGACCTTTCCTTACCTGGACCCAGCGGCACTAAGCCAAAGAAGACACGACGTTCCTTAAGCTACGAGGTGAAGTACCAGATCATTCAAGATTTGGAGAAAGGAACACGGCAAGTTGATCTCGCGCGCCAGCATGGCGTCAACGAATCTACGATTCGCACGATCAAGAAGGATGCAGCCAAGATCAAAGAGCACAAGAAAATCACAAAGTCTGCAGGTGCTTCATCGATCAGGTATTGCCAGAACAGGGTGCTGGCAAAAGTGGAAAATTTGCTGGTGAGTTATTTGATTCGTCAGGCGCGACACAACATGGCGGTGGACACGCGCTCATTGCAGGAGTACGCACGTGAGCTATACGCAGCAGTGTCACGTAAGCTGGGAATTGCAGAGCCCAAACCCTTCAATGCTTCCTCTGGTTGGCTGCATAGGTTTAAGAAGAGGTACAAGATCACCAACATCAACATTGGTGGTGAGGAAGCGAGTGCTGACCGTGTGGCGGCTAGAGATTTTCCTCCGTTCTTACGTGAGATTATGGAGGAAGGACAGTACACCGACGACCAGGTGTTTAACATGGATGAATCTGGTCTTTTCTGGAAAAAGCTACCGTCCAAGACCTTTGTTGTAAAGAATGCCAGCAAGATTCGGGGCCGGAAGATGCAGAAGGAACGCATCACCTTCCTGTTTACCACCAATGCCTCCGGTACCTGTAAACCAAAGTTATCGGTGATTCACACAGCCCGCAAGCCGCACGCCTACAAGAATATGGACATGAACAAGCTTAATGTCCACTGGCTGACCGCACGTAAGGCGTGGATGTCCTCTTCTCTGTCCCTCTTCTGGTTTGACAACTGTTTTGTTCCTGACGTGAAGAAATTCTGCGAGCAACAGAATGTTCCATTCAACATTTTGTTGCTCCTTGACAACGCACCTGGACACTCGCCCCTACTTATGGATCGTCACCCCAACGTAAAAGTGGTCTTCCTTCCTCCCAACACTACGTCATTAATCCAGCCCATGGACCAGGAGTTGATTTGCAATGTGAAAGCTGCATACTCTGCAAAGAAGTTCAAGCTCCTGAACGACTGTACCAACACCAAGGATGATTTGCGTATGCTGGGTGACACCGACAGCGAGAGTAAAAGCGACGAGGACAAGGAACAAGAGGTGGCGGCTCAAGAACTTCTCGTCAAACAATTTTGGAAGAAGTTTAACGTCAAACAAGCTGTAGACTTCTTGGTGGAGGCATGGGATCTGCTGACTATTGCTACGATTCGTCACGCATGGAGACATGTGTTACATGGCATACCAGCTGAGAAGAGGAGTGAACCTGTGACTGGTGAGGTTCAGACTGTTGCACTAGCAGTGGACCTTGCCAGAGAAGCTGCGCTCAATATTACAGCTGAAGGCTTCTCCGAGACCACCAACGAAGACATCCTGGAGGTGATCAGAGATCCTGAAGTGACTGCCGACGAGATGTTGGAAGAAGATCACGTCAGTGAAGAGGAGGAAGAAGGTGCGTCATTCTCTGAAGAACACAGTTTAAGTCATAGTGATATTAAGTGTGCCATAGAGTGTGCGGAGAAAATGAAGTCCTTCCTTTCCCGCGACAATGACGATGACCGCTATGAAGTCTTTCATACCCGGCTGGTGCAGGCTATGGAGCCGTACATCACGGTGAATCAAGACAACATAAACACCAGCCATCAAAAAAGCATAACCGAGTTCTTCGCCCGCAACCCACCACAGCCAGCCCAAGCCAGTGATAGTGACAGAGGTAGAGACAGTGAAGATGACTTTGAGGGATTTGTCAGGGAGGCCATAACAACTGTGGGTGACAGTGATAGTGACTCACCTGAGGGCCAGTAGCCTGCCCTCTGCCTCGGAACCAGCCTCCATCCCCGTACGCCGACCCATCTCTTCTACTACCGTAAGTGTTCCACCTAAGTTTTAGTTGTTTCTAACCTAACCTTTATTTTTCCTATGTTAACCTTTATTTTTCCTAACCTAACCTCTTCTATATTACTTGTTTTCTCATACCATCATAAAGTTAAGATAAAATTTTTACTACAACATAGTTATGTGTCGTCAAAAAGTGGAGTTTGGGGGTCTGGCCAGTTTCTATTGGAATTAATCCCATATGTTCTGTTGTTCACTTAGCGCGGTTTTCACTTAACACGGTACCCTGTGGGTTTTATTGATCGCGTTAAGCGGGGTACTACTGTAGTGTAAATACTCATCAACAGAGGACAAAATTATCCTCAACTGGATCCCACCGATATATAAAACGATCAAGAACACGATCAATTTTCAAGAGGAGGCCATGACAGAGGAATGTGAAGGCAAACGATGGGAGAATTTGTCTAAATGAAGTGACTCTAATTGATCTTGATCAACCAAGCATCAATTCTACATCACAGAATATTTAAACAATCAATGGTTGGCAATCCCTTATCCGAAATCCTTGGGGCCAGATGCATTTCAGATTTCAGAATGGATAATTTTTTTTTTTTTTTTTTTTTTTTTTTTTTTTTACAGGGATCAGCCCACCCGGGCACAGGTCACTGACCCACATTGGAGCCTAGGGGGCTAAAATATAATAATAATAATAATAATAATAATAATAATAATAAAAATAATAATAATAATAATAATAATAAAAATAATAATAATAATAATAATAATAATAATAATAAAAATAATAATAATTCATAGGTGTAGGTCGTGTTTCTCACTTTTGATCTTTTTTCATTCTTGTATTTGTTTATTATTATTATTATTTTACTATTAGAGTATAATTGTTATTATTATTATTAATTTTATTATTATTTTATTATTATTATTATTATTGTTATCATTATTACTTTATTTTAGTGTATTTTTTATTATAAATTTTATTTACTCTGAATAATTATTATTATTATAATTAGTATTACACTTTTGTCCCCCCAGACCCCGATGTGGGTCAGTGACCTGTGCCCGGGTGGGCTGATCCCTGTAAAAAAAAAAAAAAAAAAAAAAAAAAAAAAAAAAAAAAAAAAATTCTCCACAAAAAACTTTCGGTTTTCGGAATTTCGGATAAGGGGTTGTCAACCTGAGTATACACAAATAAATTAAGAAGTTATTAGTTCTCAAAATACATTTTCATTTCAATACTACGAGCAGACTATTAAAATAAGATACCCCATTAGACCACACTAACAGGAAGCATCAGAGAAGAACCATACACATCAAGCCCACAGTCAGTGTGTTAAATTTCCTACATTAGATATACAGTCAGTCCTCGACTTATGACGGGGTTAGGGACTGACGACCAGGTCGTAAGTCGAACATGCGAAAATAATACGTACATAGAAAATCTAAAATGGGTGTCTCTTTTTCTTCTCAGCACCACGAGAACTCTCACTTTTACGCTTGCAGGCCATTTTAAAGGGAATTACAAATGAAAATTTTGTCAGTACACAGCGCGATCACTAACGTCGGGACTCGAAAATGTGTAATTTGAAAAATATTTTATACGACTGCAGCGGTCGTATGTCCGGGTGGTTGTAAGTAGAGTAGGTCGTAAGCCGAGGAGTACCTGTAGAATTAAGTGGCTGTACTGTATAGCAATGAATGGCTGCACACTGCCTTGTGTTGCTTATCTACAAAAATTTACAGAATATTTTTTCTCACAAATTTTTTCAGTTACTGTAATTAGTGAGAATCTGTGACAGTTGAGTGTGATAAAACAGTACATATAATGTGGTGCCCAGCGTGAGGTACTGTACCAGAAGCTGTGCTGGCTCTAGCTACTCTCCAACATTTCCCAGGAATTGAATTTCTGCAACTACTGTACTTATTTAAAATAATAAAAATATTATTTATTGTTTTCATCAAATACAATACTGTACCTCTAAATATAAATTAATTAAATTCTGAAAGGAAAAGAATATGTACAGTACTTTCCTTATTAATATTTTAGTACTATACAGTCAACAAATATTCATGAGATGGATTATCCAATGGTTGGAAATACAATACCAAAATTTACTGTAAGTGAGAGAAAAGTTTCCGCTATGTATACAGTACAGGTACAGTACAGTATACTGTATCATGTTTAAAAATTTCAAGTGTCATGCCTGTGTGTTCATAACTCTGCCAGTGCTGCTTCTATAAACACATCTTCTTTGTCACCAAGAAAATTAAAAAAGTACTGTACGTACAGTATAAAAAACGATTGCATAGTATATACAGTAGTGTATGTAGCTCTAAATTCACATGAAAATTATGAGCAAAGAATATATATATTTTGTCGGTTAATTTCATTCCTTCAGGACTTTCCTACCAAGTACTGTACCATATTTTATGGCATATAAGATGCACCCCCTATTTCAGTAGGGTATATTTAGGAAAAATCTTTTGTGTGTACAATAGTTTTCTCCTGCAGCCATAGTTTTATTAAAATAATATATACAGTACCAGTAAATATGAGGAATACAGTACAGAAAGGTCTTGTATTTCGCGAGTAATATAAACTGGAAAAATTGCGCCAAATTCAAATTCGCCAAATGCAAATACATAAACTAATGGGAAAAATAACAATATAGACTGGCCACTCTACATCAACCACTGATTTTCCCATTTATAACCTCCAAATGATACAAATTCTGCCTTTATTGTGCTTTCCGGAAACTAGTTTTTAGGCCTTCCTCAATTAATTTAACCACATACTGCTTATCCTGCATCAAGTACTTGGCAAACTAAACTCCCTTATGATAGTCCCGCTTCTCCTTTTTCCTTCTTTGTTGCTTAGGTGGGTCTGTCCCACCAGCACCAGTAGGACCCAGAGTAGAGGTAGAGGCCATTATCTTGACTCGACAGGTGGTAGCACCACTCAAAAAAGCACACAATAGCAGCCAGAGCGGTCGCTAGGATGGCGCGGGCTACAAAGAGACAGTTGCGTTCTTGTAAATCTCTTTTACGTTCACCACCGGCAATTCGATCACCAGAACGCTTCTTGGAAATCTTCTTCTGACCTTGTCTTTCCGTATTTATCGCTAACACAACCAAATTGGAGAAAATAGCAAAAATCACGGAATAATTGACAGAAACCGAGCAATTCAACTGATCACGTGAAGTAAATAGAGAGCGCTGGTGTAAACCGTTATTAGTCCTCACTGCGAAACATTCTTTTTACTGATTCTTTTCATTCAGTATTTATGGGAACTGTAACAGCTAAATTTGCAAAAAACAAAAAACAAAAACAAATTTACAGCGTACCTCTCAAAAAAAAAAGCACTTCACAAACAAAAGACACGAATCAATTTGAACATGTGATGTCGAACGTGAACTGTAAACATTGCATAACCCCGCATCGCGCTTAAAACGTTGAGGATAAAATCAAAACATTGAGGATGGAATTGCTCACATTCTGTATGTATGTAACTGAGTAAAAAATAAATAAAATAAAACAAATATAGAAAGTTATGAGTTGAAAAATAATGATAACATAGCTAACAGCTTGCCCCGGTAGCCTGGTGGTTGCAGATAAGACATTAATAGATAGTAATGCTTGTAAGAGTTCAGAAAATGGTTACTGCTTGGCTGTGAAGAGTTGGGTGCCTGCTGTACGGATGCTAATTGTCTCAGGCTGTCATCAGTACAATAGTTATAAATCTACCTTTTATATTTACAATTCTCTTTTGTTTAATTAATTAAAAGTAATAATAATGTGTTTAAGTAAGCAATTACATATTTTTAATTTTGGGGTTGGGTCAGGTAGAATTTAGCCTACTGGAGAGAGCAACTGGGGGATTCATTAGCCTACGAGAGACTGCAACTTCACATGTAGGACACAGGCTGATTTTTTTTAGCCATTTTTTAGACAAAAAAGTGCATCTTACATGGAGTAAAGTAAGGTACATCATATTTAATGTCTTAGTAATGTACTCAGATCTTCTCTTTAAGAGTAGACCAGATTATAATAAGATAATTTCCTCTTAAATTACAGAACTGTATACAGTATATTGAAAAAAAAAAATAATAAAACAAAAATAATAATAATAATATGCTTCTCGTCAGTTTCTCAAGATTTTTTCAACATTAGTACACAAATTAGGAAACGCATCAATCAAACAGTATTAGATGATCTTTACAGCTTTATACAAAATACCTGTACCTTACAGTACCAATTCAAATATCTTCAATTAAAATTTAAATTCTTCTAATATTTACAGGAATGCAGTAATTTTTAACTGGTAAGTACATCTCACACCCACAGTACTGTAATTTTAATATACTGTAACATTCTTTACAGTACTCACACTCTCAAACTAATCTTACTTTCCTGTCTTCAAGTAACATTTGGAAATTATACGACCGTACTGTACTGATGTAAACAGAATCAATAACTTAACAAACCAATATAACAGTATATCAGATTTCTAATGTACAAATTTTAAAATTTTAAATAATCAACCCCAAAAGCTGAGAACAGAATGTTCCTCTGAATAAGATAAAAATTAAGTTAGATAATTAAGTTAATACTCAGAAATATACTCTTTGGTTGAAGATTTTGTGAGTGTTGTTGTTAATTTATGTCTTGTTGTCTAATATCTAAAATCTCCATTCCTGCCCTTTAAAAAACACCTAAAAGTGAATGTGGAAAAAATCCCAACACTCCAGTAAATAGGTGGGACAATATACCCCACTAACAAGACTTAAGGTCATCAAGTCATTGACAATGATTAATTTCTTCATACAAATATTATTTTTAGCTCTGGTCTAACAATGAATAGACCAACCAATGAGAAGCACTACAAGATGAAAAGGGAGAAAGAGGTAATGAATAAAATGCAGATGTTTGAGTTCTGCCATTTACAACACTGAACTATTGTTTTAAGAGAGTACATAATGACAATCTACGTCGCATAAGGATAACCCAACTGACATTATATTGGTCAGTGATCTGAATGAGTGACAACTTGATGGTGCAAAGGTTGTGGATGACGACGCAGGAGATGAGAGGTCAGGTGCTCCTTGCGAGTTGCTGCATATTGGCAGTAAGGACAGTGATAGGGACGTTCCCCAGAATGGAGACGCAGGTGCCGACGGAAATTACTGGTGCAGGTGAAGGATGCGTTGGGGCAGTGAGGACACTTGAGACGAAGCTGTGGTGGGTTACCGGGCGTCTGGAAGAGAAGACCAACACTGGGTATTACTATTACACCCACAGCCTCCAGCTCTCACAAGTCCAATAATGGTATCCATACAGTATTGATATTTTCAAATTTTCAGTACACGACGTACCAAATAATGCCATCCATCAATGTTTTAGCATGAATACTTTCTGCTTGTTTCAGTTATTATTAGAATCATTGATAATAATTTTATCAATTTAACCTTAAATATCATTCATCACACAATATACCTCTCATATTATTACAGTTCAGTACAAGCTATGGTACTTACATCTGCATAAAGGTACCTGTACAGTATTGCATATCATCCTTTACAAAAGAAGCCCATGTCTTCTCTTGCGGGATCAGTACAGTGTAGTCCAGTGCAGTACTGACTAACAATGAACAATTAATTTTTTCAGTATCTTCCATTATTTCTTATAAGATGTCCTTTGCTTACTTACACAGCTCAGTCACTGTACGATAATTATAATACTGCATTATTCTCATAAGTATAACGTACTGTATATATACTATTAAACAAATAACATTGGCAAACTTTCTGCTGCTTTATGGAGAAAGTTTAGAGGAAGTACGGTTTCCTTATAACACAAGATGCTCGTGTCTGAAGTCTTGGTTTTCATTTATGTACAGTAATGGCTTTTAAAAAGGAGTCATAATCAAATTCTTCAATGAATGTGATTTAAATATGCATATTTTTCAAATGATTTCTAAAATATATTTCGTCTCATTCTAGCCTTCTACACCGTACTTGCAACAGAGTTATTGTAGTAGTGGTCTCACTTTTCTGCAACGTGTCCACAATAAAATGCTCTCATTAACACAAACTCTAAACACATGCTACACATAAGCATATTATGGTAGCTGTTTGTTATTCATAAAATACAAGCCACCTAGTGGTCTGACTCAGCGGTGAGACTTTCAGTCGCAGGATTATAATGGCGGCGGAAGAGATGGGAAGTCAGGTGCTCCTTTCGTGAAGCGGCATAACCACAATGTGGACACTGGAAGGGCCGTTCCCCTGAGTGGAGACGAAGATGACGCCGGAAATTCCGATTGCAGCTGAATGTCGAGTTGGGGCATTGAGGACACTTGAGGATAGGCCGGGCAGGGTCACAGTATGTCTGTAACAGAACATCAATTTTTGTCGGTAACTTTATACAAAATGCTTTTCATCATTTCACTATCTAGGTTCATTATGAGCTTGCATGGATTGCTTGTGCAAATACAAATCTTTCATAAAATTTTATGCAGTACTGAACCTACATGTATTATTTACTAGAGGTGCAGCCTCCACCCAGTACAATACAGGAGACCAGCCAGTAAACAGTGGTACAGAAACAGTATTCTACTTACCCCCAATGACCCACTTTTGATGCACTCAACTCTTATATATTTTAATAAATATATGAGTCACCATTATACTAACTTCTTTTCCTAATCTTTTTAAGGCGGTCAACCTCATATGAGATTTCTTTAACAAATTCTGTAAGAATATGCTTTAAAGGCAATTTTCCATAACATAAGAGAACTACATTTACAGCCACAGCCAAAGTCTCCCATTTGACCATGACTCTGTGAATACCTGAACACCAATTCAATATCTATTTAATGTTAATATCCGGTTGGTAGGTATGTTTTGGAAACAGTTATTTATACAATATGAAAAAAAAAAAATATATATATAAATATATACAGTACAGTAGTACCCCGATTTACGCGGTCAATTGAACCCATGGGGTACCGCAAAAAGTGAACAACAGAACATATGGGATTAATTCCAATAGAGACTGGCCCGACCCCCGAACTCCACTTTTTCAGACACAATACCTACGTTGTAGTAAAAATTACATCTTAATTTTATGATGGTATGCACACACAATTAATAATTAAGAGAAATATCAATACTATTAGTTTTTAACACTTACACTAGTAGAAAAGAAAAGATGGCTGGGCACACAGGGATGGGGGGTTGGTTCCGAGGCAGAGGGCAGATTATTGGCCTTCACCTGTATCACTTGCATCAATTGTATCACTATCCACCACATAGGCTTGCAGAGCCTCTTTGTCAAACCCCTCAAAGTCCATATAAGTCCATATCCTCACTATCACTATCACTATCACTGACTTGGGCCGGCTGTGGTGGGTGGCGGGTGAAGAACTCGGTAATGTTTTGATGACTGGGCAACTTTGTGCGCATCCTGCCCACGCCGCTTCCCGCGTAAATGAGTAGATGCACGCGTAAAGTGAAAGTCCGGTTCTGGCGAGATACCACGTAAATACGAAATCGCGGGAAGTGAAACCGCGTAAAGCGGGATATTACTGTATATATATATATATATATATATATATATATATATATATATATATATATCCACACACACCTAGACCCCGACTTACGACTACGTGGACTTACGACCGTTGGGACTTACGACCACCGCAGAATTTTTATTATTATTATTATTTTTTTTTTTATTTTTTTTTTTCCCAAAATGACACGCATTTTCTATACCGAAACTTTTCCAGTTAATGTAGTCTCCATGTATAATTAGAAAATTATGGGGGCCCCATGTGCATTCAGCTGACTACATTAAAGGTTAAGTGCTCAGTCACACTGTATCCATTCCTTATTATTTATTACTTTCACTGTACTGTATCCATTCATCATTATTCATTACTTTTACTGTACTGTATTTCATTGTAGATTTTTTATTAATTTTTTTTTATTAATTTTTTTTTTTATTAATTTTTTTTTTTTTTTTTATCTATGTCGGACTTACGACCTGGATTTGGGTCCCTAACCCCGTCGTAAGTCGGGGTCTAGGTGTGTGTATATACATATATATATATATATATATATATATATATATATATATATATATATATATATATATATATATATATATTATATATATATATATATATATATATATATATGCAAGTAAATCACTGTAGGTGCGCGTGATCTAGGTATATGCTGATAACCACCAGGAAAGAAGAAAACACGAAGTTCCCAAGCGCTTTCGTGTAATTCACATCTTCAGGGGTGAATACAGTCTGTATTCACCCCTGAAGATGTGAATTACACGAAAGCGCTTGGGAACTTCGTGTTTTCTTCTTTCCTGGTGGTTATCAGCATATATATATATATATATATATATATATATATATATATATATATATATATATATATATATATATATATATATATATATATATATATATATATATATATATGCAAGTAAATCACTGTATGTGCGCGTGATCTAGGTATATGCTGATAACCACAAGGAAAGAAGAAAACACGAAGTTCCCAAGCGCTTTCGTGTAATTCACATCTTCAGGGGTGAGTACAGACTAGAGAGAGTAATACAAATCAAGTTGAATATATACAGAGGAGGGTGAGACCAGGTCCACAATGGTCAGGTAATTAGGTAATGACCCTGAGACGTGAGCGTTCTGATCTTCAAGCCAAGATAGACCACAAATTGGCACTTCTTATTAGAAATAGTGATTGGACTAAGGATGCCAATAACAACTGTGTAGTGAATCTCTCCTCTAAACAACTAGACAATGATACCTTGTGTGCCCTCGGCTATGGTTTAAGTTTTGATGGTTCCAACAAGGGAGTCGACAGTGTTGACATAGCCAGAGCATTTTGCAATTTGGAGAAATTCAGTAATCTGACAAGTGAAGAAGTGAACATGTGTAAAGGTGTTGTGTATGCATCTATGTCCAAGCCTTGTGTTCCAAACTGTCCAGAAAGATTCACCAAAGCAATCCAAGCCCTTAAGAAAAATAAGGATCTACATGTCACTAAAGCAGATAAAGCCAACACAGTAGTGATTTTAAACAAAGATGACTATATCTCAAAAATGAATGACCTTTTATGTGACACTACAACATATTCTAAACTCATAAATAATCCTCTCAACACTGTCAACACCCAGTTCAACAAAAAACTGAAGTCCCTATTGAGAGGCAAAGCTACTCTCATTAAACATCTTACTTCAACGTCCCCTCCACTGCCATACATGTACGGTGTAATCAAGACCCACAAGCCCAATAACCCAGCAAGACCCATCATTAGCTCTGTTGGGTCAATCTCATATAAACTATCTAAATGGTTAGTTTCTTTACTTAACCCCCTAGTTGGCAACATTTCTAACTCCAATATCAAGAACAATATGGATCTGGTTGATAAACTCAATAACTTGCACATTAATCATGATTTTAAACTGGTCAGCTTTGATGTAACGTCACTCTTTACAAAGGTCCCAGTTGATGATTTACTAGAGTTCCTCATAGATTCCCTGGATAACATTTCACTGCCCGTCTCGAAAGACGACTTCATCGAACTCATCAAACTATGTATTAAGGATTGCAAATTCGAATTCAATGGGGAATATTATGCTCAAAAATTTGGCATGGCAATGGGTAATCCACTCTCACCTGCATTAAGTAACCTATATATGGAATTCTTTGAAAAGAAACTATTAAGTAATATTTTACCACCCTCAGCAGTCTGGTTTAGATATGTTGATGATGTATTATGTCTCTGGCCATGTAATGAGGACCTAAAAGCTTTCCTACCACAACTTAACAACTTAGCCCACTCAATCAAATTCACTGTGGAATTAGAGCAAGACTGTAAATTGCCATTCCTAGACTGTCTGATACACAGAATAGGTAACACTTTTAAGTTCAGTATTTATAGAAAACCAACCAATGTGTGTTCATACATTCATTATTATTCTGCCCACCATAATAAAGTCAAACAGTCAGTATTTACAACAATGTTTTTACGTGCCTTGAGAATTTGCAGTCCGGAATTCATCGATGAGGAATACAAATATATATATAATATTGGCTCAAACCTTAAATACCCTAGATCTTTCATAGACAAATGCTTAAACATTACTAAGAAAACTTTTTATAGAACTGATCCCAAGCCCACCCATGACCATAAGAATATCTTAATATTACCATTTCACAAAAATTTCTCACACATTCCGGCACAGCTAAAAACCTGGAACGTCAATGTGGCATTTAAAAACTCATGCACAGTTAAACAAATGTTAATCAAGAACTCCCCCAACAACACAATTGGTTGCATTTATAAAGTCCCTTGCAAGGAATGTAATATGTTTTACTTAGGCCAGACAGGTAAAGATCTTGTAACTAGAATTAAACAACACAAATACAGTGTTAGGACAGGCCAGGAATCCAATGCTCTGTTTGTTCATTTGAGGGATAACAAGCATTGCATTGACTGGGATAATGCCTCCTCAATATTACCATGTAATTCAATTGATAGTAGGAACATCATAGAATCTAGTGTTATTAAACATACCGAAGCATTCAACATGAATTTGAGTAACGGCATGTACAAGCTGGACAATTTTGTAATTAAGAAGATTTGTGATCAAGTGAGAGGGCGGGTCACTGGCCCATCTGACCTGACCACCAACCGTTGTGTGCTATTTAAAGATTAGTAGGGTCATTACCTAATTACCTGACCATTGTGGACCTGGTCTCACCCTCCTCTGTATATATTCAACTTGATTTGTATTACTCTCTCTAGTCTGTACTCACCCCTGAAGATGTGAATTCCACGAAAGCGCTTGGGAACTTCGTGTTTTCTTCTTTCCTTGTGGTTATCAGCATATATATATATATATATATATATATATATATATATATATATATATATATATATATATATATATATATATATATATATATATATATATATATATATATATATACACACACACAGTATTACCCAGCTTTACACGGTTTCATTTTCCGAGTTTTCTCATTTAAGCGGTGCCTCGCCAGAACCGGACTTTCACTTTCAGCGGTGCATCTACCCAAATACACGTAGAGTGTCTGGGGCGACGCTATTTTTAGATTCGACCCTCCCGCCTTCTCCTGCCTGGGCAAGCCGCGCGGTAAGGTTGCACAGTGCATGTCCCTGTTGCGTTATCAGTGACGTCATATGACGCATCGGACTGTGATTGGGCCATGCATCCTTACCTCCCTCCACTGCTAGCTGTGATTGGTTTAAAGTAATATGACGTGTCCACCCGCGGGAGGAAGGGAGGAAAGACGACGTTTGACCTGGCCGTTTACCGGTATATTCAAATTATTCGCTGTCTTGCAACGATACCAGCAATATAAATTATATTCTCCTAACTTTAGTCTGAGATGATTAAAACTGTAAGCCTAGTGAAAATCCTCAAACGTTTCTCGGGAAGGTGGGGGGTAAGGAGGGAGGGAGGGAGTGGTGACTGTGACATGTTTGACAGTTGGCGCCTGTGGTGTGAAGTATTTAATTGTTAATTTATGTCCTTTTATTGAGTTTTTGTTTTTTGCTTATAAAATTTAATAGAAGTGACCGGGGTGAATTTAATTTGCATTGCTGGAATTCTTGTAAGATAGTGATTAATTTGAATGTAAACATGCCATAGTTTGCACTAGACAAAAATTTTAGTAATCATTTTGTACATTATTCTGATTACATGTACAGTTCAGGGTTGCCCTTAGGACAGTGTGTGCATGTAAATGAGTTTCAATAAATGAGTAAAGTTACATATATTGAGCCAAAAATATTAGTTGAAAACATTATGTAGACAGAGCTTGGATGGCTAAATTTTAGAATGACCAATAATTTTAATACTGTATAAAACAATGCACAAATATTAAAGAGCACAATTTTCTTGATATTTAATCCAATGGAAACGAATGTAAACATAGAAGAGATGACTGAACTGGCTGAGTACCTCCTCAGCTTATTAGCTGATGTTCAAAACAAAACGTGATTTTCGTAAGGATTTCATTAATCAGTTTTTTTTTTGTTAACCGAACTGAAGATTCTTATGGAAGGTAATTCGTTAACCGAGGCATTTGTTAACCGAGGGACCACTGTATACAGTATAGTCTGGGTTTACGCAGATATTTTATACGCGATTGGCCATTTATGCAGCAACTGTCTAGACACAATAGTTATTAGTTACGCTGTACATTCCTTAATTTATGCGGCAAGCAGCGAGCAAGGTGCTTGGCGCTGATGTCAGACTCGTGCCGATGACGTCGCGGACTGTAATTAGGCCTTGTATCATTACCACCCACTCACCCCCTCCGCCGCAAGCTGTGATTGGTCTATTTAACCTTGCGTGCCCCTGCCACCAGGGGCGATGACCTTGGCCGCACCAGTCTCATTGTCTCCGTGTATACTCACTCGTGCCCAGGAACCTGTTTTGTTTTTTGTTTTTACACAATGGCTACCGCTGGACCCCCACCACCCCTGAGAAACCTTGAACTACCCGGCCCAAGCACCCCCAAGCCCAAGAAGGTGCGACGCGCCTTAAGCTATGAGGTTAAGTACAAGGTTGTTCAGGAGTTAGAAAAAGGCATGAGGCAGGTGGATCTGGCCAGATAATATGGAGTGAATGAATCGACGATCCGCACGATCAAGAAGGATGCCGGCAAAATCAATGAACACATGAACATTACAAAGTCTGTAGGTGCCTAGCTGGTGAAATATTGCCACAATAAGGTGCTGCTGAAGACCGAGGGTTTGTTGGTAAGCTACATTATTCGTCAGTCAAGAAGGAACATGGCAGTCGACACTCGAGCAGTGCAGGACTACGCCCGAGAACTCTACAAATCAGTGGCAATAAAAATGGGAGTTGTAGAGCCCAAGCCCTTCAGTGCTTCCGCTGGGTGGCTGCAAGGCTTTAAACGACGCAACAAGTTCACCAATATTGAGATAGTCGGAGAAGGAGCAAGTGCCGACAAGGCTGCCGCCATGAATTTTCCCCCATTTTTAAGTAAAATTATGGAGGAAGGACAGTACACCAACGACCAAGTGTTCAATATGGATGAATCAGGGTTGTACTGGAAGAAATGGCCATCCAAGACCTTCGTAGTCAAGTCTGCGAGCAAGTGTCGGGGGCGCAAAATGCAGAAGGAGCGCATCACCGTACTGTTCATCACCAATGCACGGCTAAGCTGAAGTTGTCTGTGATCCACCAAGCCCGCAAGTCATATGCCTACAAGAATATGGACATGAGCAAGTTAAATGTCCACTGCCTAACCTCAGGGAAGGCGTGGAAGTTCTCTGGTCTGTCCCTCTCCTGGTTTGACAACTATCTTGTTCCTGATGTCAAGAAATTCTGCGCGCAAAATAATGTGCCATTCCTTCCCGCTAACACTACGTCGTTAATCCAGCCCATGGATCAGGAGTTGATTTGCAACGTGAAGGTTGCTTTCTCCGCCAAGAAGTTTCGGCTCCTGAACGAATTCACCAACACCAAGGATGAATTGCAGAACTTAGAGAGTGGCACCGATAGCGAGAGCGAGGACGAGGATCACGAACAAGATTTGGCTGACCATGAAGTGCGAGTCAAGCAATTCTGGAAACTGTTTAACATGAAGAAAGCTGTTGATTTCTTGGTGGAGGCATGGGGGCAGCTATCTGTGGCAACGATTCGTCATGCGTGGCGTCATGTGTTGGAGGATATCCCAGGTGGGAGGCAGAGGCAAGTGGTGGCTGGAGAGGCTCAGTCTGCTGCTGTGGCATTGGAGATTGCAAGAGAGGCTGCACAAAGTGTTAGAGCTGCAGGCTTCTCCGAGACCACCAAAGATGACATCCTGGAGGTAATCAGGCAACCTGAGGAGACTGCAGACGATATGTTGCAAGATGATGACGTCAGTGAGCAGCGAGGTGTTACAGAAGAACAAGAGCAGAAACTAACACATGCTGATGTGAAGGAAATCATCGAGGCAGCTGAGAGATTGAAGCTCCTCCTTACCAAAGACCCAGTCAAGCATCGCTACGAAGTGTCTAATAACCATCACTCGAAATCCCTGGAGCCCTATGTTAAGCTGTATCACGACCACATCAATGCTAGCCGTCAACAAAACATTACCGAGTTCTTCACCCGCCACCCATGGGTGAGAAAGATGATTCCCCTGTGTTCCTCTCCAAAAAAGAGAGAGGATTTTCATGTTAGAGAATCTGTCAGTCCAGAAGTTCCTGACATTATTATGGAGGGTGACTCGCCTTCCAAGAAGCATTAAAATGCTTCTTTTCTCCCTTCTCCTCCTCCACCCTCCACTTCTAATTCCCATCAACATCATCAACCAGCAACATTCTACATACACACCTCAAAGTAAGTGTACAGTACTGTACTGTACTGCATTTTGTTTATACACTGTATGTACTGTACTTTTCTGTGAGTTGGAACCAATTACCCAATATCCCATTGAAATAATAGATTCGGTTAACGAAAAACTCTATGGAACGAATTGTGTTCATTAACTGAGGGACCACTGTACTGAAAAAATTCAACCAATCAATCAATGAGTAAAATAAAAACTAATGGTGAGGAAAACTAAAATTCTGAGTGTGTAAGTCCGGTGGAGAACTGAGCGAGTCTTTCCCATGGTTTTTCCTGTCCATCCAAGTATATCCTCATGCTTTATTGTTCTTGTATCTTACCCCACAATCTCTGTTTATTACCGCACCTTTCTATATCTCCTCTCTCTTTATCACCCTTCCTTTCTCAATCAGTTTGTTTATTAATCTCTCCCCCAAATCCGACCTCAAACATATTCTCCTTTGCTTTCATGAATCAGAATTCTCAGTAAGCTGTTATTATGTCAACTTGGAGATATGGTACTTTAGCAGAACAGATTCCTTATGTATTAACACTGAAATGATCATCATTGCACCCTGATAGAAACCCTCTTCTGTCTTGTCCAGATCAGCCTTCCAGAAATGTCATGAATACTGAGATGGTGACGGACTTGTAGGCAGTGATTAAGTTAGTTCTGTTTGTTTGAGGCTGTGCTTTATTGAAATTATATGAATTTGTTTTAGGTTATTTGAAAGTACATGTACTGTACTACACTGGAGTTCGTCTCATCTTTGTTTTTTCCTTCATCACATAAGATTGCAAAGCCACAAACTGCCTCATGTTTTCCCCGTACAATGGCTTCCAGTTATCAAGTCATCAAACCACCATTTTTGAAATTCCTAAAGGTTTATAATTCCCATGGAAAAAAACAAAAACAATTCCCTCTGTATGTTTATTTGTCTATGTATCTTTCTAAGTTCTACAAGAATAGCCTACAAGAATAGCCCTAAGGGATATTATGTTAATATTTCGGTGCCAAAGTCAAGTTGGAATATAAAGGTCAACGATTTAATGTTTTTCTAGTAGTGTGTCTTTCTGTGACCCCCTTCCTTCTTTAACACACATGATAAGTTTCTATGTGGATGTGGTTACCAGGGTAGATGGTAGCCTAAAGTTCTGGGATCCCTACATGTGAGAAAGATGTTATTCAGTGTGACCCTACCAAATATAGCAGGTTTTCTCGGGGTACAGTAACAAGGAAGAGACCAACTGCCCAATGACTAAAAAGCTGATAAGTGGTGAAATGATAAATAAATTAATAAAAAGTTTTCATGCATCTCATGTCATTCTCCAACCTAGTAATCACACAAATAAAATAAGGAGTTTGTCAGTATTTTGGTCCTAAGTAAGGTTAATAATAATCTTCCTGGAAATAAGCATCTGGTGGTTTTAACAGTTATCCTTGGTCGAATTACTTTACTGTTTACTATTGTTGTATTACATATGTAGTATTGTATATATGTTGAACTGTCCATGTATTCCCTATACATATGCCAAACAACTGTAAACCTTTATGTCAATTATGTTCATTATATAAAAACAACAGAGTAGAGCTGAAGGTCTTTCCTTGATTAACTTCTATGCTCACAGTCGAGCATAAAATTTCATGTTGATCTTTGTGGTCTAATAATCACATTAAGGTTCAGGAGTACCCTGATAACAAATGGGTTAGTGTCTGAAGAATCAGTTCGTAAGGCAGTTGTTCGGAACCCAAAAGCCAACTCCACATAGGAACATTGTAATTATAGAAGGTTAAATTCTGATTCACCTCACCAAACCCCAGCTCTGCTATGAGTTCACCGACAATGAAGATGTGCATATACAGCAAAGTCAAATCTACAACCCCCAGTTTTTTCCTTGTTTACTCAGTACCCAATGTGTTTATTACTGTTATGACAAAATCTGGTAATTTATATTTCTTACCTTTAACTTAAGCAACTTAAGTTTCAGGAATAAATTATCCAGAAAGTTGACAATATCATAAGGTTTTCCAAAATATACATCACTCTACTTGAAAAGATAAGAGCTCACCTGTGTTGTATGTATTTTTTTTTTGTGTGTATGTCTGTGTTGATGTTAATACTCAGTACAGGGTACAGTACACTCAGACTATAGAGTACAGTAGTATGTTCAGTTTCCAATCATTATAATAACATGTATACTGTACCATGACTCTTGTTTAAAGAAGCTGTTAACAGTATATAAAAACAATCAAAGGATTACATAATTCACATGTGCTGTAACATAAATCATTGGGGGATCTTGAGTTATCTGTCCACATAACTCCCTCCAGTACCCTGTACTGAACTTACCTCTAATATACAGTATCCGAGGGTCACTTGTGTATTATGTTAGGTTTGGTATTACTGCTCACCATACTGTACTTTAAAGACTTGCCATACAATATATAAGACATTTAAACAGTAATAAAGGAATGATACACTCACAAAACACAACTGGCCTTCAATAATTCAACAAAGACGTTCACTTGGTATATATTTAAACACGAGACATAGTTACATACTGTAAGTGTGCACAAAAATCCTTCAGACCCACGGCATTACAAATTAACAACTTCTGTTTTTACAACTTGCAAACACATATTCTAATGAAGTTCAATTACATAACATTAGCAAATATACGACATTAACCAAGTCTATGTTATTAAGGTACATTATACAGTTGTGAAGCTCTTACAGTACTATTGTTAAATTACCTAAAAGAAGCATAACTTGCAGTTGTAATATGCAAATTGATATAAATAGTATCACTGTGAAAAGTTTTCAATTTCTTTAACTGTACTATTTGTGAAAAGAGAAAAACGCGATACCTGCAATATCAAGCAAATACCTAATTCTATTTGTGTGTGTGTATATAAATATGCAAATAAATCACTGTAGGTGTGTGTGTGTGTGATCCATAAAAATGCCAATACTGTATAGGAAACAAGAAAACACAAAGTTTCCTATGTGGTTATCAGCATATACAGTACAGGGTATATATATATACATACAATATATATATATATATATATATATATATATATATATATATATATATATATATATATATATATATATATATATATATATAAAATAACAGTATTACCTATTGGTATATACTGTATGTACGTCATCAAATACCAGTAAATAACAATTAACAACTAAGTTACCATAGTTAAATTCCTCAAATTGGGAGGATAAATTATTACAAGTTTCTATTCTCACTGCCCAGATAATATCACCATAAAAATAGAAAGATCAATTAATTGTTCTTATATCACTTTATAAGTTATACTGTATTTCTATCATGTGGTCAGAGCACAACACATTATACTGTACAATATTGTCAAAGTGAGAGATTAACTACTGTTTGGCTTCTCTTCTTGGCCACAATTTTATGTCGTCTCCACAGATGGTCATTGAGGTGTTCCCTCCTGACGGCACTATAAGAGCAGTGGTGACAGTTGAAGGGCTTCTCCCCTGTATGAATGCGGATGTGTCGTCTTAAGTCACTTGTCTGCTTGAAGGTGGACCTGTAGCAGTAGGGACACGTCAGCACCACGCCCTCAGAACCCTAGAAGAGAACAAGCGGTGTCAGAGTCTGTCATGGTCTTTCACTGGCTTGTCCTCAGCTATTTCACTCTATACAGTATTATATAATCTTAAATCAATAAGCTGTTCTGTGCATAGTAAGTATTTTTTAAGGGGAGGGGGCACTACAATTTCTGTACTTCACAAAGTATTTTATTAGCATAAATGAATGAGCTGTTCTGTACTGTACATACTGTATTAATAATTTTTTTTTTGTAGGGGGGGTGCCAGTTGTTGCCTTGAACTTATTTCTCAACCAGAGGTACAGAACCAAAGGCAGTGTTGACACATAAATGTTCTATGCTTAGTGAAATTATCTGATGTGGTGTTTTCTACAGTATGTCTTTTTTATTTATTTCACAAAAAACAAACAAAAAACAATCTTTATACTGTATCCGGTTACCTTCTTAATGCTCCAGGGACTTCTTAACAACTCAAAGAACCTCTTGCCAGTGCTTGTCTCAGGCCCTCTTCTCTGTATACTGTACGTACGAATAATCTAAGTTTCTTCTTCTGTCATATTCTTATTTATTATTTGTAAGTTTCACATAACGGATTTCCTTAAAAATGTTTAAGGCCACTTTTTCAATATACCGTAGGTATGTTTTATCTATTTTTTGCCTCTGTCATCATTCCTCTTCATTACTGTATTTTAATATAAATATACAGTACTATTAGGTTTAACACATTTGGAATTCTAGTGATCTTATGTCAACTGCTAACTGAAGAAACAGTCCATCTTTAATTAGTTTACACTGTCCTTCTTGTTACCATATTACTGTACTTTCATACAGTACTATCTCCTTGTAATACTCAAATGCAAAATATTAGGAACACTTTAGTCTGAATTTTAATGAAATGACTGCAGTCTCCTACATAGTCCAGGTAACCCCAGAATATTATAGGTACAGTATGAAAATTTATTGTGTCAATATTCAAAGATTAACTGTAAGTCAGTAATAAACACACTGCAAAACTTCCCAAATACTGTATGCTAAGAAAAAAGCCACCTTTATAATTGTTTTTCTTGCAAACAATCACTACAAAACCACTCTGAATTACTATTTAAGGAAGTACGGTACTGTACTGTACAAGTTAAGCCTCTGTAGTTCTTAGAAAAAAAAGAAAAAAAGCCTTGTACTGTACTGAACTGTCATTCAGCAATGTTCCTCTCATCACACTAACTTGTTACAACATTACTTATCAACATCCACACACACTGTTTAAAACCTCATACACCAACATCCTTTACCTTCTCATCCTCCCTCATAAGTTATAACATACTCTGTCCTTTTAATATATTTACTCAAATTTTCTATTGATTAATTATCAAGTACAAGACAGAAAGACAACATCTAACATGCTTAAATAACAATTTCTTATTTCTTATATGGTGTAACACAAACTCCTCTTGAGTACTGGACACAAAGCTGAGCATCCTTACATGTTACTGTACAGTATATGCATCTTGTACACAGACAGACAGACAGACACACACAAAAATAGGCTGTTATCATCCATTATAACTAACATACTGTACATATTATCCAGAAAACAATAATAAATACAATACAATACAGTACTAGACTGTACTAAAATCTAGTTTCTCTTTACAGTATAATTTTCATCTTGGTGGTAAATTAGCTGTTCCCAGCTATACAAGGTGACCATAAATTATCTAACCCATTTCACACTTAATAACTTCAAAATTATTATAGACAGAACACACTGGATTTATCATACTTATCAAACAACTTACTAAATTTTTTCTATCATTTTATTTGACTTCCACCCTGTTTGTTTGTTGCTTACAGTTGTCTAACCCCTTCACTACGGGGGACACCAATTTTTATATTTTATTTGGCGAACGCGGAAAATTTTACTCAGCAGAGAGGGGACATGTACACAAGTGGCTAAGGTTAAGTTTTAAAATGGGTCAAATAATTTATGGACACCGGCATTACTTAGTCCAATTCACTATCCTACCTCCATCAATACCCAATGAAGAGGCTTAAGTTCCTGTTTATCTAATATTCAACACCTCATAAATATACTTCTCTTTCATCTCTCTACTTGTGTCAATTTGATTTGGTGTCTATCCCACTACAGTACATCTCTTATTTATTACTCCTTCTCTATCATATACTGTGACTCAAATGCTTTTTACATAATTTTGGGGGGTAAAATTATACAGTACTTCTTAAGCTTCTTCTAAGGTCACCATCTCCTGTCCAATAATCCCCACACACTTTAACTCATTTTCTCTATTGCATTTCTATCATAATTTTCCCTACAATTCTCCGAGCAGTCTGACAATACCTCACTGACATCCCTTCATCACCTACTGGGTACTGTGTAATACTGTATCATAATATACTACTAAGTTTTTCACTTTGGGTAAAAAAAAATCACAACACTTACCTTTCATAACAACCCTAATAACTTCTCTGCATTCTCATTCTTTTATATAACCCATCTGCTGACAACCTTTCTTTTATATAACCCATTGACTCACAACCCCTTTTATATAACCCATTGACTCACAACCCCTTTTCTATAACCCATTGACTCACAACCTCTTTTATATAACCCATTGACTCACAACGTCTTCTATATAACCCATTGACTCACAACCTCTTTTCTATAACCCACTGACTCACAACCTCTTTTCTATAACCCATTGACTCACAACCTCTTTTATATAACCCATTGACTCACAACCTCTTTTATATAACCCATTGACTCACAACCTCTTTTATATAACCCATTGACTCACAACCTTTTATATAACCCACTGACTCACAACCTCTTTTATATAACATATTGACTCACAACCTCTTTTATATAACCCGTTGACTCACAACCTCTTTTATATAACCCATTGACTCACAACCTCTTTTATATAACCTATTGACTCACAACCTCTTTTATATAACCTATTGACTCACAACCTCTTTTATATAACCTATTGACTCACAACCTCTTTTATATAACCTATTGACTCACAACCTCTTTTATATAACCCGTTGACTCACAACCTCTTTTATATAACCCATTGACTCACAACCTCTTTTATATAACCTATTGACTCACAACCTCTTTTATATAACCTATTGACTCACAACCTCTTTTATATAACCTATTGACTCACAACCTCTTTTATATAACCTATTGACTCACAACCTCTTTTATATAACCCGTTGACTCACAACCTCTTTTATATAACCCGTTGACTCACAACCTCTTTTATATAACCCATTGCAGAAATCACAAACATGTATGGTCTCTGTACACTGCACTACCTACCTGCATTGTACAATACTATACATGCCATACAAGTTGAAAATATGTTTGCTTTTACTGAATCAATATTCTTATTCTTATTAATACAAATGCTAATGATATAACTCCCAAACTTCAACTCAGTTTAACATAAATACAGTACAGTTTTGCAACACAACAAAGACACTCCTTTGCTCCAATATGGAACCCTAAAAGTTTAATAGGAAACCTCAGTTTTTTCAAGGGATTTTAGTTCTTGGGACCCATAATATAACACCTACCAGGTAATCTAATGTACTGTATATCTAGCTGTTGGATGAAGAGTGAAACAAAATTATTCACAATATTTATTAACAATCTCATAATAGCTTGGAAAAAAGGGGCAAGGAAAATACATGACTATGTACAGGTATATAAAAAGGGGTATATCTGATAGTCTCATACAGTATTTGTGCACACAGGGTTACATATGTCCACACATTAGCCACACTGCTTTCTTTTGAAATCTTTGGGAGGTCAGAGTAGCCAACAATTACTGTACTTTGGTTAACACTTTATCTTCACAAAGGATAAATACTCAGTCTACTCCGTTTTAATTATTCACCTCTGATAATCTTAAAGTTTAATAACAACAAAGAGGCCTCACATAATTTGCTTATATAACATTCAAACATTCTTAGAGTTATCAAAACAAGATATAGCAAACACAAGTAATCCATAACATAAAGTCCTATACTGTACATAATGATGTGGTAGAACAAATATTCTGACAGGGCAACACAGTCACTACCATATGCTGAAAAAATACCCAACTACTGCACCTAATAACTGTAACTGTTATTCCATAACTGAAATGAAAAAAAACCACTTGAGTGATGAATATCCATTTCAAAGTAATGTTTTCTCTATATAAATAAAAGGTACAGGACTAGCCAATCATCCAGTGTCGGTGTTTAACGATTATTTGGCTTCTTGCCGTCTGGGGATGACGCCGAGCCATGTGGTCCTGGACGTAGTCGCTCCTCACAGCTGTATAGGTACATTCAGGACACTGGTAAGGTTTTTCTCCAGTATGTCTTCGGATGTGACGTTTTAGGTCACTCTTCTGCTTGAAGGTAGACCTGTGGCAGTATGGACAGACCAGCGGCTCCGTTGCCTAGAACAGAACAAGCCACTAGTTACCGGTGTTTCCCAAATTTAATGTTAAATATATATTTATATATATTTATATACTGTATATACATATATATGCTTTTATTACACAGCATTTTTTCTTTTCATGATGATCAAGCTTCCCATTAGGAATATTCCAATATATGTTATAGTTTATTAATGTTATAGGAAATAATAAACTAGTACAGTATCACAATGTACTTAGAAAATTCTGACTAGCTTCCTTTTTCATTTTTCAAAAGATCCACGTCAAGTTATCACAAGACTTGTACATGATGTTTGCTTCGCATATGATTTTGCAAATGTGCTTTTCGAATAGCACGGTGGGGGCAAAGGTGACACTGATATGGCCTTTCTCCAGTGTGGGTCCTTAGGTGACGTTTGAGGTCATGATGCTTCCTGAAGGTAGACCTCAAACAATAAGGGCACGTAAGGCCACGCCGATCATCAGTAGCTATCCAATCTTCCAACTCCACACTGCCCTACAAAAGAATAACAAAACATTGTTACCAGCTTCTTCCCGATCACTTGTTTCTCAAGTCATTAATTTTCAATGAGCATTTAGGAATGAATTTATTTCCCAAAATTCAGATAAGGCAATTTTTCAGAGTCTGCAGGATATTTAAAAAATATTTGTGCATCATTCTGAAACTAAAATGAGTAAAGTTGTAGTTTTTATACATCTTCTGGAAGATCACAACAAACTTGCTCACAATAAGTGCATTATCAGCAGCTCATTTTTCTTTCTCTTTTCTCCTTTGCTCTCTTACCACATCTGTAACATTGCCAGTCACTCCTTTTCCAGCATCCATACTTTATAACATAGTTTGGCCCTTGGTACTTAGTGGTTTAATGCATTCAGATACAGTACAGTACAGTACTTCCTTTTGTTGATATCCTTAATTATTTTTACGAGATTTCTTATAAACTACAGGATGTATGTTTATGCATTCTAAAGCTTGGAATACAGTAAACATAATATAATTTTTTGTGAATATGATTACAGAACTTTAAAGGCTGTTTCTTTTATTCACAAGGGCACTATTTCTGCAGCTTCTAAGTACAGTAGTGTTTCTGGAGCCAATAGCTATTTTGGATAATAATTTTCCCTGGACCTTTTCAGTGCCTTCCTTAGAACCTTTCCATGAGTTTCTAGTGCCTTTCTTATGTACCTTTCCATGGTTTTCTAGTGCCTTTCTTATATACCTTTCCATGGTTTTCTAGTGCCTTTCTTATGTACCTTTCCATGGGTTTCTAGTGCCTTTCTTCTGTACCTTTCCATGGTTTTCTAGTGCCTTTCTTATGTACCTTTCCATGGGTTTCTAGTGCCTTCCTTCTGTACCTTTCCATGGTTTTCTAGTGCCTTTCTTATGTACCTTTCCACAGATTTCTACAGTGCCCTTCCATGGGTTTCTACAGTGCCTTTCTTATGTACAATGATCCCTCGGTTAAAGAATTACCTTCCATAAGATTCTTCACTTCGGTTAAAGAAAAAAATTCGGTTAACGAATTCCTTACAAATTTTTCCCAACATGTTTTCGCCTGCTCACCAGCTGTAGTTTTTGTCCGTCAATACAGTAATCAGTTTTAGGCCTTAAATTCGTTACCATTTGATTAAATATCAAGAAGGTTGTACTATTCAATAATTTTCCAAGTCTTATATTAAAGTTTTTAGTCATTTTAACAATTATTTAACATAATTGAAGTACAGAGAACTAGTTTTTAGCGCGCCAAACAGCCACTCTGCACACCCAAAATGGCGTCATTGTGTGTCCCTGCTCTGTGGAGGAAGCTTCTTGTTTGAGACTCTCTTGAACATAAACTATTTTTACGTTTTTATGGTACAATTATTGGTCATTCTGAAGTTTATTTTACATATTGACAATATATAATGCAGTGCAGTGTTGATTGAAAGAAAATAATCTTGAATTACACCAAGTGAACTAAAATTTTATGGGTGAAATGGCGGCATGGGGTGACTTCTCTTCCACCCCAATGCCTTCTCTTATCCCTTCTCCTCCATCCCCATTCTAATTCCCATCATCATCATCATCATCATCATCATCAACCAGGAGCCTTCTACATGCACACCTCAAAGTAAGTGTACTTTACTGCATTTATTTTTAGTTTGTATGTAATTTTCGGTGAGCTGGAACCAAATCCCATTGTAACAATGGTTTCGGTTAACGAACGACCTTCTGGAACGAATTGTGTTCGTTAACCGAGGGACCACTGTATACCTTTCCATGGGTTTCTACAGTGCCTTTCTTATGTACCTTTCCATGGGTTTCTACAGTGCCTTTCTTATGTACCTTTTCATGGGTTTCTACAGTGCCTTTCTTATGTACTTTTCCATGGGTTTCTACAGTGCCTTTCTTATGTACAGGAGCTAAAACAACTGTCTGTGCATACTTTATGGGAAACAATATGAGACCATGGACGATAAATATTGGTATATGAGGGCTGTCACTAGTCACATGTAAAATTTCAGAGCATATTGACCTCCTCCTGCACAGATAGCTGTTTTAGCTACTGTACCTTTCCATGGGTTTCCACATGGCCCTTTTTTTGGTACCCCTTTAAACCTTCCTCTCTCTCTCTTCCATTGGTTTAATTGCTGCATTATTATTGGTGTTTATGTGCTATTATATGTATTTATTACATTGCCAAAGTAAGAATTTCTTGTGTACGATCCTATCTCCACTTATATAATAGGAGTGTAGGGGAAAGTTGGGTTCGGTATACGGAATTTCAATTTACGGCGAGATTTTGCGGAATCCAACCCTTTTGCATATCAGGGATGACTACAGTACATGCCAAGGTTGAAGTTTCAATACTGTATTATTTATGAAAAACTTCACTACTGATGATGTTTATGATGTAGATGTTATTACGAAGAGCCTTAACCGATTCACTATAGGGACATCACTTTTAATATTTCATTTGGCTAATGTCAGACAATTTTCTTCAGCAGAGAGGGGAGCCTGTACACAAGTGGTCAATGGTTTGAGAAGAAGGAAGGACATTAATAATGGTAAGGTTAGTTTTTTTTTTTTTTTTTGATGAAGAGCATTTAGTGGTGTAGAATGTGGGTGATGAACTTTATCCTAAACTTTTCAGATATTGACATAAACTGTTGTCCATTACCCTCTAATCTTCTGTAAAAGTGAGGGTCATGTGTAACCCAGGAATTTGGAGGCAACAGTTCTGAAGCATAAAAACAAAAGGAAAAGCTCTGTAAATATTGTCTCAGAACTGAACTTGCCTAAATAGGATCCTGTTCTTCTTGAATACCCTTTAGATGGTTCCAAATGTGGACATTGATCTTGCAAAGGTGACCACATGACAGGCATTGGAAAGAGCGACTTCCATCCCTACAAGGGATGTCCTTAATGTGACCTTCACGGAGAAGATTTTCTCTTTGGCAAGCAGAACACCTGAAGCAACATGCAAGCAGCCGACCTTGCTCCTGGAACTACAAGAGAACACAACTAATTACTGTGTTTGTCTCTTAAACTTGTAGATGTATGGTTCAACTTCATGCTTTATAAATAAATAATTTCTGTGCATTCACAATATCAATTACAGCCACTTATTGTATAAATCATTGGTACAGTTTAGGTTGTGTTTATCTCAAAAGATAAGGATTATTACACCCACCCTAAAACTATCACCAAGGACCTTTATGTTGTACTCCTGTATCATTTTGAAATACTCTAAGAATACAATTTGGAATTCCACCTTTGTTTCAATGATACACTTGAAAGAACCGCATTTTCATCAATATAATGCTAGGAAACAATTGATGTCAGTAACACAAAAATACAGTACAGTACTACTAACTCTTAAGTGACAATGAAGGTTGAAAGTGTGTGAAAAACTAAAAAAAATTCTGCCAACAAATCCCTTGTAGTTCCCACATTAAAATCTCCCTCAACTTCTGTTCATCTACTATCTCTTAACAACTGAGGCCATATAGAGAAGGAACCTGGCATATCAAAATACTTCTTTAGTCTCATTCAACTTTCATTTTGGCTTCGAATCATTGCATATCAGTTGTCTAAAAGAAGTGTGATAACTTCTTTTACTGGTAGCTCTTTCTGGCCCTTGACTGAAGGCATACAGTAAACTCGCATTTTTATACGAGGTTGCATCCCAGATGGGGCTGTGTTATCCAGAGACTGTGATGACATAATGAAAAGGAAAAACTTATGGGTAAGGATTCAGGAACCAGTATGATCATCCATAACTAACTTCCACCTTCCATACAGCATTACAGCCATTATATAAGACTGTACAACCTGTATACTCAAATGCAAGATTAAATATCGAAAATGCTAAATTAGACATAAGAAGCTTTTACAGTATTTGGTAAGCCTTTGATAGGGTCTGGTATTAAGCTCTGATTTCTAAGCTTTCTCTCCTTTAGTCTTCCTCACTCATTTGGTTCTTTCACCTCTGGTTATTCCATCTTAGTAGCTGGTGACAGATTAATCTATACATTCATCATTAACAGCAGCATTTTCACCAACTCTCTTTCTGCTTCTTTTGCTCAATCTCACTCTGGCCTCATTTATAGTCCAGTACTTCCTTCTTTTAAATTTGGGATAAGAATCTCAGTAGGGGTAGATAAAAGCCAGTGAAGCTCACCACAGTACTTTGACAAAATTTCCTCCCAATTTCCTTTCTCAAACTCATCTTGACCTCCCGTCACTGTTGCCGAGCACAATAAATATAGGGTTTTTGTGGAGATCATGTGAATGTTTGTACTGTACAGGTATTTACTAAACAACATTGTCCTCACTTATTGCTGTGCAAGGTTTCCCACAAGTGAGGAATGTTGTAATACTGTACTGTACAAACATTTACACTCTCCCTAAAAATCTGTAAGGCAGTGTGTACAGTTTTCTGAGACCCTGAATACTTGGCAATGATGTAACCTTTACAGAATCTTGAAAACTGCACACAACTCACACACCTAAATCTGGCCCACCCAAAACTGGAAATCTTGTTCAAGTTCAACTGCTTCTCTTTCTGTAAAAAAAAAAAAAAAAAAAAAAAAGTTCTGCCCAAAGCTGGTGAAGATGTAGTTCCATATACTATACAGTACCAGTGACAGCATTGAATCTTTGCCCAGCCATAATGACCCTGATGTTGACAGTCTGCATATCAAAGAAGTTCCAAAGAATCTATAACAATTCCCCTTACTAATTCTCCCTTCTTAACCTTTTATCTCTTGACCCATTCTCCCTTCATTACAATGTTAGTTCTCTCCCCCTTTCACCTACATACTGTATAATTGTATACTGTACTTAGGTTTATATACAGTATACTGTACTGTACTAGGTGGCTGCTTCTGTTTTCCCCCAATGCTGCACAGAGGAGGCCAGACTCAAAGGAACTGTGTGGCTGATGGCAACTCTAGGGAAGATCAACGTAAGATCTCTGATTTCTTTCTGTATATAAGGTTAGTCTTTGTATGTCATTCCCTGATCATGTCTTTCCACAATTAAATTTCTTTTAGGCTTCAATAAGCCACTTGAACAACACACATCCTTCAATAAGTATGTAATACTATGTATATACAGGCAGTTGACAATATAAACAGATATGATATGTCATTTTATTTTACAGTAGTATATAAAATTCAATTGCATCTCCCAAAACGTAAAGAATTTCTCTTTTAAAACTCTACTTGCAGCCAGCAGTTTACACACACACCTACTGAATCAATATCAACAATTTGTTCGATAAAGGTTAAAAAGCAAGTAACAGTATTACATAAGCTGAATATCAACATGACTTTGCAGGCCTGAATATTTGAAAAAATTGCTCATAAATAATCTGTTCATTTCTATTATAAATTGGGTTACCAACTACCTGTCTTTGCCTTCCTTAGTACACTAACTCTGACTCCCAAACATATGCCTTACACTGTACAGTAACTCAACAACTGTGAAATACTGTACCCTTGTTATCTGAACCATATACGTTTATTGTATATTAATTTTTAAATTGTTTTCATATCACAGTAAAAATATAAAGAGTGAACACAAGAGCCTATACCTTAAGTTCCTTCAAACTGTTCAACTTGTATAATATAAAGTGAACACTGATGTCTGCCCTATGAACCGAACAAACATAATAAGACTTTGTATATAAGAAAGGAGTAATGATCAACTTCATAAATTATACACCCCTTTCCTTTGTGCTACACCTACATACTGTATTATTCAGTTTGGAACTGAAAACAACTGATTATAGAATTCCAACAGCTTACATGAAAGTAATAGATTACAGGAAAATAATAGATTATAGGAAATTTAGTGTGGATGTATAATGGATTACCACCACCCATACAAGTACTGTACACATCTATCACAATTACTGTCAATTTACCACTCGCATGTGGTGTCAAGGTGTTGAATGTGGTGTTGAGTGTGGAGTAGTTGGCAGTGACTGAGCTACTAGTGAGTGCTCCACATTAACAGATGGAGGGTGTCGCCTTCGCACATGATCCTGCAAATGAGTCGTCCTCTTGGCACGATACGGGCAGTATGGACAAGCATAAGGCTTTTCCCCAGTGTGGATGCGTACATGGCGGCGTAGGTCGCTCACGCTCATGAAGGAGACTGTCCGGCAGTAGGGGCACAAGAATGGGGAAACTTCTCGCTGACGGTTCACCTCACAGCCCTACAAAGAGAACCAGACGAGGGTGTTACTGGCCTGTGTGCTAAGCTTATCCAATAAAGCTTGGGCCATCTTACTGACTGTTGTAATTCAACTTTCATACCATTTCTATATTGTACATCTGCATTAACTTCACCTTTGTAGAAAAAATATGTTTATAAATAATTTCTGTAGATTTACATCATGGCAAAACTTTTAACGAAATAGAAAGGAAACAAAAACCAATTAGCAAAAAATATAAAATTTCCAGTATACAACTCCTCCCCGACTTACGACCACCCGGACATACAACCGCCTCAGTCGTACCAAAATTTTGTCAAATTAAGTACAGTCAACCCTTGCTTTACGCGGTCCCACATTCCGCGTTTCCACGGTACCCTGCCGAAACCGGAATGCTCACATTCCGCGGTGCGTGTACCCCTATACGTGGAGAGCGGCTGGCGAGCCGCGCCATTTTTGGATCCAAACCTCCCGCCCTCTCCCACCATCCGCCATGTTGTGTAAGCGCGAGCAGGGTGCGCACAAGGTCGCCCAGTCATCAAAACATTACCGAGTTCTTCATCCGCCACCCACCACAGCCGGCCCAAGTCAGTGATAGTGATAATTATAGTGAGGATATGGACTTATATGGACTTTGAGGGGTTTGACAAAGAGGCCCTGCAAGCCTCTGTGGTGGATAGTGATACAATTGATACAAGTGATACAGGTGAGGGCCAATAATCTGCCCTCTGCCTCGGAACCAATCCCCCATCCCCGTGTGCCCAGCCATCTTATCTACTAATGTAAGTGTAAAAAACCTAATATTAGTGATATTTCTCTTAATTATTAATTGTGTGTGCATACCATCATAAAATTAAGAAGTTATTTTTACTACAACGTAGGTATTGTGTCTGAAAAAGTGGAGTTTGGGGGTCGGCCCGGTCTCTATTTCAATTAATCCCATATGTTATGTTGTTCACTTTACGCGTTTCTCACTTTACGCGGGCCGCCGTGGGTTGAATTAACCGCGTAAAGTGAGGGTATCAAATATAAAAGCTTACATCATACAGTTTAATATGCAATGGAAAAAATGTGGTTGCTATGGGTGGTGTGTGGTTGCTAGGGGTTTAAAGTACAACACATTTCATGTTCGGTCAACCGTAACGTGCTACGGAAATGACCATAACTTTCGCAGAACCATATGGATTTTTAATTTTAATGGCTCAAATGAAAGATCTAGTGTTCAGCTACAACTTCAACATAAAGACCTTCTGCCCTTGATGTAAGCTTTTATATTTGATAAGTTTTAAGTTTATATCTACACTCGTTGGCATTTAATAAGCATCTGAATTCGGGTTGATTTAAAATCAGTCACCGTTCCGCTTGAGCGAGCATGAAATGATCAAATTTCAAATCGCCATAACTCTGCAACGGTAAATCCGATTTTAAAAAGTAAAACCTTTCTGAAATCAGCTTAAAAAGTTCTATTTATATTCCAAATATTAGCCAATTTCATGACGGTTGATGTTTTGGCCTGGTTAATTTGACACGGATTGACCCCTCCACAAAAATTACTGATACACAGTACAGTATAGTATGGCCTTCTGGTCCTCCAAAACACTGTATAGTATGGCCTTCTGGTCCTCCAAAACACTGCATAGTATGGCCTTCTGGTCCTCCAAAACAACTGCATAGTATGGCCTTCTGGTCCTCCAAAACAAGATAAAAAAGTATCTTAACACTGTACCAGTTTGCACACCTTTTCCCTGACATCATACTGTTTTAGAAGTCTGTTGGCATAATAATAACTTCAGTACTGTACAGGTAATATATTTGGTAACAACGTTGAATGGTTACCTCACACAACACATACAGCATGTATCAAGGGTACGTGGATACAGTACAGTATCAAGGAAAAAAATACATACACACACACATGCACGGAGTCCTTGTTATAAGTGATTAATACGAACCAGAAAAAAACCCACTGATAATGAAACTACTTATAAAGGGGAATTAATTCCCACAAGAATTAATAGGAATAGAGTCTAATCAAGACCATCACATTGTAAGTGACACTCATAAAGTTTAATTTGGTATCTTTAAACATTTATATATATTTTAGAAACATCTGTTAAACATCTGATTACACATTATTTTATGAAAGTATTTAACTTTACAACTCATTTAAGGTAATTAAAGTCTCTGGGTCGGTATGTTGATGTGGCACAAAGCTACCTAACCACGTATTTGCATGCTCATTTCAGTGAAAGTGGTTCATTGAGACATGCTCACCACTTTTCTTATGACATGAAACTTCTAATTTCATGTCCATTCCATAGCTACCATGATTCCTTTTAGCCACTACACCACTTCGCTTCGGTTTGGAGCTGATGGCTACAAAAATAGTCAGCCAATGTCACCAACGGCACAACAAAGTTGATAATTATAGTTCTTGGAGCACTTCAAATAATGCCTGTGGACACAGGAGACTGGTACTGAGCATAATGCTCAGGTGAGAAGGATGACCTTTAAGAGAATGGGAGGCATGGCAGGAATTTCAATCACTCAAATGCTTGTGCTCTCAAAGATTGTTGGATTTCAGCCTGAGAATCCTCTTAACTGCAGGGACTTTGTACATGTAGGTCCACAATTATTTGACCACTTAAGTTCAAAACCACTTGTATAATGAGGACCCCTTGTAGACAGTACAGTATATGTATACACAGGGGGTCCCCAACTTACGAACGCCCGCCAATACAAACGAGGTCCCATAAGGTCAATTATTTTAAGAATCCGACATAGGTACAACTGGTTCGTAGTACAATATTATCATTTGAGAACTAGTTTGTGTGACGTAGCAACAAGGCAGAGCGGCATGTGGGGAGTAATGCGTCACCCAGCCACGCGCCTTGAGGGAGCATAAGTGCGTTTTACTTTCACCACATTAACCTGTGTGATCAAGTGCAAACTGTTGTTTTTTGCTTATTAACTCTCATTTATTGCCCTCATGTCTCCCAAATGCAAACCTGATGCAAGAGATAGTGGTCCATCCAAGAAAAGGAAAACAATCACAATGGAAGTGAAACTTGATGTAATTAAACTTCCTGAAAAAGGCCAAACACCCTCAGTCATTGGTAAAGCGCTGAGCTTCAGTCGGTCAACAATCGGAACAATTTAGAAAGACAGAGAAAATTCTTGAATATGTAAAAAGATCTACACCAATATACTCAATTATAATAATAAACAAAGAAGTAGACTGTTAATAAAAATGGAAAGATTGTGAGTGATACGGGTGGAAGATCAAAATCAATTAGATTTGCCTCTAAGTCCAGCCTTGACTCAGGAAAAAGTGAGAAGCTTCCATGTTGACTTGAAGGCTAAATGTGGTGGTGAAAGCAAAGGGGAAGATTTTGTTGCTAGTAGGGGCTGGTTTAACCATTTCAAGGTCGGGGCAAAGGGTGTTTGGAAAAAACACTGCCCACAGTTTGTCCACGATTTCAGGGGCTTTGAAAATGATGTAGACCTTGAGAACCAACTCCAGCTTGATATTCATGAGGATGATGACACACAGTTGCTTGAGTCTCATGCTGAAGAATTAAGCCACAAGGATCTGATTAAACTGGAGAAGCAAATTTTGTCAGAGTTGAAGCTCCAGAACCAAAGGGATTCATAACAAAATAGATGGCAGATGATTTCAGGCTTATTGAAGAAGGATTGTTTAAATTCTAACAACAAGATTCATAGACGTATTACTGAATATATCAACAATGCTACAGAGATTTACGATGAAAAGAAGGAAGTTTCAGTTCCACCACCCCAATAAAGCCTCTGTCACTCCTACAAATGCCCATCTCTACATGCAAGCCAGTCCCAGGTTTCAATGTAAGTGTTAAACTTTAATTATTAGTTTCCTTTACTATATTTTGTCATTCAATTTCCTCTTTTCTCTTAAATTAAGTGATTCAAAATATATAAAAAGACTTAGGCTATGATATAGTGGACATAGGGTATGTGTTCCGACTTAAAAACGTCCTCAGGAATGGAACTCGTTCGTAGCCCGGGGACCTCTGTACAGGTATTGTTTATTGTTTTGAATACTGTTGCTTCCATGACAGCTTGACATTATATTACAGTAGATCAACCATACACTCATAATTTCTTGTACAAAATTGACTTCTAATTGTTGCCCGTGTAAGTTTGTGAACTGTGTCAGCAGTTTATGAGAGAAAACTATCAGCAAGTGTTCACAACAGATGCATAAGTGCACCATGATCAAATGCTTTTCAGTGGCCATTGTCTGTCAGCATTTTTAAAAAGGGAATTGCCATCTTGTACGTGTAATGACAAGCCTTCCCAGCTGTCCCTCATGGACAAAAAGGTAAAGTTGATGCTTTAACAAAGGAACCCCTAATACACCTTCCCTGCATCATAAAGCTAAACTTTTTAAATCACTCTGCCAGTACAATACTGTACTGGCAACAAGTCATGGGTAAAGACAGTACTGTACAGTATACTGTACTGCATGTATTCAAGGTTTTATTGTATAAGTAAAATTTAATACTATAATGTAACTCTAAAAAAAATCATTTGTGGATAGTCACTGACACTTTCACCCTTGAACTCCTCTATTTCTAATAACAAGTTGATTTTGAACTGCTGAAAGTTGATCTAACTTGACCTCCTTCTGGAACCCTGAAGCCAAATCTTGATACATTCAGAGAACCAGTATACTGTACTACAATGAATTGTGTGTGTGTGTGGTAATGAAAAGTATGAGAAAAAAAATATACAGGATATTTCTGGTGCATATATGCACACATTACAAATTTAATCATTTGTAAAATTAGGTAATCAAGCATCCCTTAGCAGCTTAGCTTATCAAACATCCAATGGCAAGCAAAATAAATCAGAAAACTCAACACCGACAGTGATTTAATGAAATAGATAACTACGGTACCCCTTTGCTGATGAACTACAACATAGCAACCAAGGTTCTAACTGCATTGCAAAATAACAAGTTACCAACATAATGCACCAATATACTGTGTCCAAATCTGTGAGGTTTATGAATGCAAACTGGCAAATAATATTATTCTGTATGAATTTCACATAACCAGATACGTAACAGTATTGTACTGTACTTTAATATACAAATCTATGTAGTGTACAGCCATTAAGGACATCTACATTTGCTGTACACATTATTTAAATAATAAATTACATTCTTCCTTTGAAATGTGTATATCAATAGCTGTTCTGTATATGGTTGGCTGATCTTTACTTGTACAGCCCTAAGATAAATTGCAAAAAATCATCAACTGTAATTCGTAATTAATTTTCAGTACGGCATTATATGATCAAGGAATATAAATTGTCAGGTGAAACTTTGCTTCTTCCATATCAGCACTTTATTTTTCACATTAATTCATCAGCTTGAACAAAATAAAACTGTACTGTAATCATATCCCAATGGACATATATTTTCACATGAACCATCATCACACTGGTGGCCACAACAGCTGAAGGAAATTACACCTCAGGAGACAAAGCTAACTTAAGGGAGGAGGAGGTCTGACTTAACACATCAACAAAGGTTATATATTAATATAACTTACATTAATAAAGGTTATACAAAAACATAACCCACATTAAGAGGGAACATAATATATATTTCCCTTTATGAAGATATGTTAAGTTATTTGGGGCCAAGTTATAGCGCAGTACTTGATCAAACACTGTACAATTGATACACCTGCTCATGTTTGTTTATATTGTTGTCTATGAATGAATATTTCTTCAGGTGGAGCAAACTAGTGATTTTTTTCGTGGTTACTTATGAGACAATAAATGCAATAATAGGTCATTATTATTTTTGTTCGTCAAACTTATTTTTTTTCTATTCAGCAAAATATCAGAGCGTATGATCACAGAGTAACCAAGTTGTTGTTTTGCTTTACTGTATTAACGTAAGGGAGGGATGAAGGATATTTGTACTCTGGCAAATCAAAATTAGCTTCATGTTTATAACTTTGATTATAAATCACATATAACTGATCATCAAATCTAATTATTACAGTAGCATTTTAAAAGGTGCAATGAATTACTATATAATCTCTTCTTCTTAAAGTACATTAAAAATTAAAAAATAAAGGGAGGTACAATATACTGTACATTTTCTCAATACTGTATACTTATTAGAGTACTGTACGTATACTGTATCTGATATTCACTCTTAAGATTTTCATTAAAACTGCATCGAAGCATAATGTTTACGCCTCATATGTGCAATAACATGGGCTTTCTGGGTTGCACGGTAGGGGCAGTAGGGGCAGCTGAAAGGCTTCTCCCCAGTATGAGTCCTAAGATGCCGCCTCATGTCTTCTTTCTTGGAAGAGGATCGGGAGCAGAAGATACAGGTGTAGCGGCCAACCTCCACCTGCGGCGACGGTTCCTTCCCACCTAACGCCCTCACCTAAAACAAAGATCATCGGGCGGCGGTTACACAAGGTCTAATGTGAGCCGTGTGTCTTAAGTCATTTACAATTTAGAAAATGATTAAGGAACACAATATGCATCTTACATTTTATTTTTCCACTGGGAATACAACCAGGCATTTGCAGATAAATAACAAAGCTTAAATACTAGTAAACTTTCCAAAAGTTATACCAGTTCAAAACTGCATACTGTACTGTACTCATGTCCAGTAACCTCTTTAATTTCTTTCAGTCACCACTAACACAAAAACACACGCACACACACAAGAAAAAATATACAGTACTGTATATATATTGTTCTTAAACTTATCTGAAGATCTGTGATATAACTTTTGAACAAATTAACCAAAACAACATGTATACTGTACCTCGTGTATGTACAGTACAGCATTTAAAGCTGAAACTATACAGTACTATATGTTGTTTGACAGGCACAACTGTGTTGAAGATAAATGTAAAAAAAATATGACACTCTATAATAATATTTACTGTTTTGAGAGAGAGAGAGAGAGAGAGAGAGAGAGAGAGAGAGAGAGAGAGAGAGAGAGAGAGAGAGAGAGAGAGATTGTGTGTGTGTTCTGCTACAAATAAATAAATCTTTTCACAGCTTCCTTCTTTAATTAACTAGAGTAGTTACAAATGAAATAAATATCTACAGCACCCCAGTCAAATATATACAGTATACTGTACTAAACTGTATCTACATTTATTCTATGCACACCTTGACCTCTTAAGAAATATGTTGGACTAGTATCATCATTATAAAATATTACTCCTCAGCAAGGTGCACTAGACCACGATTTTCCATTTTTTGGTGTGTCAGCATAATACTAAGACTGGCTGTGGGCATCCCAAGGTCCTATTTTATATCTAAATGGATCTTCAGCTTGTGGCATCTGGTGCTTTCGCTTGCAGTGTTCCTCCACATGAGCTTTCCTGCTAGCTCTGTATGGGCAGTGAGGACACATATAGGGCTTCTCTCCAGTATGAGTCCTGATGTGTCTTGTGAGAACCCCAGACTGGCGGAACATACGGCCACAGAAGGGACAAGTAGGTGTGGTGGCTTGTTCACTACTCAGAGCTCCCAGCAACGCACTGTCCAAGCATCTTCGGTCCTCGGGATCCACCACATCCACCTACAACAGAGACGTCCCCTGAGATCCCTCAACGTATTACCCTAATTATAAAAACGTGTTTTTCTTGGAAAACAGAATTGGGAAAAAATTACTTTGCAATCAATGACAAGATATTTTCCCTAATTGCACCAAGTATGAAATGGTAACTGGGCAAAGGCAGGTGTAAAGTTATGGAAGCAGAACAAAGAAAACAGTTGGAAAGAAATTATAAGATGATTACAGTAATTTGTAATTATATGCAACTATTTTTATTACAGGTATAAATACAAGGAGTTAAATATATATATATATTTTTTTTTTAATTTCCTGGGAAATTATAAGCAAAATTTTTAAGAACAAGTGTAGACAGAGCCACTAACAGCAGAGGCTCATACAGACACTATAAGCCAGATTTTCAAGACCACTTCAAAGTGAGTCTATATTATTATAAGGAACAATGATAATTATGTTAATGAATTATTCTGAGAGAGAGAGAGAGAGAGAGAGAGAGAGAGAGAGAGAGAGAGAGAGAGAGAGAGAGAGAGAGAGAGAGAGAGAGAGAGAGAGAGAGAGAGAGAGAGAGAGAGAGAGAGAGAGAGAGAGAGCATTAAGGTACTGTACAGTATAAGCAGATCAATAAACTGGGTTTTTTTTAACAGGGAATAGCCCACCCGGGTACAGGTCATCGACCCACAATGGTGCCTAGGGGGCGAGAAAATAAAGAGTAAAAAAAAATAAAAATAGAAAAGAAAAAGATCATATTAATCTACACCACGAAGATGCCGGAAAACCAGCATTTTGAAGTTCAATTTAATATCCCGTTTTCTATTACTATAAATAAAGGTTTACCATAATGTACACACACACACCTTATACTAGTCAATATCTTTTAAAGAAAGCAATGTAAAATTTATTCTTTAACTTTATCAGAATCTGCAGTCCAAATTCTACTGAGAAAATATAAAGGGATTGAACTACTATCAGACAACTACTGGACAACAGACACTTGGTACTTCTCATCATACACAACCACTCCTTTGGCATCTGGTAAAGAAGAGTGATCATAACTGGTCACACACAACCCACATCTGATCCTTGTTGAGATTTTACCCACATTATGCTAACTACTTTGTCCCAACTGAATATATTTAAAGAATGAGAACAAACTGGTCTTACAAGATAAAAATTGACTCACAGACAGACAAACATACACCAGGAAAATACTGGACTCACTTTCATCGGCTTTTACCTTTTAAAGTTAAGAAAAAATTGAGGTAAGGTAAAGAGAAATAAAATACAAAATTACAGTGCCATTATTTCATTCCTTATTTAACATCATAATATAACCCACATTTAAGTTTATTCACAATATTGAAATTAATACAAGACTCATACTCCAGAGAAGCTATAGCTCACGCACACCCAAAGTTTGAGATATAAATAACACGACCCCACACCATATATTTACCCGCTAAGTCCATTTTTCAAACAAGGTACCGTATTAATTAAAACCAGCGTGTTATTAATATCAGTAACATACGGTATATATATATATATATATATTCCAGTACTGTTGCTGTATATCAATAACTTACAGAGTACACTAGTGCAAGTATTCTCTATCATGATCATTGAATTTATTTATTTATTCTATTTTTTTTTTTTTTTTAGTAAATCTATAATTCATACTTAACAACATGAGGCTTCTGATGGTTGACCCAATGCCATGCAGTACAGTGTTACATTTTGGATATACTGTACAGTACAGTATCACTTATATTACAGGAACTTATAGACTATGTATAAAAAATAATGTAATGTATATCAAAAAAGATGTAGGTTTTATATGCCAGAACTTTTATTTTCTATCCTTTTAAAAAAAATTACTGTACCGTAATAAGGAAGATCTGTAACAAGATAAATGTGTTAAAGTCGTCGTCATATTCAACATTTAACTTTGGTATAGTATACTGTATAATAAAATACTGTACGGTACTGTACTGTATTTTTTCATCGATACAGTATTTCATTTCACAATCCACTTACGCTCCAATCTTAATATCCACTTTTCAGACAATATGCACACTATCAGTACATCTCTTTAGAATGTGGTGATATTGTAAAAAAAAAAAAAAAAATGGTGTGATGTTGTTTAAATATAAACTATCGACTATTTCCAGCCATATTCCATCCTCACTTTTACAAGATTAAAAATTCCTATACAGTACATATATTATTATTATTATTTTTTAATACTGCACCCTGTATAACCAAATCTCTTTGAAACAAACTTGCTGAAGGTTATAATGAAATTTTACTTTGCAAGACTTCCTTCACAGTTGATGCAGAACTGGCAACTTACACTTACTGTACAAAAATTGTAGTAGCTTAAATTTTCTTTTTAATTGGAACAATAAAGTAAAATAAAATAAAATAAAATTAATAAGTAAATGCATCCTGATTCAACAAAATGCTGCAATTGTTATATTAATCAAAATAAAAACTTGTTATGATATTTGTACTTGACTTTCTGTTGTACAGCACAGTACATACAGCATTAAATTGAACATCAAGATCTGTGGGGCAAAAATCTTGCCAGCCATTTTCAATTATACTCAGGTTTCACTTGTAACAACTTAGTTAACGAAACAAGCAACATATGTTATCTCACTGAACTGTTGTCCACAGTTCTAAACATTTTGAGCCCTAAACTATGCAAAAAAGATTTAGGGCCTTAAGGCCTATTTTCTTTTCTTTATTCAGTTTTTCAAAATATTGTATAATGTCTTAGAAGCTATACTCTAGTTTTGAAGTAATTCTTAAAATATTAATTTTCATTAAGAAGCATTAATGATGATGTGCAAGAACATGATTCCTAAGTGTAGACTTTCTGCTCGAGCGATAAGGGCAGTGAAGGCACTGGAACGGCTTCTCTCCAGTATGAGTACGGATGTGGCGAGTCAGGTCCCCTGTCTTAATGAATTCCCGTCCACAATACGGACAAGAGTTGACTGAACATCGTGAACCACCACTAGCTTGCTGGGGTCCAGGGGGCTGCTGCGCCACTCCCACCATGACTGGCTGCGCACTTCTGCCAGGGACCTACAAGAGAGACCACCTCTTAGTTCACTTTGTGTATGGCCCATTACAATTATCATTTGTACTTTATACAATTTAGCTGAGCAGTAATTCCCTCTTTTTTTAGGGGTTAAAGCAAATGTGAAATAGATTTTTTAAAGAAAATTCGTGCATTTCCTAAGTTCACCACAAAAAGGTTTCGTAACCGTGCCATTTTCTGGTCTATTGTCAGCAAGACAAGTGTTTCAGATTTCAGTAATGGTTGAAATCAATCCACAACTGGTTACCCACAAAGGGCACACAAGATCAATGACAACTCAACTACAATTCCTATACAGTAATATATATGTATATGTATATATATATATATATATACACCTAGACCCCGACTTACGACGGGGTTAGGGACCCAAATCCAGGTCGTAAGTCCGACATGGTCGTAAGTCCGACATGGTCGTAAGTCCGACATAGATATATAAAAAGAAAAAAAAAAAAAAAAAAAAAAAATTAATAAAAAAAATTAATAAAAAACCTACAATGAAATACAGTACAGTAAAAGTAATGAATAATGAGGAATGGATACAGTGTGACTGAGCACTTAACCTTTAATGTAGTCAGCTGAATGCACATGGGGCCCCCATAATTTTCTAATTATACATGGAGACTACATTAACTGGAAAAGTTTCGGTATAGAAAATGCGTGTGTCATTTAAAAATTTTTTTTTTTATCTATATCTGAGGCGGTCGTAAGTCCCGACGGTCGTAATTCCACGTAGTCGTAAGTCGGGGTCTAGGTGTATATATATATATATATATATATATATATATATATATATATATATATATATATATATATATATATATATATATACCGGAATACAGGTTGTACCTCTCTAGTCCGGCATTCTGTGGTCCGGAACGATTTTAGTTTGTCCAATAGGCAGATAGGCAGCTTTATTTTTTTTATTTATTTTTTTTTTTTTTTTACTTATCTGAATTATTATTACAGGAGTATTAAATTTTTGCCCCTCAGGCCCCAATGTGGGTCAGTGACCTATGCCTGGGAGGGCTAATCCCCTTAAAAAAAAAAAAAAAAAAAAAAAACAAAGCTGCGGGAAATTAAGGTTTGTTTACATCCGGCAGTTCGGCTGCTCTCTCTCTCTCTCTGCTTGTCTATACAGAGTACAACATTTAACCCTTCAATATATATGAGCAGTAAACAAGTGTTGCTTTCATATTCTTATGTAGAGTAATGACAATATGTTTTCACATGTGCGCACTTACATACGCTCAGTCTCACTTTTTTTTTACCATTAATGGTTAACTACTTATATTGTTCCATTTATTAACATTAAATAACATTACAGGTACTTCAAACAACCATATTAATTTTTTTTATATTAATTTTACTACAGCTAAAATCAGGGTCTTATTTTCTTCAATTTTATATGTTGAACCAATCAGTCACTGGTTTCGTAAGCTTTAACATAAACAATGCCGGCAGCCGTCTCGTCTCCTCTAATAGTCCATGTATTATTAATAAATTGTATTGTTAATTTTGCACACACACACACATTAATTCCATAAAAAAAAATTCAGGAACATTAATTAAAATATATATGAACAGTAAATAAGTGTTGCTTTCATATTCTTATGTAAAGTAATGACAATATGTTTTCACGTGTGCGCATGCGCACTTACATACGCGATCTCTCTTTTTTTTCTTCACCATTATTGTTAGCTACTTCTATTGTTTCATTTATTAACATTAAATAACATTACTTAAAACAACCATATTAATTTTACTACAGCTACAACCAAGGTCTTATTTTCTTCAGTTTTATATTTAGAACCAGTCAGTCACTGGCTTTGTAATCAACGAAAACAATGCTGTGTCATTTCCTCATGTGTTTTAATATTCTACGTATTATTAATGAATTGTATTGCTCATTTTGCACACATAAACATTAATTCAATAAAAAAGACATTCAGTAATAAACAATAATGAATCTTTTGTACATAAGAGAAATGACGCTGTTTACACGATTATGCACGTCGTCTGCACGTTGGCGGGCCGTTCAATCCCGTCAAAATTTAAGTTTCCGCAGTCAAAATTTCTATTAATTCATTTTTTTGTGTTCCAATAAAATACGTTAAGAATTAAAAACTAGCGAAATTTGAGAAGCTACTATACGACATTTAACCCTTCAGTATGTCTTCAAAGAGACCATGGCGCAGAGAAAGTGGTGCTAGTGCTTCCAAGCATAAGCACAAGTCACTATCTATCCAGGAAACGGGTGAATTTCCATGGTCCGGCACCGGTCAGGTCCCGAGGTTGCCGGACTCGAGAGGAAACAATGTAAAAATGCGATGGCCAAATGCAACATATTAGCAGTGTACTGTCCGCCCGAAAGCTAATCCGTACAAGGCTGCAGCAGCTGATATGTGAGCAAACACACTAAATCCACTCTATGTTACTTCTATGATTGACATTTTAAAACTTTAAGTTTGTGTATTTTATATAGGTTTTTATATTTGAAAGTCACCGAATAAACAACATGAGACTTAATTTGTATATTTTACATTGTTATCTGGTACATGAATAAACATATGTATGACCCGCCGGACCCTCAAGCGGGCTTCATCCAGGTCTGTCTTCGTCAGCCGATACTACATCAATGGCACTCAAATCAAACAACTCTTGATGAATAGCACTACTGTTAAAGGTGCGGAGGAGCGAGGCAAATCACGAGACATCGAGGGACATGCATCCATCATGATAGCTGGTGGGTAACTGGACCACTAGACTTGAGACAAAGATTACATGCAAGTTGAGTTGCCAAGTAAATAAATATCCTATGTAAAGTACTTCATCCCGCCTGGACATTCAAACTATGCTGCGAAAATTATGGACCTAGAACATCACCCAGGGTCGCTATGGTGGACGTAGAGGAACGCCACTCGGACTTTAAGGGTTAATATTACAATAAATTACTGAACCACCAACTTTATGGTGGATTTACTTAATAACATGTGTTTATTGTACTGTATATTGTGAAAAAAATGCCGATTTAGTACAGTAATACTGTACACACGAGAATATTTGTGGTGTATCTTATTGTGCACATCAGCATACACACCTGAATATACAGTCAATCCTCATATTACGCGGTCCCGCATTCCGCGTTTCACCGTTAACGCGGTGCCTTGCCAGAACCTAACATGCTCACATTCCGCGGTCGTGAACCCCATTATGCGGAGAGCGGCTGGCAAGCCGCGCCATTTTTGGATCCAAACCTCCCGCCATCCGCCATGTTGTGTAAGAGGCGCGAAAATGGTGCGCACAAGGTCGCCCAGTCATCAAAACATTACCAGTTCTTCACCCGCCATCCACTACAGCCGGCCCAAGTCAGTGATAGTGATAATTATAGTGAGGATATGGACTTATATGAACTTTGGGGGGTTTGACAAAGAGGCCCTGCAAGCCTCTGTGGTGGATAGTGATACAATTGATACAAGTGATACAGGTGAGGGCCAATAATCTGCCCTCTGCCTCGGAACCAACCGCCCATCCCCGTGTGCCCAGCCATCTTTTCTACTAATGTAAGTGTTAAAAAACCTAATATTATTGATATTTCTCTTAATTATTAATTGTGTGTGCATGCCATCATAAAGTTAAGATAATATTTTTACTACAACATAGTTGTGTGTCGTCAAAAAGTGGAGTTTGGGGATCGGCCTGGACTCCATTTCAATTAATCCCATATGTTATGTTGTTCACTTTACGCGTTCCTCTCTTTCCACGGTACCCTCCGGGTTACATTAACCGCGTAATAAGAGGATTGACTGTATTCAATAACACAAACACTGGTAAGCAATTTTGTACTGTATCTACCAAATGCCAACATGACATATGGATAAACCACAGAGGAGACAATAATAAAACATAAAACTTGACCTTACAGTGAATGATTGACTTGTTTTCAACTACTGTACATACCTGGCTAGCAAATGAAACAAAAATAAAATTATTTTGTGTAGTAACTCAGAGCAGAATGGGTCTAATTACTGCTACTGCAAAATTATTATTCCAGTATTATTTTCTATCTTTGGCTTTATGTAAAAGGGTTGGAAGAATACAGAAGTAGAATGAAATTATAATTTTATATTAATACAAGTACTGTAGTATGATATTTGTAATGTTTAACTACAAATGTACATAATATAAGGGAGCCATAACATAGTTTCTCACCACTGCTGTCAATACAAGTACAAGGGGGTACAGTACCTTTTCATTACAAATGGAATTATTAGTTCAACTGATACAGTATATATGGATTAAAAACTCAGTACACATGTTGTGGTAACAATATTTATCTTCTGATAAAAAGATGAAAAATTGTAACATACAAGAATAGTAAGTTGGCGATGATGGTGTTATGTGGTCACCTTGACAACCACTTTGGCTGAATACTGTACAGGGATTGTGACACTGTAGAAGATACGAACAGACAAATGAATCACTTCTTGTACTGTAGTCAAATGTTATGTCCTGGTCATCTTGGGACAAAAGTGATACTGTACTGAACATATAAAATGTGGGAATAAAGTTAATACCTGTATGGTAATAGGATGACTGTACAGTATCGTGTGATATACTGTATTAGCTTCACTGTTAGGGGAATTACAAGTAAATTCCATATAACCGTTGCTGTTGAATATCAAAAAGACTTGGGAGGATCTCAGCATTCCATTCCTGCAAATTTTATATTGTACTGAACTGATAAGCTGAGGAGGCCAGCATAGTGTCTCTCAGTCTGGGAAAAGTGTACAGGTACTGGTAAACAGGATGATTTACCAACCATGGAGACAGCCATTAACTTGATTCACCTTAAAACATGCCATATTTTCTAACTAGTCTTCCACATATGCCACAATGAGACAGAATTTCCCAATGTCTATCATGGTCTCCCTTCTATACTACAGCTCCTCCCCGACTTACGACCTACTCGACTTACGACCACCCGGACATACGACCGCCTCAGTCGTACCAAAATTTTTCTCAAATTACGTATTTTCGAGTCCCAACGTCAGCGATTGCGCTGTGTACTGACAAAATTTTCGTTTGTAATTCACTTTAAAATGGCCTGCAAGCCTTAAATTGAGTTTTGTGGTGCTGAGCAGAAAAAGAGACACCCACTTTAGATTTTCCATGTACAGTATTCTTTAAGCATTTTCGACTTACGGCCTGGATTTGGGTCCCTAACCCCGTTGTAAGTCGGGGAGGAGCTGTATACTGTACTCTTTTCAACATTTTGTGGAATTTTTCAAAACTTCTTTACAACCTGGTCATTAAAGTGCAAAATTATACATGGCCAATAATCTCCTTACTTTGAATCACCATCATTTCCCATCAATGATATTTAATAATTTTTCCTGCAATCAAAACCTGAGTAATATATATATATCACTACCACAGCTATGTACAGGGTATAGTAAAGCCACTGCAGTTCCTGAATTAATTTTTACTTTTTGTTTTCATATACTACAAGCATCACTCATTTAGCATTACTTAACTTAATGCTAATTCGATTTAGCAATAATAATAATAATAATAATAATAATAATAATAATAATAATAATAATATAATAAAAATAAATAAAAGAACGACACCCATTTTTCACCTAATGTTAGGTCAAAATTTGGTTTAGCGATACAAAGTTTGACTCAATGGGAAGGGGAGAAACTGGGGATGAAGTGGCATGTTGCTTTTGTTACATGTAATGAAAGCATAAAGTTGTGGAAAAATCATTACAATACTCTAATGTGGCTTAAAAAAAAAAAATATATATAGTCTGCATTTACGCGGATTTGGTTTACGCGGTACCTTGCCAGAATGAAAATTTTAAGTTACGCGGTTCATTCCATCATTTACGTGGGAAGCAGCGCCTGGAGGGTGCGCATTAGGTTGCTCTTACGTTATCGATGACGTCATATGACGTACCAGACTGTGATTGGGCCAAGCATCCTTACCTCCCTCCGCCGCTAAGCTGTAATTGGTCTAATGTAACATGACGTGCCCTGCCACCAGAGGGAAGAAGACGCTGACCTAGTCGGGCCAGTCTCATTGTTCTCAGTTCTCCGCGTATATACTGTTCTCTCTTGTGCCCGCTATTCCCCTCACAATGGCTTCAGCGGGACCACCACCCCCGAGAAACCTTGAACTACCTGGACCAAGCCATGGTTATGTGAAGGAAGTCATCGAGTTGGGGGAGAAAATCAAGCTCATCCTTGACAAAGGCACAGTCAAGCATCGGTATGAAGTATCTAATAACCTTCTGTCGAAAATTATGGAGCCGCATGTCCAGATGTATCACGACAACATCCATGCTAGTCGTCAATGTAGTATGACGGACTTCTTCGCCCACAACACAACTACAACCACAGCCAGCCCAAGTCAGTGATAGTGACAGCGAGGATATGGACTTTGAGGGGTTTGTCAGGGAGGCCCAGCAAACCTCTGTGAATAGTGATAGTGATTCACCGGAGGGCCACTAATATATATACAAGTGATACAGGTGAGGGCCAATAATCTGCCCTCTGCCTCAGAACCAACCCCAATCCCCGTGTACCCAGCCATCTCTTCTACTAATGTAAGTGTTAAAAAACCTAATATTATTGATATTTCTTTTAAATATTAATTGTGTGCATACCATGTTAAAATTAAGATGTTATTTTTACTACAAAGTACATAACGTATTGTGTCTGGGTGAAGTATAATTTGTTTATTTACTGAAGATAATTGTTTTTACCTCATAAAATGCATGGAAATTACCCGGCCAGAATATAATTTACATTGCTGGAATTCTTATAAGATAGTGATTAATTTGAATATAAACAAGCTAAAATTTGCATTAGACATAAAAATTTTAGATCTACTTTAAGAATTTTATTAGAGAGAGCAAAAATTTTATCTTTTGTGCAAAATATATGACGTTTATATTCAAATTATTCGCTGTCTTGCAAGGAATCCAGCAATGTAAATTATAATATCCTAACTATAGTAGGAGGTATTATTTATTACTAAACCTAAAAGCCTAGTCTTTTCCCCCAAACATTTCTCAGGGAGAGAGGAAGCCAGTGCACGTAGGAAGAGGGGGGGGGGGGGGAGGGGGGGGGGGGGGGGGGGGTGGGGGGGGAGGTGGGGCGGGGCCTGACGGGAGTTGAGTCCATTATTTAAATGGACATTAACCAGCGACTGTATTTCTCTTAAATATTAATTTTGTGTGCATACCATCATAAAATTAATTAGTTATTTTTACTACAACGTAGGTATTGTGTCGGAAAAAGTGTAGTTTTGGGGTCGGCCCAGTCTCTATTTCAATTAATCCCATTTGTTCTGTTATTTCGTTTGCGCATTTCTCGGTTTACGCGGACATCCACGGGTTCAATTGACCGCGTAAATCGAGAATATATATATATATATATATATATATATATATATATATATATTATATATATATATATATATATATTAATACCCCGATTTACGAGGTTTCACCTTACGCGATTCTACATTTACGCGGAACCTAGCCAGAACCGGAATTTCATTTTACGCGGTGCATCTACTCATATATGCGGGTGAAGTATAATTTTTTTATTTAGCTCATAAAATTCATACAAATTACCCGGCCAGAATATAATTTACATTGCTGGAATTCTTACAATATGATGATCATTTTGAATATAAACATCATATATTTTGCATTAAACATACAAATTTTAGATCTAATGTAATAATTTGGTTTACACAAAGCAAATAATTTATCTTTTGTGCAAAATATATGAAGTTTGCATTCAAAATATTCCTTGACCTGCAAGGAATCCAGAAATGTAAATTATATTATCCTAACTTTAGTCTGAGGTATTATTTATTACTATACCTTAAAATCTAGTGTTTTCACCCAAACATTTCTCAGAGACGGAGGAGCCAGCGAGCTTACAAGAGGGGGGGGGGGAGAGTTGAGTCCATTACAGTGGGGTATGCTATAACGAATCTAATTGGTTCTAGAAACTTGTTCGTTATAGCATTCGTTTGTTATAGGATTAATCCGTTCCAGGCCCCCAAATACAACCACTTAACACTGAAAAATATAATATAAAATTGTAAAAATTGTAAAAAAGTGCATACATATGCATCTAAACCCCTGAAATAAAGAATATCATTAATATTTGTAATAATAAAACAATAAATTAGAAAAAAAAAAAAAAATTAAATTATGTTCGTTGTAGGAGTTTCGTTCGTTATAGCATTCTCAATTTTATAGGTAAAACCGTTCGTTATAGGAATATTCGTAGTAGGATCCATTCGTTATAGCATACCCCACTATATTTGAATGGACATTAACCTGGCGACTGTATTTCTCTTAAATATTAATTGTGTGTGCATACGATCATAAAATTAATATGTTATTTTTAGTACAACATAGGTATTGTGTCGGAAAAAGTGGAGTTTGGGGGTCGGGCCAGTCTCTATTGGAATTAATCCCATATGTCCTGTTATTCCATTTACGCGTTTTTCGTTTTACGCGGTACCCCGTGGGTTCAATTGACCGGGTAAATCAGGGTATCAATGTATAAATATACAGTGAACCCTCACTTTACGTGGTAAATTGAACCCACGGAGGCCTGTGCAAAGCGAGAATCGCGTTAAGTGAACAACATAACATATGGGATTAATTGAAAAAGAGACCGGGCCGACCCCCCAAACTCCAATTTTTCCCGACACAATACCTATGTTGTACTAAAAGTAACATCTTAATTTTATGATGGTACATGCACACAATTAATATTTAAGAGAAATAGAGAAATACAGTCGCCAAGTTAATGTCTATTCAAATAATGGACTCAACTCCCTCCCCCTCTTCTCACACTCGCTGGCTCCTCCCTCTCTGAAAAATGTTTGGGGGAAAACCACTAGATTTTAAGGTATAGTAATAAATAATACCTCAAACTAAAGTTAGGATAAAATAATTGACATTGCTGGATTCCTTGTAAGACCAGGAATATTTTTAATATACATGTCATATATTTTGCACAAAAGATAACATATTTACTCAGAGTAAACAAAATACTTACATTAGATCTAAAATTTGTATGTCTAATGCAAAATCTATGATGTATATATTCAAAATGATCATCAAGTTGTAAGAATTCCAACAATGTAAATTATATTCTGGCCGGGTAATTTGTATGAATTTTATGAGGTAAATAAAAAAATTATACTTCACCCGCATATATGAGTAGATGCACTGTGTAAAGTGGGAATTACGGTTCTGGCAGGGTACCGCGTAAATGTAGAAACGCGTAAAAAAAACCACGGGGTTCACTGTATATATATACAGTAGTACCCCAATTTACGTGGTCAATTGAACCCACAGGGTACCGCGGAAAGTGAAAACCGCGTAAAGTGAACAACAGAACATATGGGATTAATTCCAATAGAGACTGGCCCGACCCCCAAACTCCACTTTTTCAGACACAATACCTACGTTGTAGTAAAAATTACATCTTAATTTTATGATGGTATGCACTCACAATTAATAATTAAGAGAAATATCAATAATATTAGTTTTTTGAACACTTACATTAGTAGAAAAGATGGCTGGGCACACAGGGATAGGGGGTTGGTTCCGAGGCAGAGGGCAGATTATTGGCCCTCACCTGTATCACTTGTATCAATTGTATCACTATCCACCACATAGGCTTGCAGGGCCTCTTTGTCAAACCCCTCAAAGTCCATATCCTCACTATCACTGACTTAGGCCGGCTGTGGTGGGTGGCGGGTGAAGAACTCGGTAATGTTTTGATGACTGGGCGACCCTGTGCGCATCCTGCCCGCGCCGCTTCCCGCGTATATGAGTAGATGCACCGCGGAAAGTGAAAGTTCGGTTCTGGCAAGGCACCGCGTAAATGAGAAATCGCGGAAAGTGAAACCGCGTAAAGCGGGGTAATACACACACACACACACAATAATCTGTTCTATGTTTACATTCGTTTCCAGTGAAGTAAATATCATGAAAGTTGTGCTCTTAAATAATTTTGCATTTTTTTATATTAAAATTATTTGTCATTTCAACATTTTTTAACATATTGATAATATATGCAGTACAGGGAACTAGTTTTTTGTGGGCCCATCAGATGCATGAGTCGGCCACAAGGCGTCAGTTGAGCTTTGAAAACTGTGGAGGGAGCATCTATTTTGTTGGTGTCTTGAATATTTTTTAATTTTTCATTGAAATTATTGGTCATTCTGAACTTTAGTTAACATATTGATAATATATAGCGCAGTGCAGTGTTGATTTAAAGAAAATAATCTTGAATTACACTTAGTGAACTTAAAATTTCATTGGTGAAATGACGGCATCAAGCATGGGTCCCCTGAAAGGTGATTTCTTCTCCATCCCCACTTCCTTCTCTTCTCCCTTCTCCTCCAACCCCACTTCTAATTCCCATCATCATCATCAACCAGGAACCTTCTACATACACACCTCAAAGTAAGTGTACTGCATGGCATTTTTTTTTTTACTTTGTATGTACTTTTCTGTGAGCTGGAACCAATTACCCAATATCCCAATGAAACCATGGATTTGGTTAACAAACGACCTTCTGTATATATATCTATTTATTCGTGGGGGCAGTGGGCTGTAATTGCATTGCGAGCTCAGCCGTGCTCTCTGACTCCCTCCCCAATGTGACATCATGGTATACACACAGCACAGTGCGGCAACAGCCACATGTCTTGGAGTCAGCTGGGTGACTGCCCAGCTGAACGTGTCGTGTCACCCAGAGGATGGTTTGAGTATAGAAGAAGCTATTTTTTTTTAAGCCAAAAATATTATGTGCAATTGTATTTTATGATATGCAATGTATAAATTTTATTGTTTATCATAGCAATTTTTTTTTTTTTGGATGTATGCAATTTGAAATTTGTTCAAATCTGGCACACCCTTTGCTCACTAAATCATTAACTCTGAAACATATTGTTGATATAAAAGTTTGGTGTTAATAAATCAATATTTCAACTTCAAAATGGTTTATAATAAACTTGTTTATTATCATAATTAGGAAGTACAGTACAGCATGCCCTTCAAATTCGCAGGGGTCAGGTTCTCAAAATGGCTGCGAATCGCCAAATCCGTGAATAACATTTGCTGACCAGGGGGGTTACATTTTTACTTGTTTACAAAGAAATTGGACAATTATTTCTTTTACCTGCATTGTATATATGTGTGTGTAGACACACACACAAGAAACACATACAAATAAATAATACGGGAAAATCCTCTCAAAAATAATAAAAAACAAATGTTTTAAAAATGTTGAGTCTACCCTCAAGTCCACTCCGTGCTTTATTAATAACAAGGCACGGAATGGACTTGAGGGGAGACTAAACACTTTTAATAAATTTTTTTCTGATTATTTGAGAGGATTTTCCCATTACTGTCTCTAGAAGGAATGGCTCCCTGTCATGGCCGCGAATAAGCTGGCAACTTTAAAACTACCCGCAGACATTCTTTACCCAAGACTGTCTGCGGGTAGCTTTAAAGGGTGTGATCCGCGAATAATAGAGAACCGCAAAATAAAAATCCGCAAATTATCAGGGTGTACTGTACTGCTCTGCCTTTTGAACCTGTTGTTTGTCCTCTGTGCTTTGCTGTTGTCCCTAGTTCAGTAATAATTTCACTTAACATTAGGTTTTTCAAGAACGTAACCCCATCATTAAATGATATACCTGTATATCCACTTTCCCATGTACCCACTAAAATTTCACCTACCTGGTACACTATACGTATTCCTCACCTCACTCAACAACACTACTTGTTGTTTCCATTTAACCCCTTACGTATGTACGGGACCCCCTCTGTACCGAGTAAAATTGTCTGCCGTTGGCCAAATAAAATATTAAAAGTGGCCTCCCTGCAGTGAAGGGGTTAAATGTTAATTGATTCTATATTTTTCCCTTTATAAGTGTAAAATACTGCTTTTACTTCTGTTATTAGTAATTTAACTCCAAATCACCTGGATTTTCTCTTAAACGTACAGGCCTACAAGACGACTTTTGAAGCTTAAAAAATTCCCCCCCCCCTCCCAACACACGAGGGGTTGCCTTTATTAGGAAATTTTTGATGAAAAATGAGCCTAATCATATGTTTGTATGTCTGTGTGTGGGTGGCACCAGATGGCTGTAAAAACATACACACTTCTCAGTTATCATTGTTAAAGCATTTTTATTAGAACATCAAGTTGCAAACAGCAATTAATTATCGTTGGTAAAAATAAATAAAAAGTGGTACGTAATGAACAGTCCGAGGCTGTAGATGTCAGCTGATCACCTGTGCCTGACAGTGCAACAGCCACAGAAGCCGGTGCATCACCTCCTCCACCTCTATTATCATCTCACTCATCAACACCAGCTCCCTCACTAGAGAGTGACCTTTTATTATACATCCACTCTTCAGCTGTTAAAGTTCAAATACATACTGTACCTTTATTGTAACATGGTGCTGTTGAAGTATGTTTACGTATCATAGGCAAAAGGAAAGTGGTTGATAATCATGTACTGTACTATTTCTCTTTACCCAAATGCTAATGAAACTTAAATACAGTAATGCACTGTAGTCAAAGGAACTAAAATATAGAGGTATTATGACTGAAGTTTGTATTTTTATAATTATCTTATACTGTACACCAACTATAGCCTAAAACTAAAATTTGAAGTAGTACAAAAATTGGGGGTCATCTCATACAACAGTACAGTACTGTATAATGAACTTTATGAGGTAATCTGTCATGCTATTTTATGACTGCTCACTCACATTAATCTCCCTCCTATTACCATATATCTTCCTCAGTCACTTTCTATTTTCCCTGAAAATTTATCTTAAATTCTTTTCAAAATCTTCACTCACTCACTAATTACTTGAACGGGTACTTTTTTCCGGTTGCTAAATCAATAAAATTGTTATTCTGTAAGTTTCTTCCTCACTCGTTACTGGAGAACTGAATAATTTTGTCAACCTTGATTTTGTCTTCAACTCAGCACGTTGTTACTTGTCTCAAATTTTTATTCTTATACCCTGTACTGTACAATACTTCCTCGTCCTTTTGTGAATGCCTCAAAGAATACTTTTTTGTCACCCAACAAAACCTAAACATTGCATTTCTCATTAATAATAACATAAACATTTTCCCCCATATTTTCTTCTTTTCTTCCACATACAGTACATCAATTAACATATTACTGCCAAGTGATTCAGCAAAACCTCTCAGTGTTTCAAATTCCTATACACTTTCTCTCATGATTGTTCTTACCCAAATATCTACAATACTACACTCCTCTCACTTCTTTATATCTATGCTATACTATGATATTTATGAGCAACTTGTGTTAGAAATTGGTACTGTATGTATTAGCAACAATCAAACCTGTTGTATATCATCTAAGGATGCATTCACCACTATCATCATTCATCAATAAATGAATCTTCATGTTATTTAATTTACACTCCAGTACAGTAAACAGCAAATCTGTTATCCCTATAATAGTTTCAATATCCTTCTAAAACACTATGTGAGTGTGGTCCTCCCCTTTGTTAATTGCTGTACAGGTATATACAATAAGTACTCTCCTTGTCACCTTCTATCTTCCCTTTATTTGTGGTACAGTATTCTACTACATAAGATTACATGCTGCAATTTTTTTTTTACCCTTCCTCCTTTATCAACTGCTTTTTCTAGCAGAGGTTCATCATCCTTTACGTCCGCTCTCATTTATAAATGGTTAATACCATTGTCTTAGGCCTAGAACATATTAATTGTCTTCATTATGAACACATATATGTACTGTACTGTACTCATGTATACTCTTACCCTCATTACCTATTGTATTCCATTTATTTCTGGGTCACTCAAACAAATCTTCCAGATCTGTTGCACAGGTCACAACTATCGAGGTCCAAGTACTGTACTACACTGGACAAGAAGCCAAATTCCACCACTTTCTCCTACTTTTAAACACCTTTTATTCTGTAACAAGAAGTGTTCTTCATGATCTCACTCCTAAAGTTAATATGGCCACTGTAGTTAACATACAGTATACCTGGTACAGTAGTCCAACGATTCACACTGCATCACTGGGTATAAACTCAAGAACTCTACACAAAGGCATTTACAATTGAAGAAAAATGTGATATCTCATAACCAAATGCAATGTAAGAATTTGAGGAGATGTACAGCGGTACTGTAGTTGTAACCATCACTACAAGGAGAGAATGTCATTTACTGTACCTACTGTGGAATGTGGATTAAGTTATGAAAGTGACAAATAATAAAAAACTTATACTGTACGTAATATCCGAGCTCCTTTACATTATTACTGTATTAAGGAAGCCTGCTTAATATTTTCAAATATCTCATAAGCAAACACTAGACTCTTCTGATACCATATCCTTTCTTTATTGAAATGAATATCAATAATGCACACAGGCAGAGTAATAATTTGTCAAAACACCCAAATCCTGCCAATACAAACATCTAATCTGATATGGTGTTTCATAAACCTGGCTACCAAACAGAGTTGTAAGAAGTACTGGACTTGTTAGTTAAATGATGGTTGTGCAATCAGGATCTTTTAGGCCTAAATTGAAGTCCAGTATGACCTACTGAAAGATAATACAGTATGTTCAGCTGCTCTTCTCCCTACAATCCATTGCAAGGATGGTGAATGGGCTGAAACTATATCCATCCAATACTATAATCACTTTCTTCCTTATCCACGCAAATGTCGTCGATGTGGACTTATGGTCCACAGATATAATGCTGTCTCTGCTCTGCTGGCGTATATCTGAGGTGGGGGATGACCCACTCTTCTCTTCCTGTAAACTCTGCAACTGTCCCAATGCTAACACCCTTCAACACTACTGTATTGCCTTGACTGTTCCACTGTTGGGGACATCCTACCTTGGGGAGAGTCACAAACCACTATATGTCATCACCTACTTATTTGTAATGCTGGAATTTCAATTTTGTATGCTACCCATGCTGTGGTGGGTGCTAACTCCCATTGTCCTTAAATAATATCAATATTGTCTCAATATCGTAAGTCATAGCGTGTCCTGCGAGACACGAGTACCAATGTACAGAGCATTAGTGTCTGATTGCATGGTCTTGTGACTAGGCTTGTCGCCCTCTGGGGTGTAATAAATCAATTAAATAATTAATAATAAGCCCAGAATGACTATACAGATGCTCACAAGCAGCACATGCAGGTAGAGGAGTGTTAAGCTTGAGAGGTAAGTCACATACAGGTAATTTTGGCAAAGACAGCAGTAGCTCCATTCCATCTCCTAGGCCAGGCATGGGCAACCCGCAGCCCATGGGCCACATGCGGCCCGAACCATATCTTTCTGCAGTCTGCAGAGTGATTGAGAAATTCTATTTAATGTGGACTGCTGTTCAAGTAGATGCAGCCAGTTTATGGTGAGTAAAGGAATATTTATTAAAAGAAGAATCTTCACGCACAATTCGTTACTGTTTCATCACATAAGAGTGAGTAACTACGAAAATGTAACAGCGAAATAAGTATAAATAGTCAACAATATAAACATTTTAACTAGTGTAAGTTTACGGGCCAAGTTCTGTGCTGTCTGTTTAATGGATTAGCTGCTTTGTGATGGTGGGTCACTTGGGAATGAACTAAGGTTGGGTAAGTCCAAGAGGGGTCACAGGCAATGGTCACACTGGTCAAAGGTAAAGGTCCCTTCCTTGTTGACAGACTCTCTCTCTCCATACTACCTCATCCTTCATGCCTGGCTGTCTGTTTATATATATATATATATATATACATATATATATATATATATATATATATATATATATATATATATATAATATATATATATATATATATATATATATATATATATATATATATATATATATATATATATATATACCGTATATCACGGCCTATAAGACGAAATTTGAACATTAAAAAAATCTGCCCAAAGTTAGGGGGTCGTCTAAACCCCCAAGTTTAAAATTCTTACCTCTTAAATATTGTGGTTTAGTGTGTCAAGAGTGGTGATGAAAACATCGTAAGCCACTCACAAGGTCTTACCACTAATTATTTTATACTGAAACTTACGTTTGGCAAGCTGGATTCAAATTAAGATTACCGGTATATTAAAATAATAAAAATGTATTATAAACCCGTCTAACATACCGTAAAAGGGATTTATACCCCTGTAATAAACACAGCTATCATCACACGCCCCCCCCATTTGCCAGTGAGGAGAGAAGAAAGGGAAAGTGACCGCGAGTTGGGCTATTTTTAGCCGTGGAGGTGGTCAGTAATGCATACCGGGTATCGGTATATTTACTGATAATAATATTTATCTCCTATAAATAATTGATTTAAATTTTATTTTTTTACAAAGAATATTCAGTAAATGAGTGCATTAATTCTTGAAACTATCGACGGTTAATTACAGACGCTTAAGTGACGTCACTAGTGTTTACACTACACCAGCTGGTAACATTTGATGCCATTACTTGAAGTGAATTGGCCTTATTTTAAGTAACTAACTATAAATAAATACAAAAAATAAAGAAAATAATTACAGTGTGTTTAATATATTACAGTATATTACAAATAAATAAATAAACAAATAATTCGGTAAATTCATTTCAAGTAAATGGAAAATAAGCAAACATGTTATTTACCAAGACGCTTCCTTCTGGCTCCGGGTGAGATGGAGGGGAGATAACAAGGCTATTTATAGCCCGTCTGAAGTGGCCAGTACCCTCATGCACCATAAATAATTCATTGAACATTCATTTTTTGTACATAGTATATATATATATATATATATATATATATATATATATATATATATATATGTATATATATATTATATATATATATATATTTGTGTAATAAATGTATGTAGTAAGTACATACCGGTAACCTTTTTCACTCAAATCCTAATGAAACACCACAATTAGAATACGGTGGTTGCTGTTGAACCACCTGTTGTATAAATAGTCGGAACACAGCCACACCACCGAGACGAGGGAACACTCCCACCACCGAGCGTCTCGTGTGAAGCAAGCGTAGAAATGAAAGAAAATACTTGCAGTGTGTTTAATATGTTACAGTATATTATAAATAAATAAACAAATAAATCGGTAAATCCATTTCAAGTAAATGGAAAAATTTTCCTCGATACCGACATTAGTTCCAGTTACCGGTAAATAGCAGACGCTTCAGTGACGTCACTAGTGTTTACACTACACCAGCGGGTATAATTTGATGACATTACTTGAAGTGAATTGGCCTTATTTTAAAAAACCAAGGATGGTTGGTAAAGGACTACTGAGTCAGTGGGTAAGTGTCACATTTGGGGTACTGGTCTTATACAGCAAATAGAGCTCAAAAGCTACTTTTTAAATGGAAATTTGGGGGGGGGCGTCTTATGCACCCCGCCGCCTTATAGGCCGTGATATACGGTATATATATATATATATATATATATATGCAAGTAAATCACTGTAGGTGCGCGTGATCTGGTTATCAGCATATATATATATATATATATATATATATATATATATATATATATATATATATATATATATATATATATATATATATATATATATATATATATATATATGAGTAAAAGTATTAGAAAACCATACTTAAGTAAAAGTACTAATTTTTCTTAGAACTTTTTAAAAATTAGATAACCAAAAATGTTACTTGAGTACAGTACCCAAGTAAATTTATTTCGTTACTTTACAACTCTGCTACCAAGGCACCCACCTAGAAAATGAAGAGGACAACAAGAACTAAGACAACAGAAGCAATAAAAACATTAACTTCTGATGTTTCTGTACTGTATTATACTGCAGTGTATGTATAAAATAAATGCAAAACTACAAAAATATAATTGGGCACAAATTAACCGTTATCGTTTATTAAAAAAATAAAATAATGAATCCCGATCCTAAGTGTACTGTAGCTTCTTCCACATCACCAGAATCCTCAAACATAATACATAAACACATGAGCATACAACATAATTCTTACTACCTGCACATTACACAGTATATAGGATTTCTCTTCTCCTACACTACACAACTAATCTCTTGAATTCAAAATGTTGTAACAACTGATAAGAATAAAGTGTATACGTGATCACTTCTTTCCAATCTCTATTCCACTAACTAATCATACTTTTATGTATCTTGGCCACATGGCTTCTAAGATTTCCCTTTTGTGTGGAACAGTATGGGCAATGTGGGCATTTAAATGGTTTTTCCCCTGTGTGGACCCTGTGATGGCGAATGAAGTCAGTCTTATAGAAGAACCCTTTGCCACAAAAAGGGCATATGTAGGAGTAGCTGGCGGTGCTGGGGGCGTTAATGGTGGCGCTTAGACCTTTCCTGCTTCCTAAACTTCCCAGGCCATCCTAGAAATAGGAAAACCATGACCTTAGTTGTCCATTCATAATTTACCAACACTTAAGGGTTGAAAAATTTGGGTAGATGTATACTAATGACTGTTCTCCATATTTATACTAATGAATGCTCTTTATATTTATACCTGTAGTAATAATGCTCTCCGTATTACTATGTTAATTAATTCTTTGAGAAAGTAGTTCTTGAAGTGATGAAATCACAATATTTACCAAAGAATGTTATAGTTCAAAGATAATAAATACTGTACTAAAATGCTTATACTGTAACAGTAAATACTATACCTTTTACACTAATAATTTAACTAGTCAACAAAATCTGAATGTTGTGGAAGCTCCATCAAACTTGGTGGCTCTTGTTTTGTTTCTTGCCAAGCTATCTGCTTATGTCGGTTTTGTATGTGGAGTTGAAGCAAAATCTTTTGATTGGCACGATATGGGCAAAGATGACATGCAAAGGGTTTCTCCCCAGTATGTATTCTGATATGCTTTCGAAGGTTTCCTTTGTGTGTAAAAGGCTTATTACAAACTGGGCAGGGAAACAGACGAGGAAGAGGTGTCTCTCCCCACCTACGACCCTCACTGTTTCCAATTACGGAGGAACCAAGCCTGCTTCTATCCTCCCCAGCACTAGCCATGTGCAGGGGTTCCTGGGATCTGTCATGTGGCTGGAGGTGAGGGCTGAGATGTTGGGATGGTGGGGAGGCGAGAACACCGCTGGGAGTGAACCCCGGCAGCCCACCAACAACCCTCTGCCGCTGTCCCTACAGGAAAAGAAAACTGTCACCCTAGCTATCTTTCTCAAATTCCTCTCCTCTCTAAATCTCATAAACTCTCAATAAATTTTCTTTAATATTATGAGGAGTTTTAAAACATCTCATTCTACACCGAAATACGAATTTTGAACTAGTCTACAGTACAGGACTTAAAATTTTATTGGTGAATTCATCAAGGAAGAAATCAGTATAGGGGATAAAAATGTGAAATTTTCATTAAAAACTCACTTTACAATACTGTATATATATTGTAAGATGGAAATATGCATTTTCCCATATAGCTATACTGTACTGTATAGTACTGTACAGTATAAATATTACAATTATCCCTAGCCAGAATGTGACCATATATCACAAACACCACCAAGGTGAGGCTTAAACTACAGCTGCTGCTGCTGGACAAATAGTACAAGTCTCGGTATGATGGTGTCTGTAACACTGGGCTGACTCTTGCAATGAGATAACTGTAAAATATATTAATTTGTGTCTAATTATATATGGTACCGGGTACAGTATATATTATTAAATTATAACTTTCCATTCTCATAACTTCAGCTGATATTTATATTTTACTGTACAGTATGCTTCAAAATCACAGTCATTTGCTTTACTGTTACTGTACCATACTCTACTCATTAAACGTTTAAGGGAGTTTGTGTACACTGTACTACATTACAAATTAGCCAACAATTTCACCATACAGTAACGGTCTAAAACTTATTGTTGTTGTCCATTACCTTTCCATATATAACGAGTTAAGACAACTAAACACTAACACGACCACAATCTTCCAGGCAAAACGTAAAGGAAATAGTAAACCCTCGATAACTCGTAATTCAATATAAATCGAAATGCCAATAAAATATGCATGTGTATATTATTTTTTGCACAATTCACAATACAGTCAACCCTCACTTTACGCGGTCCCACATTCCGCGTTTCCACGTTTACGCGGTACCCTGCCGAAACCGAGATGCTCACATTCCGCAGTGCGTGTACCCCTTTATGCGGAGATTGTCTGGCTCGACGCTATTTTTAGATTCGCCCCTCCCGCCTGCTCTCGCCTCCGCCTGGGCAAGCCGTGCGGCAAGGTTGCGCAGTGCATGTCTCTGTTGCGTTATCAGTGACGTCATATGACGTATCGGACTGTGTTTGGCCATGCATCCCTACCTCCCTCTGCTGCTAGCTGTAATTGGTTTAAAGTAATATGACGTGTCCACCCGGGGGAGGGAGGGAGGGAGGGAGGGAGGAAAGACGACGCTTGACCTAGCCGCGGCAGTTTCATCCCTCCAGGCCACACCGTGTAATCGTGCATCCATTGTTCTGGAAAATGGCTTCCGCCGGACCACCGCCCCCAGAGAGAAACCTTTCCTTGCCTGGACCCAGCCGCCCTAAGCCAATGAAGACACGACGTTCCTTAAGCTACGAGGTGAAGTACAAGATCATCCTAGAGTTGGAGAAAGGAACAAGACAGGTTGATTTGGCGCGCCAGCATGGTGTGAACGAATCTACGATCCGGACGATAAAGAAGGATGCAGCCAAGATAAAGGAGCACATGAACATCACAAAGTCTACAGGTGCTTCTATGATCAAGTATTTTCACAACCAGGTGCTTCTCAAGACGGAAAAATTACTTGTGAGCTACTTGGCGCGTCAGGCGCGACGGAACATGGCGGTGGACAAGCGCTCTGTTAAGGAGTACGCACGTGAACTGTATGCTGCAGTGTCACGAAAGATGGGAATTACAGAGCCCAAACCCTTTAATGCTTCCTCTGGGTGGTTACAGAGGTTTAAGAAGAGGAACAAGACCACCAATATCAACATTGGTGGTGAAGAAGCTAGTGCTGGCCATGTTGCAGCTAGGGAATTTCCTCCATTTTTACGTGAGATTATGGAGGAAGGACAGTACAGTGACGACCAGGTGTTTAACATGGACGAATGTGGTCTTTTTTGGAAAAGCTACCTTCCAAGACCTTTGTTGTGAAGAATGCCAGCAAGATTCGGGGCCGGAAGTTGCAGAAGGAGCGCATCACCGTCCTGTTTACCACCAATGCCTCTGGTACCTGTAAGCTCAAGTTATCAGTGATCCACACAGCACGCAAGCCGCACGCCTACAAAAGCATGGACATGACCAAGCTAAATGTCCACTGGCTGACCGCCCGTAAGGTTTGGATGTTCTCTACTCTGTCCCTCTCCTGGTTTGATGACTGTTTCGTTCCCAATGTGAAGAAATTCTGTGAGCAACAGAATGTGCCATTCAAGATTTTGTTGCTGCTAGACAACGCACCAGGACACTCGCCCCTACTGTTAGATCGTCACCCCAACATAAAAGTGGTCTTCCTTCCTCCCAACACTACGTCTATATTACAGCCCATGGACCAAGAGTTAATTTGTAATGTAAAAGCTGCATTCTCTACGAAAAAATTCAAGCTCCTGAACGACTACACCAACACCAGGGAAGAGTTGCGTAACCTGAGTGACACCACCACCGATAGCAAGAGCGAAGACGACGAGGATCAACAGTTGGCAGAGCAACAAGTGCTTTTAAAACAATTCTGGAGAATATTCAACATCAAGAAAGCTGTGGACTTCTTGGTGGAGGCATGGGATCAGCTGTCTGTAGCAACTGTTCATCACGCATGGAGACATGTGTTGCAAGGCATTCCGGCCATTAGGCAGAGTCAATCTGTGACTGGTGAGGTTCAGACTGTTACAGTAGCAGTGGACCTTGCCAGAGAAGCTGCGCAGAGTGTTACAGCTGCAGGCTTCTCCGAGACCACCAACGACGACATCCTGGAGGTGATAAGGGATCCTGATGTGACTACAGACGAGATGGTAGATGATGATGACGTCAGTGAAGAGGCAGGTGGTGCGTCATCCCAAGAAGAACACCGCTTATCCCATAGTAATGTTAGGGGTGCCATCAAGTGTGTCGAGAAAGTCAAGCTCCTCCTTTCCGACGACCCTGACACAAACAGGTATGAAATCTTCACTACCCAGCTGTTGCAGACTATGGATCCCTACTTCAAGGTTTGTCACGACAACATAAACACCAGCCGTCAGCAAAGCATAACAGAGTTCTTCGCCCGCAACCCACCACAGCCAGCCCAAGCCAGTGATAGTGACAGAGGTAGAGACAGTGATGATGACTTTAGAGGGATTTGTCAGGGATGCCCTGACAAGTGTGGATGACAGTGATGGTGACTCACCTGAGGGCCAGTAGCCTGCCCTCTGCCTCAGAACCAGCCTCCATCCCCGTACGCCGACCCATCTCTTCTACTAACGTAAGTGTTAAACCTAACTTTTAGTTTTCCTAACCTAACCTTTATTTTTCCTCTGTTAACCTTTATTTTTCCTAACCTAACCTCTTCTATGTTACTTGTTTTTTCATACCATCATAAAGTTAAGATAAAATTTTTACTACAACATAGTTATGTGTCGTCAAAAAGTGGAGTTTGGGGGTCGGCCCGGTCTCTATTTCAATTAATCCCATATGTTATGTTGTTCACTTTACGCATTTCTCACTTTCCGCGGTACCCTGTGGGTTGTATTAACCAAGTAAAGTGAGGGTTGACTGTATTCTGAGAAGCTTGAATTATCCTCATTCTTAGCCTGCAATTCCAATAAGTGTTAATTTTTGTGCAGGTTTTCTTGTTATGGTAGGTTATTTTGGCCAAAAAGTTGGGAATTGGGGTGAGATGAAAGGCCAGGAGGAAAGTGCCTTGATAACTTGGAGTGGTTAGAGCCCCATACATTCCATGTTATCAAGGATGCACTGTGCTATAACTGTCCATATAAGTGACATTTCCACACAATTTGAAGCACTATCCCTACAGAGTGAAGTGAAGAGTCACCACTGTATTGGCATAACATACAACATTCAGAAAGGGAGGGAGAGTCATCCCTAGAGTCAAGGAACATTATGAGATTTTAATATCCTTTAATTTGTTAATTTTTATACAATTAAGAGTACTTGTACTGTACTGAATTGTATATTAAAAATATAAGTCATTAATATATTAATTTCAGGCAGCATTTGTATTTTTTTTGCTTAAGTAGAGCAGCTCATGTATAACTGTGCTCGAGATAAACATATCGGGTAAACTTGAGCACACCTTTAGAGATAAATGAGTAATAAACTTATCAATATTAGGTATAGAGTTTGGTCAGATTTGAACTGGACCTATGGCCACCAAACTGTACACATGTCTGAGTGACAATAATGATGCCTGCCAAATTTTAAATAAAAATAAATTTGTTTAAAATTGCAGAACTAAAGTGCAAGAAAAAGTTTCAGATTAACACCATAAAGCCATTGATGCTGTGTGTGACAACAGCATTCCTCAAACCTATACTGACCAAGTGGAAGTAAAATTGAAGTCAATCCCTTAACTCTTCTTTGATAATGTACCAGTTTTTAGGGTCCGAATTCAGAACAGTGATTTGAAACAGCATAAAGGTTTAAACCAAGGATCGAACGAAGATTGAAGATTGTTGGTATTCAGAACGCTGGCTTGAGCCAACACAAAGATTCAAAGCGGGTTTGAGATCGGAATTGTCAATCCTCGCGTAATCCAGCTTGGAGGGCAGTTTGGCAGTCTACCCTTCAAGCAAGTCAGTATGAATTTTGACAGAGCGCGGTTTTTGGCGATATCATCAAATTGGAAATTTTGTAGAGAGAAGACTGGTGGTAAACAGGCAGAATCTAATCAATTTTTATGATGACACACAATTTAAACACCGATATACGTACAGCAAGGGAGATTTCCTTGATATTTTCCGTGATATGGAGCATCTACTTGACAGACCTGTTGGCTATGGTTCACCTCTACCTCCCATTCATCAGCTGACGATTTGCTTAGAGATTCTTTGCAATGAATAGTTTCCAGGTAAGGAAGATTCTGGTTACTGAATGAGTTATGGTTATGTGTTTAAGGTCCATGAAGATCAAGCGGGTAAAGGTAAAAAACGCTGATGCTTCTTTATTTTGGGCGTTTTCTTTCGGAAAAACATTTTAACGTATTAATAAAGGAAAGTCTTTTCTTAACATTACTAATCAGGGGAGATGTGGGGTTAAAAGAACAGAAAGAAACCTAACCTAACCAGGTTACACTGTACTATGCCCTGCATTGATTCATCTTGCTTCGGTTATGAATACTGATGACACCTGTCCTGGATTATATTTACATTTTGTATGTAATTGTTCTTCCTCTATGAATCTCTTTACCATATAACAACACAGCCACGTTGTAACATAGTACCAAAAATCATTATAATTTGATCATAATTTGATTGTAATTATAGTAACAAAAGTAACATGGTGTGCAAGGAGAGATTTCTCCTCCTCCGTAAAAACTTGTCGAGTCATAGTTGCCGCCATAATCTTGTAAACATTACTCTTGATGGTGATTTGCTGTCGTAATGGTGCAGATAAGACGAGATTAACTGGAATTTCAGTGTTCAAATCCTTGCTCGTAACTGAAGAAAATGAAACAGATTACCCGATCTGGGCTTTAGGCCACTGTTCTGAATTTAGGTAATCGACTGCAGGAAATCTTGGATCAAGGATATAAATTTCAATGTACCACTAACCCTTTCATGTGCTTTCATTCCAAAATAAATCAGAATAATACATTTACTTATTTAAAAAAAAAAAAAAAAATCAGACAAAACTCAAAAATAAATGAAGCCAATGGTCCCGTCCCAAGTACTGTACACTTCAGGTACCAGTGGCCTTCACCCTCAAAAATTTTGGAAAATTCATCAAGCAGAAATTTTCAGATATGGTTCCAGAGCTCTTCTCCCCCTACTGTACCATTACCCAAGAGTTTCTAGTATCAATAATTTCACTGGATGAATCACCTTGGAACACACATTAACAGTGCCTCTGATGGCGACTGTACATCCAGACAGTCATGCCCTACCATTGTACACCTACACACAGGCATGTCCGGCCTCTTGTAGTTTTATGCATAAAGTAAATTGTCAAAACTTCCATAAATTACTGTATCAACAAAGTACTGTACCCCCATACTAAAATTCTGTCAAAGAGGAACTACTGTAGTAACAGTACAAGTGTAACCTCATTATTATGGGACGGTTGGGACCTCACCCCTCGATCTTTTTTTAGGATTTTCTAATTGCATAGTACTGTACTGTACTGTACTCCAAGAACAACAAAATGAAATACAGTATTACCCCGCCTAACGCGGCTTCACTTAACGCGTTTTTTCATGTACGCGGTGCCTCGCCAGAGCTGAATTTTCACTTAACATGGATTTTTTCCACATATATGCGGTGAGTGTCCGGCTCGAGATGCTATTTTGAGATTTGCCCCACCCGCCACCCTGCCTGACTGCCTGTTTTAGCTCATAAAATTCATACAAATTACCCGGCCAGAATATAATTTACATTGCTGGAATTCTTATAACTTGGTGATCATTTTGAATATAAACATAAGATATTTTGCATTAGACATACAAATTTTAGATAAAATGTTTTCTCTAGTAAATATGTTATCTTTTGTGCAAAATATATGACATTTATATTCAAAATATTCCTGGTCTAACAAGGAATCCAGCAATGTCAATTATATTATCCTAACTTTAGTTTGAGGTATTATTTATTACTAAAAAGTTAAATATTCTGGTTTCCCCACACATCTCCTTGGGACGGTTGGTGGGGGGTGGGGGGGAGGGAGGGACCGACCATCTGTTACCCCGTGAAGAATATTTTTTTTTATTATTAACTGAAGATATTTGTTTTAGCTCATAAAATTCATACAAATTACCCGGTCAGAATATAATTTACATTGCTGGAATTCTTATAATTTGGTGATCATTTTGAATATAAACATCATATATTTTGCATTAGACATACAAATTTTAGATAAAATGTTTTCTCTAGTAAATATGTTATCTTTTGTGCAAAATATATGACATTTATATTCAAAATATTCCTGGTCTTACAAGGAATCCAGCAATGTCAATTGTATTATCCTAACTTTAGTTTGAGGTAATATTTATTAAAATTTGGTGGTTTTCCCCCAAAAATTTCTCAGAGGGGGAAGAGCCGGCAGTGTAGTGTGAGAAGAGGGGGAGGGAGTCGAGTCCATTATTTGAATGGACATTAACTTGGCGACTGTATTTCTCTATTTCTCTCAAGTATTAATTGTGTGCATGTACCATCATAAAATTAAGATGTTATTTTTACTACAACATAGTTATGTGTCTTCAAAAAGTGGAGTTTGGGGGTCGGGCTGGTTTCTATTGGAATTAATCCCATATGTTCTGTTGTTCACTTAACGCGGATTTCACTTAACGCGGGACCCTCTGGGTTCTATTGACCGCGTTAAGTGGGGTACAACTGTATACTGTAATTCCAACCCCTCACCATTACCTCTCCTAAAATAACTCCCCACCTGAATTTCTGTACAGGCATTTAAATACTGTATGTATATACAGTACATGTATATAGTTCAGTATTATGAGCAGAAGCAAACATACAAGTCAATTCCCTGCACACAAACAATTAACCATTTATGACTATGTATAATACAGTACATAGTCATATATTAACCATTCCTAAGAAAAACTTAAACCAAAAGAGAAACCGACACAACTACGGGAGCCAAGGTTTGTGTACGTTTCTTACTACTTCAACAGCCAAGTAAAAACTACGGTAACTGCTCTATATATGTACTGTACTGTACTTGTATCACCAGAATGTAGAACAGGCATCCAAAAATAACTTTTCTTATATCATCTTTAAAAAATAACCACATCCTCCTGATTGCATTTTCAAGCCCCAAATCATTGTTAATTGCAGGTGAACTGGGAGTGTTACACAGTTCAGCACACTCAAAAGAAATGGTAGATTACAAGCGGTCATGGAAAATACCCCGTTTCTTTTCCCCCTAAATTAGTCTAAATATTCTCACAGCTGTTTATATCACTTGGGTCATAGTTAATTGGGAAGAAAAATATATAATAATTCTCGTATTTATTCATAAGAACACATATGCACTATGTAAAGTACAAAGCTAAAAAGCCAACATTAATATAAATGCACATGGATAATACTGTGCTGTCACTTCATAAATTGGCACAAATATTTTTTTCTCCAAATGTCAAGGTTATCAATGACTGCAACGTGACTAATGCTAAATGTTCAATCAGACAACTTTCTAATGGTGGAAATCTGGCTGCTTGATATGATGAGTAGTTAGGGAACTATGGATGGTATCCAAAACTTTATTCATGCTGCTCTGTAACAGTTCTCCGTGTCTGCCCAACATGTGGGTTGTTAAGTGGGCTTTTTGCGTAGCTTTGTAAGGGCATTTAGTGCACTGAAAAGGCTTCTCCCCGGTATGTGTACGGTAGTGCTTCATGAAGTTGCCTCTGTGGTTGAAGGACTTATGACAAACAGCACAGATGAATGAGGTCTTGTATGAGCTGCCAACTGCGCCGCCAGTAATCAAGACAGCTCGCTCGCCCATCTCCGTCCCCTATGGAGAAAACCACACTACTTAATTCCCCATTTTCCAAAATATACTGCACAAAAAATACATATCCAAATACAGTATAACTTTCTATTTCCCATTCTATTCAGTATAAAGGTCTCCAGGATTTCAAAACTGATGTTGCATTTTGAAGTCAGTTAAACAGTTTACAACATTTCAACAGTAATTGGTAGATGAATGTGTAAAATGGCATTCTTTAATACATTTTTGGTTGAATAGAGTTGTGCACTGTGTCTCACTATCCATATAGACGTGCTATTATTTACCACTCTCGTACGATAAACAAAATAATCTGTACAGTACAGTATAAGGCTGTGTACTATATATTGTTTGACCTGATTTTACAGTACAGGACATAAGTGACAAAAATATTCAACCTGTTAAAATATATTATGGCAAATTTCCACAAAAAGGACTACAACAAAATGGCCTCAAGGGGGAATCACTTGGCTTACACACTCTTTTACCCAAGACACACATCAGGAGAAAACTATCTCAGCTGGTCCAACTATAATTAAGGAGTTAAAGAAAGGCAATGTACAGTATACTGTACTGTACAGACGGTAGTTGTATAGTGGGGTGTATGTTGTACAGTGGGATGTATGGTGTATGTTGTATAGTGGGATGTATGTTGTATAGTGGGATCTATGGTGTATGTTGTACAGTGGGATCTATGGTGTATGTTGTATAGTGGGATCTATGGTGCATGTTGTATAGTGGGATCTATGGTGTATGTTGTATAGTGGGATCTATGGTGTATGTTGTATAGTGGGATCTATGGTGTATGTTGTACAGTGGGAAGTATGGTGTATGTTGTATAGTGGGATCTATGATGTATGTTGTATAGTGGGATGTATGGTGTATGTTGTACAGTGGGATGTATGGTGTATGTTGTATAGTGGGATCTATGGTGTATGTTGTACAGTGGGATGTATGGTGTATATTGTAAGTGGGATCTATGGTGTATGTTGTATAATGGGATCTATGGTGTATGTTGTATAGTGGGATCTATGGTGTATGTTGTATAGTGGGATCTATGGTGTATGTTATATAGTGGGATGTATAGTGTCTGTTGTACAGTGGGATCTATGGTGTATGTTGTATAGTGGAATGTATGGTGTATGTTATACAGTGGGATCTATGGTGTATGTTGTATAGTGGGATGTATGGTGTATGTTGTACAGTGGGATCTATGGTGTATGTTGTATAGTGGGATGTATGGTGTATGTTGTATAGTTGGATCTATGGTGTATGTTGTACAGTGGGATCTATGGTGTATGTTGTATAGTGGGATCTATGGTGTATGTTGTAGTGGGATGTATGTTGTATAGTGGGATGTATGGTGTATGTTGTATAGTGGGATCTATGGTATGTTGTATAGTGGGATCTATGGTGTATGTTGTATAGTGGGATCTATGGTGTATGTTGCATAGTGGGATCTGAGGTGTATGTTGTATAGTGGGATCTATGGTGTATGTTGTACAGTGGGATCTATGGTGTATGTTGTATAGTGGGATGTATGGTGTATGTTGCATAGTGGGATCTGAGGTGTATGTTGTATAGTGGGATCTATGGTGTATGTTGTATAGTGGGATCTATGGTGTATGTTGTATAGTGGGATCTATGGTGTATGTTGCATAGTGGGATCTATGGTGTATGTTGTATAGTGGGATCTCAGGTGTATGTTGTATAGTGGGATCTATGGTGTATGTTGTATATTGGTATTTGGACAGTACTTTATGTGACTGTAATATCACTATTTCTAGGGTTGTATCTTTATACATGTATATCACATACTGCACTTGCAAATTTGCCACTGATCTGTCTGCATCAAGTGTTCTGACTGGTAATGATGATTTTATCCTGACCCGAGTCTGTGACAACGTATTAAGTCGGTGAGTCAAGGTAGTTGTCCATATCAATGTAAATTTTGTCTGTGGTCCATTATGTACAGTATACTGTATCTATCAATTCTTAAGCTTAACACTTCCTAATAATAATATAAATTAAAATGAATTAATAAATAGATAAATAAATCACCTAGTATTTATATTTTCACCCTTAATGGAGATGTTGTTCTCACAAGACAAAGAAATACTGTAGAGAGAAGTAGAGCGTACCATTTAAAGATGAACAAGATGGAGGCTGAGCATGTAGCCTCATGTTCTTGTTTATTACCTTCGACACTAACGTGCACACACCTTAGGGCACTGCAACGCGCTGACGACGGCGTTAACACAATTCCATACTAAAAAAAGTTGAACCTTGAACCAAGACAATTGCACATAAGGTAACCTGTTTCTACCTTGATTTGTATTTCAATGTATAAGAGGATGAATTCCATTGTGGATGTATCTACAGTTTTTAATGTCCGTCCAACCATTTTCAAGCTGTTAATGCTGGACAGTCTCATTCTGTCAGTTTAGCAATGTTCATAACTCTCAAAGCTATGGTAATTTTAGGGTTAAGTTGCTTAGAAAATGGTTTGATCTCGATGTTGAAAGATTCTCTCAACTCAAATACTGGGTACATAAACATGACAAATATCTCTTAAACAGATGGCAATTTTATGACACTAGTACAACACATTATACCTAGCTACCATTACAGTACCTGTACATCATACATTTATACATCCTTCACCTAAGGAATATACAATGTACCCCAGAGGACCAAGAACTGTCTCAATTGTTCCAAATAGTTATATCTCCGTTAGCCGGAATCCATCAACCCCAGAACTCTCCGATAGTCGAAATTTTAATTTTTTTCGGAAAATCATTCCCAAGGCCAGAATTTTCAGGAAAATTCCGGCTTTGGTGTTATGATTTTCCGAGGGGCACATTTTCTGGAAAATTAAGACAAAATTTTCCTGGTACCTGGAAAATTCCGGGGATGGGGAGTTTTTTTTTCCAAGTTTGAGAGATGAAAATCAGGTACATTTTCTGGAAGTTCCGAAAAAATTTCAGTTACCCGGATAATTCCGGGGATGAGGGATTCGAGAGATGATGTAATGGACAATTTTTGGAACTTCTGAGAAAATTTTTTAGTTACCCAGAAAATTCAGGGGATGAGGGATTTATTTTTTACGGCTTTGAGAGAGTCGTCTCGTTACCCGGAAATCTCTCATTCCTGGAAGTGCTCTACACAAATTGTTCCGACTACCGGAGATATCACTGTACTGTACCTGTAAACTCTCATTGTGGCATAACTAGTGGTACTGCTTGTTTCCCATGCAACAATGCTACAGCAGCCCCAAAGTTGTATTAGGGATTCTACATTTAATTACATGAGGTCCAGAAATATATTGTACCCTGAAACCCCAAAACATTTCATACCTGGATAACCCACTTAAAACTGTTCAACTTTAAAAGCAGAATCATGTTTAGGTAACAATTTCAGTGGCATAAACCCACACTACTGTATCTACATTTGATAAGATACAGTACCAAGAGACTTTTCCACATTTATAGAAAACTGTATCCAGTAAGTTATGTACAGTATGTATAGTAATACAAACTTTCTCACCACAGGTATAGTATAACACAACATACCTCAATGTACCCCATCCTTTATATCCAAATCTATATTACCTCATTGTGCCATATACAGTATAACACATGTAGAGATAATTTCTACTATATAACAAAAGAAAAACATTAATTATTGTACTGTATTTATTTTTTCTAAAGTTTGTGAAACTGTACTACATTCCCAAGAGAAGGAACAGCCAGCAAAACATTATACTGCACCCCTGGGTGCGATAGCTCCTGCAACGAACCCTGTGAGATTGACGCCATGTATTGGTGAGGTTGGTATCTCTGATTCTATGATTCATTGTAAAACTAATGTGCTGTTATTCCATATATCATGTGTAGTAACCAGAGAAATTATCAGGAATACATATAAAACCCATAGCACTTAAACCAGATAATGTCATATTATTATATACTGTACTATACCGTAGTACTACGTTTAGTCACCCACATACGGTAGAAATGGCAGGCACTCTAGAACTGAGGTGCTGTATAGGAATTTCGCATGCTATGAGATACAACGAAATTGTGTAAATACTCATGAATATAACAACTATCTGAGAAAGTGATGAGAAGTGGCATAATATACGACCTCAACCAAAAAAAAAAAAAAACATTTGTAACATAGGAAAGTTATACAATATTACACATACTGTAGGTAACTGAGCTACCGGAATAATGTGAATTGAGAAACGAGCTATATCTCTTTAATGTCACAATATATGATAAGAATAGGGAGTTGACCGGGGTAACTGGTAGTAAAATTCACAAAGCAAAAACATTGTCAGTGTTATTTAACACAGTGTAGCAAAGAATTTTGCCAGAGGAAGTGTGATTGTTTAAAAGAATGTAATGAATCTGTTAGAAACGGAGCAGTTTCGATCTGCAAAAGGCAGACCATCAGAGCAAACAGCAGGAGTTGTAATGGCAATTGCTTTTGATATTAATTTGATTACTTTATAAATAAAGTTATATGATGTGCTCTATTCGCATCTTGTAACACATTGTGCATGCAAATACACTGAAACACCTTACGGTAAACAATACCTACATGCAACTCAGGAAGCCAGGGCTACCAACATCCACTATGACTCATGAGTGCTTTCAGAATTCTTGGTCCGGTGTGTCATACTGTAGGAACCCGTAAAGGTGCAGAATAATATTTTGCCGACTATACAACAGTGAAGCAAATGGTTTACTGTGCCTTACAATACAATGGAATAAACTGATGATACTGGTAAGTGAGATGTGTGGGTACAGTACTTGTGTGAATAGTTCTGGTGGTACTGTATATCACTTGAGTGAACTTAAGGAGTAATAAAAATTTACATACAGTATAGTCTGGATTTACGCGGTTTTGTTTACGCGTATGGTCATTTACACGGTGTCTTGCCAGAATGAAATGTTTTAATTATGTGGTAAATTTCATCATTTACGCAGGAAGCGGCGCAGGCAGGGTGCGCACAAGGTCGCCCAGTCATCAAAACATTTCCGAGTTCTTCACCCGCCACAGCCGGCCCGAGTCAGTGATAGTGAGGATGTGGACTTTGAGGGGTTTGACAAAGAGGCCCTGCAAGCCTCTGTGGTGGATAGTAATACAATTGATACAAGTGATACAGGTGAGGGCCAATACCGTATTTTTCGGCTTGGAAGATGCTGCATCGTGGAAGACGCACCCTAATTTTAGAAATGAAATTCTAAAAAAAAAAAAATTACGGGTTTTAGCCCACCTGGGCACAGGTCACTGACCCACATTGGGGCCTAGGGGGCAAAAATGTAATAATAATAAAAACAATAATAATAATAATAATAATAAAGAAATACAAAAATGAAAAAAAATATCAAGAGTGAGAAACAATATATACCTGTATGTATGTTGTGTTGTCAAAGTAAGAGAAACAATTGAGACCCAGCAGAAAGTCAGATCATCAACCTGGGACTTGGTCACATAGCAGCAGGGTCTACCATTAGACACACACCTCTTTGAATATCATCACTTAGAACTGCTTATCAGTTGTCATTTTCAATGACGGGAAATATTTTCCAACAGTAGAAGGTAAGCAAATGTAAGCATGTATATCAACGTCTATATAAAACAAAAAATCTTAATTTAAAAACAAAATAAAAGTAAAAAAAAAACTCGTTTTTTGCAAAACCAGTGACTGACTGGTTCTACATAATTATAAAACTGAAGAAAATAAGACCCTGGTTGTAGCTGTAGTAAAATTAGTATGGTTGTTTTAAGTAATGTTATTTAATGTTAATAAATGGAACAGTGAAAGTAGCTAACAATTAAGGGTAAAAAAAAAAAGTGAGATCACGTATGTAAGTGAGCACATGTGTAAACATATCATCATTACTCTTCATAAGAATATGAAAGCAACACTTATTTACTGTTCATATATACTGTATTTTAATTTATGTTTCTGAATAAAAAAATATCTACCCACCAGTGGTAATAAAGTTGAAAACATAAGGACAGCCAATGTTGTTATGTGTGTGTTTTTACTTGGATGACGAAGGTGTATTTAAATTTGGAAGATTTTAATTTTGTGGGGTTTTTACAGTCTAAATGGGTATCCAAATATGAGAGCCTACTGTAAATAGGTGTCCAAATAAGAGAGCTTTCATATTAAGAAACAAACATTCCTGCATTTGAGACCAGCAGACAACCTTTAGCAATTCCTCAATAGATGGCGCTGCCGCACCACTGCCATTAGTAAACAAACCGTACAGCAGCAAGGGTTTATTATTTTTTTTTTTGCAATATATCAACAATATTAGTTAAATCAATAGTTTTATAGTACTGTATAGAGAATACTTGTAATTGTTAAGTACTGTAATGAGGAAACAGTCTTTGTAAGGGGCTGATTTCAAAAACCTCTGCTACAACTCATCGACTAGCATCCTGGAAGGCATGGTAATTTTCGAGGCATATTTTTGTCATAAAAAGTGCGTCTTTTAAGCCGAAAAATACGGTAATCTGCCCTCTGCCTCGGAACCAACCCCCCATCCCTGTGTGCCCAGCCATCTTTTCTACTAACATAAGAGTTAAAAATCCTAATATTATTGATATTTCTCTTAAATATTAATTGTGTGTGCATACCATCATAAAATTAAGATGTTATTTTTACAACGTATGTATTGTGTCGGAAAAAGTGTAGTTTGGGGGTCGGCCCAGTCTCTATTTCAATTAATCCCATATGTTCTGTTATTTCGTTTACGCGTTTCTCGTTTTATGCGGACCTCGACGGGTTCAGTTGACTGCGTAAATGCAGACTATACTGTATATTAATGTCTTTAATAATGTTAATGAATTCTTAAGCAAATACATTAAAAAATCATAAATACAATTGTAAATTTTTAACATTCACAAGCATTTTAGATTTTTAAGTCACGCTTTGATAATAGCAACTGAGCACTGTACAGTACAGTACACTTATCAGCAACTAAGAGCTACCTACAGTTTCCAACAGCCAATATAATCATTAACAGTGCACAGTATATTTTCCCTTGTATTTTTCTTTATTAAAAAAAAAAAAAAAAAATTACTGCACTTTTAAACAGCCCCCTGATCACAACTTTCATTGCCTTCCTTTGCCTAGTTGGCAGTGTAGGGAGAAGAAAATTAATCATTACTATACTGTACTACTGTAATGTACAGTATGTATAGCGCTTTTTTTTCCCAGCTGAGAAAAGATGCCCCCCTCCTCAAGAGTTACAGCTGATTGGCTGTTGCAAACCTGTCCGATTTTCTCCTGAAGTAATGATGTATTTCTAAAGAGTTTATTAATAATCGTTGGGATGACCGTTTCTGATGAAAGCTATTTAGGTAAATTATATAAAGATACATACATACATTTATTATTTCAAACATAAGCACGTAGGAAGTTTATCAGAAATCTTATACATGAATAACTGTTAAACTTTGGTAGCAAATTTACGCTTTCGGAGGATGCATTTAATATATACACCTAGACCCCGACTTACGACTACGTGGACTTACGACCGTCGGGACTTACGACCGCCTCAGATATAGATAAAAAAAAAAAAAAAAAAAAAAAAAAAAAAAAAAAAAAAATTTAAATGACACACGCATTTTCTATACCGAAACGTTTCCAGTTAATGTAGTCTCCATGTATAATTAGAAAATTATGGGGGCCCCATGTGCATTCAGCTGACTACATTAAAGGTTAAGTGCTCAGTCACACTGTATCCATTCCTTATTATTTATTACTTTCACTGTACTGTATCCATTCATCATTATTCATTACTTTTACTGTACTGTATTTCATTGTAGGTTTTTTATTATTATTTACCTGGATTTGGGTCCCTAACCCCGTCGTAAGTCGGGGTCTAGGTGTACTGTCCTTAGTTTTACCCACAATGAAACATACCAAGACAAATTACATATCATTAATACTACATTATGTAAAAACTGACATTTTAAAATATATACAGCATAAGGATCTTCAATTCGGTTAACGAACAAAACTTCGATTAACGAAATCCTTACGACAAACACTTTTTGTTGTGCGCATCAGCTGATCGGCTAGTCAGCCAATACAGTAATCTGTTCTATGTTTACATTCGTTTCCAGTGGAGTAAATATCAAGAAGGTTGTGTTCTTTAATACAGAAAAAGTCCAAAAATCCGGATGCCAGGAATCCGGACCACCCGAGAATCCGGACTTTTCGAAAACCCAAACTTTTTAAATTTAGTGGGCTTTTGTGGGTTACGTGAATGAATGGAGTTGCTTTAAAAAATTAATTTACATAATTCTAATAATAAAATTAATTGTAAATTATAGGTAGCTAATTTTGTTAGTTTTGTAATTAGCTTGAACTGAAATGTAAAATTTGAGGCACTATAAATCTTTTGTGTGTACGTGTGCATGCGTGAATGCCACAGCTGCACAGCGACAACAAACGACCACACGATCGCCACTTTAAAACAAGCAATCAAACTGTGACAACGTAAGTAATTTTGAGTCCTACTCTTTCCATGTACAGAGTACAAGCCCATAATAATGGCCCCTAAAGTAGATAAACTTCGTTGTGTGAAGAGAAAGAAGAACACATTGAAATTTAGTGACAAACTTGAAATAATTAAGAAACTAGAATGTAATGTGAGCAATGCTGTTCTAATGGAAACATACAACATTGGAAAGTCTACAATTTATGATATAAAAAAGGCAAAGAATAAAATTCTAGAATTCACAGCTTCTTCTGAGCCTTACATTAAAATTGCTGAAAGAAAAAGTTTACATTGGCCCAAATTATAAAATCTTGATAAAGTGTTGCACAAATGGTTTTTGTTAAAACGATCTGAATGTATGGCAATTTCTGGGCCGATGCTTATTGCCAAAGCAAAATCTTTTAAGGAGCAAATGAACATTGAATCAGAGTGCGCATTTAGTGATGGATGGCTTAGGAATTTCAAGACTCGTCATGGTATTAGACAGTTTGTTTACATTTTTGTCTAGTGTTGACTTTATTTTTCTTTAAAACTGCTCGTTTTGATAAATGAAGCATGCTTTATTTGATGTACCTGTTCATCTCTTCTTTATTCCTCCTTAAATTTTAATTTTAAAAGTACTGCCTGAGAATCCGGAAAATCCGAAAATCCGGACCGACCCAATCCCCAAGCAGTCCGGATTTTTGGACTTCTCCTGTACTTAGCATTTTTTTTATTAAAATTATTGGTCATTCTAAAATTTAGCCATCCAAGCTCTGTCTACATTATAGTTTTTCAACTATTATTTTTGGCTCGATATATGTAACCTTATTCATTTATTGAAACTCATTTACATTACACACACTGTCCTAAGGGCAAAGCTGTACTGTACATGTAATCAAAATAATGTACAAAATGATTACCGCGGTACTAAAATATTGCCTACCGGGTAGTGCAAACTATAGCACATTTACATTCAAATTAATCACTATCTTATAAGAATTCCAGCAATGTAAATTATATTCTCCCCGGTCACGTCTATGAAATTTTATAAGAAAAACACAAAAACTCAATCAAAAGGACATAAATAAACAAATAAATAGACCTTCTGCGCCAACTGTCAAACAGATAACTTTTTTCTCCCCCTTCCCAGCCAGGGTTTGGTGGTTATACAGTAGGCTTTAAGTTTTTATCTCATATAATATCACAGACTAAAGTTAGGAGAATATAATTTGCATTGCTGGAATCCTTGCAAGACAGCGAATAATTTGAATATAAACGTCATATATTTTGCATAAGAGATAAAAATTTCAGAACATTAGTATAGTACATTTTAATAATGCACAGTTTTTCAACTGTATTTTTGGGTATAATTACACAAATTTTTTCACTTATTTTTATTCATTTACATGCACACACCATAGTAAAAGAAACATAAAAGAAATAAACAACCTAAGTGCAAACCTGTACTGTACATGTACTAAATCATTATGGTACTAAAATTGTTATCTCTAGTGCAAATTATAGCTTGTTCATATTCAAATTAATCACTATCTTACAAGAATCCCAGAAATGTAAATTATATTCACCCAGATCATTTCACTGGCATTTTATAAGAGAGAAGCTTAGTCACGTTTAAGGACTGATAAATAAACACACATTAGACCTTCGGCTCCTACTGTCAAACATATTGCCTCACCTCCTCCCCCCCCCCTACCCTCCCTCCCTCCCTCTCCCCATCTGCCCAGCCTGGGTTATAGGCTTAAAGTTTTTTCTTATATAATATCACAGACTTAAGTTCGAAAAATATAATTTGCATTGCTGGAATCCTTGCAAGACAGCGAGTAATTTGAATATAAACGTCATATATTTTGCACAAGAGATAAAAATTAATCACCTGTATCACATTACATTAGTAATTTAAGAGTAAGAGTTTATATGTACGTACCTGTATATATATATATATACAGTGCTCCCTCGGTTAACGAGTTACCTCCCATAAGATTCTTAACTTCGGTTAACGAGTTTCATAGAGCCGACCTCAACAAGTTTTCGCATGCACTTGGCGGTCAACCAGCTGTAGTATTAGTCCGCCAATACAGTAATCGCTTCTAGGGCTTAAATTCCTTACTATTTTAGTAAATATCAAGAAGTTTATACTATTCAATAATTTTAAAAGTTTAATATTAATGATTTTAGTCATTTTAAAAATAATTGAACATAATTGAAGGTAAAGTGACTAGTTTTATGCGGGCCATCCAGCCTTTTAACACAGCAAACAAGCGTTCGTCTCTCTCTGTTTTTAGTGGAGGTAACATCTTGCTTGAGACTCTCTTCAACTAAACGCTTTTTTTCTGTGTTTCCAAGCAAATTATTAGTCATTTTGAAATTTATTTTACATATTGACAATATATAACGCAGTGCAGTGTTATTTTAAAGAAAATATTCTTTATTTACAGCAAGTTTATACCTAAAAGATCACTGTTGACATTGTTTGAATCCAGCATGGGGCCTAAGAGATCAAGAAAAGCAATTTCAATCCAAACCAAGCAGGAAATTATAAAAAACATGAAGAACGCATTCGAACAAATGCTCCATGCCAAGAATATGGCATGTCGACATCAACTGTGTCGACAATTCTTGCACAGAAAGACAAATTTAAAGAAGTGAAAGTGAGAGACAAATCTACCAGAGTGTTTAAAAGTAGATCCCTAATTGCAGAAACTGAGAGGTTACTTCTCATCTGGATTAGGGAAAAACAGATGAAAGGTGATTCAGTTTCGACTGAATTCATTTGTGAAAGAGCCAGGGAGATTTACGAACATTTAAAGGCAGATCAACCTGGTTCTTCAGGCACAGAATTTGAAGATTTTCGAGCCAGCAAAGGCTGGTTCGAAAAATTTATGAAAAGAAGTGACATTTTCAGTGTTGTTAGGCATGGTGAAGCTGCGAGTGCTGATAAGGAAGGGGCAGCAAATTTTTAGTGGAATTTAAAGAACTCATGGAAGAAGAAAATTATCTTCCACAGCAAGTGTTTAATGTGGACGAAACTGGGCTGTTCTCGAAAATGATGCCCAAAAGAACATTCATCACCAGAGATGAAGCCTCTTTACCTGGGCATAAACCCATGAAAGACCGTCTCACTCTATTGCTTGGTGCCAATGCTTCAGGGGATTTCCGACTGAAGCCTATGCTTGTCTACCACTCTGAAAACCCCAGGGTGTTCAAGCAACAGAAAGTGGTAAGAACAAAGCTTGGAGTTTATTGGAAGTCCAACCGTAAGGCATGGGTAACAAGACAGCTCTTTAATGAATGGGCTGTTGATGTGTTTTGCCCTTCTGTCAAGAGCTACCTAACCACCGATAAACTCCCTTTAAAGGCTCTTCTCCTCATGGATAATGCTCCTGGTCATGACCCTGAACTTGCCAGAACTTTGGAGTATCAATTTGACTTTGTGAAAGTGTTGTTTTTGTCTCCCAACACTACATCAATCATACAGCCAATGTACCAGAATGTGATCAGCAACTTCAAGAAGTTGTACATGAAGAAAATGTTTAGGTGTCATCAGGCAACTTCCAATGATCCTGAACTAACACTGAAACAGTTCTGGAGGACACAATTCAACATCCTGGAAGCTGTAAAATTGATTGTGTCATCATGGCAAGAAGTCTCCACTAGATCCCTCAATTCTTCATGGAAAGCACTGTGGCCATCAGTAGTCCATGATTTTGAGGGATTTCAGGATGACACAGAGTTGGACCAGGAGATTGTGTCAATTGGTCAATTCATTGGGCCTTGAAGTGGAAGAGGATGATGTCGAAGAGCTTGTGACGTCTCATGAGGAGGAACTTACTCCTGACGACTTGAAGCAACTGGATGAGATGTTACAGGCTGACAGTGGTGAGGAGGAAATTGAAAGTGATGACCATATGTCAACTAAAGAGTTAAAAGATGTGATTTACCACTGGGAGAAGGTCAGGGAACTGGCTTCAAAGCACCCCGACGTGGAAAAAACTGAACTAACTTTGTGTCATGTTGAGGACTCAATGGTCTCCTTCTTTAAACATAAGTTAATGGTGAGGAGGAGAGATGCCCCACAGACCACAATTGACACATTCTTCAGTAAAAGGCAGAGGGAACAAGATGATATCCCTCTGCCTTCCACTTCAAGAAGGAGAGAGGATGTTCATGGTGGAGAATCTGTCAGTCCAGAGGTTCCTGACATTTTCATGGAAGGTGACTCACCTTCCAAGAAGCAGTAAAATGCTTCTCCACCTCCACTTCCTTCTCTTCTCCCTTCTCCTCCTCCACCTCCCACTTCAAATTCACATCAGCATCATCATCCAGGAGCCTCCTACATACACACCTCAAGGTAAGTGTCAATTTCTAAATTTTTTTTTGAATTTAGGCAATTTTCGGTGAGCTGGAACCAATAACCCAAAAACCCAGTGAAACAATGGTTTTGGTTAACGAGCAACCTGCTGGAACGGATTGTGCTCGTTAGCCGAGGGACCACTGTAGTGATTTAAGGGCGATTTAGGGAAATTTTAGGAGTGTTTCTAAGTTTATGCATTTTTGGCTTTACTTTGTATATACTTTGCTGTGAGCTGGAACCAATTATCCAATATCCCAATGAAATAATGGATTCGGTTACCGAACGACTCTGTGGAACGAATTGTGTTCGTTAACCGAGGGACCATTGTGTGTGTGTGTATACAGTAAGACCTCGATTAACCGACCACATATGAGGGGGAAGGGGCCGACGGATAAAATCCGAAAGGTCGGTTAATAATACATAAAGTCTACGGAAATAAAATATACATTTTCAAAGTACCTTTCCCTAACCTACCTCATTTAATTCCCTCTATTCATATTTGTTCATTTGCCATTCATATTTCAATAGAATTTGCTTTAAAACATTAACCACTTTTGTAAATAAATATGAACCAGCACAGAAACCGTGAATAAAAAATGGAAAAGTCAAAGAACATACACTACAGTATGTCATCACAAAAATTGTGACTAAGTCCCAGGTTGCTGATCTGACTTTCTACCTCATTTACTCACAATTGCAGGGTCTCAATTGCTTCTCTTACTATTGACATCACAACATACATATATTGTTTCTCATTCTTGATTTTTTTTTTCATTTTTGCATTTATTTATGGTTCTTTATTACTACTATTATTATTATAATTATTATTATCATTATTACATTATCGCCCCGCAGGCCCCAATGTGGGTCAGTGACCTGTGCCCGGATGGGCTGATCCCCGTAAAAAAAAAAAAAAAAGGAGGGGGGGGGGGGGGGGGCCTCCGGGATTGACGGCTTATCCGAAAGTCGGTTAATCGAGGTTTTACTATACTGTGTGTGTATATATATATATATATATATATCTATATATATATATATATATATATATATATACATATATATATATATATATATATATATATATATATTTAAGCCTCTCTCTGTCCATGTAATCCAGTTGCCTCTGAAGATGTCTTGAATAAAGACGAAAGCTAAGGTACTCCGTTGTTTCCATTTCCCCGTGTGATTTTATCAAGATTTATCTTATCCACGTTTTCATTGTGGATTTTCATAATATATATATATATATATATATATATATATATATATATATATATATATATATATATATATATATATACAGTGGTCCCTCGGTTAACGAACTGCCTCCCATAAGATTCTTAAATTCGGTTAACGAATTTCTTACGAACCGACCTCAACATGTTTTCGCTTGCACTGGCCGGTCAACCAGCTTTAGTATCAGTCCGCCAATACATAAATTGGTTCTAGGGCTTAAATTCCTTACTATTTTAGTAAATATCAAGAAGTTTATACTATTCAATAATTTTAAAAGTTTAATATTAATTTTTTTAGTCATTTTAACAATTATTGAACATAATTGAAGGTAAAGTGACTAGTTTAATGCGCGGCATCCAGCCTCTTAACACAGCAAACAGGCGTTAGTCTCTCTCTGTTTTCAGTGGAGGTAACATCTTGCTTGAGACTCTCTTCAACTAAACACTTTTTTCTGTGTTTCCAAGCAAATTATTGGTCATTTTGAAATTTATTTTACATATTGACAATATATAGTGCAGTGCAGTGTTATTTTAAAGAAAATATTCTTTATTTACAACAAGTTTAACTTTGAAAAACACGTGTTGACATTGTTTGAATCCAGCATGGGGCCTAAGAGATCAAGAAAAGCTATTTCAATCCAAACCAAGCAGGAAATCATAAAAAAACATGAACAAGGCATTAAATCAAATGTGCTTAGCAAAGAATATGCCATGTCGGCATCAACTGTGTCGACAATTCTTGCACAGAAAGACAAATTTAAAGAAGTGAAAGTGAGACAAATCTACAAGAGTGTTTAAAAGTAGATCCCTAATCGCAGAGGTTACTTATCATCTGGATTAGGGAAAAACAGATGAAAGGTGATTCAGTTTCTACTGAATTCATTTGTGAAAGAGCCAGGGAGATTTATGAACATTTAAAGACAGATCAACCTGGTTCTTCAGGAACAGAATTTGAAGATTTTAGGGCCAGGAAAGGCTGATTCGAAAAATTTTAAGAAAGAAGTGACATTTTCAGTGTTGTTAGGCATGGTGAAGCTGCTAGTACTGATAAGGAAGGAGCAGCAAAGTTTTTAGTTGAATTTAAAAACTGAAGGAAGAAGAAAATTATCTTCCACAGCAAGTGTTCAATGTGGACGAAACTGGGCTGTTCTGGAAAAAGATGCCCAAAAGAACATTCATCACCAAAGAAGAAGCCTCTTTACCTGGGCATAAACCCCTGAAAGACCGTCTCACTCTATTGCTTGGTGCCAGTGCTTCAGGGGATTTCTGACTGAAGCCTATGCTTGCCTACCACTCTGAAAACCCCAGGGTGTTCAAGCAACAGAAAGTGGTAAGGACAAAGCTTGGAGTTTATTGGAAGTCCAACCGTAAGGCATGGGTGCCAAGACAGCTCTTTAATGAATGGGCTGTTGATGTGTTTTGCCCTTCTGTCAAGAGTTACACTAACCACCAATAAACTCCCATTAAAGGTTCTTCTCCTCATGGATAATGCTCCTGGTCATGACCCTGAACTTGCTAGCAATTTGGAGTATCAATTTGACTCTGTGAAAGTGTTGTTTTTGCCCCCCAACACTACATCAATCATACAGCCAATGGACCAGAATGTGATCAGCAACTTCAAGAAGTTGTACATGAAGAAAATGTTTAGGAGGTGTCATCAGGCAACTTTCAATGATCCTGAACTAACACTGAAACAGTTCTGGAAGACACAATTCAACATCCTGGAGGCTGTAAAATTGATTGTGTCATCATGGCAAGAAGTCTCCACTAGATCCCTCAATTCTTCATGGAAAGCACTGTGGCCATCAGTAGTCCATGATTTTGAGGGATTTGAGGAAGAAACAGAGTTGGACAAGGAGATTGTGTACACTGGTCAGTCATTGGGCCTTGAAGTGGAAGAGCTTGTGATGTCTCATGAGGAGGAACTTACTCCTGATGACTTGAAGCAACTGGATGAGATGCTAGAGGCTGACAATGGTGAGGAGGAAATTGAAAGTGATGACCATATGTTAGCTAAACAGTTGAAAGATGTGATTTACTACTGTGAGAAGTTCAGGGAACTGGCTTCAAAGCACCCACAAGTGAAAAAAACTGAACTAACTTTGTGTCATGTTGAGGACTCGTGGTCTCCTTCTTTAAACATAAGTTAATGGTGAGGAGGACAGGTGCCCCACAGACCACAATTGACACTTTCTTCAGTAAAAGGCAGAGGGAACAAGATGCTATCCCTCTGCCTTCCACTTCAAGGAGAGAGGATGTTCATGGTGGAGAATCTGTCAGTCCAGAGGTTCCTGACATTTTCATGGAAGGTGACTCACCTTCCAAGAAGCAGTAAAATGCTTCTCCTCCACCTCCACTTCCTTCTCTTCTCCCTTCTTCTCCTCCCACTTCAAATTCACATCATCATCATCATCCAGGAGCCTTCTACATACACACCTCAAAGTAAGTGAACTTTTCTACCATTTTTGTTGAATTTAGGAAATTTTCGGTGAGTTGGAACCAATTACCCAAAAACCCATTGAAACAATGGTTTTGGTTAACGAATTTTTCAGTTAACGAACAACCTGCTGAAACGGATTGTGTTCGTTAACCGAGGGACCACTGTGTATATATATATATATATATATATATATATATATATATATATATATATATATATATATATATATATATATATATATATATATATATATATATATATAAAGTGCATTTTTAAATGACAGATTTTTCAGCCAGCAAAAATTTGAAAAAGGGCTTCTACTGTACTGAATAAAATAGGGTGACATTTATTTTTTGCCTATAACTAAATAACACAAATAATGAGTTCTCTGACAATTTATAAAAGTTATTCAACTTCAATGAAACTACTGCCACCATCTGAGGGTTCATATGACTGTTGTTCCATGTGCTGTAGCTGAGCTACTGGGGCAGACATATTTCTCCCACCACTATTACCAATTATCTCTCTCTCCCACTCTTGAGACTGAAGCTGAACTGCAACTGGGTGTTTAAGACGCACATGAGCATCAAGGTTATATTTGAGTGCTGCTCTATAAGGGCAATGAGGGCACTGGAAAGGCCGCACAGCTGCATGGGACAGCATGTGACGCTGCAGGTCGTATGTTCGACGGAAACCCATCTTGCCGCAGGCCGAACACACCCGCAGTGCCGCTGCCACTGCTGCTGCTGCACCACCCTACAAAAGAAATGGCTGCTTAAGTTTGTGTCCTCTCCTATTTTTTTCTTATGGAGCAGCAGCAGTGGCAATCTCCCTCCAAACACTTATTTGGAACAGCATCCTATTCAATAGAAATCTATTTTCACTAATATCATGACTATTTATACAATGTTTACCGATCAGTGACCTTTAAAAACTTATTTCTTTAAGAATCTATTGTGTCCCTAAGAAAATCTGGAAAAGCTACGGTGCTGTCAGGTTAAAACATACAGTACAGTACATCCAATTTCAAAATAATAGTACTGCAATCATTAACCTAAAGATGTCATGTATATACTACAGTAGAACCTCAATAAATCGGACTAATTGGGGAAAACCCCAATATATGGGAATATATGGGGGGGGAGGGGGAGTTAGAGATAACACTACTTATCTGCTGATTAAAGAAAATCAGTTATGTTATTACTGCATTTGAACAACCAAGGTCTTTAAGTGTATAACAAGGTTATTAAAAGAATATTACATCAACAATAAAAAAAAAATATGAAACAGAACTCTCTGGGTTGAAAATCAGACATATAAGTCAGGTTGTCAACAACTATTGTCACCGAGATGATTGTTATTTACTGTAAAGTGTTATAGGTAAGTAACCACAGAATTTGTCTGTTGAACAAAGAGAAAACTGTATACTGTACAGTACTATAAAGATAAAAATAAGAACAAATTAGTGTAGGAGTATACTGTATGTGGAAGATGAATGTTTATCTGAGAGCAGCTGGCAGAGGGGTGGGAGGAGGGAGCATGGGTGGGTGGCTCCCTCCCCTCTCCCAGAAGATTCCTTTAACACTTCTTTATGCAATTCCACCACAATTCTCATATAATTTAGGATCATTTGGTGCCAGGTTGGTAAAATATTATCCTAAAAGTATCAACTTTCCCACACTGAACATGAGTCATTTCATACTCATTTGTTTACAAAGAGCAAACAGCTGATCGGCTTACCACAACGTCTGTCTTCAACGCTTAGTAAATTAGTACAGTACAGTTGCGTATTTATCACCACTTAATAAATACTATTGTAGTGTATTTATCACCACTTAATAAATACTATTGTAGTGTATTTATCATCACTTAAGTAATATATTGTAGCGTACAATATTGTGTATCTGCATATAACCTGGTTTATTCATTAATCATTTGTCTAATTGTACAAGTAGCCAAACTGAGTCATCATATAACACTCAAAGGCGGTAAATAACGTTTCTAGGAAGGTATCTTCATATCAAATACTATACAGTGTGTTAGTGACCCCTGTTGTAAGCTCACATGAATCCATCTTGAGTAAATAACCTTCTGATACAGCTTATCCTTTTATTTTCAAGTCATATTTCAAATTACATAGAGCAATGAATTTTTCTCTATTACTGAAGATGTTATATTAAGCTTGATGAACCATAAACCATAAGAGGCCAATCATATACAGTGATACTGAAACAATAAATAAACAAACCTGACAAATGCAGCAACAACAGATCAGCCCCAACCTGCTTACATACTCAATTGTCTTAGTTCTCAGTAGGCCTACAGCAAATCTGATTACACCACTGTACAGTAATCAGTAAGTGTTCTTCATTTCATCAGATTTTTTTTAAATTTAATATTTATATATATACAGTATTACCCCGCCTAACGCGGTTTCACTTAGCGCGTTTTATCATACACGCGGTGCCTCGCCAGAGCTGAACTTTCACTTAACACGGATTTTTTCATCATATACACGGTGAGTGTCCGGCTCGAGACACTATTTTTAGATTTGCCCCACGTGCCACCCGCCCGCCTGCCTGCCTGCCTGCCTGCCTCTCCCTCCGCTTGGGCAAGCGGCGCGGCAAGGTTGCGCAGTGTGTGTCTTTGTTGCGTTATCACTGACGTCATATGACGTATCGGACTGTGATTGGCCATGCATCCCTATCCTCCTCTGCCGCTAGCTGTAATTGGCTTAAAGTATTATGACGTGTCCACCCGGGGGAGGGAGGGAGGGAGGAGAGACGACGCTTGACCTAGCCGCGGCAGTTTCATCCCCCAAGGCCACTCCGTGTAAACGCGCATCCATTGTTCCGTAAAATGGCTTCCGCCGGACTACCACCGCCACCAGAGAGAGACCTTTCCTTACCTGGACCCAGCGGCACTAAGCCAAAGAAGACACGACGTTCCTTAAGCTACGAGGTGAAGTACCAAATTGTTCAAGATTTGGAGAAAGGAACACGGCAAGTTGATCTCGCGCGCCAGCATGGCGTCAACGAATCTACGATTCGCACGATCAAGAAGGATGCAGCCAAGATCAAAGAGCACATGAAAATCACAAAGTCTGCAGGTGCTTCATCTATCAGGTATTGCCAGAACAGGGTGCTGGCAAAAGTGGAAAATTTGCTGGTGAGTTATTTGATTCGTCAGGCTCGACGCAACATGGCGGTGGACATGCGCTCAGTGCAGGAGTACGCATGTGAGCTATACGCAGCAGTGTCACGTAAGCTGGGAATTGCAGAGCCCAAACCCTTCAATGCTTCCTCTGGTTGGCTGCATAGGTTTAAGAAGAGGAACAAGATCACCAACATCAACATTGGTGGTGAGGAAGCGAGTGCTGACCGTGTGGCGGCTAGAGATTTTCCTCCGTTCTTACGTGAGATTATGGAGGAAGGACAGTACACTGACGACCAGGTGTTTAACATGGACGAATCTGGTCTTTTCTGGAAAAAGTTACCTTCCAAGACCTTCGTTGTCCAGTCTGCCAGCAAGGTAAGGGGTCGGAAGTTGCAGAAGGAACGCATCACCGTCCTGTTTACCACCAATGCCTCCGGTACCTGTAAACCAAAGTTATCAGTGATTCACACAGCACGCACGCCTACAAGAATATGGACATGAACAAGCTTAATGTCCACTGGCTAACCGCACGTAAGGCGTGGATGTCCTCTTCTCTGTCCCTCTTCTGGTTTGACAACTGTTTTGTTCCCGACGTGAAGAAATTCTGCGAGCAACAGAATGTTTCATTCAATATTTTGTTGCTCCTTGACAATGCACCTGGACACTCGCCAATACTTATGGATCGTCACCCCAACGTAAAAGTGGTCTTCCTTCCTCCCAACACTACGTCATTAATCCAGCCCATGGACCAGGAGTTCATCTACAATGTGAAAGCTGCGTACTCTGCAAAGAAGTTCAAGCTCCTGAACGACTCTACCAACACCAAGGATGAGTTGCGTAAGCTGGGTGATACCGACAGCGAGAGCAAAAGCGACGAGGACAAGGAACAAGAGGTGGTGACTCAAGAACTTCTCGTCAAACAATTTTGGAAGAAGTTTAACGTTAAACAAGCTGTAGACTTCTTGGTGGAGGCATGGGATCTGCTGACTATTGCTACGATTCGTCACGCATGGAGACATGTGTTGCATGGCATACCAGGTGAGAGGAGGAGTGAACCTGTGACTGGTGAGGTTCAGACTGTTGCAGTAGCAGTGGACCTTGCCAGAGAAGCTGCGCTCAATATTACAGCTGAAGGCTTCTCCGAGACCACCAACGAAGACATCCTGGAGGTGATCAGAGATCCTGAAGTGACTGCCGACGAGATGTTGGAAGAAGAACACGCCAGTGAAGAGGAGGAAGAAGGTGCGTCATTCTCCGAAGAACACAGTTTAAGTCATAGTGATATTAAGTGTGCCATAGAGTTTGCAGAGAAAATTAAGTCCGTCCTTTCCCGCGACAATGACGATGACCGCTATGAAGTCTTCCATACCCGGCTGGTGCAGGCTATGGAGCCGTACATCACGGTGTATCATGACAACATAAACACCAGCCGTCAAAAAAGCATAACCGAGTTCTTCGCCCGCAACCCACCACAGCCAGCCCAAGCCAGTGATAGTGACAGTGAAGTTGACTTTGAGGGATTTGTCAGGGAAGCCCTGACAACTGTAAGTGACAGTGATGGTGCTTCACCTAGTAATGGTGATTCACCTGAGGGCCAGTAATCTGCCCTCTGCCTCGGAACCAGCCTCCATCCCCGTATTCCGACCCATCTCTTCTACTACCGTAAGTGTTCCACCTAACTTTTAGTTTCTCTAACGTAACCTTCATTTTTCCTATGTTAACCTTTATTTTTCCTAACCCAACCTCTTCTATATTACTTGTTTTTTCATACCATCATAAAGTTAAGATAAAATTTTTACTACAACATAGTTATGTGTCGTCAAAAAGTGGAGTTTGGGGGTCAGGCTGGTTTCTATTGGAATTAATCCCATATGTTCTGTTGTTCACTTAATGCGGATTTCACTTAACACGGGACCCTCTGGGTTCAATTGACCGCGTTAAGTGGGGTACAACTGTATATATATTTTTTTGTATTTCTGTTCCCAAAAAAGCGAACTCTGGTACATTGAAGTCCGATTTATCAAGGTTTTACTGTATACACTGGTCCCTCGGTTAACGAATTACCTCCCATAAGGATCTTCAATTCAGTTAACGAACAAAACTTCGATTAATGAAATCCTTACGAACAACACGTTTTGTTGTGAGCATCAGCTGATGGGCTAGTCTGCCAATTCAGTAACCTGTTCTGTTTACATTCGTTTCCAGTGGAGTAAATATCAAGAAAGTTGTGCTCTTTAATATTTATCCATTTTTTATATAAAAAATATTAGTCATTTTAAAATTTAGTTTACATATTTACATATTGATAATATATAGCGCAGTGCAGTGTTGATTTAAATAAAATAATCTTGAATTACACCTTGTGAACTTAAAATTTTATTGGTGAAATGAGGCATCAAGCATGGGTCCCCTGAAAGGTGATTTCTCTTCCACCCCCACTTCCTTCTCTTCTCCCTTCTCCTCCAGCCCCACTTCTAATTCCCATCATCATCATCATCAACCAGGAGCCTTCTACATACACACCTCAAAGTAAGTGTACTTTACTGCATTTTTTTTTTTTTTTACTTTGTACTATATGTACTTTTCGGTGAGCTGGAACCAATTACCCAATATCCCATTGAAACAATGGATTCGGTTAACAAAATTTTTTGGTTAATGACTTTCTGGAACGAATTGTGTTCGTTAACCGAGGGACCACTGTATTGCTAAAAATTGTGTAGTTTTATTTTAGTCAAGTATTCCTAGATGATAATGCCATGATTATGTTGTAAATGTATTTATTTGAGGAACTATTATTCCGATAATTATTTGTATGGCCTACGTGCTCTCCCAAACATAAAGCCTGACAACAGACTGCGTGTGTGTCGCTGAGAACTTCTTATGAAGAGTAATGCTAATAAAATAAAGTCTAAATGAATTATTTATGGAAAATAAGTATTATGATCAGAAAATAAATGCATTATTGGCCAACTAGGACACAAAGGCAACCGGGAAAATTACCCCCAAGTGCTTAGTGACAGTGAGCGCTCGATGTAAAAAAACAACTTCCCCCTTATTTGTCTCGTCACTGAGGTGCAACAGAAGAATATAGAGGGACAATGTATAGTTTTTCTTACGTCTTTTTTATTGTTTCATCATTTATAAAGGTTAAAAATTACTTTTGGAAAAGTTGGTTTTTCTCGTTTTACCCCCGCATTGGGGGCATGGCTGGCGGCACCCTAACCCGGGGCGTAAGGGTTAATGTGTTGTATGTTTTAATCAATTTTCCTTTTCTAACCTTTAGCATACAGGTACAGACGTCTTACGGATTAGTACAGTAAGATTCATATTTCGCACGATTTCATTTTGCGTTTTTGAATTTCACAAGCACTACCTAATGTAACCAAGTCTTATATTTGGGGTAAAATATCTGGAGTTTCGCGAGATCCAGCCAGCTGAATGCTGTCTACCGTCTTGAATGGCGTCACAGCCCTCATACCAGTTACAGTCATTTCTGCTGCAACGTGTGTTTTGTCAAAGTGAATTGGTTGTAACGCGATTGATGAAAAGGGAAACGCTGTTTGTAAAATGCGAACTTTTGCATACGAATATTGGCTATAGCGCGATTCCATCCTTAACGTTTTAGTGTGGCGTGGGGTTATGCAATGCTTACAGTTCACGTTCGACATCACATGTTCAATTGATTCGTGTCTTCTGTTTGTGAAGTGTTTTTTTGAGAGATACTCGGTAAATTTTTATTTTTTTTTCCAAACTCGTCTGTTTCCCATAAATACTCTATGGAAAGAATATGTAAAAAGAATGTTTCGCAGTGAGGACTAATAACGGGTTACACCAGCGCTCTCTGTTTACATCACGTGATCAGTTGAATCGCGAGGTTTGTCAATTACTCCGTGATTTTGTTGTGTTAGCGATATGGAAAGACAAGGTAAGAAGAATATTTCCAAGAAGCGTTCTGGTGATTGAATTGCCGGTGACGAACGTAAAAGAGGTTTACAAGAACGCAACTATCGCGTTGTAGCTCACGCCATCCTAGCGACCGCCCTGGCTGCTATTGTGTGCTTTTTTGGGTGGTGCTACCACCTGTCGAGTCAAGACAATGGCTTGTACCTCTACTGGGGGTCCTACTGGTGCTGGTGGGGGTGGGACAGACCCACCTAAGCGACCAAATAAGGAAAAGGAGAAGTGGGACTATCATAAGGGAGTTAAGTTTGCCAAGTACTCGATGTAGGATAAGCAGCGTGTGATTAAGTTACTTGAGGAAGGCCTAGAAACTAGTTCTCGAAAAGCAGAATTTGTATCATTTGGAGGTTATAAATGGGAAAATCAGAGGTTGATGTAGAGTGGCCAGTCTATACTGTTATTTTCCCATTAGTTTATGTACTTGCATTTGGCGCAATATTTCCAGTCTATATTACTCGCGAAATACAAGATCTTACTGTATATAATAAAATGGTTTAGTTATAATAAATTCCAAGCAAGGTCAAGCATTTAGATCTTCAACAAAACTTGCCCCACTTAGCATTCCAATATCTTCCATTAAACCCGTAACTATCATACAAAAATGAATATATTCTCAGCATAAGGCAGGTCCCTCCAATGTCAACAGACCGTCAATCACCCGAGCATAAAAACAATATGACATCATAAGACTACAGAGTACAGTACTTCCCACATTTTCATATGTGTAAGTTAAATCTGTTTGGTTCACTGAATAGTGTTTTGCAAAGTGACTTACTGGGAAATTCACACCAAAATAACTTTCAGACCAGCCAATGTCAAGTACTGTATACAAAATATCCAACTAGCTGACTCCACTCTAAATCTGTAGAACATTTTTATCTTGCATTCTCAGATCAAGGACTGGTCTGGATACATCACCATCATAACCACTTACTGGAGGTATGGAAGTGTGTTAGAGAAGATAGGTAGTGGTGAGGAAGTGATACTGGTGGGAGTGTGGTGGTGGTAATGGAGGGGTCAAGTTGAGTGAGAGGTGGTGTGTTTCTAACAAACTATACCTTATCACCAATGCACTTCACTCCCTCCCTTACAAACTACAGGTGTACCTATGTATCAATATTTACAGCAGGTGTGTTGGACCAAGACACTGATTTAGGCCATTTAGCCCAATATTTGGTGCGTGTGTTGTAAATTCATTAATACTGTACTTTCAACGTTCATTATGTATTAGTGTACACAATTTGTGATCAAATGTGATCTTAAAAATACTAAATCTAATTCACAATTACCTAGCAAATTTTTATTATTTGTTCTTAAGTTCTTTTCCATTTGAGGAAAGAATACTAACAAAATCCTCAATTACAACACACTAACTTACACAAGGTCTCCGATATATTTCTTCTTTTCATTTAATTCTGACATATAAGACTGCAAAGTGTTTGAAAGAATAAATTCTAGATTCACTTTAAAAAGTTTAGTCTTTTAAAATAAATATTTTAAGGTCTGTGAAGAAATACTGTTCAGTACTAAAGTTGCATTTGGTGTACTGTATCTGTACAGTACTGGAATAACAAAGTGTGTTAACTGTTATTTGAGTCATTTTTAATTGATTGCATTATTTCCCTGGGTTACTAACTCTAGTCTCAGATGATGTATAAATGTTGCCTGCCTTATCAAGAAGTGTTTGACATCTCAGTTATAATAATAAACTATTGCATTAACTCTTGCAAAGGTATATTCTTATCAATATTCCCACACCCTCAACTGTACAGTACAGTATTCACATTTGGATTTGTCAATCAATAAAAAAAAAATGAAACATAAATTCTATTGCAAGCGAGCCCCAGAAACTCCCATGGTTGTGGACCTAGTCTTGTTGACGAGTTTTATCAGCCAGCCAATGTGGTTTCCTCCTGGTGGTCACTAACCCAAGTGTTTCTCAGACCCTTAATGATCACAGGACCATCACATTATCCCATTATTCCTCAACCTTTAAAACTGCACATACATTACAATATATAATTTTTGATTTAGGGCCCAATTGGACCCCATGTCCTAATGGAACCTAAATGTTATCAACACTTAGTGCTTAGAGATATACTGTATAATACTGTACTGTACCTGAGTTCCTCATTAAAATTGGGTATATTAGGTTTTGAGACCCCTTTTCCTTATGGGACCCAAGCTTGTTTGCACATCGAGATTTGGGCTCAATATTTGTTTTCAGTGAGACATCCTGGGCTCAAAATGTGGGTTAAGGGAATGTTAACACTTAAACAGAAGCCTCTCTTAACACTCACTTCAACTACTTTTAAGTTTCTTCTTCATTAATGTCTGTTATAAAGGGTAAATAAATAAAAGTCGGTGTGTTTAGCAAAATTGTAATTATTCTAAAAACACTTAAAAAGACATCTTTTCATTACCATACCTCAACTCACAGAGTTGGATCACTTCTATTTTTCTATAATACTAGCCATGGCATGGAAACTAAAAATAATGAAAATATGTATTGAAAATAAATAAATTCCATAATCTTTTTAAAATTCAATTGCTTGTCTAGCAATACAACTTGACTGTTCATGTATTCTGTAAATTGGTGTGCTTGAATACAACATGTCTCCTTAGGTTGGCCTTTAGTGTTGAGCGATACGGACAGAATTCACAAGCATACGGTTTCTCCCCAGTGTGTGTGCGTACGTGACGACGCATGGTAGTAGCATCCCAAGCCTCATAACCACAAGACTGACACACATGTGGCAATCTGATCCTGCGTCTCTGCCCAGATCCAGGTACCTATGGAACAGGAAGAAACACTCAGAAGCAGTTATGGACAACATCAGCAGCAAACTATAAAGTGAAAATTTTTCTGATTCTGTACTTCAGAACTTGTGAAATTGTTTCTTGTTTCTTTTCTTTAGATGCATTTGTATTTTCTTTCATCTATTCTGCTTCAACAGGTTGGTTGGTTGATAAAAGTACAGTATCTATGTGTTCATATGTCTCCTTAAGATGTGGTGTTTTAGGTTTCCTTTTAGTGCTGATCGGTGCGGGCAATAAGGGCAAGCAAAAGGCTTCTCCCCCGTGTGGATGCGAGTATGTCGCTGTAGGTCCAGCTTGTCCCTGGCATGGTACCCACAATGGCTGCAACCATGGGAAGGCCTGCCTGCCCTGCCCCGCCATCGCTGAACCTACGGGAACAGGAGAACCTGGTTCATTCATGGCCCTTGTATTGTTCAATTTTCAGTGTTTTCTTGTATAAATGTTATACATTATAAATAAATAAAATAACTGGTATTCCTACTGAAATAGTTCATCCTGTGTACATAGTGGGCTGCTTACTGCAATTATGAGTTGCCTTTGGTATTTTTCCTTTCATATAACAGCTTGTGTTTAAAATTTTTGTTACCTATTTGTAAGGTATACCATGCTTCATTCTAACATGACTGATGAGATTGGACTTCCTGGCAGAATGATGAGAACAGAAAGGACAGGCGAAAGGCTTCTCTCCTGTGTGTACACGAATATGGCGACGCATATCCTTGCTGTTGCGAGTATTGTAGCTGCACGACTCACACTGGTAGACCGACCTGCTCTTCCCTACCCACGGAGCCACCTAGGGAACAGGAGAAAAATGTTTTTAACAGTGGCTCTTTGGAACAGTTCCTATTTGCTGGCAATTCAGGTAGTAATGATGGTGATGATAATATTATAATTATGAAAAAATAAAAAAAAATAAAAAAAAAATGTATAAATAAAAAATCACCTCCAAGGATTGAGAGGCTATTCCTTGCATTCAATTCTGTTCACTTGCCATTAGTTTCTCCAGCTCGGCCAATATGGACATTCTTGATATGTGTACTTAAGTTACTCTTTTGAGCAGATCTATAAGGGCAATATAGACAGATGAATGGCTTCTCGCCAGTATGTCTTCGGATGTGCATTGTAAGCTTTGATTCGCTTATGGCCTGGTAACCACATAGCTGACATCTGAATTCCCTTCTTGGTGGATCCTTTGGCTTTGATGCTGGTCTCCTACCAGAGGACCCAAAGGATGACGCAAAGACATCAGAGCTATAACCAGCCGTCATCGTCCCATCATGGTGCCTGCTACTAGTTGATTTTGACATGTCCACTCCCTAGAAGAGAAGAGGAAAATCTCATGAGAGTTACTCCTCTGCAGACCGTCAGTACAAAAGCTTACACTTAATTCAGTAGGAAGCCAATGTATAAAGTACAACAGATCTGAATGTTTCCTCAGATAAGCACTTCCCTTCAGAGCACATGTGAGCATCCAGAACACAACAGTACAGTTCTAAATAAAAAAAAAAATAATAAAATAAATTAATAAACCGTATTTAACTTTTCAAGAGAAGGATAATGTCTAAGACATAATCTTGTATCAACCTCTCTGGTTTCACTCCTGCTACTGGTGTTCATAATCTGCATGGCGGGTCTTGACATGCGTAATAAGGTTACTCTTGTGAGCACATCTGTAGGAACAATATGGGCACACAAAGGGTTTCTCCCCAGTATGTTTGCGGAAATGTATGGTGAGCTTGGACTCGCTGATGGCCTGATACCCGCAAACCTGACACCGATACTCCCGTCTACTGGCATCCTGGGACAACTGGGTTACAGGCCTCCTAATGGGAAAAGGAGCCGAGGGTGGTGGAAGAACCATGTGTGGTAAAGTGGTCCTCCTCGACCCTTCATGGTGCTTGTGACTGGCTGCACTAGGCAAATCCGCTCCCTAGAAGAGAAGAGGAAAATCTGTGTTACTCCTCTTGATTTGTAGCTTAGATCTGTCAGGGTAGTAACAACGAAACACCAAGAATCAGATGGACTTCAAAGCTACCTTAGATGTTTCATTTCACTCACTCGCTATCTTATGCCGTGTTCAAACACTACGTTCCTAGTGCATTCAATACATTTTCTGTGATTCTGCTATCTCCTTTTCATGTCTTAAGGCAATGTGATTCTTAAGGTGGCTCTTTTGAGTTGTACGGTGTGGGCAGTAAGGGCAGGCGAAGGGCTTCTCCCCAGTGTGAGTCCGGATGTGACGGTTCAAGTTGTCATTGTCCCGGGCACAGTAGCCACAAAACCCACAAACGAACATGTTCCTGCCTCTGGCCGGGGACTTGCCTCTGACGGTTGACCACACCTACGGGAGAGAAACAGTTCACTGGAATGAGCCTATCATTATGCCTTAATTTCCTTATGCTACTGGTCACTTCCCCTCACTTCAGCACCACTGAGATGTTTTCCCCAAACACAAATGTATTACCACTTCTTTGCACGTCATGAACAAAAGAATAAAATAATTTTCAAACCAATGCAGTATCTTGAAAACTGTTCCACTTGTTTTCCTTTCTCTATCATTTTTATTTGTGTATAACATCTTCGAAGCCGTTCATTCTATTCCAATATTAAAGGCGGTTTTACTCACTACATTATATACTTTACAAAAGAGCCATAATTCACTTGTCAGGTAACACACATTTTTTCTTTTTCTTTTCAAGTGTTCTGTTGGTGTTTGACAGCCATATGTCTCTTTAAGTTGCCTTTCTGTGTGGCTCTATAAGAGCAAAGGTGGCAGGCGAAGGGCTTTTCACCAGTGTGAACCCTCAGGTGACGACGTAAGTCCTGGTTGTCCCTGGCAGGATGTCCACAAATAGAGCACATTGGGATGGTCCTCAAGCCACGCTGCCCTTCCCCCACCTATGGAGAAAAATGGCATGTCCTAGTGAATTCCCTGTGAGGATCAGCAGGGATGCTGTCTCATATATAAAAAGAGAGAGAGAGAGAGAGAGAGAGAGAATATTTGGGTATAACGGCGAGTTTAAAGAGTTACGATAAAACCATCCATGTCACACAGGCCTTTATAGGTAAAAAGATTTCTAATATGAAACTTCCACCTTTAACTTGTTGAAGGTGCTCTTTATGTTAACATGCACTCACTCACTCACTCATGCATGCCCAAATACACACATTTTCACTCGGTGATCCATAGTGTAATATACACACTGTAGTTAAATGACCAAATGTTTAGTTATTAACGGTAACACCAGAAATTGTGAATATGCAGAGTAAGACAGTACAGTGTACAGACCAGTAACATACAAGTACAGAATAACCCCCATAATTCATACCCCTCAAATTCAAAAGCACTCATAATTTGTACAACTGTTTTGCTGTTACAATATATATATATATATATATATATATATATATATATATATATATATATATATATATATATATATATATATATATATATATATACATATATATTTTATGAAAATCCACAATGAAAACGTGGATAAGATAAATCTTGATAAAATCACAACATGTCAACAATCTGCCATTATATAATATATATATATATATATATATATATATTATATATATATATATATATATATATATATATATATATATTATATATATATATATATATATATATATATATATATATATATATTATATATATATATATATATATATATATATATATATATATTATATATATATATATATATATATATATATATATATTATATATATATATATATATATATATATATATATTATATATATATATATATATATATATATATATATATTATATATATATATATATATATATATATATATATTATATATATATATATATATATATATATATATATATATATATATATATATATATATATATATTATATATATATATATATATATATATATATATATATATATATATATATATATATCTATATATATTATATATATATATATATATATATATATATATATATATATATATTATATAATGGCAGATTGTTGACATGTTGTGCAGGTGTCTGTATTCTGTCAATCCATGAATGAGCTTAGGTCTATCTGTGAGTGCCACATATCCAATTGGACTTATAGAGAATTTTTTTGTCACTTCTTTGTACTCATTATCAAGCTCAACATCCTAGACTCTACAAACTGGATGTTGGGTGTGAGTTTGTGTTACCTATTGTCCCTAAATTATATATCATATAATACTAATAATAGTAATGGTTTCTCTTTTTAGATGGCTAGTACTAGTGGTAGTGGCACAAAGCCAAAGACAAGGAAAGACAATGAAGTATGGTTGATTGGGCCAACTGCACACGCTTTGACTGGTCTAAAACTGCCTTCTACTGGGGAAGTTATGAGTTTGTTCTTTCAAATTCACAAAGTCAACAAAGCAACCATCAAAGAGAGTGCCAAGGAAGTGATCAAGCAAGTACTCCCATTTTGGGAAATGGCAAGAATACCAACTTGCTCAGAAATTCATGCCCGAGAAAGAGTTGAAAAAATGTTTGTGAAATGGAAAAGCCTTCAAAAAGCTGCCAAGAGGAGAAGCCAAGCTCAGCAAATAAAGGAAGAAGTTTTCAAAGAACAATTAAGTAAACTATTTGACATTGCTCATGCAAATGCTTTGACAATGATCAAAATTGAAGAAGATCGGCAATTCCTTCTAGCACAACGAGATGGAAGGAAAGGATACTTGGGTAGAGTTGATAAAGAACTAGCAGCAAAAGAAGTCTGCTTGGCAATACGAAAAGAAGAAGAACGTGCTCGCTTTTCAAAAGCTTTGGCACAGAAAACAAAAGAAGATGAAAAACAAGGAATGAATCCGCCATTCTCATCATCATCTGAGTCTGAGGAACAAGTAAATTCTTCAGCGTCAGAGTGTTCTCCTCCCAAAAAATCAAAACCTGGGAAACCACGTGCAAAAAACATAATGTCCCCTGTTCTGGCCAAAGCACTAGATCGCACCAAGATTAGTGATCGTGATGCTGTGCATTTGATTGCTGCAGCAGCTCAAACTTTAGGTCACAACGTGGAAGACATAGCAGTCAACCGGAAGACAATTCGACAATCAAGAATGAAGTTGAGAGTTCAGTCTTTTAAGTCTGCCAAAGAACAATTTATACTTAATCTTGATCCAACAATCCCTCTTGTTGTTCATTGGGATGGAAAGCTACTTCCTGAAACAGCTGGTGGTAAAGAAACTTATGATCGATTGCCAATCATTGTGTCCTATGAAGAGAATGAACAATTGCTGAATGTATCAAAGTTGCCCAATGGAACTGGTGAAGCGATGGCTAATGCTGTGGTTGAAGTGGTCAAAGACTGGAAATTAAAAGACTATATAGTGGCAATGTCTTTTGACACTACAAGCAGCAACACTGGGGCCTGTAAGCTCATCGAAATTAAACTGGAGAAAAATCTCCTATGGTTGCCATGCCGTCATCATGTGCATGAGGTTGTGATCGGTGGAGTATTTGACCGTGTAATGGGTCCATCAACTGGGCCAGATATACTTGTTTTTAAGAGATTTCAAGCATTTTGGCCCAACATTGTGCAGAGTGACTACAGTACAGCTGCCACTGATCAAGAAATGGATTTGGTTGTGACTGAAAATCGAGAAGGTCTGCTGAAAAATGCATTGAGCTTCCTTAATGATAATCAGCCTCGGGAAGACTATAGAGAATTACTCGAATTGGTTGTTATATTCCTGGGAGGAACTCCACACCGCAAGATATCTTTCAGGAAGCCTGGGGCCATGCACAGAGCCAGGTGGATGGCAAAGCTGTTGTATTCCTTCAAAATATGGATGTTCCGGTCACAATTCAAGTTGACAGCCCGAGAAGTCAAAGGACTCGGTAGGGTGGTTCGATTTGCTGTCCTTGTATACTTTAAAGCATGGTTCCTGGCTACTTTGCCAGTTCAAGCTCCAGCAAATGACCTGCTCTTCCTGAAGAAGATTTCTGACTACACAAAAGTTGACAAGGAGGTTTCAGAAGAGGCTTGCCGCAAATTTATCAATCATCTGTGGTACCTCAGTGAAGAAGTTGTTGGCTTTGCCTTCTTTGATATGAATGTTGGTGATGAAACAAAGCAGAGGATGGTGGACAGTCTAAAAAAGGCTCAAATTGGTAACCGCATGAAGGCAGTGGTTAAGCCTCAAGACGTGAATGACATTCACCTTGAAGATTTTGTGTCTTCTGCAACAAGTAAATTTTTTGACATGCTCAATCTGCCAACTGACTTTCTACAGTTGTCCCCATCTTTGTGGCAAACTAATGCAGGTTATTGCAAAGCACAAAAGAAGCTCAAGACAATGATAGTTATTTAGTGGGGTCCTTTATTTTTGACCTGACCTGACTAGTCACGTCACCCCCTTCTGTTAAGCTCCTCTACGTGTGTGTTGGCGTGGGGATTAGTGGATGACATCATTATGACCTGACCTCATGTTTTATAAGGTCACCCTGTATATTTAAGCCTCTCTCTGTCCATGTAATCCAGTTGCCTCTGAAGATGTCTTGAATAAAGACGAAAGCTAAGGTGCTCCGTTGTTTCCCTTTTCCCGTGTGATTTTATCAAGATTTATCTTATCCACGTTTTCATTGTGGATCTACATGAAATACATATGTGTGTGAAAACCTTAAACCAAGGACCAAAATCTGGTACTTTATTTAAAAACATTTAAATTTTGATTGGGGAGATAACGGAAAAGCACCTTTTTTTTTTTCCATCAACTAAAAATACAGTATACAGTACTGTACACAATTTATTATGACATGACATCGTACATTTCAACTTAAATTTGGACAATACCATCATCCCACACCAATGATATTTTAACCCCGGGTGACGTTCCAGAACGGTTGACCGGCGCGCCCCAGGTGACGCGCACCTTTTCCCGGCGCTGTTTGAATGCCCAACCCGGGTTATCAGCTACCAGCAGGACTATTTTTCTCTCCCGGCACACGGCGTGGGTAGGCCCAGCGCAGTCAGTAACCATTTGCCCTTGGTCACGGAGAGTAACCCCTAAACTTCTTGTGTCCCCCCCCCCCTCCCCCACATCTTTCACCCCAATCAAGCGTCGTTGCCGTGGGTTGGATGATAGCGAAATAAGGACAGAACTCTCTGATTTGAGTATTGCAGTTGTCGATTCTGGTGAAAGTGGTCAAAGCAGGGATTATCAGTCAGGTGATCAAGAGGACAGCATCGAGTTAGACGACGTTGTCTCAACCAGTGAGGATGAGAAGGACGCGGGCAGCGAGGCCGTCAGAACGGTGTATTCCTGCCACACACTCACGACCTTTGTTTGGTATAATGGCAGTAATATCCAGCCAAATATCCCTGAATTTAGATGATCATCAGGTGGAATTACTCCTGAATTTCCTTGTACAGAGGAATCACGTGAGATAAATTATTTTTGGGCTTTCTTTAATGGTGCAATCATGGACCTACTGTGTACCGAGACAAAATTTTTTTATCAGTACACGTGTGATGTTGACCCCGGCTCTGGCCCCTCGCCACACGTGTGTCGATGGCGTGATGTCGGTGTTGCCGAACTATATGTGTTTTTTGCATTACTGATGCTGATGGCACAGGTGAAAAAACATAGTTCAGGAGTATTGGATATCTCCTGATGACATGACAGCAACTCCACTGTTTGCAAAATTCATGTTCAGAGACCGGTTTGCCTCTATCCTATGTTAGCTACATTTCATAGATAACAAAATTGCTGTGGCTGATGACAGACTTTGGAAAATAAGGGAAGTTTTTACGATGCTGAAGAACGGTTTATGAAGTTCTTCAGACCCTTTAAAAACAGTGGCGGACGTGTCACTGGTGCTTTTCAGAGGATGTGTTGTTTTTAGACAATACAGTCCCTCCAAACGACATCACCTTGGGATCAAGTTCTTTGTGCCGTGTGACTGCGATACCGAGTTTGTCTTAGATCTCGTGTTTACAGAGCAAGTGATGTAAACACACCCAAGGATGACCCACATGGTTTCTCTTGCGCTGTTGTCAAGAAACATATGGATCGCTACTTTAGAGGGAATCACATCCTCTACACGGACAATTATTGAACCTCTCCTGCCTTGGCCAAGTTCCTACTTAAACATGACATCGGTTCTTGTGGGACTGTACGCAAGAACCAGAAACATTGGCCCATGTTTACTGGTAAAACTCCCTGAGGAGAGATCCAGCTGAAACAAGCAGACAAGATAAGCTACTGTGCAGATGCTGTCAACCGTTCACAAGGATGAAATGGTTGACAGTGGAAAAAGGGACTGAACCTCAGGAGAGGAAATGAAAAAAACCTGACGCTGTCGTGGACTACAGTGTCAACATGCACCTCGTGGACAAGAGTGACATGCAGGTTGGCGCAATTGAGTGTGTAAAGAAATGTCTCTAGTGGTACAAGAAGATGTTCCTACACCTCTTGGACATCACTTGGACAAACTGGGAAAAACCCCTCTCAGGGTTTTTCAGAAGCAAGTGATGATGCAACTCCTGGAGAAATATGGCACAATCGTGACAGCTGTACAATGACATCACAGCCAAGATGCCGACCTGACAGACTGCTTGCAAGTGACTGGGTTGTTCGTCACAACATGGACTTCCTACCGACTGATTCAGGTGGTCGTAAGGGACAAAGGCGGTGTTACGTCTGCGCTAACACCACAAAGCGCGCAGCTAAGCTTTATGACGTGGTGCAAGGAATGTTACATTGGTCTCTGTCCATCTTGCTTCGTGGAGTACCACTCTAAGAAAACATTCTAAAACAATGCGGCACGTACTTGTTAATTGTGTAAATAGTAGTAGAAGTGTATTTGTAAGGAACAAAGTGACTTATTTGTGGAAAAGGTACACAGCTGTATGAATTCACTTGTCTCTACCCATGAGTGCTGGCAGACAGCTAGCTAGGTGTCAGGGTAGCACCAGCACCTTTCCTCCTTTTATGTGCGGTCGGAAGAAAGTTTTTTGGTAAGTACCGGTACCTTCTTGTGTTTGTTTATTTTCCATTGTTTGTCCTTTTTATCATGTATCAAAGTAATATTACTAAAAGTAGTGTACTGTACGTGTAGTATTACTAGATGATAATGCTATGATATTGTTATGAATGTATTTATGTGTGGAATTATTATTCAGATAATTATTTATATGACTTTCTTGCTCTCCCAAACACAAAGACAACCAGACAGCCTGGTGACAGACCGGGTGTGTGTCACCGAACAGTCTTTATGAAAAGTAATGCAAATAAAATAAATTCTTAATGAATTATTTATAGGAAATAAGTATTTTTATCAGTAGAAATATGTATTTTTGGCCATCTCGGACACAAAGGAGACGGGAAAAGGACCCCTATTGTGTAGTGGCCGCGAGATGCTAAATACCTGTATAAGAAAACCCACCTTTCTACTTATTTCACTCGTCACAATATATAGTTTTTCTTACGTCTTTTCATTGTTTTATCATTTATAAAGGTTAAAATTTATTTTTGGAAAAATTTATTTTCCCCATGTGCGGGGTACGGCCAGCGCCACCCTAGCCCGGGCGTAGGGGTTAAGTAAAGTATTGAACATATTTCAATAATGATCATGACATTTTTCAAACACAGTATTGTATTTAGCCAAAAATACTTCAGCAATGTAACTTAGAACTCGTGTTCACTGATAACAATAGACCATGTGCACATAGATGGAATACTGGTGGCATCTGTGTGTTGGAACAATTTACATCCCCAATTCGGAGGAAAAAAAAAACTTTCTCAGGGATGCCTTACCGCTTTTCCAACTCACTACAGTACAGTACATATTTCCATCGATATTCTGACGAGCTGCACCACAACACATTAAAGAGGGCCCTTGATATTTTTTTAGTTGGATTTTCCTTCTGAAGAACCTCTACCCTACCAAAATGACACTTATACCCTTGACTAGCACTCTGTGATGCTCCTATCTAAAAGAGTAGTTTTCCAACACCATAAAACCTCCATCAGCTCAAAATCCTCCTCCTTCATACATCTTATCTTTGACAAAGGGATGTCTCAGTAAATAGAGCTGACAGTGACGCTTGTGATCACTTAATTTGTGTGTGTAGTGAACGTAGATAACCTGAGTTGCCATAGTTGCAACAAAAATCTTGGTGGCAGTTGTAGCCTGACCAAATTGTTATCTGTCTTCTACCAAGGATGTGTGGATTATGTCCCTTCTTTTATTAACTCCTCACATATATTGTAAACATGTTTATTAAAAAGGCTACAACAAATATTTCAGCTAATTTGAGTGGTGCCGCTGGGCATCCAATTATTGCCCTAAATAAAAAGAAACTTAATTGCTATTCAGAATACACTTGTTGATGTTGCATGGAACTTGTTTCCACTGCAATTCAATACTCTGACAGCTGGAGTCTACAGACAGGCCTATCTGTTATGGTACATATTTGTGCATGTTTCTTTTCAGTGAAAAGGTGGGTGGGTGACGAGGTGAGGGTTGTTGTCACGCATCACTACTCAGTTTTATCTAAAACGTTAAGTGTGTGGTTGTCACTGTGTTCTCCATTTATTATGTTTGACATTATCAAGGGTAGCTCCAGCAATGACAAGGTAAAAATCAGAAACAAGGCTCCATGGTCAGCCAATTGTATCTAACTGTGGCAAAAAACTTTCCTCTAATGAAGATGTGCTATGGTGTCTTGTCTGTCCTACAAAGAACAAGAAAACATTGAAGGAGGCATCCAAAATTGTTTATAATGAAATAATAAGTTTTGGGGAAATGGCCAGAACACCAACTACAGTGGTCTCTCGGTTAACGAGTTACCTTCCATAAGATTCTTAACTTCGGTTAACGAGAAATCCCTCGATTAACGAGTTTCTTACGAGCCAACCTGAACATGATTTCGCTTGCATTTGGCAGTCCACCAGCTGTAGTATTAGTCCACCAATACAGTAATCGGTTCTAGAGCTTAAATTCCTTACCATTTTAGCAAATATCAAGAAGTTTATACTATTCAATAATTTTAAAAGTTTAATATTATTTTTTTTACTCAATTTAACAATTATTGAACATAATTGAAGGTAATGAAACTAGTTTTATGCATGCCATCCAGCCTCTCAACACACCATACAGGCATCAGTCTTTGTATCTTTTCAGTGGAGGTAACATCTTGCTTGAGACTCTCTTCAACTAAATGCCTTTTTTCCGTTTTTGCGAGCAAATTATTGGTCATTTTGAAATTTATTTTACATATTGACAATATATAATGCAGTGCAGTGTTGATTTAAAGAAAATAATCTTGAATTGCACCAAGAGAACTAAAATTTTATGGGTGAAATGGCACCATGGGGTGACGTCTCTTCCACCCCATTGCCTTCTCTTCTCCTTTCTCCTCCACCCCCATTCTAATATCATCATCATCATCCAGGAGCCTTCTACATACACACCTCAAAGTAAGTGAACTTTTCTACCTTTTTTGTTGAATTTAGACAATTTTCGGTGAGCTGGAACCAATTACCCAAAAACCCATTGAAACAATGGTTTCGGTTAACGAGCAACCTTCTAGAACGGATTGTGCTCGTTAACCGAGGGACCACTGTATAGCAGACTACCATGCCCTGACAAAGATTAAGAAAATGTATGGAAGCTACATAGCACTGCAGAAATCAAAATCCAAACGTTCTAAGACTCAAACAGAAAAAGAAACCATTTTTCAAGCTGGCCTTGATGATCTATTTGACTTATCTCATGCAGATGCATTACAAATGATGTCATAGATGAAGACAAATCATTCCAACTTGCTCAGCAAGAAAAGGGAAGGAGAGGCTTCATGAACAATGTTGACAAGAAACTTAACTGGTCAAGAAATGCAAAAGCAGAAAAGAGAAGTGCATGAACGCTTAAAGGAAGCAGAAAGAAAACAAAGGATTATTGCCGAAACAATTTATTTTATAAACAGTAGCAGCAGCAATAAGGAAGAGTTGGATACTTAATATTCACCTCAAATATCACCCAAGCAAAGACTGTTCAGTAGGCCTAAAAAATTGGTGTTGCCTCACCTGGTTATGGCACTAGAACAGACAAATATGGCTGATCGCCATGTTGTTACTGTCAAATGCTGCAACCTCTCTTGGACATGATCTTGATGATATCATTCTTAATGGGAACACATTACAAAGAAGGAAGGATATTTGTAAAAAGATTGCTGGTATGGTAAATTAATTTCAGATATTACTGGTACTGAGAGCACAGAAAGACTAGCTAGTATTCTTGTTTCTGGTGGAGGAATGTCTAAGCTTCTTGCAGTGCCCAAGCTAGTCTCAGGATTAGGTGAACATATTGGAATGGCTGTAATAGACTTCTTAGATGATTGAAATTTGCAGGACCTGAGTTTTGATACACTCCTAGTAATACTGGCAGAAAACAAGGAGCTTGTATAAGAGTTAAAATCAAACTATAAAGACAACTGCTTTCACTAGCATGCCGTCAACATATCAACTAAACAGTTGCATCAGATGTCTCCCATAAGTGCCACAGTGCTACCACTGGACCTGACATTCCACTATTCAAGCACCTCAGGAAATTCTGGGGAATGATACATAAGGAACGTGTTAAGGCTATAGAAGTCGATATTCCATGGATAGAAGATATCCTCACCGTTTACAAGCAACACCTTGACAAAACTCACGCATTTTGTATTTCTTTGTGGTTCTTTATTATTATTATTATTATTATTATTATTATATTTTCGCCCCCTAGGCCCCGATGTGGGTCATTAACCTGTGCTTGGGTGGACTAATCCACGTAAAGAAAAAAAAAAAAAAAAATTACTGTACTCGGGTGAGGTTCCACCCAATGGTGTGAACTTTCACCAACCAGGAGCTTTTCATTAGGCAAGAAGGATGGTACGGGCAACATACTGTAAGGCATTAAGATTTTTCTATACCATTCATAATTTAAGATCACAATTGAGCTAAATGGGTTGAAACGTTTTCCATAGAATGCAATGAGCCATTACATACCTTCTTGGTTCACAGCTCCTCTCTCATCTTCTACTCCCTGAACTGATTTGAAGCCTCTTAAACAACTTAAACTCTATGAAGAGAGAAATCTCAGTTACTGCATCCAAGGTATTATGTTGTCATCTGTGGTATTCAAGTGAGGAGCTCATTTCATTATTATTAATATCGTTTTTGTTTGCTCTTTTAAGTGGACAATCACTGAAAATGAAGTGACAAATGGTCCAAGCATTGAATACCAAAGGCTCTGAAAACCCACCTTAGCAGATAACCCTTGACCATACAAGACCCGATCTTCATGAAAAAACTCCTGCCGTTTTTTTTTTCACTAGCTCTAGCCGTCAGCTTTCCGAGAAATTGTCACTACTGTCATATTTTCTTGAAGTCGACCCAGCGGAATGGAGTAATAAGAGACAACTACCAGATAACCAGTAATTTTGACAAGAAATTGAACATTGTAAATGACCATGTTCAGGGGGTTAGTGCCCTCATCCAAAACTTCAACAATTATTGACTAAGAATGAAAAACAGCTTCAGTACCTTCTGCAGGTTGTGGATACACCAACAACAGTTCCCTGATGTAAAGAAGTCAACTATGAAAACAGGGCTTAACAGATTTAGTCAAATGAAGCCATAGCTGTGGAGTAGACCTACTGGAAAAAAAAAAGTGAAACTACCTCCTGCGTGATATGGAATCTTTTCATCACTCTAAACTTATCTTGCCTGCGAGTTAATCAAAATGCAAGTACAAAAATACTATTCACGCTATTCCTGAATTTTCACTTTCAGAAAAACTTGACTATTAATTATACTGTAGTCTGATTATGCTGAAATTTGACCAATTACAGTACTTACTATGAACAGTGGTAAAATTTTACCAGGCTGAAACAATGTACAGTATAAGTTATGGTATACAGTACGTACTTAAAATTTCTCTTAAGCTCCTCTACGTGTGTGTTGGTGTGGGGATTAGTGGATGACATCATTATGACCTGACCTCATGTTTTTAAGGTCACCCTGTATATTTAAGCCTCTCTCTGTCCATGTAGTCCAGTTGCCTCTGAAGATGTCTTGAATAAAGACGAAAGTTAAGGTGCTCCGTTGTTTCCATTTTCCCGTGTGATTTTATCAATATATATATATATATATATATATATATATATATATATATATATATATATATATATATATATATATATATATATATATATATATATGCTGATGGTTTAAGCCAGTGTTGGTACAGTACCAGTAGACTTGATAGTTGTAACAGCCAAGTCTTGTTGGACCCAAAACAAAAGCTTCAGGTTATAAAATAGTTATAATCTGAGTAAGTGTAATTTGACCTCAGCCATCTGTGCTGTATCTGTATAAACACAACTAAAACAAGACATTTACACCTTTTAAAGAACCCCCAAATCTGTACTCTTGGATTTTTATTTGTGATGTTTTCCACTTGTAGCAAGTTAAATATAGCTACAGAGGTGTACCATATACTGTAGTGTACAGTACAGTATAGGAGAAATAGAGATAATTCATGATTTATTGCTTTATTTCCTGTCTGGAAAAAAAATGGTTACAATACCTTGTTTTCAATATATTTTCTTTTCTCTCAATTATTTGTATCTTACAGCACAAGATAAATATATCAAATAAAACTTATAGAAATAGTTTGCACATATATATCACAATACATCCAATCAACTTGATGGATATCTACTGTTTTCCTCAGGTCTTTAATCTATCAGAATCAGAAGCAGTGTACAGCAGTTTATTTATAACATGGCAAATGGATGATGTCTACGCATGTGTGTTCTGATACAGCTATTTTGCCTCGCCCGATACGAGCAATAAGGACAGGCGTACGGCTTCTCGCCAGTGTGAGTGTACATATGCTTACGCAGGTCAGTCTTGTCTCGTGCTATGTAGGGGCAGTGAGGGCATTCGTGCTGGCGTCTAGACCCCTTCATCATTGTCACAGCAAAGCGAGGTTGTGAGGTGTCCTACCAGGGAGAGAGACAACCCACTTAGCTCTGCATGTTCACATTACCAGTACAGTACAGTACTCTAACTTATTCACTTAATACACCACAAAAATACATTTAATTACATTTTTAAGTTGCCAATATTACACACTGTATTTAGGGAATTTAATACTGTATATATTTTAATATCCATCTGTATATTTTTTTTTATGTTTAAGATGCACTATATATCACCTTCAGATGTTATGCAAGAAGTCTTCATACGCAATATAAGTAAAGGTAGTGTGTGTGTGTGTGTGTGTGTGTGTGTGTGTGTGTGTGTGTGTGTGTGTGTGTAATAATAATAAACGGTTTATTAATATGTGTGTGTGAGTGTGTTAAACAAATTCCACATTATAAAACTAAAATCTCAATTCTTTAACAAAAAATCCCTCTCCATTTCTATTAACACCCAACAACAGTGTTAAATGAAGGCTAACACAACTTTGGAACAAAAGGTCATAAAACACTGTAATGGTCCCCCACCTTTTGACACATACACTTGGTTTACCTTTCAGCTCAAATAGAGACAAGGTCATAACTCAAACTTTCATTTGCCAGTTTTTCTTAACATATATGGGTAAAGAAGAAAAATTGCGATATAACTCTAACACTGATTTCTTTCACATGGTATGCTGAGCAATCCATATATTTTTTTTTTATTTATATATATATTTTTTTTTAATTTGAACTTAAAATGAGTCTTCTTGCCATTTATCCCCATGGAGAAATTTAGATTTCTTTGGATGGCCATTCCCACTAGCTGTCCAATTTCCATTCCACACCGCTCATAGATACTGTACCCTACCCTAAGCCAGCATAATATTGTATGAATAGCATCTGAGTTTGTCCCTGGTGGTCTTTACAGTTTGTACATTCAACTCTACTCTTAGCGTCAACTATGAAGTGAGTCGTATTTCCAGATTCTTGGTTTCATTCTTGTCCTTTGATCTGAGATTCCATATCATGAGACTACTTATTTATTAATTAATTATTTGAACGCTTCTTTAATTGTCCCTCGATCTTCATTCTCCTGTCACGAGATTCCTCATCTTATATACCACAAGTACTGTACAGTACTGTCAATTAATAAGTGACCATAATCGCCCTTGTCCCCACTCATCCATCTCTTACTTATGGCATCTTTCTCTTTCCTACTGGTACAGATCTAAGGTAATGGGCTGCTTGTTGCTGTGTTCCTAAAGCTTCTAATCTATCAAGTTTTGACAGTCCTTTGATGAATTATCACTCATATAAGGGACTTTCATCAATAAATTTAATTCTGGCGTACAGTAATAATTCTCATTTTCACAAATCCATTAAAGTTGGAAGAGTGGAACATCAGAGTGGTGCTTTCGAAAGTGAGTTTTCAAGTTGCTGCTCTGAGTGGAACGATATGGACAACGTGAACATGCATAAGGCTTCTCTCCAGTGTGGATCCTAAAATGTTTTCGAAGATCACACATATCCTGCGAGAGGTAGCCACAGGATGGGCAGACTTTCATGGAGACCTTTGTTCTCTCAGCCAACGCGTTACCCCCCTCAAACCCTTGCCCCGACCTCGGTGTGAGGACTGTCGCCACCCGACCATCTCCACAACCCTAAAATGAAAAGAGAGGCATCTTACTCCACTTTTAATTCCCTATCATGTCATTCACAAAAGCTAGCATTTTTTTAACATGATAGTGAGTTGTGAAATAACAGGGAGATTTCTTATTGGTCTTAATTACAGTACAGTACTGATCACACTTCAGTCTGTCTTATGGTAATTGCGAGTTATCTCGGGACAAATTGGTACATGTGCTAACCTTTGAGGTGGTATGCAGTAAATTTAGCCAACTTGCACTCTACAATGTATTCCATTTCACTTCCCCACCTCCTTTCACACAGCGAGCATATGGTATGTATGGATCACATCCCCAAGACCTCACAAAAATTCATACAAACCCTACACTTTGTTTAGTACTGCACTGTACAGTATTATAATACATCACCGTCATCCGCTAGACTTCATCACATCAGTAACTTTCCACATTAGGCTCAGTTGTTAAGTGGTAACTGTCATTAAATTTATTAACACCACCAAAATTATCTAATATGTGGAGTAACTCATCACAACTTCAACTGATTTATAACACTTTTTATATTTTTTTCACTGTTTCATCCCCCATCAGTAATTTTCTGGCACTTTCAGTTCTATTTACTAACTTTCTCCATATACAGTATAGAGTATATATGCTGAATGTAAGCCTTACAACAACCCCTTTCGTCCTCATTTTCAATTTCATTATCTCTCTTCTTTTAATAATTCCTACAAAGGTTAACAGGCTACTTTTCTTTTCTGTGATCATAATTCACCCATCAGCTTTTACAGTCTGCAAAGGGCAATAGAATATCTAAAACTAATAATGATTAGAAACTTTCACCATACAGTATTGTACAATATTTAAACTATTAACAAGCATCAACCAAAACCCAACAAACAGATCTTAGTAGGAACAAGTGATCGCGCTTTTGGGAGTTTGAACGCTCGTGACAGCGTACAGTGAATGAGGGTGTGCCAAGTACGGACTTGCATCGTTTTCCATCATAAATATAATTGTTACCTAATGCCTTCCTAAAGAAACCATTGACAGGGGACCAGGTATGTTCCACTCTATGATTTTTTTGTGATTTTTCCACCAAGATTGATGAAAAACGAGTGGGCCGTTTCGGCTGCCCAGAGCGCACACACACATGCCTAGCGCTATAGTATATTAGATGCTGGTAATATTTCTATACTTGTAGGAGGCAATTATATACAGTACAGTATATTATATATACAGCAAGGCCTTACCGTTCATGCTTCCATCATTCACGGATCTGCTTTTGTGAGGAATTTATGGAGGTACAGTTTATGAACTGTGGTCAAAGTGCTTGATTATTCGTAAGCTGGCACGAGAGAAAATTCAGGAAGTCAAACCCACGAGATGCTCACAAGCATGATTCGCCTGCAGCCCCCACTATTCCTCCTTTATTCTCTCACCTTATTTAGCAGGGTAATACTGATCTATCACTGTTCCTTCAGTCTTTGCAAATACTTTACCGATAAAAGTTCAAGTGACAAAATATACCAGTGCATTAGCTTGTAAGTAAACAGGAAAACAACCAAAGTACAGTGCAGTATGTGTATATTTATTCTAATGCAATTCTGCCTAGGTGTTATCCACACTGCCCAAAATGTGGCAAAAATCATTACTGAACTATGGTGACATACGACCAAAGTTTATTTTTGGAGTTCATTCAGTTCTATTTTTTTTTTTTAACCCTTCACCAGCAGCTAAGGATTCCCTACACTGCCCCATATGTTAAAAAAAGTAATGCAATGAACAAGAAATATCTACTGTTGATGGCTATAGTTCAAGGGTTAAACAACTATACTGTGTAAGTGCATCTTAATGATCAATGTCAATCAAGATAATCACTAAGGATATGGGCAAAGTGCAAAATATAATAACTTTCAGAATCTCTTTCTTATACACTACCACATTCCAATTCTCATTTCTTTTCCAAGATGTGTTGTTCAGAATTTCAATGTCTGAGAATATACAGTACAGTACCTGTATATATTATTATTATTATTATTATTATTATTATTATATATATATATATATATATATATATATATATATATATATATATATATATATATATATATATATATATATATATATATATATATATATATATACACACAGTAGTACCCTGATTTACGCAGTCAATTGAACCCACAGGGTACCGCGGAAAGTGAAAACCGCGTAAAGTGAACAACAGAACATATGGGATTAATTCCAATAGAGACTGGCCCGATCCCCAAACTCCACTTTTTCCGACACAATACCTAAGTTGTAGTAAAAATAACATCTAAATTTTATGATGGTATGCTCACACAATTAATATTTAAGAGAAATACAGTCGCCAGGTTAATGTCCATTCAAATAATGGACTCAAATCCCCCCCCCCTTCCCAGCTCACTGGCCCCTACCTCTCTGAGAAATGATTGGGTGAGACACTAGATTTTAACGTTTAGTAATAAATAATACCTCAGACTAAAGTTAGGATAATATATTTGACATTTCAGGATTCCTTGCAGGTCAGGGAATATTTTGAATGTAAACTTCATATATTTTGCACAAAAGATAAAATATTTGCTTTGTGTAAACCAAATTATTACATTAGATCTAAAATTTGTATGTCTAATGCAAAATCCATGATGTTTATATTCAAAATAATCATCATATTGTAAGAATTCCAGCAATGTAAATTATATTCTGGTCGAGTAATTTGTATGAATTTTATGAGCTAAAACATATATCTTCAGTAAATAAACAAAGAAATATTCTTCAAGGACACTGTCAATCAAAATACTCTGCCCTAGCTGGGTCAGTCCCTCCCTACCAGAGAAGCTTTGGGAGAAAATAGTATTTTTACATTTTTAGTAATAAATAATAAGTCACACTAAAGTTAGGATAATATAATTGACATTTCTGGATTCCTTGCAGGTCAGGGAATATTTTGAATGTAAATTTCATATATTTTGCACAAAAGATAAAATATTTGCTTTGTGTAAACCAAATTATTACATAAGATCTAAAATTTGTATGTCTAATGCAAAATCCATGATGTTTATATTAAAATGATCATCATATTGTAAGAATTCAGCAATGTAAATTATATTCTGGCCGGGTAATTTGTATGAATTTTATGAGCTAAATAAAAAAAAATAATTATACTTCCCTGCATATATGGGTAGATACACCGTGGAAAGCGAAAGTCTGGTTCTGGCAAGGTACCGCGTAAATTCTGGCCAGGTAATTTGTATGAATTTTATGAGCTAAAACAAATATCTTCAGTTAATAAAAAAAAAATATTCTTCACAACACTATCTGTCAATCAAAGTACCCCACCTTGCCTCCCCCCCCCCTCTTCCAACCCTCCCCCCCCCCCCCCCACCTCCCACCAATCCTCCCTTCAAGAGTTTTTAACATTTAGTATTAAATAATACCTCAGATTAAAGTTAGGATAATATAATTGACATTGCTGGATTCCTTGTAAGACCAGGAATATTTTGAATATAAATGTCATATATTTTGCACAAAAGATAACATATTTACTCAAGAGTAAACATTACATCTAAAATTTGTATGTCTAATGCAAAGTCTATGATGTTTATATTCAAAATGATCATCAAATTGCAAGAATTCCAGCAATGTAAATTATATTCTGACCGGGTAATTTGTATGAATTTTATGAGCTAAAACAGGCAGTCAGGCTGGGTTGGGGCGAATCTAAAAATAGCTCTGGAGTGGGACACTCACCATGTATATGTGGAAAAAACCTGTGTTAAGTGAAAGTTCAGCTAAGTGAAACCGTGGTAGGCGGGGTAATACTGTATGTATATATATGTATATATATATGTATGTATATATATGTATATATATATATGTATGTATATATATATAAATATATATATATACAGACATATATATATATATACACAGACATATATATATATATACACAGACATATATATATATATATATATATATATATATATATATATATATATATATATATATATATATATATATAAAGACCTCACTGTACCAAGAAAGATATTTGAACTAGTACAATAAGTACAGTATTCGCTTTTCTCTGTATTCTCGTACTGTACAGTATTACCCCGCCTAACGCGGTTTCACTAAACACGTTTTTTCATATACGTGGTGCCTAGCCAGAGCTGAACTTTCACTTAACACGGATTTTTTCCACATATACGTGGGAAGTGTCCGGCTCAAGACGCTATTTTTAGATTTGCCCCACCCTCCACCCTGCCTGACTGCCTGTTTTAGCTCATAAAATTCATACAAATTACCGGGCCAGAATATAATTTACATTGCTGGAATTCTTATAATTTGGTGATCATTTTGAATATAAACATCATATATTTTGCATTAGACATACAAATTTTAGATAACATTATTTCTCTGGGTAACTATGTTATCTTTTGTGCAAAATATATGACATTTATATTCAAAATATTCCTGGTCTTACAAGGAATCCAGCAATGTCAATTATATTATCCTAACTTTAGTTTGAGGTATTATTTATTACAAAAAAGTTGAGTATTCTGGTTTTCCCACACATCTCCTTGGGACTGTTGGTGGGGTGTGGGGGGGAGGGAGGGACTGACCGACCATCTGTTACCCTGTGACGAATATTTTTTTTTTTATATTAACTGAAGATATTTGTTTTAGCTCATAAAATTCATACAAATTACCCGGTCAGAATATAATTTACATTGCTGGAATTCTTATAATTTGATGATCATTTTGAATATAAACATCATATATTTTGCATTAGACATACAAATTTTAGATAAAAATTTTTTCTGAGTAACTATGTTATCTTTTGTGCAAAATATATGACATTTATATTCAAAATATTCCTGGTCTTACAAGGAATCCAGCAATGTCAATTGTATTATCCTAACTTTAGTTTGAGGTATTATTTATTAAAATTTAGTGGTTTTCCCCCAAAAATTTCTCAGAGAGGGAACAGCTGGCAGTGTAGTGTGAGAAGAGGGGGAGGGAGTTGAGTCCATTATTTGAATGGACATTAACTTGGCGACTGTATTTCTCTATTTCTCTTAAGTATTAATTGTGTGCATGTACCATCATAAAATTAAGATGTTATTTTTACTACAACATAGTTATGTGTCTTCAAAAAGTGGAGTTTGGGGGTCGGGCTGGTTTCTATTGGAATTAATCCCATATGTTCTGTTGTTCACTTAACGCGGATTTCACTTAACACGGGACCCTCTGGGTTCTATTGACCGCGTTAAGTGGGGTACAACTGTATTTCAATTGTCAATAATACACCATGGACTAACAGTTTCCAACCCAGGCACCGCATAACCACTTTTTCTTCAGTTCAGAATATGACTTCTCAATTTTTTCTTCTAAATAAATATGGTAATAGAAGACAAAATAGCATAGATCTGATACAGTACCACAATGTCATATGATATCAGTGGAAATTTCTTCACACACACAAATGGATCAATTGTTTACAAATGGATTCCGTACAATGATGTTAACAAAAGACAACCAAAAAATTCAAGAGGCCAAAATTCTAGATCACCATATCCCATTGATTAAGCCTTTTAACATGTTAATTTTCTATACTATACTGTAGGTACAAATTTTTTCTTGTTTTTTATTTGTAGCCTTGTTGTACATAAGGCAGTACAGTACACAGTATTGCCTAAGAAATACTCAATCAAAAGTAGTTGTGTTTGCTTTCAATTTATTTTTGACAAGGATAAACAGTAAGATTAAGAATTTCATACGACGGTTTCATTTGATTTTGGCGGCCATAACTGATGATAATGAAGCTATACTGTCACTGTAATTTATATTACTGATGACAAAACACGGTGACAACAGCCCTGGCAATGGCATCTATAGATCACGAAGTACTGATGACCATACACTGCCATGTATCTACAGAATGTGTACTACCATTGGCAATACACTGCAGCATTCATTATCATCATGCATCAATAGTTAACTGGAATTAAAACCTCTGAATTTCCATTGTTTAATTTTTTTCCAATAAGGATAACAAACTGGTTTGTCCATCTTTTCAATTTTCTGCCACTTGAATTCTTATCAAGCATTACTCTTTTATGTACAGGCAGTCCCTGGGTTACATACGATTCATATCGACGTTCTTAGTAAAAAATGTATTCAAATCGGACCACATACCGTAAGTGCATATGGTACTTACAGAACAATGTTTAAAAATCCCACTACTGTATATCATTGCCGAAGCCCTTATATACATTCAAAATCACCCAATTTAAGAGAAAAAAGAAATATAATCACAAAATACAGTATAAAAAAAAAAAAAAAAAAAAAAAAAAAAAAAAAAAAAGTTATCAGGTAAACAATATGCTACTGTAATTTTAAAGTTTAACTTATAGGACCTCGTTTGTATGGGAGGATGTTCGTAAGTCGGGCGTACATAACTCGGGGACTTCCTGTACTACTGTACAGTGTACGGTATGTTACAAAAATTCTTTTAAAGCATTGTGGGGGGAAAATTGTTATAAGCTTCTTAACAAAATTGAACCCTGGTATAGCAGCACATTCATCTGCTACTTATAACAATTCTTTTTCCCTCACTTTGAAGGGGAGGGAGAAATTATATGATAATTTGAGGAATTTTAAATCTAACGTTTGTCCACATTTTGGGGAGTATGCACTTTAGGGGGCAGGGAAAAAACACTTTTATTTGAGTTGCAGGCTGCACTTTTCAGGCATCGTTTGTTTGGCTGTAACAAACACCTGTGCAAAATTTCATGCCATTTCATGCATACTTACCCTGCCGCATCGCGAACGACTTTTTGTCAACTTTTAGTGTATACCAAAAATTAGGTGTCATTTAATGTTTTCCAGGATAATGATAAATTTTACATGGGTGACATCAATTTAATTCACATGTTATTTTACAGGTACACCGTATAGAAAATCATTACAAGTTCATATTGAAATTCTTTTTTGTGCGGAACCTTGGCATCATTTTCCTAGACAATAATCTTTGCCTAATATATCCATCTCTCGATTCGTATCCCGTCACTTCAGTGCAAGCTTCAGTCATCACTTTTATGCCTCTCTCGACCGCCTGAGTGCTGTTTGGCCACTTGGGCACTACTAATGGTGTCTCAAGAATGTCATTAACCTGTAGATTTGACAGAGAAGCAATGTAAGGAGGCTCAGTCTTGAGTTCATTCCTCCAGTTAATTATGGAATGATAGTTTTTTGCTTGCCACTTTAGTTTCGGAGTCACCACTTTTCTCATGTTGACTGCAGGAGGCACATCCTCATTCCCATCTCCATCTTTACCCTCCTCATCAGTATAGTTTAACAAATTCTCGTCAACAGCAGCATCAGAATCTTCCTCCTCCTCTTCAGATCTGCCAGTGCATTCTTCCTTTTGCTGATTCTCCTCTCTAATTTTTCTTATCATTGAGACAGCTTTTTCTCTAACAGTCATGTCCTCATCTGCACACATACCAAGAAGAAGTTCATCTGTGTGGGCGAAGTATGCATTTCTCTGGACAGCCTTCTTCACTATCGTCTCCTCCTCACTATTCAGGTGTTTCATATATAGCAGGGACTGGAATACGTTCCTTGAGCCGTGTGTTACGTAACAGTGTATCTTGATGTAAAACCACATTGAAGCACTGAACTTTATTATTGTAATGACAATTCTTTTCAACTCATGGCTGGGTCTTGATGTTGCTACATACAGCCTGAGGATTCTACTCCATAAGGTGTTCCACCTTGACACACAGGGAGGACCTGGCTCAATAGCAGCCAAGTCATCTTCAACAACACCTGTGATAACTCCTTTACAAATCCTATACAGGTATTTCTGATCCCAGGACAGATCTTTCTCCACTTCATCATTAAACACAGGGAAACTGACTGGCTGGAAGGCGACAACTGGAAGCTCAGACAAAGACTCCTTGATCTGCTTTCCAATGGGACCACGCCAATGCTCAGGACCACTTGGTTTACCATCATAGTGATAAAAAACTGCGCGGAAAGGCAGCTCATTTCCGTGAAGCTGACATATGAAATAATGGAGCGGGTGACCAAGTAACATTTCAAGATGATGAATGACTCCATTTTCTGATCCTACATTTACATTGGTTCCATCACAACCAACACACACAATGGGCTGCTGGGTTAGATTTTTCTCCACCAGAAACTCGTGAATAGTTTTGGCAATCTGCTTTCCGTGTCCAGTCTTGAGAGTCACATGTGTGAGATATTCATTGCCAGGCTCAACCATGATGACATAATGATCTTTCACCATCATCCTCGAACTCCATTTCTCGGTCTTCTCATTCTTTATCATCACACAAGTGGCGGTCTTCTTACCATCAAAATAGAGTGACGTCAAATTATCTAAACCAGCCATCTCAATTTCTTGCCTCTTAAATCGGTATTTTTGTCTCGCATCCCGCAGCTTATGTGGTCCAATAACCTGACTCTTGTCATCCTTTGTGATAATGCCATAGGCAGTTAAGGTGGCAGTAGCAATGGCAGCTCCAGCATAATCACTAATCAAGTATCGGTCACAAGTGGCAGCCAGTGTAGGGAGTCTTGTCCGGTTCTGTGAACTGGTGTCTGTCAGAGCCCTGATAATCAATATAGACATAGCACCATACTCAGCTGCAACAAGACAACTTAAATGAAATAAGATATATGAAAAAAAAGTTGATAAACACTGAACAGAACATTGCACCGCCACAGCGGCTGTTTGGCTATTACTGTAGGTAAATTTTAAAATTTCAGTAGAAAATGCGGCAGACTAAACCTCGACATATCAGCTTCAAATTTGGCATGGAGTCTTAGATATGTATAAGGAACAATGCCTGAAGAGTGCAGCTTTGAGCAAAATTTCACTGCCCCCTAATGCACTTACTATATGAGAGTTAAAGCAAAAATGTACATACCAACACAAGTGCCATTTAGCCAATGATTAAGTTTCTAACATAGATGAAAGACAGTATAGTACTGTATTGCATTGTATTGTGAGACACAATGGGCCAGCTGTTGAATGTTTTATTACAACAAAAAGTTCATCAATTAAAAAAGCGACAAATTAGCCATACAACTGATTTTTCATCATATTTTCTAGCTTATTGTGTTTACTTTCGAGGTGAGTCTTAAGGTCAAAATTCTTATTTGTACGGTATGAACAAAATGGACATGAGTGACGCCGCTCTCTAGTATGTATGCGACAATGCTCCTTTAGAGTACTGCTATCCTTTGATCGAAATGTACAGTGAGGACAAGCATAGGGTCTCTCCCCTGTATGAGTGCGTATGTGTTTCTTGAGATCATAAGAGTCACGACTGATATGCCCACAAAAAGGGCATCCAAACCTCTGTGTCTTCCTATCTGTCTTATACATTGATGAAGATGGCAGGCTACTGTTCATTCCAACGCCTCTCTCATGGCACACCTAGAATAAGATAAAGGATGTTACCACCCTGACTACTGTATACATCACAAGCCTCAATGTTACTTTTAAGGGCTTGTCTCAATTTCCTTGTCGTACATCAATTAAAAAAATGCCACTCGCTTACTGGCCTTGTTTTCCAAAATTGGTTTCTTTCATGATGTATGTAACAAATTTATTATTTCCACATCACAAATCACTAGGAATGCATTATTTCTTTAGATGAAGCTTTCAGAGAAGTAAGAGTACACAGCCTATGTAATTACTGTAGAGCATTAATAAAGTGGTTTTTTTCCTGAAATACATCTTCTAGGTGTAAAACCTCATCCCAAATATTAACTAATTGCTCTGTAAGCCTATTTATGTGTGGATATGGAAATCCTATTTCTCAAATAGTAATGAGAGATGTAGAACAACAGCTGAGAAAGGAATCTGAATAACACACTAAAATGAATACAGTATACGTACTATACATGTCAAAGAAGCATGTGAATATGATGTCGGCATGTACAGTACTGTACTGTATATGGTACAGTATTAGAAAGACAGATGGATGAATGCATTTTAAATTGATCTGGCCAAGAAAATGCATAATGTAGTGGAAGTTTGGGAATGCTTTATGGTACCTAAGTTGAATATTATGTATGGAGAAAGACAGTCATAACAATGAATGAACAAGAGTAGAACAATTATTTTAGGGGGTTATGCCAGTGTATATTATAAAAAAAAAAAAAAAACTCGTACTGTAGTAATATTGAATGTACAGTACGTAAGACAGGATAAGGAAAACACGCAAATTAAATGGACGCAAGCAAAGGTTCACATTGATTGATTTAACCCTTAAGATAAGGCGCAGGTATTACCAATTTCCCTCCCTGCCAGAGGAGGAAGGAAAGATGTATGTATGTGATGTTTTAGTTAAACCCACTGTTAAACTACACAAGACCCTGTAAAGACATAAAAGCTGTACTATACTATTGGTATACTGTACACCGGCCAGCCAACGACTCTGCCCAATTATAGCAGTCCTAAACCACCTGCTCCAGAAAGGCACCCAAGTTAAGTGTTGTTTGAAACCAATGACAGTGGCCCTTATATAATGTCATACTCCAGGTGGTGCCAAGTGTGCTTGTGCTTGAATGGAGAGCCCAATGGATTTGGCAGACTTTCTACAATTCTGATTCAGTAGTGACGCAGCTTAGGTGGGTGTAGGGTGTGTTCGTGGTGACTGGTCCAATAATTAAGGTGTGGATTTGCCTCGCTTATCTACCTGGTACAATTGTACATGACATCCCTTGTTCCAGTGAAATATGGAGAATATACCCAGTTAAAAATATAATTGTCATCACTTTTATAAGATGGTCATAATTAAAACTAAGTTAAGAGCAACTGGTCCTCTCAGTTATCCCTCCCTTGAAATCAGATCTATTTTTTTGTTTATTTATTTTTTGGAGTGATAATGCATAGAAAAGTTTCTTGAATGTGGATGTTGTCCACTCAGGAATATAGGTAATAGTACTGTGTTGTCTCTTTGTATTATTGATCATGCCCTTATACAGTTTCTCTAATAATTCTAGTATCTATTATAACGAGTTTTTTTCCCAGCTGAGAATAGATGCCCCACCCCCTCCTCAAGAGTTACAGCTGATTGGCTGTTGCAAACCTGTCCGATTTTCTCCTGAAGTAATGATGTATTTCTAATGAGTTTATTAATAATCGTTGGGATGACCGTTTCTGATGAAAGATATTTAGGTAAATTATATAAAGACACATACATACATTTATTATTTCAAACATAAGCACGTAGGAAGTTTATCAGAAATCTTATACATAAATTAACTGTTAAACTTTGGTAGCAAATTTACGCTTTCGGAGGATGCATTTAATATTTACTGTCCTTAGTTTTACCCACAATGAGACATACTAAGACAAATTACATATCATTAATACTACAATATGTAAAAACAAAATTTTAAAAGATCAGAATCACATTGAAATATTACACGACCGTCAGCAGAGGCGGGAAATATGACTGAGAACAACTTCCTATTTTCCCGCCTCTGCTGACGGCTGTTCACTGGAGCGACCAAGTCTGTCACACTCATCCACCATTTTTCAGGGGCCGTGTAATATGTCAATGTGATTCTGATCTTTTAAAATGTTAGTTTTTGCATAATGTAGTTTTTCTGATACGCAATTTGTCTTAGTATGACTTATTGTAGGTAAAAATAAGTATTTATTAAATGCATCCTCCGAAAGCGTGAATTTGTTACCAGAGTTTAACAGTTAATTTAGAAACAGTCATGCCAATGATTATGAATAAACTCACTTAGAAATACTGTACATCATTACTTCCGGACAAAATCGGACAGGGTTGCAACAGCCTATCAGCTGCAACTCTTGAGGAAGGGGTGGGGCATTTTTTCTAAAGCTGAGAAAAAATGCGCTATAGTACATGTATTAGTATTTCTATCACTTCTCTATGACTGGTGGATCCATTCTCCACTCACTTCGGGCAAGGGGTGTAGCCCCCCATGACAAACATTTCTTCCTCAATGTTTAATAATCAATATAAAACTATAAACAAATGCCGCACTTGTTACTTCTTTCTTGTTTAATTACAATGATAATTTTGTTTTAAATATGCAAACAAAATTATCATAGTACCTAGTTAAAAAAGTGAAGGTGTGTCTCCCTGAGTGTGTAGCTATCTGTTTGAATGTTTCCCTCCTGCAGCTATGAAACTGTATCTGTGCATCTAGGTGGTTCTCAATGACTGTTGCTCACTTGGCAGTAATTTGTGCACATGATTTGATTGTTTTCTCACAAAAGCATTGCAAAAGCACAAGAATACTGTAAGTTGATACAGCAAATTAAAACTTCAATAAAGCAAATTTAAAATCAAGGTCTACCTTGTGTAACATAAGAGAAAACAAGATCATTTCCCTGGGACTGGTGCAGAACAGAATAGATTTCTTCAACTCACTTCTGTATACTGAGCTTTGCCCACTTAGCAACCTTCACAATTCAGTGACTCACCTCCTTACAGCAGGGATTTATTTATTTTTTATACTGATCAGGCAAAGCAAGAAAAAAGTGATTGTGGGGTGAGGGTGGCAAGAAATTTACTAACCAACGATCAATCAATGGACTTGTGGTATTTCCTAAGGATACCACAAATGGCAAAAGCTTAAGTCACCAGGCAATTTGAGGTATACAACACAAAAGGGCAAACTCGCCACTTCCCGATTTTCCATTTTCTGTGGGTTCCCTGAGATTATGATAAAGGCTACCAGGTGGAGAGAGCAGCTTCCAAGATAAATGTGATCTTGAAATGGGTTTGGTGAAGGGTGGAAGTTGCGTATTTTGACACGTGATGCTGCCACACTTTGTGGTGGCATCAAGAAGGAAAATGTGCGAAATCCCATCCTTGTGTAGCCAATCAGAGGCTGCTCTCCAGCTGAGACAAGCTCTGGGCTGATCATAGATGCCAAATTTACGTATAAATTTTCATGACTTTGTGCAAATTTTTGGTGGTAGTTAATTAGTGGGCTTTAATTTGAAGAAAAAACTGGGAAAATCTTTAAACTAAAATTTAATTACATTAATTGAAGTGGGCTTTTCGAGATGTAAACTTTACGTATTATTAATTGAAATTGCCCAATAATAAACAAAATAACTTTTAAGTGCAATTATCTCAAAAGTCACTGTGGGGAGTTTGCCCTTTGTGCTCTACATGCCTCATTTCTTACCTTTGAAAAGCCCTTGAAATGGAAAGGTAATAATTTTCTCCTTGTATATTTCAACCCCCTTACCATTTTCAATTTTCAGCTATCTTGTGTAGTTATACTGTCGTACACAGTGTGTACTGTTATAGGTTCAACGAGGCTATCAGTATTACACTTTCTCACTGGCTAGATCTGAAAAATGGTGGGGTTGCCTTGGTAAGCATACACAAACAAGAAAAGGAGAGGGAACTACAGAGAGAGGAAGAATGGAGTTTAACGTAACAGCAGAATATCAGGTGAAATTAGTGTGAAGAAGAGAGCCATCAAAGTGAAGAGTTAATGCTCTTAGGGTACTTCTTGAACACACTCTTTCACGAGTCCAAAACCTGCTATATACGGTAATACCTCACTCAACTTCAATAATGGTAACCCGAGGTGTCAATGAAACGAGTCATACAAGATCTAAACCAATACACTATAAAGACCGTGTCTCAAATATTTTGATTAGCCTTAGCCTTTTACCTTCATTAATCTCAGTTAGAAGGTTAAACCAAGTTGGATAAATGGCTTTATAAATAGGTCATGTCTACAAATCATGGAAACTCAGTTATCATCTGGTTTCTTAAGGTTAATTTTCTTTATGTGGAAGGAATCAAGCCAATATGAAACCGATGTTCGACACCAACAGGTATTTGACAAAAGCCACGTGGGTCCTTAGTCACTACTAGGGAAACTGATGACACCCCTCCCCCCCCCAAAAAAAAGAGAGAGAGAGAGAGACCCTTTAATAATTTGTTCTTCAACAGTACAGTAGGTCTTCGGTGTGTGTGCGTTGTGTTGTTTTTTATGATGCAGGAACATATCCCATGTTATGACAGGCTCCTCCATTACAGTCTTGCCAAGGGTAACATATACTGGAGGAAAACAAAACCAAACAAATAAAAACTCATATAACTTCAACTTGTATATTAAAGAAAGTCCAAACACTGCAGAAAATATAACACCATAATGAATCCTGACCTCTTATGCAAACTTTATAAATATCTTTATTTTTTGCAATACAGTAACCGATTTCTGAATGCAACTTTTATCAACGAAAAGGTCAAAGTTATCATCTTAATTTATTTTACACCGGAAACCCAAAGGTTTTTTGTGAACGAACATAAGAATAGGAAGAAAGACAGTCATGGCATTCATACTAGCACATGAATAATTGGGACAAAGAAAACTGTAAACAGTCTACATATATAATATATATAAATAGATATATTCACATATTCTCTTTCAGTGAAGACGAACTCGGGAGGGTGCAGCAACATTCACTGAGCAAGGGATAGTCACATCGATCTAAACGACTTCACAAAGAAGACGTGTTGGTGTCGCCACGACTGATCAGAGATCGTATAAGAAATTGTCCCAATTACAATAATTGGGAGACATAACAAAAGAAAAGTCACTCTACTTCATCAATGTGCTAATAAGTACAAATACCGTATATAAAATCCTTGTGGAGCTTAGTACTTCAGCAATCATAACACAAATTCGCGGAGCTCTGCATTGTGTTTACTTATAGCTGTAATCGCCAGGCAAGAGATGAAGGTGGCAGTGCGTGCGATGGGGGGTGAAGGAGGGGGTTTCGACAATTGCAATTAAATGCCAGGTAGCGACGTGTCCTCCTAATATTACTTATTAAGTAATTATTAGATGTTTTACTTGCCTGTACGTTGGCCTGGCGAGTTATTGCTAGGCATTAACATACCTAGGTTAAAGCTAAGCGTCGCATTCTGGATTGAACAAAAATAAACGATTGTAGTGTCCAGGCAATGTTTGTTTTCAAAGGTGACGCAAGTACTGCGGTCAAATGAAATTCCTGTAGTGATGTATTCTTCTTAATATTATTTTTTATTTACTATGACATTTTTGTTCGTGTTTTGTTACTGAAATACACTTTATATTTTTTGTACATTTTAACATTAATAAGAAAAAATAAGAATGGTGTAAATTTTAGTAATACAATACTCTCTAAAGCAAATGTCAACCCATCATACCTTGGATTTTTTAGATGCTCCGTATCGTCCCACTTTCGACAACAAATAAGTTGTCGCTGTAAAGACAACTTAAGGAGTTCACTGAAAAATCGACAATACGGTGGATTTATTCCGGGTGGAAACTTTAGTGTGACTGCAGCTTAAGATGATGATCATAAAAGCCACATCTCAGGAGGTTTCCAAAACAAAGGCTATCTGAGGAATTATGTTATTACCTTGGAAAATTTTTTTCCTTCAATGGAATTTTATAAAATGTTGTAAGGAGAACCATGAAAGGGAAGAGGATCCCGTGAGAGAATTTTATACTAGTGTTCCATTAATAATGTTCTCTTCTTAAATTTGTACTTTTTAACAGTACTATACAGAAACAAGTTTAAATAAACCTGGCACCACTTCACTAAACGTATAACTAAATACTGTAATATACAGTAGCCATATTGTACAGTTTATGGTATGGCATATACACACATCTTTTTCTGAAAAAAGTTACCAGTCACATCTTAAAACCCCTTGCTTTACTGTATGATGCTCTCACCTTTTCCTCCTCTACCCTCACACTTTCTCCACAAGCTTTTCCTCTATACTGTACAGTACAAGTGCACCTTAATGAAAAACAGTCTTTTAACAGTTTGAGAAATTTCTTTTTCAACATCACTTTCACAATTTAGTGTAGTGTGAAATGATATCTTCATTTATCCTTCATATGTATTACAGTACAGTACTTTATATACTGTATAGTATAGTATTACATTTGTGACAGTTGATGCTCCTTTTCTATTTTTATGTAAACTGCAACTAGAGAAAACATTAAATAAAAGTCTGTTAAATTAATACCTTTACTGTATGCAAATAAAGGTAAAGTAAAGAAAAAATAAGTTGCATAAGTTTTCCTAAAATAATCATAATTTCCTTATACTGTACAGTAACTGTGTTACTTTCTTGAATTCCAGAGACATTAGTCATTTTTATCTAATGTGTTTAAAATTATTATTATTATTATCATTTTTGGTCGTTCAACGTGTTGAGGCTTTGACCGTAATTTCCAATAATGGTAATACGTTATATACTTGTTATTTGAAGGCTCCAGAATGAGAAACAATCTAGCACTGATGCCAATGATGACGGTCCATATGTGATTTGATGCTACTACTAGTTGTTGCTCGATATGGGCAGTGTGGGCAGGCATAAGGTTTCTCCCCAGTATGGGTACGAATATGTTTCTTCAGGTCGTAGCTGTCTCGACTGGAACGTCCACAAACTGGACAAGTGAGCCTCAGGATCTTCCCACCGGGCGTAAACCCTGCCGAAGATGGCATTCTATTGCCACTCACGCCTCCCTCATGGCATGCCTAGAATGAGACAAGGCACATTACCACCACCTTTATACCATCTCTCTTCAATTCTAAAACTTGGCCAATAATCTTTGAGTACAGGAACGCAGCTTCCCCTCTTTTGTGGTCCTATCATCTTCCCAAATGACTAGATGTGATGCTCCTTCTCTAAGTGGAGCTTCCTGACATGTGACTTGAGGTGGGAGCAGTGGTTGGCTCTGTAAGGACAGTAGGGGCACTGGAAGGGCCTCTCTCCAGTATGGATGCGGACATGTGTCACCAGATTGAACTTCTTGAGGAAAGTCTTGCCACAGAAAGGGCAGGTATGACCAACCCCAGACCCCAACCACTCAGGCCAGGGGGGCGTGGCTGGATCTTCCTCTGACTCTCTGCCACGCCCCTAGAAGAGAAGAATCCTCTCAGCATCATGCACCACACTCCCTGTGCCACTTTCAAGCATCAATGAATTGCCATCAACAAGATGGTTGATATTTTCTAACTAAATTAGTTTAATATATTATCCAAAACACATATTGCAATTATCACATCGACAAAAAACAAAACCTCCAGTTTCCTAAGGTGTATCAAGGCACTTCAATATCTAAGACACTTAAATTTTCACCATTTTCAAAAAGACCGTCAAATTATTGAGTTTTAGTACAGTATATGTGTATTTGTCAGTAAATCCTTTGGAGAGATGAACGTATTTATTTTGGTATGCGCAGGTATATAGCTGTAAACGCTTTTCTTATTAATTTTTACATTAACAGTCCATAAAGGAAAAATCCAACTTATTTCCAGCAGAGGCTGACGAAGAAATAACACTATACACTACAGTAGAGTAATTACAACTATTATGACTTGTACAAAATACATCAAGTTTATACTATACAGTACTGTATTATAATTGGATTTTTCAATTATAGTCTCTTCTTGTAATTCAAACTTCTCAGTATTTGCCTTTAAAATACATTTGATTTTCCTTTAGATAGCAGGTAAAATTTTTCCTTTTTTTTTTTGCAATATTGTTTGTTGCCTTTTGAATAATTCCAATGTATACATCGACACTGACTCACCAAAATAGAGAAAATATAATAATACAGTACACAATTAAGTGTGTTGAATTAAATCTTGATGCAGCACCGGACCGGTACAGTACAAAGGATTTCAGTCAAAATCTGTTTTCTCACTTCATGGTATCCAGTACAAGGAAGTGGTATTACTTTAATGTATACTGTACAGTGTACAGTATATTCTTAATCCAGCATCAATAGAATTTCATAATTCACTAAACATAATCATAATACTTGTTGACAAGGTTGTTGTCTGAGTCTGTTACAGTACAAGACAGACAACAACACTGTACTACTTCATCAAATGTTTACTGAAGTTTTAAGAGATTCAACAGCAGTAATTCAACACACTTCAATATAACATAATAAATATCCACAAGGTAAAGAGAGCCAGCTACCTACATTACAAGAGTGTGCCTGTTGCCAGCAACTTACCTTTGGAGGGGACACGAAAGCTGGCCACATGCACACTCACACTCACTGATTGGATTGACAAGACTTATACTTTTAAATTCTAAACAATAATTTAAAACATCCTGGTAAATATCTACTTCACCAATCAATTCTAACTAGTTTTTATAAATTATATGAAGGTAAAGAATGTGTGCGCACACACACATGCGCACACGCACACATGCACACACACACACACACACACATGCATACACACACACACATACAGTACAGTACAGTATTTAGTTAGTGTATGGGGCTATGTGATTGCGTTTTTGTCCATCGCCAGTGTTTATTGTTTTACGGTACATTTATAGATAACAGTAGAACACCTCCATTACAATTAAAAATAGAGAATTAACTGACAGCAATAAATGAAGTACCTGTACTGTATTTGCTCTTGATCAAGGCACCGTGTACTACAGTACTGTATAGCAGAAAAAGTTTTTACAGTGAAAACATCTACAGTACATTTAGTGTGAGCGAGCATGTTGTGAGGACAGAATTGGTCACCATGGTTATGTCAGCTTCACTAGAGCAGGTCTAAGGTTTATTACCTAAATTTGGTTTATGCTGAGCCTAGATTCACATGTACATTAGTACATATTTTACTTTTTCATCTTTCTCATGCCAGGTTAAGGTTTGCATGTAAATAATGTAGATGTGCATCATGCTTTTCCTTTTCCCCCATGCAATAGATCAGGGAAAATCATCTTTTGTGCCAGAATGCACCTAGAGCCAGTTGTGTGTAAACTAGGGTACTTGTTCTACTTACTGATATGGTTTCATCTTATTGCCAATGATACTGTCTCCTCAAAAGTCTAAAACTCTTCTACGAGTAAAGAACCCCCAGAGATGCCTACGATATGAACACTATACATCTGAGTTGGGAGGGCAACACAAGTCAGCTAACCAAGCATACATTCTGTTTACAGTAAAGAAATGCAGAAAAAAATAGAATGCTATAAAAGTCTAGTGCACTACATTTTCAGTCAGGATGATAAGACCAAGGAACTAAGTGTTTGATAGGGCACTCATACGCACACTCATATATAGTGTGTGGATCAAAGACCAATATTAGAAATTGGTACTACTAAGCTCTGCCATAATTTGTGAAACACTCAACATACTGTTAAGTAAACCATAATCATTTACAATGTTCAATCAAGAATATTTTCAAGTACAGTACAGTACATGGTCAAAAACCTAACACTGTAGTGGGTAGAAACACGTAGAGGTGATGTGGATGGGAATGTAAATCCCTATTTGTATAAAACCTGTATTCATTTATGCCAATTTTGCTTTACCTAGCCTTTTTTTTTTTTTTACAAACCCCAACTCAATGAAGGCAACCCTGCATATGCACAAGCGCACATAATCTCAGAAATCCAGCACTGGTGGGGCACATGTCAGATATGTAAAATTTCCAGTTTTGTAAAATACGCCCCCTCCCCCCCCCCCTTTTTTTTGTCTCAGCTTTACCATCCCTAACCCTTGAAACCATAGATTATTTATTTGTTAAAGTTTACTGATGTATGGCTTTTCCATAAGGATTCTTTTAAGGAAATCACACAGTACAGGACGCCTGGATATTTCGCGGATTTTTATTTCGCTGTCCTCTATTATTCGCGGATGACACCCTGGATGTACCCAAGAATGTCTAAGGGTTGTTCTAAAGTTGCTGGCATTTTTGCGGCCGTGACAGGGAGCCATTCGTTCTAGAGACAGTAATTTCCTTTACCTGTACAGTACTGTATGTGTGTGTGCAGACACACATATACAAATGAATAATAATGGAAAATCCTCTCACAAATAATCAGATTTATATTTTTTTTTTGAGTCTACCCTAAGTCTACTCTATGTTTTGTTATTAATAAAGCACAGAGTGAACTTGAGGGTAGACTCAACATTCTTTTTTTTTAAATTATTATTTGTGAGAGGATTTTCCATTATTATTCATTTGTGTCGCACGCACGCACACACACACACACTACAGGTAAAAGAAATAATAATCCAAAGGGCAAACACATAAAGGGAATATACAGTACATTTCTTTGTACACAAGTAAAAATGTACCCCCCCCCCCCCCCAGCAAATGTTATTCGCAGATTTGGCGATTCGCGGCCATTTTGAGAACCTAAACCTCGCGAATTTGAAGGGCATGCTGAACAGTACATTATTGCTAATTACATGTGCTGTATAGTACACAACAAATCACTTTGCAAGGACAAAGTAATCCATATGTATGGAAATAAGATGATGCTGTATACAGACATGTAAAGTGTTGCAGCAAGGTGATAAGTTGCCTTTAATAAATAAATAAAAAAAAATTATTTTTGTAAGGAAACTGCATTAAACTGCTGTTCACAACTAAACTGAAAGTTCATTATTCACAGGTGTCATATGCAAAGGCTGTTGCTTCCCTCATTGTAGCTGTGTGAGGCCTCTCAATTTCACCAAGTTGGCTGCACATCCACAAACTTGCCCATTAGGCCAACTTGTTTTGTGTCAAAATTAGTTTTTCTTTTTTATTTACTTGGTTATTTTATTATTCACCCAAGTCTTCAATAAACAGAATTGCATTTTCAATTCAATCTTCAGTTTTAAAAATATAGCATTTATGTGTAGGAAAGCTTTAATTTCAAATACAGTAGTTTACCACTCAGCATCACAAAGAGCTAACTAACTTCCTTCACTATGTGCCAATACTGTACTGTACAAGCAGTGGGCAGATCTGATGTGTACATTAGAGCCTTGAGTATAAGCAGTAGCTAGGGCCACTAACTCAACTAATTCAATACTACCAATCACTACCCAATGGAAATGGATGAAGACTTAGATACAATGAAAAAAAAAAAAAGCCCTTGTCCAGAATATACCATACATACATAAATAACCTAACCAAGATCAGTGTGGCCAGCAGAGGTTCGCAAACACTGCAACATTTTATAACTAAAACACATCTTTCAGTTCAAACAGTGATAACTAAGTATGTTTCCTTGATCTCAGGGTGCATTCTTGAAAAAAAAAAAAAAAAGTTGCAGGTCGAGTCGAACAATAGTTCAAGAATGAACAAAACGAACTGAGCTGAAGCCTTTATATATAAAAAAAAAAAAAAAAAAAAAAAAAAAAAAAAAAAAAAAAAATCCCCATAAATACATTTACGTACTTCATCAAAACAAATGTTTAAAATTCTTTCCAATTTCTTGAAATTAAGACTCAGCACATAAGCACCGAGTTGTCAAAGTAGTGATATAACTACAGTAGCTTGCACAAAATACATATAATTTATGTTTTGTATTGTACAATTAATAATTTCCCCAAACAATACTGTATGCGTATGACCACTCCTGTGGCTGTGGCCATTCCAAAAGATGCCCAACATAACTGGCTTGTATTTAGGCCATGTGAGATTTACCCCCCCCCCCCCCCCAAAAAAAAACAACTGTCCTGATTAAATTCCACATATTCTTAAGAGCACATTTATAAGTGACTCATTCATTAAATATTAAGATCCTTTAATGCCTGATCTGAGACCTGGTGTATTATATACTGTACAAGATATGTGAGAAGAACCAAGCTCTCATCACAATACAGTATGGGATACCAGTACATTTAAAGGCCATAGTTTACAGACCCCATATAACCTAGACCATCACAGCAGTTTTAGGGACCTTGTTACAGTATATGTACTGTACTGTATTGGAATAACAGTGCACTACTTTATTATAAAAATGGACCCCATAGTCTTGATCACAATTAGTACTCAGTAACATAAAGCATTATGATCTGTATCATAATAATCTGAACCAATGCTTTTGACTGCATTGAATGTAGGCACTGCACACGTACTGTATGCATGTTATTATTTTGGTTGAAGGTACTAAGGATTGTACTGCATATGATACTAAAACATTAGCCAGTAAATAGGTACGTAGAAGATGAAGATGTTTATTCTTCATTCAAGCCTTGGTGATGTCTGACTGTCTACACACACAAACACACACGTTACCTTCTAAAGAGAGTGTTTCAAAAGGCCATGACGCTCATTATTGCAATAGTTAACCCATTTAACCTTTGCAAACACAACTCCCCCCCCCCCCCCCCCCAAAATACTGAAAACATTATGAAAAAATCGTAAGGTTGTGAAGATTAAGCAACTAAAGTGATATCTCCGTCAGCCGGAACAATTGGAGTGGAGCACTTACCGGAATGAGAGATTTCCGTGTAGCGAGACAACTCTCTCAAAGCCAGAAAAACACCCCCCCATCCCTGGAATTTTCTGGGTAATGGAAAAATGTTCTTGGAAGTTCCAGAAACTGCCCAGTACATCTTCTCTCAAACCTGGAAAATTTTTCTCTGAATTTCTGGAAAATGCGCCCGATTTTTATATCTCAAACCCAGGAAAAAACTCCCCCATCCATGGAATTTTCTGGGTATTGAGGAAATTTTCTTGGATTTTTCCGGAAATTGTGCCCCTCGGAAAATTCTGGCTTTAGGAAAGATTTTCCGAGAAAATTTCAATTCCGGCTATCGGAAAGTTCTGGGTTCGAGGGATTCTGGCTATCGGAGATATTACTGAATACCGGTACTGTAAAAAGCAAGAGGCACCGTATAGAGGACAATGAGATACACATCTGATTTCATTAATTATGACATTTTAAGGCTATTTCTCCCTGTGCTAATAATTTGACCCGATAATATTCAGTTGGAACGTGTGTGTGTGTGATATTCACCAGTACAGTATATCACAAAAATTATGAAAATGGTTTGTTTCTGCTACAAATATATCTTAACGTTTCATGACTAAAAAGTCTATACTGTACTATACAGTATTTGCAAGTTCATGTCAGGTGCTGGGTTGTTTATTACCACTTACTTCCTATTGTTAGTCACTAGGTGGGCAATATTCCTTGTTAATACAGCATGCCTTTACAATTCGCAGCCTTTGATTATTTGTGGAAGACACCCTGGATGTACCCAAGAATGTCTGCAGGTATATTTAAAGTTGGAGGCATTTTCACGGCCGGAACGAGAGCCAGCGAGTTTTGTGGCATCCCATAAGGTGTCACTCTTGTCCCAGGTGACTGGGCCATGTGTGCTCAACACCACCTCAGTGACAGTCCAGGTTAAACACTTGTCTGTTTCACACATGTGCTACTCTGCTCTTTTAATGACTGTACTCCTTGTGCTTGTGATGGCTCCCAAACACCCTCAACCACCTTCATCCAGCTGCAGTTAGGTGCCCAAACAAGTGAAGAGAGAAATGAAGGTCATCTATTTCTCCCATACGTACGCCTGGCAACGTGAGCGGGTAAGGGGCTTGAGTGACTGTTAGTTAGCGAGTCGTCTGCAATTGTAACTCTCCTCACTCCCTGCTATATTTCACTGGCTTTATTTTTATTATTAGTGTTTACTGATAGAATCATATTTAATAGTGATTAATCATGGCACTGTAGCTAAGTTAGCTCATCATTAGGCTACTGGGTCAAGCTGTGAGTTATTATTTTTTTTTTCAACTCGTATTTTTGGGTAGATATTAGTAACTTTCTTCATTTATTTTTACTCAGTTACATGCACACACCATCCTACATACAGTTCGTCCCCGAGTTACGTACATCCGACTTACGTACAAACGGCCGATACGTACATCGTTTCTGAAGTCTTTAATTGCAAAAATATTGTCTTAAAAGGGCGAGCAATTTTTAAATTTGGCGGGCGAGCGTATAGTTTGCGTGCCAGCCGCACCGCGCCGCCACTATCACTGACCATGCAGACGACACGCTAGACGCACCAAAGCAACACGTGTGGTCATTGTGCGAACACGTGTGGTCATTGTGCATACTTCTCCTGTGAATTTCTGCCCTATTTTGTACACTTTACTCTGTGTGCAATGACTGGTGTAAAGCGTAAGAGTGGTGAAGCCAGTGGGAGTGCTACGAAACGTCAAGCAATCTCACTAGAGGTAAAAATGGACATAATAAAACTGCTTGACAGTGGTGAAAAGTTGACCAATGTTGCCCGCAAATTTAACCACCAGATAACATTATAGGGTTGGGGGATTTTCGAGTTACGTACAACCTTTTGGTCCCCATTATGTACGTAACTTGGGGACTTACTGTACATACTATTGTGAAATAAGGGCAGTACAGTATTACACCATAATTACCGACATCCTTCATGTTGGGTTGGCTAGATGGATACGAAAGAAATTTTGTAGGTTTGATCTACGTATCAACACAGCTGGCAATCAGATGCCATTTGTTCTAGAGACAGTACATTTTACGGGGAAAAATTGCCGTATGGCAACCCAACTTTAATAACAAAGCATGGAGTTGACTTGAGGGTAGACCCACATTTTTTCTACATTTTGATTCATTTTATTGCCTTGTTTCTCATTACTTGAGAAGATTTGCATGGTATTATCTACCTGTATATATATATGCAGTGATCCCTCGGTTAACGAGCGCCTCGGTTAACGAGTTACCTCCCGTAAGATTCTTAACTTCGGTTAACGAGCAATCCCTCGGTTAACGAGTTTCTTACGAGCCGACCTCAACAAGTTTTCGCTTGCACTTGGCGGTCAACCAGGTGTAGTATTAGTCCACCAATACAGTAATCGGTCCTAGGGCTTAAACTCCTTACTATTTTAGTAAATATCAAGAAGTTTATACTATTCAATAATTTTAAAAGTTTAATATTAAATTTTTTAGTCATTTTAACAATTATTGAACATAATTGAAGGTAAAGTGACTAGTTTTATGCGCGCCATCCAGCCTCTCAACACACCATACAGGCGTCAGTCTTTGTGTCTTTTCAGTGGAGGTAACATCTTGCTTGAGACTCTCTTCAACTAAATGCCTTTTTTCTGTGTTTGCAAGCACATTATTGGTCATTTTGAAATTTATTTTTCATATTGACAATATATAATGCAGTGCAGTGTTGATTTAAAGAAAATAATCTTGAATTACACCACGAGAACTAAAATTTTATGGGTGAAATGGCGCCATGGGGTGACTTCTCTCCCACCCCAATGCCTTCTCCTCCACCCCCATTCTAATTCCCATCATCATCATCCAGGAGCCTTCTACATACACACCTCAAAGTAAGTGAACTTTTCTACATTTTTTGTTGAATTTAGGCAATTTTCGGTGAGCTGGAACCAATTACCCAAAAACCAATTGTAACAATGGTTTCGGTTTACGAGCAACCTTCTAGAACGGATTGTGCTCGTTAACCAAGGGACCACAGTATATAAATGTGTGTGTGTGTGGCTACACACACACACACACATATACAGTACAGGTAAAAGAAATAATTGTCCTCAGGGCAAACACATAAAGGGAATACGTATACATTTCTTTGCACAGCAAATATCATTTGCTGGGGGGGAGGACCCCCCCCCCCCCCCAGCAAATGATATTGACGGTTTTGACAATTCGCAGCCATTTTGAGACCCAAACCCCCACGAATTTTAAGGACATGCTATCTTCATTGCTTGTATCTATACAATAGTGTATCTGCTTCACAGTGCTGTACAGTATGTCACCCACCCTTACCTGAACTGATAAACAAAAACCAAGACTTTTGTCACCAACATGAGAATTCTCTCCACACATTACTTCAGTACCTGTACAACTAAAGCTTTAAGCCATGGGTATAATTGGCATTAGCTATACGATTCAGTATATATGATCCTTTATACAAAAATTCAAAATCTAAAGCCAACCCAAATTACAATTACCCACATATTCAAAATTCATGCCACTTAGTTTTCTATACCTATCTATGCCCAAAGGCATCCAGGTAATAGTGCAGTGTGTGCTAGTGTTAAGGGGCAGGAAATTATGTTTCCTTTAATACAAAAATTTAAATTCTATAGAAACTAAATAAGGGTGACCTGGAGGTGTAGCCCGAGGGACCTGTTAAGGTACAGAAATATGATCATATGTGATAAGCAGAAGCAATGTGTAATGGAAACCTTTTTGGGTATCGGTAAGTAGTACTACACGTGTTTTGAATGTTTCTGAATACAGTACAGTATTGTAATACCGTATCTATAAATGCTGGACAGTATTACAAATAACTACATCAGGTATAAAAATCACTGATGTTAAAAGTTTCAAAATGTTTGACTATATGGGACCATAAGTAAGATCAGTAAAGGTACTGTATCTATAATCTAAATAGTGTACTGTATATCCAGAACTCAACACTGTTCACTCCTAAAGAATCTGGGCAGAAGGTTTGTACTATAATAATGCAGGAGAAACAGGTTTTGAAAGTGGGATCTTACAAATTGAGGGAAATACTTAATTCACCCATCCAGCTGCACAGGATAGGGCCATGACCTATCAGTGAAAAACTTCTGCAGCTTTAACTTACTGTACAGGGGGGGGTTGTCGTCTCATTTTATGCGGGTCTCATGAGTGTGATTGTCGCTTACGCGATAGGTTGGAATATGACCACAGTTGTAGCTCATGCGGAAAGACATGGGTAGTGGTATAGCATTTAGTGATCTTTTGCTTATTTTGGTTTATTTGACAAAAAGGGACTCTGGGTCACTGGAATTGCCAAAAAATCCGGTTCTTGAGAGATGGCGAGTGCTGGTAACATGGTTTGATAGAGCAGGAATTATCAGCTGATACCACTCTGTACTGTAAACAAGAGATTGCAATAGCTCATCTGAGATGGAGTGTTGGAATTTTGTGGAATTTTTTTTTTTTTTTTCAATTATGTTTTATTAATCCATGAGATGACAATAACAAAATTTAATCTTCAAACAAAAGGTTCAGTTAGTTTGCTGCAAATTGCGAGCTAATTCCTTATAAATCATTTGGTTCTAAAACAGTGGCAAGAAACATTGTCTGGAAAAACATCTGGGACTTCAAGTGGAAAACATAAAAAAATTCCTTTCCATGTGGCACAGTACTGTACTGTACTGTATAACATGGCAAAGAAATCAAAATTCATCAGGTTTACTGACTCTTATTCTTTAATAATAATCTCTACTCTGTACTTGTATAGTCTTTATTTTTCAATATGCAAATAAGCAAGTTTATCTATAACTGTCTCTTCTAGTTTTATTAATATCCTGATACAGTACAGTAGTTGTATGCTCTCCCATTACCCGTCCTCAACCAACAAGGGCAACACTCTTGGCTATCATCATTGTTTACTTTATACCTACTCTTAATTTGTATATAATTCTTGATTGAAATTAGGGAGGAATATTTGTTCCAGAAAAACTAATATAACTTTGGTTAACCCCAAAACAAACACACACACACAGGGTTTTAACAAAAGATACACACGAACACACTCAAAAATTCAGTTGCTAAAATATATAATCCTTAAGCCAAGATTAGCCCATACAGTACTGTACATTCCTAACACTTGGAAACAGTAACTACACTCTCTCTACATACTAGTCTGTCACTAGTCTATAAGGACATGACACTTGGGCAGCTTTTCCATATTAACCTATAAGAACCAATCATATAGGTCATCAAATACAAGTATACCCTTGGTAGTGATTAATAATAATTTTACCTACGTTCAGAAATATGCTGTGGCAACTTCCTTATCATTACCCTAGTTCATAATACCTTGCTGGTACAGTACCTACTACTGTACTGTGTACAGTATTTCAATTCTTATAAAGAAAAATCTTACACATCAATCCAATCATGAGTTTCACTTAGGCTCCATGTAACTTAAGCCTGACACATTACTGACTAAAGCAAAAATAGAAAACAAAACAAAAAATAAATATTACTTCTTTAATGATCCTAAGTCCAATATTTTGATGCAGCAGCTGGCTCACCTTTATGTAGACTAACAGAAATGTATACACTTTTCATATATCTGAATTTCAGATCAGTAACTACTATGTATAGTGTACTGCAGTTATAGTTTTTATAATACAGTATTTAATGGTTATTTGAGGAGAAAAGTATGCACATTACTGAAAAAATAAAATAGACACACTACATGCTTGCTTCCATATGAATGAAGTAACATTTAAAGTAAAAAATACAGGTAAAGTTTATCAATGCACAACCTAAAAACAAAAAAGTTGCTCAAGCTTTGGTTTTCTTCCTCAACTTTCTATAATCAATTAGTATATTACATCATTCTACATAAATACAGTACTTCCAAATTAAAATGCCTGTAACAAAGTGCAGTCAACATTCATGGCATCTACTGTAGCTATATACAGTACAAGGGGTCCTTGGGTTACGAATGGGTTTCGTTCCCGAGGACGTTCGTAAGTCGGATTTGTACGTAAGTTGGAACACATGCTATGTGCATACCGTACTTACAAAACAATGTTTAAAATTCCACTATATCATAGACTAAGTCCTTGAATATATCTAAAATTACTTAAGTTAAGACAAAAGAAGAAATAGAATGACAAAATACATGTACAGTAAATGAAGTAAAAAATAATTGGTCATGTAAATAAAATGCTGTAAATTTCAAGTTTAACCCCGTTCGTATTGGTGGGCATTTGTAAGTCAGGGACCTCCTGTACAGTACAGAACAGGTAGTCCTTGTTTATCACAAGGGTTCTCTTCCTGAAAACGCTTGTCTTGTACAAAATTGCAACATGAAAATTTTTTTTCCCCATAAACAACATACTGTACAGTATTGTCACCAGCAGTTATATTTCACCCTTAAAATTTTGAAAGCCACTCAGTTACCACAAACACCGCACTGGGCAGCAATGGTGACGCAAATATAAACGTAAAAATGTGGCAACACTGGAAGAAATAGTTTAATTTTGATGGGAAGCAGTGACATAAAAAAATTTTATGACGACAATGAAGTTTAGTTCAAACATGTAGTAAGTAAGCCCAGGGAGATGTAGTGGCCCAAACTACTGTACAGTACAGTATTAATAAGGAAATTGTATAAACTTTTTTTCTCGTTTTTTAGGTGTTTTATGACTTTTAACATTACAGTATGTCTAATTAATAAAGACCATTTTATTTTATTAAAATATTAGGCTGGAAGATGTAAAAGAAAGCTGAGCTCTGGATCAAAAGGATTAATGCCCAATTTCGCCCATAAAATGGCTCTTTTACCATTTCTTTCTACAGGAATTGCCTGACAGAGCACTAGCAGATTTTTTTTAATTCACTGTGAATGATTTAGAGCAATGTCTAATGTGTACATAGGTAAACAACTCTTGTTACAGGTATGCAAGGTTCAACATAATAGCTGCTCCAGTAGCTGACTGCCATCATCTTCCATGTCACATTACAGAGGGATGCAAAGGTTCTCATTGATTGGTGCTTGGCCACAAGTAACTACAGTACTGTAACATAATTTTTTCTGCAATAGCACTGAAGAGGCAATTTGTGGCGATAATCTAATACTTTGGTCACAGAACTGGATAAATTAAAACTGTGATAAAAAATTTATGATGAATGAGGACTACCTGTACCGATACAGTAAAGCTCCTCCCCGACTTACGACCTGCCTCAGTCATACCAAAATTTTGTCAAATTACGTATTTTCGAGTCCCAACTTCAGTACACAGACAAAATTTTTGTTTGTAATTCACTTTAAAATGGCTGGCAAGTTTAAAAGTGAGAGTTTTGTGGTGCTGAGAAGAAAAAGACACCCATTTTAGATTTTCTATGTATTATTTAAGCATTTTCGACTTACGACCTGGATTTGGGTCCCTAACCCCGTCGTAAGTCGGGGAGCAGCTGTACCTTTAAAAAGCAAGAACCCATAGTAGGTAGAGCCTCAAGGGAGTACTGTACTGTATACTGTAGTCAACACAAGTAAAACACTTACAGTTAATATAATATGTATCAAGCATTTAAAAGCTCTCAAAGCCTTGTCTGGGTGCAAATGCCAAGGAAAAGTAAAGTGCCATGAAAATTTTTTATTGTGCCAGATACTAAAAATATAACAGTTTACATCTAGATATGATATAATTTCCAGAGAATTAGCTCAGCCTTTCTTCTTACCTAGCCTTATTTTTTTCGGGGAAAAAAATTAATTATTGTGCCAAACAAAATGACACCACAGACAAAGGGATTTTAATAATGGCACACGAGGCATACTGTTATTCACCAATCACATTGTTGCAACAAACTAATTTGATATTCTGAATGAAATAACTAAATTAGGCCTACCATATTAGTAGGAAATGTTTCACAATAACACCCACCAACCCTGGCGAGACAACAGAACTGTTCATCAGACTCCTCCACCCCTCTTGAAAGATACTGTACTTTTTTTATTACCGAGTGTACATTAACTATACAGGTGCCTTTCAGAGGTAGCTAAAAGAAGAGGGTTCCCCACCACAAATCTACATGATCTATTAACCAATGAGAGCTAACAATAATCCATGATTCTACTTTGTAAACCAGAAACATGTTCAAATACTGTATTGTACTGTATGTGTATCATCATGTCTGTACAGGTATTTGAATTCCTTAACCATAATTCAACAGCCAGTCAGAGCCCATGTATAGTTAGTAAAGTGGGTGGGTGCAAGAAATTTGCATAAAATTTCTTATATGAGCATCCAGACAAAAGATTTAAAGTTAATATAAAACATTGATGAAATGAAGAAAATAATCATTGTTTGTAGTTGTGATTTTATATACAGTACTGTAAACTGGAAAAGGTAAAAAAAAAAAAAAAAAAAAAAAAAAAAAAAAAAAAAAAAAGACAAAACAGCAGGGATAAGTACCTTTACCGAGCAAGATAATGACTAAACAATTAAAATGCTGGCCACCGCCTTGAATGACGTCACAGCCCTCATACCAGTTACAGTCATTTCTGCTACAACGTGTGTTTTGTAAACGCGAATTGGTTGTAACGCAATTGATGAATAGGGAAACGCTGTTTGTAAAACGCGAACTTTTGCACATGAATGTTGGCTATAGTGCGATTCTATCCTCAATGTTTTAAGCGCGGCGCGGGGTTATGCAATGTTTACAGTTCACGTTCGACATCACATGTTCAATTGATTCGTGTCTTTTGTTTGCGAAGTGTTTTTTGAGATACTCTTAATTTTTTGTTGTATTTTTTTTTCTTCAAATTTAGCTGTTACCCATAAATACTGTATGAAAAGAATAAGAAAAAAGAATGTTTCGCAGTGAGGATTAATAACGGTTTACACCAGCGCTCTCTGTTTACATCACGTGATCAATTGATTCGGGTGGTTTTTGTTGATTGCTCCGTGATTTTTCGCTGTGTTCTCCAATTTTGTTGTGTTAGCGATGAATATGTTAAGTCAAGGTAAGAAGAATGTTTCCAAAGAGCGTTCTGGTGATCGAATTGCCGGTGGTGAACGTAAAAGAGATTTACAAGAACGCAACCGTCTCTTTGTAGCCCGCGCCATCCTAGCGACCGCCCTGGCTGCTATTGTGTGCTTTTATGGGTGGTGCTACCACCTGTCGAGTCAAGACAATGGCCTCTACTGGGGGTCCTACTGGTGCTGGTGGGACAGACCCACCTGTGCGGCCAAATAAGGAAAAGGAGAAACATGCCGCTTTTCCTTATTTGGGAGTTAAGTTTGCCAAGTACTCAATGCAGGATAAGCAGCGTGTGATTAAGTTACTTGAGGAAGGTCCAAAAACTAGTTTACGCAAAGCACAATCAGGTCAATAAAGGCAGAATTTGTATCAATTGGAGGTTATAAATGGGAAAATCAGAGGTTGATGTAAAGTGGCCAGTCTATACTGTTATTTTTCCCATTAGTTTATGTATTTGCATTTGGCAAATTTGAATTTGGAGCAATTTTTCCAGTCTATATTACTCGCGAAATACAAGATCTTACTGTGTGTGTGTGTGTATGTACAGTGGTCCCTCGGTTAGCGAACGGTTCGATTAACGAATTGCCTCCCATAAGGATCTTCAATTCAGTTAACGAACAAAACTTTGACTAACGAAATCCTTATGCACAACATGTTCTGTTGTGAGCATCAGCTGATCGGCTAGTCTGCCAATTCAGTAATCTGTTCTATGTTTACATTCGTTTCCAGTGGAGTAAATATCAAGAAAGTTGTGCTCTTTAATATTTTTGCATTTTTTATATTAAAATTATTAGTCATTTTAAAATTTAGTTAACATATTGATAATATATGCAGTACAGGGAACTAGTTTTTTGTGCGCCCATCAGCCGCTTGACTCAGCCACCAGGCGTCAGTTTGGCTTTGTTGACAGTGAACATCTATTTTGTTGGTGTCTTGAATATTTTAGCATTTTTACATTGAAATAATTGGTTATTCTGAAATTTAGTTAACATGTTGATAATATACAGCGCAGTGCAGTGTTGATTTAAATAAAATAATCTTTAATTACACCAAGCGAACTTAAAATTTTATTGGTGAAATGAGGCATCAAGCATGGGTCCCCTGAAAGGTGATTTCTCTTCCACCCCCACTTCCTTCTCTTCTCCCTTCTCCTCCAGCCCTACTTCTAATTCCCATCATCATCATCAACCAGGAGCCTTCTACATACAAACCTCAAAGTAAGTGTATTTTACTGCATTTTTTTATTTTTTTTTTTTACTTTGTATGTACTTTTCGGTGAGCTGGAACCAATTACCCAATATCCCATTGAAACAATGGATTCAGTTAACGAATTTTTCGGTTAATGGACGACTCTGTGGAACGAATTGTGTTCGTTAACCGAGGTCGGGGGGGGGGGGGGGGGGGGGGGGAGGGCAAGCGCATACAATATGTATGTACAGTGTGTGTATAAAAAAGAGAGGGGGGGGTGGGGGGGGGGAAAGGTTATGTTGAGTGGAATAACTCCTTTCCGGAATTTTTGTAGCCTCTTGTAAATTTAAATTTCGAGTTGCTTCCAATACAATATCATTACAGCTCCTCCCCGACTTACGACTGGGTTAGGGACCCAAATCCAGGTCGTAAGTCGAAAATGCTTAAATAATACACAGAAAATCTAAAATGGGTGTCTCTTTTTATTCTCAGCACCACAAAACTCTCACTTTTAAGCTTGCCAGCCATTTTAAAGTGAATTACAAACGAAAATGTTGTCTGTGTACTGACGTTGGGACTTGAAAATACTGTATGTAATTTGACAAAAATTTTGGTACGACTGAGGCAGGTCGTAAGTGCAGGTGGTCATATGTCGAGTAGATCGTAAGTCGGGGAGGGGCTGTATAGTGTTTTTAGATAATACAGTATACAGATTTATTTTCAATAATTACTGTCAAAAGTAGTAGTACTGGAAAGCATTGTACTCTGCAAAGGTGTTGTACAGGTACAATCATTCACAATATTTTCAGATATATTCCCTTAATATTTTATAAAAGATTTTTTTAAGACCTCAAGAAAGACCAGAGGCTACAGTATTGCATGCAAAAATCCTACTTCCACCAAACAGTCGGAAAATTTCACCTGTTTATCCTTGTGTCTCTTACAAACACAATAATTTGTTATCTTTCACACTCAAACAGAATAATCAACAGCATGTACAGCAAGTCCTAGCTTAACGTTGCTCCCGACAACGTTTTTTCGTTATAATGTCGCTACTCTTTAGAAACACATGATTCGGACAACGTCCCACCGGTCCGGTATAACGTCGTCACGGACTACTTTGTATGGCGCATCACCCTCTCTGACCCAATCAAAGCGGGAGGAGAGTCACCCTCTGGGTCTCAGTGACTCGCCACCCTCCTCCTCTCCATTATCCACCACACACTCGCTCCACCTCTGCCCATCAGTGAGTACAATACAAAATGATTTAGTTTATTTATCTTTTTGTATGTATAATATTTTATACTATTTTCTTTAAAAATTACAATGACTTTATGTATATGTAACGTATTTCAAGGGGCAAAGGGAGGCTGGGGAACGTAACTCCCGTATTTTTCTATTTCTTATGGGGAAAATTTATTCCGTTAATGTCGAGGTTTTCAGGGACGGAATCACGACATTAAGCAAGGACTTACTGTATTCCCATACACCTACATAACCCTGCACAGAGGTCAATCTAACAGTATACATACAGTACTGTATGGCAAAACAACACATTTAAGAAGTACAATTACAATTCCTCTGGTATTTGTTACACACTTGGTTTAGGGTTTCAGTGCTAACCCTTTGGGAGGTCAAATGCAAAAGCTATATATAGTCTGTTCACTAAAACCTTGCAAATGAAGCCTGGGGTCAGTCTGTAGCTTGGCAGCTGATTGGCTGGTAGACGGACATGGGATGTCACTAGCACAGTTCTTTAGCACTGTACAGTACAGTTAACCCTCACTTTACGCGGTCCCGCATTCCGCGTTTCCACGTTAACGCGGTGCCTTGCCAGAACCTCACGTGCTCACATTACGCGGTACGTGAACCCCATTACGCGGAGAGTGTCCGGCGCGACGCTATTTTTAGATTCGCCCCACCCGGCCACCCGCCCGCCTCTCTCTCCTCCTCCCTCCGCTTGGGCAAGCGGCGCAGTAAGGTTGCGCAGTGTGTGTCTTTGTTGCGTTATCACTGACGTAATATGACGTATCAGACATGTGATTGGCCATGCATCCCTACCCCCCTCTGCTGCTAGCTGTAATTGGCTTAAAGTATTATGACGTGTCCACCCGGGGGAGGGAGGGAGGGAGGAAAGACGACGCTTGACCTAGCCGCGGCAGTTTCATCCCTCAAGGCCACTCCGTGTAAACGCGCATCCATTGTTCCGTAAAATGGCTTCCGCCGGACCACCACCCCCAGAGAGAAACCCTTCCTTACCTGGACCCAGCGGCACTAAACCAAAGAAGACACGACGTTCCTTAAGCTACGAGGTGAAGTATGCCATCATCCAAGAGTTGGAGAAAGGAACAAGGCAGGTTGATTTGGCGCGCCAGCATGGTGTGAACGAATCTACGATCCGGACTATAAAGAAGGATTCAGCCAAGATAAAGGAGCACATGAAGATCACAAAGTCTACAGGTGCTTCTATGATCAAGTATTTACACAACCAGGTGCTTAAAGACAGAAAAATTACTTGTGAGGTACTTGGTGCGTCAGGCGCGACGGAACATGGCGGTCGACACGCGCTCTGTTAAGGACTACGCACGTGAACTGTACATGGCAGTGGCACGAAAGATGGGAATTACAGAGCCCAAACCCTTTATGCTTCCTCTGGGTGGTTACAGAGGTTTAAGATCCGGAACAAGATCACCAATATAAACATTGGTGGTGAAGAAGCGAGTGCTGATCGTGCTGCGGCTCGGGAATCTCCTCCGTTTTTACGTGAGATTATGGAGGAAGGACAGTACAGTGACGACCAGGTGTTTAACATGGACGAATCTGGTCTTTTCTGGAAAAAGCTACCTTCCAAGTCCTTCGTTGTGAAGAATGCCAGCAGGATTCGGGGCCGGAAAATGCAGAAGGAACGCATCACCGTCCTGTTTACCACCAATGCCTCCGGTACCTGTAAGCTCAAGTTATCGGTGATCCACACAGCACGCAAGCCTACAAAACCATGGACATGACCAAGCTAAATGTCCACTGGCTGACCGCACGTAAGGCGTGGATGTTCTCTACTCTGTCCCTCTCCTGGTTTGATGACCGTTTTGTTCCCGATGTAAAAAAATTCTGTGAGCGACAGAATGTGCCATTCAATATTTTGTTGCTGCTGGACAACGCACCAGGACACTCGCCCCTAATGTTAGATCGTCACCCCAACGTAAAAGTGGTCTTCCTTCCTCCCAACACTACGTCATTAATCCAGCCCATGGACCAGGAGTTGATTTGCAATGTGAAAGCTGCATTCTCAACCAAAAAATTCCAGCTCCTGAACGACTACACCAACACCAGGGAAGAGTTGCGTAACCTGAGTGACACCACCATCGATAGCAAGAGCGAAGAAGATGAGGATCAACAGTTGGAACAGCAAAAAATATTCTTCAAACAATTCTGGAGAGTATTTAACATCAAGAAAGCTGTGGACTTCTTGGTGGAGTCATGGGATCAGCTGTCTATTGCTACAATTCGTCACGCATGGAGACATGTGTTGCATGGAATACCAGGTGAGAGGGAGTCAATCTGTGACTGGTGAGGTTCAGAATGTTGCAGTAGCAGTGGACCTTGCCAGAGAAGCTGCGCAGACTGTTACAGTTCCAGGCTTCTCCGAGACCACCAACGACGACATCCTGGAGGTGATCAGAGATCCTGAAGTGACTGCCGACAAGATGTTGGAAGAAGAACACGTCAGTGAAGAGGAAGAAGAAGGTGCGTCATTCTCCGAAGAACACAATTTAAGTCATAGTGATATTAAGGGTGCCATGGAGTGTGCAGAGAAGATGAAGTCCTTCCTTTCCCGCGACAATGACGATGACCGCTATGAAGTCTTCCATACCCGGCTGGTGCAGGCTATGGAGCCGTACATCAAGGTGTATCACGACAATATCAACGCCAGCCGTCAGCAAAGCATAACAGATTTCTTCGCCCGCAACCCACCACAGCCAGCCCAAGCCAGTGATAGTGGCAGTGAAGATGACTCTGAGGGATTTGTCAGGGAAGCCCTGACAACTGTAAGTGACAGTGGTGGTGATTCACCTAGTAATGGTGATTCACCTGAGGGCCAGTAATCTGCCCTCTGCCTCGGAACCAGCCTCCATCCCCGTATGCCGACCCATCTCTTCTACTACCGTAAGTGTTACACCAAATTTTTAGTTTTCTAACCTAACCTTTATTTTTCCTATGTTAACCTTTATCTTTCCTAACCTAACCTCTTCTATATTACTTGTTTTTTCATACCATCATAAAGTTAAGATAAAATTTTTACTACAACATAGTTGTGTGTCGTCAAAAAGTGGAGTTTGGGGATCGGCCCGGACTCCATTTCAATTAATCCCTTATGTTATGTTATTCACTTTACGAGTTTCTCGCTTTCCGCGGTACCCTGTGGGTTACATTAACCGCGTAAAGTGAGGGTTGACTGTATTTAATATATTGTATTTATTTTCTGATAATTTAAGGGATAACAACCACTGTGTTGACCTCGGATAATTTTCTGAACTAGGAGAAGCAAATATTAGCATGTTAAATACTCTGGTAATATAAATGTCTTGAAGAGAACAAGAATAAGATTAAAAAATATAACTGATATTCTCCACCAAATTGAGCGATGGCACGCAGCGAGGAGGAGTTTACGCCTCACAACTTGTTCACCATGTCGTGTTCTCTTCAAGATATTTATTACGGGAGTATTTCACAGCTAATTTTTGCTTCTCAAAGTGCAGAAATTATCAGAGATCAACACAATAGTTATTAAGCCTTAAAATGTCAGAATATATATACAACAGATTAAATACTAGAGAACTGCAGTGAAATTTCCCGTGTCCATCTGCCAGCAAATCAGCTGCTTTGCTACAAACTGGCCCCAAGCCTCAGTCGCAATGTTCAATGAATAGACTATAGTCATGATCATCACTAAGAGTATGGGCAACCCCCTAATTAACCATTCCATCTTATTCTTAAGCAGGGAGCAGAATCAACCTCCCTACTTGCTGACCTCCAAGGACAGCCCCATGGAGAGAGGCTGGATCCAAGTCACTCCCATTGCTATGTTGTAACATTAGATAAAACCAAAACCTGTCAGACCAAAATGAACTTCAGTACAGACATTTGATGCATTCGATTGAGAGGAACTGACCCCTTTCTCCAATCTAGGAAAAATGCATTCCCTTTCACTAAAATTAAATAAAAATCTCCAGCTGCTTCAAATAAAATATTCAACGAGGACCAAATAAAACTTGAGGCCCCAGGTATCACCTTCAACATTATCAACACAGTATTGTTATTGTCCTCTCGGTATCTGTATTTTTCTGGCCAGACTGTTTCAATAGCAATATCAAAAGAGATACTGCCCTCGTTTTTATTGATTCTTTTTTATTTGTGGTTTCGACTATTTGCGGATTTTCATAAGAAATGTATTTTCGTCAAAACAGCTATTATTGATTTTGTATGCAGTTGAATTGTGTGCGCGAACAAGTTTCTGCAAGAGACCGCCAAGCGTCACTACCGCAGTGCACGGCTTCCCGCCTCTCCTCCTCTCTCATGTCCCTTGCCATAATGTGTATACATCTCATCGCAACCCGTGTGTTTTGTGCTCGTAAATCACATCACGGTTCCAAAACATTCTTTTATAGGTGGAGACAAATGCGGTAACGCCAAAGAAGCATAAGAGAGAAAGAAGTGTTGACTAGCCGAGTAGAAATAATAAAGAAGCTCGAGAGTGGCACGAGCTATGCAGCATGCAATAGGGCATATGGGATAATTGAATCAACAGTTTGCTAGATTAATCATCATCATCTGCTGTCATGTACAGTGGGAGAGTTGGAAGGAAGGATCAAGAGGATGGAACAACATAACTGGGCTGGTCAGTATGGTACAGTATTCCACATGCGTTGTTTTTTTATGGAACGTAATGCTGTATATAAAACAATATTTATTTTTACTTGTGTCTATATTATGTTGTCTTTACATATATTTAATGATATGTGAGAGGGAGCATCAGCGTTTGTAGATCAGATTATTTTTTTTTTTTTTTTTTTTTTTTTTTTTTTTTTTTTTTTTTAAACAATGGTACTACCACCTGAGAAGATATTGGAAGCATAATGTATTGTCTAATGGTAGAACCTGCTGCCATATGGCATCACAAAAACTGTGATCAAGTCCCAGGTTGCTCATCTGACTTTCTGCCTCATTTACACACAATTGCAGTCTCAATTGTTTCTCTTACTTGGACAACACAACATACATAATGTACAGTACATCGTTTCTCACTCTTAATTTATTTATTTTTTTGTTTTTGTATTTATTGGTGGTTATTATTTTTATTTTATTTTTATTATTTTGTTATTAATTTTTATTAATTATTATATTGATATAGTGATATTCCCATTAGCTGGAACAATTGGTGCAGAGCACTTCCGGGAATGAGAAATTTCTGGGTAAAGAGACGATTCTCTCAGAGCCGGAAAAACTCCCTCATCCCCAGAATTTTCCGGGTAACAGAAAAATTTTCTCGGAATTTCCAGAAAATGCGCCTGATTTTCATCTCTCAAACCTGGAAAAAAAATTCCCCCATCCTCGGAATTTTTCAGGTACCGTGAATATTTTCTCGGAATTTTCTGGAAAATGTGCCTCCCCCCAGAAAATCATTCCCAAAGCCGCAATTTTCCGGAAAATTCCGGCTCTGGGAACGATTTTCCTAGAAAATTTCAATTCTGGCTATCGGAGTTCCGGGTTTGAAGGATTTCAGCTAACGGAGATATTACTGAAGTTATTATGAGGGTCAGTGACCTGTGCCCGAGTGGCCTAACCCCCGAAAAAAAAACAAAAAAACAATAACGGTAGTCATCACACAGACAAACTTGCTGATGCGTGGAATAGTGTAACGGCATCCCTTGTTTAACAATTTGGATGTGTTCCTCAAACAACGACCATTAATGCAAAATGACAGCTAAACGAGGGATAACGAGAAATAAAATATCAATGGATATGATACATATTTGTTTAACAAATACTCTAACTTGTCATCCAGTAGGACTCAGAACAGGTGAAGTTGAGCTTTGAGCTATGTTGTTCTACACAGAATTTTGGGTAGGTATAATTTTTTAATTTTGGGTATACAATTTTTTTTTTTTTAACTCTTACATGTATTGTACTTACAATTGTTCATACAGAATGTGGAACAAAAAGTATTATGGGGTCAAAAACAAAGAGAATAAAAATTTTCTTATGTCCATGAGGTTAATGTCGGATCGTGGGAGGGGAATGGTTGAGCGGGTGGGGGGGGGATCTCAGCCTCCCCTTACCAGGCCAAGCTGTGAGCTGTGTTATTCTTCATAAATTTATTTTGGGTAGGTATACATATTTTTCTTTTCTGTCTTTCTCTCATTTTTTATAATACTGTTTCATGCACACACAATCGTTTGTACAGAACTTAAAAAAATAAATAAATAAAATAACAATAATAATAAATCATAAGGTCAAAAACGTAAATGGAATACTGTCAACACTTCTTACATGCACTGGAGCTACCTCCAGAGGAGAGGGGTTCTCTCTCTGCTGTTCCGTCTCGTGCCACATGAAACAATTGCCAAATGGCAATGCAGGGTTTTTATTTTTAATTCTTCACATTTTCAATGATTATGAAGTGCTTTTGCTGTTTTTGTGAATGTGAAGTGAGCAGTGTAACATTCAAAACGTTTAACAAGTTGTTGCTGAAGGCTCCTGCAATGGGAGAGGCCAAGGTGCCCAGGAAAATCATGTCTCTGGAGGTGAAGCTTGACAGTGTGGAGCAGCCAGGCGCTTGTTCTTAACAATGTGTTTAGTACTTTTAACGGTAATATATATATATATATATATATATATATATATATATATATATATAGATATATATATATATATATATATATATATATATATAATCAACGAAGTCCGTGCGTTAAATGGACTAAAAATGAAGTGTGTGTGTGTGTATATATATATATATATATATATATATATATATATATATATATATATATATATATATATATATATATATATATATATATATATATATATATATATACACACACACAGTGGGGTATGCTATAACGAATCTAATTGGTTCTAGAACCTTGTTCGTTATAGCATTCATTCGTTAAAGGATTAATCCGTTCCAGGCCCCCAAATACAACCACCTAACACTGAAAAATATAATATAAAATTGTAAAAATTTTAAAAAAGTTCATAAATATGCATCTAAACCCCTGATATAAAGAATATCATTAATATTTGTAATAATAAAACAATAAATTAGAAAAAAAAAAAAAATTATGTTCGTTGTAGGAGTTTCGTTCGTTATAGCATTCTCAATTTTATAGGTAACACCTTTCGTTATAGGAATAGTCGTAGTAGGATCCGTTCGTTATAGCATACCTCACTGTATACACCATGCCTCACCAGAACCAAACTTTCACTTAACGTGGTTCATCTACTCATATACCCAGTAAAGTATATTTTTTTTTTTTATTATTTAGCTCATAAAATTCATACAAATTACCCGGCCAGAATATAATTTACATTGCTGGAATTCTTAAAATTTGATGATCATTTTGAATATAAACATCATATATTTTGCATTAGACATACAAATTTTAGATATAATGTTTACTCTGAGTAAATATGTTATCTTTTGTGCAAAATATATGACATTTATATTCAAAATATTCCTGGTCTTACAAGGAATCCAGCAATGTCAATTATATTATCCTAACTTTAATCTGAGTTATTATTTATTACTAAAAATGTAAATTACTATTTTCTCCCAAAGCTTCTCTGGTAGGGAGGGTTGGTGAGGGGTGGGGGGAGGGTTGGGATGGACCGACCATCTGGCATGGTTGGAAGAGGGAGGGGGGGGAGGCAAGGTGGGGTACTTTGATTGACAGATAGTGTGGTGAAGAATATTTTTTTTTTTTATTAACTGAAGATATTTGTTTTAGCTCATAAAATTCATACAAATTACCCAGCCAGAATATAATTTACATTGCTGGAATTCTTACAATATGATGATCATTTTGAATATAAACATCATGGATTTTGCATTAGACATACGGGTCAATCCATGTCAAGTTAACCAAAATAAATAAAAAAAAAACATCAACCGTCATGAAATTGGCTAATATTTGGAATATAAATAGAACTTTTTAAGCTGATTTCAGAAAGGTTTTACTTTTTAAAATCGGATTTACCATTGCAGAGTTATGGCGATTTGAAATTTGATCATTTCATGCTCGCTCAAGCGGAACGGTGACTGATTTTAAATCAACCCGAATTCAGATGCTTATTAAATGCCAACGAGTGTAGATATAAACTTAAAACCTATCAAATATAAAAGCTTACATCATACAGTTTAATATGCAATGGAAAAAATGTGGTTGCTATGGGTGGTGTGTGGTTGCTAGGGGTTTAAAGTACAACACATTTCATGTTCGGTCAACCGTAACGTGCTACGGAAATGACCATAACTTTCGCAGAACCATATGGATTTTTAATTTTAATGGCTCAAATGAAAGATCTAGTGTTCAGCTACAACTTCAACATAAAGACCTTCTGCCCTTTTGGGTTTTTCTTGACAAAAATGAGGCTCAAATTAACTGTCTGTTATCTCAATATTTTTGATGGTTAACATAATTATTACAAATATATGTCTACAATGTTTATTAAAATACATTATTAAATTTATATTATATTCATGATAATCATGTTTCAGTTATTTTCACATATAATATTTAATAATGCACACAGCTGAAATTAAAAATCTGTAGATCATAATGGCATTTCTAATTCAAAAATATGGTCTGGTGATTGATTATTGACCAAACAAAAAACGATTTAAAATAACGAGGCTGACTTTATAAACTGCTCTTGGAAAACAATAAGATCAAATTATAAAAAAGCTTTTATTTTAATAATGCATTTGCATTGCATAGTAAATTATTTTAAAGGCAATGCTGTTTGTGTTTCTTCGACACCATTGGGGTAAAACCATATTGTATATGGCACATTATTTAATATCAAAAATAAATTCACTGGGCTAAGAAGTCCAATCTACCTCGAGATAAATGCTTGATAATCTTGATGTAATTATCAAGCATTTTCATCTGTAACTTGTCTTCCACAACCTATTCATTCAAATTATGAAATCTAATAGAAAATAAATAATAAATATAACAGCCATCATGAACTAAAATGTTGTTGTATTTTTAGATATATATTATATTTTATTGAGATACCTAAATATACACAACAAAAACTATATCGAGTACGGATTCTTATTGAAAACAAAATGTGTTTAAAATAATTTGCTATGCTATGCAGAAATAAAATAAAATTTTGTTAGGACTGCAAGGCAATCACTCACTAATGCTATGTTTTCAAAAAGCAGTTTCACAAAGTTAGCCTTGCTTATTGTTTTAAATTTTTTTGTTCAATGGTCAATTACTGATCATATCTTTGAACTAAGATAGAATTTAGATATTAACTTTCTACTGTGGAAATTATTATGAGACATGATCAATCAATGATATTATATTTATAATTATGGATAAGACAAGACAACATATTTAAAAAAAACATTGAAAAGTGAAGACATATTATATGTATTAAATTGCCTACTACAGTAATAGTGAAAAATATTGAGATAAATCGACATTTACTTTGAGCCTCATTTTTGTCAAGAAAAACCCAAAAGGGCAGAAGGTCTTTATGTTGAAGTTGTAGCTGAACACTAGATCTTTCATTTGAGCCATTAAAATTAAAAATCCATATGGTTCTGCGAAAGTTATGGTCATTTCCATAGCACGTTACGGTTGACCGAACATGAAATGTGTTGTACTTTAAACCCCTAGCAACCACACACCACCCATAGCAACCACATTTTTTCCATTGCATATTAAACTGTATGATGTAAGCTTTTATATTTGATAAGTTTTAAGTTTATATCTACACTCGTTGGCATTTAATAAGCATCTGAATTCGGGTTGATTTAAAATCAGTCACCGTTCCGCTTGAGCGAGCATGAAATGATCAAATTTCAAATCGCCATAACTCTGCAACGGTAAATCCGATTTTAAAAAGTAAAACCTTTCTGAAATCAGCTTAAAAAGTTCTATTTATATTCCAAATATTAGCCAATTTCATGACGGTTGATGTTTTGGCCTGGTTAATTTGACACGGATTGACCCATACAAATTTTAGATCTAATGTAACAATTTGGTTTACTCAAAGCAAATATTTTATATTTTGTGCAAAATATATGAAGTTTACATTCAAAATATTCCCTGACCTGCAAGGAATCCAGAAATGTCAACTATATTATCCTAACTTGAGTCCGAGGTATTGTTTATAACTAAACGTTAAAATCTAGTGTTTTCACCCAAACATTTCTCAGAGAGGTAGGAGCTCGTGAGCTGAGAAGAGGGGGGGGGGGGGATTTGAGTCCATTATTTGAATGGACATTAACCTGGCGACTGTATTTATCTTGAAATATATATATATGATCAATAATTGACCATTGAACAAAAAAATTTAAAACAATAAGCAAGGCTAACTTTGTGAAACTGCTTTTTGAAAACATAGCATTAGTGAGTGATTGCCTTGCAGTCCTAACAAAATTTTATTTTAATTCTGCATAGCATAGCAAATTATTTTAAACACATTTTGTTTTCAATAAGAATCCGTACTGACACCACATACGAGGCACGGGCAGTTTCCCAATGAGGTTCACGGCGCCATCAGCTCGATGAACAGGCTTTGTGTGAAATATAACAGAGTCTAAAACTGCTTTTAGTGTCCTTGTGGCCTAGCCGGTAAGCGTTCCCTAGTCACACCCAGTAGGTCGAGGGTTCGATTCCTTGCTGGTGAGGTCGTTGATTGTATGTTCAAAGTCCGCGTGTTAAATGGACTAAAAATTAAGTATATATATGTACCTCGCGTTTCATACCAGCTGGATTCGGTAAAATGCTACTGACACCACATACGAGGCACGGGCAGTTTCCCAATGAGGTTCACGGCGCCATCAGCTCGATGAACAGGCTTTGTGTGAAATATAACAGAGTCTAGAACTGCTTTTAGTGTCCTTGTGGCCTAGCCGGTAAGCGCTCCCTAGTCACACCCAGTAGGTCGAGGGTTCGATTCCTTGCAGGTGAGGTCGTTGATTGTATGTTCAAAGTCCGCGTGTTAAATGGACTAAAAATTAAGTATATATATGTACCTCGCGTTTCATACCAGCTGGATTCGGTAAAATGCTACTGACACCACATACGAGGCACGGGCAGTTTCCCAATGAGGTTCACGGCGCCATCAGCTCGATGAACAGGCTTTGTGTGAAATATAACAGAGTCTAGAACTGCTTTTAGTGTCCTTGTGGCCTAGCCGGTAAGCGCTCCCTAGTCACACCCAGTAGGTCGAGGGTTCGATTCCTTGCTGGTGAGGTCGTTGATTGTATGTTCAAAGTCCGCGTGTTAAATGGACTAAAAATGAAGTATATATATGTACCTCGCGTTTCATACCAGCTGGATTCGGTAAAATGCTACTGACACCACATACGAGGCACGGGCAGTTTCCCATTGAGGTTCACGGCGCCATCAGCTCGATGAACAGGCTTTGTGTGAAATATAACAGAGTCTAGAACTGCTTTTAGTGTCCTTGTGGCCTAGCCGGTAAGCGCTCCCTAGTCACACCCAGTAGGTCGAGGGTTCGATTCCTTGCTGGTGAGGTCGTTGATTGTATGTTCAAAGTCCGCGTGTTAAATGGACTAAAAATGAAGTATATATATGTACCTCGCGTTTCATACGAGCTGGATTCGGTAAAATGCTACTGACACCACATACGAGGCACGGGCAGTTTCCCATTGAGGTTCACGGCGCCATCAGCTCGATGAACAGGCTTTGTGTGAAATATAACAGAGTCTAGAACTGCTTTTAGTGTCCTTGTGGCCTAGCCGGTAAGCGCTCCCTAGTCACACCCAGTAGGTCGAGGGTTCGATTCCTTGCTGGTGAGGTCGTTGATTGTATGTTCAAAGTCCGCGTGTTAAATGGACTAAAAATGAAGTATATATATGTACCTCGCGTTTCATACCAGCTGGATTCGGTAAAATGCTACTGACACCACATACGAGGCACGGGCAGTTTCCCATTGAGGTTCACGGCGCCATCAGCTCGATGAACAGGCTTTGTGTGAAATATAACAGAGTCTAGAACTGCTTTTAGTGTCCTTGTGGCCTAGCCGGTAAGCGCTCCCTAGTCATACCCAGTAGGTCGAGGGTTCGATTCCTTGCTGGTGAGGTCGTTGATTGTATGTTCAAAGTCCGCGTGTTAAATGGACTAAAAATGAAGTATATATACGTACCTCGCGTTTCATACCAGCTGGATTCGGTAAAATGCTACTGACACCACATACGAGGCACGGGCAGTTTCCCATTGAGGTTCACGGCGCCATCAGCTCGATGAACAGGCTTTGTGTGAAATATAACAGAGTCTAGAACTGCTTTTAGTGTCCTTGTGGCCTAGCCGGTAAGCGCTCCCTAGTCACACCCAGTAGGTCGAGGGTTCGATTCCTTGCTGGTGAGGTCGTTGATTGTATGTTCAAAGTCCGCGTGTTAAATGGACTAAAAATGAAGTATATATATGTACCTCGCGTTTCATACCAGCTGGATTCGGTAAAATGCTACTGACACCACATACGAGGCACGGGCAGTTTCCCATTGAGGTTCACGGCGCCATCAGCTCGATGAACAGGCTTTGTGTGAAATATAACAGAGTCTAGAACTGCTTTTAGTGTCCTTGTGGCCTAGCCGGTAAGCGCTCCCTAGTCACACCCAGTAGGTCGAGGGTTCGATTCCTTGCTGGTGAGGTCGTTGATTGTATGTTCAAAGTCCGCGTGTTAAATGGACTAAAAATGAAGTATATATATGTACCTCGCGTTTCATACCAGCTGGATTCAGTAAAATGCTACTGACACCACATAGGAGGCACGGGCAGTTTCCCATTGAGGTTCACGGCGCCATCAGCTCGATGAACAGGCTTTGTGTGAAATATAACAGAGTCTAGAACTGCTTTTAGTGTCCTTGTGGCCTAGCCGGTAAGCGCTCCCTAGTCACACCCAGTAGGTCGAGGGTTCGATTCCTTGCTGGTGAGGTCGTTGATTGTATGTTCAAAGTCCGCGTGTTAAATGGACTAAAAATGAAGTATATATATGTACCTCGCGTTTCATACCAGCTGGATTCGGTAAAATGCTACTGACACCACATACGAGGCACGGGCAGTTTCCCATTGAGGTTCACGGCGCCATCAGCTCGATGAACAGGCTTTGTGTGAAATATAACAGTCTAGAACTGCTTTTAGTGTCCTTGTGGCCTAGCCGGTAAGCGCTCCCTTGTCACACCCAGTAGGTCGAGGGTTCGATTCCTTGCTGGTGAGGTCGTTGATTGTATGTTCAAAGTCCGCGTGTTAAATGGACTAAAAATGAAGTACATATATGTACCTCGCGTTTCATACCAGCTGGATTCGGTAAAATGCTACTGACACCACATACGAGGTACGGGCAGTTTCCCATTGAGGTTCACGGCGCCATCAGCTCGATGAACAGGCTTTGTGTGAAATATAACAGAGTCTAGAACTGCTTTTAGTGTCCTTGTGGCCTAGCCGGTAAGCGCTCCCTAGTCACACCCAGTAGGTCGAGGGTTCGATTCCTTGCTGGTGAGGTCGTTGATTGTATGTTCAAAGTCCGCGAGTTAAATGGACTAAAAATGAAGTATATATATGTACCTCGCGTTTTATACCAGCTGGATTCGGTAAAATGCTACTGACACCACATACGAGGCACGGGCAGTTTCCCATTGAGGTTCACGGCGCCATCAGCTCGATGAACAGGCTTTGTGTGAAATATAACAGAGTCTAGAACTGCTTTTAGTGTCCTTGTGGCCTAGCCGGTAAGCGCTCCCTAGTCACACCCAGTAGGTCGAGGGTTCGATTCCTTGCTGGTGAGGTCGTTGATTGTATGTTCAAAGTCCGCGTGTTAAATGGACTAAAAATGAAGTATATATATGTACCTCGCGTTTCATACCAGCTGGATTCGGTAAAATGCTACTGACACCACATACGAGGCACGGGCAGTTTCCCATTGAGGTTCACGGCGCCATCAGCTCGATGAACAGGCTTTGTGTGAAATATAACAGAGTCTAGAACTGCTTTTAGTGTCCTTGTGGCCTCGCCGGTAAGCGCTCCCTAGTCACACCCAGTAGGTCGAGGGTTCGATTCCTTGCTGGTGAGGTCGTTGATTGTGTGTTCAAAGTCCGCGTGTTAAATGGACTAAAAATGAAGTGTGTGTATGTATATGTATATATATATATATATATATATATATATATATATATATATATATATATACACAGTAAAAGTCCAAAAATCCGGACTGCTTGGGGATTGGGTCGGTCCGGATTTTCGGATTTTCCGGATTCTCAGGCAGTACTTTTAAAATTAAAATTTCAGGAGGAATAAAGAAGAGATGAACAGGTACATTTTGATAGTTTATTCATTAGCAAATATAGCATGCTTCATTTATCAAAACGAGCAGTTTTAATGAAAAAGCTGTGAATTCTAGAATTTTATTCTTTGCCTTTTTGATATCATAAATTGTAGACTTTCCAATGTTGTATTTTCCATTAGAACAGTATTGCTCACACCACGTACTAGTTTCTTAATTATTTCAAGTTTGTCACTCAATTTCAACGTGTTCTTCTTTCTCTTCACACAACGAAGTTTATCTACTTTAGGAGCCATTATTATAGGCTTGTACAGTAATCTGTAAATGGAAAGAGTAAGACTCAAAATATTGTTCTATTCACACTGTGCTTGATATAATGCATTCACGGAAATGTAATATTTTTGCTAAAATGACGTACATATCACAGTGGAAAGTGGGATCAAATCGTGACGAAAACAATGACTTTCGCTTTCTTTCGTTAAAAAGATGTTACCGTAATCGCTTTTCGAGTAGTTTAGTTAAAAAACTGTTATTACAATAATATTCCCTCCTAATTGACTTGAATAAATACTTCAATGGAAATATACAATATTTTTGTTGAAACTACCCGCGTTTCAGTGTAAAGTGTCGTAATAATAAATGGTAAACAATTTGCCTTCGGCACTCGTGTTTCAGTTTATAGGACGTAGAGCGTTTTTACTGAAGGTTTTGTTGTTCGCTTACCCTCAGAAACGTGGGTCGAACTATAAACAAGGAATATCATAAATTAACCATTTCTTGGTCAAAAAATCAGGGTCGACAGATAAACGAGGGGGGTTTATAGATGAGTATATACGGTATGTTGTCACAGTGTGATTGCTCGTTTTAAAGTGGAGACCACGTGGTCGCTTGTTGTCGCTGTGGCGCTCACGCATGCGCACATACACACAAAAGCCCGCTAAAAAAAATAAATAAAAAATAATTAGTTTTCCAAAAGTCCGGATTCTCGGGTGGTCCGGATTTTTGGACTTTTACTGTATATATATATATATATATATATATATATATATATATATATATATATATATATATATATATATATATATATATATATATATATATATATATATATATATATACTGAGGGTTCCAGGTAGTAACTTAGGTAGGTTTAGTTGGGGCTATCAACATCGTATTACAAATTAAGTTATCCTAACAAACAAAACCTACTTAACCATACCTTACTTCCTAACCGCCCCCAGCATATAAAATATCTTGGTTCTAGGTTGTTTGTAAGGGAAACGTCATAGAAGAAAAAATGTATAAGAATTGTATAAACTCTTGTATACAAAGAAAAATTCAAATGATTCGGTTGGTGGCAACAAAGGCAATACAGTAATAGCTTAGAATTTTTCAATTTTTCTAGTAGTTTTCTGATTTTCATCTCCCAATATCTCAGGTTTGAGTAAAATTCGCCGAAAGTGTCATTGAAGAAAATTGTCTGGTCTGTGTCTGAAATTGTCATCAGCAAAAAATAAATAAAAGAAACCCACATCTCGTTTTATGCGGGGGTTATGTTTTTGAAAGCCACAGCTTAATTCAAAAATGCCTAAATTAAATATAATTTTCCCATAAGGATTCATGTAAATGGTACAGGTTAGGGGAACCATCATATACCGTACAGGGTATGAACAGTGCTCTCACTTAAACCAAGCACGCGGCCAACCTCGACACACACTCTCCTCTCTGAGGCGGGTGATCACATTTAATTTCACATCCATTGCGGTTGTTTTTCGTGCCTTTTTAGCTTTAGGCGCCCCAGAGGCAGATGGATGTTTTCCAGACATGCTCAACGGGGAAAACAGCATTTAACACTAAAAAGGTATGTGATAAACACAAAATGCAAATGAGAGCAGAGAAAAAGTAGTGCTGGTGTGAACTGTGAAAGCGATGCGTGGGAAGCTTGCTGGACGTCGTCACAGTTGTTGTACAGAATACTTCATTATCATCATTATCTTCATCATTAGTAGTAATAATCTTTATTATTACTGTACATTATTAAAAGAATTAATAATAATAATAATATAATAATAATATTAAAATCGTTGATGCTGATATGACTGCGACTTTAAAGTAATAACTTACAAGCACCTCACCAGGCATCACATGCGACTCCACTGCCAGGCGACCAGGCGAATACGCCCGGCAAATTTAAACTGTCTTGAGCGCGTTATTTCAAAAAATTAGCGCACGTAAATTAGCTTTTGGTATTAATTGAACAATTGCGTGATTCTAAAAACACTTAAATCAAACGCGAGTTACCTGTATAAATCAATAAAACTGTCCTTTACTATAAAGTGACCTCAGTAGCAAGACTTACCATCAGATTTTAAATTTTGTGCAAAATAGGAAACTTTTTTCTTGCCTCTCATATACAGTACATTAACTGAAGTGAACCTTGATCAGCTTAAGCTGTGAATCAATAATGATAATTATAATACGTTATAAGCAACAAAATAATCGGTGTCAAATATTCTTCGTGTACTTCCAAACTTCTTGAAGGTTTGTTTAAGAAAACAGATTTAATACAGACTCAGGATCTGAAGTGTAGTAAGATTTATTATTATCAGAGGGGTTTAATGTTTCAATAAATAGGACAATGCTAGGAAGTGATAGCATTAGGCAAATGTTATGGAAGATCTCTTAGTACAGTACAGTACAAAATCAGATGGTGTTTCTTAAACTTGAAATTTACAGTATTTTATTTACCCGATGACATTTTTTTTTTTTAACTTTCACTTTCTGGATTTTGTTATTCTATTTCTTCTTTTGTCTTAAATTAAGCGATTTTAGATGTATATAAGGACTTAAGCTATGATGGTGGGATTTTAAACATTGTTTTGTAAGTACGGTATGCATATACAGTGGGGTATGCTATAACGAATGGATCCTACTACGAATATTCCTATAACGAACGGTTTTACCTATAAAATTGAGAATGCTATAACGAACGAAACTCCTACAACGAACATTTAATTTTTTTTTTTTTTTTTTTTTTTTTTTTTTTTTTTTTTACTAATTTATTGTATTTTTATTACAAGTATTAATGATATTCTTTATTTCAGGGGTTCAGATGCATATTTATGCACTTATTTACAATTTTTACAATTTTATATTATATTTTTCAGTGTTAAGTGGTTGTATTTGGGGGCCTGGAACGGATTAATCCTATAACGAACGAATGCTATAACGAACAAGGTTCTAGAACCAATTAGATTCGTTATAGCATACCCCACTGTACGTAGCATGTGTTCCAACTTACGAACGTCCTCAGGAGCAAAACCCGTTTGTAACCCGGAGACCCCATGTATAGTACAGTACTGTACAGCCTCCGATAACAACGGTTCAACTAACGAAGATTCATATCTAAGACACTGATTAATTTAGGACCCAATTCAATTTGTGCCATTATTTTCTTCATATTTAAGACAATAAAAAAAAAATATTACATTTTCTTATAATTACTAAATCCCGATATAATAATAATCATAATAATAATAATAATAACAAAAACGCCTTGCGCACGAGACTGCCAGGCTTGTTAGTGGTGACGCCAGCATCACTAATATAAACAATTACAGCTGGCGGGCCCTTTGTTTTCACGCATCTGAACAGGAAAAGGGAAAAACTTTCTCAGGTTTCTTATAACCATTTTTGCATCCCTATTCAACATGAGCAAGAGAGCAAGTGATGATAGTGTTGTTTCAAAAGCTAATAGAAAGTGTTTTAGCTTAGCCGAGAAACTAGATGAGTTAAAACGATATGAAAAGGTGAGAGGTCTGTGGATATTATATGGAGTAAGCAATGAACATATTTACTGAAGTGGCTCCATTAACAGAACAAAGCATTAAAATTTAAATAAATGCAAATGACCTCTACATAAAGATGTATAATGAGAAAAGAAAGCAGCTGTGCAAGGTTCTTTTGACAGCTTTATTATTCAAAGGCCTAAACCATCAACTTCAGCTACATCATCAAATTCAGCATCATAAGCAGCTTCAATAACAACTTCAGGTTCAGTAACAGTTTCAGCAACAGCTTTATGGAAAGCTACAGCTTCAGCCGGAGTTGAACCTGATGACTTTGTCATCTGAATAAAAACTCACACAATATTCATTGACTGTCCTTATGTTTTAGACTTTACCACCATCGGTGAGTAGAATTTTTGTTTTACACTCATAAATATTATTTAAAACATATATGAACATTAAATAAGTGTTGCTTTCAAATCCATACGTAGAGAAATGACTATGTTTTCACAAGTACTGCACGCACTTACTGTACATACGTTGGCGTTCCCAATCGTCTCGCTTTATTTCTTTACCATTAGTGGTTAGTTATTTCTAGTGTTCCATTTATTAACATTAAATAACATAACTTAAAATATACATACAAGTATTCAATTTCTTTTACATTAAGTTCACTACAGCTACAACCAGTCTTATTTTCTTCAGTTTCTTATGTAGAACAATCATCACCCACGAAAACAATGCCGTCTTGTCTCTTCGTGTGTTTTAATATTCTACGTATTATTAATGAATTGCATTATTCATTTCGCATATATAAACATTAATTAAATCAAATACATACTCAGTAATAAACAATAATGAATCTTTTGTGCATATTCTTAAGATAAATGACTATGTTTCCTTGAGTGCGCACGTACTGTATACATTGGTGTTCCACTATCAGTCTCAACATTAATTAAAACATGCATATTTTTTTTACATTAATTTTACTACAACAACAACCAGGGTCTTATTTTCTTCAGTTTCAGGTGGATAACTGACATTATAATGGTTGCCCCTCAAGTAACGAGGATGGCCGGCCCAAGGGCCACCTAACCGTGAATTTGTTTAAGGTGTAGAAGCAGTCGCCAACAAAACAACCATCCCCTAAGTTAAAGAGCTGCATGACCCAGTGTCAAGAAATAGTCCGAGAAGACCAGACAACTCGCCAACCGCACAGGCTAACCATTACCCTGGAATAAGATGCACAAATTGATTAACATCCAGGTCCCCAATTACTGCTGAGTAGACAGAGGCAAATGGCATAAAGAAACTTGCCCATGGTTTCACCCTGCACAGGGATAGAACCAGGGTCCACTCACTTGCAAGGTGAGCATGCTGACCATTACACCACAGGCAGTATGGGTGTAAACACTGACACTCTTTTGTGTTTTAATATTCTACGCATTATTAATGAATTGTATTGTTCATTTCGCATATGAAAAGATTAATTCAATCAAATACATAATCAGTAATAAACAATCCATTGAATCGTCCATTATAGTACAGTGATCCCTCGGTTAACGAACGCCTCGGTTAACAAAATTTCGGTTAAAGAATTACCTTCCATTCTCAATTCGGTTAACGAACAAAAATTCGATTGACGAAATTTTTACGAAATCATGTCAACATATTTTCGCTTGCTCACCAGCAGGAATATTAGTCCGCCAATACAGTAATCGGTTCTAGGGCATAAATTCGTTCCCGTTTGAGTAAATATCAAGAAGGTTGTACTATTCAATAATTTTCCAAGTTTTATATTAAATTTTTTAGTAATTTTAACACTTATTTAACATAATTGCAGAACAGGAAACTAGTTATTGGTGTGTCAATCAGCCACTTGACTCACCCAGCAAGGCGTCAGTTTGTATCTCTGGTCAGTGGAGGTAACATCTTGCTTGTGGCTCTCTTGAACATAAACTATTTTTACATTGTTACAGTACAATTATTGGTCATTCTGAAATTTATTTTACATACAGACAACCCTCGCTTTACACGGTACCCTACCGAAACCGGAATGCTCACATTCCGCGGTGCGTGTACCCCTTTACGCGGAGAGCGGCTGGCGAGCCGCGCCATTTTTGGATCCAAACCTCCCGCCATGTTGTGTAAGCGGTGCGAGCAGGGTGCGCACAAGGTCGCCCAGTCATCAAAACATTACCAGTTCTTCACCCGCCACCCACCACAGCCGGCCCAAGTCAGTGATAGTGATAATTATAGCGAGGACATGGACTTATATGAACTTTGGGGGGTTTGACAAAGAGGCCCTGCAAGCCTCTGTGGTGGATAGTGATACAATTGATACAGGTGAGGGCCAATAATCTGCCCTCTGCCTCGGAACCAACCCCACATCCCCGTGTGCCCGGCCATCTTTTCTACTAATGTAAGTATTAAAAAACCTAATATTATTGATATTTCTCTTAATTATTAATTGTGTGCATACCATCATAAAATTAAGAAGTTATTTTTACTACAACGTAGGTATTGTGTCTGAAAAAGTGGAGTTTGGGGGTCGGCCCGGTCTCTATTTCAATTAATCCCATATGTTATGGTGTTCACTTTACGTGTTTCTCACTTTACGCGGGCCGCCGTGGGTTGAATTAACCGCGTAAAGTGAGGGTTCACTGTATTGACAATATATAGTGCAGTGCAGTGTTGATTTAAAGAAAATAATCTTGAATTACACCAAGTTAACTTAAAATTTTATGGGTGAAATGACAGCATGAAGCATGGGATGATTTCTCTTCCACCCCCACTTCCTTCTCTTCTCCCTTCTCCTCCACCCCCACTTCTAATTCCCATCATCATCATCAACCAGGAGCCTTCTACATACACACCTCAAAGTAAGTGTACTTTACTGCATTTATATTTACTTTGTATGTAATTTTTGGTGAGCTGGAACCATTTACCCAAAATCCAATTGAAACAATGGTTTCGGTTAACTAATGATCTTCTGAAACGAATTGTGTTCATTAACCGAGGGACCACTATATCTGTTGGTAAAGTAATATCTCTGTTAGCCGGAATCCCTCAAACACGGAACTCTCCGATAGCCAAAATTGAAATTTTCTTAGAAAATAGTTCCGAAAGCTGGAATTTTTGAGAAAATTCCAGCTTTCGGAACTATTTTTCAAGGCACAATATCCGGGAAAATCTGAGAAAATTTTCTCAATACCCAGAATATTACGGGGATGAGGTATTTTTTTTTCTGGGTTTCTGAGAACATTTTCCCGATACCCGGAAAATTCCAGGGATAGGGGTTCTTTTTTCTGGGTTCGAGCAGTGATGTAATGTAAAATTTCTGGAACTTCCGAGAACATTTTTCCATTACCCAGAAATCTCTCATTCCCAGAAGTGCTCTCTGCACCAATTGTTCCGGCTAACAGAGATATCACATGTGTGTTTGTGTGCGCACTCACACACAAACACACACAGAGTAAATGATATCTTGGAATTTCATATAACTCGCCGTGGATATGGTCTCGGAATTTATTATGAAATAACTTGGTTAATGTTGAGCTATATAAAATTATCTGGGAAAATCTCGTCATATTTGGCCACGTGGGTAACACTCACCGCGCTGCACCTCACACTGGTCAGTCTGGCGTTGTTGTGGTCGGGTGTGTGCTGGCTCACTCCACCCAGTGCATGGATGTGGGAAGGGAGGGTGCTGTAGCACCCCAATATTGGGTATAAAGTACTATACTGTACAGTGGTCCCTCGGTTAACGAACGGTTCAGTCAACGAATTACCTTCTATAAGGATCTTCAATTCGGTTAACGAACAAAAATTCGATTAACAAAATCCTTACGACAACATGTTTTGGCTTGCGCAGCAGCTGATAGGCTAGTCAGCCAGTAATCAGTTCTCGGCTTACATTCGTTTCCATTGGAGTAAATATCAAGAAAGTTGTGCTCTTTTAATATTTATGCAAGTTTTATATTAAAATTATTAGTAATTTTAACATTTATTTAACATGTTGATAATATATGCAGCACAGGGAAATAGTTTTTGGTCTGCCCATCAGCCACTTCACTCAACCAGCAAAGCACCTGTTTAACTCTGTTTACAGTGGAAGAAACATCTTGCTTGTGGGTCTCTTGAACACAGAGTATTTTTAAGTTTTTACATTAAAATTATTGGTCATTCTGAAATTTATTTAACATATTGATAATATATAGCGCAGTGCAGTGTTGATTTAAATAAAATTATATTTATTTAGAGATAGTGAACTTATAATTTTTGTGGTGAAATTACTGTATTGCATCCAGCATGGGTCCAAAGAAATCTAGAAAGGCAATTTCAATTCAAGTGAAACAGGAAATTATTAAGAAACATGAAGAAGGCATTAGAACCAATGTAATGAGTAAATAATATGGCATGTCAGCATCAACTGTGTCTACAATTCTTGCGCAGAAAGAAAAATTTAAAGAAGTGAAAGTGAGAGATAAATCTACCAGAGTGTTTAAAGGTAGATCATTAATTGCAGAAACAGAGAGGTTACATCTTATTTGGATTAAAGAAAAACAAATGAAAGGAGATTTCATTTCTGCTGAATTTATTTGTGAAAGAGCCAGGGAAATATACAAACATTTGAAGGAAGATCAAACTAGTTCTTCTGAAACTGAGTTTGAAGAGCTTAGGGCCACCAAGGGCTGGTTTGATAAGTTTAAGAAAAGAAGTTTCATTTATAGTGTGTTAGGCATGGTGAAGCTGCCAGTGCAGATATAGAAGGAGCAGAAAAATTTGTAGGAACTGATGGATGAAGAGAATTATCTTCCACAGCAAGTTTTCAATGCAGATGAAACTGGGCTGTTCTGGAAGAAAATGCCCAAAAAGACTTTCATCACCAGAGATGAAGCTTCTTTACCGGGGCATAAACCCATGAAGGACCGTCTCACTCTATTGCTTGGTGCCAATGCTTCAGGATATTTCCGACTGAAGCCTATGCTTGTACACCACTCTGAGAACCCCAGGGTGTTCAAGCAACAAAAGGTGGTAAGAGGGAAGTCAAACCGTAACGCATGGGTAACGAGACAGCTCTTTAATGAATGGGCAGTTGAGGTGTTTTGCCCTGCTGTGAAGAGTTACCTCACCACCAATAAACTTCCTTTAAAGGCTCTTCTCCTTATAGATAATGCCCCTGGTCATAACCCTGAACTTGCCAGCAGTTTGGAGGCTCGATTTGACTTTGTCAAAGTTTTGTTTTTGCCTCCCAACACTACATCAATTATGCAGCCAATGGACCAAAATGTAATCAGCAACTTCAAAAAGCTGTACATGAAGAAAATGTTCAGAAGGTGTCATCAGGTAGCTTCCACTGATCCAACACTGGCACAGTTCTGGAAGACGCAATACAACATCCTGGAGGCTGTAAAATCGATTGTGTCAGCATGGCAAGAATTCTCCATTCGATCCCTGAATTCTGCATGGAAGGCACTGTGGCCATCAGCAGTCAATGATTTTGAGGGATTTGATGAAGAAACGGAGTTGGACAAGGAGATTGTGTCCATTGGTCAGTCAATGGGACTCGAAGTGGAGGAGGATAATGTTGAAGAGCTTGTGATGTCTCATGAGCAGGAACTTTCTCCTGAAGATTTGAAAGAACTGGATGAGATCTTAGAAACAGACAGTGGTGAGGAGGATAAGGAAAGTAATGACCATGTCTTCTTCAGACTTAAAAGATCTTGTTCACCACTGGGAGATGTTCAGGAAACTGGCTTCCAGGCACCCTGACGTGGAAACAACAGAACCGATTTTGTGTACTGTGGAGGACAAAGTGGTCTCCTTCTTCAAGAACCAGCTTATGATCAGAAATGCCACACAACAAAAAATTGACAGTTTCTTCTCTAAAAGGCAGTGTGAAAAAGATGCTTCCGCTCAGTGTTCCTCTTCAAAAAGGAGAGAGGATTTTCCTGTTGGAGAATCTGTCAGTCCTGAGGTTCCTGACATTATTATGGAAAGTGACTCGCCTTCCAAGAAGCAGTAAAATGCTTCTCCTCCATCCCCTCTTCCTTCTCTTCTCCCTTCTCCTCCTCCACCCCCACTTATAATTCCCATCAGCATCATCAACCAGGAGCCTTCTACATACACACCTCAAAGTAAGTGTACTTTACTGCATTTTTTTTTTTAACTTTGTACTGTATGTACTTTTCGGTGAGCTGGAACCGATTACCCAATATCCCATTGAAACAATGGATTCGGTTAACGAACGATCCTCTGGAACAAATTGTGTTTGTTAACTGAGGGACCACTGTACATTGCACCACAGATTATCTAGGGCACCAGAATTATTATTCAGCACTGGTAAAATTTGGTTCCTGCAGTACAGTACTACCTCAGTAACACCCCACAGCCTTCCTCCATTCATGTCAGGCCAGCCACTGTGTGCAGAACATCTCCACTATTATGGTAAGTCCAATGTTGTAGATTTTAGTTAATTTACATTTCAATTCATTTAATCTGAATTCCAACTATCTGAATCTTCCAGGTGTTCCAACTTTGTCCTCTTTGGTAAAAATGCTAATTTAGTCCAACAACCCACAAGCAACTGAAGTCACTTATTTGTGTCTGACACCTGTAGCGCTTAACAGCTTTTTAAACAAAAATTTCTGTGAAAAACAATAACATTGATACACAGCATATCACAAAATACAATAGCACATATTTTATGTAAAAAAAACACACAAACCATCATCTAAGTGATGCCATAGTTCAGCCAGGCAGTCAGCCAGCTAACTGAGATATGTGTGTGTGTGTGTGTGTGTGTGTGAACTGTGACACCACATGCACGGGAGAGGCGGGTGAGACAGCTTACCGAGTGGCCTTCATATACGCTTACCTCCCACACACACCTATGGTCTTCATTTTTCTTATTTTATAGTTTTATATTATATTTTATTTATTATTTGTAAGTTACATTAGAGTATATTAATTTTTATCATTTGCTCTGTAATAAAGAAAATGGTTTTACTAGGTTGGACTATAATATCCTTAATGATATAAGTTATGTTTATTTACATACAGGTAGTTCTGCTATAACGCGATAATTGTGTCCTTGTAAAATATCGTGTTATAGAAAATCGCGTAATAGAAATAACAGGGCTTATGGAGAAAATAGGGTCAGGTGCAGATTACTCGAAATCGAAAAAATTTAGTAGTTAGCCTAACACAGTCTAAATAAATGTTACATTCATATCTAATAATGAAATCATACAGTAAATGTAACACTATACTTGATGGGGGAGAAGGGTGATTTTGAGGTTGATAACATCGAGCTTCTCTTCAAGTGTTATATCCTTTCTCTTACGATCACCACCGGGAATTCTATCACCAGAACGCTTCTTGTTGATATTCTTCTTTACTATATTCACAGTTAATACAGTGGGGTATGCTATAACGAACGGATCCTACTACGAATATTCCTATAACGAAAGGTTTTACCTATAAAATTGAGAATGAAACTCCTGCAATGAACATTATTTAATTTTTTTTTCTAATCTATTGTTTTTTATTACAAATATTAATGATATTCTTTATTTCAGGGGTTTAGATGCATATTTATGCACTTTTTTACAATTTTATATTATATTTTTCAGTGTTAAGTGGTTGTATTTGGGGGCCTGAAACGGATTAATCCTATACCGAACGAATGCTATAACGAACAAGGTTCTAGAACCAATTAGATTCGTTATAGAATATGTAGTGATGGGTTGTCAGACCACAGCTTACATCGCAAGGAAAGCCATACTTGACCCGACATTAGGGGGGTCAAGTGTAAGGGTATCCCTCGCAGGTGCTCAAGGGTGTTACAAATCAACTAGCTCCCCTCCCATGTGACACGGATCCACAACAAACATGTAAGAAGGCACCAGCCGACTCTCTCCCAATATACAATAACCTACATCGCTGAAGAAGTCTACACTTGACCCGACATTAGGGAGGTCAAGTGTAGGGTAACTCACAGGGCCCCACCTGATGACTTCTCCAGAAGATACAACTTATAGTCTCTGAAAACAGTCCAGACTTGACCCGACATTAGGGAGGTCAAAAGTATAGGGTAACTCTGCGGTTGACCAAGGATTATAAATCAGCCAGGCTCCCCTCCCATGTGACACGGCCCCAACAAAACATGTAAGAAGGCACCAGCCGACTCTCTCCCAATATACAATAACCTACATCCCAGAGGAAGTCCAGACCTGACCTCACATTAGCCAGGTCAAATGTAACCCTCGAGCTCAAGTCAAGAGGCCACAAATCAACCAGGGCCTCTCATGTCACACGGCCCCACCTGATGACTTTTCCAGAAGATACAACTTATAGTCTCTGAAAAACGTCCAGACCTGACCCTACATTAGCGAGGGCAAATGTAAGGGGACCCTTCGCCGCCCCCCCCCATCAGCTCAACCTGAGGGCTCGCCTCCCAATATATAGGACGTGCTAGTCCTCCCTCGCCCTCACAGGCAGAGACAGAGAGAGAGTGTGTCTTGTAACAAGGTGGCCAGCTACCACGTCCCCGGTCCTGCTCGAGAGAAGTCAGAGGCCGGAGGCAAGCCGCCTCCGGTCAGGACCGAGACTTCCCTCCGGCGCCCAGCTAAGCAGTCTCCCATAAAGACAACCCAGGACTACCTGCTAGGCCTCCCCTAGGTCACGTGAGTGTTTGTCAGAGCTTTCCATGGGATGAGTTACTTACGTGGGAAGTGTATTCATTTCATGTTCGTGTCCGAGAATCAGAGTGTCTAGTAACGTAATATGATGTCCTAGTAACGTAAATATAATGTCCTAGTAACTTCAATGGAAGGTGTTATTAATGTGTCCATGTCATGTTCATAATTAATAAAGAGTTGTAACGAAGCGGTGTTTGGGATGTCGCCTTTAAGACGTAATAGATGTGTATTGACGTATAAGATACGATAAGTGTAAATAACTATCACGGCCACGCTACCAAAATCTTCCTCTCTTTTATACTCTTATACTATCAATATTCTACCTATATGTAATCTTCTTCTTGTGAGATTTGTCTCATTACACATACCCCACTGTACCACAAAATTGGAGAAATAGTAAGCAAAAATCGCGTTATAGCAAACAAGCGTTCGCGTTATGCAAATATCGTTCCTAATTCATAAATCGCGTTAGAGCAAATTCGCGTTATCAAAACACGCGTTATAGCAGAACTCACTGTACTCAGATTTGAATTATACAGAGAAAACAATTATTCTCGTTAAAATTTATTTTATATTTTGTATGTGACCAAATTACAGCAGTACTGTACTGTATACATGAGTGCCGCACTGTTTATGTATTGTTTCCCCTCCATCACCTGAGTCACCTACCATGACTATCACCTACTACAATGCTTCATTCTTCACCTGCAGTGCTGGTAAGTGTTACTTTTTAAAAATTAATAATTACATGTAGAAGTATCTGGGCCGATAATTTTCTATTGTTGTATTTTGTAGGGGGGGGGGGGTTGGCTGACAAGCCGGAATTTGAAATAATTCGGCAAAATCAGAGCCCCATGCGTGCCAAGTTATCAAGGTTTTCCTGTAGTGCCAACAGATACTACAATGTATTTAAAAAATAAAAATAAAATAAAATATTACACTGTACAGTAATGGGATTTCTTTGCTAGTGATTTTTTTTTTCAAAGCATATAACTATTTCAACAGTTTTTATAAAAAAAAATTACATGTGTCTGAACAGTTTGGTGTTAGTTTCAAACACTTTTTTATTCTAATTAAAATTTGCAGACAGGTTGGGAGGCACTAGTTGATATTCTCTCTCGTATCAGCCTGAGAGTAGTTGAGAATTAAGACCCCACGCACGCACACGCACACACACAGAAAATTCATCACAAAAGAGCTAATACATAAAGGACAATGCCTGAGTGGCAAGGTCCTGCTGTAATTGCCAACCTGTATAATGTTTCCCAAAATTCCATTGTAGTTCCATTTAGTACCGATATACTCTGTAAATGCACTGGAAAAAAAAAAGAAGAGAAAGTCTACCAGGTAAGAGTACATGACAGCTGAGCTGGTGTAAACAGGGGAGTTTTTTATGTCCAAAAGAACATAAGAATGGAGGAAACTGCAACATGTCAATTGGCCCATACTGGGCAGTCCCATTTACACCCAACCCTTATCGCTCATATACCCATCCAACCTACGTTTGAAGCTGCTCTTCACGACACATTTCTTCAATTAGAAAATGTCCAAGATTTAGGGGAGAAAAAAAACACACCCTTAAAACTTATGTGAACGTGGCATCTGGGATTTGAAGAGACCGTCTCTTTCTACTACCTCCGACTGGAGAGTCGAGTTTGAAACTTGCGACGTCATTGCAAATGGCAGCCGTTTCTAGAGAAATAAACTTGTCTCAACTATTATAGCAGGACTTTAAACTTTTATTATAAATTATATACAGTATACCGTATCACTCGACGAACGTGGCAGTGTGTATTTCTTGTGTTTACCCAGAGCCGTCAACTCTTCATTGTCACTACTATTCATCAAACTACTGTACTGTCATTAACAATATAATATTGTTTATTATTCATTATTTAACACACACACACACACACACACACACACACACACACACACACACACACACACCATATATTATTATATAGTCTCATATGATCAGCCTCTTATGGTGTATGTTTTATCTTGGTTAATGTAAAATATTTAACACATTAGAAAAAATACAATGTATAATAATTAATTTGACATCAAAATTACATGACAAGTCGAATAATAAGGTAATTTTTTCACCCAGACCTCTCCACTGGGAGGAGGGTCGGTGGCGGGCAAGCTTAACCATTGCCAAATTTACCAGTTTTTTTTATTTAATCATTACATTACTCATAAATGTATTATACTGTATTATATATGAAGGGTACAGGTATTAATAAGCACAGAACATTACAGTAAAATATCTTTATTAGTAAATAAAAACAAGGTAAAATTTTTTACAATGGTAATGGCTGGCATGGGGAGACGAAGAGGAACTTTTTTGCGGGGTGTGCGGTCAGTCCCCCCCCCCCCCCCTCCTTACTCCTTACTGAATTTTAAATGAAAGAAAACATTCTATAATTTGTATAATGAACATCCTCATGAATTATAGGAATATAATATGAATTATATTGTACAGTATTAAAATACTGTACAGAACTAGATTTGGGTGCGTAGACTGAGGGATATGAAGGGTGGTGGAGGGAGGACAAGTGGACAACTTGCCTCCTGGCCCGTGCTGTTCCCAAAATTCCAATGCTGTACTGGTTCTGTTGACGTCTTAACACAGCTTAAACGCTGTGTTGTTGGTTGATTGTGTCCTATGTACAACAATTGTACAGTACTGCACAACAAACTGTACAAAAAACAGGAGCGACCAACAGAATTATTCACTAAGTCTGCCCTGAGGGAGGGGGCCATCTACAAGATGTATCAGCCAATTACAGATGTCCCATGAGGTCACATGACAGCATTAGCTAATCATTGTGCGCGAGCATACGACCTAAGTTACCTCGAGCGTCTCAGCTCCCTCCCCCCCCACGCACAGAGGACCCGGGACTCGGGAGCATGACGCAATATTTCGTATTTTTTCTATACGTTATAGAACGTACAGTATTTAATATTTTATATTATCAATGATAAGACATACACCATAAGTGGCTGATCATACGAGAATATATACAGTAATAATAAATGTTGGTATTAATAGCTTGGACCCCTTTCTCAAAATTTATAAAATACATTAATGAAAATTAATGGAAATTAGAAGTACAGGTTGACAACCCTTTATCCGAAATTCCGAAAACCTTAAGTTTTTTGTGGGGTATTATTATTATTATTATTATTATTATTATTATTATTTTTTTTTTTTTTTTTTTTTTTTTTTTTTTTTTTTTTTTTTTTTTAAACAGGGATTATTAGCCCACCCAGGCACAGATCACTGACCCACATCGGGGCCTGGGGGGCAAAAATGTAATCGTAATAATAATTATAATAATAATAATTATTCATAGTAAATAACATTTTTAATAATTATACACCAAAATAAAATAATGATGATTACAATAATAATAATAATAATAATAAAAATAATAATAATAATAATAACAATAATACTGTAATAATAAAATAATAATACAGTAAAGAAATACAAGAATGAAAAAAAGATCAAAAGTGAGAAACACAACCTAGACCTATGAATTATTATTATTATAATTTTTATTATATTTTAGACCCCCAGGCCCCAATGTGGGTCAGTGATCTATGCCCGGGTGGGCTCATACACATTATTATATAAAAAAATAAAATAAAAATAAAATAAAAAATATATATATATATATATATATATATATATATATATATATATATATATATATATATATATATATATATATATATATAAAACCCTAACCATTCTGAAAACCGAAAAATTCCAAAAACCGAAATGCCTCTGCCCCCAAGGATTTCGGATAAAGGATTGTCAACCTGTAATAGATTTATAAATTGCAAAAAGTTGGATGGTTCATCATTATTTATATTTTTTCATAAATCCTGTACAGGTATATATAAAAAAATCCCTGAAAATCTCTTGATTTATACCGTATTACTCATTAATGAGTCACCCTTCATGCCACAAGTTGACTTGTGTTTCATGAACTACGTATACAGTACACGCATGTGTAGAGATCTCTTGGTGGTGGGGGGGGGCCGTATCTCCTACCATATGGGGGAGGGGAGGAGCAGCTCAGAAATAGGTATAATGAACTATCTAGGAATGTTAAGAAAAATGTAAGGAATGCAAAGAGGGACTACAAAATCAGGATAGCAAGAGAATCCAAGGCGAATCCCAAAGGATTTTTCCAAGTATATATGACAAAGGTCAAAGACAAAGTGGGGCCTTTAATAGGGAGAGGGGAAGTGATCGATGATAATGAGAAAATAAGCAAAGCATTAAACAGCTACTACTTATCAGTTTTCACAGAAGATATTCACGAGGAAATTCCAGAGGTGGAACTGATATTTAGGGGAAATGAAGAAGAGAAATTAAAGAATATCACTATCAGAAAAGAGGATGATCTTAAAAAGATAAATAAGTTAAAGAAGACAAAATCCCCAGGGCTGGATGAAATTTTCCCCCGAGTTTTGAAAGAGTGTAAGGAACAGATTAGCGGACCCTCGTAAATTTATTTCCAAAATCATTAGATACGGGAGTTGTGCCTCAACATAATCAACCTAGAGAAGTCAACTTGTGAAAGAGACTTAGGGGTACTTGTAAGCCCGGACCTACGGCCTAGAAAAACTGCGTTAATGTTCGAAATAAGGCAAACAGAGTACAGGTATTAGGCTTTTTATCTAGAAGTGTAAGTAAATAGAGTGCAGAGGTCTAATTGCAACTATATCTTGCGTTAGTCAGGCCGCACCTCGATAATGCTGTTCAGTTCTGGTGCCCTTATTAAAGAATGGATATCGGCTCCCGGACAGATGGCCGACGGACGTTTGACCGAACGGATATCGAGCCAACGGACAATAGACCGAACGGACAAATGGCCGAACAGACATTTGGCCGAATGGACATATGGCCTTTTTAATTTTGTGTGTGTGTGTGTGTGTGTGTGTGTGTGTGTGTGTGTGTGTGTGTGTGTGTGTGTGTGTGTGTGTGCAGCCTCGTACCGACTCTACATGCTACGACGAATTAGGTCATTTGGGACACCCACGCCAGAGCTGAGGACCATCTACAACGCCTTTATTCTCCCCAAACTAACGTATGCGTCACCAGCCTGGTCATCTTCCCTCAACTCCACCCAACAACGTCAGGTACAGAAAAGGGCCTGCAGAATCATGCTCGGCGCAGACTACTCCGGCTACGCCAATGCTCTCTCCACCCTGGAAATGACATCCCTTAGTGACCTCCACCACCAAGCACTGGAAAGGTTTGGCAGCCAACTATTGCACCACCCTCGACATCGCACCTCCTGCCACCGGCAGTCCCCCACCCACCTCGCGCAGTCCGCCACTACAACAAAATTCAGCCCATAAGAGCCCGCACCGATAGAAATAAGAATAGCACCATCCCATCTATTGTTAAAATAATAAACAACACCTGATTTATGTACTGTACAGCCCTGTAAATGTATTCAATGCATATTATATCATTATGTCTAAATCAAATGTAAGTGTATATTTTCAGCCACCGGCTGCAACTCTCTTAATAAACCGTTTATTATTATTATTATTAGAGCAATAGAGTATAAACTTTTGACAAGTTCTAATTGTGTTGTAGAGATCAATATGGTACCACAATGATCCTGAATAATTCTCTACCACCCTTCAAATAATAGTGTACCCTTATCACAAAATAATTTGACACGATATAATAATGGGGACTCCATTCTTATATATATATATATATATATATATATATATATATATATATATATATATATATATATATATATATATATATATATATATATAATATATATATATAATATATATATATATATATATATATATATAATATATATATATATATATATATATATATATATATATATATATATATATATATATATATATATATATATATATATATATATATATATATATATATATATATATGGACTAAAAAAATCTATGTGCTACAGGCAAGCGAGGCGTGATTGAAGCTGTGCAGTGAAAATTTCTGTCCTGCATTGGGGAATGTTTTCACAGTCTAAACAATGCATCTCACACGGAAAGCTGTATTTATTTATGCAAACGTCTCTATACATGTACAAAATATTGTAAAACTTTGGGTAAATTTCTTAAAAAAATTTGCAAAATATACAGGAGCAATCTTGTGTACTAAACAGTACTCGTATATAAAAACTGAAGGATTGATCCTGATATTTCCTTTTGTAGTGGAACTTGATAGTCAGGCAGCTTTCACGTCTACACATTGTTCGCTACGATGGCAGTCAGGGTTGTGCTTACTCATTTTTGGTAAATGAAACAATCTTTCCTTTCCTATCATAACCACCACCATCCCTAAATACGTACGGTAAGTACAGTAAGATTAAGTGCCACAAGTCACCTTTGTGAGGCAGGAGGTCTTACAGAAACATGTAAAACCAATCAGCTCACTTCACAAAGGCTACTGTAATGTCAAAAAAATATATTACTTCTTAATATCAGGGTCAAGTTTGAAATTCATTTTCAGTTGCCTTATCCACAAACCCAAAGAGGGAGGTGGGGGGGGGGGGGGGTCCAAGTCATTTGGTTAAAGGAATTGTTTGCAATATCAACCCACCTTCTCTAATAAATTACAGTACCCTGAATATGTCCATAACTCTAATGCCTCCTGCAACCAACATCCAGTGAGGTGTTACAAAAGCTCACACCTAAATGAGTGAAGGTTATCCTGTAACCTGAGAAGGAAGTCACCATGATCCAAAGCTCATACAGTAATAAGCAGAACAAATATCTTCATGGAAACAGTAGAAGTCATAAATCGGGAAGCTACTGTACGTGAAAGAGAATCAATGAGCTCACGATTTCTCAAACAATTTAAGTGGAGTGACAACAAACTTCATCAAACAAAAATCCATTGAAACTTGGGAAAAGAACAATGAAGACTGAACAGGTAAAGGCATTAAAGAGGTGTCAGACAGTTTGGGGCAGGAAAAACCAATTCCTCTTATGTAGCAGAAAAAACACTGCAATATGTAACTTCATTAAACAGCAGAAGCTTCCCTGCATCAGGACACGAGAAGAAATAGAAATCTGCCACCAATAGTTCCAATATACTGTAAAGTAACATGAAGGCATCCACTCTAAGGGGATTAAAACAACAGTTGTGATTCTTTCATCACAAACAAATCCACCAAACCAAAAGATTAACGCCCAGAGAGCAAATGTAACAGGAATCATTATATAACCTCTTTAAATAGAGTATATAATAATTTAACCCTCGAGTTTTGCTTGTTGGTGATGACGTGAAAGCTCAGTCATAGCATAAAGCATGCTCTGAGGTAGGAAATGATCATGGCCAAAAGCATCCATTCAAACTGATATTTCACAAAGCAGCCATATAAGCAACTTTATGAGAGAACACTTCAACAATCTCCACAACTTCAAGGAAGAGAAAAGCCACTGTGGGAAAAGAATATCTTCATCCCAATTTCAAGCTTTAAGAGACAGGTGAAGCCGAACCTAACTTCTCTAATAGATGAAACAAATGCTCATCACAAAGATTAAACATTTCTGGGAATCCAACTAAATAATCTTAGTTCAATGTGAACCTTGATCACTTATAACATCTACATAAGGTGAAAGCCCAATTCATAGAGAAATATGCATGGTAAAAAATAGCCTTCAGCAAATGAGTATACCAAGAAGTTCTCTATCAGCCAATAATTAACATAAGACAATAAAAGGATCTCTTTATGCATGGAATCCCAAGACAGTTTTGTGACAAAATGAAAATTTTGAATTTCATGTATCTCTTTTCTAAGCAACGATTAATTTGTTTCTAAAATTCTAAGAATAAGAACATACTAATAAGCATCTTACACATCAATGGACATAAATCACTTCCTTTACTTAAGGTGCACAGTAAGTCATTTGAAGCAGACATCACCATAAATCATTAAGCCATCCTAGTCAAGATTCTGATCTCTCCTATTAGGAGTTGAAGTTATTATAATATTTTTCTGCCTGGATTCAGTAAAACAGTAACAAAACACACAGATCTGACTTTGTAACTGTCAGAATATATTATATTGTACTGTATTACACATCAAAGAACCCTCTCATTCCTAGTCCCTATCAGCTTCAAACATTAAACAAATGTATTAATCAAAAAGACCCTAACAAAAGAGCTCACCATCTTGTGAGAACTATTAACACTTTGCTGTAACTAAAACTCACCCCCCCCCCCAAACCCCATTGCTGTAGGACATTGATTCATTCCTTTAGTCATGAGACTTAAATGAGTGTGATATGCTTGCCTGATCCACCAACTTAAATGACTAATGCATAAGCAAAGCCTCTGTCCACTACAATTCACAAAGGTACCTCAGATTACTGGCTAGACTACGAGGTATTCATGTATCACCCAGACCATAATTAAACTGGTGTCCAACCCAACCAATCTAAGCACGATGTAGACCCCCAGTCATAGGTTCACAAATATTTAGACTATCAAAATCCAAAATGTGATCATGCAGAATCCCAAGAAGAATGGATTGTCCACAAGTCCCAGACCAGTAGCCAACCCATGGTTATACTACACCCACAAGCCAACTCAAGTCAGGACTAACTCATATTGGTACAAGGCCCAGCCCTCACATGGCAAAAGCCACAATTAGCACAGACAGTCAGAGCTACATGCAAGTGATGTATGTGTTACAGGGCAAGTTTGCCACTCGTGCATATTTACTGTAATTACCTGGACTCGGAAGTCAGTATTTTTTTTTAGACAAGCCTTATGGAACAATGAAAGACCTAGTTCTGACCTTACTTGGATTACAACTATGGTAATACCAAGTAATTATCCTTGGGGTTTCAAAAAAGGCTAGTAACTTAGCCATTGTAATAAATAAGCAGTTTGGGGAAAATCCATCTGATACAGCCAGTCTTGATGACAGCCAGCTGGAAACTAAATACAGTATCAATACAGTACCTGTATAGTGGATTGAGCCTGACACCAAAAACAGTGGATAGGAGTCTGGTGATAAAGTGAGAGAATTGAACAAACATGGCTGTACATGGCCTCTACCCCGAGCCTGATGAGGGCAACTGACATACCTCATCTCCCCCATTTATGGGAGGTGGGTGTGACCAGAAGGAAGCGTGATTGGTACAGTGTACTGTGCACAAAATGGGTGCACTAATTAATCCTGGCTGCCACTATGAACATGTCAATCCCTAAATAGTGTATTATGAGAGAAGCCCTATATTTACACGTGCTTCACAACACATCATGGTTATTCTTGAATTTTCCATCACGAACATACAGTATACCTACTTTTCTGTTGACCAAAGCAAGAGCAACTTTTTTTCAAGGCCTGAAGTACTGACATCCTAGCAGGTACATTAACATTATGTCATGTGGAAGCAAGTTAATAATGAGACATCATGTGGTTAATATTTTTAACACAAAAAAAGTAACATTGTATTAATCATATCAAACATGCAGCATATTCCCTATGACTCTCCAATACATCCACCAAGAAAAACTTCCTATCTTGATCCTGTTTTGACTAAAAAGACAGAGCTGGATACTTTTAATACCCTGCCCCTTTTCAGTAAATAATTAAATAGAGTGCAAAAATCCTGACATACATTTCCAGCAAGATAATTATCCAGTTCATATAAAAATCATCACAGGGTTGTCATTATAATAATTAGCCATCTGTGTTTTGTGTGCAGTAGTAGCGCAATGATCGAGTGGATACAGCATTCGCTTCCTTTCCCAAGGGTCAGTGGTTAATTCCAGGGCACTCCCAGTCACCCAGCTATAAATGGGTACCTAAGTTTACAACTTGAGGAAGTGAATGTGGTTGAGTGCAGCACTGGCCATGCTGTCTCCTTGTGTACCGAAGGCTTACCAAACAGTGTGCTCTATCCACATTGTCTCCAACATGAATTCATGCCTTAGTACACATTTTAACAACACAACTTAGGCAAGGTATTTGTCATATCTAAGACAAAATACATTATTTTTGACAATTCCCTATCATTTAGTCTTAAAAAAAAAAAATTATTTTACATTATATAATTTCCACAGAAGAAATACAACATCCTGTACGGTATACAGGTAAAGTGTTGTCCCCTTTACTCTCATATAAATAAATTTATTTATGTTCCAAGATGTAATGTAAGAACTGTCATCAAGTATTAAAATGGTTTATCTACTAATGCCAACACTGATAATTGTGGAAATGCCAGACAAAGGAGATCTGGTCTAAACTATACTCGCTTGCTGAAATGAAAAACACCGTACAGTGTGCAGCAAATATATTTACAGTATGATAATTTGTCAATACCGTACTGTAATGGCAAAAGGTTGATGGTGAGTGTGGTCCACTTCCCAGGTTTAGTGACCCGACCAATCTTAAGAGCATAATTATACTCTATGCTCAACTCGTTCACTTGGTTGTGCAGTCAAAAATTGTTGTTGTTTTACCATTTTCAAGATTTCTCAACATGTTTTAAATATCTGTTAGTATGAACATTAATCTTTGACTTCTTCATGAAGGGTTCTTTTCTTGTTGATGACCTTGAAGGATGCCTTGGGGGACCCATATCAATGGCAAATAAACAAAATCAAGTCCAATTCTTTGGTAACTAAACATTCCTGAGAAATTAAATTCTTTAACAAACTAACTGAAATACTCCAAATAGAAAATGAAGTACGTAACAGCCCAGATGATAGAATTTGAGTAATCTATGAAAATTTCAATGCCTGCACTAAATGTGATATATTAATGAATCACAATACGAATCATTGGACTTCACATAACTTGACGCTTCACCTGCACACAGTACAGTACAAAACTTCAATCACAATACACTATTTACTTGATTCAATATTTTCTTCTGATTTGTATTTTAGACTTCAGTGTCATAGATCACCCTCAACTGTGTGGAGTTCAGTTATACTGTACTGTTCAACAACCATAATTTACAGAATTTTCTAAATTGATCCTACTGAAAAATGCAAATAAGCTCCCATGTCAACAAAAAGGAAATATGGTCGTCTCTCCTCATTAAGGATTCAAAAGTTAACACGTTCCATTTCTTCTTAAACACCGTACCCACTTAAAAGACAACTCAACGGGAATAATGCTGCATGCTACATATTTTCTCATTTCACATTTTGTTAGATTACATCTTCACATTTTATATAAAGATCAAATAGGTAACATTTTCATGTTTCATAAATCATAACACAGTACTGTACAGTAGTAAGCCACATAATGTCTCAGAAATACACAATGGATGGAACACTCACCATCTGGGGTGGCCGTGATGCATCTCCAGTAAAGCCTTCCATAGGAAAGCTTTGGAGACTTCCATCTCCCTCCCAAAGGGAAACTGAGTTCTGAAGATAAAAAACAAACAAATATATTTATAAATATTTATCATAAGACCACTATATTCCAAAACTCCAGTATATTATTAAAAAAAAAAAAAAAAAACTTGTACTGCAATTATAAATACATCCTTAAATCTAAATATTATTGTTATTATCTATTAAAATTATTTGTCACTGCTGTAAAACTTGCTTCAAATTTGCCTGATGGCAACTGGGACACCATGCCGCCATCAGGTAATCACAGCTAACTCATGCAAGTGTGGAAAATGGCCATAAATGGTGATAGTGATGACTGTCTACATTCAGTACAAGGTAATTTTTTTTTCAACACTGACTAATTGCTTCTAAAGTGACCCAATACTGTACAGGTATTTCCACGTTGCAAACATTTACGTTATGGAAATACGTTCTTACCCAAATCACAAATTATGACCACCAAATTCAGGACACAAAATGAAAATTCACCCTCATGGAAATGGTTATTTTTCCAAAAAATTTTACTAAAATCTACTTATAAAATTAAATATAAATATTGTGTGGATTTCAAAACACTTTTGTTGACCAGCAAGCAAATCAGTCTTTGTTTACAGGTGTGTGTAAAGTGCAATCCTTACTCTCTCTCAATTACTAAAAATCCATTTTTTTTCATGATCTTTAGGTTCAGATTTTGTACCAGTTTATGGGGTTTCAAACTGATGTGATAACACTTGTGTTTGAAAAATGTAATGCATCATGTGTTTAACAGAGTTTCTCTCCACCCTTTACCTCTGAATATTTGCTGCAATGCATTTCTGGTGAGTTAAGTTCAAGTCTCTATTAAAAACCTATACATAATTTGCCTTGAGCTTGAACAACTGCTTCCCAGATTGTAGTAGCTCAGACTCAAGGTGACTTAGGGTGCAACAAAATTTACAGGTGCCATAAATCGTGGGTGTAGATGCTACTGGTCTCTTCCAACAGAAGACACGCCCGCTTGTGCTACTTTACCTTTTCATCAGACGATTGATTGTATTTGTTTGATGTTTATTCAATAAACCTTTAAAAATATACAGCGGTCCCTCGGTTAACGAATTACCTTCCATAAGAATCTTCAATTCGGTTAACGAACAAAAATTCGATTAACGAAATCCTTTCGAAAATCACGTTTTGTTGTGAGCATCAGCTGATGGCCCAGTCTGCCAATTCAGTAATCTGTTCTATGTTTAAATTCACTTCCAATTCAGTAAATATCAATAAAGTTGGGCTTTTTAATATTTTTTAATGTTTTATATTAAAATTATTAGTCATTTTAACATTTATTTAACATATTGATATTACAGTGAGTTCTGCTATAACGCGTGTTTTGATAACGCGATTTATGAATTAGGAACGATATTTGTATAACGCGAACGCTTGTTTGCTATAACGCGATTTTTGCTTACTATTTCTCCAATTTTGTGGTACAGTGGGGTATGCTATAACAAATCTAATTGGTTCTAGAACTTTGTTCATTATAGCATTCGTTCGTTATAGGATTAATCCGTTCCAGGCCCCCAAATACAACCACTTAACACTGAAAAATATAATATAAAATTGTAAAAATTGTAAAAAAGTGCATAAATATGCATCTAAACCCCTGAAATAAAGAATATCATTAATATTTGTAATAAAAAAACAATAAATTAGAAAAAAAAAAAAAAATTTAAATAATGTTCGTTGTAGGAGTTTCGTTCTTTATAGCATTCTCAATTTTATAGGTAAAACCGTTCATTATAGGAATATTCATAGTAGGATCCGTTCGTTATAGCATACCCCACTGTATTAACTGTGAATATAGTAAAGAAGAATATCAACAAGAAGCGTTCTGGTGATAGAATTCCCGCTGGTGATCGTAAGAGAAAGGATATAACACTTGAAGAGAAGCTCGATGTTATCAACCTCACAATCACCCTTCTCCCCCATCAAGTAAAGTGTTACATTTACTGTATGATTTCATTATTAGATATGAATGTAACATTTATTTAGACTGTGCAATCCTTTGTGTTAGGCTAACTACTAAATTTTTTCGATTTCAAGTAATCTGCACCTAACCCTATTTTCTCCATAAGCCCTGTTATTTCTATTACGCGATTTTCTATAACACGATATTTTACAAGAACACAATTATCGCGTTACAGCAGAACTACCTGTATATGCAGTACTCCCTGTACAGGTTCAGTCTGGCTTTGTTTACTGTCGAGAGAGCAGCCATTTTGTTGGTGTCTTGAATATTTTTGCATTTTTCATTGAAATTATTAGTCATTCTGAACTTTAGTTAACATATTGATAATATATAGCACAGTGCAGAGTTGATTTAAATAAAATAATCTTGAATTACACCAAGTGAACTTAAAATTTTATTGGTGAAATGAGGCATCAAGCATGGGGTGATTTCTCCTCCATCCCCACTTCCTTCTCTTCTCCTCCACCCCCATTCTAATTCCCATCATCATCATCAACCAGGAACCTTCTACATACACACCTCAAAGTAAGTGTACTTTACTGCACTTTTTTTTACTTTGAATGTACTTTTGGTGAGCTGGAACCAATTACCCAATATCCCATTGAAACAATGGATTCAGTTAACGAACGACTGTGGAACGAATTGTGTTCGTTAACCGAGGGACCACTGTATATAATGAAACTTAATAAAATTCTATAATGCTTTTTAAATTAACTAAATCAATGACATTTAAATTATTGTACAATAATAACCCACCAGAGAATGATTTGACAGCAAGAGTTGTGAACTACTGGACAGTAATAACCTACCAGAGAATGTTGTTACACTTTGCTCAACATTCAAATGCCTTTATTTTCATATTTAACAAAATATTTTCTTTGTTTCTTTTTATCAGCATTCAGTCTTGTTACTTTATGGTTGCTTTGCTTTCCCGGTGATGATGAATACTTAGAATAAATCAAGAAACAGAAAATAGTCAGTAGTCAGGTAGTAGGCAGCTACCAAACAGGGAGGTACTACCGCCTGGGAAGATATTGGAAGCATAATGTGTTATCTAATGGTAGACCCTGCTGCCATACGGCATCGCAAAAATTGTGACCAAGTCCCAGGTTGCTGATTTGACTTTCTGCCTCATTTGCACACAATTGCAGGGTCTCAATTGTTTCTCTTGCTATTGACAACACAACATACATATATCGTTTCTCACTAATGATCATTTTTTTTTTAATTTCTTTATGGTTCCTTATTATTATTGCTGCAGTGTTTTCAGTATTATTATCATTATTATTTTATTTTTATTTTTGTGTTTTTTATTATAAATTTTACTTATCTGAATTATTATTATTATTATTATTACATTTTCGCCCCCCCCCGGGCCCTGATGTGGGTCAGTGACCTGTGTCCGGGTGGGCTAATACCCGTATAAAAAAAATGCATGAACTGTTTAAAAAGCTTTACTTTCATCTGTAATCTGTTTTTATTGTCCTCTAGCAGAAATTTTTTCCATAGGAACGCATCTCCAATTATATAATACTGTACAGTACAGTAAAGACCCAGAGTGCCGGATTCCTGAGTGATGACACGTCTGAACAACGGCACAATTCTTGGAAAAAATTAAAATTATTCAAAAATGTTGAAAAAATTTTCTTTGCAAGCCATTTGGTTTTGTTGTGGAGCAAGTTTGCAGGACCACGTGGTCCTGCAAACTTGGATCACAACATATGGGTGATGCCATGAGTAGACGAGCTGTTTTAATGTTACTATTGTACTGCGTTTCAACAAATATGGTCATTAAGCACATAACAAGGTTAGTAATTACACTATTACATCAACAATAAAAATTAATGATAGAATTCTCTGGGACAACTTCAGTCTGCCAGCTGACTTGAGAAACACGTTGCCGATACGTTGTGTATGGGGCAACAGCGTGACGCGTCCATATATACGTTCACCACCATAGAATACTGTTTACACTCATTCTCTTCATTTTTCACAGTTGTATACAGGTATTATATTTAGAGTATTTACTTCTAAGCCATATTAGAGCAATTAAATGATTTTCCCACAATTTTCAGTTTTCATTACAAGAAACAATGGCAACATAACCATATCAAGACCGAAGTGTGTGTGAGTGTGTGTGTTGGGGATGTTCAGAAAAACGGCACTTATAGTCCAACGTTTTATACAGTAGGGTCGGGATAGAACGCGACTTTATCTTTTTTTATATCACAGCTACCAAAATTATTGAAATTTTCCTATATATAGTGATAATTTCTTTTATTTCGCGAGGGAAATCGGGCAAGAAATACTTCAAATGTACCGCCATGGCAAACAAATGCATTATTTGCTCACCAGAGGCGCCACTGTGGCTGCTCACTCACGCTCGCCTGCTCAGTCTTTCTGAGTGAGTGACGAGAAAGCAGCCGACTGTTGCAGATTACGACTTCTACGGTGAGTTTAAATGAGTTGTTAGTGACGTGAAAAGTGAAGTGAAGAAAATACAAAGGTTAATGGAAAAGATTTAATACTGTAACTAATAATATTTTTGGTTGTTCGTTTATGTAGGTGTGGGATTGTCAAGTGTAGCGTCTACTGCAGAGTCTGGTGTTCCCAGGATGGTGCATCAGCAGCCGAATCTGGTGTTCCTTGATATTGACACAGTAAAGCCTCCGATAAAAACGAAAACGGTTCAACTAACAAAGGTTCATATCTAAGACCTTGGTTAATTTAGGACCCAATTCAATTTGTCATTATTTTCTTCACATTTAAGACGAGGGAAAAAAAAATTACATTTTCGTTTAAATACTAACTAAATCCTGTTATTAAAAAATAATTCCTTACGCACGGAGGCTGCCGGGCTTGTTAGTGGTGACGCCAGCATCACTAGCATAAACAATCGCAGCTGACGGGCCCTTGTTTTCACGCATCTGAGCAAGAGAGCAAGTGTTGGTAGTGTTGTTTCAAAAGTTAATAGAAAGTGTATAAGCTTAGCCGAGAAACTAGATGTGTTAAAACGATTTGAAAAAGGCGAGAGGTCTATATTATATGGAGCAAGCAATGAACACATTTTCTGAAGTGGCTCCATTAACAGAACAAAGCATTAAAATATAAATAAACGCAAATGATCTCTACAAAAAGATGTGTAATGAGAAAAGAGAGCAACTGTGCAAGGTTCTTTTGACAGCTTTATTATTCAAAGGCCTAAACCATCAACTTCAGCTACACCATCAAATTCAGCATTATACGCAGCTTTAATAACAACTGCAGGTTCAGTAACAGTTTCAACAACAGCTTTATGGAAAGCTACAGCTTCAGCCAGAGTTGAACCTGATGACTTCGTCATCTGAGTAAAAACTCGCACAATATTCATTTTACACTACGATAATATTTAATAAGCTGATAAATATGATACAACATTATTTACCACGTGCTGAAGACACAATAGCCCATCTGGGATTGAGTCTCGTTTTTTAGAATTTTTTTTTATTAACCCGGCACCAAATGAACCAAAATAATATGGGAATTACTGTGAAATTGCATACTGTCATTATAAAAGGGCAGATGGCTGACAAGCGCAGAAGAGTTATCCCCTCCTTCCCTCCTCTCTACGGCTAATTCACACTCAAAACATAGTTTTACATTTTTCTTTTCACTCCATTTCTTTACATGCAAACCCTCCATTATATAACAGCTGTATAAAGTTGTCTAAACTTCCATTTTTTGGTTTACTAACACTTGTGTGATTTAAATGTCCGCAATAGAACGGGAGGTCAAACTGACTGCTGCTCTCAGATACACTCCATCTCCTACAGAGAATATGCTCCCACTCTCTTAATTGTTCTATTATATCTACAGTATATAGTATTTTCTTTATATAACAATGGAACTTACGCTCAGTTGTGTGAGAGGTAACTGACGTATTTTGGCTTGGTAGAAGCTTAACACTTCTAGGGTACTTTTATTACCTATTATGGTCATTTTTATATTACATTACATGTTTTTCAACATATTATGCAGCATATTAGGATATACACTCTTAGTATAAAACAGTGAATGATGTAGACGATGTACATATTAAACAAATGATGTACTGTATAATGAAAATTTCTTCCTTTGTATAATATGACTAGGAAAAAAAAAAAAAAAGGATGTGTAAAAAGTATTCTGTGGGAAGTGAACGTTTGCAAGAATGTGTCATGCTGTCTCCCCAATGTCAAGTCACAGCATACACAGCATACCAGCCACACATCTCTCAAGTCAGCTGGGTGACTGCTGGGCTGAATATGTCCACTCCTGGCATCACCCATACGATGGGCCAAGGGCGGAAGGAGCTATTTTTTTTTTACATAAAATATGTGACATTGTACTTTATGATGTGCAATGTCTCATTTTTCTTACTTATTATAGCAGTTCTTGTTCATTTTTGGTATATGTAAAATACAACATAATGAGAAAATGAAACCCTTTTACTCATTGTTAAATCTACCTATGACAACAAAGTTCCAGAGAATGAAAGGAATTTTGTAAGCATATCCACTTCATTGTCAGAGGTATACTGTACACATCTAAATACCTAACACTACACAAGGCCATCTGTGCCACATACAAATGTCCATTGGGAATAGAAAACCTTCAAGAATATTTTTGCTGCCCTGAAAGCTTCTAGAATCTAGAACCTTACCTACATGACCACATCTATTAATACTTTAAATAAAGAACAAGCGAGTTTACTGAAAAATTATAAGTACAGTATGATAAATGAATTAATTTATTATAAGCTTAAATAAGCCAATTGGTGTAATATTTTGGCTGTTGTTTTGAACAGTTGTGCCTCCCTGCTGTTAGCAGATCTGAATAACGGATTCCATCTCAGTGGTTTAATTAGTCCAGTACTTGGGGTCTTTATTGTATACTATATTGGGTTTCAATGAGAAAATTGGTTTAGCATTGCGGAATTTCACGATACGGAAAATTTGTCGAGAATGCATCCCTTCCACAATGCAGGGGTTGCCTGTACAGTACTGTACATCCATCTACAAATCAATAATGATTTAGCCTTTTTCCACAACTCTCTCAAGCCTTTCTTTGCTATGATACAGTGTGGCGTGAATCGAGAACACATAGCTACACACTCTCGTATCCTTCCACTTATTGTCACTCATTCATCCTCATCTTCGGAAACAAAAAGTGGTTCACACAACCAAATACCACCCATCAGTGGCAGATCTATCTATAAACCATATCATCATACTCTTCATACGTAGTAGGCAGCTATCAAACAGGGAAAGATATTGGAAGCATAATGTGTTTAATGGTAAACCCTCCTGCCATATGGCATTAAAAAAATTGTGACTAAGTCCCAGGTTGCTGAACCTGACTGACTTTCTACCTCAATTACACCCAATTGCAGGGTCTCAATAGTTTTCTTACTTTAACAATACAACAGTATATTGTTTCTCTCTTGATTTTTTTATTTATTTCTTATTCTCTGCACATGATTTCAGTTGCTTTCTAAATACTGTATACACCTGCTCTTGTTTCTGAGGACCACACATCACACCTGTGTAGTAACAATAATTCCTTTAAATGTCCCTATCTAGCCTCTTGTAACAAACTGAAACTTCTCCCTTAACACATTTCTCAACATACTTTAGACTTTCTTACCCTCATCACACACATAAGCTGGTCAAAATATTACATTACTGTACTGTACAAGTTAAAATAAAATTCAGTGAAATCCATGGACTTAGGTACTAAATATCCTAAACAACTTCTAGACCAATTAGCATCACTGTTTATGGCCAATTCCCAAGCAGCTTGAATAAATTTGATTTGATGCAATTAATTACCTGATGCCATGGTGTCCAGGTTGCCAGAAGACAAATGTTAGGAATCTTTTAGGACTAGATGACCTTCCTCTTACCAACCCACTTTTACAGAATGGTAACTGGGCATCTCCTTTATATCTATTCTTGCTGTCTACTCCCCTTTTCTTTCCTTAGTGTAATGTTCTAAACTCCCCTCCCCTCCCACAAAGTACAGGGTACTGTAGATTGTTTACCTCTACCTGATGTATCTGCTACATTGCCTCTATACAGTACACTATTATATTTTCCATCCACACCACCTCAGCGTACTGTAAATACTCGTATATTTAGGTGAGGACTTTGGCTTCAGAAACAACTCATTAAGTTTTAGAAATGACTACCAATTTACCTTGACCCTCTTGTGCATGCAATAAGTTTTTAAGTTTGCATGACCATGACAAAGTCACATGGGACCACTTACATGACATCTGGTACCTTCACTATGCGGCCAATTTGTCCCACAAGAATTTGGTCGTGATGGTGGTGGGTGGGAGGGGAAGGCAGAGAGATGATTTATACACCTTGGGCTTTGTTATTGTTTTGAATTTGACATAATTAGGAAAAATAAGAAAAATAAGAGAAAAAGACTATTATTTTCATTACAAATTTAGAAAAACAAAATTATTTGGTGCCAGCATCATATCTCAGATACTGTATTTTCTCAAAACCTACCAAGTCTACCTACTAAGTGTTAAAGAAGCAGAATTATATGAGCTTTCCATCTGTGGCTTTGGAATCTTGATATTACTAATAGTGGGGAAGGTGGGAGAGGAGATAAAGGGGCAAACGTGACCAAAAGCACGGCTGACGGGAGGAAATTCATGGACAACGGAACTCCACCCTTGCTTTGGTACTGTACTTTCTGCAAGCTTTCCTCACAAGATCATGTCTCATAAGACATGCAAACATTTGATGCAATTATCTTGATTTGGAGGGGAGGGAGGGTTGCAAAATTTAAAAAACTCAACGGCACAATTGGCATCACCAATGCACAAAGGTTGAGAATTTACCTTCCTGACAAGCTCAAACTTCACCTGCAATATAAAGTACCATTAACTGTAGCTACTGGGATATATCTAAATACTCACCCCCTGTAAACCAGAGGAGCCTGGAATGGCTTGAGCAACTAGATCTTCCATAGACTGAGGTTGTGAGGCAAGCATCTGAGGATCAAACCCCTGAGGCCCCCCACTTCCTCCTCCTGGATCAGTACGAGAATCACCTTCATTAAGAGGATCAAATGAAAATTGAGATTCTAAAATGTCCTTAGTTTCCGTTACTTCTTCTTCTTCAACATCTTGAGGCTCTTCTTTGACACCAGGCTCATCTAAAATAACCTGAAAAAAGGCAGATACTTATAAAGGTGCAATTGGCTGCAGGAAAATTTAACTAAAAATATGATATGGAAACCTTTTACCCATTTACTAAACACAATTAAATAATAATACAGTATGCCCCCCAAGTTCGCAGATTTTTACTCCGCGGTTCTCGGATGACACACTGGATGTATCCAAGAATGTCTGTGCATAGTTTTAAGTTCCCAGCATTTTTGCAGCTGGAACAGGGAGCCATTCATTCTAGAGAGTAATTTCCTTTACCTGTATTTTAAATGTGTGTGTACACACACACAAAACACACAAATAAATAGTAATTAGAAAAATCCTCTCAAATAATCAGCATTTTTTTTAGTAAAAATAGAGCACGGACTTGAGGGTGGACTGTCACATTTTTAATAAATTTGTTTCTGATTATTTGTGTAAGGATTTTCCAATTATTATTTACTTTTATGTGTTTTGTGTGTGTGTGTGTGTCTACACACACATACTACAGGTAAAAGAAATAATTTTCCTGAGGGCAAACACAAAGGGAATATACATTTCTTTGTACACAAGTAAAAATGTACACCCCCCCGCCTTCCATACGTTATTCGCGGCCACTTTGAGAACCTAACCCCCGCGAATTTGGGGGGCCAGCTGTAATAATAATCTATCTACTGATATATCTCATAAATGAAGCCTTATCCTAAAATTCTTATATAATGTACATAGCAAGGCCCATGGGCAGGCAGCTATTATTAAAGCACAAGCTGTTTTGGCAACTACCTCCCTGTACCCATTAAAACAAGGGGTAGAGTGCACCATATTAAAGAACATACAAATGATAACATATATCAGGTGGTGATATGCCCCAAGAGCTAAAGGATTAAAAAGGGTGGATTGCATCAAGTTCCCCTGAAGGTAAACATGTCTACCTAACCAGTACATGCACCACATCAACCAAAGCCAACACCTTGATTTGTCAATTGTCCATTTTGGATTTGATTTCAAGCTGACTACCCAAGGGAGGATGATGGATGGGTGAGTGCATGGCCTGGCTATGGGCTCAGCTAGATAAGAGGATTTCAAATGGCTCCTCTTAACAGCCAGCCAGCTATGTAACGTGAGGTGGTGGTGCTGTATTAATACTCCATTAGGATTTTACAATTTTCTAGATTTTCTGGATAGTTTATTCAGTTTTATTGATTTTAATTAAATAACTCTAAAAAGGTATACAATAGTGTGGAGCCCATTAGGAGTAGGGGCCAAGTGGGACAAATCCTAATGAGACCCAATTTTAATGAAAAATAATAACAGAGTTCTCATCTTTAACAAGTTTTGCCCTGTATCAAAGGGCACCAATTTCAGCTGTAGTGTTTACATCACCAAAGGTAAAATTATCCCAAGTGTTCATAACAGTGATGTCTTTTTTTAACATTATACTGAATTGGAAATGTAGTCAACTGCAAACAATAAGACTAGTTTGCTGATCAATAGTACTGTACCTACTTTGAAAAAGAGTAAAATTTGCATTGACTTCACTTGCAACCAAATCTATGAAGCCATTTTCATTTAACCCAATATATATATCAGTGAAGGAAAAAAAACCTATATTTGTTCATATTTGTCATGTTTAATAAGGAGACTCATACAATAACTATGTTTAGTACAATTATCTCATTTGTTATTCCTTTAGGGCAAAAGTGTTCACACTAGAATTAGCTATACTGTATGTCAGATGGAAAAATTAGACATGAAACTAATTTTATTGAAGACAATATTGTACATATATTTATTTTCAATCTGACTGAACTTCGGTATACATTATTTTACATAAATAATTTAAAATCTACTGGTGTAAAATCTATAAAAGAACAGAAATGAGTGAGGTCAAGATGAGTATACACCCACTCCATCCAACCAGTAAAGGCAAGACACTAACAACGGCAGCTGATTCATCACAACGATGCATTTGCCACATTTTGTCGTAGGATAAAACGGTAAATTGTAAAATTTTAGATGTATCAAGTGATACACACACACAATGCACACTACAAAACATTTAATTTATACAGCAGAAGGTTTAGAAAATGGTAAGAAAACTGAAAAGAAAGTAGTTCATGGAAGGTCATCTTGAACCCTATTCCATTTATCATGGTGCTAGAGGTACTACCCTGAGGTGTTGAGACTGATCTTAACTGGGATTGGTGTATGCTGATGGCAAATAGGACCGAGGGAGAAATTTAAGTAGTGGAAGGATGGACTAGTTAATGGGTATGAGAAAATATGTGGCATAAACAAATTGAAGTGCTTGTCAGGCTGAGCTATTTATGTCAGCAGTACTTGCACATAAGGATACTCCTAGTACCCCTAATAAAATGATGGAACCCATGGAGGGAAGGGGGGGGGGGGGGGGGTTGTGCGTGTAAGACCTTTTCCCTAAACGAATCCACAAGACTTGGTTTTACTATACAGTATGCAGTATCAGGTTAGCTTGAAAGTTCTTATATTAAATAGCTGGGGTAATTGGCTATGCAAACTCTGCCAATACGAAAGCAATGATTTGTAGCTTAGGTGAAAAACCTGTGGTTGAAAATGAAAATGGCCAGGTACCATCTGTATGAAAGGTGTTAGTAGCAACCCAATAATTTACAGCGACTGGAAGGTGCGCACAAAAGAGGTGCAGTCAAGTATATGGCACACTGCAAGATGTAGCTGACTTACAAGTTTCCTGTGTGTGTGTGTGTGTGCATGTGAAGGAAATTGTGTGATCTTAGTAAACCTGGAAAAGACCACTTGGCCTACAGTACATCAACTGATCAGAACAAGTACAGTCAAAAGCCTAAATGCTGAAGCCAGTAAACCTGCTGACAGTGACAGAGACTTGAAACTGCAGATAGACAGCATGTCAATATCACCTGAATGATGGAATCTAGAACTGCAATAAACCCAAGGCTGCATCAAAATGGTGGAATAATCTAAATTCAAGAGGGTTGTCATAAATAACATGGTACATTTACTAGCTAGATTGACATAGCTGACTTGATAGGGCAACCTTTGCTTCCAATCCATCCTATTTAGGGATATATATACAATGACAAAGAAGGGTGACAAGAGCAGTCACTTAGGGGGTAGTCTACAATCCTAGACCCTCCAAAACAGCTTGTGCATAAACAGAAACCACCTCACAAGAGCATTAAGCTAAGAAATTAGAACTAAATTTGTAAGACACATCACAAAAATACATGAAAACAACTGTACAGGGTACTTGAAAATAAAATTCTGGGTAGTGGGGAGACCAGGAAGCCAATGGTAAATTTTTTCCTTAAATCCCCACTAAACTCTCACTATCAAGGATTGGCATAACAAATTATATTCTTACCTCAGGTACAGCCTGTTGTGACTGACTAGATGCATGTTCACTCCCCCGATGCTTTGGATCCTGTGCATTGGGGAGATTGGAGTGTTCATTGCCTTCACTGTGACTTTGACTACAATCCTCTGACACTGATTCAGAGGCACTTCCAACGGATGGGGAAGGAGAGATGGGCGTGGGAGCAGTTCTCGATGCAGCGGGGGAAGGAGTTGGGATGGAGGCACTAGCTGACTGTCTTTGGGTTTGATGTGAGCTGACTGTTGCAGATTCCCTACTTTCTCTCTGTTGGCTCTGAGAAGGCAGCGGTCTAGGTTCCTCATCTCTTTTTCTTCTTTTAGCCAAGGGACTATCTTCTCTACAACCAGAACTTCTTTTACTTTCTTTACTATCTTTAGAAGGAGCTTCATCAGGTACTGCAAGGCCTTTTATCATTAAACACTCAGCTGCTTTTATTAGTCCAGCTAGTTCATTCTGTAACACATTCACTTCACCTACATACATATAGTTCAAGAGGGCCTCTAACTCTTCATGTCTAATATCTTTTAACACTATTATTGGATGTTTACAGTTTGTCCGTTCAAACATCTGTTCAAAGTAATCACTACATGTTGATAAAACCAGTTTGTGGACTGGGTAGAATTTTCCATCACAGGCAATAGTCACATCACAATAGGATTCCTGAAAATATAAAACATAAATTACACATCACATATTATTCCTAACATTTGCTCACTTATATATATATATATATATATATATATATATATATATATATATATATATATATATATATATATATATATATATATATATATATAATAAATAAATAAATAAATAAATAAATAAATAAATAAATAAATAAACATACATACATACATATTCTACTACGAATATTCCTATAAAATTGAGAATGCTATAACGAACGAAACTCCTACAATGAAATTTTTTTTTATTGCAAGTATTAATGATATTCTTTATTTCAGGAGTTTAGATGCATATATATGCACTTTTTTTACAATTTTTACAATTTTATATTATATTTTTCAGTGTTAAGTGGTTGTATTGGGGGCCTGGAACGGATTAATCCTATAACGAACAAGGTTCTAGAACCAATTAGATTCGTTATAGCATACCCCACTGTATAAATTAATCACAAGTTGGCAACTGTACAACTCACAAGTGTGGACTGAGGAACAGAGTCGTCAACTTAAGTGCTTAGTGCTATTAGTAACAGAAGAGTTTTAATTACTAGCCAAGTTAGTAACATATCCATAGATGGATAGCCTACTAGAAAGTATCGGTCTTGGCTTTAGGATGAGTATCGGTATCAGCCAGAACTTTGGTATCGGCACATTTCTAAATTCCAAGTCCTTTATTATCTTAAGAATATAACCAGTTCACAAACTGCAATTATCGATCTGATAAACTTCTATTGAAAGTGCTTATCATTCTATTTATTACAGTATCATATACTGTATATAGTAGTACACTACACTACTGAAGCCCATCACATTCTTCCTGCTAAAACTGAGCAAATTACAATTATTGCTCTTCACAACTAGGTAGGCCCTGATTTTTACTTACTAAAATTACCTGTGCAGTACAGTGCTGTATAAAGACGTTCAGCATTTATATTTACCTTGCTCCTTATAGTGGAGAGGACATGGAAGAAAGTGCTTCGGTGGTTGTTCCACTTCAACGATAACAACCCACTGGCCATGGTTGTGTCTGAGGAGAAAATATTTCATACAATTATGTACATCCATTGAACACATTGTTATATTTCTTCTCTTCAAAAGCCTTTCAAAAATTCTCAATACAGCACAAATCATAAAATTTACATACTCAATAGGACAATCTCTACAAACAAGCAACTCTTTCATTGGAAGTAATCTTGTACAAATCAATCATTTTGCTAACAGGTACAAGTATTACAATACAGTACAGTATACAGTAGTGCCAAACTTTATGGAAATTTAAAACAGAGCAAGGAATATTTCTAAAGGGACATACACTACTATACAGTACAGCAATCAATCCATATAAGGGAATATAGCATGCAGGCCAATTCCAAAGTGAAGATTCCACTACAGTATACTGAATACCTCCAGTTATACCTATGGTAATGAGGAAGAGAAAGAAGTTTGATCTAGACTCTGTTAGAAAATTTTCTTTATCAATCAATCCTCCATCCTTAACCTCAGTCAGGATCTTACAACTTTCACCAATACCAAAGCCAGCTAAGAAAGAGGTCAGACCAATAATAAGAAACAAAGGAAAAACTGGCAACTGTCCCATTTTTCAAACCTTTGCAGGATGACTCACCAAGCTGTCACCCAAGACTCTCCTTATGATAGATCAATCCTAAGGTCTTGAGGCCCTTTAGTGCAACTACAAAAACACTTCGCAAGTTCATCATAAAACTATGACTGAAGACAAGGAACCAAAAGTGGAATAGGATTTGGACAGAGCTGAACCAGTAGAGGAAACCAACCAGGAACCACAAAAATAACAGCCACCATCATCTGCTATATAAAAACTTCAAGCTGTATAAAGGTAACTTAGATAAACTTTGTTTCTTAAACAAATCAAATTGACATACTATACTGTACTACAGTATGTTTCTTGATTGGGGAGCCATCATAACATGGTGGAAGAGTTCATGACTTTTAGGTCATTAGAAATTTAGGCCTAAAGAAGATTAAGCCACAGAAGATTAAGCCACAGGAGTCTTTAAGCTGAAAAATATTAGTACTGGCAGGTAAAAATAATACAGTACTGTTTTTTTTTAGACCTTGACAACCTTATAACTAACAGCTCCCTGGTGGTATAAGGTTAGGGATATGTTCCTGGACCATGGAAACTTTACCCCAAAAGATCTACTATTGAAGTACTGTACAAAGTTATATACTGTACAGTAAATGGACACAGTAATACCCCTAGAAATATCTCAGTTTATTTATAAATAGAAAAGGTTTAAGATGCCTACCTAACCTTACCCAACTTCATAGCCGGGGGACGGACCCCCACAATATTAAACAGAAGTACTTACAGCACTTAGATATCCGGTACCAATGACAGTAACTTTCTTGAAGCGACTTGGTGTAATTATACCTTTTTTTTTATGTGGACATGAGTACGCTTGGAACGAGTGGGTCGGTTGATGCACTGAAACAAAGAGTGCGCGACAACACACGCTGACTCGGCAGATTAATCAGGAATATATGCAGTACAGTACGCGTAAATAATTCATTTCTTCACACACACAGCCCGTAGCGAGACCATTTTAATGTCGTATGACCAGTTTTCCATGTTTTACCCCATAATTTCCCTCATTCTTCATACCCTGCCCACTACAGGTGATTTATGAACAAAAAAAATAAATAAATAAATAAAATAAATAAAATAAAAATAAAAATAAAAAATAATAAAAAAATAAATAAATCCAAGTACAGTACTTATAAAAAGTTGTCTATCATTTTTATTACTTACTGTGGATAATACTGAGGCAGACGGCTAACACAAGAAGCAGTTGTTCAATTTCGCCCAGTTTCCCAATGTTTTTTTTATGATAGTAATAAAAATTATATAACTTTTAATTTTAATTACTGTACACAATGAACATATATTTTTAATTTTGTTAGTTCTTCTCTATCTACAATCATAAATCAACTGTAGTGGGCAGGGTATGAAGAATGAGGGTTGTGGGGTAAAACCTGATGAAAAACTGATCATATGACACTAAAATGATGCTCTTACGTGCTTTATACACGAAGAAATTAATTATTTACCATAAACATTCAGTCGAAAAATCTGCCTTGCCAACATGTGTTGTTATCTGCTCTTTGTTTACGCTCAGACTGAGCGGGTCGATCGGTTCGAGTGTACTCTCACGTCCACAAACTAAAATTACATCAGGCTGCTTCGCGAAAGTTGCTTTTATTGGAACCAGATATCAAAGTACTTTCTGTCTAGAAAGATAGGTAGGTTTTTCGTTGGTTAGGCCAGGTTCTTGTAATTATTTACGACTTCACAGCCGCTGATTTTTCCAAGAAAATTAATTTAAAAATGCAGCAATTTCACTGTTTCATGATGGACACTCGTAGTTATGGCAATTGTGTTAAAAACTTTTTTTCTCAAAAGTTCAAGTTAACATAACCTAGCACAACTTGACATCTGCAGTGGGCGCACTTACTGTCATTGAGACAGGGAAGCGGCAAGACACAGCAAAGAGGAAGTGATGAATAATTGTTGACTTTGAAGACAAGCCCAGTTCAATTTCACGGGATTGCTGTGTAAAGTACTTCCTCACTAACACGTTCATAAATAAGAGTATAACACCGGGTATAACCTTGACCGTCTTTCCCCCAGAATTCACAAATAATGTTCATATACAAACAGCGACACCCTTCACATGCCATGGTGAAATTTATGCTGGTTGAGCAGAGCGACAGAGTGCGGCTTGCATGGTATATGATTGGCTAAGTACCGCTGAGAAAGACAAAATGTAGTGCATGCCAAACAAACTAGTGCCTACCTATTCATCTAAATATTTACCAAGCAAAGCAATTTCCATAAAAAAATATTTTATCAGAACACACTGATGAAAATATAGCAAGACCATAAACATTAAAACAAATAACTCCCCGCATCCCCAGAGCAACGCTCTTGTGCATTATGCAGAAGACCCGACAGCAGCACCCTTATCCACTACCTCCTAAGATGTCCCCACACACAACGCTTCCGTGACGCCTGCTGGACCACCACTCCACGACTCCCTGACGGAGACACGATGATCCTCCTCATACTGGCCAGATATTATGTAAATAACATTGATTGTGTTAAAGGAATATCCTTCCTTCCTTAGGCTTTAGTAAGCCCCTTTATAATATTTATACTGTGTATACTTGTCACACTTGCCAGATGCTTCTGGTGTCATTGTACAGGGGTACCTAGTGACAGCACTAGGATCCCGCTTCCTCTATCAAGGAATAAACAATTGAAATTGAAAATTGAAACAAATAACTCAGCAGCTGTGAAGTCCTCCATGTTAGCCGGTGAGATATTTTTCTAGTGTACTTTGTTTTTTTAATTTATTTTTTTTAATTGATTCTGGCATTCATCTCAGGCGGAAATGACTCGTTTTCATTTTTTTCCATATATTTTGAAATCAAAATTTATTAAAAAATGGCTCATTTCCACATGAAACGTCATTCAGAATCAAATAAAAAACCGCCAAATTACACTTGAAAAACATCTCATACCAAGAGGCTCACAGCAGATTGCCATGGAGGTTTCACCATCACACTTTTTACCCATTTCATCACCAAATTTTTTACCCATTTCGTCACTGCATTCATTCCCATCACCATTTCAAGGGCAATACATTCCATAAAATTCTTACATAATTAATACATCAATATAAAGGAACACAAAAATTGGCCAAAATTTGCCAAAATAACTGTTGCTTGGGATAGAAAATAATCAAAACACCTAGTTAACAAAATTGTATTATGAAATTATGCCTCGGAATAACAATATTGGATCATGCAAGCATCTCACTAAGACAATTAAAGACGAAAATAAAAACGTTATTAGTCATGCAAGCATCTCACCAAGACAATTTATTAAAGACTTAAGCAAAACAAAAATAAAAACATCGTTAATACCACTGCAATCATCTCGCTTACACAATATGTGAATGACTAAAATAAAAAAAAAATTAAAATAAAAACATAGTTATTACTCATGCAAGCTTGGAAGACGACACTGAGAATTTTTTAGGAAATTAGAAATGGTGATATTTTCTTCTTCATATTCATCCCACAGCTTCCAGAGATGGACTTGTTTGCCATGATTTGCTTTTCTTGTGCATGATTTTAGCTTGTGCTCAGCAACTAGTTGTAATTGCAAATCAACGAAGAAGAAATCGCCTTCATTTGTTCTGTATTTTCTTTATTTACCAATTTTTTTTATTAAATAATTAATAGTCATGTATAATAATAACAATAATTCTTGAGTCGTCTGTATACAGTACATGTGTATTTCTATTCATGTAAAATAATAACTTACAATTTGTCACTAATACCAGCGACTCACGGTCTGTTAGTGCTGACAAAACGGATTTGATGTTGGCGACGAACCGGGTTGGCGACGAAATGGGGAGTATCCTTGTCATGTACTTGTCCGGAGGGGGGGGGGGGGGTGTAACCTGTCGTAATGTAACCTAACCTACTATTGCCACATACTGGTAAAAAATCTGAAATCCCAAATGGGACAAAAATTAATATTAACCCAATCTACTTCGAGAACACCCTTGCTCTCAACACCCCAAAGAACATCTGTGGAAAAAGAAAAAAAAAAAAGGGCAAAATTAAACAACTCCTAGTATTAGCCGTCTGGGTTAATATTTAGAAGTTGCCACCACCCAATTGACTTGTGAAAAAAAAATTTTCAGTGTAAATCATTGTATTAAATACAAATATAACCTTCATTACCATCGGAAATGAGCCATAGTACAGATATTGGGGGGTAAAGGAGGTGTGTAAAAAAAAAAAAAAAAAACCCTAACCTAACCCCTGGTGTAAGAAACTTACCTTAAGTAAGAGATACATGAGGATAGAGTGAGGCGACTTGAATGAGGAAGTGGTGTCTTCGTCAGTGTCCATCTCTTACCACAGCACCATGCATGGTGATCTACACGGTACTGACACTCTGAATTACAACTTGGGACACTTTACATGAAACAAAAACACCGTAAGCTCTAAAAAATGACAGCGGCTGCTGCTTCTTTGTACAAGATTAACTGAACAATGTGGCAGCCAGTCATTGTACATGTATCTCACACAGACGCCATCTTCCAACTGGCTGCAAATGTTGATTAGTGCAAGAGTATTACGTCACATCAACACTCACGTTGATGAGCCAAATACTATAAAATAAAAGTTAAAATAACTCACAGATACTCACTCACAGATGATCTTCTGGAAGAGGCTCACGCCTGTGACTCCAGCTCAATAGCCTCTTCTCTACTCAGACGGTGGCTGTGTGTGGCGGATATTTGTGCCCTATAATTATATACTTGTTGATTTTTCCAGTATTTATCTAATTTTGCTTCAAACTTTTCCACCATCTCCACATTCACTACCCACTCAGGTAACCCATTCCAGTTGTTGACAACCCTACTCGTGAACGAGTGTCTTCTGAGATTTAGCCTCGCTCTTGTTTTGTAGATCTTCTTTGTGTTCCCCCGGGTAGTGTCAGCCTCTCTCATCTGGAACATTCCTGCTGTACATGCCTGGTCATATATGCCACACACTATCTTGTATGTTTCCACTTGGTCCCCACGAGATCTTCTGTACGCCAGTGTCGGTAACTGTAATTTCCTTAGTCTTTCATCATAAGATAAATCCTTCATCTGTGGTACTAATTTGATAGCCCTCCTCTGCACATTCTCTACTGCTTCAATATCCTTAATGAGATATGGGCACCAAATTTGATTAGCATACTCACGGTGTGGCCTAACCAGAGCAGTGTACAGAGCCTTGAATATAGGTGCATCCAGATGAACAAAAGTTCTTCTAATAATGCCCACTATTTTATTAGCCTTGTTGATTTTCTCAGCTAGATGGTCAGAAAACGTCAGCTTATCATCAATGACTACCCCTATATCCTTCTCTACAGTGGTCTTCTTGATCATGATGTACATATGATATCCATGGTCAGCAACTGTTGTTCTTCCTATCCTCATGTATTTACTTTTTCTTGGTGAAGGTTCAGCATCCACTTCTCAGTCCAACCCCTGATCCCATCCAGGTCCTCCTGCAGCATGTCACAATCCTCATCTTGTTCTATTTTCCTAAAAATCTTTGTCATCCGCATATAGATATACCTCAGTCGTGTTTAATTGCCTCAGGCAGGTCATTGATAAAAAGGACAAACAGCAGGGGGCCGAGGACAGAACCCTGAGGGACCCCACTAGTGACCTCTCTCCAGTCAAATACTTCTCCATTTACCACAACCTTCTGTTTTCTCTTAATTAAAAAATTCCTTACCCAATCAAGATATTTTCCATCAATGCGATAACTAGATACTATTTTCTAATAGTCTTTTGTGGGGTACTCTATCAAAAGCCTTCATGAAGTCACAATACACTATGTCCACAGCCTGACTGTCATCGATAATTTCCGTCCACCTGTCTGGTACCCTAATCAACTGTAGAACTGTTGACCTGCCGGAAATGAAGCCAAACTGTTTATTACTAAACAATCCATATTTTTTCAAATGGGATATCATCTCTTCCCGTAATATTGACTCCATTAATTTGCAGATTACACTAGTTAGACTGACTGGCCTGTAGTTTCCTGGTTCACTTTTACTTCCCTTCTTATCGATAGTTGTGATATATGCAATACGCAAGTCCTCGGGTATATTTCCTTCTTGAAAAGAGCTTTCAAACAAGATCCTCAGAGGCTGAAGTAGTTCCTCCATCATCTCCTTAATGACTCTTGGATGTAACCCATCTGGACCGGGAAACATGTCTTTTCAATTCTTGAATCACCTTTCTTATTTTGCCCTCGGTTATCTCCAGGTGTTCAAGCGCTGGCACGTCTTTCTTGTTGGCTGTTGGTATCCCCTATCTAGTTCCTTGATAAAAACTCGTGAGAATTGCTCTGAGAGTACATCTGCCTTTTCTTGATCATTCACAGTCTTCGGTGCTTTTTCCTCATCCTTGTAAAGATCTGCGATTCTAGCTTTTGTTCTTGTTTTTGTCTGTACATACTTCCAGAACACTTTTGGATTTGCCTTAACATTTTTCGCAATCTCTTGTTCTTTGCGTTTCAAGATGTTTCTAGTTTCCCATCTGACCTGGTTATTTAATCTCCTGTATTCCTTTTCAGTTTCCAGATACATCTCCCTTGTGCATGCTCTTTCTTTGAACTTCGTTTTCATTATTTTCAGTCTCTCCCACAGTCTCTGTTTTTTCTTCACTTTAGCCCAGAGCTTCTTGTTCATGGGTAATTTTTCATTTGTTCTTTTTCTGCTAACCCTCAGTCCTCTGATTATCTTCTTAGGGACACACTCGTCAATGACTGCCTGGAATTTTCCTTTGAAGTTATTCCACTTACTTTCAATATCTGGTTCCAATGATAAGTATTGGATCCAGTCCATCATAAGCCTTTGCTTCATCAGTAGGTAATCTGCTTTTTCATACATGTACACTTGTTTTTTACTTTTGTCTTCCATCTCCTGTATGTCACAATGGAAATAAATACAGGCATGGTCACTCTTTCCCAGTGGACTCTCCAGCTTGATATCTTCTACTATAGATTCTTCGTTACTGAACAACAGGTCAAGGGTATTGCCTGTGCTGTCTCCTCTTATCCTGGTGATTTCCTCTACATGTTGAGTGAGAAAGCAGTCTCGTACTTTCTCGATGAACATGGTACCAACATCATTCAGTCCCATTACAGAAGTATAATTACTCCAATTTATGTGTGGAAGATTAAAATCACCTACAATTATTTTATAAAGCACATTTTTATCATTGACTTCCTGCATAAGTTGGAACAAATTAGTATTATTGCTTTCATCACTATTAGGGCTTCTGTAAATGGAGGTAAATAGTAAACTACCACTACTACATGGCACTTCTATACAGCAATATTCACAAAACTTAGTATCAAGTTCACCACTGTAAAATTTGGTTCCTTTCCTAATATATATTAACACACCTCTCCCTTCCTTATTAAGGAGATTTTGCTCTATAATGTCATAACCTTCTAGGTTATATTCAGCTGTAATCCATTCATATCTGTAGTGTTTTGGCTTTACCTCCTGTAAGGCTATTACTTGTGGAGTATTTTCCATCTCCTTCAACTGTGCATTTAACTCTATTAACTTGTCTGAACTCAACACATCCACATTACTAAACATAATACCTGTAAGAAATTTACCTACATTAACATTGTGTTCTTGTTTTTTCCTATTTTTAATCAGTTTCCTTACACTATTTACACTACTGGTATGTACATGTTTCTCCTCTTTGGGCCTCACTACTTCTCTTGGACCCCTATTTTGACGACTCTTCACCTCCACGGGGGACCCACCACTCTGTGTCTCCCCTTCCCGGAGTCCGTTAAGTTTTTTGCTTCCTGCCATAAAACAGCTTCATGTTCTCTCTCCCTTTTAGTTAAGTCATTGGCTATTCTTATGTCTTGGAATTTCATGTTACCTTGCAGGTTCCTGATGTTTCTAAATAGGTTGGCCTTTATATCTGCAGTAGCAAACTTGACTAGCATAGGTCTAGCTTTTCCCTGGATAAATTTACCCAGCCTAATCACTTTAACTATTATCTCCTGGCCACTTGTGACGCCACATTCTTTTATTAGGTTCAGTGCATAAGATTTATCACTCAATCCTTTCGCTCATTGTTGGGGATCCAGGTTCTGGTGCACCATATACCACTATGTTGTTTTCCCTCTTCTTTCTCTCATTTAGTTCCTCTATAAGTTCACCAACAGGCTCTGGTTTCCCTGTGTTGTCTTCCTGCTTCACTTCAGTGGCACTACCTGTTACCCTGCCAGAATCTACTTTCCCTTCTAAACCCACTCAAAAACTATACATTTCTGACAAACGTTATAGAATAATTTTTATTTTTCTCCATCTACCCACATGACTCAATGTTCAGTTAACTGGTGGCAATTTCTAAATATTAACCACGGTGTTTCAGTATTAACATTTTGTAATGGAGATTTATTTAAACATGGGAGATTTATTAAAAAATGCAGCTAATATGGAGGATCTCACAGTCGCTTCCCCTTGTCTCAGTAACAGTAAGTTCGCCCACAGCACATGTGAATTTACACTAAGTTGAGGTTAGGTTAACTTTAATTTTTAAATAACCACTTTTTAATACATTTGCCATAGCCACGAGTGTCTACTATAAAACACTGTGAAATTGCGTCATTTTTAAAGTCGTTGTATATGAAAACACAGAGGATGTGAAAACCTAAATAATTATCCAAAAAGCAGTAAATTTGCTGGAAGCTCATGGAAGCAACATTAGGAGCCTGCCAGCCCAACTAAGAACAAAACTACTCCTTATATTGTGTTTTCCTCTTGTTTCATCTGTACAGTTCTGTACTAACATTTATACAATGAAAATTAAAACATTTGCAGTTATTTTTTTGTGCCCAGCCAAATTTATGTTGCACATATTTAGGTTAAGTGGTCCAACTTTCCTGCTTTCTGTAGCAACGATAATCCATCAACATTTGGTTATGGACCTATACCAATGTCCTACATTTATTTATAGTTTAAACCTTTGGTTCATATTAAACAGAACTATGTCAGCTATAACAAAATGGTGTGGTCAAGTGTAGTGAACAAGAGGTGTGCACTTAACAGATCTAGTGTCGGCTGGGAGTAATTGATACAATCCCTTGCAACAGGAAATGGTGCCCATACTAATTCTTTGTTCTGTCCAGTGTACAATATAGTTTAAAGGTTTTACATAATAAAACTGCAGTGCACGGTTAAATCTGAGACCAACGAAGGTTGATATATGTAATAGCCAGGAAACAAAGACAGGAGAGGCAGGGTGAGTGGGGTGTCCGCCTGCGCCGCCGCAGCTGCCGCTCACTCAGCGTCAACCTCAGCGTCACTCCTTCTCACCCCAATAACATCCAGAATTCAAACAAATATACAATAATATATAAATAAAGTTCGTCTACAGGTATTTAGCGACAACTGGAATCATGTAATGAGTGCGAGTACTTACACTTCAGGCAGATAATTCAAGTAGATTATGGAACCGCCATTCCCCCTCCTTTGTGGCACAAAGCAAACATGGCGTCTTTCCGATTGACGTGTTCGATATTCTGATATCTTTATATTATTTAACATCAACATATGTCTTTATAATTACTATGTTGGGTTCATAGTTATAAAAAATTAAAATACAATATAATTTATTATGAATCACATTGTGTATTACTTAGTGAAAGGAAGACGACATCTTTTGTACAAATTGTTGAATATCGAGAGGATGATTCGAACACAACCATTTAACGTACCCAGGCCAGAGCTTGTACCGGGGACCTGTATCTTCTTTCACAATGTTATCGAATTTCGGGCAACTTCCCACAAACACTTTACAAATTATTATATATTGCTTAGTCTGGTATCGTTCCAGGCGTGTATTGATAAAAACTGTGATAACTAAATCTTCAAAATGCGGATGTTCGTAATATGACATATTTAGTGAGATTAACGGTTATACTGTACAGATTTATGTAAAAAGAACAACCAGAGAGATATGAAGGTTTGTATTAAGTACTGGTAGTGCAGAGTGGGAACGGTATTAAACGAAAAGATAGATAGAGCAAATTCTTATAAGATAAACAATTTTAAAGTATATATTTCCGTAACGGTTTACCTTATTTAAATACACGAGAAAATTTGGGCGGGAATCTGACAGCGGATGTCAAGGGAAACGGGAGATGCCAGACGGCACGGGTCAGGTCTCAGATCTAAAGGATAATCAGCAGTCCGGCTCCAGGGGTCAATATATACGGGAAAATACACAAGGGTGTTTGATGATTAGTTGCAAGATTACACACAAGGGTCAAAATCACAATGGCTTCGTGATGACTATGTGTAAACACGGGTCTTTTTTTTAAGATTAATCCACATCTCCCCGTCTGTACAATAATGAGTAACGTACACCAACTAAAAAAATATTCGGCACCCGTGTCATATTGTATTGTAGTGGATTTCTCCCCTACAAACGCTGTTTGTCGCTGCCCATCCTGAGTGTGAACCAAACATCCTGAACCCCACAGTATCATGCCGTAAGGGTGCCGAATATTTTTTTATTGGGTGTTCATAAGTACCGTGACTGGTGTTGGCTTTCATGCTGAGAGTCAGGATTACTGTACACCCAATAAAAAAATATTCGGCACCCTTACGGCGTGATACAATATGACACGGGTGTCGAATAATTTTTTAGTGGGTGTACAGTACCGTACCTACTGCACTGTACTGCGGTAGAGCACAAGCAGTAAGCAGCTACCAATCAGGGAGGTACAGAGGTACTACCGCCTGGGAAGATATTGGAAGCATAATGTATTGTCTAATGGTAGACCCTGTTGCCATGTGGCATTGTAGTGGATTTCTCCCCTACAAACGCTGTTTGTCGCTGAGTAGCCGACCCTGCGAATTCCCCAGTGTATGCCTCGTGGTCTAGGTCAACCAGTGCCGCCATACATCACGGAGGTCAACTATTAAGCCACGCCTACCTCTGCTATATAAGACCTGACCTCGTGGCACTAGCGTAGCTAGGGGGGGGGGGCGGTCCGCCCCGGGCGGCACTTTTTGGGGGGCGGCACTTTTGGGTCTGCTCATCACCCATATCTGCAGCTACTGGAGACGTTAATCCATCCCTTTGTATCGGCGGCAAGTTAATCCTTGTCGTGTCTGACCTAACACCTGACCCACACCATCACGGCCACGTCATGAGCTACAAGTACTCCAGTGAGCTCATGTGGTGTGGGTCAGGTGTTAGGTCAGACACGACGAGGATTAACTTGCCGCCGATACAAAGGGAAGGATTAACGTCTCCAGTAGCTGCAAAACCATGCAGTCTCGGGTCATATCAGTTCATGTACAGCCGACCAATCCAAGAAATAACTTTGAGATTTCAACAGCTTCATGAACTTGCTGAGAAATATGCCTTCCTTACCCCATTGAATCTTTTGGATGATAAATATGAGTGTCAAATAGATCACGATCACGACGACATTGATAAAGAGGAGTTCCTCGTTGAGAGAAAAAGACTTCAGCATTTTGTTGCTGTTGCTGCTATAACTTTTAAAGACAGAATACAGACGTGGAAAGAAGGCCCCCTTGAACTTTTGCAGTTTATTCAAAAGTATAACCTTGGCAACTCGGTTCCAAATATAGTAATAATGCTGAGGATTTTCCTCACAATTGCTATTAGTGTTACCTGTGAGAGGAGTTTTTCGAAACTAAAACTGATCAAGAATTACTTAAGATCTACTATGAGCACCTTGCGGTTGAGAAATCTTGCCATACTGTCTATAGAGCGACAATTGACAGATGAAATAGTTTTTGACAATGTCATTGAAGAATTTGCCAACAAAAAAACAATAAAAGTTACTTTGTAGAAGGTTGTAGTTTTCATTTCAGAAATAAAGATGGTCCTAATTTTTTACACTTTTTTTACTTTTTCCCCTATCCTATATGTCGTTTTTGCTTTTTGTTTAACTGTTACTTATAAAGTTTAAGTATGTTTGGTGTGTATTTAAAGCATACTATTGTGGGGTTTGGGTTGTTTGGTTCGCACTCAGGATGGAATGGAGAAAGGAAACTCACAATGTGCTCTCTATATACATGTTGTATTGAATGTACAATGCAGCTTGGTGCTGGGAAGGCAGCGTGGTTACAAGCGTGATGTAGAGAGAGCTGGTTGGTGAGGATGCTCACAGGAGGACAGCTTGTGGGTCGCCATGCTCGCCAGCGGGAGAGAGGACCGCCAAGCAGGCGGAGGGGCGAGGCCCGCCGGGCAGCGGCGGTGGAGGTGGTGTTGCTGGCTGTGGCTGTATGTAGAGAGTCAGCGAGAGAGCAAGAGCGAGAGGCAGATCACCGCGAGGTCAGGTCTTAAATAGCGGGGGTAGGCGTGGCTTAGTAGTTGACCCCCGCTCCGTGGTGTATGGCGGCGCTGGTTGACCTAGGTCACGAGGCATACACTGGGGAATAGGTGGGGTCGGCTAGGTAGCGACAAACAGCGTTTGTAGGGGAGAATTCCACTACAGTACTCCCCCTTCCCTCCAGGCTGTGTAGGAGACTTGTTGTCTGCAGAGTTGCATAGCACATGTGAGGCAGAACGGGCGGTGCGTGCCTCATGTGAGACAACGGCGATGGCGTAGATGAGCCGGTCGCTGGCGACAACTGTCTAGATACACAATATCTGTGGGAGTAGAGAGGGAGAATAAGTGTGTGTGGAGGCGATGAATGTTGTGCTTCCCTCACGGCAGGTACAGAGTCGCCAGATGCGCCTGCTGGGGTGTGTGGGCCTGGGTCAGGAGCAGGGGCTGTGTCAGCAGCAGCGGATGAGGGCTCGTGACAGCAGCTGGGTCCACGACAGCAGCAGGGTGCAGGACATTAGCAGGGAGTACCTGAGGAAGAAAAGAGGGGTGTGTGGGTCCACACTCAGGAACAGAGGCCGCGTCAGGGCGGCGGGGGTTACTGCTGGGCCGGGGTCGGCGTCTGAGGCAGGACGGGTGTGCTGGGGTCAGTAGGACGTGGTGCTTGGGGCAGGAAGAGGAGCTGGTGTCTGCTTAGAGTAGCAGAGCTGCTCTAGGGTGTCCAACCTGTGGTGTAGAGACAGTAGTTGTAGAGCCGATGAGAGCTGCTTCTGTGTGGATAAGCCAGTCTTCCATGTTGCTTGAAGACTGGGAGCGTGATCAGTTTCTCCTCCATCCTGTGTGAGTGCGAATCTCCGGGAGTCACCAATTGTGGGGTTTGAGATTGTTTGGTTCATACTCAGGATGGAATGGAGAAAGGAAACTCACAATGTGCTCTCTATATACATGTTGTATTGAATGTACAATGCAGCTTGGTGCTGGGAAGGCAGAGTGGTTACAAGCGTGATGTAGAGAGAGCTGGTTGGTGAGGATGCTCACAGGAGGACAGCTTGTGGGTCGCCATGCTCGCCAGCGGGAGAGAGGACCGCCAGGCAGGCAGAGGAGCGAGGCCCGCCGGGCAGCGGCAGAGGAGGTGGTGTTGCTGGCTGTGGCTGTATGTAGAGAGTCAGCGAGAGCGAGAGAGCGAGAGGCAGATCACCGCGAGGTCAGGTCTTAAATAGCGGGGGTAGGCGTGGCTTAGTAGTTGACCCCCGCTCCGTGGTGTATGGCGGCGCTGGTTGACCTAGGTCACGAGGCATACACTGGGGAATAGGTGGGGTCGGCTAGGTAGCGACAAACAGCGTTTGTAGGGGAGAATTCCACTACACTATATTTGAGTATGTGAAAGTACAGCAATATTATAATGGTACACAAACTATTTAATATATATATATATATATATATATATATATATATATATATATATATATATATATATATATATATATATATATATATATATATATATGTATGTATAAGAGTGAGTCACTGTGTAATATGTATTTTTTGTAGGGGCACGGGGGGGGGGGGGGGCGGCAAACTCAAGGGCAGCCCCGGGCGGCACACACTCTAGATACGCCACTGCCTCGTGGTGACCTACCTGTCCTTCTACCTACACCATCCAGCAAGCAACACCACCTCCTCCACTTCTGCCTAGTGGCCCTCGCTCCCGCTGGCGAGCATGGCGACCCACAAGCTTGTCCTCCTCTGAGCACCCTCTCCAACCAGCTTTCTCTACATCACTCTTGTAACCACGCTGCCTACTCCCAGCACCAGCCACCAAGCTGCATTGTACATCCAATATAATATGTATACAGAGAGCACAGTGTGAGTTTCCTTTCTCCATCGGATCCTGAGTGTGAACCCAAACATCACATTACCCCACAAATGGTGACCCCCGGAGATTCGCACTCACACAGGATGGAGGAGAAACTGATCACTCTCCCAGTCTTCAAGCAACATGGAAGACTGGCTTATCCACCCAGAGGCAGCTCTCATTGGCTCCACAGCTACTGTCTGTACACCGCAGGTTAGACACCCTAGAGCAGCTCTGCTTCTCTAAGCAGATACCAGCTCCTCTTCCTGCCCCAAGCCATACCGACCCCAACACACCCGTCCTGCCTCAGACGCCGCCCCGGCCCAGCAGTACCCCCTGCCGCTCCTCCTCACGCAGCCCCTGCTCCTGACGCGGACCCACACGCCCCTCTTCTCTTCCTCAGGTATCCCCTGCTACTGTCCTGCACCCTGCTGCTGTCGTGGACCCAGCTGCTGTCACGAGCCCTCATCCGCTCCTGCTGACGCAGCCCCTGCTCCTGATCCAGGCCCACACACCCCAGCAGGCGCATCTGAGAACTCTGTACCTGTCGCGAGGAAAACACAACATTCATCACCTCCACAACCCTCTTTCTCCCTCTCTTCTCTCACAGATCTTGTGTGTCTAGACAGTTGCCTCCACTAGCGGCCGGCTCATCCACGCCCTCGCCGTTATGGCTCACATGTGGCATGCACCGCCCGTTCTGCCTCACATGTGCCATGCAACCCTGCAGACAACAAGTCTCCTACACCACCTGGAGGGAAGGGGGGAGTACTGTAGTGGATTTCTCCCCTACAAACGCTGTTTGTCGCTGAGTAGCCGACCCCGCGAATTCCCCAGTGTATGCCTCGTGGTCTAGGTCAACCAGCGCCGCCATACATCACGGAGGTCAACTACTAAGCCACGCCTACCTCCGCTATATAAGACCTGACCTCGTGGTGGTCTCTCTTCTTCTAGCTACAGCCACAGCAAGGTACACCACCTCCTCCGCCGCAGCCTGGCGGCCCTCGCTCCTGCCGGCGAGCATGGCGACCCACAAGCTGTCCTCCTCTGAGCACCCTCACCAACCAGCTCTCTCTACATCACGCTTGTAACCACGCTGCCACTTCCCAGCACCAAGCTGCATTGTACATCCAATACAACATGTATACAGAGAGCACATTGTGAGTTTCCTTTCTCCATCCCATCCTGAGTGTGAACCCCAAACAACCCGTACCCCACAGCATCACGAAAATTGTGACCAAGACCCAGGTTGCTGATCTGACTTTCTGCCTCATTTACACACAATTGCAGGGTCTCAATTGTTTCTCTTACTTTGACAACACAACATACATAAATCCTTTGTCACTCTTGATCTTTTTTCACTTTGTATTTCTTTATGGTTCTTTATTATTATTACAGTATAATTATTATCATTGCTCTTATTATATTATTAGTGGTTGTTATTATTATTACTACTATTTTATTTTCAATTTTGTATTTATTATAAATTATATTTACTTGAACTATTATTATATTTTTTTATTATTATTACATTTTCGCCCCCCAGGCCCCGTTGTGGGTCAGTGACCTGTGCCCTGGTGGGCTAATCCCCATAAAAAAAAAAGCCTCTCAGTTTTGTGTTCCGAGTTCGATGTCTGGGCCAGATGTGAAAATGGTGTTTTCAGTGTTGCAAGTGTGACCCAACTTTCTCCGGAAACAGTACTCTGGTTTCCCTCTGTATTAATACTGGATTATTTAACTGGCTAATAAGCTGACAAGTGGTGAAAATGATAAATTATATTGTCAACAAGTGTATAACAGTTCAATGCACAGCACAGTAGTTAGGTCTACAAATTTTACACCATGAACAGGAGGTGGAGGGGTTAAATTTAGTTAACAATTTAGTAGTTGGCAACATCTACTTACAGTATGTATTGAGTTGTGGGGTACTGGTTATTGGTTCACACTCAGGATGGGATGGAAAAAGGAAACTCACAATGTGCTCTCTGTATACATGTTGTATTGGATGTACAATGCAGTTTGGTGCTGGCAAGGCAGCATGGTTACAAGCGTTGAGTAGAGAGAGCTGGTTGGTGAGGGTGCTCAGGGGACAAGCTTGTGGGTCGCCATGCTCGCCGGCGGGAGCGAGGACTGCCAGGCAGCGGCGGAGGAGATGGTGTTGCTTGTTGTAGGTCGAAAGAGAGAGAGAGAGAGAGAGAGAGGTCACCACGAGGTCAGGTCTTATATAGCGGAGGTAGGCGTGGCTTAATAGTTGACCTCCGTCATGTAAGACGGCGCTGGTTGACCTAGACCACGAGGCATACACTGGGGAATTCGCGGGGTTGGCTAGTCAGCGACAAGCGTTTGTAGGGGAGGAATCCACTAGAGTCTTATATAGAGAGAAAGAAAAATAAATAAATTTTACTTTAAGGTTTCTGTCAGAAATTTTTATTTTTTGAGTATTTTAACTGATAAAATTCCCAATAATATCACTTGTTCAAGGTGGGCAAAGCTTTGAAGTAGAGGGAAATTGTAGGGGAGGGTAAAAAAAAAAAAAATTATATATACAGGTTGACAACCCTTTATCCGAAATTCCGAAAAGCTCTAAAAACCTAAAGTTTTTTTGAGGGGCAATTTTTTTTTTTTTTTTTTAAACATGGATTAGCCCATCCGGGCCTAAATCACTGACTCACATCGGGGCCTGGTGGGCGAAAATGTAATAGTAATAATAATTATAATAATAATTATTCAGAGTAAATGAAATTTTTAATTAAAATACTGTACACCAAAATAAAATAATAATGATAACAATAATAATAATAGTAATAATAAAATAAAGTAATAAAATTAATAATAATAATAATAATAATAATAACAATAATACTGTAATAAAATAATAATAATAATAATAAAGAAATACAAGAATGAAAAAAAAGATCAAAAGTGAGAAATGCGACCTAGACCTATGATTATTACAGTACTGTATTATTATTATGATAATATTTTCGCCCCTCCCAGGCCCCGTTGTGGGTCAGTGATCTATGCCCGGGTGGGCTTATAGGGAGGGGAGAAAAAAAAAAAAAAAAAAAAACTATTCTGAAAATCGGAAAATTCCGAAATCTGAAATGCCTCTGACCCCAAAACTATAACAAGCATACCCTAGTGTGCGATGGTATTGTTTTCAATCTTCAGATGAAGAGGAACCTTTAAGTCAAAAACAATTCTTAACATTTTTACAAGTTAGGAAAGGTTGGGTAAGGCTTTCAAAAGTTTGTTCTTTTTAGTTTACCCCACATTTTCCCTCGACTTCAAAGCCCTGGCCACTTTGAACAATTAATTTTGTTGGTAACTTTATCGGTTAAAATACTAAAAAAAAATACATTTCTGACATTAATGCTAGATTTTCTCATTCTCCCTATATGACTCAATTTACAGTACAAGTATGTGTTGGCAACTACTAAATATTACCAAATTTAATTCGTAGCAATGTGTCTACTGTAAGCCTTCCAGTTGGTTATACTGTAATACTGTAGCACAACTTTGTGAACCTGTCCAATATCCCTTGATTTTGGCTTTGTCATCCTCTGGAAAAATTACTGCAGACATCCACGTAGAGTACAGTTCTTACTGCAGATTGTAAACTGTTCCATAGCTCAGCCAGTACCACCCATTTGTGACAAACTTTGAGAGCTTAAAAGTGTCACCTCTTGTATATGTAGTGCCTGACATTTTGAAGAAGTGATCTGGTTTTACATCTTGCTTGAAGAATTATTAGTCCCAGGGCCCTCAGTCAGTCTCCTTGATACAGAAATTGCTACAATTTAAAAATAATACGGCCATAGATCTAGTTGTTGATGAATAGGAAACTAGATCAACCCAAGTCAAGAATAATTCTAATGCCCGAGTACCTAGTACAGTTGCAGAAATGTGTTCTTACACCCACTGCAGTAACCAGTAGTAGTAATGCATGACCCAAGCCACATTACATACCAGCCGACAATGATAATTATTGTCACTTGGCATGACCCATACAGCTCTGCATTATGATCCCATTCTCGTTGCCGACATTCTGGTAGAGAATCGGGTACCTGGGATGACATATATGTCCATGGTGTAGGTTCATTGTTTATTGCACACAGAGTTAACCGCCAAAAGCAGCATCCAAAAAGTAAAAGCACGGACACAAACTTGTTTACTCACAGTGTACAACAAAATAGAATCATGGGAAGACATTTAACTTAAGTGAATAGGTTCCATCATAGCATCCAATCCTACAGAGAAAAAAAAACGTTCCTCTTTAATGGCAAACTAAAGATTCTCGATCATCTTGGCAAAGTATGTTATTTGAATATACTACAGTTGTATCACTATTTTTGAATGAATGGGTATTGGTCATGTAACGATGGACGTGATTGGTGAATAGGTTTGCTATAGGTCATATAGGTTGGCTGTTTGGAGACACGGGTTACCACGGGGTGTAGGAACATTTCCGCAACTGTACCATTTCTAACATTATGCCTTTCTGAATGTACTGTATGACCTTCATGCTTATATACAGGTATCCCAAATGGAGATGGATAAAATATAAAGTTGAGAGCATTTTCTTATCATTGTAGTCAAGGTTATGGTTCATAATTCCAGGTGCATATTTGATTGGCTTCCTTTGCTGCTGCCTCAACTGGTGTGCTACTTTCAGTCATATTGCCAAGGTATTCTACCTCATCTACAGGTGTCAATGAAGTGTTATTTATAGAGTACTGTAGTCATAAACACCATTTGCCTATCTTTAGATCACTTGAAAAGTCACTGGACTTTTTTTTTTTTTTGCATGATTTTGATATTTTTCCATGTACAGTACTGTAATGTATATTTACCTTGAGAAGTTGAACATCTACATTTGCTCATTTTTACTACAGAAGGGAAAGGGATGGTTTAATAGAAATTCATAAGCACCTCAATGAGCATTACTCGGTAACTTGTACCAAGCTAGTTTTAGTGGATATATGATATCTAAACTTTGACTTTACTTATGGCGATAGGTAGAAGGCAGCTATAAAACAGGGAGGTACTACCACCTGGAAAGACATTGGAAGCATAATGTGTTGTTTAATGGTAGACCCTGCTGCCATATGGCATCAAAAAAATTGTGACCAAGTCCCAGGTTACTTATCTGACTCACTTTCTGCCTCATTTACACACAATTGCAGGGTTTCAATACTTCTCTTACTCTGACAACACAACATAGCTATATATAGATCCCTCGGTTAACTAACACAATTCGTTCCGCAGAGTCGTTCGTTAACCGAATTTATTATTTCAATGGGATATTGGGTAATTGGTTCCAACTCACAGAAAAGTACATATAAAGCACTGTATACCAGTAATAGAATTAACAAAACATTAAATATAAACTAAATACAGTACTGTACTGTACAGTATACTGTACAATAAAAAATGAAAACAATAGAATACAGTTGGTCCTCCTATTACGCGGTCCCACAATCCGCGTTTCACCGTTAACGCGGTGCCTTGCCAGAACCTAACATTTTCACATTCCGCGGTCGTGAACCCCATTACGCGGAGAGCGGCTGGCAAGCCGCGCCATTTTTGGATCCAAACCTCCCGCCATGTTGTGTAAGAGGCGCGAAAATGGTGCCCACAAGGTCGCCCAGTCATCAAAACATTACCGAGTTCTTCACCCGCCACCCACTACAGCCGGCCCAAGTCAGTGATAGTGATAATTATAGTGAGGATATGGACTTATATGAACTTTGGGGGGTTTGACAAAGAGGCCCTGCAAGCCTCTGTGGTGGATAGTGATACAATTGATACAAGTGATACAGGTGAGGGCCAATAATCTGCCCTCTGCCTCGGAACCAACCGCCCATCCCCGTGTGCCCAGCCATCTTTTCTACTAATGTAAGTGTTAAAAAACCTAATATTATTGATATTTCTCTTAATTATTAATTGTGTGTGCATGCCATCATGAAGTTAAGATAATATTTTTACTACAACATAGTTGTGTGTCGTCAAAAAGTGGAGTTTGGGGATCGGCCCGGACTCCATTTCAATTAATCCCATATGTTATGTTATTCACTTTAGGCGTTTCTCACTTTCCGCGGTACCCTCCGGGTTACATTAACCGCGTAATACGAGGACCAACTGTACTGTATTTTAACTTACGTTGAGGTGTGTATGTCGTATTACCGGCAGCTTTGTTTACATATCAAACAGCTGATTGTAGAGGCAGTCGATGATGACATGCCATATTCTTTACAGAGTGCATTAGTTCTAATGCCTTCTTCATGTTTCAAAATAATTTCTGCATTGTAAATTATCAATATGTTAACTAAATTTCAGAATGCCCAATAATTTTAATGTAAAAATGCAAAATATTCAAGAGACGAACAAAATTGATGTTCATTCCACTGTAAACAAAGTTAAACTGAGAAGCGTTGTTGGGTGATTCAATCAGCTGATGGGCGCACAAAACTGTTCCCTGTACTGTCTATATTATCAATATGTTAACTAAATTTCAGAATGACCAATAATTTTAATATAAAAAATGCAGAAATATTCAAGAGACCAACTTTCTTGATATGTACTCCACTGGAAACGAGTGTAAACAGAACCAATTACTGTATTGGCGGACTAGCCGATCAGCTGATGCGCACAACAAGACGTGTTTGTCGTAAGGATTTCGTTAATCGAATTGAAAATCCTTATGGGAGCCAATTCGTTAACCGAAATTTCGTTAATCAAACCGTTCTTAATTTATTATATTTTTTCCATTTCTGTATTTATTTATGGTTTATTTTTTAATTCACCCTCATGACCTGATGTGGGTCGGCTAATCCCCATTAAAAATACAGTAGTACCTCTTATGACTATGACAGCTGTGCTTCTGTAATATATGAGATTAAAAAATGAGACACCCTATGTGAGGGAGATCTAAGCTGCTACCCTTTTCTTTTTTTATAACTATTGCACAGCATTTATTTAACTTCTAACAACAGCATCTGACTGGTTGATTTGTTAACCAATCATACTCAATCACAATTCATAACAAACATGGAGAAACTAATGAAGAAATTAGAATACTGTATGTGCATTTACAAGTGCAGTACTGAACTTCATTCAAACAAATTAACAAATAGTTTTCTCAATCTGTTCTTTTCGTATTTAAATTTAAATGTGAAACTATAAAGACAGTACTGTACTGTAGCTAAAAAAAAAAAAAAAAAAATATCAAATGAGAACCTCCCATATCTCTTCACCAATGATATCCCACCCACCTCCTGAAGCACCTATTGCTCTTCATAGCCTTAATCCTTGCAGGGCAGAGGTTTATCTCAGCTGAATAAAATCATGTGGCATTAGCCAGAATAAAATTCCTAAATGTGCCGCTGCTCTCTAAAAGGGTTAATTAAGATAGGCTCTAACATAAAAATAGAAACTTAAAAGTGGGAAAATCCAAACATACTGTATCTTATATATCAGTAGGACTCTGATCCCAAGTGTGTGCTGCATACCCATTTAAGTGTAATTGTTAATAAAAGTAAAATGACCTAAAATTAAAAGTACTCATGTACAGGGTATGTTGTATATAACTTTATAATTGTGTTTGTGATGATCAATGCCGGTAAGCACAACACACAATTCCACTGCATAATTTCACGAGAAAACACTCAAGGTTGTCATTCCATAATTTAATCCAACTATGCATCCATTTAGCTAAATATATCTGGACATTACAAGTTTCCTTTCATCTCATTTATTTATTGCCTTTAATATTCTCTCCAAAACCTGTCTAATCACCACTCCCACTTCCCTGTTATTTCAGAAGGCTTATACAGTAAAACCTCCATCATTTGAAATAATGGGGACTAGTCCTTACAAATTACAAGGGACACCTTCTGAAGGACTAACAAAACAAAACAACAGTATTTTCCCATTATCTGCCCCAACCAAAATTTAACTGTTTCTGGGTACAGTACCAGATTTAACATAATCAGACATAATGGTTCAAACATTGGGCAATGATGGAAAAACAAGTGAAAGAAGCTCTCGAGGTAGACCGTTGACGAGCACTCCACGACTAACATGAACTGACCCTGACCTACTGTCAGACAGGTCCAACACACGTATACTGTACTTGTTTACACTGAGGCGGGTGGTCGCATCCCATGACAACATGTGCGTCATACATATTCATAAATGTCCGTCAGAGTTCCAAATTTTACCATATATAGTACAAGTATTATGAAAATTTTAACCATTACAGTATTACCTAACAGCAAAACGTTACGAATTATGGGTATTTTACTGGAACAAAGCTATGCAGTCCAATTAATCACACAAAAAAATTTTCTTTGCATGATACAGTGTATTCATCACTGGCTTCGTTATTCTTTTGGCTATAACATAAGTAGAAAAAATTAATAAGACGAGAATAACCCTTTAATTCCATTCCAAATAAAAAAAAAAAAATTGTTACCAGCATCATTTCTCACAAACCTTCCAAAGTACAGTATTATCTAGTTTACAGAAGCAGAATTTTTAGAGCTTTCCAATGGTGGCTTTGGAATTTTGATATGACTAATTGTGAGGAGGGTGGGAGAAGAGATAAAGAGACGAATATGCCCTACTGATGGACAGTGGAACTCCACCTACCCTTTGGTACTTTCTGCAAGCTTCCCTCACAAGATCATGTAACCATCTATGATGCAATTACCTTGAAAATATTTCTGTAAAAGTTAATGACTTAATTCATGTCATTGATGCAAATAGTGCCACTCAATAATTTGACATGATTTGTCATAATGCCAGAGACTTAACCCCTTCACCAAGGGAATGCCACTTTAAATCTTTTATTTGGCTAATGCCAAAAGATTTTATTCAGCAAAATAGGTACCCCGTTGTATGTATATTATGTATGCTGGATTATATATCATGCATGTATATTATGTATGTGCTCCATTTATGTATTATTTATTCAGCCTAGCTAGCAACGTGTGGCAATGTTATTACCATATCCCACACGCTTAATTAATGTGCCTGGCGACGTATGGAAGCTGCTAATGTATCACTTGCCATACGTCGCCTATAGCAGTTGACAAGGAGCCTAGCCAGGGAGACCGCTGCTCTCCTCTGTGTACATACTCTTATCCAGTAAACCGAACCTACAAAACTATACAGGTGTTTGTGTTCTCTCCTGTATATAGAACTTATTATTCAGAACCTAACATGGCGCAGTGATCCGATCTTACTGGATAATTACGAGTGATAGTGCAAAGTTTGTGAAAAGCCGGCTATGGACTCTGGCTTGGGTCAACTCCCGCGCGTCAGCTCTCCTCGAAGAATCTCAGCAACTTTGAGCAGTGTCAGTGACAGTGATTTTCTGTGAAGTGATTAGTGCATTGTGTGTTTCGTGCCATTCATGTGTGACCTTGTTCTAAAGGATTCCCAAGGTATACGGCACGTTCTGGGCATTTGTAAGGAGTAGAGTTCAGTGCACCCGTCTCTGACCGCGTCCTGAGGGAACTGGGCTGACTGGGAGTCGCCGCGCCTCTCCCTCCACCTCCTCACACAGCTGGGGCGAGACTCTCTACCCGCCCGGGACACCACACATACACGCACTAACACTCGCTGACCGCGCGGCTTCTTATATATATTTTATATATATAACCTACTTATCTGTGTATTTAATTAATTTTTGTCTGAAATCTTGTTGATACGACGGGCTGACCGGTCAACACTGATTTAAGACATAGTACACAGAGGAAGTAGTTATGTCTCACGCCTTACGTAGCCGTGGACCCAGCGTCTGGATGAGCCAGGCGGGTGATAGCCCTGCAGAGATGGATGACCAGGCCGGCCACGACGCTCCAGCCCCCACATCGCGCAGTCCCTCACCTCAATATTCAGCGTTGTCTCCAGAGATAATTGCTTTACTGAAGTTTATGAGAGATGAGAAACGCGAGGATGAAGCTCACAGACGTTTGGCGGATGAGCACAGAAGGCAAGCAGAGGCAGAACGAGACAACCAACGGAGATTGGAAGACAGTGAACGGTTTGAAGCCTTGATATCTCGCCTCACTGTTAACCAAGCCCCTGGCTCTAACACTGCCTCGGTACTGACTGGTTCAGATACCTCATCCATGCTTCCTTCACGCCCCCCAGCCCCACCTAAAGCAGCAGCTCAAACGCCGCCCATCTTGAAGCCTGATGAGACTTTCCAGACTTTTCGTGAATGGCGGCGACGGTGGACTGATTATTCTACAATGGTGGATCTCCAGAGTTTGTCACAGCCTAAACAACTCATCCAGCTGCGTATGTGCCTGTCCTTGGAAATTCAGCGTGTCTTGGAACATACGTTGCAGGTACCCCCAACCTCTTTGCTGTCTGTAGAGGAGGTACTGGACGTTCCACAACGGCACATCAAAGGACAGCAGAATGAAGCTCTGCGCAGGAGGGAATTGTTTAGCTGCAGACAGATGGAGGGTGAGTCTTTTGATGCCTTTTACGTGCGTCTTAAGAGAGCCTCGGAAGAGGTAGATATATGTCCAGGCCACCACCAGCAGTGCGAGGAGACCCAGTTGAAGCAGGTGATCCTGATGGGTGTTAAGGACGAGGAACTTGTCCAACGCCTCACCTCCCTCGACTCTTCCTCTTCTCTTAAGGATGTGTCGACGATATGTCGCTCCTATGAGGCTGCCAGGTGTGCCACCTCTGCCATCCGCGCTCCCCCTACAGCTGTACGCGCTGTGTCCCGGTACAAGAAGGACAAGAAGTCTGTTCCTACGCCTTCGCCCACCACGTCCACGCCCGGTTTATTTTGCAACAACTGCGGTAAGCAGCACGGAACACAGGTATGTCCAGCTGCTCAGTCTACCTGCAACAGTTGTGACCGTAAGGGCCACTGGTCACTCACAGTACGGTGCCCAGCCAAACGCGTCCAGTGCAATGTGTGTGGTCGTCTGGGCCACTATGACAAGTGTTGCCCTTCCAACAAACCCAAGGGACCGCGTCGGCGGAAGCTTCAGCCCCCTTCCACCAGAGAGGGCCGCCCACAGTCTTCCAATCAGAGGTACGACGACTCTTGACAACGCTCGAGCCACATTAGGAATGTGTGCTCCCCCCAGCGTCCCAGGACCAAAGTCCCCCAGTACATCAGTGTCATTGTGACCTACCGCAGTGCTTCATCCCGTCTTCAGATGTTGCCCGACACCGGCGCTGATGCTACAGTCATCGGTCCCCAGCATTTGCAATGCTTGGGACTCTCTCCAAGTGATCTAGGACCGCCCCCCAAGGATCTTCGCTTTATGGCAGATGGTTCACAGATGACCCCGGCCCTGGGTTCACTCCAAGCACAAGTCACCTTTGGTAACAGGTCGTGTCAAGCCTGGATTGATGTGCATAACGGTGTCCAGACTCCTTTGCTGTCCTACAGACATTGTCAGGAGTTGGCCATCATCTCCCAGGACTTCCCCAAACCTATTCTTGAGGTAAAACACGCCAACAGGGTGCAAAAAGGGAGCAGCAACGACCCTGCTGCCGCCCTACCCCTGCCTCTTGCCAGTGACACCTCTCCTTCGGATGCTCGGAAGTACTTCCTGAAGGAATTCAGCGACGTTCTGGTGACCAAGTCCGCTCTGGAATCCAAGCCTCTCAAGAAGATGGCAGGTCCCCCCATGAGGATCCACCTGAGGGACGACGCGAAGCCATTCGCTATTTACACCCCTCGACTGGTTCCCCTGGCCTTCCGCGAGGCGGTCAAAAACGAGCTGGACTCCATGGTCGCCCAAGAAATTATAGTACCAACCGGCGATGACCCGTCTCCATGGTGTCACCCGATGGTTGTCGTCGCAAAACCTAAAGGTGGTGTTCGGATCACCACTGACCTTTCCAAGCTCAACAACCAGGTGTCTCGTCCTGCGCACCCTTCTCCCACGCCCTTTGCAGCCATACGCAGCGTGAACCCGAAGGCGCGCTTCTTCACGACGATGGACGCCCTGTGTGGATACTGGCAGATAGAGCTTGCCGAAGAAGACCGACCACTCACAACATTCATCACCCCGCATGGACGTTACAGTTATTGCCGTGGCCCCATGGGATTCGCCGCTACAGGAGACGCTTTCTGTCTTCGAGGTGATATGGCTCTACAAGGTCTGGCAAACTGCGTGAAAGTGGTCGACGACATACTTGTGTACGACGAGGATTATATGGATCACCTCTGCCGTATCTACGAGGTACTCAACAGGTGCCGGAAGCACGGCATTACCCTAAATGCCGACAAGTTTGTTCTGGCCAGCTCTTCAGTTGACTTTTGTGGGTACACCCTCTCAGGGAATGGTATCGCAGCTGACCCGGAAAAGGTCCGCGCCATTACGGATTTTCCCACCCCTGCTAACCTGACCGACTTGAGGTCCTTCATCGGTCTCGTCAACCAGTTAGCAGAGTTTTCGTCGGACATCTCCGCAGCTGCTCAACCACTTCGCCCCCTGATGAGCCCCAAGAGGACATTCCTGTGGACCCCCGACCACGACAAGGCCTTCCAGCAAGTGAAACAGGCCCTGTCTCGTCCACCTGTCCTCGCCACGTTTGACCCAGCCTTGCCGACAGTTCTGCATACAGATGCCTCACGCTTGTATGGCGTGGGATACGCCCTACTGCAGGATCATGGTGGAGGGCAGTTCCGGCTCGTCCAGTGTGGCTCGCGTTTCCTCTCTGACACTGAGACGCGCTACGCCACTATTGAGTTGGAGCTGTTGGCTGCGGTTTGGGCGATGTCCAAGTGCAGGTTTTACCTCATAGGCCTGCAATACTTTCACCTAGTGACTGACCATCGCCCGCTTGTCCCGATCCTCAACCACTACACGCTAGACGCCGTTGAGAACCCTCGCCTCCAGCGTCTGAAAGAGAAACTCTCGGCGTACATCTTCACTGCAGTGTGGCGTGCTGGTAAGGAGCTCTGCATCCCTGATGCCTTATCCCGCTCTCCTGTCAGCCGCCCTACTCCAGAAGACCATGTACTCGACGCCGACCTCGCTCTTTCCGTCAGGACCGTGGTCACTCTCCATGCCGTCCAATCCCTTCGTTCGGACCTGTCACCAGATGACGACAAGGCAATGGAGGACCTTCGAACAGCGGCCCGAGATGACCCTTCCTATGTCCGACTCGTCGAGTGTGTGAGGAATGGATTTCCTAGCAACCGCTACGATCTTCACAACACCCTGCTCCCGTATTGGAAACTCCGCGATGAACTCTACTGCGACGGAGACCTTGTTCTGTACGGAGCACGTGTAGTTGTCCCTGCTGCATCACGTCCCCACGCCTTGGCCCGCCTTCACGACAGTCACCGTGGAGCTGAGGCCACCAAACGACGTGCACGACAGACTGTGTTCTGGCCCGGCATCAACTCCGACATCTCCAATGTTGTCCGTGCGTGAGCCCTGCCAAGTATTACAACCCAGCCAGCAGCAGGAACCCTTTATGAGTGACGACAACCCCACCCGCCCCTTTGAGTCTGTGTCGGCCGACTTTTTCTGTGTGTCAGGAAAGTCCTTCCTCGTTATCGTCGACCGTCTCTCTGGTTGGCCGGTTGTCATCAAGTGCGGTAATGACACGACGTCTGCCGCCACCATCAGCAAGTTCCGCCACTACTTCCGTGACGTGGGCGTTCCTGTACGCCTGCGAACCGACGGAGGGCCTCAGTTCACAAGCCGGGACTTTGCTGTGTTCCTTGACCGATGGGGAGTCCGGCATGTGTTGTCATCGCCCCATTACCCGCAGTCCAACGGCCACGCTGAGGCTCTGTCAAATCCCTGAAGCACCTCATCCTTAAGGTGGCCCCTTCTGGGAACATTGACTGCGAGGCCTTCGACAGGGGTCTTCTTGAACTCCGCAACACACCTAACTACACCGGACGCTCCCCTGCCCAGGTTTTGTATGGACACCCCCTTCGTTCTTGTGTCCCTGCTCACCCTCAATCCTTCTCCAAGGAGTGGCAGGCCAAGACAGAGGATTGTGATCGCCGAGCCGCCGAACGTGTTCAGGACGTCGTCGCCCGCTACAATGACCACGCCCGTTCTCTCCCCAGGTTGAGTGTCGGCACCCAAGTCCGTGTTCAGGACCCGACCTCCCTACGTTGGGACAAAGTAGGCGTAGTCATGGGTCTCGGCAGGTCACGGGACTACCAGGTGCGGTTACCCAGTGGTCGTGTGTGGTGGAGGAACCGCCGTTTTCTCCGCCCCGTAACAATGCCTTCTGCTGGCCCCGCCACCAGTGTTGAGTCCCATACCCTTCCCAGTGATGAAGTCCCTCGACGCTCAGAACGGATCCAAAAGAAAAGGTCCGCTCAAGACTTTGCTATGAGCGTATAGGGGGGAGGGAGGTGTATGTATATTATGTATGCTGGATTATATATCATGTATGTATATTATGTATGTGCTCCATTTATGTATTATTTATTCAGCCTAGCTAGCAGCGTGTGGCAATGTTATTACCATATCCCACACGCTTAATTAATGTGCCTGGCGACGTATGGAAGCTGCTAATGTATCACTTGCCATACGTCGCCTATAGCAGTTGACAAGGAGCCTAGCCAGGGAGACCGCTGCTCTCCTCTGTGTACATACTCTTATCCAGTAAACCGAACCTACAAAACTATACAGGTGTTTGTGTTCTCTCCTGTATATAGAACTTATTATTCAGAACCTAACACCCGTACACATGTGGTTAATAAAAATAAAGCATAGTACAGAACTGTACTTAAAATTTTCGCTAGCCAAATTTTCGGTAATACACTCCTTTACACAATATGATCAATTTGGTCATTTAGAAATCAAATTCAGTATTGGCTCTTTTTTCTTTTAACTTGTCATAATAAAAATGACAAAACTAACTTGGTAAATGCATACAAACAAATGTTCATAAAAAATTCAGAATTTTAGTTAAACTAAATCAATAGATTTTTTTTTATTGGTCCTCCATTACATTAGTACTGTATAGGACACTGTTTTGCTAACACTGTAGCAAATAAAATAAAAAAATACCCATGACAACAAATTTTGCTTCCACACTAATCCACAACCAAGCATATTCTTCAATGCCCCCAAAGCTGTCTTCAGACACACTGACTAAATGCCTTAAAGAAAGGTAATGAATATAATTTGTGAACTTTTTAACAGCTAACAAATAGTCAATAAGACTGAAGATAACTTTGGGGGCACTGACGTATAGTGGATATGAGACTTAAGAGATGAAGGGCACATAAAAATAACCCTAACAATCTTGAAAATGTACACTTCGATGGCTGTTGTAGTAAGCAGGCACAGGGGGTCATCAATATCAGCCACATGCCTTCATTTGATGTTATTAAGATGAATAGAAAACCCTTTCCATTTATGTCTCCATCTACAGAAAACTCCAGTTCCTGTTCTCTCTGTCTTACTCCACACTGGGTATGATTACAGTGCTGATAATCATCTGGTGTAGTCAACTGAACATCTTCAGTAGTAACATCTGAGGATTTACTTAGAACTAGCGTCACGGTTGGCTTTCCGTTGCCTAGGTGACTGACGTGGGGTCTTCTCTGAAAAACAAGGTACAGCAATGTAAACCACAGATACAAATGACTTCTCGTATAATTCATGTTTCAGCCATGGTCATTAATATCTGCAATACCGCTAAGTTTAATTCAATGAACAATTTTGATTTCATGTGAGATTCTCAAAAGTCTGACACTTACTGATTTCATTGAGGACCTCCTTGGGAAGCCAATCATAGTCCACGTCGTCACGTTTGCCGGTACCAACCTCCACGACAGCCTTCTTGCTTCCCTTCTTGCGGCCGAATGAGGAGAGAAAGTGATGTCCGGCCACAAGCAGCAGCACACTAAAGGCCAGCATAAAGAGGTAGAGGAAGAAGGTCTCACCATCCATACCCTCATCTAACTCAACAATACTGACAGTCTGATTGAAGACAGCCTCCAAGAATGAGTTTCCATCCTAAAAAAGAGGAACAAATTACTTTATTTAAAATACAAAAATTTAATACCTGTCAGTAATTAATTGATCAATTTACCCAATTCTATCTTCATGAAGTTGAAACAGGAACATCACATACTGTACAAAGAAAATAATACATTTGCCCCACACAATGCTGGGGCTAGTTTATTGGGCACTCCATTACATCCTATGTAAGGCAAAGCACTGGGTTCATGCTTGACCTTTTTTATTTTGATGATGTATGAGCAAGTGTTTAAGGGGCCCCATTAGTTTTGTTAGCAAGGGTGAAGTAAGAATTAGTGTATACAGTACAGTTCATCTGTTTATGGCAAACCATGGGAGGTCTCTAATATTGTCAAGTGTTAGAACTGTCATTAGGAGGAGGGATATTTGGTTAAGAAGGGATGTGGCAAGAGAGGATGGGAATGGTAGGGGTTGAGGGAGGCACATAAATTTTGACACTATTGAGGGACATACAGGTATCCAGCTATTTACGATGGGGTTAGGTTCCTGAAAAAAACCATCGCGATGTGAAATATTGTAGATCGGGATCATTATAACATGGGAATCAGTGGGATACATTCCCAGCAAGTCCAACAACCGCATGTATCACTGGTAGAAGGGAAAAAAAAACAAAAACAATAATAGTGACATCTCCATTAGCCAGAACAATTGGTGCAGAGCACTTCCCGGAATGAGAGATTTCTGGGTAACGAGACAACTATCTCAAAGCCAGAAAAAAAAAAAAAAAAACACCATCCCCGGAATTTTCTAGGTAACGGAAAAATATTTTTGGAAGTTTCAGAATGATGCACTATTTCATTTCTCAAAGGCAGAAAAAATCCCTCCTTGCCGGAATTTTCCGGTCAATGGAAAAATATTCTCGGAAGATCCAGAAATTGAGCATTACATTATCTCTCAAACCCAGAAAAATATCCCCTATCCCTGGAATTTTCAGGGTACCAGAAAAATGTTCTCATAATTTCCAGAAAATGTGCCTGATTTTCAATTCTCAAACTCGGAAAAAACTCTCCTATCCCCGGAATTATCCGGGTACGTACTGGGAAATTTTTCACAGAATTTCCAGAAAATGTGTCCCTCGGAAAATCGTTCTCAAAGCCATAATTTTTTGGCTTTGGGAACGATTTCCCTTGAAAATTTCCATTCTGGTTATCTGAGAGTTCCGGGTTTGAGAGATTCCGGCTAACAGATATTACTGTAAACATAAAATAGTTAAACAGCACTCAACACTTCGTTAAGAACACTGCTCACTTAACAATCACAAAAACACAGCACAAGAACTTGTCACAAAACATACAAACAATGAGTGGCCCCCAATGCTCACATGTTGACAACAACAGAGGCAAAGCACTTTAAAGTCACAAAAAACAATGCAAAAATCGCTTCACAGTCACCAAAACAAAGTACATTGTGAAGGTCAGTGATTTTCTCTCACTGTAAGGTAGAAAAAAAGTAGCAACATGATCTCAGTCTTGTGCAATCACCATAGAACAGCTTGCTAGTGTAGTGACAACAACAAATGTGCGCCACCATGTAATTCAACGAATATCGGTCAGTATCAGTGTTACTTATCAGACCTGGATTTTTTTTACCTTACAGTGAGAATACATCACTAACGTTCACATTGTACTCTGTTTCGGTGAGTGAAGTGACTTTGGCGATGTTTTTGTGACTGCAAAGTTCTTTGGCCAAACGATGACCATCATTCGTGCAGATTGTTTACACCGTAGATAGGGGGGGTGGCCTTCATACATCACCATCATTAAAGCAGAATATTATAGATTGGGAGATCTGGGGATACCTGTACAGCTTAGGTATCCTTTTTCCGAAATGCTTGGAGCCTTAAGGGTCTCAGATTGGGAATACCTATACAATATCCTGTACACAGAACCTTTATAATGTGGTAGCTCACCCAGCAGGGATGGGCCCCCAAGTCTATGCACAATATTAATTTATATTTCATTTACAGCATATGGATAAAGTCAGTTCTGCTATAACGCGATAGTTGTGTTCTTGTAAAACATCGTGTTATAGAAATTCGCGTAATAGAAATAACAGGGCTTATGGAGAAAATAGGGTTAGGTGCAGATTACTACTCGAAATCGAAAAAAATTTAGTAGCCTAACACAAAGGATAGCACAGTCTAAATAAATGTTACATTCATATCTAATAATGAAATTATACAGTAAATGTAACACTTTACCTTGAAAAAATATGAATATAACTTGATGGGGGAGAAGGGTGATTTTGAGGTAGATAACATCGAGCTTCCCTTCAAGGGTTATAGCCTTTCTTTTACGATCATCACTGGGAATGCGATCACCAGAATGCTTCTTGGAGATATTCTTCTTTACCATATTCACAGTTAATACCACAAAATTGGAGAAATAGTAAGCAAAAATCGTGTTACAGCAAACAAGTGTTCGCGTTATACAAATATCGTTCCTCTATTCATAAATCACGTTAGAGCCAATTCGCGTTGTCAAAACACACGTTATAGCAGAACTCACTGTACATATATTCTGCAGGTAGTTTTATGAAATATATTTTAATTATTTGGGGCATAAAATACATGATAAGATTACAGTACACTAAAGACCCAGAAAGGTGCGCAATCACTACTGTCTGTTAGGCATCGCCACAACGCCTGACTCAGAGGTGCTAAGCAGCCTGTGTCTTACCTTTATTAATTACACATACATACTTACCCTAGTTAAAATTATGATATATGCCATATTCAGTGTATTATCTACCATAAATATAATGAAATAGACTTTCGATTTCAGATAATTTCGGATAAGGGATACCTAACCAGTACTTTTAAGTGTATTTGTGATGCATAGGCACCAGTGACTATTGCTCATTAAGAAATGCAGTACACAACTTCAGGTTTTTTTTTACCTAGAGAATCTACAATAGGTCTTCAGGTTCTCTTACTATTAATAGTTGTAGACAAACTAAATCTTGGGCCACAAACATACACCTCCCTGATATACTGTACATCATCTAAATCACAAGAAGACAAGAAGTGCAAAGTGTCAGTACAGTATGACAATCTCCACATTTAATAAAAGGATGTGTCTGACCGTTACAGCCATAGTTCCAAAATGGAAGCAGTAAGAGACCTGAAACTCAACACACATATTGCATGGGTCCCAAGGTTGTACACCAAGGTATAACTATTAACCACGATGGTCCGTGCAAGAACCAAAAATCTTCCCCATCCGAGATATTGTCACGGTGATTACGGGAGGTGGTTACACATGTCATGGAGGGCAAATTGTGAATCATAGTCAGGTTAGGTTAAGGTGGTTACCCATGTCAGGGAGGGCAAACTGTGACAGTCAAGGTTATACTGTACAGTCCATACATAACTCGAGCGAAGCCGGGTAATTTTACCTGCATGCAATAAATGTCAGTAATGGCTTCAACAATGCATTAGTCCTGCTGTACTCTCACCAACATCTGTCCCCCAACAGAAACAAAAAATGTGGTGGCTTACATAATACCCCGCTGAGCAGATAAATAACCCACTGTAAAATCATATCATCAAACTAACACCCAGATAATAAGAGCATATCTGCATGATGGTTTGGCAGTACAATGTTTTAAAAACCCTCAACAATTTATACAAGAAATAGATTTTTCCCAAGGAAAACAGATATAAAATTAAGTCTGAAAGCAAATGGAGAGATGATGTCCACAAACCTTCATATCCAAATTACAGTACTGTACCTGAAAACTGCATATAACTGTAAAATGATCTTCCATATAGAAGGAAGATACCGTATAATAAATAGGACTCTATATTCCTTAAAAAAATTAAATACTAAATGAGCTGTAGTTTAACGACTTTGAACAGTCATATCTATTTTCATTCAAACAGGCATTATCCTGCCAAAGTGCAGTGAAGTAATTGAACAGTAAATAGAAAGAGTGGCAACTAATCACAGGGAAAAAGTATGATAAACTAATGTGACCTGAGAATAAATTATTGTGTGGAACTTAGATATACGTATACTACTGTACTGTATATATTAATGGAAGTATAAATAACTAAATGAAAGCAAACTTGTACTTACAGCATCATGATAAGCAAGGTTGACAGTGAGTCCCAAGGGACGTGCAGCAAAGGCCTCAGCAGGGTAGAATGAATACATAACAGTTGCCTCCTGACGTGGCTTGACAGCACGATTGTATGGAATGGCAGTGAAATTTTGGATGTAGAAGTTGAAATCCATCGGGTAACGGAAGGATGCATCAATAGCATCCAAAACGAAATCTTTGTCACCATTATTTGTAAAGCCCACAAGGAACTCTACCAACTTGCCAGCAGGTAGTTCTAAGAAGAAAAAATAAAGGAAAAAGAATTTACATTACAAACGGACATACAGTACCGCATTTGCCAAAATATAAAGTAAGTGAATTGAATAAAAACACACCCCTTTTTTTTAAAATTTCAAAGGGCACGAGAAGATCTACCTACCTACCTAGTGAAAGTTTCCAAATACTGTACTGTAACTTTCTTAACCCTTATGCCCCGGGTGACATAATAAGAAGCCCGACTAAAACGCCCTGGGTGACGTACTAAGACTCGCGCCATTTCCCGCCAGTGTTTAAATGCTCAGAGCGGGTTATTTATTTATTTTTTATGGGGATTAGCCCACCTGGGCACATTTCAACGACCCACAACGGGGCCAAGGGGGCAAAAAATAAGAGTAAAAAGAAATTAAAAATAGAAAAGGAAACGGTTATATTATTCTACACCACAAAGATGCCGGAAAACCAGCTTTTTAAGGCGAGACAGATTGTATGAGTATGGAAACACAGAAGAAGGTAGAGCATTCCACAGTTTGGCTGTGTGAGGAAAGAAGGATGCACTATAATGGGTTATTCTAGTGTGACCGACATCCAGAGAAACTGTGGGCACCGCGGGAAAGACGAGTGTTACGAGCCGACGGCCTTGCTGGCGGTACACAGGATGCCAAATCCACCGAACATTGCCCGTTAAAGTACCTGTAAAAGAGAGAGAGTGAAGCAACATTGTGGCAAAGAGAAAGGGAAGAAAGATTATCAACTAAAGGAGGATAGTTAATAATTTGCCTGTCATACCACACGCTCGGGCACAGGGAAGTTTCTTGAACATAATTACCTACTTTTGTTGGTTCCATTTTCATTGTTTGTCCATTTTATCATGTTGTATCAAAGTAATATCACTAAAAGTAGTGTAGTTGTATTGTAGTGTAGTATTACTGGAAAATAATGCTATGATTATATTATAAATCTTTTGGCAAGAGGTTAGTGTACAGTGAGCATTGGTACTTTTAATTGATTCTCCTTTGTCACTTTATTTCCTTGTATAGTACAGTCGGCCTTTAACATACGTGGGTTTAACATACACGGATTTGCAAATACGCGGATTGCCGCCGGAGGAATATACATTCAAATCGCACGCGCGACACCACACACACACACACATCGCCCGCCACGCCACCCTGCGTTCCCGCGCTCCCTCAGTCAGTCAGTCTCGCTGTAACCACGCTTGTGTTGACATCAGCTACAAGAAATAACGATAGAGAATTTGGGGGAGATGACCAGGTATATTGAGGCACTGAAAAACCTGGCCTATGGTATGGACCCCTCCATGGCGCGTGCCCTGAAATTTATGCGAGGGATGGATGACGTTTTTGCTCCATACAAAAACATCATGGAAGAGATGAAAAGAAAGAGACGACAACTCCCTATCACCATGTTCTTTGATCGCCGAAGAAGAGATTTAACACCATCCATCACTGGCGGCAGTGAGGAAGCAGCTGAACCCACATTCGCCCCCACTTCACCAACCGTTATGGAAACGAGTGACGATGACCCCGAGGATAGGTACGGTACAGTAAAGTGAAATTTTTATCTCTTTTTTTATAGCTTTTCTTGCCATGTTTATTGTTTGTAAAAATGCACAGCACAGTACAATTCAGTACTGTACATAGGAAGTGGAGGTACAGTTATTCATAAAACATGTGTGTTTGTTGTCGGCAGTAGTGACGATGTGGAGGCGGAAGGATAGAGCAGGGACGAGTGGTGACGCTCTGGAGGCGGGAGCAGGAACGAGTGGAGATGCCAGCCGGTACATTATTAATTGTTTTTATAGCTCTTTTTGCATTTTAATATTAAATAAAGTGTTTGTAAACATGTACATAGTGTTTTTCTTCACTTAAATAAGGACATGGGGGGCCAGGGGTGTTTTGGGGAGGGCAGGAGGCAGCAAAAATACGCGGATTCTTAACATTCACGGGTATCTCTGTCACCTAACCCCCGCGTATGTTAAGGGCCGACTGTATAATGAATATATACCGTAGCATAATACATGTAATTTTATTTATAAAAAAAATAAGGGGGGGGGGGGGGGAATAAGCTAACATCCTCTGTTTTCTCTCGGCTGTGTTCACTTTTAGGCACACCACAATACATCAACCCCAAATTATGGCTTCAAGGGATCCAGTAGGAAGTAGTGATGAGGGAGGATCAGCTAAACATACGCATCACAGCTAGCTTATTCAAGATACATTGGAACTTTTAAAAACGATAGGCAACAGTGTTTTGGCATGGTGAGAATATGAGATGTATCACAAGGAGTCATCTACTGTGCATTACTTAAAGGAGAACAAGGTCAAGGTACTAAAGTTCTGTGCTGGTAGTGTGATAAAGAGAAGTACAGTATATCAAAGAGGAAAAATTGGAAAGAAAGATTTTAGTAGTGACTTTAATACAGTCAAGTGAAAGGATCATAACCTGTCTATTCAAGGTAGGTGGAAAGATAAAGAATGTGAAATAAACCATCTACACCCAATTTTACCACTCTTAAGACATTAAAACAATATGCTTGTGATAACTGTCATACTACATAAAAGAACTAAATTTGTGGTATTGAGCGACGAACTGTGACATGTATATAATATCGAGGCGCACCTGCATGGTAAGGTGCACTCAGACCAACCCGGGCGAAACCCATTTTTTGTTGGAAAGCACTATTTTCGGCCTAGCTCTATACAATGGTAGTTGATAAGATATCCTTACTACACTGCAAATAAGGTTGAAAGCCCTTTGAAAATAGGGTAGAACATCGATTTGTGGCAGACAGGAAATTTTGGGCTTGGCTTTTGCGTCATCAGGTGTTCTCATCCCATTAATGAGTGAGTGAGAGGAGTGGGCGGCCAATCACAGCGGCCGGCCTGCAGCCTCCTTCCTCATCTCGGACAATCACAGTGAACGTCTGCTATCTACATCACGGCCCCTCCAGCCAATGAGCGTGGAATCCCACTCTTCCTCATTTCTCCTTTGTTGTGGCGGGATCTACACTCCGATATCAATTAAAGTCAAAAAAGCCGTAAGCGGGTGGGAGTTTTGTTGCTTCAAGTGAACAATGCAACAACCCAATACATTACTTCATGATGCTTCATGAGAAAGAAATGAAGGTTATGGTGTGACATAAGCGGAAAATCATCCTGGTTAACAAAGAAATTTAAAATCTGTTGGTACATGCAGATGAACAGCCTCTAAGAAGCTTAAACCAGGGGTTCTCAAACTTTTTTCAACGAAGGACCCCTTATATACCATGACGCATACAAATATTGTCAATAATCAAAGAATAAATCATAGTCCAAAGCATTTGTTCATTTCAACCCAAATCCAAAATATCCTGCGAATTGGAATCGCCAAATCTCTCACAAACGTTAAACGCACCATTTCTCAAAAACTTTTCATCTATTAATCTATGGCAAAAGATCAGTGGTAGATCCAGGAAAATCAAAAGAGGGGATCCAAGAAGTTGTGGGTAGGGGAACATGGCAAGCACAGCGAGTCAACCCAGCTGGGGGGTTTGAGGGGAGGTTGTATGCCCCCCAGAATTTTTTTAAATCTGACCAATATCATGGGCATTTTGAGGCCATCTGCACTTGATATAGAGAGAAATTCTGAGGTCAATAGTAATTACTTTTATTATACAAAAATGTTTGAGTACAATACTGTCTTAAAGAAAAACTATTGGAATTTTCTGCAGATGTGCCTCCTTGAATACGTTTACGAGCTTCTATCTTTTTACAGGGAATAGCCCACCCAAGCACGGATTATCAACCCACAACGGGGCCTAGGAGGCAAAAAAATTAGAGTAAAAAGAAATAAAAAATATAAAAGAAAAAGATTATACTGTATTAATCTGCACCACGAAGATGCCGGAAACCAGCTTTTTAAAGTGAGACAGATTGTATGAGTATGGAAATACAAAAGAAGAGTTATTCTAGTATGACCGACAGCCACAGAGAAACTGTCGGCACCGCAGGCAAGACAAGTGTTACGAACGAGCCCACGGCCTTGCCGATGGTACACAGGATGCCAAATCCACCAAACATTGCCCATTAAAGTACCTGTAAAAGAGAGAGACTGAAGCAACATTTCAGCAAAGAGAATGGGAAGAAAGATTATCAACTAAAGGAGGAGAGTCAATAAGATGAAATGCCTTTGATTCCACCCTATCTAACAGTTGGACAGAAGAAGAGCCACCCCAGATATGAGAGTAGTACTCCAAGTTAGGACAAATGAATCCCTTATAAACTTGAAGCAATTGCTCGGGAGTAAGTAGCTAAGGCATCTGTACAACATTCCCAGCTTTCGGGAGGTAGCTTTAGGAATGTTGTGGATGTGTGGCTTCCATGACATATTAGAGGAAACGGTGAGACCTAGCACATCTATTTTAGAACTTGGCAGAATAATTGCATCATGAAATGTGATTGGTGGGAGATCATATAATTTGAAAAGCGTAATTGGTAAATACTGGACTGAGTTATATTACTATTGAATTTAACCAGGTTTCTACCTCCCCATTCGGAGATGATGCACAGATCCGCATTGATGGATTAAATGATTTCAGATCTAGAAACAGATACACAGTAGTTTGAGAATTAGGGGGAAGGGAAAAATGTGAAGAGGAGTGAAGAGTAGAGTCATCAGCATAAGAATGGATAGAATTAGTCGCAGTGTGAAATAAATCATTGATAAAAAAGAAGAAAGACAGGAGGTGAAAGAACAGAACCCTGTGGGACACCACTACTGGTAGAGAAAGAGCAAGAGGTCAATCCCTCGACAACAACTGCCATGGATCGGTTCTCAAGGAAGCTAGAAATTAGAGAACAAAGTGGGGAAGAGAGACCATAAGAAGGAAGTTTAGAAAGCAAAGACTTGTGCCATACCCTGTCAAATGCTTTGGAGATGTCGAGGGCCACGACGAAAGTTTCCCCGTAATCCCTGAGAGGATGACCAAAGATGGGTGCAGTAGGAGAGCAGATCACCAGTAGATCTCACCTGGCAGGGTTTAAGATAGTTTCGAAAATCGTAGAGAGGGATGAAGTTCGGGCAATTGGGCGACAGTTAGAAGGATTAGAATGGTCACCCTTCTTTGGAATGGGTTGAACCGAGGCATGCTTCCAAGAAGAAGGAAAAGTTTGTGTTTTGAAGCAAAGGCAAAAGAGCCGAGCAAACACAGGGGTCAGAACTTCACCACATTCTTTCAGAATAGGAGGGGGTATTCTGTACAGTTCATGCTCCTTACTCACATCCAACCTGGATAACACACCAGCAACCCTACGAGTGGAGATTATAGGAAAGTGCACAGGTTCAGTAGGAGGGATAGAGTTGGAATCATCTAAGGTGGAGTTAGAGGAGAATAAGGTGCCAAAGAGATTGGTATTTATCAGGGGGAGAGTTGGCTACAGAGTTATCAGGTCAGAAGACAGGAGGAAAAGAGGGAGTGCAGAAGTTATTACAGATGTTTTTAGTTAAGGACCAGAAGGATTTACTGGAAGAAGAGTAAGTCAGGACAGTGGTCTTTCTTTTTACAAAATTCTGCTTGGTCCTACGAAGAATAGCCTTACAACAATTCCTAGAAGTTGTAAAAGGAGAAGGAGATAGTTTCATAACTTGATACGCCCTATCTCTCTCCCTACATGCAAGAAAACAGGAGCAATCAAACCATGATTGTGAAATGAAAGTTTTGGTAGAAGATGGGATAAATGCACTCATACCACCCTGCATTTTTTTGTGTTTGTTTTTTACGGGGAATAGCCCACCTGGGCACAGGTCATCGACCCACAAGGGGCCTGGGGGGTGAAAAAATAAGAATAAAAGAAATTAAAAATAGAAAAGGAAAAGGTTATATTAATCCACACCACGAAGATGCTGGAAAACCATCTTTTTAAAGTGAGACATTGTATGGGTATGGAAACACGGAAAAGGCAGAGCATTCCACAGTTTGGCTGTGTGAGGAAAGAAAGATGCACTATAACGGGTTATTCTCGTGTGACCGACATCCACAGAGAAATGGTGGTCACCGCGGGTAAGACGTGTGTTACGAGCCCACGGCCTCGCCGGCGGTGCACAGGATGCCAAATCCATCTAACATTGCCTGTCAAAGTCCAGTGGTCCCTCGGTTAACGAGCACAATTCGCTCCAGAAGTTGCTAGTTAACCGAAAAATTCATTAACCGAAACCATTGTTTCAATGGGTTTTTGGATAATTGGTTCCAGCTCACCAAAAATTACAGACAGGTGTGCTTGTAGAAGGCTCCTCGTTGATGATGATGGGAATGGGGATGGAGGAGAAGGGAGAAGAGAAGGCATTGGGGTGGAAGAGAAGTCACCCCATGCTGCCATTTCACCCATAAAATTTTAGTTCACTTGGTGTAATTCAAGATTATTTTCTTTAAATCAACATTGCACTTCATTATATATTGTTAATAAGTAAAATATATTTCAAAATGAACAATAATTTGACTGGAAACACAGAAAAAAAGCATTTATGTAGAGTTTCAAACAAGATGTTCCTTCCTCTGAACTGGTAAACAAACTGACACCAAGCTTGGTGTGTTGAGTGGCTGTTTGGTGCACAAAAAACTAGCTTCCTGTACTTCAATTATGTTCAATAATTGTTAAAATGACTAGAATTTAATATAAAACTTTTAAAATTATTTAATAGTACAACATTCTTGATGTTTACTAAAATGGTAAGGAATTTAAGCCCTAAAATGGATTACTGTATTGGCGGACTAATGCTACAACTGGTGGGCAGCCAAATGCAGGCGAAAACATGTTGGGAAAAATTTGTAAAGAATTCGTTAACCGGGGGTTTGCTCGTTAACCGAAGTGAAGAATCTTATGGAAGGTAATTCGTTAACCGAGTGAAGCAACATTACGGCGAAGAGAAAGGGAAGAGATATTGTTAACTAAAGAAGGACAGTTAATAAGATGAAATGCCTTTGATTCCACCCTATCTAACAGTTTGACAGAATAAGAGCCACCCCAGATATGAGAGCAGTACCCTGCAATTGTGCATATATGAAGCAACTGCTCAGGAGTGAAGTAGCTACGGCATCAGTACAGCATTCCCAGTTTTCAGGAGGCAGCTTTAGCAATGTTAAGGATGTGGCTTCCATGACATATTAGAGGAAATGGTGAGGCCTAGCATATCTATTTTAGAATTTGGTAAAATGATAATATCCTGAAATGTGATTGGTGGGAGATCATCTAATTTGGAAAGTGTAATTGGTAAATACGGAGTTTTATTACTATTGAATTTAACCAAGCTTCTACCTCCCCATCCGGAGATGCTGCACAGATCCGCATTGATAGATGTAATGATCTACCTTGAGAATTGGGGGGAAAGGGAAAATGTGAAGAGTAAAATCATCAGCATAAGAATGGATAGAATTGGTTGTAGTGTGAAGTAAATCATTGATAAAAAGAAGGAAAAGAGTAGGTGAAAGAACAGAACCCTGTGGGACACCACTATTGGTAGAGAAAGAGTGAGAGATCGATCCCTCAACAACAACTGCCATGGATCGGTTCTCAAGGAAGCTAGAGATGAGAGAATAAAGTGGGCGAGAGAAACCATAAAAGGGAAGTTTAAAAAGGAAAGACTTGTGCCATAACCCCAGCAATGCTGTCAGCACATACCGAGGTGTCCCGAGTGGAAAAGCAGCAGTCATCCCAAGGAGAGTCGGAGAAGAATTCTCGCAAGGATTGCCAGTTTGCCCTCCGATAGTGCCATAGTTGGCGGTTAAAGGTGGGTGGGGGAGGTCATGCCCAGTTTGATTTAATAGAAATAAGATTGTGATCATAAGACCCTAAAGGAACAGAAATTGAGTATGAGTAGTGTGAGAGGTTAGAGGTAAAACAAAGATCAATAATGTAAATAAGTTGATCGTGTCGATCAGGAACGCTTGTAGGGGGTTTAATTATTTGTTCCAGATCATTAAGTAAGGAAAGAGAGAGTGCCTCAGCTCCACCTGGGTCATCCCTTGCAGAGCCAAGCCACTCTCTGTGATGTATATTGAAATCCCTTAGGTAGAGGATCTCGGTGTTGGGGTGTGTGGACAGCAACGACTCATGGCAAGAAGTGAGATAGTCAGAGTTCCAAATAGTTGGTAGAGTTGGGAAAACAGTATAGGAAACAAAGAAAAATAGTCATAGTTGGTAGAGATATTTTCAGCCAGATGACATCATAAAGAGAAGATTCAAGATCTGTGAGTCGAGCTATGGGTGTACATGTGTTGCAGTAGGCGCATACACCTCCCTTAGAACGGAAAGAGGTATAAAGGTTGTAGTTGGAGACTTGAAAAGGTTTGGGTGAAGCTGCTTTGGTCAGTTGAAGTTCAGATAGTAGTAAGAGGTCAGGAGAAGAGGTTAATAGATGGTGCTCCACACAAGGAAAATTGGATCTCTAGCCGCGAATGTTGGAAAAATGACATCAGTTGAGGCCCCAGTAGTTTGATGATGATCAGGTCGGCCCCTGGGATCCAAAACCTTCCCGACCAGTGGGACCCATCCGAGAAGGCCCCGCTTTAATATTATTGTCAACTGATAACATAGGAGAGTAAAAGAGTTGAAAGAATAGAACAGATCAAGAGTGAGAAAGGTTATACGTACTGTATATGTGTTGTCAATAGTAAGAGAGACAATTGAGACCCTGCAATTGTGCATATATGAGGAAGAAAGACAGATCTATGTGATCAAAGAAGAATAAATATAAAGTGTTACTAACCTGTTCCTGCACCAATAGGCTTAGTAAAAAGGATAACAGTGTCTGCATCTGGTGATCCCTTGGCAGTTGCCTCCTCTTCTTCCTCTTCTTCTTCTTCACCGCCTTCTGCAGTTTCTATTTCAGCACCAGTACCATCGTCCACATTTACCTCATCATCATCAGTAAGATCATCTTCCTCTCCCTCTACCTCATCCTCCTGAGCCCAAGCCTTCATATGCCCTGTAATAATAACATATATTACATAGGTAAAATAATAAATATATAATTCAAATACCGGTATGGAGCCAGACATCATCATCTACATTTAAACAGAAAAACTAGCATAGTAGCCACATTTATTGAATGCCTGTAATTTTTCACATTCTTTTACCTTTATCCTCTTCGCCACTGATCAGCTCGTTTGCCGCTTGGGCAGTCGGTAACGACTCTGTTATGCACGGTTGACAAGTACTGGGCCTGCACTGGCTACTGAATGTATCTGAATCTGCTCCACTGCTGGTCAAGTCTGGTCTTTACCAGACTTCAAAGAGCTAACACTCAGTGCTGTCACAACACTCTCTGGTTACAATTGGTCTGGTCTGAAAGCCACTAATAAACAAGGGGTGTACCAAATAAAGTACTGGTAACTGGCTGAATATTGGTACAGTACTGTACAGTACAGTATTGATTAATAAGACTGTTACAGTTTAAATAGCAAAAACTGACCACATTTAGATCACCAACCCCAATTTATGGCTTATGACAATTAAGCACCGTAATACTGTACTATATGGAGGAGGACAAGTTTGGTAAGCATTAGGATGCTTAACCATCATCAGGTGAAATAAGCTGAGTTCCTGATCTTCATGAGATCCTGATCTTGTTCCAAACACTTTGTCTTAACCTTCTAACTGCTATCCTTGTCTTTGATGACCTTGTGCAAACCCACCATCATCTTGTTAAGGTGATTGGTACTTGGCATCATGAATTATAAGCTGTGCATCAAAAATCATACTGAGAATGGAAAGTCAATGATTGGTAGACACTCTAGGAGACACACGGCTGGTGGAGCCTCAGAATCAACTTGCTGTCATCGTCTTGAAATGATTTACACCTCATCACTCTCCTCCTGTCCTCAATGGTCCCTGCGACACTACAACCAGGCTCACCGCCTACACAAGGACTTACTTCCCGCTGCACCACCACACCCACCTCTTGCACCACAATAACAGCAACCAACGCTCACCAATTGCAAGAATCACTCCACTTCACTTTACAAACTTATAACTCTCCACCCACGATGAGCATAAAAGTTTTTACAATATAAGGTTTTAATGGCTTCTAAATTTTATATTTTCAATATCATAAAATTTTAAATTTCATATACAGGGTATCAAGTTTTTCCAACATACAGTATACAGTGTAGCCGCAATTTCACAAATATTGTACAGCAGTCATTGGGAATAAAGCATTAATAATGATACAGTGATCCCTCGGTTAACGAACGCCTCGTCTAACGAATTACCTTCCATAAGAATTTTCAATTCGGTTAACGAAATTTTTACGAAATCGTGTCAACATGTTTTCGCCTGCTCACCAGCTGGAGTATTAGTCCGCCAATACAGTAATCGGTTTTAGGGCTTAAATTTGTTCCCATTTGAGTAAATATCAAGAAGGTTGTACTCCAAGTTTTATATTAAATTTTTAGTCATTTTAACACTTATTTAACATAATTGCAGTACAGGAAACTAGTTTTTGGTGCGCCAATCAGCCACTTGACTCAGCAAGGCGTCAGTTTTTATCTCTGGTTAGTGGAGGTAACATCTTGCTCGTGGCTCTCTTGAACATAAACTATTTTTACATTTTTACAGTACAATTATTGGTCATTCTGAAATTTATTTTACATATTGACAATATATAGTGCAGTGCAGTGTTGATTTAAAGAAAATAATCTTGAATTACACTTAAACTTTTATGGGTGAAATGACGGCATGAAGCATGGGGTGATTTCTCTTGCACCCCCACTTCCTTCTCTTCTCCCTTCTCCTCCACCCCCACTTCTAATTCCCATCATCATCATCAACCAGGAGCCTTCTACATACACACCTCAAAGTAAGTGTACCTTACTGCATTTATTTTTAGTTCGTATGTAATTTTCGGTGAGCTGGAACCAATTACCCAAAATCCCATTGAAACAATGGTTTCGATTAACGAAATTTTCGGTGAATGAACGACCTTCTGGAACGAATTGTGTTTGTTAACCAAGGAACCACTGTAAATACCATGTTAACCACGTTATGTAAATTGTGGTGGTTTGATATAATTTATAAAAAAATATGAAAAATCAAAATACTGTACAGTTGTACCCCACTTAACGCGGTCAATAGAACCCAGAGGGTCCCGTGTTAAGTGAAATCCGCGTTAAGTGAACAACAGAACATATGGGATTAATTCCAATAGAAACCGACCCGACCCCCAAACTCCACTTTTTGAAGACATATAACTATGTTGTAGTAAAAATAACATCTTAATTTTATGATGGTACATGCACACAATTAATACTTAAGAGAAATAGAGAAATACAGTCGCCAAGTTAATGTCCATTCAAATAATGGACTCAACTCCCTCCCCCTCTCACACTAAACTGCCGGCTCTTCCCTCTCTGAGAAATTTTTGGGGGAAAACCACTAAATTTTAATAAATAATACCTCAAACTAAAGTTAGGATAATACAATTGACATTGCTGGATTCCTTGTAAGACCAGGAATATTTTGAATATAAATGTCATATATTTTGCACAAAAGATAACATAGTTACTCAGAAAATTTTTTATCTAAAATTTGTATGTCTAATGCAAAATATATGTTTATATTCAAAATGATCATCAAATTATAAGAATTCCAGCAATGTAAATTATATTCTGACCGGGTAATTTGTATGAATTTTATGAGCTAAAACAAATATCTTCAGTTAATAAAAAAAAAAAAATATTCTTCACGGGGTAACAGATGGTCGGTCGGTCCCCACACCCCACCAACAGTCCCAAGGAGATGTGTGGGAAAACCAGAATACTTAACTTTTTTGTAATAAATAATACCTCAAACTAAAGTTAGGATAATATAATTGACATTGCTGGATTCCTTGTAAGACCAGGAATATTTTGAATATAAATGTCATATATTTTGCACAAAAGATAACATAGTTACCCAGAGAAAAAATGTTATCTAAAATTTGTATGTCTAATGCAAAATATATGATGTTTATATTCAAAATGATCACCAAATTATAAGAATTCCAGCAATGTAAATTATATTCTGGCCGGGTAATTTGTATGAATTTTATGAGCTAAAACAGGCAGTCAGGCAGGGTGGCAGGTGGGGCAAATCTAAAAATAGCGTCTCGAGCCGGACACTCACCGTGCATGTGGAAAAAATCCGTGTTAAGTGAAATTTCAGCTCTGGCGAGGCACCGCGTATATGATAAAACGCGTTAAGTGAAACCGCGTTAGGCGGGGTAATACTGTACATACAGAAGTCCAAAAATCCGGACTGAATGGGGATTGGGTCGGTCCGGATTTTCGGATTTTCCAGATTCTCAGGCAGTACTTTTAAAATTCAAATTTAAGGAGGAATAAAGAAGAGATGAACAAGTACATTTTGATAGTTTATTCATTAGCAAATATAGCATGCTTCATTTATCAAAACGAGCAGTTTTAAAGAAAAAGCTGTGAATTCTAGAATTTTATTCTTTGCCTTTTTCATATCATGAATTGTAGACTTTCCAATGTCGTATGTTTCCATTAGAACAGGATTGCTCACACCACGTTCTAGTTTCTTAATTATTTCAAGTTTGTCACTCAATTTCAATGTGTTCTTCTTTCTCTTCACACAACGAAGTTTATCTACTTTAGGAGCCATTATTATGGGCTTGTACAGTACTCTGTAAATGGAAAGAGTAGGACTCAAAATTACATACGCTGTCACAGTTTGATTGCTCGTTTTAAAGTGGCGACAGCGTGGTCGCTTGTTGTCGCTGTGCAGCTGTGGCACTCACGCATGCACACAAAAGCCAGCTAAAAAAAAAAAAAAAAAAAGTGAGTTTTTAAAAAGTCCGGATTCTCGGGTGGTCCGGATTTCTGGCATCTGGATTTTTGGACTTTTACTTATGTTTTTCGCGAGGCATTAAACAATGTCTTAAAACAAAATCGGTTGAAAATTAGTGGTTTTGGTGCACAGGAGTTGCAAAGTATCACCCAAGATATCATTTTTACTTTTATCCTCTTTGCCACTGATTGGCTCGTTAGCAGCTTGGGCAGTCATTCACATCTCTGTTAAGCGCTGTTGGCTAGTACTGTACTGGCTCCTGAATGTATCTGAACCTACTCCAGTGTTGGTCAAGTCTGGTCTTGAAAGAGCTTACACTCGGTGCCGTCACAACACCCTCTTTTAGATTGTTCCAATAGTTCACAATTCTCACTTCGAAAAAATTTGCCCTCACCTTGAGATGTGACTCCTTGTGGGGCAAGCGTACACCAGCTCCAGGCATGTACACTATACTAAGTAGTGCCCTCTGAGGTGTTTATACACTTCAATCAGGCCACCCCTCGCCCATATGTAGTATAAGCTAGACAGTTGCAAGTGTTCTAATCTCTCTAGGTACCCTTAACTATTTCAATCTCCCTGTAATGTACAGTATACTCAATATTTGTAGCACTCTGTGATGTACTATATGACCTCATACGATCACATCCAAAATAAACCTAACCATCTTGTTTTGAATAATTTGTAGTTTGGCATATGAGGTGGCAAATAAACTTTGGCCTTCAAGTTCCGTTAAAATAACAAAAACCATCATTGATTTACGATTTTGATGGCAACAAACCAACGAATGATGATAAAGAAGTTGTTGCAAATACTGTACAGTGGTCCCTCGATTAACGAACGGTCCAATTAACGAAATTTTGGTTAACGAATTAGCTCCCATAATGATTTTCAGTTCCAATAATGAACAAAACTTCTATTAAAGACAGCCTTACGAGAAACACACTTTGTTGTGCGCATCAGCTGATCGGCTCGTCCGCCAATATAGTAATTGGTTCTATGTTTACATTCGTTTCCAGTGGAGTAAATATCAAGAAAGTTGGTCTCTCAAATATTTTTGCATTTTTTATTTTAAAATTATTGGTCATTCTAAAATTTAGTTAACATATTGATAATATATACAGTACAGGGTCCATTTTTTGGGCGCCCATCAGCTGATTGATTCACCCGCCAAAGCTTCTCTGTTTAACTTTGTTTACAGTGGAGGAAACATTGAGTTTGTTGGTCTCCTGAATATTTTTAAATTTTTTGCATTAAAATTATTGGTTATTCTGAAATTTTGTTAACGTATTGATAATGTGCAGTGAAGTGTTGATTTAAATAAAATAATCTTTAATTCCAGGTAGTGAACTTAAAATTTTATTGGTGAAATTACTGTATCAAGCATGGGTCCAAAGAAATCTAGAAAAACGATTTCAATTCAAGTGAAACATGAAGAAGGCATTAGAACCGATGTACTGAGTAAAAAATACAGCATGTCGGCATCAACTGTGTCTACAATTATTGCACAGAAAGACAAATTTAATGCAGTGAAAGTGAGAGATAATTCTACCAGTGTTTAAAGGTAGATCACTAATTGCAGAAACAGAGAGGTTACCGTACTTCTTATTTGGATTAAAGAAAAACAAATGAAAGGAGATTCCATTTCAACTGAATTCATTTGTGAAAGAGCCAGGGAAATTTATGAACATTTGAAGGAAGATCAACCTAGTTCTTCTAAAACTGCATTTGAAGACTTTAAGGCCACCAAGGGCTGGTTTGATAAGTTAAAAGACAAGAACTGCCATTTATAATGTAGTTAGGCATGGTGAAGCTGCCAGTGCAGATAAAGAAGGAGCTGAAAAATTTGTAGTAGAATTCAAGAAACTGATGGATGAAGAGGATTATCTTCCACAGCAAGTTTTCAATGTGGATGAAACTGGGCTGTTCTGGAAGAAAATGCCCAAAAGGACATTCATCACCAGAGATGAAGCTTCTTTACTGGGGCATAAACCCATGAAGGACCATCTCACTCTATTGCTTGGTGCCAATGCTTCAGGAGATTTCAGACTGAAGCCTATGCTTGTATACCACTCTGAGAACCCCAGGGTGTTCAAGCAACAAAAGGTGTGAAGAGGGCAACTCGGAGTTTATTGGAAGTCCAACCACAAAGCATGGGGAACTAGACAGCTCTTTAATGAATGGGCAGTTGAGGTGTTTTGCCCTGCTGTGAAGAGTTACCTCACCACCAATAAATTTCCTTTAAAGGCTCTTCTCCTTATGGATAATGCCCCTGGTCATGACCCTGAACTTGCCAGCACTTTGGAGGCTCGATTTGACTTTGTTAAAGTTTTGTTTTTGCCTCCCAACACTACATCAATTATGCAGCCAATGGACCAAAATGTAATCAGCAACTTCAAGAAGCTGTACATGAAGATGTTTAGAAAGTGTCATCAGGCAACTACCACTGATCCTGATCTATCACTGGCAGGTCTGTAGGACGCAATTTAACATCCTGGAGGCTGTAAAGTTGATTGTGTCAGCATGGAAAGAAGTTTCTACTCGATGCCTGAATTCTGCATGGAAAGCACTGTGGCCATCAGAAGTCCATGATTTTGAGGGATTTCAGGAAGAGGCAGAGTTGGACAAGGAGATTGTGTCCATTGGTCAGTCAATGGGACTCAAACTGGAGGAGGAGGATGTTGATGAGCTTGTGATGTCTCATGAGCAGGAACTTTCTCCTGAAGATTTTAAACAACTGGATGAGATGCTTGAAACAGACAGTGGTGAGGAGGATAAGGAAAGTGATGACCATATGTCTTCTTCAGACTTAAAAGATGTTGGTCACCACTGGGATATGTTTAGGAAACTGGCTTCAAGGCACCCTGATGTGGAAACAACAGAACCTATGTTGTGTGCCATGGAAGACAAAGTGGTCTCCTTCTTCAAGAACCAGCTCATGATCAGGAGAAATGCCACACAACTAACACTTGATAGCTTCTTCTCTATAAGGCAGCGTGAGAAAGATGATTCCCCTCAGAGTTTCTCTCCAAAATGGAGAGAGGATTTTCATGTTAAAGAATCTGTCAGTCCAAAGGTTCCTGACATTATGATGGAAGTGACTCGCCTTCCAAGAAGCATTAAAATGATTATCTCCTCCCTTCTCCTCCACCCCCACTTCCTTCTCTTCTCCCTTCTCCTCCTCCACCCCCAATTCCTTCTCTTCTCCCTTCTCCTCCTCCACCCCCACTTCCTCCTCCTCTTCTACTCCACCCCCACTTCCTTCTATTCTCCCTTCTTCTCCTCCACCCACCATTTCTAATTCCCATCATCAACCAGCAACATTCTACATACACACCTCAAAGTAAGTGTACAGTACTGTATTTTGTTTATACTTTGTATATACGTTTTCTGTGAGTTGGAACCAATTACCCAATATCCCACTGAAATAATAGATTCAGTTAACAAAATTTTCGGTTAACAACCGACTCTGTGGAACCAATTGTGTTCATTAATCGAGGGACCACTGTACTGTTATAAAGTGGAGGAGATGGTTATCACCAAGAGTTTAGAGAAATTGTTCACTTTTCCAAAAATATTGTTTGTAAGTAATAGTGACAATATGACCTTTTCCTTTAATTTTAATCATTTTTTTTCTCTTTGATCATAAATCACCTGTGGTGAGCAGGGTATGAAAGAGAAATGACGGGGTAAAACACGTGTCTTGTACGCTAACAAATAATCAATTTACCATAAATATTCTGCTGTTCATTCTCCAGTCTCCAGTGACATCCATTGTTCTTGTCAGTTTATAAGTGATAAATGTGTGAACTTGGAGGATCTCAGACTGTCCTTTGTTTTTCAATTTAATAGGCTTCACTTAGTCTCTTACGCTATTATGGCATTATGTTCCATTAGTTATCACAAGCTATCTGTGCTTATTAAGAATCAAGACCACATTAAGGACTTAGTATGTGATTATATACTTACTGTAAGGATGTGCAAGTCTCCAAAATGCGGCAGAAAACTGGCATTAAAGGAAAAATATGACAATCCTGGAGATGCCTAACACCGGAACATGTTCGATTTCATAAATTTTCCCTCAAATGTTTTTTGGATAATAGTAATAAATATGATACGACAATGCACAGAACCTAATAGAACCTGACCTAATCAACCAAAGAAACCTACCTAACCTTAGCTAATTTCCTAGCAGAAGGGGGGGGGGGGGACCCTGGCCATAGTTAACAGAAAATACTTACAATAATTTGATATATGATATATACCAATAACAATAAAAAATCTTGAAGTGGCATTGTGCATTTTCACGTGTTTTTGTGGACATGAGAGTACGCTCAGACTGAGCATAAACAAACAAAGAGCAGACGCTATCACATGTTGACACGGCAGAAATTCAGTTGGATATTTATGGTAAATACTGTAAATCATTAACTTCTTTGCATTCAAAACACTAGAGACATTATTTTAGTGTCAAATGATCAGTTTTCACCATGTTTTACCCCACACTGCCCCTCATCCTTCATACCCTGCCCACTATGGGAGATTTATAAGCATAGACAGAGAAGAACTAATAATATTTAAATTAATTACAATGAAAATAAAAAGTTGTTGTACTGGGTATCAATTTTTTACTTACTATCATCCAAGGAACATCTGTGGAAAAAAAAATGATCGAACTCGAACTATGGTAAATTTTTACAGGTTCCCCATAATGGTTTTGGACATGAAACTTACGTTTTTCCGATGCTTTTTATGTGTTTTGAACGAGCCTGACTTTCATTTCTATTACAAATGAGTCATTTTTGAGTTTGATAATCTTGTGGGACCCATGGGAAATCTAGGTTTTTGGGTGGAGGAAGAGCAAAAGTGAGTGATGCTATATAAATGACCAAAGTTGGCTCAGATTTTCTGTTTTTAACAAGTAAAGAAAAGCCAAAATTTAAGAATCCAAGCCAAGTTTTGGTTAAAGATTAATTATTATCAAATTCGAATGAATCACACAAAAATCCACCGGAAATGCCGAGGTTTCATACCAATAACAGCTTTGGTGCTAACCTAACCTAACCTGACCGAACCACCATAGATCAGAAGATATATATACAGGTATATTACTCCAACCCAAGGATCTCCCATCAAAGCAACCAATCTTACATAAACGGCAGACTAGCATCAAACGTACAAACACACAGGAGCTCTCAAGAGGCATCAGGGAACATCAACACTGGACTTAAAAAATATTCGATGACTCCCTAACAAATAAATGCGATTTTCTCGAAAACGAATCATTTGCGATGGAAATGTTACTAAGAAAAGTTGTTAGAAATGACAAGATGTACCTAGAACTGGACCCAAAAATATTATGGGCCATTATGGACAACTTTAGCGAAGACAATTTAAAGACACTTATTCTATAGCGTTTCCGTCAGAAATTTACAGTTGTCGAGTATTTTAACCGATAAAATTATCAACAACATTACTTGATTGTGGCCAGGACTTTGAAGTTGAGGGAAAATGTGTTGTAAAATACTAAAAATAACACCAAAAACTTTTGAAAACCTGACCAACGTTTCCTAACTTGTCAAAATGTTAAATAACTTTAGAGTTTATAGGTCCGTCCTCATTTGAACACTGAAATCAATACCACCACCTAGTAAAAACAGAAAACATGAAGGTAAACTTTTTTTATAGTTTTAAGAATTTTAATGATTAGGAAACATTAGGTCAGATTTTCAAAAGTTTATTTAGTGTTTTTTAGTATTTTACCTCACAATTTCCCTCTACTTCAAAGCCCTGCCACTTTAATTAAGTAATATTGTTAGTAATTTTATCGATTAAAAAAAAAAAAATTCTGGAGAATTTATAGTAAAGCACCGGTCTTTCTCTCGCTGTTATTAATAAGTATTTCATAGTGTTCAGACATTTCTAAGATATTTTTCTTCTTTGATATTTCCGCCGGAAATTACGGATAACCGAGATACAGTATTATAATTTTCCAATATTATTATATTTGGTCAATCACAAGTGTTGCCATTTGTTGTTTACATCTCGTGGAGAAGCTCTGACCCCCCTCACCCAGTGCTCCGTTATCTCCGTGTTGGCTTTTTAAGCGTCTACAGCGCATGTGCTGGGGGTAGTGTGGGAGTTCCTTATTGGCTATAGCAAGAGGGGACTTATTATTGGACAAGAGTTTTTTGTCTTATCCAATGAACAATGTGTAGGTGTGTCGGGAGCTCAGATTTGAATTTTCAGTACCAGATACAGTGAGTTCTGCTATAACGCGTGTTTTGATAACGCGAATTTGCTCTAACGCGATTTATGAATTAGGAACTATATTTGTATAACGCGAACGCTTGTTTGCTATAACGCGATTTTTGCTTACTATTTCTCCAATTTTGTGGTACAGTGGGGTATGCTATAACGAATCTAATTGGTTCTAGAACCTTGTTTGTTATAGCATTCGTTCGTTATAAGATTAATCCGTTCCAGGCCCCCAAAATATAATATAAAATTGTAAAAATTGTAAAAATGTGCATAAATATGCATCTAAACCCCTGAAATAAAGAATATCATTAATATTTACTTTTATCCTCTTCGCCACTGATCGGCTTGTTAGCCGCTTGGGCGATCGGTCACGTCTCTTTTCCTTTATATTCTTCACCAAAAGGTCGGCTCGCTAGCCGCCCGGGCGATCGGTCACGTCTCTGTCACGCACTGTTGGCAAATATTGGGCATGCACCGGCTCCTGAATGTACCTGAACCCGCTCCAGTGTTGGTCAAGTCTTCTCTTGAAAGAGCTCACACTCGGTGCCGTCACAACACTCTCTGGTAGATTGTTCCAAGAGTTTACAACCCTCACTCCGAAAAAGTTTGCCCTCACGGTTTTCTGGACTTGCGGCTTCTTCAATCTTGAGCTGTGACCCCTTGTGGGGCGAGCGTCCGCCAGCTCCAAGTAAGGACACTCAACTGAGTAGTGCCCCCTGAGATGCTTATAAACCTCAACTAGGTCCCCCCTTGCCCGTCTGTAGTATAAGCTAGGCAAGTTCAGGCGCTCCAATCTCTCAGGGTAGCTGAGGTGCCGAAGTGCAGGCACCAGTTTGGTGGCCCTCCTTTGAACATTTTCAACCAACTGACAGTCCCTAGCATATCTCGGGGACCAGATGGGGAAGCACTTCACTCCTGAAGATCGTCACGAGGGACGGACCGTCTAGATATCTGAACGACCTTCTTATAAGACCCAATAATTTATTTGCCTGATTTACCTTCTTCTCACAATGGCCCGAGAACTTCAGCTCATTGTCAACATACACACCTAGGTCCTTCTCACACACAGTCTCAACTAGTACATTTTCTTCATCCCGTTGGGACATATGGTACGCCTCCTTACCGTTGGTACGCCCCAGGTGCATCCTCTTACACTTCGTGACATTGAATCTCAGCAGCCATTCCTTCGACCATTCCTGGAGCCCACAGAGGTCCTTTTGCAGCTCTTCACAGTCCGCTTGGTTCTTAATTTCCCGAAAAACTTGGCGTCATCGGCAAACATTTGTATGGAGGAGTGTACAACGTCAGGCATATCATTTATGAAACAAACAAACAACAGTGGGCCCAATACACTACCCTGCGGTACCCCACTTGTTACAGGTACAGATGACGATTTCGTGCCATTAATCACCACACGTTGCTTGCGGTCATGTAGAAAGTCTTCTATCCACGCTAGGACATTTCCCCGAATTCCGTACCCTTCCAGTTTGATTTTCAGCCTTTCGTGGGGTACACTGTCGAAAGCCTTGGCAAAATCTAGGTAAATATTGTCGATATTACCACCCCGTTCTAGAATATGGGTCCAAATATCCAATACCTTGAGCAATTGTGTCAAGCAAGAGCGCCCCGGCATAAAACCGTGTTGGCAATCTTTTACAAGGTTGTTTCGTAGTAGATGTTCCATCGCTGCATCTCTGATAATACTCTCAAGTACTTTACATATTATGCTGGTCAGGCTCACCGGTCTATAGTTGTAATAAAAAAACAATAAATTAGAAAAAAAAAAATAATATTTAAATAATGTTCGTTGTAGGAGTTTCGTTCTTTATAGCATTCTCTATTTTATAGGTAAAACTGTTTGTTATAGTAATATTCGTAGTAGGATCCGTTCGTTATAGCAAGCCCCACTGTATTAACTGTGAATATAGTAAAGAAGAATATCAACAAGAAGCGTTCTGGTGATAGAATTCCCGGTGATGATCGTAAAAGAAAGGATATAACACTTAAAGAGAAGCTCGATTTTATCAACCTCAATATCACCCTTCTCCCCCATCACGTAAAGTGTTACATTTACTGTATGATTTCATTATTAGATATGAATGCAACATTTATTTAGACTGCTATCCTTTGTGTTAGGCTAACTACTAAATTTTTTCGATTTCGAGTAATCTGCACCTAACCCTATTTTCTCTATAAGCCCTGTTATTTCTATTACGCGATTTTCTATAACACGATATTTTACAAGAACACAATTATCGCGTTATAGCAGAACTACCTGTATGGCTGAACTGGTTGAAGAGCTGTGCCGACATTGTGAAAGAGATTATTTTACTTCAATTGCCGAGTTTCATCAGTAAAATAATGAGGCCATTTAATTTTTTAGAAAATACGGTGTATTACCGAACAACGTTACTTGTCCAAAGTGTAATAATCAGTGTACACTGTGGGAAGAAAAACACATTTGGCCTGATTCTTCTTCAGATTAAGGTAAGATGTGGGGGCATGAACAAATGGGCCCCCCTGGTTAGGTTAGGTCAGGATACCCCCCCTTTTTTTTTATACAGAAAAAGGGGTAGGTTGAGTTGGGTTACGTTTCTTTCAGCATTAAAAAAAAAATTCCGATGGTTTTTGATGAGTTTTGAATGAATTTTGCCTTGTTCTCCATTGGAAATCACCTGCTTGTGATTTACCCAACAAAAAACTCCAATTTCCCAACATCTTCCCTTGTTGGGGAAGGAGAGGGGGGGGGGGGGGGGATGTATCTCAATAATGAGTGATTTCTGGCAGAAATGAATATAAAATTCGTTTGAAACTCATAAAAACCCACAGGAAAAATATATTTTTAATATCTAAAGAAAGAATGGTGCTTTTGTATAAATTTACCAAATTTTTGACAGAAACGCCATAGAAAAGAAAAGTGTTTTAGAATTGTCTAAACTACCGATTCCAAAACTTATAGTCCAAAAATTTGCAACATGACTGAAACAATAATTGTACTAAGTTTCTTTTGGGCCTGGGAAGCATAGCGCACCAGTTAGCAACTTAATATGACTAAACTTTATATGGCGGGAGGACCAGGGAGCAAAGCCTCCATGTAAGGAAGCGAGGTAAGGACAGATCAGGTTCTGAGCATTGTCGTTTCCATTTGCGTGTTTAGTATCATGCAAATGACATTTTTAGAAATTTTGGTGAAATTCCATAAGTTCCTTCTGGTGATAACCCTCTCCTTCATCGTTACCCAAGTTATGGCTACATATACAATACTGTACTGATACTGAACATAAATCTTCAACACACTTTCTGCATCTCAGGAAATTCAGTAATTTTTCTCCAATTACAGTACAGTACGTACCCCGGTCATTATTTTTTGCACTCTTGTATTTTAAAATAAAATTGCCTTACAATACTAACATTACTACACAGTGAGCCTTCAGAAGACACCTTTACCAGGAGAGTCAGATATGACAGCTTGCCTGAACAAACCTTGAATACAAAACTTCATTTCTAGTTAAAATTTAAATCTTGTTTTCATAACTGAAGTTTAATATTCATCCATTGGCTGTCTGCAGGTTTCCAATTTTCAACATTGCAAACACAAGACTATATAAATAAAAAAATATGACTTCATATCATTTCCAGTGCAAATCAATATTAACGGAGTACTGTATCTCACAAATTTCTAGGTGTAAATTTCTGTGCCCGCCCTGTTGTCAGAGTCATTTGCCTCCTCTCCCCTTCTCCTCTTTGCGGCATGACAAGTATTGTGTCATGTGACTTGGCTGGACAATCATTTTGAAGCAACCTTCCACCACGCAATTTCGAATTCTGAGGGCTAGTGATGGTGTGTGATAAGTGTTCCCTCCCATATCTATCTGCTATTCAGCGAGTTTATGAAAACAACAGTGAAGCAATCCAAATATTACAAGATCACGGCGCCCTACCAACATCAAGACTGTGTCCTACGTGTGGAAATTGTTTACTTTTAAGAAAACACTGGAATTCTTTTGTCTGTAACCATAAGCATACCAGATAATTCAGCTGTATCCTCAACATGATAGGGGATCCTGTTGGGAACCGGGGTTTTGGGTGTGACGTTTCCCGACAAAAAATCATGGCCAAGTGAAAACAAGATACACCAAAAAACACAAGAAAAACATATAAAGCTAACCTTTTTGGGATGACCTAACCTGATCAATCCTAAGCAAATCGAACTCTCACAGTGTTTTTATGTAACCAGACTCATCTTATGAGGGAATCACTGTTATTTCTTACCTTATTCCGAATTAGAATCTTTACTGAGGTAAGAAGAACACCATTTGATCTAAAATATGCTATAGCTTGTTCTTTTTCTTTTCCCCAATACACTCAATTCCATATAATTGAAGTGCCACCCATCAGACTTCCATGGTTGGAAATGAATTTGAATTTCAAAGCATGATAGACCCAAAATCACAATCGAATCTGACTGGGCAAAAAATATCGCAAATTCTAAAAGCAGGAACCACAATTCATTTTAATTGGTGGAAAAAAAAAGAGCTTCTGAATCGCCGCGTGACGTGTATGGGAACGCATGCACATAACAATTTATGAAGGGAACACTCTGAGTTGGAAATTGGGTCAGCGATAATGGCTGAAGATTAAAGTAATTTAACAGAGAAAGATTTGGTATCTGCTATCACCGTTATTATACGTTTCCGACGATAATGTAATAGAAGAAAATTATCTTAAAAGTAGACATTTTTTCGAATATGATTAAAAGATTAGGGGTAGGAATGTTGTGTGAGCTACAATAGAAACACCTACCACAGTAGCAGGTAAGCTCCAAAATATGGTTAGGTTAGGTTAGTTTTGTGTGTTTCATGGTGTTTAACTCAAACCTGACCACCATTTTCGTGCAAATTAGTGGTTTCTGTTACAAATTATTATTATTATTATTATTATTTTTTAAACCGCTAATTTGCTCAAGAAATTAAGGTAAAATTTGAGTAAAACAAAACAAAAATCCTTAAAACCTATTCTCATATCAAAACCTGAGGACAGCCAATGGACGAATATTTACCAAAATGAATGCTGTTCTTTTTTTTAAAGTAAACTGTAAGCTTGATTCCGGCACTTAATATATTTTGAAAGGGTTCATCACCCGTATGTTTGTTGCAATACAGGATATAAATTTAGTTTACATGAAAAAAAATTAACCCAGATTTCTGAGATAAACCACATAACCAACCAACTACACATATAATAAATAATCTACTCAATGTGGATGTTTTAGTGAAGCTAACACAATCTCCCACTATAGAGACAGAAGATAAGGGTATCTGGCTGTCATCTCCCAAGTGAATAAATGAAGTTTAAATAGAATATATGACATCAGTTACTCTTACCTTCATCTGTTATAGAGATGATGACCGGTAAAACCAGCAGCATAAGAAATAACAGCTTCTTTAAGCCTCCAAACATGATTGCTCTTGATGGTACAAGTAAGAGTTATTCTCAGCCAACACTTTCCAACACTGACTCGACCCCTCTGTCTGCCACACTGAGCGACCAACGCAAGAACCCAAATTGTCATTAATCGACTAATTTCTCTGGATTTATAACACATAGATGATTATAAAACTATATTAAATATCGTTTCAGTCGGATTAAATAACGATAAAATAATATTTACTATTTTCTTAATGAGAGTTGGCGCATTTTTTTCAGAAAATTATGATAAATATAAAAGTTATCCGTTGCCATCGTGAGTTAGTGACGTGCCGGCACATGGAACAGAGGAACGAGAAATAAACCGCCCGTGGAACCAGAAGTGCCAACACTATCTTTCATGTTTTGTCGTGAATCGCGAGAAATTTAACTTTTTATTCAAATGTATTGGTAATTAAAAATGTAATATAATACGTATAAAATAATATTAAATGAATATAAAAAATTATGATGAAGAGACAGTCTTATTTTAAGTATTTTCTTAAAATGGGTTGACTAACTTGAGTCCCATATGACGTTTCACATTCCCTCTTCACACATGGCTCTTACTCCTGTTAGTACTCGGAACGGACCGAGACGTGTAGGAGGCAAGGGGTGCTGACTCTAGGCAGATTGTGTGACTGTGAGTGAAGTTGTGGGGTACGTGATGATTGGTTCACACTCAGGATGGGATGGAGAAAGGAAACTCACAATGTGCTCTGTATACATGTTGTATTGGATGTACAATGCAGCTTGGTGCTGGGAAGTGGTGGTCTGATAAATGGCAAATGAAATTCAACACCAGCAAGTGCAGCGTACTTAACATTGGAAGAACAAATACTTATAATGTATACAGCCTTAACAACATCAACCTAGAGAAGTCGACTTGTGAAAGAGACCTCGGGGTACTTGTAAGCCTGGACCTATGGCCTAGAAAACAGTGCGTTAATGTTCGAAATAAGGCAAACAGAGTATTGGGTTTTATATCTAGAAGTGTAAGTAACAAGAGTGCAGAGGTCCTATTGCAACTATATCTTGCGCTAGTCAGGCCGCACCTCGATTATGCGGTTCAGTTCTGTTGCCCTTATTACAGAATGGATATAAATTCACTAGAGTCGCTGCAGCGAAGAGTGACAAAAATGATTCCGGGACTTAGAAACCTTCCATATCAGGATAGGTTAAAGAAACTTAACTTGCATTCCCTAGAAAGACGAAGAGTGCGGGGAGATATGATAGAAGTATTTAAGTGGGTGAAAGGAATAAATAAAGGGGATATATGTAAAGTTCTTATAATATCCGAGTTTAGGTTTAGGAGGGAGATAGGAGGAAACTGGTTCACAAGTAGGGTGGTGGACGAGTGGAACAAGCTTAGCAACTTTGTAGTAAGTACGGGAACTCTGGAAAGTTTCAAAAGGAGGCTAGATAGATTCATGGATGATAGAGAGTGGTAGTAACTCTCGACAGGAGCTGCCATGCACAGGCCAACCGGCCTATTGCAGACTCCTTATTTTCTTATGTGATGCAGAGAGAGCTGGTTGGTGAGGGTGCTCAAAGGAGGACAGCTTGTGGGTCGACATCGGCGGCTATGGAGGTGGTGTAGCTTGCTGCGGCTGTAGCTAGAAGAAGAGTGGTCACCACGAGGTCAGGTCTTATATAGCGGAGGTAGGCGTGGCTTAATAGTTGACCTCCGTTATGTAAAGCGGCACTGGTTGACCTAGACCACGAGGCATGCACTGGGGAATTCGCGGGGTAGGCTACTCAGCGACAAACAGCGTTTGTAGGGGAGATATCCACTGCAGAGTGTCACCCTTAGGCAGTCAGTTCAGTCTTATACTAATTCGAGAACTCAGATAGATCATAGGACACCTTAAACTTTTATGCTCTCAAAAACTACATAAGCTTGGATGCATACAGGTTAAAGCGCGTATCTCACACCAATATGTCAAGGTTTCGAATCCCTTTGGCCCGAACACACATGAGAAGGGTGTTTTCCAGTGTGAGTCTGTTTGACTACATACTTTTTAACTTTTATCCTCTTCGCCACTGATCGGCTCGTTAGCCGCTTGGTCACGCCTCTGATGCACACTGTTGGCAGATACTGGGCTTGCAATGACTCCTGAATATATCGGAACCTGCTCCAGTGTTGGTCAAGTCTGACCTTGAATGAGCTCACACTCGGTGCCGTCAAAACGCTATCCAGCAGATTGTTCAAAGAGTTCACCTTGAGCTGTGACCCCTTGTGGGGAGGGACGTCGAAAGTTGCGAATTCGTATTCAGCGAGTTGTTGGAGGTTCCAATAACTTGATGACATACACCATTGACTCTTCAGGCTTCTACGCCCTTGATTCTTCTGCTTCTACGCCCTTAACTCGTGAGACATAAAGGCAAGCATGAACTTAGCATGCTTCCCTGTTGGGCGCTGTAAACGCTTCTGCGCTTCACCTTGCACAGGATGTAAGGGGGTGCCCAATAAACTAGCCCCCTCGTGGGCAATCTAATCGAATCCAGCTCCAGGTATGTACTATCGTGGACAAAAGTTTGCTCCCTCGTAAACTGAAGCAGTATCGACCCCAAATGAGATGAAACCGCACACCCGCACCAGATAACAGTCAGGGTAAGTCAGTTCGGAGACTAATTCCCGTGGCTCAGTTTCACCACAGGGAGCGAACTTTTGTCCTCGATAATACATTCGAACGAGTAGTGCCCCTGAGATGTTTATACACTTCGATTAGGTCGCCCCTCGCCCATCTGTACACCTATAGCTCGACTCCCGGATCTTGAATCTTCCCTTTATATTGTGATCTGGCTCAAAATATCTCTGCCAATTATAACTATTTACCTTTGTTTCCTATACTGTTCTCCCAATTCTACCAACTATTTGGAACTCTTTGACAATCTCACTTCTTGCCATGAGTCGTTGCTATCCACACACCCCAACACCGGGATCCTCTACCTAGGGGATTTCAATGTACAGTCGGGGTCAAAAAGTCTTGAACACTTGACAATATTTGTCATGTTAGTACCCGAAGATCTTAGGTATTATGGAGAGTTTTATCCCATTTTGTGGTTCAGGCATAATATGTGATGACAAGTAGTGTTATTAGTATATCCCAATCATGTATGTATAACTCGGAAGTAGATGCCAGATATTGCTAAGTGTTCAAGACTTTTGACCCCGACTATACCTCACAGAGAATGGCTAGGCTCAGCAAGGGATGACCCAGGTAAGACACTCTGTTTCCTTACTTAATGATCTGGAACAAATAATTAAACACCCTTGCGTGTAGGGAGAGAGATAGGGCATATCAAGTTATGAAACTATTTCCTATTACCCACTCCTCTTTCATTACTTCTAGGAATCGTTGTAAGGCTATTCTTCCAGTAAATCCTTCTCGTCCTTAACCAAAAACATCTATAATAACTTCTGCACTCCCTCTTCTCTTCCGACCTGATAACTCTATAGCCAACTCTCCTCTCATAAAGCCATTCTCTTTGGCACCTTATTCTCCCCAAACTCCACTTTAGACGATTCCAACTCTATTCCTCCTGCTCCTACTGAACCTGTGCACTTGCCTATAATCTCCACTCGCAGGATTGCCGGTGTGTTATCCAGGTTGGATGTGAGTAAGGCGCATCGACTGAACGGAACACCCCCTCGTGTTCTGAGGGAGTGTGCTGAAGTTCTGACCCCTGTGCTTGCTCGCCTCTTTCGCCTTTGCCTCAAAACCAAAACTTTTCCTTCTTCTTGGAAGTATGCCTTGGTTCAGCCCATCCCGAAGAAGGGTGACCATTCCAATCCCTCTAACTATCGCCCCATTGCCCTAACTTCATCCCTCTCTTAAGATTTTCGAAACTATCTTGAACTCTCATTTTCTCCGTCAACTTGAACACTTTTCTCTTTTGTCAGATCACCAGTTTGGCTTTCGTCAGGTGAGATCTACTGGTGATCTGCTCTCTTACTGCACCCATCTTTGGTCATCCTCTCTTAGGGATTATGAGGAAACTTTCGTTGTGGCCCTCGACATTTCCAAAGCATTTGATAGGGTATGGCACAAGTCCTTGCTTTCTCAACTTCCCTCTTATGGTTTCTCTTCCCCACTTTGTTCTCTAATTTCTAGCTTCCTTGAGAACTGATCCATGGCAGTTGTTGTCGAGGGATCGATTTCTCGATCTTTCTCTACCAATAGTGGCGTCCCACAGGGTTCTGTTCTTTCACCAACTCTCTTCCTTCTTTTTATCAATGATTTACTTCACACTACGACTAATTCTATCCATTCCTACGCTGATGATTCTACTCTTCACTCTTCATCACATTTTCCCTTCCCCCTAATTCTCAAAATATAGATGTGTTTCTAGAGCTGATATCATTACATCTATCAATGCGGATCTGTGCAGCATCTCTGAATGGGGAGGTAGAAAATTGGTTAAATTCAATAGTAATAATACTCAGTATTTACCAGTTACACTTTCCAAATTAGATGATCTCCCACCAATCACATTTTAGGATGTAATCATTCTGCCATATTCTAAAATAAATATGCTACGCCCCGTTGTGGGTCGTTCGACCTGTGTACGGGTGGGGTAATTCCTGTTAAAAAAAAAAAAAATCTAACATATCATGGAAGCCCCACATCTTCAACATTGCTAAAGCTGCCTCCCGAAAGCTGGGAATGCTGTACAGATGCAGTAGCTACTTACTCCTGAACAGTTACTTCAAGTATATAAGGGATTCATTCGTCCTAACTTGGAGTACTGCTCTCATATCTTGGGTGGCTCTTATTCTGTCCAACTTTTAGATAGGGTGGAATCAAAGGCATTTCGTCTGATTAACTCTCCTCCTTTAGTTGATAATCTTTCTTCCCTTTCTCTTTGCCACAATGTTGCTGCACTCTCTTTTACAAGTACTTTAACGGGCAATGTCCGGTGGATTTGGCATCCTGTGTACCGCCGGCAAGGCCGTAGGCTCATAACTCTCGTCTTGCCCGCGGTGCCCACAGTTTCTCTGTGGATGTTGGTCACACTAAAATAACCCGTTACAGTACATCTTTCTTTCCTCACACAGCCAAACTGTGGAATGCTTTGCCTTTTAATTTGTTTCCATACACTCTGTCTCACTTGAAAAAGCTGGTTTTCCGGCATCTTCTTGGTGTAGATTAATATAGTCTTTTTCTTTTCTATTTTTAATTTCTTTTTAATCTTATTTTTTCGCCCCTTATGCCCCGTTGTGGGTAGATGATCTGTGCCCGGGTAGGCTATTCCTCGTAAAAAATAAAATAATATATATATATATTTTATTAGCCCAATAAAGCTCGGACTTCTACATATAATCAACACCTCACCCCGCCAGGATTCGAACCCACGATCTTATAACTGCGACCAGGGAACGCTACTTCTGGGCCACCAAGACACTAAAAGCATTCCTAGTCTCTGTTATAATTCACATAAAGCCTGTTCAACAAGCTTATGGCTCCGTGAACCTCTAATGGGGACCACCCGTGCCGGTTAGGTGATCAGAGCAATGTTTTACCAAATCCGACTTCGAAACACGAGGATCCATATATATTTCATAAGCCATAAGTTCGTTAAACAGGCTTTGAGTGAAATATAACAGTCTAGGTCTGCTTTTAGTGTCCTGGTTGCCCAGAGGTAGCGTTCCCCGGTCGCAATTATAAGATCGTGGGTTCCAATCCTGGCGGGGTGAGGTGTTGATTATATATATATATATATATATATATATATATGCTGATAACCACAAGGAAAGAAGAAAACACGAAGTTCCCAAGCGCTTTCGTGTAATTCACATCTTCAGGGGTGAGTACAGACTAAGGAGAAGTACAAAACAATGTGTATATATACAGAGGAGGGTGAGATCAGGTCCACAATGGTCAGGTATTAGGTAATGACCTTACTAATCTTTAAAAAGCACCGCAACGGTCGGTAGTCAGGTCAGAGGGTAAGGTGACCCAAACTTCTCACCTGGATACATACAAAATTGTCCAGTTTGTACGTGCCATTACTCAGATTCATGTTGACTGCTTCGGTATGTTTAATAAGACTAGATTCTATAATGTTCCTACTGTCAATTGAATTACAAGGTAATATTGAGGAGGCTTTATCCCAGTCAATGCAATGCTTATTATCCCTGAAATAACAAGACCTCCTGCTGGAACCGGAACTGTGAAGACCGCCCTCCACGAAGCCCTGAAAAGCAAGAACACTGCCACCGCCTCCAACAACTCCACCACCACTTTTACCGCCACTGAGGACGACAACTGGACGAAGGTTGAAAACAAAAAACGCCGACGTGCTTTTTCGGGAAATGAATGCCGTCAAGCAGCCCAAAAGGCACCCATCACCACCACCAGCTCACCCCCAACGACACTGCCAAAATTCTGGATCTCGAAAACGGACACGAAAACGACATATGCCGCCATCACAGAGATCGAAAAACTAAATCCACTGGCCAAGTTCTCAGTGCGGTCCAACCTAAAGGGGGAGATGATTATTCACCCCAAAGACAAGGACTCCGCCACCACCCTCAACACTTACCTGAAAAACACCACCACCGTTGCATCAACCAAGCTGGACCCCGCCCAGAAACTGATGAAGTCGGTAGTCCTCCGGTACCCAAAGGAACTACCCCTCGAACCCCTGGAGAACCACCCGAAGATCCTAATAGGCGAGAGATGCTCTCCCCCGTCCGACAAGACGGCCACCACAAAGCAAGTGCTCATAACACACTATGGTCCACCCCTCAGCACCATAGACTTCAAAACCTGGGGGATCTACGAAGTGAGGCCCTTCGTCCCAGAGCCCCTGCTGTGCTTCAGATGCCAGAAATACGGGCACCATCAGACGAGGTGCACGTACAAGGAAATCTGCGCAGTGTGCGCGCAGAAGCACGACACACACTCCTGCCTCACCAAGTTGAAAAATGGAGAAAAAATTGCCCCCAAGTGTGCCAACTGCGGGGGAAAACACGACGCCTGGAACCCTGGATGCTCTGAGAGGACAAAGAGGGTCCAGGCAAACCGACCAGCAGCAAGACCGGCCCCACCGCCTGCACACCAGCCCCACCAAGTACCTTCGTGTAGGGAACCCAAAGGCCAAAACAACAAAACCAACCTCCTCAGCCAGTCAACACCCAAAGTGCAGCCCAGTTTCCTGGCCTCACTACAGCCATACCTCAGCCACCCAAGCAGCAGACAGCAACAACCACGAAAAAGACAAAAGAAGCACACACCAAGGCACCAGAAGGAATGATACACGTATCAGACCTAGCCAAGGTACTGACAACCTTCATGGAGGACCTAGCCGGACTACTGGGCCACAAGATCCAACCCACACAGCTCCAAATACTCATGGGGAGCGTCCTCGGGCAAGTCGCCACAGCTCCAGCCACCTCAGTGGAGGACGCCACGCCGGTCCCCACACGAGTGACAGCCGAGGTACACTCTACACCGAAAAAGGCCACCAGAGAACCCAAGATACCGACAGCTCCCAGAAGGAAATTGGACGTTTCAACTCCCCTGAACCGAACCACGGCCCAGAAGGCAAAAACCACAGAACAAGAAGATATGAACCTGATCCAGTCGGAATCAGACCTGAACATTTCCATCGAGGACCACCAGAAGTCCCCGATGAAACAGTGGTGGAAAATGTCAGCACCCTGAACATCCTTACATGGAATGCTCAGGGCATCAAACAAGAAACACCTCCTGCAAGAAGCAGCAGCCAAGGACAAGCTTGACATTATACTGCTACAAGAAACACTTCTACAAGAACACCACTGTTTCAGATTCAGTGGTTACAAGACATACAGGAGGCATTTCACGCAGGCGTCAACAAGAGGATGTATGATCTTGGTCAAGTCAAGCATTCCCTCCTCCGAGGTCATGCAGCAATTTCCATGTGGGGAAAACATCGAGACACAGGCCGTCAAAGTAACCCTCCAAGAACGGGAATTGACTGTTCACAACATCTACAAGAACCCAAGGGGCTCACTGGAGGTGACTCAATTATTCGCTTCAGCCGCTGACCACGCCACACTTATAGGAGGGGATTTCAACGCACATTATCCCTTCCTAAGCTCGGTAAGCCCCACTAATGAAGACGGCCTTCACCTTTCCACCAGCTTTCAAGACACACCCTAGATCTGCCTCCTGAACACCGGAGAGCCCACCCACATTAGGGGAGGAAGGCGCGATTGCTGATCTATAAGAGAAAAAGCTTGAGTTTTGACGTTTTTTCGCAAAAATTCACTTTTTATATTTGGATTCGCGACCCCTAGACCATGTTGGATTTAATTAATTTTGGCACCAATGAATTCAGGAGTAACAAAATAATGGGAAAAAACACCCCCCACCCACAATTTTAAAAAAGTGTGAAAAAATGAGCAACCCTAATGTACATACTACATGTCTTATCTTTCTCTTCTTGTACTTTCCAAGTCTTTCATTTCTTTCATATATACTATATCCTCAGTTTCAATGTTCTTACCTTTCTGAAGTATACTCTGTTTTACGTCTATTCTGATACATGGGTTAGTCTGGGGAACCATGTTATTCTTAGTACAACACTTTTTATACTTACAAAGGGTAGCTGCCACCACCCAGACTTTTCATTATATAACATGACTCATGGAAAGTTTTTGGGTAGTGTGGTAGATGTATAGGCACGTGAGTAAGTATTATTTTCTGGGAACCAATGTTTAGAAGGAGGAGAGTGGTGATACTCGTAGATTACTAATTCACTATTTATTAACACAGTGAGTGGATAAGATGCATCTTAGATTCACTCAGACAAAACAGAACCGCAATTAACTTATCAAATCATCAAACACTTCAAGAACTTATTACCTCATTAAACGCCTCCAAGTACTTATTACTTCACTAGACAATTGTGGTATTATTACCTTGACAAATGAGATTCCGTAATTATTATTCACAAGATATCACTGGACCCTCAGGTCTTACTTTAACAAGGAGCAAATTACCTCCTCAATTCTTGGTTGTAACATTATACTCTTAGGTTATTCTTTCTTGGTCACTACCGACGAATACATAACACACTGGACAACTCTACAATTATAGTAACATACAATACCTCCTGTTAGTTTGCAGGGAACAACATGGAACTTATAACTCTCATTCAGTGGCTCAATACTTAACCTGGGATACTATATTTCTGCTAGTTATCCCCCAACCATGGGCCGATACTGAGCCATGCACATAGATGGATTACAATCACCCGACGGAGTCAGCTGGTCACATTTGTTTACAGAGATCGCTGAGCTAGAGGCTCGCTCACTTGGTGCGCCCAGGCGACCACCTGGCAGAGTCGTTGATGACGCCTCCAGGGGACTCTCGTCCTGGGATTCTAATCACACCACCTTAAGGACATCCTTCAAGAACCATCGTGCTCACAGGCAGTTACTGGACCTCAGGAGTGTTGTTAACACCCAAACAGCGTCTGGAGATACGTTGAGGAAGAGTCACGAATGCGTCAATAATTAACTTCAACTATACAAAACATACGTCTGGCAACGGTCCAGACGATATCTAAATCCCTACGTTACTCGACTTAATTCCGGCACAGAAGTTACTATGTTAAAACTTGAACACTGATATTAATAGGCGGCGTGGAACACACGTGAACATACCTGGAGATATGTTGAGGAAGAGTCTCGAATGCGTGATTCTCCCTCATGTAGAGGGATATACGTGCACCCGCGGGGCAGCTTGGGCCTCCTTATACATACCAGAAGGGTCGATCTTACCAACAACATACCTTCTCTACCATTTTGGATCACCGTATACTTAATTATTAACTCCGGTGTTCCTGATCAGGGTAATTACCTATGTCTATTCATATAATCTAATCAGAGGTTGAGCTTGCCAGGAAAAGGTGGAATATACACGTTGATAACATTAATTCTGCAAGCTCAGGCCTGAGGCGAACAAGGAGCTATTCACAGGGAGACGTTAGATCTTGGAGATTATACTGGTTGACAGAATAATTCAGGAAATTAATGACTTTCTTAATAGACAACTGACACTAACTAAACTATAAACATCAGATTCTCTGATGTCGGGGCGACAAAATAATACAACTTCAGTAGCGATCAGAAACTCATGGTCATTCTTAGGGAACGAAACCGATGGGTATCGTTTGTCCTGGCAGACTCAACACTCACTTACCTACCCAATGTTACTAACAATAATGACAGTTAAAGCGTTCAACATCACTCACAAAGGATCTTGTATGCTTTAACTGTAATCAAACATGTCTAAGTTAACTCAAAACAAGGGTGTTCTCTCTCACATTCAAATTCATTTTATGGAGAGGTTGGTTTCAGTAAACCAGATAAAATGGGATAACGGAGGAGTGAGGCATCTTGAAGTGATGAGAAAACGGACTCCTCAGATGGAGGACTCAAAATAAAAGCAGAGTTACATGTTTTGTGGGCTATTGAGCGTAATATGAATCATTTGATTTTGGCGCTAACTGACGTGTATGACCGTGGTCGTTACAATATACAGTATATATATATTTATATATATATATATATATATATATATATATATATATATATATATATATATATATATATATATATATATATGTAATATTCAGAAATTTCAGAGTAATTTCAAATGCCCCGCCATTAGCGATACTGAGCGTTCAAGGTCATCTGAGGGGAGAGAGCGCTTCCTGCTCACAGCGAGAGATGGTGGAACTAGGCCTATATGATATTAAATGTAATTCACCGAATTAATGATGATGCAATTCATGAAGTAAGGGACTATTATTGAATTTGAAATTATTATAGATCGTTTATCAGTCTGAATAATGTTATGGGTGTCCCAAGGAGTTTTTAGTTAGGCGGAAAATATGTCACGTAGACCTAAGCTAACGCCTTGAGAGGAGACGCGACGCTGGCTAGGTCTCAGTCGCGGGAAGCATTCACACAGACAAGACGTCCCTGCGCGTCTGTCACAGAAATAGTCACGTGGCCTAGTCACCTGTGTTGCGCTATGGCAGTATAACAAGTAAGTCTCATTCAATCTCAGACAGGGTTTAGATAGGGCAGTGGTAAAGTTAACTAGAGCTAACAGTGAGTTCATTTCAGGGTTTCCGTCAGAACCCACTTGACTGGAGTTGACCGGAGTTGACTGCGAGAGATTGACTGCCGTTTGAGACTGCCGTTGATGATTGAGGGTGGCGCTTGTCGCCATTGGACCAATCAGTGTAGGCCTGTCACTGTTTAGCAGGGTAGCAAAGGATCTCTTGAGTGAACGAGTGCTCCCGACAACTAAAACGACACGGGACCAGCATCAGCAGTGGGTGATCAGTTCTTACCACTCCGGTGCACAACACCACATGTCCCGAGCAGCTAGTGAAACCCTCTTGCTAACGGGAAGCTAAAGTTTCTCTCAACTGTACAAGGTCTGATTGGCTCACTCCCTTCCGCTTTATGGACGCACTGGGAGTACACTGAGGCTATCTGAGTAGACTAATGGTCACACACTGAGACCGTGAGTCTAGGTCTCTAGGAGATACCTAGAGGAACATTTTCCCTCCCTTATTACGGGTGTAGTTAACACCATTCCTCAGACTGATGTTATCTTGACGTGTGTACTTTAATAGTTTCTAAATAATTTTGATAATATTGTTTTTGAATGTTTGTGCCATTAAGTGGAACCAGAGTGATACTGTGATTTGATTCTTTAATGCATCTAGTTTTTCTTCATAATTCTGATCTCAGGTATAACCTTGTTCCCCAGAGTAGCGGTTAAGTTAGGTTAGGAAGTGTGCATCTGTTGGGGTGATATAATTTTGTTGAGTGCCCTTAAGGCCTATTCATTGTAGAGTATTTAATTTCTTATTTTTATTACCATTTCCTCAGTGACTGATATTATTTTGTTGAAAGCCCTTAAGGCCTATTCATTGTAGAGTAGTTAATTTCTTATTTTTTAATACCATTTCCCAAGTGACTGATATTATTTTGTGAAAGCCCTTAAGGCCTGTTTCATGTGTGCAAGCAACATTTCTTAATACTTCAAATTTACTGTTGCCTGAGTTTCTAATAGTTTCTATATCATGTATAACTTTTATTCCCCAGAGTAGTGTTTTAAGTTCAAGTTAAGAGGTGCGCATATTGGTGTACCATTATTTGATTGTGTTTGTAGAGTTGGAGGGAATATAAGTGTCTAAATTTTACAGTGTGTCTCATTCATCCCAGTCACAGATGCTATCCTTCCACGGGTCACGGACAATTCATTTTGTTTAGTAGATTTAAGTGTTCTTGTGCTGGTTCAGGATTTTTCTCAAAGGGGCGCTTCCACTGCCATTACCATCTATTAAATTTTAATAAACCCCAAGTCAAGTGAGAAATTAAAGTCCAGTAAATTCCGACCGGTTATATATATATATATATATATATATATTGCATAACTTCACCGACTGGCTAACTGCAAGACGAGAGATTTCAGCTGCTGCACTTTTAACGAGTAGTTTCTCCCTGGCCAGGTAATGAGGACCTAAAAGCTTTCCTGCCACAACTTAACAACTTAGCTCTCTAGATCAAATTCACCGTGGAATTAGAGCGTGACTGCCATTCCTAGTATACTGCCAGACTGGGGGTCACTAATTCTAATTAGGAATACTTAACTCTAATCTTAATTTCTAAGGGTCGCTGCCACCAGACCCCCTCTGGACAGCATGTAACTCGTTAGGTAGCGTGCAGAGTGGACTAGGCATTGGGTTAGGTTTTCCATTGACCAGATCGATAAGGGGAAAGAAGGTGAAACCATAACATGTCTTAATTAATTTATTCCTTATAAAGCATACTGGTAAAAAACATACACATGAACTGGTCTTCCTCGGAAGAACAACGAAAATGTTGGTTACCCAGATGGGCACCAGACGTCTTACATTAATGGCGTGTCATTCACATACTTATGGTATAACAATCTGTGACCACCTTACCTCGGTCATTCCTTCTTACACTATCCCTTAACACATCAGACTGCTCCACCTGTATGGAATATAACCGTCGGTTATCATACATAGTAGTACCATCTCAACACACCTGTTACACTCCACCCCTGCAGGTATGGGACTCCTTGTAACTTTTAGGTAAACACAACAGGCACCTCGTTCACACACCGCCCTCGGTGGGTAAAGACGAGGGCTTCAGGAAGAGACATACCAGTACTATTTCTGCGCCTGGTATTATAGGTCGCTCCAAGTGACGACCGCAGAGTTTCTCATGGTCTCCTTATTTGTTACTACTCATTTGGAGTGGTGTGCTGGAAATCCACAGGTTCACAGTGGATTGGCATAGCTGGGAGTAGTCACCACCTGTTGGGACGCTCATAGGGATAATGGCTGCCGGGCAGCAAGGCACTTCGACTGCATGGAACCTGAGGTGACGGTAGAACGGAGGGTACTGAGAGCAGTGCCCTGCCGCTCATCACCGCGTAGGCCTACAGTTTCCAATCTTTAATTTTTACTTTTATTTCTTACGGTTCTCACCTGAACACTTTTCGGTATACTGTCACTCATGCCGTATAAACACATATTTTAATCCTGAATTACACACTAAGGTAAGGTCTTGGTTTGCTAGTTCGTGGGTAAATTCATTGGGTTATAATATCAACGCGGCACACCCGAGGCGGGTACATGACGCGCCTTAAAACAAAGGCTGAATGTTCATGGCGGGGGCGTATCAACTTCACTTAAAACTGTAATGAGGGATCCTCCTCTCACACATTGCACTATTTGAACACAGACATACGATTCTATGATCACTGTACCTGTCGTGGGTATATGTCACGTGAGGATACGAGGTGTATTAAGTTCATACCGACGCATACAAGAAAATTTCCTTTCAAGTATAGTTTCTGGGTCACTTCCAACACCTCACATAGTTCTGATACATTTATTCTTTTTCCAGATCATTGTTCTCATGTATTTTCATATGATATCTGTGGAAGTTATGTCCGCTACATGTTCGTAGACGTAAATAGTATGACCTTCAAACCCTGATCCACACTTAGTCCTACAGTACATTAGTCCGGCTCAACTGGACTTTAACCTTCATCTTATGGACACCCTGAGTTCTCCTTAATGCTATGAATACACACAATTAATATGATAGAACTGTACCTGGGTACAATACAACACATGGTCTGGTAACATTGAGTAGGTGAGTTATCCTTTAACAGTGTTTCCCGTTTTCTGAGGTTCTACAAGCACGGTGAATTTGAATGTTATATAGCGTAATATGAATTAAATGGGGTTTTTAGGAATGACAATGATGTGCACAGTACATAGCCTTCCCCTCCCAAAGATTCATATTATGCGGAATAATATGCAAAAGCACTAACGCTGTAGTGTACATACCTTTTACAACATCCTAACAGTTCGTGATTACAGTACCTTAATACATCAAACAAAACATAAGGAGACTTAAACGTTTCCCACGAGCGTCTTCACTACCATATGCATCGGACAACCGTTTACAATCCCGCTACTTCGGTACACAATATATCATTAAAAAGAAAATTATAATGGAGACAAACTTTTCATACTCGAGTCTCCGTTACCTATACACGCAACAACTTATCAATTCTTATTTCAGTACAATATAGTATAGGGAACATGCCCCTGACAGTTCATCAGCGTATTATCTCAACATACTTTTGGCACCAGCACATAAACAGTGACTCTTTGACATTACATCTACAACAAAAGTTCTCTGCATGAAACCACATACTAAGGAATTTAAATTCTTGTCTATGAATGGGGAATTAGTTACCTCAGACACTTCCTCAGATTACTACTTCGTTTTAATAATAATTCACCTTTTCAACACAAAACCGTGGTTCTATACGTACACATTGGGGCTCATAACACAAAACACGTATTTTCTATCGCGCAGTTCAGAAGAACTGGTATTTCAAAGTCGGGGTGACTCCCTCACCCGGAGCGAGTCAACAACCCAAAAAACTTCCGACACATAAAAACTGAGATTTTTCCTTTCGACAACATAGGCAGCAACTGGATTTCGACTTCAGTTCGTAAGAACTGGGATTTAAAATGTTGGAGTGACTTCAGTACGACTGACGAAGTCAACAACCCAAAAAAAAAAAAATTTCAGACAATACAGATACCATTACTAATAGCTGATCTTCAAAAAGCATCCTGAAAACCATCTGAGTAACTGTCTCCCCCCCCCCCCACGAAAAGATTATAATTAAACAAATCAACTTAAAAAAAACCCAGACATTTCCATTACTGAGTCACGCACACAAAAAAAAGAATCATTGGTAATACGGTAATACTTTACGAGACTGTCCCCTCGGTACTCAACAAGTATTGACTGACTTTTCAATGGCCATGATTTTAACATTTATCACTTCACAATGTACTCTGTTGTATTCACACTTGGGGGTGTAGTGGACTTCTCCCCTACAAGCTGCCACGCACCACCTGTTACCGCCTTCCGTAGCAACCAAGCGTATCCGCATTCCATTGCCCGCCGTATCCTAGCAACGGAACTAGTCACCGGCTACTTCTCGGGTTTTTCCACCATGACTCATAGCCGCTGCTGGGTGTATATAAGCTCTGTCTCTCCATTGAGATGCATTCTGACCAATCTTCTTGAACAAGCAACATCTCCTCCAGCAAGCTCCACACTGTTAACATTTCATTCAACCAGGAGGCCAGCAACAGGCAACATCTTCTCTAACGGAGCTCCTGCACACATACCTCCTTCGACAAGCTACTCACCGCACGTCTCTACCAAGCAGCCCCTCACCACACAGCACCTCCAGCACCAGACTGTCTATCATATAACTTATATATTATACAAGAAAACCACATTAGAGTTTCCTTCCATCCTGAGTGCTAGACAACTTTAATATCTCGATACCCCTACAGGGGTCCTTACATATATTTGCTACAATAAATTTTCAAAGATTGCATTCTTTCACAGATGTCCATATCACGACAGAGTCCTCAACCCCTCAAGGCAATTGCTGAAATTATACATGTATTAGCTCTCATCTAAACACAAAACACACTTACTGACCATGCCAGTCAGTCTACACTGCTAGAACTAATGCCCTTGGCATTAAAATCATACTCTAAAAGAAACAACACAAAAACACAATATACTCGGAAATATAACACAACTCGTTGTACATATAAATTCACTTTGTCAAAACTAACGTCAACTTAGAACTAAACACTTCCAATTGAAATCAAAACAAATACATCCAAAATATGTCACAATTTCACATATCACCCCATTACATAACCTTAGTACAATTATGGCCTTCCGGTGACACTCACAACCACTGTCCACCACACTCTTAACACGGCAGATGTTCACTACTCATTGTCTGTAAATATCAACGTATTAATTCGAGTGGTCACACAATTGCTATGTTACCAGTGTAAAAGGTACCCCAAAAAAATAGTACCTTAGTATACAACTGTGGTGGGATGTATATCCTAGACAAGGTTCTTCAAACTCCAGATGCATGAGCAGTAGATATATTCAATAAGTCGTACAAGACTTGGCAGGATAGCTGACCGATACAGAAACAGGAGCGAGCACAAGGGACTCCGTGTCGTAGGCAGGCCGAAGCCGATCTGAGGGAAGTTAGCTAGCTAGGCAGGGAGAGTTGCTAGACATTACTTAGGACAATAAATGAGACCTCTAGTTACTTGACTAGCGCGTTACAGACATAGTACATCGGGACATAGTAAGTAGGCATAGGCATTAGACATAAGCATAGATATCAGACATGCTATGATAATATATATTAATACAGACATGTGAATAAATGGTACAATGAATGGTAACAGAGTTTTGCCGTCAGGCGTGTTCACATATCTTGGTATTTCCATATCCATACACCTCCCCCCCTTTACGCTCGTAGTGCAATCTCGAGCGGCTACGGACTCTTTTTCCATGAGTCGGGGGGAGCGGCGAGGGACAATGGGAGGATCAACTGATGACCTTCGTTCCTGGTCTGGGCAAGGGGGCATAGGGGACGGGGAGGAAGGTTCGTCACTAGAGGATGGCACTGGGCGAAGATGGCGTCTGTTTCGCCACCACACACGACCACTGGGGAGGCGGACTTGGTACGAACCGGACTCGCCACGGCCCATGACGACCCCGACCTTGTCCCAGAGGTATGACGTCGGGTCCTGGATTCGTACTTGCTGGCCGACAGTCAACCTGGGAAGGGGGCGGGCGTGGGCGTCATAGTGGCTTGTCACTTGGGCCATCCGGGCAGCCTCACGGCGGTCACACTCGTCCGCCTTGATCTGCCATTCATCTAAGAAGGACTGGGGGTGGGCAGGCACACAAGTGCGAAGGGGGCGGCCATACAACACCTGGGCGGGAGAGCGTCCGGCAGGGGTAGGGGTGCTACGGAGTTCCAGTAGGCCCCTGTCGAACTCCTAGCAGTCCAAGTTCCCCGTTGGTGCTGTCTTGAGGATGAGGTATTTTACGGACTTTACCGCTGCCTTGGAGTGGCCATTCGCCTGCGGGTAATGAGGGGAGGTGACGATGTGGTGGACGCCCCAGCATTCAGCGAAGCTCTTGAACTCGTGGCTATTGAACGGGGGCCCACCGTCGGTTCGGTGGTGGAGAGGCACTCCGACTTCCCAGAAGAAGCAACAGAACATCCGGATGACCCAAGAAGAGGTGGTGTCCCGATCACAGGGAACCACCACAGGCCATCCAGAGAGCCTGTCGGCGACCACCAGGAAAGACTTTCCGGCCACATTAAAGAAGTCGGCGGACACGGACTCAAAGGGCTGCTTCGGGAGGTCATTGCATAGGTACGGCTCTTGTTGCTGGCTGGGCTGGAGTTGCTGGCAAGGCTCACAGGCCTCCACCGTGCTCTTAATATCGGCGTCAATACCAGGCCAGAAGACGGTCTGATGGGCTCTGCGCCTGGTGGCTTCAACGCCGCGGTGACTATCATGGAGGCGGGATAAGGTGCGCCGGCGGAGGGCAGCGGGAACGAAGATCCTGGGGCCGTACAAGACCAGCTCTCCATCCTCACAGAGGCTATCCCTTAGCTTCCAGAAGGGGAGGGCGGAGGCGTGAATGTCGTAGCGGTTGGTGGGGAATCCAGCGGAGACGTAGTCGAGGAGTTGGACGTAAGCCGGGTCTTGAGCGGCGGCGATGCGAAGCTCCTGGAGAGTCCTATCGTCTTCGATGGAGGGGGTCGTCGTCATCTTGTCAGCAAGAGAAGTGGCTGTGTGTCACCAAAGACCGAATGTGAGCCGCGGCCGTGGTACAGTCGACTTCATCTTCAGGTGTGGGGCGACTAACAGAGGCCCGGGAGAGGGCGTCTGGTATGCACAAAAGCTTACCGGCTCACCACACAGCTGTAAAGATGTAGGCCGGGGCGGTCTTCTCTTTGAGACGTTGGTGGTGAGGATTTTCGATGGCGTCCAACGTGTAGTGATTGAGGATGGGTATGAGTGGGCGATGGTCCGTCATGAGGGTGAAATGCCCAAGGCCGAACAGGTAAAGGCGGCACTTGGCCATAGCCCAGGCGACTGCCAGCATCTCTAGTTCGATGGTGGTGTATCTGGTCTCCTTATTTCTCCGGGCGCGGGCGAGATGTCGGTGATGACTCAGTCGAGGGGGGGGGGGCCAGTGGCTTGCGGGCCGGCGCAGACGGAGGATGTATGCGTGAAGTGCTGTCTTGGAAACTGGGCTGAAAGGGTTTCTGCTACCTGTAGGGCCCCCAGAAACTTAGCAAAACAGACATGAAAGGCACTGCACTTCACAAGGTCACAAAGCACTTTGATCCCTGGGCACTGTAGAATACATCTTCTGGGCGGGAAACAGAGGAGGCCGGCTCTCGAGACTTGTCAACTGTCGTGTTGGAGCTACTCAACTGTGCCATGTGGTGGGATGTATATCCTAGACAAGGTTCTTCAAACTCCAGATGCACAAGCAGTAGATATATTCAATAAGTAGTACAAGACTTGGCAGGATAGCCGACCGATACAGAAACAGGAGCGAGCACAGAGGACTCCGTGTCGTAGGCAGGCCGAAGCCGATCTGAGGGAAGTTAGCTAGCTAGGCAGGGAGAGTTGCTAGACATTACTTAGGACAATAAATGAGACCTCTAGTTATTTGACTAGCGCGGTACAGACAAAGTACATCGGGACATAGTAAGTAGGCATAGGCATAAGACATAAGCATAGATATCAGACATGCTATTGTGAGGGGGCGGGTTCTCTATCTGCCTCCAAGGTGAGGGGGCGGATTCTTGGTCTGTCACCAATGTGAGGGGGCCCGACTCCCTCTCTGTTTCTACACCACCCTCATTTTATTTACTTCTCTTAGTTCTTACTCTACTCAGTTCCGTCACCTATTCTTGGGTAGCATGGACGAGGGTCTAGGCACGTGAGTATGGTAATTTTGGTATCAGGTCACTTGGATGGAAATAAAGGTAAAATACCGTGGGAGAAATGAATACACCTTAATTACTCTAAAACAAGTTTATTAATAAAATCAAAGGGGAAAATAGATGTTATTAACACATAACTACCAGGCTCAGCTCCTGGGCCTATTGCAAACTCTCTATGTCTTATGTACTGGTTTCCTTGTTTTCCTATTTACTCAACAGCAATTATTCGGACATTACACTCTTACCGTGTACCCAATACCTGATGTCACCTTACATTATATCGTAGGACCAGCTACTTGTCTTTCCTCCCAAGACACTAATACTGATACAAACCCCGACATGGGTCTCCCACAACATGGGTAAGTATTAACAACACCTACAACCACACTGTGGACCATAATTCCAAGGCCTGTCACAGGGTATAGCACTGGCGCCTCTACAACTGCTGTTGTGGTCGGTTACACTCCGACCCGAGATGGGGTAGCCAGACACATGGCGGGTCTGGGGTCTGGCCCAACGAAGCCTTGGGGCACAGTAATCCGGTCGCATCGGTGCCATCTTCTCACATATGATCCCGGCTGGACAACTAATACATCCGAGGCCGTTGTTGGATGGTAGAGCGATTCAAAAATCCCAATGGGATCGGGAGACAAACGGGAATCAGCGTCAGGGGACCTGTATGGGTGAAGGGACGGGCACTCACTCACGGTGACAACAACATCACGTTTCAGGGGACATTAAAGACGTAAATATGACTTCACTCAGAGAATATCAACTACGTTACTGTAACACTTGCACAATCAACTATTAATTGGGTCAAATCACTTAAAGAAAGGCAAATTACAACACAGAGTGGGTGGCCTACCTGTATGGGTGAAGGGACGGGCACTCACTAACGGTAGAAATGCCCGCGGCCCTTACTCAAAACAGACCAGGGAGTCCACCTACTTCTATTCCGATGAATTAATTTACTGTACACTCTGACCTTGAAATTGAGACTATGAACTCATTTTCATTCTCTATTATTATCTCAACTAACAATGCTCTGACTCAGCTATCGAAAGCCAAATTAAATTGATTACAAAGGTTTGGATGGCAACAGGTCCCAACATACAGCGTTTACTCCCAGTGACGTCACCAAGGAACCGAGAAAACGGAGGACGTTTCCACTGGGGGACTCGGAAGGTTTTGTGGACGTTTGAGCGTAATATGAATCCTTAAGGTTTTCAGGTTAGCCGTCATGACCATTACAAAGCTTCCCCCTTCCCCAAGATTTATATTAGGCGGTAACGTTCACAAAACATGCACGGTAATTACACAGATTCTTTAAACAACTGTTACCTTTCGTCACGGTTTCACACTACATACACTCGTAAAACACATCAGGACTCTTACAGGTATCTGGTACAAAAGCATACAAAATACAAACAAACAATGGTTACATACATGGGATAACCAGTAGCAAAAAAAAATTAATCCATTATCATTGACAATATGGCATAGGGAAACAAAATACAAGTAATTAAACATACATAGGAAAATAATGCAACAATAAAGAAAAACATAAAAAATGGGGTTACATACATAACATAAAAATTTGTTACACCATACAAACTCTGAAGACACCGTTTCTCATATCATAGTTCAAAGAGGAGATTTATCAAATGCTTATTCGACACCACTGAGATTTAACTTAGACTTCTCAAGCTAGGACGTAGATGAACAGACCCCATCAAGTCGAAGGAATGACATGTTGCTCTTAATCTTAAGAGTTGTGTCGCACTCGCGAGAGGCAGCACCATTCAAGGGACTCCGAACGAGCGGGTATTCCCAAGAATTCAAAAATGCTAACGAAACGGTCCTCATGATAACACCGCCAAACCAAAAACTGTCTGTACTTATGGCATTAGCCATGTAGTAGAATCAGCGCCATTGTCGAGGCCTGACTCCACCTGAAAGTCACGAACATTACTCCTATACACATCCACAATAAGCCTAGCTAGGGCTTTACCGGCAAAACTTGAGAACTCTCAACTGGTATCTTTACTCAACTAGTAACAGATTCCCATCAGATGATTGCATAACAGCCAATCCATCTTCCAATCTCTGTCTCCTGCACTTGACAATCCCCATCAAAAAAAAATCAAAGAAAAAAAATCACAAACACCTACACACTCCCAACTCACCTGGCAAACAACGTACTAACTTACCAGTTGTACTTCTCAATTGCAACACATGTATGCAAAACATCACTCTTCACCATGCATGTCAACAATCAATTCCTTCCAGTCAAAGTCTACAGCCCTTTAAAGAAATCTCGGTAACACTGATGCTCGTCTCTCACATAACTAGCAAGAGAGGCATTCCACACTCTTCTTTTCTACACTTCCTTGTCCCTCAGGCCATGCACCTGATGAAACAACTGGTGGTGAAACCTGGGTGTCATTCCTGAGAATGAACATGTCTCCACCCCCATACTTCTCAAGTCTACACATCAACTTACTGGACACAGGTTCTGAGCTGACTGCCCTGAATTGTTCTCTTGTGACGGCCATCATGCCTGGAGGTCACAACTCCTCACTGTACTACACAACACGGGCACAGTGCACACTTTCAAAAACAAATGGATTACTGCCTAACTGTCCTTCTAATACATGAGTACACTTGAAATACTGGCTCAAAATTATTGCACAAATTTCTACTCAACTTATTACTCATGACCCGTAGTAATAATACTGAAATGTGAACTTGTACTTTGCTGTCACTTTTCAAGACAAACTTACTGTGCACACTCAAAGGCAATGGTACTTGTTATTGTCAATCTCGGTAGGGTGCAACACTGCATTAACTCTTCCAGAATTACACCGTACTATAACAAATCAAACTTAAAAAAAAGAATCAGAATCAGACATTTCCATTACCGAGTGTCACTTTCACAAAATAAAGTGGTAATACTGTAATATTTTACGAGACTGTCCCCTCAGTACTCAACAAATATTCACTGTCTTTTCAATTGCAATGATTTCAACACTGTTATCACTTCACAATTTACTCTGTGGTACTCACAAATGGGGGGTCCTTACATGTACTTTCACCAATCAATTTTCAAAGATTGCGTTCTTTTACAGATGTCCATATCACCATAGAGTCCTCAACTCATCAAAGCAATTGCTGAAATTATACATGTATTAGATCTCAAATAAACATAAAACACACTTAATGACAATGCCTGTAAGTCTACACTGTTAGAAACTAATGCTCTATGCACTAAAAATCATACTAATAGAAACAATACAAAAAATACAAAATACTCGGGTATCTAACACAACACAGGTTATACAAATAAATTCACTTGTCAAAACTGACCTCAACTTATAACTAAAACACTTCCAATTAAAATTAAAACAACTATACCCATATTATGTCAATTACAAATAACACTAATACATAACATTAATATAATTATGGCCTTCCGGTATACTCAGAAATCGACACTGTCCACAACACTCGTAACATTGCACATGATCAATGTCCCTCATTGTCTGTAAATAACAAAGCATTAACTCGAGTGATCACACAATTGCTATGGTACCAGTGCAGAAAGGCACCCCAAAAAGAAATTTACCTTGGCATACAACCAACACTTTTCTGAGATTTCACAAAAGACTGCAAAAAAAATTTAGGTAGCTAACCTCTGTTTTCAGACATTTTCAGACACTTTTCAATACATTTTGCTGTACACTTTACTTTAAAACAGATTTCTAATTTTCTCGAGGCCCATGTTCTAACCTAACTCCAAGTAAAGTATTTGCCGTGAACTGCTTTCAACATCTCCGTAACCTCCAAAGAAATTTTGCACAGAATTGCACTATACTGTACACTGGGAAAAATTTCCATTACAAGATTATTAGTACTCTGAAATATTCATTAGTTACAGTGACATGGTTAGGTAGACGCACGGAGAAATGGTTATTACAGCTCACATTTAAACACAGAAATTACCCACAGTATCACATTTATTCCTCCTGACCTTGATATCATATAAATTACATCCCAGCTGCACACCAATGTGAGGGGGCGGGTTCTCTATCTGCCTCCAAGGTGAGGGGGCGGATTCTTGGTCTGTCACCAATGTGAGGGGGCCCGACTCCCTCTCTGTTTCTACACCACCCTCATCTTATTTACTTCTCTTAGTTCTTACTCTACTCAGTTCCGTCACCTATTCTTGGGTAGCATGGACGAGGGTCTAGGCACGTGAGTATGGTAATTTTGGTATCAGGTCACTTGGATGGAAATAAAGGTAAAATACCGTGGGAGAAATGAATACACCTTAATTACTCTAAAACAAGTTTATTAATAAAATCAAAGGGGAAAATAGATGTTATTAACACATAACTACCAGGCTCAGCTCCTGGGCCTATTGCAAACTCTCTATGTCTTATGTACTGGTTTCCTTGTTTTCCTATTTACTCAACAGCAATTATTCGGACATTACACTCTTACCGTGTACCCAATACCTGATGTCACCTTACATTATATCGTAGGACCAGCTCCTTGTCTTTCCTCCCAAGACACTAATACTGATACAAACCCCGACATGGGTCTCCCACAACATGGGTAAGTATTAACAACACCTACAACCACACTGTGGACCATAATTCCAAGGCCTGTCACAGGGTATAGCACTGGCGCCTCTACAACTGCTGTTGTGGTCGGTTACACTCCGACCCGAGATGGGGTAGCCAGACACATGGCGGGTCTGGGGTCTGGCCCAACGAAGCCTTGGGGCACATTAATCCGGTCGCATCGGTGCCATCTTCTCACATATGATCCCGGCTGGACAACTAATACATCCGAGGCCGTTGTTGGATGGTAGAGCGATTCAAGAATCCCAATGGGATCGGGAGACAAACGGGAATCAGCGTCAGGGGACCTGTATGGGTGAAGGGACGGGCACTCACTCACGGTGACAACAACATCACGTTTCAGGGGACGTTAAAGACGTAAATATGACTTCACTCAGAGCATATCAACTACGTTACTGTAACACTTGCACAATCAACTATTAATTGGGTCAAATCACTTAAAGAAAGGCAAATTACAACACAGAGTGGGTGGCCTACCTGTATGGGTGAAGGGACGGGCACTCACTAACGGTAGAAATGCCCGCAGCGCCCTCACTCAAAACAGACCAGGGAGTCCACCTACTTCTATTCCGATGAATTAATTTACTGTACACTCTGACCTTGAAATTGAGACTATGAACTCATTTTCATTCTCTATTATTATCTCAACTAACAATGCTCTGACTCAGCTATCGAAAGCCAAATTAAATTGATTACAAAGGTTTGGATGGCAACAGGTCCCAACGTACAGCGTTTACTCCCAGTGACGTCACCAAGGAACCGAGAAAACGGAGGACGTTTCCACTGGGGGACTCGGAAGGTTTTGTGGACGTTTGAGCGTAATATGAATCCTTAAGGTTTTCAGGTTAGCCGTCATGACCATTACAAAGCTTCCCCCTTCCCCAAGATTTATATTAGGCGGTAACGTTTACAAAACATGCACAGTAATTACACAGGTTCTTTAAACAACTGCTACATTTCGTGAACTGTTTTCAATTTCTCCTTAAAACCACAAAAAAAAAAAAAAAATACCCACAGCATCACATTTATTCCTCCTGATCTGATACCATGTAAATTACATCACCCCCGTGCCACCTATGTTAGGGGGAGGGTTTTTTCCAACACCTACACCACCCTTACCTTACTTCTCTATTATTGTTCTTTTTCTGCAACATAAATCACAGCTTCAATTCCCCCATATTTGGTCAATGATTAAAAACAATCCCACCGCAATAGCCACCAATTTATACTGCCAGACTGAGGGGTCACTAATTCTAAGGGGGAATACTTAACTCTAATCTGAATTTCTAAGGGTCACTGCCACCAGATCCCCTCTGGACAGCATGTAGCTCGCTAGGTAGCGTGCAGAGTGGACTAGGCATTGGGTTAGGTTTTCCATTGATCAGATCGATATGGGGAAAGAAGGGTGAAACCATAACATGTCTTAATTAATTTATTCCTTATAAAGCTTACTGGTAAAAAACATACACATGAACTGGTCTTCCTCGGAAGAACAACGAAAATGTTGGTTACCCAGATGGGCACCAGACGTCTTACATTAATGGCGTGTCATCCACATACTTATGGCATAACAATCTGTGACCACGTCACCTCGGTCATTCCTTCTTACACTATCCCTTAACACATCAGACTGCTTCACCTGTATGGAATATAACACCGTCGGTTATCATACGTAGTAGTACCATCTCAACACACCTGTTACACTCCACTCCTGCAGGTATGGGACTCCTTGTAAGTTTTAGGTATACACAACAGGCACCTCGTTCACACACCGCCCTCGGTGGGTAAAGACGAGGGCTTCAGCAAGAGACATACCAGTTCTATTTCTATACCTGGTATTATAGGTCGTTCCAAGTGACGACCGCAGAGTTTCTCACGGTCTCCTTATTTGTTACTACTCATTTGGAGTGGTGTGCTGGAAATCCACAGGTTCACAGTGGATTGGCATAGCTGGGAGTAGTCACCACCTGTTGGGACGCTCATAGGGATAATGGTTGCCAGACAGCAAGGAACTCCGACCGCATGGAACCTGAGGTGACGGTAGAACGGAGGGTACTGAGGGCAGTGCCCTGCTGCTCATCACCACGAAGGCCTACAGTTTCCAATCTTTAATTTTTACTTTTATTTCTTACGGTTCTCACCTGAACACTTTTCGGTATATTGTCACTCATGCCGTATAAACACATATTTTAATCCTAAATTACACACTAAGGTGAGGTCTTGGTTTTCTAGTTCGTGGGTAAATTCATTGGGTTATAATATCAACGCGGCACACCCGAGGCGGGTACATGACGCGCCTTAAAACAAAGGCTGAATGTTCATGGGGGGGGGTGTATCAACTTCACATAAAACTGTAATGAGGAATCCTCCTCTCACACATTGCACTATTTGAACACAGACATACGATTCTATGATCACTGTACCTGTCGTGGGCATATGTCACGTGAGGATACGAGGTGTATTAAGTTCATATCGACGCATACAAGATTATTTCCTTTCAAGTATAGTTTCTGGGTCACTTCCAACACCTCACATAGTTCTGATACATTTATCCCTTTTCCAGATCATTGTTCTCATGTATTTTCATATGATATCTGTGGAAGTTATGTTCGCTACACGTTCACAGACGTAAATAGTATGACCTTCAAACCCTGATCCACACTTAGTCCTACAGTACACTAGTCCGGCTCAACTGGACTTTAACATTCATCTTATGGATACCCTGAGTTCTCCTTAATGCTATGAATACATACAATTAATATGATATAACTGTACCTGGGTACAATACAACACATGGTCTAGTAACATTGAGTAGGTGAGTTATCCTTTAACAGTGTTTCCCGTTTTCTGAGATTCTACAAGCGCGGTGGATTTGAATGTTATATAGCGTAATATGAATTAAATGGGTTTTTTAGGAATGACAGTGATGTGCGCAGTACACTAGACTGTCTGATACACAGAATAGGTAACACTTTTACGTTCAGTATTTATAGAAAACCTACTAATGTGTGTTCATACATCCATTATTATTCTGCCCACCATAATTGAGTCAAAGATTCAGTATTTTCAACAATGTTTTTACGTGCTTTGAGAATTTGCAGCCCGGAATTCATTGAGGAGGAATATAAATATATCTATAATATTGGCTCAAACCTTAAATACCCTAGATCTTTCATAGACAAATGCCTGAACATTACTAAGAAATCTTTTTATAGAACTGATCCTAAGTCCACCCATGACCATAGGAATCTCTTAGTATTACCATATCACAAAAATTTCTCTCAAATTCCTTTGCAACTTAAAACCTGGAACGTCAATGTGGCATTTAAAAACTCATGCACTCTTAAACAAATGTTAATCAAGAACTCTCCTAACAACACAATTGGTTGCATTTATTAAGTTCCTTGCAAGGAATGTAATATGTTTTATTTAGGCCAAACAGGTAAAGATCTTGTAACTAGACTTAAACAACATAAATATAGTGTTAGGACAGGCCAGGAATCCAATGCTCTGTTTGTTCATTTGAGGGATAACAAGCATTGAATTGACTGGGATAATGCCTCCTCAATATTACCTTGTAATTCAATTGACAGTAGGAACATCATAGAACCTAGTCTCATTAAACTTATCGAGGCATTCAACATGAATTTGAGTAATGGCATATACAAACTGGACAATTTTGTAATAAATAAGATTTGTAACCAGGTGAGAAGGTTGGGTCACCTTACCTCTGACCTGACTACAGACCATTGCGGTGCTATTTAAAGATTAGTAGGGTCATTACCTAATACCTGACATTTGTGGACCTGATCTCACCCTCCTCTGTATATATACACCTTGTTTTGTACTTCTCCTTAGTCTGAAGATGTGAATTACACAAAAGTGCTTGGGAACTTCGTGTTTTCTTCTTTCCTTGTGGTTATCAGCATATACCTAGATCACGTGCACCTACAGTGATTTACTTGCATATATATATATATATATATATATATATATATATATATATATATATATATATATATATATATATATATATATATATATATATATATATATATATATATATATATATTTTATGAAAATCCACAATGAAGCAGTGCCTTGTTCGTTCATGTTAGGAATAATAATCACCCCATTGCTTGGGAAAAAAGCTTAGAAATTTTCAAATCATCTTGTGTCACAGAAAGACTTCTTGTTGAAGCTAGTTTGATTAAGGAATTAAAATCAATAAACCTTAGTGATGGTCAGTTCAAAACCGATAATATGTTACATAAATTTATTTGTCAGTGGCCCAAGGTTAAAAATGCTTGAAAAACCTTTGATCTAGATGTATGATAGTTATTTTGTGGGTCCCCTTTTTTCTGACCTGACTTGACTAGTCACGTCACCACCCTTCTCTTAAGCTCCTCTACGTGTGTGTTGGTGTGGGGATTAGTGGATGTCATCATTTTGACCTGACCTCATGTTTTTTAGGTCACCCTGTATATTTAAGCCTCTCTCTGTCCATGTAATCCAGTTGCCTCTGAAGATGTCTTGAATAAAGACGAAAGCTAAGGTACTCCGTTGTTTCCATTTTCCCGTGTGATTTTATCAAGATATATATATATATATATATATATATATATATATATATATATATATATATATATATATATATATATATATATATACATATATATATATATATATATATATATATATATATATATATATATATATAATTTTTTTTTTACGGGGATTAGCCCATCTAGGCGCAGGTCACTGACTCACATCAGGGCCAAGGGGGCGAAAATATTATTATAATAATAATAATAATAATAATAATAATAAAAATAATAATAATAATAATAAAGAACCATAAAGAAAAACAAATTGAAAAAAAAATCTAGTGAGAAACAATATATGTACTGTATGTTGTGTTGTCAATGTTCAGAGAAACAATTGAGACCCTGCTATTGTGTGTAAATGAGGCAGAAAGTCAGATCAGCAACCTGGGACTTGGTCACAATTTTCGTGATGCCATGTGGCAGCAGGGTCCACTATAGACAGCACATTATGCTTCCAACATCTTCCCGGGCGGTAGTACCTCCCTGTTTGGTAGCTGCCTAATACCTACTATATATATATATATATATATATATATCATTAGCCCAATAAAGCACGCGTACTTCTACATACAATCAACACCTCAACCCGCCAGGATTCGAACCCACGGCCCACGAGCCCATGACTGTGACCGGGGAACTCTACCTCTGGACCACCAGGATTCTAAAAGCAGTCCTAGACTCTGTTATATTTCACACAAAGCCTGTTCAACGAGCATATGGCGCCATGAACCTCTAATGGGGACTACCCATATCACGTAGGTGGTCAGAGTAACGTTTTACCAAATCCGTCTTCGAAACACGAGGATCCATATATATATCATTAGCCCAATAAAGCACGCGTACTTCTACATACAATCAACTCCTCAACCCGCCAGGATTCGAACCCACGGCCCACGAGTCCATGACTGTGACCGGGGAACGCTACCTCTGGACCACCAGGATACTAAAAGCAGTCTTAGACTCTGTTATATTTCACACAAAGCCTGTTCAACGAGCTTATGGCGCTGTGAACCTCTAATGGGGACTACCTGTATCACATAGGTGGTCAGAGTAACGTTTTTCCAAATCTGGCTTCGAAACAAGATGATCCATATATGTTATATATTTCATTAGCCCAATAAAGCATGCGGACTTCTATATACAATCAACACCTCAACCAGCCAAAGGTAGCGTTCCCCTGTCACAGTTATGGGCTCGTGGGCCGTGGGTTCGAATCCTGGCGGGTTGAGGTGTTGATTATATATATATATATATATATATATATATATATATATATATATATTGTAAGTACAGTGCGGTGTTAGGGAGTTGCTGTGTGGTGACGAGCTTGCTGAGAGGAGGTGTTGCTTGTTGCGGGGCTCTAGGTTGAAGGGGTTTCACGGCAAGGCTGGGAGCTTTATATAGGAGGTCCGCAGGAAGTAAACTTCGCTGATAGCCGGCCCCTCTCTGTCAAACTGTCATGGTCACATTGACTGCTAGTCTGTTTTAACTAATGATTATTATTAAACTCCACGACAGCAAAACATGAGAGGGTAGCTGGTTAGCTATCCCAGAGAAGAAGCGTGTTTTTCCCATTCGATGTTTGCAGTCATGATCCCTCCCAGTAAGTCCAAACACAGTTGTCAATGCGTTTATTCCACTTCTCCTAGCCAGCTCAATCTTTAATTAGTAATTCGGCAGACCTTTGTCAACTGAGGGTCATCTTTGAATGAGTAACAGTTGAGTTGTTTGTAATTACTGACATTGCGCAAGTAGCGATTACTGGCAACTCAGTTGTATATATACCAAGGGACCGGGAAGAGAGACGTCCCCCCCCCCCCTCTCCGCAAGGTGGATAGCCCACCTGCTGTTAACCTTCTCCTTTACTTCCCACTTCTGAACTTTACCTTGTACTTTATCCTTCTCCCACTCTTAGAGCTATGCTCTATTCTCTCCGTACAACCAACCAACCAGACGTCCCCCGTCACGTCAGCTCTCATTTGTCCCCAGGTATGTTCTGTGTTCCCCAGACATTCAGTTTGATTCAGTCATAGTAGTGAATTATCAGTGTTCATGCTTTAACAGTTGAATTGTCATTCACGCAGGGTAAGGTGTAATATAACTTAAATGTCGCTGTCGTTTCCAGGCGAGAGATTTGTTGTGATTGTGTTGTCATCATGCTTCCCAAGCCCTTGCCTCCGTCCCCCGTCACCTTCAGCTCCCGTTTATCCCCAGATCCAATTTGTGGTTTTCCCATCACCCCACAACTGCCCCGGAGCCAGGAGATTTCCAGCAAAGAGCAATATATCGACGATGTCGTTGATTCAACATGATTGAGACGGCAGGTCCACCTCGTGGGCTGAGGGCCCCAGACCTGCCTCGTGTCGGAGTGTAACCGACCACAACAGCAGTCGTCAGTTGTTGGAGGCGCCAGTGCTATACCCTGGGACATGCCTTGGAGCTATATGGCATATAGTGTTGTTGTATGTGTTTGTTAATAATTACCCCATGTATCAGTATTAACGTGTTGTGTGTGGGTGCATCTCCTATGCACTACCAACACTCTGTGAAGTATCTTAAATAAGGTTGTCTTAACTGGATGTAATGGAAAGTACCTCGTAAAGTGTGAAAAGTAAAGTAATCTGCAAGGAGTTGCCATGTAACTATGCATTGTGAGTAGGGACAAGGAACTGGTCCTGCTATGTAATGTAATGTGACACCAGAAAGGTTGTGTGCAGTAAGAGTGTAATATCTGAGTAATTGCTGTTGAGTATGAATAAGAAGTTAAGTAAATACGAAAATAAGTAAAGAAGAAATACTGAGTTTGCAATAAGCCCAGGAGTTGAGCCTGGTAGTTATATGTTAATTATATCTCTTTTTCCCTTTGATTTTACATTAATTAACTTGTTCTTTGAGTATCTTAGGAGTATTCATTTCTTCCACAGTAGTTACCTTTATTTCCGTCCAAGTGACCCTGATATCAGAATTACACTACCCATGTGCCCGAGACCCTCGTCCATGCTACCAAAAAGAACTAAGGTTATGCAGTAACCATTGAAGTAAGTAGAAAGAACCATTGAATTAAAGGACTAAGACAAGAGAAGTAAGAGTATAAGATAAGGGCATAGAGTATGAGTAGAGAGAACCGCCGCTGTAACATTGGTAGCAAATTGTTGTGTACCCCCACCCCCCCTTACAAGATCGCGAGGCTTTGGCTGGGAAACACAAAAAGGTATCGGCTGGTCAGCGACAAACGGCAGTGGCAGTTGTAGGGGAGGGTATCCACTACACTATTACCGCCTCAAAGATGTTTTTTTTTTCTGTGTTTCTAAAGGACTGAGTGGACGTATAATCCGTCATTCATAGCAAAATGCAGTGTACATAGAGACAACACATTCTGTAGATACCGACAAATCGCCGAGGTGAGCTAAAATAAAAATAGAGAAGAAAAACAAAAGACAACTCAAAAGGAAACACTGGACGCACAGAGTGCCGAGGAGGTTAAAACACCTTTTTAAATAACACTGAATTGCCATAAGGGCACGATCACTTCCATATCTCACTTTACTTAGACTTCAATTAGTAGATGTGATTATTTAGGAAGTCATGCCACTGAGGGGTATATCTCTCACTCAGATGAAATAAATTGTGCTTGCCCGGTGGATGACACTACCCATAACGGCCTTTACCCAGGCAGTGGAACGGGGCTTTTAAGGGGACCTTGACGTTAAGGCCCTGCTACCAGGTCACAGATTAAAAGCAATTATCACAGTAATAATAAGGATCAATATTATTATTATTATTAATATTAAGCCGACAATTAGAAGTCCATTGCTTGGTAAACTGGTAGGCTTAAGGCTGAGTAGATCTGTACAGAGTCTGCAGGCCCCCCCTCCCCCGTCCTCCTTTACTTTTATTTTTATTTTTATCCTCTTCACCACTGATTGGCTCGTTAGCCGCTTGGGCGATCGGTCACGTCTCTGTTACTTTTCTTTTTCTTTTATCCTCTTCACCAATTGATCAGCTCATTAGCTGCTTGGGCGATCGGTCACATCGTAGTGGACTCCATCCCCAACAAGCCACGACTGAGCTCCCGCGCGCCTACCAACCAATCAGCGTACAGCCAGCGGTGCCGGTAGACCTACTCTCCAGTGCTGACGCACACGTAGCAACGCTAGGACCAGAGTGCCGGGTGTGCCTGGCCTCCTCCTCTGTGATTGGCTCTCTCGCTAAGCTCACCCCAAATCTTGATCCTCGTAAATTGTATAAATACGGCCATGGCTAGCCGAGGACCCATTATTCTCCCAGTTAAAAGAAGAAGGAACTACTAAAACACACAGATGGTGGCCCAAGAGCCTCCATGATGACACAGCAGAACAAGACCCACTTTACACATATATGTGAACAAATAACACCACAATCGGACAAACATAAATTAACACCCTTTACAATAATGAATACCTAGCTAGCTTAGCTTCCCTCCCCTCCACCTTCCTCCCTTGAGCGAGCGGGCGTGTGCTGCGTGCGGCCACCACCCCAACATTTCAACTCGTCTCCTCTAGGTGGACATCCCACCTGCTATCTACCCCTCCCACTTTTCTTCCCGTTTCTATGCTTTACTTCTCTCTCCTCTCCTTTCCCAGTGCAAAGTCATTTTCCACTTTACTTCATTATCATCATTATCATCAGGGAGACAAGACCTCCTGCTGGACCCGGAACTGTGAAGACCGCCCTCTCTCTGCTGCCGTTGTTGGCCATCTTCCCGGACCGGACCATCCACCACTGACATCGTCGACAATATCCCACGAGCGTTTTCGGTCTATCGAGCATTAGCTTGCCCTCCCCACTGGTGGTGTGAGTGACCCACACTCCAGTTGGAGAGCAGCTATAGCGCGATATTCCCGACGTGGTTTGAGCTCTTTTCCTTCTACTGCTATTTTCCTTTTTTCGCTCTGGCCTAGGGACCTGCACCCTCAAAAGTGTATTCGTCCTGCGGTCCCCCCTGTAACTGTTCACCTCCCTCCCAGGAGATTGTGAACACGAAAGGGGGCTGAAGTAAGAACTCATCCCTCTGCAGAGTCTTTCCAGGAAAACCGTGATCGTGCGGGTCCACCTGGAAAGAGGGCAGCAATCCTTATCCTTCCCCAATAGGCACACTTAGCTCATGTCTATAAGTGAGCAGTCACATACACTAGGAAGTAGGTTTCCCAACGGGGCTCCGGAAGAGAAGCTCAGGAACTACTCTACGACCACCCGGCCATCATTGCCTGTGGGGAGTGCTGAAATTCCTCTGCTACTTACTCAACCTGAATAGGTAGGCTCCTAAAAAAAAAAAAAAAAAAAAAAACCACCACCACTTAACCACAGGTTGTGGAGTGCGTACGCCCTCCTAACCGCGACCCCCGCCTGAACGGCCAACCTGACGACCCAAACCACTACAGGCTCGGCACAGAGAAAGAGGACCAGCTACGGGCCTTCCACGAAGCCCTGAAAAGCAAGAACACTGCCACCGCCTCCAACAACTCCACCACCACTGTAACTGCCACTGAGGACGACAACTGGACGAAGGTTGAAAACAAAAAACGCCGACTTGCTTTTTCGGGATACGAATGCCGTCAAGCAGCTGTCACGTGCCTGAGCACTCGGGAACTCGCATAGCGTGAGGCATATGTTCACGCCTACATTTCATACAAGCTATTAACTTGTTAATTGTACTTATTATATTATTATTGTTCTTAGTTACTTAGGTTCATTGTATATTTATGTTATTAATAAACATCATTGTCTTACTCTGTTAAGTCAACTCAAGAGTAGTTTTAATTAATTATATAAAATATCCAGCAAATGTCCTGGATCATGTGATGAGATGTGCTCCTCGGCGTGCCCACGCTTCCTCAGTAGCGAAAAACCGTGGCATAGGGTAGACTTGTCCATTCGTTCTCTAGCCTTGACCCTTGTCTAGTGCCTTGTCCAGTCTTCTGCAATGCCCTAGGGGTATCAGGTATTAGTGACACGTTTAGTTAGGCCTAGGAAGGGATCCTGGTGGTAAGGAATCTCCTGTTTGGTAGGAAATAATCATTTTGTAGTGATTGTTGTATATATATATTTCGTATGTCTGTGTAATATAGTAATGTTAAGTAATATTTGTTTGGTCTAACTCCTTAACCGTGTATTTTCGCCCTTCCGGCATCACTCTTATTTTATTATACAATTACTTATTCCCTTAAATTCATGTTTGCTAGTCATTACTCCCTTTAGAACATAAATTGAATTAATTAATTATCTTCCCTTTTGTGATTCACTTATTTCAACTGTTCTTACTTATTCAAGTACATTTAGTTGAGTAGGTTTTTGGTGGGGATAATTGTTGCCGTGTTCCCTATTTGTTCCTTTATTTGTTAATAACTTGGAGGTAGGTTTCACTCCCCAAGTATAAAGGGTAGTGGGATGGCGACAAGTGGGGGCCTGTGTCCGGGAGCGAACCACCATTGTTGTGTCATATCAAGTGTTGTTACTCGCCAGGTGTTGTTTCATCCCTAAGTATTTTTGGATGCAAGTTGCTGTGTTCACAGTGTTCATTTATATTGCTCCTGTTATTGCTTAAGCTACTGGTGAGTTAACCCTTATCTTGTGTACCAGGTGTTTGGTTAATCCCTTGCTGTGTTTCACAGTTGATTGCATTTTGATATTATTAATTAGCTAGCTAGTTAGCTTAGTTGCCACGGTTACTTTTTTTTTCGCTACTCGATTTTGAGTTCAACATGTTTGACCTGGAAAGCTTTTTGGCTTCACCTTCAGCCGAAGTACTGAAGGGGCTTACTAAGGCAGAGTGGCAATCCCTCACTGCTTATTATGAAGTAGAAGGCCGCTCTTCCATGAATAAGGCTAGGTTAGAAGAGGCTGTCCTCAACTACCTTATTGACAATGAAATCATAGCCCAACCGTCGGGAAATTCAGAGGAAATTGTTACATCAAGTAATTTGGCCTTACAAGTTGAACTCAAAAGACTCGAGGTGGAGCTGGAAACTCTCAAACAACGAAGTTTGGCTCAAGGTAGTAATACTTCAACATTCAGTGTAGACAAATGTCTCAACAGTGTTCCTAAATTTAATGAGGAAGAACCAGACAAGTTCTTCTCTCTTTTTGAGAAAATTGCCCGACTTAACAAGTGGCCTGTTTCTCAATGGTCTCAACTTATTTATAGATCTTTCACTGGTAAAGCATTAGATGTGTTTTCTGCCCTTTCTGAGGATCAATGTCGAGACTATGCCCTTCTTAAGTCCGCGGTTTTGAGTGCTTATAAACTTTCCTGAAGCCTACCGGCAACAGTTCCGTAACTGCCGGAAGACTGACAAACAAACATTTGTGGAGTTCTTCAGGCAGAAACAGGTCCTTTGTCGGAGGTGGATTGAAAGTGAGTCTGCCCATGGAGAACATGACAAGCTTGTTGAACTAATCCTGCTAGAGGAGGTTAGAAAGTGTATCCCAGGCGACATTCGAGCACACTTGGATCAGAGAGGTATCTGTACCCTGGCTGATGCTGGTCCAGTGGCTGACCATTATTCCTTAACTAATAGAAATGTAAATTCCAGGTCTTATGCTCCCATGTCCCAGTCCTTCACTTCCTTCAAGCGGCCCACACCAACATCTACATCGGGGTCCCTCCCTCTTGTCATGCCGACCCGACCCTCAGGTTCTGCATCATCTGCCCCGGGTGAGCCCATGGTCCATGGGACAGGTGGATCTACTCCTACTGGTGAGAGAAACTCCAGTTGCAGGTACTGTAAGAAGCCAGGACATGTCATCAGTGACTGTCTCAAGTTAAAGAAAAGAAATTCCTCTCACCAAGGATCCCCCGCTCTTTTGGTCAGGGTGGCCGAGCAATCTGAGAAATTATTGGAGCCCTGTGTCACTGCCCTCAGTCAGACTGTTGCCCTGGATGCTTCCCCCTCTTCTATGATATCAACCTTTGAACCATTTTGTTCTCCTGGTTCCTTAGCTTTTGATCAATTTAGTCAACCCATTTCTGTTAAACTCTTGAGAGACACAGGCTCAGCCTTATCTCTTGTTACTAAAGAAGCTGCTCCATTCCTGGATTCATGCTATACTGGTAGCTGGGTGCTTGTGAACGGTTTGACCGGTGGGTCGCGTATTCCCCTTTGTCAAGTGTACCTGCGGTCATCCATAAAGTCAGGCTATTATAATAGGCCCCTGTCTCATCAACAGAACGTATTATATAAATGGGTCAATACATCTGATATTATATTCAGATTCACCACCCTGTAACTTTCCACTTTCTATGAGTAAGACATGAGATGGACACGTGAGCGGGCAACTCACCCAAGAGGGCGAGACCCATAGCTCAGTATTTCTGTAAGCACGCACTGCGATGCCCTTAAGCTTCAGTAGCTCACCTCAACTCATATCGTAAGGACGTGACCTAACGTTTATTATACATAAACGCCGTCCCCTTCTCATTCACTCCTAGACAGTGAGACTTATGGTTGATATACACTCCGGAATTATATTACAACCTTTTATAATAAAACAAAGGAACTACCGTTTGAGTTTCGTTACTTAAAACCAAAATATAAATATGTGTGAACGGACTGGTTAATTGGACAAGCAGCCGATTCATATAGGTGGCAAGCTGTGTGTACGGATTCTTCAAACTGGTAGTTGTATCATCCGTCTGTGTCTTGTGAAAAACAAGAAACCACACAGTAGTGACGCGTTACATAATCCGAGTGTTTAAAATTATATCCCGTATTGAGACGATATGTAGTGAGCGCTCCTTATCTCTGCCACACACAAATACGTGCAGAATTCTTAATATACATAGATTACAGCCTGTTGGTACATATCCAGATTGAGCCTGTTGAGATAGACTCCACTCAGCATTCCCTAGACATTACAGTGTTGCAGTGTTGAAAAACAGTTTCGTAGCCTGGTCTTCAATTGGTATTTCACTAGCAGCTGGGCAGTATTGTTGTGTCGTCAGCGCGAATTACGAATTCTGGTGTCATCATACAGATTTCCATATATACGTGGACTGTGAAGACTTGGCATACGGCAGTTTCGCCAGCGAACCAGCAACCACCAGTGTGATAACCAATCATCGTTTTCTGATCGCCGGAGGAGGAACTCACCTAATTCAAGTGGACTCGTCTCTCACCAAAGCAGAAGCGTCTCTCGTTGCCAAGGAAACCAGCAGCAGCGTGCGCACCCTAGGAAGAGGCCCCGCCCACACTCCACCCACCACTTCACTCAGAACTTTTGAAGGATCACATTTTCTATACAGACGTACTACTCTGTATAAATAGGTATTTAAATTACATAGTTCTACACACATGAACACGTTCGAGAGATATCTTCACACCTATAGGTTCGTCGGATAGGATTATTTCAATGATAAAGTGTCGAATGTAAGATTAATGTATTGAAATCCTATAATTTACAGTAGTTTGTAAGTGTCTGTCTTCTTATTGATAGTTTAATAATTAACTACAATTCATATTCATTTGTCTTGTAAATGAGAGGCAAGTGATCTACTTACTGTTAAGTATTCATTGACCCAAGGGGGCTAATAGATAATTTCTAAGTTTCCCATGTCTAATGTAGATGAAATCGAACGCCTAGCGCAACTGTTTGCTGATAACCAACTCATCGATGATCAAGCCCAGACTGACATAGATTTTGAGTATGGAACACAGTTAAATGATTCTGTAGGAAGTAGTGAGAAAGTTATAGACGAATCATTTGACGACTTAAACCGTCGTACCCTACGGTCTGGTAATCACTATAGTACCTCACCTAAGTATACTAAAGCAGTTACCCCTGTTACAGGTGATAGTGTGTCTGTTGCTAAATCGGTAACAACATTATTAACCCAGCCTTCTGTTAAGAGTAAGAATACTAACTTGCTTAATACTAACACTAAAATGTCGTCTTCTAACCCTCACACCAGTACTACTACCACACCTAAAGCTGATAATGTTATTAATATCATGCAACGCGGCGACTATGTTCGAAATTTCACGGGACAAGACGATTATCGGGTCGCACATTTTATTCGTGCATGTGAAGATAGCATGCGCAATAGTCACATAACGACTGACGAAGAAAAGAAAGCATATGTACGTTCCCATATAACGCAGGGTTCCTATGCAGGCAGTCGTTTAAATGCCTTTGGTTTACAAAGCCCTGACTATGAAAAGTTCAAGCGAACGCTAATTGGGATTTTTGGGGGTAGGTCACAGCCTCACTCCCAGACTCCTTATGCGACACACTTAGCTCCGATCGCTCCTCCCCGCCTAACATATAAACAGAAAACATCGTTACGATGCGCACATTGTAATAAACGTGGCCACGTAATGGAAGATTGTTTTCAGCTCCGAGGTAATAGTGCTAATTTTAAGGCCACACCCAGTGCAAAGCCATTCTCAAGGTCAAACAGAGAGGTAGCCAAAGCAGCACCTCCTCCTCCTACCCAGACAGCGCGCAAATGGTGCGCTCTTCACAAATCGACATCTGAATGTTCACATGGGTGCGATATACTAATAAAGGCTAGGGGAGTGGACCTAAGTGAAACGGAGGTGTCGTATAGGCGCAAGCAGAAACTTCCCCAGGACAAGTCATCGGGGGAAGATCAGCGCACATCACAGCACGGAGAGGGATAGATAGGTTAATTCCCACCCCTCCTCACAGCACTTCTTTAGCGGCCTCATTAATAGCGGCGCTTAGAAAAGTGGAAGTGTTGTCAGTGCCGGTGAGAGTGGATAATACCAGATTGGCTCTTGATATAGACACAGGTGCTTTCGCTAATATATTGGCCTTGACATCATATCACGAGTTACAACGTAAATTCCCTCACCGCAAATTTAAATGGAGGCCTAGTAACGCTGAGCTCGAAGGAGTTTCAGGTACTCAGCTGAGCATCAAAGGAATGGTGACGTTACCACTCAGATTCTCAAGACGTGGTTCTCCCTTCTACGCGGACTTTTATATAGTTCAGCAGTTCAATTTGCCAGCTGACGGGTTACTTGGTCTGCCAACTCTTCGAAAGAACATGATAGATGTTCATCCATGTAATAATAGTGTTACGTTTAAAGGTGTTTCCTACACAGCAATGAGTCATTCTGAACCTATGCTCACCGCTAGGACGAAAGTGTTGCCTACGAATCCTATTAAGAGGAAGGCGGATCATGCGTCAGAGATACATCTCGACCTCAACCACACACCTTCCCAGCGTGATTACAGCAGCAAGAGTTGGAAGAGTGTACCTGCAATTTTGAAGAGTACTCTCCATTACCAGAATGAGGAATTCACCAACGCAACAATCCTGTGAGCTGAAGTGAACATTAGCTTCTGCAAATGATTTGTTCACTGCCCAGGGTGTGACAGGACATGACTACAGTTGTTGAGACTACTCATCAATCAACATCCTGTCAACCAAATTCTTTCGTATGGCGTGAACAACCCCCAGTTACCAGCACCCAGCACCCACCCTAGTGATGATGACACATCCGGTCTGAGAGATGGTCTCAGCATTCTGAGGTATGGTGTTGTGGATGACGTTGTGTGACCATTAGCGGCGGTTTGCTGTACTCAGGATTTTTGTGAACATTGACCCAGTCAAAGGACCTTGGAATCAGCTGTGTCTGCTGTGAGACACACACACACACAAGTCTATGGGATTGTGGCAGCAATTTCACAATATCACGAATCTTAAATAAAGGATGTTATTTGTGTGATTTTCTAGATATCACAACAATGTCGAAGTGCAACCAAATAAATCCCCAATTCGAGGTATTGTTGGGAATTGCCAACAGACTCGACTGGCCAGGATAGATCAAGTAGCACCACATGTTAAGATGATCGATCATCCTCAGGACAAGACACGCCTGTTAGAGCTGCTTGCCGACTATAGACATATAGTAGCCTTGCCAGGGGAAACGTTAGGTCAGACAGATTTAACATCCCATCATATAGCGTTAGAGGAAGGAACCAACCCTATTTACGTACCAGCTTATAGACTACCTCATAACCAGCGCGCTGTAGTGCAAGGTATGGTACAGGGTATGTTAGATGAGAATGTCATTAGACACTCAAAATCCCCCTTTAATAGCCCATTATTCCTCGTCCCGAAAAAGGATGGTGGATGGCGCCCTGTCATAGATTTCAGGCGCGTAAATGATCAAACAATCCCTGATAGGTACCCAATGCCTATCTTGAGCGACATATTGCAATCCTTAGGCAAGGATAAGGCGGTATTTAGCAACTTAGATTTGCTTAGTGGGTATTAGCAAATACCACTCGCTGAAAAATCACGAGAAATCAGGCATTTAGCACGCCTCTAGGCCACTTTGAGTTTCTATGAATGCCATTTGGTCTCAGAAATGCCCCACTAACATTTCAAAGAATGATCAACACCCTGTTTGCCGGACTAATTGGTAACACAGTCTGCGCTTATTTTGATGATCTAATAGTAGTCAGTAAGGACGTCGATTCCCATCTGATAAAACTGCGTGAAGTTTTGGCCAAACTTTCCACAGCAGGACTCAAAATAAAACTCTCAAAGTGCGAGTTTTTAAAATCCAGAATCCATTTCCTTGGTCATGTAGTTGACGGTGAGGGCATACACACAGTTAATGATAAAGTCAAAGCTGTATCTCAGTTCCCGCGTCCTACCTCAAATGATCATGTGCTTAGCCTTCTCGGATTATCTGGTTATTATCGTTCCTTTATCAAGGACTATGCAACATTAGCATCGCCCCGAACGAGGTTGCTCAAAAAAGATGCAGTGTTTATGTAGGATGCTGAACACGAGGGAAGTTTTACGGCATTGAAGACAGCGCTAGCCAATGCCTCGGTTCTAGCATTCCCAGACTACACTCAACCTTTCACTCTCTGTACTGACGCTCCCGGAATTGGAGTCGGAGCAGTGCTCATGCAAGAGGACACGCGTGGGAAGTTTAGAGTGATAACATTTGCAAGTCGCAAACTAATCGATGCTGAAACACGTTATTCGTTGACGCATTTAGAAACGTTAGCCGTTGTGTGGGCACTTAAGAAGTTTAAAGACATTATCTTTGGCTACAAGATAACTGTTTTTACTGATCATGCAGCAGTCACCGAACTGTTCCATGGCAGAAACTTATCAGGCAGATTAGCACGCTGGTATCTGACAATTCAAGAGTTTGACCCCGAATTTAGGTATTTACCTGGGAGGGCGAATGTTGTCGCCGACGCTCTGTCAAGAAATATAGCACCAGTTATGCCTGTATCAACATTCACTCTTTCGCAGCTGGAACATGAGCAACGACGCGACCCATATTGGTCAGCTGTTATTTTTGCTCTCGAATCGGGCGAGGATGTTAAACTCCCCAAGTTATTTCTTCCCTTAAGTCAGTTTGAATTACGACATAACATACTCCATAGGACGAGAAAATCTCCTGAGGGTAATGTGTCTCAAATAGTCGTACCTGACACGTTGCGCCAAGCAGTAATGACATTGTTCCACGATGTCCCACAAGCAGGTCACCAAGGTCGTGATAAATGCTTAGCGGATTTACGAAAGAAGTATTTCTGGAACACTACTAAGAAAGACATAGAATTACACATAGCTAATTGTTTGGCATGTGCTCAACATAAAGGATCAACAGGATCACCTGCCCCGATTCTACAATATCCTACACCAGACCGTCCGTTTGACACAGTCGTTGTTGACTTGTTACAACTCCCAATGAGTCATCAGGGATCAGGATACGTCTTAGTGTGTGTGGATCATTTTTCCAGGTTCGTGGTCTTGGTCCCACTAAAAAGCAAAACGGCCAAAGCAGTAGCCTATGCATTAGTGATGAATCTCATATGTCCATATACTACGCCTAAAGTTCTACTCTCTGATAATGGAACAGAGTTCAAGAATGAGCTAATAGAGCATATATGTGCACAATATGGAATTAAACAAACTTTTGTGACAGCTTATCATCCACAGGCTAATGGCCTTGTTGAAAGAACCAATCTTGAAATCCTAGAAATACTGCGTCCAATTGTTAGTGGTTTCCAATACGCATGGGAGGATTGGTTACCGCAGGTTGCAGCGTCGATTAATGGGTCAGTTAATAGCTCTATGGGCAAAGCACCCTACTATATTGTCTATGGTACAGATAAACCTCTGCCTTACGACATCCTTACAGAGGCGCCATACCCGGTATATAATACGGATGATTTTGCGGCAAAACAAATTCATGTCTTTACAGAAATTCATAACCAAGTACGATCACAGCTAGCGGCGTCACGCGCCGAAATGATCATCAAACAACATAAACATGCTAAACCTATCGCACTGAACGTTGGGGACGCTGTTATGTTACAGGTACCTGAAAGGAACTCCAAACTTTCGGCGAAATTTTCTGGTCCATTCCACATAATCTCAAAAGAAGCAGGCAACAAATTCAAAATATGGAAGCCTAATACACAGATCGCAGATGTCGTGCACGCGGATCGTCTAAAGAAGACCCAGATAAATGTCTTTCCTCTAGTTGATGATAATGTGATTGATACATCCTTACAGACTGTTCAGAAGCAAAATGTCCCAAATGACTATTGTATGAAACTACGTTCTGCGAGTAGAAGTTAACTCGTACTTTCGCGTCAGATGGAAAACGCCGACGGCCAACTACAATCAGCATTGGACATTCTTCATGGTCGCAGCACAGCTTCGATGAATTCGACAATAGTTTCATGGACGTTGTCGTTCAAGCTGTATCTCAACAGAATCGTGTTATTTCTCAAACCTTTCACGCGATTACTGCTCTAGAATCAAAGGTTAATGCAATCATAATGGAGTCTAACCAAGTTTCGAGGATTGTTACTAGATTACAGAAAGCAATCCCGACGTTAGAATGGCTCCTTTACTTCACAGAATATTTGCATGCTGCTGAAATTTCAGTTCATAAAATTGTAGCCTCTAAAAATGAACTAATAGACAGCATTGTAGATGCCGGGATAGGATGTGTGGACGCGAAGCTTGTGCCTGTGCAGACGCTTCTTGAAGCTTTAAAAATAGCCAAGTTGCAGTATCATTTAACTCCGATTTTCAATGACAATGAGGTTCAATATTATTACCCACTGTTGGAGTCAACCCTCACGCACAATGCAATTCTGATCCACATTCCTATGCGAGGGCAACATGAGTTTAATGCATGGCATTTAGAACCCTTCCCCTGGTTTGTGAACGACACACTGTATACCCTAGATAGGCCTAAAGAACTTTTCTTAGTAGATGAAGAATATTCATTGTTATCAATAGAGGATTCTGAGGTACTGTCACGGTGTAAGTCGTCTTATCTACACCTACACGTATGTCCAGCCTACATGTTTGCATTTATTCCTGCTGCAGAGGGAATATGTGAATTGGCAGTCATACAACCAAATGTACGCACAGCGTTAGCGCAATGCAGTTATAGGCCAGTTAGTCTAAAGACTGTGTTCCACGCTCACCTTCACAATGTGCAGTATTTGTTCTTTCCAAATCTCACTACTGTAATTTTAAAATGCCAAAATGGTGTTGGGCAGCTAGTTGTGAAAGGGCATTACAAGGCTCCTGATTACTGTGAAATCACTTGTAGTACATTACGGACCTTGCCTACTCATCAGTATTTTGCGTTAAATCGAAAACTCAAGTCTGCTTTAATTCCACTTCCTATAATGAATTTCACTATCAAGGATATTCAAATAGTATCAGAGAAATTAAAAGTGTTAGCTTTCTTGTACGAGACACATTTTGCTGATTTGAATAATAACTTGCCATTTTATCTGTCACGGGAATTTGCACTACCAAGTCTTACGATTCCCTCTATTCTGTTAACTCTGGCAATAATGTTCATGTTCTGTTATTACCGGGCAGTATCATCCAAATTCAACATTGTTCATAACATAGTAACCCGTACGACACAAAAGTCTAGGTCCCCTGAAGTAGAGAATACCCCTACAGTAATATCCCCAGCTTAGTGTCTACATATCTGTTTATAACATGGTTAGGGTTGTCTAGGATGTACTGTACTCTGTGAGTTATTTAGGCCTCACGGAGCTCGGCTGGTAGGTGACCGAGCGATGTAATAGGCCCCTGTCTCATCAACAGAACGTATTATATAAATGGGTCAATACATCTGATATTATATTCAGATTCACCACCCTGTAACTTTCCACTGTCAATGAGTAAGACATGAGATGGACACGTGAGCGGGCAACTCACCCAAGAGGGCGAGACCCATAGCTCAGCATTTCTGTAAGCACGCACTGCGATGCCCTTAAGCTTCAGTAGCTCACCTCAACTCATATCGTAAGGGCGTGACCTAACGTTTATTATACATAAACGCCGTCCCCTTCTCATTCACTCCTAGACAGTGAGACTTACTGTTGATATACATTCCAGAATTATATTACAACCTTTTATAATAAAACAAAGGAACTACCGTTTGGGTTTCGTTACTTAAAACCCAAATATAAATATGTGTGAACGGACTGGTTAATTGGACAAGCAGCCGATTCACTATGTCATGTTAGGAGTAGTAGATAGCTTACCTGTAGAAGGGGTCTCTCTATTGATAGGAAATGACCTCGTTGGCGACATGATGTTCCCTAATGTTGTGATCTCATCTTGTCCCACTGCCGAGAATAATACTGTGCAGTTAGAAGTAGACTTTCCAGGGTTGTTCCCTGCATGTGCTGTGACCCGTAGTACGAGCCGCAGTACAGAGGTAAAAGAGACTAGTGAAGTTGATGAAGTTTCCCTCCAGGACTGTGAGAAGTCCGAGGATAATCTTATCCAGCCGGATCATACTGATCTTGGTCTCAGTGAATTTTTTTAGGATTCCCCACAACCAGATAACCTCCAGAGTAGTTCTGATGGAGATAGGAACCCAGATGTCACTAGTTTTGGTTCCTCTCCCATCACTAGGAGTAAGTTTATTGAGCTACAAGCAGGGGATCCTGAGCTAGTAGGTTTTCTCAATAGGTCAGTTCCTGAGACAGAAGCTGAGCAGGAATCAAATTGCTACTACACTAGGTCTGGTGTATTAATGCGGAAGTTCCGTCCCTCCAATTCTCCTGCCAATCACCATTGGTTAGTTCATCATCAAGTTGTTATTCCCAAACCTTTGCGGCAGGACATACTTAGTATCGCTCATGATGGGGTGGGTGGTCATTTAGGAGTTAGGAAGACCTATGCAAAAATTTTATCCCAGTTCTTTTGGCCTAGGATGAAGAAAGACGTCAGCTCTTACTGTCGCACTTGCCATGATTGTCAGGTAGCGGGGAAACCGAACCCCAGTGTTAAACCATTCCCTCTGCAGCCTATCCCAGTCATTGAAGAGCCCTTTAGTAAGGTGGTCATAGATTGTGTCGGTCCCTTACCTAAGACCCCTCGTGGTCATCAGTTCTTGCTAACCATTATTGATTGTGTAACCCGTTATCCTGAAGCCATTCCCTTGCGCCGCATCACAGCGAAGAATGTTATCAAAGCCTTAACCCACTTCTTCACTCAAGTAGGCCTTCCTACAGTGGTGCAGTCAGATCAGGGTTCCAATTTTACTTCCCGGTTGTTTAATCAGGTAATGCAAACCCTGGGAGTCCGGTAGTTGAGGTCTTCGGCCTATCACCCTCAGTCACAGGGGGTGGTAGAGAGGTTTCACCAGACACTAAAACTCATGTTGCGCACCTTCTGTCTGGAGACTGGGAAGGATTGGGACGAGGGAGTTGACCTGCTTTTGTTTGCTGTTCGGGACAGTAAACAAGAGTCGCTAGGATTCTCACCCTTCCAGCTCGTCTATGGACATGAGGCGCGAGGGCCTCTTAAGGTGTTAAAAGAGTGTTGGTTGAGTGATCAGAACGCGACGCCCTTAGCTTCATATGTGGTCCAATTCAAGGAGAAGTTGCATCTGGCTGTAGAACTTGCCCAGTCCAACTTAAGGTGTGCTCAGGTGAAAATGAAATTGCATATTGATAAGGCCCATCAGGCAAAACCTAGAGAATTCCAAGTGGGGTAGCAGGTGTTGGCCTTCCTGCCCTTACATGATCACCCTTTTAAATCCAAATACAGTGGTCCATATGAAGTACTAGAAAAACAGGGGTCCGTGAATTATGTGATTAGCACCCCTGAACGGCGTAAGAAAAAACGCCTTAACCATGTCAATCTTTTAAAGTCATATCATGTTCGTAACGAAACCCTGGGAAAAGCAGTTGCTTGTGTTGATCAATCCTTGCCAAATTGTATCATTGTGCCAGAGTGTAAGGATGATAAAGATCAGTGTTTTTCTGAAATAATGAATGGGTCTAGTGTAAAAGTTGTGAACTCGGCTATCTTGGAGGACCCCAGTGCTAAGTTGTGCCATCTCTCTAGTGACCAAGCCAATAATATAAAGTCTCTATTACAGGAGTATCTTATTATAGTTGGTGATTACCCACTCTCCTGTTCAGTGTTGGAGCATGACGTTGAGACCAGGGGAGCCAAGCCAATCCGACAGCGTCCCTACCGTCTTAATGCCTTCAAGCGGGAGTGTGTGTGAGCCGAGGTGCAGCGTCTTCAAGAGCTAGGCCTCGTCGAACCCAGCATCAGTCCATGGGCATCCCCTGCTGTTCTTGTTCCAAAGCCGAATGGGTCAATGCGGCTGTGTGTGGATTATCCCAAGGTGAATGCTGTCACTGAACCCGATGGTTATCCCTTGCCACGCATCGACGACGTGATCGACGATCTTGGACAGGCAAGGTACGTGACCAAGTTGGATCTCCTCCAGGGCTACTACCAGATAAGACTGACTGAACGCTCCAGGGCCATCTCTGCTTTTGTCACTCCTGAGGGGTTGTACCAATTCACAGTCCTTCCGTTTGGTATGCGGAACGCCCCTGCAACCTTTCAACGCCTCATGAATTTCATCACGTCTGGTCTGGAAGGTGTCCGCTGTTACCTAGACGACCTCATCGTCTTCAGCAGTTCCTGGGAAGATCACATGAGTCGTCTACAAGCCCTCTTCTCCGTACTGGCTGCAAGCAAGCTGACGGTGAACCTCGTCAAAACTGAGTTCGGCCATGCCCACGTCACTTTCTTGGGGCATGTGGTCGGACAAGGGGAAGTCCAGCCCATAGCAGCCAAAATTGAGGCAATTCAACAGTATCCAGTGCCAGGCGATAAGAAGAATGTGATGAGGTTGCTGGGTATGGCGGGGTACTACCGCCGTTTTTGTCCAAACTTCTCCTCCGTTGCCTCTCCCATGACTGACCTGTTGAGTGGCAAGAAAACCTTCAAGTGGACTACGGCTTGCCAGGAATCTTTTGAGAATCTTAAATCCCTGCTGGAAATGCTCCTGTACTACTTGCACCTGACCTCCAGAAACAGTTCACTCTCCATGTCGACGCCAGTGAAATTGGCGCCGGTGCTGTGCTTCTGCAAGAGGGTGAGAGTGATCAAGTGCTTCATCCGCTGTGTTATTTTTCTAGAAAATTTAACAAATATCAAAGAAACTATGCCACCATTGAAAAGGAAGCTTTATCACTGATCATGGCACAAGAAAACTTCAAAGTATATATTGGCAGCACTGCTTATCCCGTTCAAGTGTTCACTGATCATAACCCACTTACTTTTGTTGACAAGATGAAACATACCAACCAAAGACTTTTGAGGTGGGCTCTATCACTTCAGCCCTATAACTTGAACATTTCCCACATCCGCGGAAAAGAGAACGTGTTGGCTGATGCACTTTCTTGAGTCTGATTATTTAGTAACTATGTCTATATGCAAATTATTTTTTTGTTTTATTGTCATTGAGTACCTTGTGTTTATATTATGAATTATTTTGCTTCATATTGATTTAAACCAATTGTGTTAGTTATTACTTTCACTGTGTAGCTGTATATCCATTTTCGCTTCCAGTTAGTTGTAAGCTCACTTTTTTGGGGGAGGTGTCACGTGCCTGAGCACTCGGGAACTCGCATAGCGTGAGGCATATGTTTACGCCTACATTTCATACAAGCTATTAACTTGCTAATTGTACTTATTATATTATTATTGTTCTTAGTTACTTAGGTTAATTGTATATTTATGTATGTTATTAATATGCATCATTGTCTTACTCTGTTAAGTCAACTCAAGAGTAGTTTTAATTAATTATATAAAATATCCAGCAAATGTCCTGGATCACGTGATGAGATGCGCTCCTTGGCGTGCCCACGCTTCCGCAGTAGCGAAAAACCGTGGCATAGGGTAGACGTGTCCATTCGTTCTCTAGCCTTGACCCTTGTCTAGTGCCTTGTCCAGTCTTCTGCAATGCCCTAGGGGTATCAGGTATTAGTGACACGTTTAGTTAGGCCTAGGAAGGGATCCTGGTGGTAAGGAATCTCCTGTTTGGTAGGAAATAATCATTTTGTAGTGATTGTTGAAAATATATATATTTCGTATGTCTGTGTAATATAGTAATGTTAAGTAATATTTGTTTGGTCTAACTCCTTAACGGTGTATTTTCGCCCTTCCGGCATCACTCTTATTTTATTATACAATTACTTATTCCCTTAAATTCATGTTTGCTAGTCATTACTCCCTTTAGAACATAAATTGAATTAATTAATTATCTTCCCTTTTGTGATTCACTTATTTCAACTGTTCTTACTGATGCAAGTACATTTAGTTGAGTAGGTTTTTGGTGGGGATAATTATTGCCGTGTTCCCTATTTGTTCCTTTATTTGTTAATAACTTGGGGGTAGGTTTCACTCCCCAAGTATAAGGGGTAGTGGGATTGCAACACAGCCCAAAAGGCACCCATCACCACCACCAGCTCACCCCCAACGACACTGCCAAAATTCCGGATCTCGAAAACGGACACGAAAACGACATATGCCGCCATCACAGAGATGGAAAAACTAAATCCACTGGCCAAGTTCTCAGTGCGGTCCAACCTAAAGGGGGAGATGATTATTCACCCCAAAGACAAGGACTCCGCCACCACCCTCGACACTTACCTGAAAAACACCACCACCGTTGCATCAACCAAGCTGGACCCCGCCCAGAAACTGATGAAGTCGGTAGTCCTCCGGTACCCAAAGGAACTACCCCTCGAACCCCTGGAGAACCACCCGAAGATCCTAATAGGCGAGAGATGCTCTCCCCCGTCCGACAAGAGGGCCACCACAAAACAAGTGCTCATAACTCACTACGGTTCACCCTCAACACCATAGACCTCAAAACCCGGGGGATCTACGAAGTGAGGCCCTTCGTTCCAGAGCCCCTGCGGTGCTTCAGATGCCAGAAATACGGGCACCATCAGACGAGGTGCACGTACAAGGAAATCTGCGCAGTCTGCGCGCAGAAGCACGACACACACTCCTGCCTCACCAAGTTGAAAAATGGAGAAAAAATTGCCCCCAAGTGTGCCAACTGCGGGGGAAAACACCACGCCTGGAACCCTGGATGCTCCGAGAGGACAAAGAGGGTCCAGGCAAACCGACCAGCTGCAAGACCGGCACCCACCGCCTGCACACCAGCCCCACCAAGTACCTTCGTGTGGGGAACCCAAAGGCCAAAACAACAAAACCAACCTCCTCAGCCGGTCAACACCCAAAGTGCAGCCCAGTTTCCTGGACTCACTACGGCCACACCTCAGCCACCCCAGCAGCAGACAACGACAACCACGAAAAAGACAAAAGAATCACACACCAAGGCACCAGAAGGAATGATACACGTATCAGACCTAGCCAAGGTACTGACAACCTTCGCGGAGGGCCTAGCCGGACTACTGGGCCACAAGATCCAACCCACACAGCTCCAAATACTCATGGGGAGCGTCCTCGGGCAAGTCGCCACAGCTCCAGCCACCTCAGTGGAGGACGCCACGCCGGTCCTCACACGAGTGACAGCCGAGGTACACTCTACACCAGTGGTTCTCAACCTTGTTTGCCCCATGCACCCCTTTCACCATATGTCAGAATGTCATTCCCCCCTCCTTTCCAAGGTTGTCTGCCTCAAAAAGTGCATTCCAAATAATATGCATATAATACTGAAAATCCTTTCTTTTTTCCATATTAGTACATATACATTTACAATTTTACATGGATTATTTTTAAAGTGGAGTTTTACAAATTAAATGCCAATTGAAAATGTTGATGGATTTATAAATCTTGAATAAAAGTAAAATATTTTTTTTTATATATATAATGAATTACTTAACAGACCAAACTGAAGCATAATGCAATAAACAAGAAGTTCAATAGAATACCAGGATATTGTAAATTTCTAAATAATTTTATTCAGATGAAGATTACAGTCAATGAGAAACCTGTGATTGTTTTTTTCTTCGCCAATTCTGGGATACGCGGAGGAGTGCTTGAAAGGGCACAACGCAGGTTATTTTCTACCTCTAATCTACTACGTTGCTTCGTTTTAATTTGCAACAGAGTTGAAAAGCCTGACTCACAAAGATATATCGACACAAACGGAAGCAATGCACGGATAGCTCTTTCTGCCACTTTTGGGTAGGAATCGCACATCAAGGGCCAAAATTCTGTGATTGATTTCTCATCGAAGATATCTCTTGCTCCCGAATCAGTTCCCCCCCCCCCCCTGAAAACCTGAATTCCCCCCCTGGGGGGAATTCCCCCCTGGTTGAGAACCCCCTGCTCTACACCGAAAAAGGCCACCAGTGAACCAAAGATACCGACAGCTCCCAGAAAGAAATTGGACGTTTCAACTCCCCTGAACCAAACCACGGCCCAGAAGGCAAAAACCACAGAACAAGAAGATATGAACCTGATCTAGTCGGAATCGGACCTGAACATTTCCATCGAGGACCACCAGAAGTCCCCGATGAAACAGTGGTGGAAAATATCAGCACCCTGAACATCCTTACATGGAATGCTCAGGGCATCAAAAACAAGAAACACCTCCTACAAGAAGCAGCAGCCAAGGATAAGCTTGACATTATACTGCTAAAAGAAACATTTCTACAAGAACACCACTGTTTCAAATACAGTGGTTACAAGACATACAGAGGCATTTCACGCAGGCGTCAACAAGAGGATGTATGATCTTGGTCAAGTCAAGCATACCCTCCTCCGAGGTCATGCAGCAATTTCCATGTGAGGAAAACATCGAGACACAGGCCGTCAAAGTAACCCTCCAAGAACGGGAATTAACTGTTCACAACATCTACAAGAACCCAAGGGGCTCACTGGAGGTGACTCAATTATTCGCTTCAGCCGCTGACCACGCCACACTCATAGGAGGGGATTTCAACGCACACCATCCCTTCTTAAGCTCGGTAAGCCCCACTAATGAAGACGGCCTACACTTATACACCACCTTTCAAGGCACACCCGAGATCTGCCTCCTGAACACCGAAGAGCCCACCCACATTAGGGGAGGAAGGCTAGATCTAACCTTCGTCTCCAGTGCACTACAACCTTCGGCCTCCTGGCAGCTACACCCCACGCTGACCAGAGACCATTTTGCCACCCTTACAACACTGAAGGTGAACAAACTCCTCACTCCACCCCCGCCTAGATGGAAATACAATACCCAAAAGGCAGACTGGGGACTCTTTAAGAAACATCTGGCTAAGTGGCGCGAAAAATCACAGCCGGTCGGCGCAGCACCCGTGGACGAGACAACCCTCCACCAACAATTGGTCGAGGCGTTTCACCAAGCGGCAGAAGAGGCTATCCCAAAAACAAAACTCACATCAAGACAGTACAATGATTACTGGTACTACTGTCCCAGGGTGAAAGAACTCAACCACAGAGTGAACATGGCCCGAAGAAACTACAGGAGACATCCCACGGAAACAAAAAGACATCTCCTGCAAGTCATAGTTAAGGATACCAGGGAAGAGAAGGAAGAAATAAAAAACGTAAGCTGGCTCAAGTGGTGCTCCGAACTGAACGAGCACACCTCCCTTGGTAAGATGTGGGCCCAGATCTGAAGGGCATCTGGGAAGGCAACACCACCACCACCAACCCATCCCAACCCAGAAGAGGAAGCCGAGAGACTTGCAAAACTGTTCTCTGACCGAGCAGCAACGAGAAACCTCCCAAGACATGCGGAGGAGACACAACGGCGTCTGCGACAGGTCAGACTCCAGATGATCGAAGAGGCCTGCAACAGTGTAGATGACACCAATAGACCTTTCAACCAGCAAGAACTCCAGAAGTCGCTAAAACGAAGCAAGGACACAGCACCAGGGGCCGACTCCATGCTTTCCCATACTGAAAAAGCCAGACACGAGGCTTTGCTACAAGTCATCAATGCTTCGTGGACAGCACAAAGACTTCCACCGGAATGGAAGAAGGCAGATATACAGCCCATTCCGAAGCCCAGAGAACCAGACAAACCGAGACCCATCTCCCTTCTCAGCTGCATAGCGAAGATGGGAGAAAGAATGGCTCTCAACCGACTCAAGTGGAAAGTAGGCAGCCCACACCCTCACATTTTTGCTTACACCGAGAACACCGGCACAGGCAACAACATCGCCGAGATACTCAGCACAGTGGACAATAAACCAGCTTTGGTGGTCTTCCTCGACCTGGAGAAGGCCTTCGAACTAGCAAATCAACTGGCCATTTCAACGACGTTCTCTGAAAAAGGCGTCAAAGGAAGGTTGCTGGGGTGGATCCAGAACTACCTCACACAGAGAGAAGCAAGAGTACGCTTTCAGGGAGCAACCTCAAGCTACAGGGTCCATGAAAACGGTACCCAACAAGGAAGCATCCTCAGTCCAACGCTGTTCAATGTCCTGAAGGAAAATCTTGTCAAACTTCTTTTCAGACAAACAGCCAAGCTCCTATGCTATGCAGATGACTTACAGCTCATAGTAAGAGGATCAAACAGACTAGCCAACACGCAACACACACTCCAACTTATAGAAGAGGAGTGCAACAGACTTGGACTCAAGATAAATCCAGCCAAGTCGAAAGCGATGGCCATCTGCGCAGACACACCAGACAAGATGCTCTCCATACAAAACACGCCGGTAGTCTGGACCAACACCCACCAGTGTCTTGGAATCGGGTTCGACCAGAAACTCACTTTCAAGCCGCAACTCGAGTATCTCAGGCACAGGACGAAGAGCAGACACAACATCATGAGGTCGCTCACCAGCACAACTGCAGGAGCAAACCTTCATGTGCTCAAAGCCTACTACACGGCCGCCATCAGATCGCTGGTAGATTACAGTGCTCCCGCTTTCATTGGACTGAGAGAAGACCAGACAGCTAAGCTAGAAGTTATCCAAAATAATGCTCTCAGGACCATGCTCGGAGCACCCATGTGGACCAGAATTTGCAATTTGCAAATGGAAACTGAACTACCACCCCTGGCAGCACGAGTCAAGCTGGTGACAGCCGGTCTCCTCGCCAAAATCTGGAGATCAGATAAGCCCACAGCTGCCAAAACGCGAATCAGTGCCTCCCTCCACCTCGACCACAGAGTGCGAGGGGCCACCTGGTCGCACGAGTCAAGCGAGGTCATCCGACACCTGCAAGCAGAAACACTTGTCAAGAACAACCAAGACATACAAGACAATGGTTACATAGTTCCTGCACCATGGAGCCCTCCACGAGCCACATTTAAAATTACCGACCTAGGTGATAGCAAAGCCAACCTCCAGAATGAGGACCTCAAAAGAATAACTCTGGAAGCCATAGCCACCAAGACACCGGCTGATGCAGCATCATACTTCACAGACGGTTCGGTGGATCCAAGACATCATAGATCCGGAGCGGCCTTCTACACCCAAGGTCAGACCCTCCGATGGAGATTTTCTAATGACTGCTCCACCCTACAAACAGAGTTGGCAGCCATCTCAAAGGCCCTACAACACGCTGCAACACAACACAACAAGTCCATCATAATTTACACCGACTCGAAATCGGCCATGCAGGTGCTGCAAAACAGTCAACCAAGAGACAACGTCCACATCATAACCTCGATCCTCGCACAGCTACAGGAATTCCAAAGACAAAACCGCACAGTCGTCTTACACTGGATTCCCAGTCATGTAGGGGTCGGGGGAAACGACGTGGCAGACGAAGCAGCCAAGGCAGCCACACGTTCTAGTAGCGTACACATTCAAGTTCCAGCAAGTGTGCAACAGATCAAGAATCACCTCAGAAAGACTAGCAATCTCCACATCCAAAAGAGCTTCCTTCACGCATTCAACGCTGGTTCCCAATCAGACTAATGGTACCTGGCGGCCACAAAAGGGGAACGACCTTTCGCGGACAAGAAAACACCAAGACAAACCCAAGTTAGCCTTCATCGACTATGACTAAGGTACAAGTGCTCCTGGCAGATGATCGGAAATGACGCCATGGAATGCGCCTACTGTCAGGAGCCAGCAGCCAACCCACTTGAACACTATCTCCTCGACTGCGAAGTCACACAAAGTCTCAGAAACAGAACTCAAAACTTCCAAGAAGCACACACAACACCAGTGGCCACTCTAACCCGAAAGGCCCAAACAAACCACATTCACCACCTTCTCCGGGTCATCACACGATACCCACCACCCACATAGCTTAGAAAGTATCCTCTCCCAGCAAGTGCAGACCCCAGTTCGGGGGACGCACCACTCCGAAACTGACCACGTCCAAGAGTGGGGGTTGGTGGTAAGCGTCCACTGATCGGGGGTCCGCTCACACTTGCAACCTGCAGTATCCTTCCATATCTGCAGGTAGGACAACCTCCAATCCCAATCCGGTCTGGCTGCTCCAGGAGCTCCAGCCGGAACCACCAAACGGGCCGCCTATAGGCATAGGTCCCTGTTGGACTACGGTCCGACAATCTCAACAACACAACAGCCTGGGAGACCATTCTACTCTGACCTACTGGACCAGCAAGATCTTTCTCTAGCACCTCACCACCCAGCTTCCTCAGAGAGTTTCTCGCCATACAGGAACTCTTAGCAAGCTACTCCTCACCTAGTAACTCCTTAGCACTGCTCTATACAACAATATATACATACAGAAAACGCATCGTGAGTTTCCATTCTTCCTCATTCCTGAGTTTGAGATATCTACATGTACGTACGTTTGTGTGGCCATACAAAGAGAAAATAGACATCTAAAGAGAATTGACTACTGGCCACATTACAGTACGCTACAATTGGTGACCCTCGGAGCTGTGAACACCACACTCCCTCTGCCGCTGCTGCCTCACTACTGGAGCTGTGAACACCACACTCCCCCTGCTGCTGCTTACTACCGGAGCTGTGAGGATCGCTGCCTGCTGCCAGCCCGGGCCAACCGCCCTACCTGCTACTCCACATCTCACGACCGTAAAGTTTATAATGCATGAGTCTGTTCTCCCCATTGGCGATGTGAGTGACCCACATCGCAGCTGGAGAGAAGCTATTGTGCGATATTCCTAACGTGGTTTGAGCTCTTTTGCCTACTCTCTTATTTTTCTTTTGTTTTTTTAGTTCTGGCCTAAGGACCTGCACCCTAAAAAAGTGTATTCGTCCCGAAGTCCCCCCTGCAACTGTTCACCTCCCTCTCAGGAGATTGTGAACAAGGAAGGGGGTTGGAACAAGCTCCCATCCCTCATCCTTCCCTAAAAGGTGTAACATACTCCCGGAAGAAAGAATGGACGGACGGATCTATCTACCACCTTTCAACCACAACGTCGAGGACTGGTTAGTTCATATGGAAGCAGCCCTCGTCGGCTCACAAGCGACTGACGAACAAAAGTACGGCGCCCTGCTCTGTGCCTTGCCCACTAGGGTGTGTCATAGGAGGGAAGATCAGCTAAAACTAATGGCCCATCACTTTTTTGGTAGATTTTAGTGTATATAAACAGAAAATAATTTCAGTTTCAATGATTTGCAACCTTTTGCTAGGTAAATTTTAGCGTGAAATTTATCGAAAATCTAACGTACAGCTGCATTAGTGCATTACAATTAAATAGTGAACATTGCTTTCTGACTTCATTCTTTAACAACCCAACTAACAATATTTTTTTCTGTTTCAGATTCTGATGCATTTATAAGTTGATAATATTTGCGATGGCTGCTTGTGTCAGGACGAGGAACCAAAAATCCAGCCATCTCAGTCACTATCTTGGGTCTGGGAGAGAGCTCCTGAAGTCGGAGTTGCCTACATTGAGAGATGCTTTGAGATACGGTGTTTTAATCAGGCAAATCAGTGAAAAGAACCAAAGAACTTACACAAACAAAGACATTGCCAGTGATATGACCAAAGCTCTCTTGGCACAGTATACTCTGGCTAACGCTCAGTTCAAGCTTCCAGTCATAACAAGTCAGAAGAACATTAGAGAGACTGCTAGCCAGTTGGGAAAAGGCAAGAGATATCTCTCTTGGGAGAGGAAAACTTGCAGTTAAGGACAGCTCTGCTAAGCAACTGGACCAGTTATTTGACATAATTACTTGCAAGTGCCCAATTGTTCTCTGTCCTGAGTTTGGATGCGATCGTGACTGTAAATGAGAGGCCCACATCTCCTGTATTTGCAAGCGTGAACTGAAGATTCCTGTGATCGAACTGGCATTTCTCAAAGCACAGAGAGAGAAGACTGGCAGTATAGGGGCTCTCATGATTTCTAGCCAAGATATTCCGGAGTCCAAGAGACAGGAGGCTGCCACAGAGAGACAGAAGAGGAGAAGAGTTGCCGTGGAAAAGAGACTTGAGAAGGCCCAGGGTGAGGTAAAAAAGGCCGATGATTGGAGTCAAGCTGATTCAGAGTTTAATGACTTCCCCATGGCTGATCCGAGTGCTGACCAGGAGAATGATGACTTTGTCCCTAACCCAGAAAATAATGATCCCAAGCCTTCCAGGCATAACATTCGAAATAGGAAAGATATCCCGAGCATAGCTCTGGCCAGCATGCGACACCACACTGGTCTCAGAGAAACTGCAGAGATAGCAACAGCTGCCTGGATTGACGGTGGTTTGATAACACCTGATGATGTTCACCTGGTGATAGATCATAACAAAGTAAGGAGAGCTCAGGAGAAACTTGTCAGTAACCTAGAAGAGGAGTTTGATAAGGGGATAAGAGAAAATGGAATCAATTGTTTGTTCTTTGATGGGAGAAGGGATGACACTAAAGTATTCATGAAAGTTGGAGGAGATTCTGACAAGTTGTTCCCTGCCATGGTGAAGGAGGAACACTACTCCTGCTGCAGTGAACCAGGAGGGAAGTATTTGTGGCATTTCACTCCAGAGAAGGATGACATCAGGAAACCAGCTGAGATAGTGGCAGATAACATTGTGAACTGGCTCAGAGAGAGGAACGTAGACCAGACCCTGCAGGCCATTGGAGGGGACAGCACCAACACGAACACAGGGTGGCAAGGGGGGGGGGGGTCATACAGTGGATAGAGCGGAAGATTGGGAGGAAGCTGGTCTGGATTGTTTGTGACCTCCACACCAACGAGTTGCCACTCAGACATCTGATCCAGGAGCTGGATGGCAAGACTCTTTCAAACAACAGATGGTCTGGTCCTCTTGGCAAGATGCTGGACTCTGCCACTGAGTTAGAAATAAATCCGAGCTTTGAAAATATCACAGTTGGCCCTCCACTCGTTGAGCTTGCACATACTGTCATTGACGACCTGAGTACTGACCAGTTCTATGGTTACATGGTTTGCAGTGCCATCAAAACTGGGGTCATGCCTTGCTTACCTGCAGATAGGTCCAGTCTCACATTCTAGGTGGCTCACAACGGCTCTCAGGTTCTGCAGAATTTGGGTCGCTCATCATAAACTGAAAGGGAACCAGCTTCACAACCTGAGACTTATTGTCCAATTCATCGTGAGTGTCTACTTGCCAAATTGGTTCAACACCAAGGTCAAGTCATCGTTCTCCAAAGGTCCGAGGCATGTTCTCTTCCAGCTTGAGCTCCTGAGGAGTCAGCCAAGGAAGGTTGTTCAGATTGTGGAGCAGACTGTGAGGAGATCTTCCAGGTATGCTCATCGCGAGGCAGTTCTACAGACAATGCTCTGCAGTAAGGATGAGGAGGAGAGAGGAGTGGCAGTCAAAAAGATCTTGGATATGAGACTTATGAGAGGATCTGGGCATGACGAATCAGTTGGTGACGATTCCTTCAGGGTCAGGAAGACTCCTGAAGTCAATCTAGGTGCCAAGACCCTCACTGATCTCATAGATCTGGATAACATCCAGGCTGGCAGTGAGCCCCCTCTTACCTGCAGCCTCACCAATGTTCAAGTCAGAGCTTTCCTGGACAACCCCATGCATGTCCCTGCCTGGCCCTCGCACACCCAGAGTATAGAGCGTTGTGTACAGCAAGTGAGCAAGGCCAGCAGTCACGTGTACAGCCAGGAGAGGAGGGAAGGCTGCATCCGAGCTCAGGTGGTCAGCAGGGAGGTGATGAGTAGAAACAGAAGAAAGAAAGACATGTTCTCTATGGTGTGCAGCAACACCGGGTCGTAGTAGTAAAACCGGTTTTTGTAGGGTGTGTCATACTGAGGCTAATTTTTTTTTTTGAGTTTGAAAAATCGGCCCATGGTATTAATGATGTAGTTCTATGTGCAGAATCATGTGATATCTTCAGATTTGAAAAGTTTTCATTTTTTGCTAGGTAAATTTTAACTTGAAATCTTATGAAAATTCAGTATTCCCACCCTTTTACCAACACCACTAAATAGCTTATTTAAAGTAAAGTAAATGTATCAGGTTAATTTATTAGGATGAAAATGATCCAGAATAGTGAAACGAATGATCTTGACACATTTATTAAATTTAATATTCCTTTAGAAAACAAAATCATCAAATACAAAAACCGGTTTTACTACTACGACCCAGTGTTGCTGCACACCATAGAGAACATGTCTTTCTTGCTTCTGTTTCTACTCATCACCTCCCTGCTGACCACCTGAGCTCGGATGTAGCCTTCCCTCCTCTCCTGGCTGTACACGTGACTGCTGGCCTCTCTCACTTGCTGTACACAACGCTCTATACTCTGGGTGTGCGAGGGCCAGGCAGGGACATGCATGGGGTTGTCCAGGAAAGCTCTGACTTGAACATTGGTGAGGCTGCAGGTAAGAGGGGGCTCACTGCCAGCCTGGATGTTATCCAGATCTATGAGATCAGTGAGGGTCTTGGCACCTAGATTGACTTCAGGAGTCTTCCTGACCCTGAAGGAATCGTCACCAACTGATTCGTCATGCCCAGATCCTCTCATAAGTCTCATATCCAAGATCTTTTTGACTGCCACTCCTCTCTCCTCCTCATCCTTACTGCAGAGCATTGTCTGCAGAACTGCCTCGCGATGAGCATACCTGGAAGATCTCCTCACAGTCTGCTCCACAATCTGAACAACCTTCCTTGGCTGACTCCTCAGGAGCTCAAGCTGGAAGAGAACATGCCTCGGACCTTTGGAGAACGATGACTTGACCTTGGTGTTGAACCAATTTGGCAAGTAGACACTCACGATGAATTGGACAATAAGTCTCAGGTTGTGAAGCTGGTTCCCTTTCAGTTTATGATGAGCGACCCAAATTCTGCAGAACCTGAGAGCCGTTGTGAGCCACCTAGAATGTGAGACTGGACCTATCTGCAGGTAAGCAAGTCTATCAGGCATGACCCAGTTTTGATGGCACTGCAACTCATGTAACCATAGTACTGGTCAGTACTCAGGTCGTCAATGACAGTATGTGCAAGCTCAACGAGTGGAGGGCCAACTGTGATTTTTTCAAAGCTCGGATTTATTTCTAACTCAGTGGCAGAGTCCAGCATCTTGCCAAGAGGACCAGACCATCTGTTGTTTGAAAGAGTCTTGCCATCCAGCTCCTGGATCAGATGTCTGAGTGGCAACTCGTTGGTGTGGAGGTCACAAACAATCCAGACCAGCTTCCTCCCAATCTTCCGCTCTATCCACCGTATGACCCCCCCTTGCCACCCTGTGTTCGTGTTGGTGCTGTCCCCTCCAATGGCCTGCAGGGTCTGGTCTACGTTCCTCTCTCTGAGCCAGTTCACAATGTTATCTGCCACTATCTCAGCTGGTTTCCTGATGTCATCCTTCTCTGGAGTCGAAATGCCACAAATACTTCCCTCCTGGTTCACTGCAGCAGGAGTAGTGTTCCTCCTTCACCATGGCAGGGAACAACTTGTCAGAATCTCCACTTTCATGAACACTTTAGTGTCATCCCTTCTCCCATCAAAGAACAAACAATTGATTCCATTTTCTCTTATCCCCTTATCAAACTCCTCTTCTAGGTTACTGACAAGTTTCTCCTAAGCTCTCCTTACTTTGTTATGATCTATCACCAGGTGAACATCATCAGGTGTTATCAAACCACCGTCAATCCAGGCAGCTGTTGCTATCTCTGCAGTTTCTCTGAGACCAGTGTGGTGTCGCATGCTGGCCAGAGCTATGCTCGGGATATCTTTCCTATTTCGAATGTTATGCCTGGAAGGTTTGGGATCATTATTTTCTGGGTTAGGGACAAAGTCACCATTCTCCTGGTCAGCACTCGGATCAGCCATGGGGAAGTCATTAAACTCTGAATCAGCTTGACTCCAATCATCGGCCTTTTTTACCTCACCCTGGGCCTTCTCAAGTCTCTTTTCCACGGCAACTCTTCTCCTCTTCTGTCTCTCTGTGGCAGCCTCCTGTCTCTTGGACTCCGGAATATCTTGGCTAGAAATCATGAGAGCCCCTATACTGCCAGTCTTCTCTCTCTGTGCTTTGAGAAATGCCAGTTCGATCACAGGAATCTTCAGTTCACGCTTGCAAATACAGGAGATGTGGGCCTCGGATTTACAGTCACGATCGCATCCAAACTCAGGACAGAGAACAATTGGGCACTTGCAAGTAATTATGTCAAATAACTGGTCCAGTTGCTTGGCAAAGCTGTCCTTAACTGCAAGTTTTCCTCTCCCAAGAGAGATATCTCTTGCCTTTTCCCAACTGGCTAGCAGTCTCTCACTAATCTTCTTCTGACTTGTTATGACTGGAGGCTTGAACTGAGCGTTAGCCAGAGTATACTGTGCCAAGACAGCTTTGGTCATATCACTGGCAATGTCTTTGTTTGTGTAAGTTCTTTGGTTCTTTTCACTGATTTGCCTGATTAAAACACCGTATCTCAAAGCATCTCTCAATGTAGGCAACTCCGACTTCAGGAGCTCTCTCCCAGACCCAAGATAGTGACTGAGATGGCTGGATTTTTGGTTCCTCGTCCTGACACAAGCAGCCATCGCAAATATTATCAACTTATAGATGCATCAGAATCTGAAACAGAAAAAAATATTGTTAGTTGGGTTGTTAAAGAATGAAGTCAGAAAGCAATGTTCACTATTTAATTGTAATGCACTAATGCAGCTGTACGTTAGATTTTCGATAAATTTCACGCTAAAATTTACCTAGCAAAAGGTTGAAAAATATTGAAACTGAAATTATTTTCTGTTTATATACACTAAAATCTACCAAAAAAGTGATGGGCCATTAGTTTTAGCTGATCTTCCCTCCTATGACACACCCTAGTGGGCAAGGCACAGAGCAGGGCGCCGTACTTTTGCTCGTCAGTCGCTTGTGAGCCGACGAGGGCTGCTTCCATATGAACTAACCAGTCCTCGACGTTGTGGTTGAAGGGTGGTAGGTAGATCCGTCCGTCCATGTATTAAGTTACCTATATGTGGACATATTTGTATAGCGTTGGTTGATACGGGTAGTGAAGCTACTATCATTAACGATAGCTTGGTTAGTGCCTTGAAGGTAGGGCCCATTAGGCCTTGTACCCAGAGATATGTAGCTATTAACGGGGAAGAGTTTAAGACCCAAGGCACTGTTGTCATCAGTGTACAGTTGTCCCGTAGGAAAAGAATCCGTCACCAAGCCGTAACAGTGGAAGATAACATGTTGGATACTGATGTATTATTGGGAGCAGACATTTTAGGCAGATTTGGAGTTTGTGGCATCACGAAAAAAATCAGTTCAGTTGGGGGGTCATAAACAAGTCATGGAGGAAAGTTGCAAACGGTTGTCAAAGTCAAACAGCTCACGAATGCTTCGACCTTATCTTCTCCCAAGGAGCTAACTAACTTGCACGTTGATAGGAAGACTATAATAAGCGGGCACAGTTCTCAAATTAGACCAGTTAAAGTAAAGGAAGGGTTAGGTCAGACAATATGTATCAGATTTACGCATAGGGGGTTGAAGCAACAACCGGATATGTGTGTGGTAGTCCAAGATGATTCCTGTGTTTATGTTCCTATGAGTAGCGTTTCAGAGCAGCCAGTTTGTTTGAGTCCTGGTGCTGTTTTAAGTGAATATGTAGTAGTTAATGATGATGAATTCTGTTACTTTGATGATGAAGGGAATAATCTCGGAACTATCTCACACTTACGAAGAGTTAGGTAAGGTAGACCGGTCTGTAGCAATACCACTGTGCTCACCACATCACCTGGCCATACAGAGAGAAAATGATAAGAGGTCTAACAAAATTCCCTTAAGACTGACTCATGATGTGAAATTCCCATCTCAGTGCATACTTTGTAGTGGTATGGAAAATTCCCCAGTCCAGAGAATTAGACGAGCTCAAGAAGTATTAAATTCTATGGCACCAGACTGTGATGAAGTGAAGCGTGGAGAAACTAGACAGGACAAATTGAAGGAGTTAATTAGGACCCAGCAATGGCCACACTTAGATAGGGACATGCGGTCACAGTTGCAACAGGTGGGAATGAATCATGATGCGGTGTTTGTTTTAGGTCCAAATGAAATAGGAACAATTAAGGGTTTGCCAGCTAACATCCCATTGGTCAATGAACAACCCGTAAGAGAACCTCAATATAGGTATCCCGAGAAAGCCAAGGGTACTATTAAAGAAATGATGAGAGACATGAGAGATAGGGACATCATTGAACCATCAACCGCTGTCTGGCTATCACCTATCGTGTTAGTAACTAAACCAAATGGATCGAAACGTATGTGCCTTGATTTCCGAGCAGTCAACAGACACTTGAAAGTAGATATACAACCTTTGCCAAGATTGGATGAATTAGTTGAGAAGGCTGCCGGAAATAAATATTATGCCACCTTGGATTTGAAAGATGCTTACCATCAGGTAATTCTTGACCCTCAAAGTAGAGATATAACCACCTTCAGTGATGGGTATAATCTATGGAGGTTCAAACGCCTCCCTTTTGGTTTGTCAGCCAGCCCAGCCGTTTTTACTAGGGAAATAAACAGGGTCTTAGCTCCTTTAGCCGAAGAAGATTGGGTCAGGAACTATCTAGATGATGTCATAGTGTGGGCTAATGATCTCAATACCCTCATGGGCAGATTGGCTAAAGTATTTGACAGGTTTGTAAATATGGGAATCAAATTAAACCTATCTAAATGTCAGTTTGGTCAAAGACAAGTAAAATTCTTGGGCCATATTGTTTCAGAGAAAGGCATTGAGCCGGATCCAGAGAATGTAAAAGCAGTAACATAGTGTAAACCACCCACTAATGTCAAACAAGTCCGACAATTTTTAGGGATGTGCGGGTTTTATCGTAAGCATGTTTCAAATTTTGCTAAGATTGCATATCCTATCACAGAACTCACTAAGAAACAAGCTGCCTTTGCCTGGACAGATGAATGCCAGACAGCTTTTGAAACGTTGAAGCGGACATTAGCTTCCTTTCCAGTACTAGTAAAAGTTGACATGGATAAACCATTTGAGCTACACAGTGATGCTAGAAATTTTTGTGTAGGAGCATCACTGAATCAATTACAGGATGACGGTTCTTTGCGTCCTGTTGGGTATTTCTCTCGGAAGCTAAAGCCCGCGGAAACACGGTATTCCACCACCGACCAAGAAGCATTAGGGATAGTGTTAGCCTGTAGATTTTTCCATCATTTTCTGTGGGGTTCCCAATTCACCATCAAGACTGATCACCAGCCGTTAACGTCTGTTCTTAACAAGAAAACTAAAAGTCAAAGAATGAATAGATGGATGTTGGAAATGAGGGATTACATCTATAAGATAGAGTACAAACCTGGAAAGGCAAATCTAGTTGCGGACGCATTGAGTAGGCCGGTAGGGGCCCTAAGGAAAGTAGCCAGGAGTAGGACGGCAGGTCAGTTCCCTCAGCTAGATGGGTTAACGCATAGGCTGTTAGGAGTAGAACAAAGAAAAGAAGAGAGGTGGGAAGCATTGGCTAGTTACTTAGAAGGAGGACAGGTACCCAAACATAAATATTCCAAGAAGACTATTGACAAATTTGAAGTAGCGGAGGGGGTATTGTATTTAGTAAGGGAACAAATTGATAAAGCATTGATGTACTGCCTTGTAATACCTGATCATTTGCGTAGAGCAGCATTAGAGTGGGCACATAACAGAGAGACATCAGGTCACTTAGGACAGTGGAAGACTATAGCCAGAGTAGAAGGCCTTTTCTATTGGCCCAATTATCGCAGAGACTGTGTGAAATTTGTAGAATCATGTGAAGTGTGTCAAAGATTCAAAGGGACAAAAGGGTTAGAACAGCAATGGCAGGGGATGTCAGAAGTAACTAAACCTTTGGAGAGAGTACCTGTGGACTTAACAGACTTACATAAAAGTGTGAATGGGTATCGCTATGTGTTGACCGTCATAGATCACTATTCTAGGTTTGTCAATTTCTATCCTTTGAAAACCAAATCCACTCAGGAAGTGACCAGAGAATTTAGTAAATTCATTAATGTTTTTGGTAGCCCTGGAGTAGTCATTGCAGATAATGGAGGTGAATTTACAGCAACACAATTTAGAGAATTATGTAAAGTAACTGGCATTAAGAACTATTTTACATTGCCTTACCACCCTAGAGGTAATAGTGTCACAGAGAGAATGCACCGGACTTTTAAAACAACACTTGCAATCATGTGTGAAGATAATCCACTTCAGTGGCCAAAATTTCTCAGTCCCGTGCAGTCTGCTCTGAACACGTCTGTCCATGCCACAACTGGGGTACAGCCTCATTTTGCTATTTTTTCAAGGCATGTACAAAGACAAGTAGGAATTGACTTACCTATAATAGAGAATGAGAGCAGTCAAGAGTTGAAAGAAGCCCATAGGTTGATAAAAGAGATGTCTGCCAGAATGTCACAAGAGACCAGACAGAGAGCAAATAGATCAAGAACGAACCAAACTATGCAGTTAGGAGAAACAGTATGGGTGAGGAATGAATGGCCCAACCCTGGGACCAGTAAGAAGTTGAATACCAAGTGGAAGGGTCTGTACACTATAACAGAAATTATACGAGATGGTGCCGCATATGAGTTGACTAACCCATTGGACGAAAGTGAGGTGATTAATGTAGATATATGAGACGAATATGCGCTGTATGCGCATGCGCAGGGAGAGATACCCAGAGAGATTCCAAGACAGGATGCTGTTTACCCCTGTCTTAACTCCTCTTTGTGTTTGTACCAGAAATAGAACTTATGGACTTGACATCAGTGTGTTTCCTTTACCCCTGAGTGTAAGGACCACCTGAGTCTCCCACATGGCGCAGTGTTTAGCTGGGACATCACATTTTTCAGAATTGGAGTGGACACAGAATCTCTCTCGGAGCCGCCATCTTGTCAACTTCTCTTGTGGAGTGGATCTCGGGGCGTACCTCAACACGATATTCCTGGATTTACAGTCAGTGTTGTGAAGTGCTTTTTCAGTGTTGTGTGTGCCCTTTAGTGTCTTTAGGTGTTTCCCCATGTTCTTGCACTTCTTACAAAAGAGGGGAGCCTTTTTAAGACCAATGGGAGAGCTCAAGTTTTGACATCCACCCCCGTTCATGTCTCGACCGGCACTGAGCTTCCGCGCTAGCCAGCCTGCCCCGAGTACACGCACGAACGAACGCACTCACACACACACACACACACAAACGCTCGCAGATATCTTCCATTTAAAGACGATTGCTCTTCTGCTCACTTATTAATTATGGTAATTGTGAGAGAAATAAACCAGGCCATATGGAAGATCAGGAATTTATTGGGTTTTCTTCAGATACCCAACAAGCTCAACTTCAGACGACATCAGGAGGCGACAGGAAGACGATGAACGAAGGCATGAAGAGAATCACAGAAGTCAACAAGAAAATGCCAGATTCAGTGCCATTATCGAGTTGTTGGCACCTGTTAACCTTCAAGCAGCTGCTACACCTGCCTCTTCGTCCACAGGTGCACCTGCAGGGTCCTCTTCAACTTCTTTGCCCCCCCCCCCACAGAAAGCACTCGCTCAGAGTCCACCGCCACTCCAAGCTGATGCCTCGTTCCAGGTATTCCGTGAATGGCGTCGGAGGTGGGACGATTATTCGATGATGGTCGATTTATCAAGGTTGCCTAGGGAGAAACAGCTGATCCAGATGAGGATGTGTCTCACCCTAGAGAAGCAACGTATCCTGGAGCACACCCTGCAAATTCCCCACGGCACAGACAAGAGTGTGAAGGACGTCTTGGATGCTTTACAGACGCATATCAAGGGCCTCCGCAACGAAGCTCTCCGTAGGAGAGAACTTCCCAGTTGTAAGCAGCTGGAGGGTGAGTCATTTGCCGATTTTTACGTACGACTCCGACGCATCGCTGAGGAGGTTGACGTTTGTCCTGGGAACTCGTCGACTTGTGAGGAAACACAGCTGAAGATGATTATCCTCATGGGCGTGCGGGACGAAGAGCTAATTCAGAAGCTTATCTCCCTCGACACTGCCTCTTCTCTACAGGATGTTGTCACCACCTGCCGCTCTTACGAAGCCACCAGAAGTGCGACTTCTGCCATTCGTGCTCCATCTAACCAGCTGTGTGCCATCTCCGCATATAAGAAGAGCAAATGACGTGACCGGACTTCAGCTTCACATCCGACTTCAGCTTCGCATCAATCTTCAGCATCACTTCAGACTTCGACGCCAGGTCATTCCTGCCAGTATTGTGCTCGTCGGCATGGTTCTGAATGCCCTGCCGCTGACAGCACCTGCAATAGCTGCGGCCGTCGTGGTCAGTGATGCCAACAACGTTCAGTGCCGCTCCTGTAGCCGCATTGGACACTTTGACAAATGCTGTCAGTCACAGAAGAAGAATAATACTACTTGCAAGTCTCAGGCGGCGAAGAACAGGCGCTGTCGTCGCGTGGGATCCTCTTCTTCCCCTGTCAGCAAGACACCTCAGCCCATCTGTGTTCACCTGTCATACGGCGACGTTACATCCCATATCCAAATGCTTCCTGACACAGGTGCGGACGTCACAGTCATCGGCACAAGACACCCCGACATTCTGTTGATCCCTAGGAGCAGCTTGCAACCACCGTCAACTTCTACAACGCTCACCGCAGACGGTTCTACAATGGCACCTGCTCTGGGTACATTTCAGGCTACCCTCACCCTAGGTAAGCAGTCATGTTCTGCCAGGATTCAGGCCCACAAAGGTGTTCAGATGCCACTACTGTCTTATGGCCACTGTCAAGATTTGGCCATGATATCTTCAGACTTGCCTAAGCCAATTCTGGAAATAAAACATGTCAACAGGTGCAAGGAGCTGCCCCTCCCACCCAATACGTCACCTTCTGCAGTCAGGGAGTTCTTCCTACTGCAATTCAAGGACGTGCTGGTTTCCAAGGAGGACCTCATGACGGCTCCACTCAAGCCAATGGCTGGCTCCCCCATGAGAATTCACCTGAAGGATGACGCAGTACCTTTCGCCATCCACACACCAAGACAGATACCCTTCGCTTTTGAGAGCCAAGTGAAGAAGGAACTCGACTCTATGGTAGCCCAGGGAATCATTAAGCCTGCTGGTGACGACCCCTCGGATTGGTGTCACCCCATGGTAGCAGTCGCCAAGAACATCACTGGAGTTCGTATCACCGTCGACCTCAACAAGCTGAATAGCCAAGTTTTCCGCCCGACCCACCCTTCACCGTCACCCTTCGCCGCTATACGCAGTGTGGACCCGAAGGCAAGGTACTTTACTACAGCAGATGCCTTATGTGGGTACTGGCAGATGGAACTTATGGAAGAAGATCAGCACCTCACGACGTTCATCACACCGTACGGCCGATTTCAGCACTGCAGAGGACCTATGGGTTTCGCGGCTACTGGCGATGCTTTCTGCCTCCGTGGTGACATGGCCCTTCAGGGTGTGGCGAACTGTGTCAAGGTCATCGACGACGTGCTCCTATATGACGAGGATTACCCCATGCATCTTGAGCGTATTCACCAGATGCTCACCAGGTGCCGCACGTACGGGATCACCCTCAACAAGGATAAGTTTGTGGTCGCCGCACCTAGTGTGAACTTCTGTGGGTACACCCCCTCAGGCAAGGGCATCTTGGCTGATCCTGGAAAGGTCAGCGCGATCCGGGACTTCCCAACTCCTGCCAACCTGACCGACCTCCACTCGTTCATGGGCCTGGTAAACCAGTTGGCTGAGTTCACCCCCGACATCGCCGCTGCAGCACAGCCCCTACGCCCCCTGATGAGCCCCAAGAGAACATTCACCTGGACAGCTGACCATGATGAGGCATTCCGTCGCGTCAAGACAGCTCTCCTTAGCCCACCTGTTCTCGCTTCCTTTGACCCGGCCCTGCCAGTTGTCCTCCAGACTGATGCCTCTCGCCTCTACGGGATTGGATACGCTCTGCTACAGGACCACGGCAATGGACGCCTTCGTCTGGTTCAGTGTGGCTCTCGGTTTCTCACTGACGCCGAGACTCGCTACGCCACCATCGAATTGGAGCTGTTAGCCGCCGTCTGGGCCATGTCCAAATGTAGGTTGTATCTGATCTGCCTACAACGCTTCAACCTCATGACGGATCATCGGCCACTCATCCCGATCCTGAACCACTACTCCATGGATGCGGTCGAGAATCCCCGCCTCCAACGCCTTAAGGAGAAGATCTCGCCCTACCTCTTCACAGCTGTGTGGCGTGCGGGCAAGCTGCTCTGCATCCCTGATGCTTTGTCACGAGCCCCAGTCAGCCACCCCACACCAGAGGACGAGATCGCATGTGCTGATGCTACTGCACACCTCAGGACTGTAGTGACCGTGAACGCCGTCATCTCAGAAGAGTCTCCACCGCAGGATGCCGACAGGACTCTTCAGGAACTCCGAGCCACGGCAAGAGCGAACCCTTCGTACATCCGTCTACTGCACTGCATGACCTCGGGGTTTCCCTCCAACAGATACGACTTACACAGCTCTTTACTCCCATACTGGAAGATGCGGGACGACCTCTATGCTGATGGCGACCTCGTCTTGTATGGAGCAAGAGTTGTGGTTCCTGCCGCCCTCCGCCGCCGCACCCTAGCCCACCTGCACGACAGCCACAGGGGTGTGGAAGCTACGAAGCGCCGGGCGAGACAAGCTGTTTTTGGCAGTGAATCGATTCCGACATCGCTAGTTCCGTTCACGTCTGCGAGCCATGCCAGGTGCTGCAGCCTAGTCAGCAGCAGGAACCCCTCATGAACAACGACAACCCTACGAGGCCCTTCGAGTCCGTCTCTGCAGATTTCTTCGTTGTGGCGGGAAAGTCCTTTCTCGTCATCGCCGACCGGCTCTCGGGGTGGCCTGTTGTCGTTCCCTGCGGAGGCAACACTACTGCCTCTCATGCAGTACGTATGTTCTGTCGCTACTTCCGGGAAGTTGGTGTCCCTCTCCGCCTGAGGACTGACGGCGGGCCCCAGTTCACCAGCAACGACTTCAGGGACTGCATGGAGCGATGGGGAGTTCATCATGTGGTGTCCTCGCCACATTATCCCCAGTCCAATGGACATGCCGAGGCTGCCGTAAAGTCCGTCAAGCATCTCATCCTCAAGACGGCACTCTCAGGCAACATTGACTGTGAGAAATTTGACCGGGGTTTATTGGAATTGCAGAATACCCCCAACTTCACAGGTCGCTCCCCAGCACAGATGTTATACGGCCACCCACTACGGTCATGTGTCCCTGCCCATCCTGAGTTCTTCTCGAGGGAGTGGCAGGCCAAGACCGAGGACTGCGATCGTCGTTTAGCCGCCCGTGCTGACCAGGTAAAGGCACAGTACGATCAGCACGCCCGACCCCTTCCCAGGTTGAGTATCGGGCAAACAGTTCAGGTTCAAGACCCGACGTCTCACCGCTGGGACAAGGTCGGGGTTGTCATGGGCTGCGGCAAGACCAGGGATTACGAGGTCCGTCTCCCTAGTGGTCGGGTATGGTGGCGGAATCACCGCTTCCTTCGTTCAGTACCGTCCCCTAGTGGTGAACCCCTCCCCCACATCCCTGTGAACCCTTGATTTGGCGAGAAAAGTAAGTCCTCATTCAGTGACCCCCCAGTTTTCCCACGTCACTCTCAAAGGCTCCTGGAAAAAGAGTCCGCTCGAGATTGCACTACGAACGTGAGGGGGAGGGAGGTGTAGATATATGAGACGAATATGGCTGTAATATGTAACTCTGTACTATTTACCATTATTGATTCAGGTCTCTGTATTATATGTTTTATAATCATACTCCCTTTTGTCACCAAGTGTTAGTTCAGGCTTTGGGCACATGCGCATGCATGTACTCGCATGCGCAGAGAGATACCCAGAGAGATTCCAAGACAGGATGCTGTTTATCCCTGTCTTAACTCCTTTTTGTGTTTGTACCAGAAATAGAACTTACGGACTTGACATCAGTGTGTTTCCTTTACCCCTGAGTGTAAGGACCACCTGAGTCTCCCACAATAAAGAGAGCGGCTGAGAAAGTAAAGAGGTATGTAAGTAGAGACATGTTTGTTCAGCCCCTACTTCCACCCTATGATTCTTCCTCGGACTCAGGTTCAGACGAAACAGATGAGGAAAGTGATGACGGAAATGTGGAAGGTCAACCTGCAAGTAGATTCCCTGTGAGGCAGAGGAGACCAGTAGTTAGAATGGATTTGTAGGAAATATAGTTCCAGAATGTTGCTTCAATTGAATATTATTGGCTTTCCAGTTTGTTAGGTTGATTTGTTGAATTATAAAGTTTTTGGTGGGGGAGACAGTTGCTCAGATGGTTTGTCGGGATGCTTTTTGAAGATCAGCTGTTAGTAGTGGTCTCTATATTGTCTGAAAATGTTTTTTTTTTGGGGTTGTTGACTTCGTCAGTTGTACTGAAGTCACCCCAACATTTGAAATCCCAGTTCTTACGAACTGAAGTCCGGAAATCCAGTTGCTGCCTATGTTGTCGAAAGGAAAAATCTCAGTTATGTGTGTCAGAATTTTTTTTGGGTTGTTGACTCACTCCAGGTGAGGGAGTCACCCCGACTTTGAAATCCCAGTTCTTATGAACTGAAGTCCGGAAATCCAGTTGCTGCCTATGTTGTCGAAGGGAAAAAATCTCAGCTTATGTGTGTTGAAAGTTTTTTGGGTTGTTGACTCGCTCCGGGTGAGGGAGTCACCCCGACCTTGAAATACCAATTCTTCTGAACTGTGAGATAGGAAATACGTGTCTTGTGTTATGAGCCCCAATATGTACGTCTAGAACCATGGTTTTGTGTTGAAAAGGTGAATTATTATTGAAACGAAGTAGTAATCTGAGGAAGTATCTGATGTAACTAATTCCCCATTCATAGACAAGACTTTAAATTCCTTAGGATATGTAATTTCATGCAGAGAACTTTTGTTGTAGATGTAATGTCAAAGAGTCACTGTTTATGTGCTGGTGCCAAAAGTATGTTGAGGTATTTCGCTGATGAACTGTTGGGGGAATTTTCCCTACACTATATTGTACTGAAATAAGAGTTGATAAGTTGTTGCATGTATAGGTAACGGAGACTCGAGTATGAAAAGTTTGTCTCCTTATAATTTTCTTTTTACTGATATATTGTATACCGAACTAGCAGGATTGTAAACGGTTGTCCGATGTATATGGTAGCGGAGACGCTCGTGGGAAACGTTTAAGTCTCCTTATGTTTTGTTTGATGTATTAAGGTACTCTAATCACGAACTGTTAGGATGTTGTAAAATGTATGTACACTACAGCGTTAGTGCTTTGCTTATTATTTCGCATAATATGAATCTTTGGGAGGGGAAGGCTATGTACTGCGCACATCATTGTCATTCCTAAAAATCCCATTAATTCATATTACGCTATATAACATTCAAATGCACCAGGCTTGTAGAACCTCGGAAAACGGGAAACATTGATAAAGGATACCTCACCTACTCAATGTTACCAGACCATGTGTTGTATTGTACCCAGGTACAGTAATATCATATTAATTGTATGTATTCATAGCTTTTAGGAGAACTCAGGGTATCCATAAGATGAATGTTAAAGTCCAGTTGAGCCGGACTAGTGTACTGTAGGACAAAGTGTGGATCAGGGTCTGAAGGTCATACTATTTACGTCTGTGAACGTGTAGCGAACATAACTTCCACAGATATCATATGAAAATACATGAGAACAATGATCTGGAAAGGGGATAAATGTATCAGAACTATGTGAGGTGTTGGAAGTGACCCAGAAACTATACTTGAAAGGAAATATCTTGTATGCGTTGGTATGGACTTAATACACCTCGTATCCTCACGTGACATATGCCCACGACAGGTACAGTGATCAGAGAATCTTATGTCTTTATTCAAATAGTGCAATGTGTGAGAGGAGGATCCTTCATTTCCAGTTTTAAGTGAAGTTGATACACTCCCGCCATGAACATTCAGCCTTTGTTTCAAGGTGCGTCATGTACCCGCCTTGGGTACCACGTTGATATTATAACCCCATGAATTTACCCACGAACTAGCAAACCAAGACCTTACCTTAGTGTGTAATTTAGGATTAAAATATGTGTTTATAAGGCATGAGTGACAATAAACCGAAAAGTGTTCAGGTGAGACCCATCAGAAACAAAAGTAAAAATTAAAGATTGGAAACTGTAGGCCTACGTGATGAGGAGCGGCGGGGCAATGCCCTCAGTATTCCCCGTTCTACCCTCACCTCAGGTCAGTGTCCTAGCGGGCTATATCCCGCCCTATAATTAAGGTTTATATAAAGAAGTTATTACAGTTTAAAGCTTTGCCGGATATATAAGTGTAATAGGAATGTGTTAGGGGGTGGGATAACCGCCCGTCAGGCATTATTTCTCAGTATTCCCCGTTCTGCCGTCACCTCAGGTGCCATGCGGTCGGAGTGGCTTGCCGCCCGGCCGACATTATCCCTCTGAGCATCACAACAGGTGGTGACTACTCCCCACTGTGCCAATCCACTGTGAACCTGTGGATTTCCAGCACACCATTCCAAATGAATAGTCACAAATAAGGAGACCGTGAGAAACTCTGCGGTCGTCACTTGGAGAGACCTATAATACCAGGCGTAGAAATAGTGCTGGTATGTCTCTAGGTGAAGCCCTCGTCTTTACCCACCCAGGGCGGTGTGCGAACGAGGTGCCTGTTGTGTATACCTAAAAGTCACAAGGAGTCCCATACCTGCAGGGGGGGAGTGTAACATGTGTGTTGAGATGGTGCTACTATGTATGATAACCGACGGTGCTATATTCCATACAGGTGGAGCAGTCTGATGTGTTAAGGGATAGTGTAAGAAGGAATGACCGAGGTAAGGCGGTCACAGATTGTTATTCAATAAGTAGGTGGATGACACGCCATTAATGTAAGAGTCTGGTGCCCATCTGGGTAACCAACATTTTCTTTGTTCTTCCGAGGAAGACCCATCCATGTGTATGTTTTTTACCATTAAGCTTTATAAGGAATAAATTAATTAAGACATTTTATGGTTTCACCCTTCTTTACCCTTATCGTTCTGGTCAATGGAAAACCTAACCCAATGCCTAGTCCACTCTGCACGCTACCTAACGAGCTACATGCTGTCCAGAGGGGGTCTGGTGGCAGCGACCCTTGGAAATTAAGATTAGAATTAAGTTATCCCCTTAGACTTAGTGACCCAAGAATCTGGCAGTATAAGCGCCAAAATCAAATGATTCATATTACGCTCAATAGCCCACAAAACATGTAACTCTGCTTTTATTTCGAGTCCTCCATCTGAGGAGTCCGTTTTCTCATCACTTCAAGACACTTCAGTCCTCCGTTATCCCATTTTCTCTGACTTACTGAAACCAACCTCTCTATAAAATGAATTTGAATGTGGGAGAGAACACCTTTGTTTTGAGTGAACTTAGATATGTCTGTTTACAGTTGGAACATTTAAGATCCATTGTGAGTGGTGTTGAACGCTTCAACTGTCCTTATTGTTAGTAAATCGTGTCAAGTAAGTGAGTATCGAGTTTGCCAGCTAGAGTGGCGAATTTTGTCGTCCGTGGGGATACCCATGAGTTTCTGATCGCTACTGAAGTTATATTATTTTGTCGCCTCGACATCAGAGAATATGATGTTTATAGTAACTTAACGGCTGTTTGACCTGGGATGTGGTTTGCGGTCAGGCCAATAGAGTAGCGAACACATATATAACTCCATTTCACCTCTTTACTGACAAACTCATTCTCTGATTAGATCATAAATATAGATGTAGAAAATTAGCTTGATCTGTGACAATGACGGTCACAGCTAGGTGTCCAACGATTACTTTGAATTGAGGGTCTATTGTTAGTGAAATTAGTCTTTCTAGTAGGGATATGCCCTCAGGCCCGTATATATGCCGGCGCGAGAGGAAAAATCACTCCCTCTGTGATTTCTCCTTCACTTCTCCAGGTATGTTCACGTGTGTTCCACGCCGCCATATGAAATTTAGTTTAACTTAGTCAATTTTGTGAATATCAGTGTTCATGTTTTAACATAGTAACTTCTGTGCCAATTGAGTCGAGTAATGTAGAGATTTAGATATCGTCTGGACCGTTGCCACATGTATGTTTGTTTAGTGAAGTTAAATATTCACTCCCTCTGTGATTTCTCCTCCACGTCTCCAAGACGCTGATGGTGTGTTAGTAACACTCCTGAGGTTCGGTAGTTGCCTATGGGCAAGATGGTTCTCGAAGGATGTCTTTAAGGGGGCGCAATTAGAATCCAAGGACGCGATTACCCAGGGAAGCGCCATCAACAACTCTGCCAGTTTGTCACGAGTCAACCTCCCTGGGTGCACCTAGCGAACGAGCCTTCAGATTGGCGGTCGCTGTAACAAATGTGCCCAGCTGACTCCACTGAAAGTTACTAGTGTTCCCTGAAGAATGCAGTGATGGGTAGGGAAACACTGTGTAACACTGAAGTCCGTTTATTATGGATGAGAGAAATACAAGTGGTGACTCGCGTGTGCCACGCACGGCTCACACAGTCAGACTGGGGCAGCCTTGCCATATGGCAGCCTCGGGGCAATGTTGCCACATAACACGTGCAGTGTTGCCACGTGATTATATATATAAATGCTACTCGGCACAGTAGCTTATGTACAGGGTTGCTACTCGGCACAGTAGCTTATGTACAGGGTTGCTACTCGGCACAGCAGCTTAGATACATAACCTACATCCACCTGGTGATTATAGTCCATCTATTTGCATGGCGCAGTATCGGCTCATATTTGAAGGGATAACTAGCAGAAATATAGTATCCCAGGTTAAGTAGTGAACCACTGAAGGAGAGTTGAAGGTGCCACGTTGTTCCTTGCGAACTAACAGGAGGTATTGTATGTTACTATAATTGTGGAGTTGTCCAGTGTGTTATGTATTCGTCGGTAGTGGCCTTGAAAGAATAACCTGAGAGTATAATGTTATATTCAAGAATGGAAGAGGTAATTTGTTACCTGTTAAAGTAAGACCTGAGGGTCCAGTGATATCTTGTGTAATAATTACTGAATCTCATTTGTCAGAGTAATAATACCACAATTGTCTAATGAAGTATTAAGTATTTGGAGGTGTTTAATGAGGTAATAAGTTCTTGAAGTGTTTGATGACTTAATAAGTTAATTGCGGTTCTGTTTTGTCTGAGTGAATCTAAGATGCATCTTATCCACTCCCTGTGTTAATAAATATTGAATTAGTAATCTACGAGTATCACCACTCTACTCCTTCTAAACATTGGTTCCCAGAAAATAATACAGTATTACCCTGCCTAACGCGGTTTCACTTAGCGCGTTTTACCGTATACGCGGTGCCTTGCCAGAGCTGAACTTTCACTTAACACGGATTTTTCCACATATACACGGTGAGTGTCCGGCTCGAGATGCTATTTTTAGATTTGCCCCACGCTCCACCCGCCACCCTTCCTGCCTGCGCTCATTGCCTCTCCCTCCTCCTCCCCCTCTCCCTCCTCCTCCCTCCGCTTGGGCAAGCGGCGCGGTAAGGATGCGCAGTGTGTGTCTTTGTTGCGTTATCACTGACGTCATATGACGTATCTGACTGTGATTGGCTATGCATCCCTACCCCCCTCTGCTGCTAGCTGTAATTGGCTTAAAGTATTATGACGCGACCACCCCGGGGAGGGAGGGAGGGAGGGAGGAAAGACGATGCTTGACCTAGCCGCGGCAGTTTCATCTCTCAAGGCCACTCCGTGTAAACGTGCATCCATTGTTCCGTAAAATGGCTTCCGCCGGACCACCACCGCCACCAGAGAGGGACCTTTCCTTACCTGGACCCAGCGGCACTAAGCCAAAGAAGACACGACGTTCCTTAAGCTACGAGGTGAAGTACCAAATTGTTCAAGATTTGGAGAAAGGAACACGGCAAGTTGATCTCGCGCGCCAGCATGGCGTCAACGAATCTACGATTCGCACCATCAAGAAGGATGCAGCCAAGATCAAAGAGCACATGAAAATCACAAAGTCTGCAGGTGCTTCATCTATCAGGTATTGCCAGAACAGGGTGCTGGCAAAAGTGGAAAATTTGTTGGTGAGTTATTTGATTCGTCAGGGGCGATGCAACATGGCGGTGGACACGAGCTCAGTGCAGGAGTACGCACGTGAGCTATACGCAGCAGTGTCACGTAAGCTGAGAATTGCAGAGCCCAAACCCTTCAATGCTTCCTCTGGTTGGCTGCATAGGTTTAAGAAGAGGAACAAGATCACCAACATCAACATTGGTGGTGAGGAAGCGAGTGCTGACCTTGTGGCGGCTAGAGATTTTCCTCCGTTATTAGGTGAGATTATGGAGGAAGGACAGTACACTGACGACCAGGTGTTTAACATGGACGAATCTGGTCTTTTCTGGAAAAAGCTACCTTCCAGGACCTTCGTTGTCCAGTCTGTCAGCAAGGTAAGGGGTCGGAAGTTGCAGAAGGAACGCATCACCGTCCTGTTTACCACCAATGCCTCCGGTACCTGTAAACCAAAGTTATCCGTGATTCACACAGCCCGCAAGCTGCACGCCTACAAGAATATGGACATGAACAAGCTCAATGTCCACTGGCTAACCGCACGTAAGGCGTGGATGTCCTCTTCTCTGTCCCTCTTCTGGTTTGACAACTGTTTTGTTCCCGACGTGAAGAAATTCTGTGAGCAACAGAATGTTTCATTCAATATTTTGTTGCTCCTTGACAACGCACCTGGACACTCGCCCCGACTTATGGATCGTCACCCCAACGTAAAAGTGGTCTTCCTTCCTCCCAACACTACGTCATTAATCCAGCCCATGGACCAGGAGTTGATCTGCAATGTTAAAGCTGCGTACTCTGCAAAGAAGTTCAAGCTCCTGAACGACTCTACCAACACCAAGGATGAGTTGCGTAAGCTGGGTGACACCGACAGCGAGAGCAAAAGCGACGAGGACAAGGAACAAGAGGTGGTGACTCAAGAACTTCTTGTCAAACAATTTTGGAAGAAGTTTAACGTTAAACAAGCTGTAGACTTCTTGGTGGAGGCATGGGATCTGCTGACTATTGCTACGATTCGTCACGCATGGAGACATGTGTTGCATGGCATACCAGGTGAGAGGAGGAGTGAACCTGTGACTGGTGAGGTTCAGACTGTTGCAGTAGCAGTGGACCTTGCCAGAGAAGCTGCGCTCAATATTACAGCTGAAGGCTTCTCTGAGACCACCAACGAAGACATCCTGGAGGTGATCAGAGATCCTGAAGTGACTGCCGACTAGATGTTGGAAGAAGAACACGTCAGTGAAGAGGAGGAAGAAGGTGCGTCATTCTCCGAAGAACACAGTTTAAGTCATAGTGATATTAAGTGTGCCATAGAGTTTGAGGAGAAAATGAAGTCCTTCCTTTCCCGCGACAATGACGATGACCGCTATGAAGTCTTCCATACCCGGCTGGTGCAGGCTATGGAGCCGTACATCACGGTGTACCAAGACAACATAAACACCAGCCGTCAAAAAAGCATAACCGAGTTCTTCGCCCGCAACCCACCACAGCCAGCCCAAGCCAGTGATAGTGACAGTGAAGTTGACTTTGAGGGATTTGTCAGGGAAGCCCTGACAACTGTAAGTGACAGTGATGGTGATTCACCAAGTAATGGTGATTCACCTGAGGGCCAGTAATCTGCCCTCTGCCTCGGAACCAGCCTCCATCCCCGTATGCCGACCCATCTCTTCTACTACCGTAAGTGTTCCACCTAACTTTTAGTTTATCTAACGTAACCTTTATTTTTCCTATGTTAACCTTTATTTTTCCTAACCTAACCTCTTCTATATTACTTGTTTTTTCATACCATCATAAAGTTAAGATAAAATTTTTACTACAACATAGTTGTGTGTCGTCAAAAAGTGGAGTTTGGGGGGTCGGGCTGGTTTCTATTGGAATTAATCCATATGTTCTGTTGTTCACTTAACGCGGATTTCACTTAACACGGGACCCTCTGGGTTCTATTGACCGCGTTAAGTGGGGTACAACTGTACTTACTCACGTGCCTATACATCGACCACACGACCCAAAAACTTTCCATGAGTCATGTTATATACTAAAAAGCTGGGTGGTGGCAGTTACCCTTTGTAAGTATAATAATGTGTTGTACTAAGAATAACATGGTTCCCCAGACTAACCCATGTTTGAGAATATAAGTAAAACAGAGCAAATACTTCAGAAAGGTAAGGACATATAAATTTAGAAAATATATTATACAGTCTATGAAAAGAAATGAAAGACTTGGAAAGTATAAGAAAAGACAGATAAGACCTGTATGTAAATTGTGGAACTAAAGACAGCCTAGAAATTATTAAATAACTACACCATGAAGGTTCAATCTAAAGAACATACTTAACCAAGGAAAGAATTACTTATATAAGAATATAAGCAAGAGTATAAAATACATTTATAAATAAAGACTTGAAGAATAATAACAGAAAAGAATATCTGGAGAGTAAATTATAAAGAGAAAGAATCGGCCCGTTACAAAGGCATGATGATTACAGTAGTTGTTAATAAGTTGCAACTTGTGTGTGAGTTTCGAGGAGAACTTACCAAAGCCATGGAGGCAAGTATTCAACAGCGAAGAATGCTAAAGGCTCAGAGAGGTAGGGAGAAAATCATGTTTAGAGATTTTCCATCAGGGTCAGAACCTGATGAAGGGAAAACTGCCGGCGAGACTGAGGAAGCTAGTTATTGTTATGGCTTCTAGACTTTGGGTTTTAAAAGGGGGAAGCCAGTGATTTGGATAGATCTTTATAATAAGTATGCTTAGAATTACCCAACTTAGATGAATTAGTAGAGAAAGCGGCAGGAAATGAATATTATGCTACTTTAAACTTGAAAGACGCATATTATAGTGATACATAACGACAAAAGTCGAGACCTAACCACCTTTAGTGATGGGTATAGCTTATAAAGGTTTACACGTTTACCCTGTGGCCTTTCAGCCAGTCATACCATTTTTACCAGAGAAGTAAACTGAGTATTAGCCTCTTTAGAAGCGAAGGACTGGGTAAGGAACTACCTAGATGATGTTATAGTGTGGGCTAATGATTTTGCCACCTTGTTAGACAGGCTAGTCAGAGTATTTGATAGATTCGTAGAGATGGGAATCAAGTTGAACTAATCGAAGTGTCAGTTTGGCCAACAACAAGTAAAATTTTTAGGGCATGTAGTGTCAGAGAGAGGAAACCATTAATTCGAATGGCTCTTTAGGGACAGACCTTGTTGGACGGTCACGTCTCTTGGTTGTAGTCACGGACACTTGTATTTTGGATTTGTTGATTTTGAGCATCGACTGTTTGGTATTGCCGTTCAAAGCTTGGCTAGTGTGATGTAATGACCACGGCCGTACACGTCAGTTAACGTAAAGTCAGACGATTCATATTATGATCAATAGCCCACAAAACATGTAGCTATGCCTTCTTTATTGAGTCTCCCATCTGAGGAGTCCGTTTTCTCATCGCTCCCAAGCGTGGGTGCCATCCATTTTCTCTGACTTCTAGAAACCAACCTCTCTATAAAGTGAAATTGAATAGGAGAGAGGACCCCATTGTTTTGATTCAACTTAGAGATGTTTGATTACAGTTAAGGCATACAAGATCCTTTGTGAGTGATGTTGAAAGCTTTAATTGTCTTTATTGTTAGTAACATTGGTTAAGTAAGTGAGTGTTGAGTCTGCCAGTACAAATGACATCCCATGATATTGTCCATGGGGATAGCCATGAATTTCCAATTGATACTGAAGTTAGATTATTTTGATGCCCAAACATCAGAGAATCTGATATTGTAGTTTAGTTAGTGTCAGTTCTCTATTTAAGAAAGTCATTAATCCCCTGAACTATTCTGTCAACCTGTATAATCTCCAAAATCTAAAGTATTGTGGGGTATGGTTGTTTGGTGTTCACTCAGGATGGGATGGAGAAAGGAAACTCACAATGTGCTCTCTGTATACATGTTGTATTGGATGTACAATGCAGCTTGGTGCTGGGAAGTGGCAGCGTGGTTACAAGCGTGATGTAGAGAGAGCTGGTTGGTGAGGGTGCTCAGAGGAGGACAGCTTGTGGGTCGCCATGCTCGCCGGCGGGAGCGAGGACCGCCAGGCAGGCGGAGGAGGAGGAGGTGTTGCTGGCTGGTTGGTGTAGGTAGAAAGAGAGTGATCACCACGAGGTCAGGTCTTAAATATCGGGGGTTGGAGTGGCTTAGTAGTTGACCCCCGCTCCGTGGGCGGCGCTGGTTGACCTAGACCACGAGGCGCACACTGTGGAATTCGTGGGGTCGGCTATGCAGCGACAAACAGCGTTTGTAGGGGAGAAATCCACTACAGTATCCCTGTGAATAGTTCCTTGTTTGTGGTTTCGCTGACTTTGTAAAACTAATGTTAACAACGTGTGTAATTCCTCAACAGCTTGATTAATGGTAACTTTATAATCACGGCATAGTCTAACAGATTTATCAGCTTTAGGTACAATTACTATTGGAGCAGCCCAATTGCTCTTGGCGGTTTTCACAATAATTCTCTCACTCACAAGTCTGTCTAATTCCTTCTCAACCTCACCTTTCAATGCATAAGGAACAGGTCTGGACTTAGCATATATGGGTGTAACATCTTTGTCAATGGTGATATGTGATGGTTACAAGTGTTCCCTGAAGAATGCAGTGATTGGTAGGGAAACACCGGGTAACACTGAAGTCCGTTTATTAAGGGATAGGAGAAATACAAGTGGTGACTAGCATGTGCCATGCACGGCTCACGCAGTCAGACTGAGACTGCCTTGCCATATGGCAGCCTCGGGGCAATGTTGCCACATAATGTGCAGTGTTGCCACTTGATTATATACATAGGTGCTACTCGGCACAGTAGCTTATATACAAGGTTGCTACTCGGCACAGTAGCTTAGATACATAACCTACATCTTCCTCCCCCCTCACGCTCATAGTCTTTGTCTTGAGCGGACTTCTCAGTCCTAAGTCGCTCCGAGCGTCGAGGTGCACTGTGGGGCGGATCCTCGTGAGGTGTAGGTGACTCGTCCTCGGTCAGGGGGCCAGCAGCAGGGGGTGGGACTGGCCGGAGGAAGCGGCGGTTCCTCCACCAGACACGGCCGCTCGGCATCCTGACCTTGTAGTCCCGCGACCGGCCAACGCCCATCACTATGCCCACCTTGTCCCAATGTGTCATCGTCGGGTCCTGGACGCGGACAAGGGCACCAATGTCCAGCGGCTGAAGAGGGCGGGCACGGTCGTCATACCGAGCCTTGGCGTCCTGGGCACGTGTAGCGGCACAGTGGTCGCAGCTCTCGGCTCTGGTCTGCCCCTCCTTCGCGAAGGCTTTGGCGTGTGCAGGAACGCAAGAGCGGAGAGGGTGACGATACAGGATCTGGGCAGGGGAGCGTCCTGTGTGGGTGGGAGTGGACGGCGGTTCTGGGCAGCTCTGTGCGGCAGCGCCAGGCGCGTCGCTAGTTGATTCACACACCCTGCTGGCGGTGTACAGAGCAGCTGGGATCTGCTCAGGAAAGTCTCTGGGCACCACACCTAACTCCTTGCAGTGCTCCCACGACAACAAGGGTGTAGCGAGAGTAGGCCGCACGTCGATCCATCCGTGACACGACCTGTCGCCGTAGGTGATCTCTGCTTGAAAGGAGCCCACAGCGTCCGGCATCTGGGAACTGTCCGCATTGTAGTACTGCAGCTGCGGCGGTGGTCCCAGGTCGCGTTTGGTAAGGCCCAGTTTTTGGAGGTGCTTCAACCCAATCACCGTAGTATCAGCGCCGGTGTCCGGTATCACCTTGATGTGACCCGACACATCACTGTGTGTGACGGTGACGCGGATGGTAGGGGAAGGGGTAGCCTTGGGGCGTGTGGTCGAATCCACCCTCCTGATTGACTCCGCTGCTGCTTGGGACTGCGTGGGCCACCTGAAGGGGGCTGCGTGCGAACCACCCGGAGGGAAGTGCGCTGCTTTCCTCCTCGTCTCGGGCTTTTGGGCTTGGGTTGGCGGCAGCACTTGTCGTAGTGTCCATAGCGACCGCAGGCCTGACACTTGCGGCCTCGTGCAGGGCACCTGTCTGTGTTAGACCAGTGGCCCTTACGGTCACATCCACGACACAGTGTGTCGGCGGCTGGGCATGTCTTGGGGCTGTGCTACTTTCCACAGCTGCCACAGGAAGCACTAGGCGGAGGCGTGGAAGAACGTGTGGCAGCCTTCGCGTTGTTGGCCGCCTTCTTACCCTTCTGGTACTGAGAGATTGCTCTCACAGCAGGAGGGGCCTGTAAGGCAGAGGTGGCGGACTTGGTGGCCTCGTACGACCGACATTCAGTCACTACCACCTGGAGTGTGGAGGAAGCGTCCAGGGGGATGAGTCGCTGCACCAATTCCTCCTGCCTGACACCTGCCAAGATCCCGTGCTTGATCCAGGCTTCCTCACATTCCCGGCTGTGTGCCTTGCAGACGTCGATCTCCTCTGACAAACTCTTCAAGTGTACAAAAAAGTCGTCAAAGGATTCGGTCTCCGCCTGCTTGCAGCTGGTGAAGGCGCGGCGACGCAAAGCCTCGTTATTCCGACCCTTAACATGCTCCTGTAAAAGGTCGAGCACATCCGTCACTGAAGATGAAGAATCAGGAGGCACTTGCAATGTGTGCTCCAAAACTCTGGGTCTCCAGCGACAAACACATCCGCAGTTGGATGAGCTGTTTGTTTGGAGGCATGCTGTCAAGGTCCACCATCGTGGAGTAATTTGTCCAACGCCGCCTCCACTCACGAAAAAGCTGAAAGGTGACGTCTGGTGAGAGGGCGGGTGGGGGTTGAACAGATGCCTTGGGAGCTGTTTGTTTGGAGGCAAGAGTACCTGGAGGACGCTGGTGTGGTGGAGGAGGGAGGATATTGGCGCCTTGATGCGCGCTACCTGCGAGTGAGGGAGGGTGGGTTAGCGCCAGGGTCGCCAATAGTGCCTCAAAACGCAACTTTTCCTCCTCTCTTCGTGTCTCCTCCCTCTGAAGTTCCATCTCTCTGCGTCTCTCGTCCCCGTCGTCCATCCACCTCAGAATTGTGGCAATGTCCGTCACTGGAGGTGGAGGATGAGAGTCTGCGCCCGGTGGAGGGGAAGGTGGCTGGGAGTCATGTCTCCCATCTTGACGTTGTCCCTTCTTACAGCCCATCTTAGTGTGTGCGTGGACTGCACTGTTTAGTATATAAAGTGGCGCCTCAACAGCTCGAACCACATATATATGACATAAACAGCGCAGAAATAACGCATAGAGTCCATTGTTCTGTCCGTGAGTGAGTGCGTGCGTGCGTGTGTGTGTGTGTGTCTGAGACAGCAGATGCACTTCGTGGTGGCCTTAATGCCGGTGGCTAGAGACGGGGCGGGGGGGTGAGACCGTCAGTGTCTCCCAGGATGTCACACGAGAAGGGTGTACACCTGCGTGCTCCGTGGGCACCACAAAAAACAGGCCAATGCTCGACTCTCAGTTCTAGACACACACTAATACACTGACACTAACACTGCCACCGTCACTAAAAAGCACTGTGACGGCCCAACACAGCACATCGCGGCGAAACACAGAGCAACACAACACAACACACTATGAGTCGACGCGCATATCGCCGGCAGATGTAACCGTCGGCATTGTTCACACACTTGTAAGTCCACAGATCCTAGTCACTGCACCATGATGGTTACAAGTGTTCCCTGAAGAATGCAGTGATGGGTAGGGAAACACCGGGTAACGCTAAAGTCCGTTTATTAAGGGATAGGAGAAATACAAGTGGTGACTAGTGTGTGCCATGCACGGCTCACACAGTCAGACTGAGACTGCCTTGCCATATGGCAGCCTCGGGGCAATGTTGCCACATAATGTGCAGTGTTGCCACGTGATTATATACATAGGTGCTACTCGGCACAGTAGCTTATATACAAGGTTGCTACTCGGCACAGTAGCTTAGATACATAACCTACAATATGAGCTTCATAACCCTTTATACCATCCTGTCCCTTTACAAATAAAATCTTGTATTTTTCAAGCAATTTCTCAAGACCTGGAATACTGTTACACATTCTTGTACTAAATATCTCCTTCCAGTCCATCTCAAGTTCACACAACCAGTTCTTACCTAACAAAGTTGGTCTATTCACATAACTAGCTATAATTAATGGCAACTTTAAATTCTGATTTTTGTACTTTACCTCACACTCTAATTTACCTTCTGTGTTCAAAATTTCTCCAGTATAAGTTCTCAACTTGACACCTGAGTCTTCTAAAGGCACATGCGCAAATAGTTTCTCATACATATCTTTACTCATTATGGAGAAATCAGCTGCAGTATCCATTTCCATGGTTACAGGTGTGTCATTAATACACAAGTCCACATTATACCTATGTTTAACTTTCTCTTCACGACTGGTGTAAATAGTAAACACATGGACGCTCTCATCATTATCAGATCCAAAATTACTCACACTCTCATGAATACTGTTTTTCATTTCCTTTTCTCCACCTTCAACGGCATATACTCAACCTTTATCACTTCTACAGGCAGGAGCAATATGTCCAATACGTTGACAATTGTAACATTTTGAATTCTTGAACTTACACTGAAAGCTTTCATGTTTCCTTCGGCACCTCTTACATTTTAAATCAGCATGTGTTCCTTGTTTTGTGGTATACTTATTCCTTTTAGCTACAGTTACTTTACACACTGAGCCACTACTGCTAACTGTTTCACTACCAGCATTGGGAACAAATTCTCTGGTGTTTTTCTCGGCCAATTCCATGCTTGTAGCTATCTGACATGCACTTTCAAATGTTAAGTTAGTGGTGTTCATTAACTTATTCTGCATTTTTTCATAATTCAAGCCTATTACAAACCTGTCTCTTAGAGCTCGGTTCAAGAACTGTCCAAAGTTACAGTGAATGGATAACTTCTTCAAAGCTACTATATAATTACTTACTGATTCATCTTTACCTCTATCTCTGGTGCCAAATCTGTAACTTTCAGCGATCTCAAGTGGAACAGGATCAAAATGTTACTTCAGAATCTTGGAAATCTGAATCAGTGAGGAGTCCCTGGATTTGTCTGGAGTAAGCAGATTGACCAGAGTAGAATAAACATTAGCTCCTACCTCTGTCAAAAAGATTGCTTTCCTTTTCTCTTGAAGGGCTTTCTTCTTCTGAGCATCACCACCATCGTCCATTAATTCATTTGCCAGAAAAAAGAAGTCCATTCTCTCACAATATGATGTGAAATCTTCCTTGTCTGCATCATACTCCCCCAATCGTCCGATGTATCCACTGACGCCAGCCATGGTTGCTCTCTTCACTTAAATTCTCCAGGTTCAGAGTAGCCTTCCCTTCAGTGGTCACTATCCTCTCTTCAAGGACTTCACCAACACTTTGTGAATCCCATCGTCGTCGCCAGTGTAGTATCTTGCGTTATTTAATGGGAGAATGACAAGCACCTGGTCGGTCTGCTGGGCGTTTGTTCTCTGTTCTTGGTTACAACGTGCCTAACACATTTCGTGTTTACACAAGCCTAAACACTTTCTGACTTTGGTAAGAAGTAACATAATATATAATATATATATTCAATAAAGGGAGCATATAAACATACATATATATATATATATATATATATATATATATATATATATATATATATATATATATATATACAGTATAAATATATATATATATATACATATATATATACATATATATATATAACACCATCAAGCCACGCCTACCTCCGCTATATAAACTCTCAACCTCGCTGTGACCTCCTTTCTACTACCTACAGCCACGCAGCAAGCAACACCTCCTCTGAGCAAGCTCCTCACCAGCCAGCTCATTCTACTCCACGCTTCTAACCATGCAGCGGCTTCCCAGCACCAATCTGCACTGTACATCCAATATATGTGCAGAGAATGCATTGTGAGTTTCCTTTCTCCTGAGTCTGTTGGTTAAATCCCACTTAACCAGGTTAACTCACATATATTATATTGGGCTTTAGTAACGAAACCCAATTGAAGTTTCTTGTTTTATTAGAAAAGTATTATGTTTATATAATTCCTGAGTGTAGATCAACCGTAAGTTCCACTATTTATGAGTGTGATGAGAAAGGACGGCGTTTATGTATATAAACGTGAATCAACGTCCGTTCGATATTAATTGGTGTGAGTGACTGCCTGAAGGCGTCGCCTTGGTGCGCGCTTACATAGATGCTGACATATGGGCTTCTCCCTCTTGGGAAAGCTACCGTTCACGTGTTCAGTTCATGTCCTCACAGATAGTGGAAAATTACAGGGGTTGAATCTGAATATAAATCAGATGTAAATAACCCATTTATATAATACTTCTGTTGATGAGACAGAGGCCATTACATCGCTCGGTCACCTACAGGCCAAGCTCCGTGAGGCCTAAATAAGCTCACAGAGTACAGTACATCCTATACAACCCTAACCATGTTATAAACATAGGTGTAGACACTAAACTGGGGATTCAACGACTGTAGGGGTTTTATCTACTACAGGGGCCCTATACTTTAGTGTCTTACTGGTTAAAATGTTATGTACAACTTTCATTTTGGATGACACTGACTTATAATAACAAAACAGAAACATGATTGCCAAAATTAACATAATAGTGGGAATTGTTAGACCAGGTATAGCAAATTCCAGTGATAAATAAAATGCAAATTATTATTCAAATCAGCAAATTTTGTCTCCTTCAAGAATGCAATGACCTTTAATTTCTCTAAAACAATCTGAATATCCTTTACAGTGAAATTCATGACAGGAAGTGGAATTAAAGCAGACTTGAGTTTTAAATTTAAGGCAAAGTGCTGATGAGTAGGCAAGGTCCGTAATGAATCACAAGTGATTACACAATAATCCGGAGCCTTGTAATGACCTTTCACAACTAGTTACTTAACACCACATGGCATTTTAAAATAACAGTAGTTGTATTTGGAAAGAATAAATACTGCACATTGTGGAGATGAGCGTGAAACACAGTTTTGACACTAACTGGCCTACTGTATAGCTGCATCGGGCAAGTGCTGTGCGTACATTTGTTTGTATGACTGCCAATTCGCATAATCCCTCTGCAGCAGGAATAAACGCAAACATATAGGCTGGACATAGTGTAGGTATAGATATGACGACTTACACCGTGACAGTACCTCAGGATCCTCTAATGCCAATAAAGAATAATTTTCATCTATAAGGAAAAGTTCTTTGGGCCTATCCAGAGTATACAGTGTGTCGTTAACAAACCAGGGGAAGGGTTCTAAATGCCATGCATTAAACTGATGTTGCACTGTGCGTGAGAGTCGACTCCAACAGAGGGTAATAATATTCTACCTCATTTTCATGAAAAATAGGAGTTAAGTGATATTGCAACTTGGCAATCTGTAAAGCATCAAGAAGCGTCTGCACAGGCACAAGCTTTGAGTCCACACGCCCTATCCCTGCATCTACTACGCTGTCAATTAGTTCGGTATTACAGGTAACAACCTTCTGAACTGAAATTTCCGCAGCATGCAAATATTTTGTGAAATAAAGGAGCCACTCTAACGTCGGGATTGATTTCTGTAACTTATTAACAACCCTCGATACATGGTTAGACTCCGATATTATCGCATTTACCTTTGACTCTAAAGCAGTAATCACATGAAATGTTTGAGAGATAACGCGATTCTGCTGAGATACAGCTTGATCGACAATGTTCATTCGGTCCCCCAATTTAGCTACATCGTCGGCCGTTGCCGTGCCAAATAGAGTGCTTTGGATAAGACCCACAAAATTAAATAAACCCCTTTTTCGTCGTGTCTGAGAACGCACTTCTTTTGCAAGATCAACCTCAGACGCTGGTATGTTTTTTTCAACAGCAACGAGAAGCTCGTGAAGGTTCAAGAGACGAAAGTGTAGAAGTTCAATAGTTTGTGAAGCCATCGTCGATACGTTAGCAGCTGAACTGAAACTCTGTAGGATGTCCAATGCTGATTGTAGTTGCGCGTCGACGTTTTCCATCTGACGGGGAAGTTGGAGCAGTCCATGTAACTCATGCTTGATGTTCACCACGTCCTCAACTATGAGAGCGCGTCCAAGGGGTGCAACAAGCGCACCTGGTTTGAGGACTGATGTGGACATGTCCGTCAACACAACGGTGCCACAACATAGTAGAAGCAACACAATGATGTTCCACGCCATTCTGTAAGAGATTACATACGTGTTAATATCTACTTGCAGAACAAAGTTTCATACAATAGTCATTTGGCGCACTCTGCTTCTGTACAGTCTGTAAAGAGGTTTCTACCACATCGCCATCAACTGTGGGCAATAAATTCTCATGGGTCTTCTTAAGACGGTCAGCATGCACGACATCTGCAATCTGTGCGTTAGGCTTCCAAATTTTAAATTTGTTGCCTGCTTCTTTGGCAATAACGCGGAATGGATCCGAAAATTTAGCCGAAAGCTTGGAGTTCCTTTCAGGTTCTCGTACCATAACAGCATCTCCTACGTTTAACACGACAGGTTTAGCATGTTTATGTTGCTTGACCATTATTTCAGCGCGGGACGCTGCTAAATGTGATCGTACTTGGGTATGAATATCCGTAAAAACACGGATTTGTTTTGCCGCAAAATCATCCATATTATAAACAGGGTTGGGCGTATCCGTAAGTACATCATAAGGTAGACGTTTATCTGTACCATATACAATGTAGTAGGGTGATTTGCCAGTAGAGCTATTGATCGACCCATTAATAGACGCTGCGACCTGCGGTAACCAATCTTCCCATGTGTATTGCAAATCACTCACAATCGGGCGAAGTATCTCCAGGATCTTGAGATTGGTTCTCTCAACAAGGCTATTAGCCTGTGGATGATAAGCTGTCACAAGACTTTGCTTAATTCCATATTGCGCACATATTTGCGCTACCAGCTGATTCTTGAACTCTGTCCCATTGTGAGAGAGAAGAACTTTTGGCGTAGTGTATGCACATATAAGATTCATCACTAATGCATAGGCCACCGAATCGGCCGTTTTATCTTTTAGTGGGACCAAGACCACGAGTCTAGAAAATGATCCACACACACTAAGACGTACGCTGATCCCTGATGACTCCTCGGGAGTTGTAACAAGTCAATAGCGACTGTGTCAAACGGAGGGTCTGGTGTAGGGTATTGTAGAATCGGGGCCGGTGATCCTGTAGAACCTTTATGTTGAGCACATGCCAGACATTTAGCAATGTGTAATTCTATGTCTTTCTTCATTGTATTCCAGAAATACTTCTTTCTTAATTCCGCCAAGCATTTGTCACGACCCAGGTGACCTGCCTGTGGGACATCATGGAACAATGTTATAACCGTTTCACACAACGTGTCAGGTACGACTATTTGAGAAACAATAGCCTCTGGCGTCTTTTTCGACCTATGGAGTATGTTATGTCGTAATTCCAACTGACTTAAGGGAAGAATTAATTTCGGGAGTTTAACATCCTCTCCCGATTCGAGAGTAAAAATGACTGCTGACCATAATGGATCGCTTCGTTGCTCATCTTCCAGTGCAGGGGTCACCAAACTACGGCCCGCGGGCCGGATCCGGCTCGCGACGTCAGTTCATCAGGCCCGCCGTGGTAGCTCCGCCTACGCTCTGACGTTACCATGGTTTCCATGGCTTTCGTTCTGGCTTGCAAGTATTAAACAGAATGATTATGCGGCCCGTGCTCGTCATTCTTTCAGTTATCCGGCCCACTGTGAAAAAAGTTTGGTGACCCCTGTTCCAGTGTGACGGGCCGAGTTTTCTCTTTTTATAATTTACCATCCAGATATTCTTCTCTGGTATTATTCTTCAATTCTTTAGTTATAAGTATACTTTAGATTCTTATACAAGTAATTCTCTTCTCAGTTATGTATGTTCTTTATATTAAACTTTCATGATGTATATATTTAATAATTTCTTTACTGTGTCGTTAGTTCCACAATGTACAAACATGTCTTATCTTTCTTTTCTTGTAGTTTCCAAGTCTTTCATTTCTTTCATATATATTATATTCTCAGTTTCAATGTTCTTAACTTTCTGAAGTATACTCTGTTTTACGTCTATTCTTATACATGGGTTAGTCTGGGGAACCATGTTACTCTTAGTACCACACTTTTTATACGTACAAAGGGTAGCTGCCACCTCCCAGACTTTTCATTATATAACATAACTCATGGAAAGTTTTTGGGTAGTGTGGTAGATGTATAGGCACGTGAGTAAGTATTATTTTCTGGGAACCAATGTTTAGAAGGAGTAGAGTGGCGATACTCGTAGATTACTAATTCAATATTTATTAACACAGTGAGTGGATAAGATGCATCTTAGATTCACTCAGACTAAACAGAACCACAATTAACTTAAGTCATCAAGCACTTCAAGAACTTATTACCTCATTAAACACCTCCAAATGCTTATTACTTCATTAGACAATTGTGGTACTGTTACCTTGACAATGGGATTCAGTAATTATTATTCACAAGATATCACTGGACCCTCAGGTCTTACTTTAACAAGTAAAAATGTACCTCTTCAATTCTTGGTTATAACATTACACTCTCAGGTTATTCTTTCATGGTCACTACAGACGGATACATAACACACTGGACAACTCCACACTTATAGTAACATACAATACCTCTTGTTAGTTCACAAGGAACAACCTGGTACCGTGAACTCTCATGCAGTGGTTCAATACTTAACCCGGGATACTATATTTCTGCTAGTTATCCCTCCAAACATGGGCCAATACCACTCCATGTAAATAGATGAGGTACAATCACCAGGTGGAGTCAGCGGGCACATTTGTTTACAGAGACCGCCAAGCTGAAGGCTCGCTCGCTAAGTGCACCCAGGGAGGTTGACTCGTGACAAACTGGCAGAGTGTTGAGGGCGCTTCCTGGGGGAATCGTGTCCTGGGATTCTAATCCCGCCCCCTTAGAGACATCCTTCAAGAACCATCTTGCCCATAGGTAGCTACCGAACCTCAGGAGAGTTGCTAACACACCCGCGTCTGAAGACGTGGAGGAGAAATCACAGAGGGAGCTGAATATTTAACTTCACTATACAAAACATACGTCTGGCACAGGTCCAGACGATAGCTAGATCTCTACTTTACTCGACTCAATTGGCACGGAAGGTACTATGTTAAAACATGAACACTGATATTCACAAAAATGACTAAGTTAAACTGAGTTAATATGGCGGCGTGGAACACACTTGAACATTCCTGGAGACGTGGAGGAGAAATCACAGAGGGAGTGATTTTTCCTCGAGCGCCGGCATATATACGGGCCTGAGGGCATATTCCTACTAGAAAGACTAATTTTACTAACAATAGGTCCTCTATTCAAAGTAATCGTTGGACACCTAGCTGTGACCGTCAGTGTCACAGATTAGGCTAATTTTCTACATCTATATTTATGATTTAATCAGAGATTGAGTTTGTCAGTAAAGAGGTGAAATGGAGTTATATATGCGTTCGCAACTCTATTGGCCTGACCGCAAACCACATTCCAGGTCAAACGGCCGTTAAGTCTTGGAGAATTTTGAGTTTGACAGGAACTTGTGGGGTTCAGGTTGTTTGGTTCACACTCAGGATGGGATGGAGAAAGGAAACTCACGATGTGCTCTCTATATACATGTTGTATTGGATGTACAATGCAGCTTGGTGCTGGGAAGGCAGCATGGTAACAAGCGTGATGTAGAGAGAACTGGTTGGTGAGGATGCTCAGAGGAGGACCAGCTTGTGGGTCGCCATGCTCGCCGGTGGGAGAGAGGACCGCCAGGCAGCGGCGGAGGAGGAGGTGTTGCTGGCTGTGGCTGTAGGTAGAGAGAGCGAGAGACAGATCACCACGAGGTCAGGTCTTAAATAGCGGGGGTAGGCGTGGCTTAGCAGTTGACCCCCGCTCCGTGGTGTATGGCGGCGCTGGTTGACCTAGACCACGAGGCATACACTGGGGAATTGGTGGGGTCGGCTAGGCAGCGACAAACAGCGTTTGTAGGGGAGAATTCCACTACAATACTCCCCCCTTCCCTCCAGGCGGTGTAGGAGACTTGTTGTCTGCAGAGTTGCTTAGCACATGTGAGGCAGAACGGGCGGTGCATGCCTCATGTGAGACAACGGCGATGGCGTGGATGAGCCGGTCGCTGGATACAACTGTCTATATACACACTATCTGTGGGAGAAGAGAGGGAGAAAAAGGGTGTGTGGAGGCGATGAATGTTGTGCTTCCCTCACGGCAGGTACAGAGTCGTCAGATGCGCCTGCTGGGGTGTGTGTGGGCCTGGGTCAGTAGCAAGGGCTGTGTCAGCAGCAGCGGACGAGGGCTCGAGACAGCAGCTGGGTCCACGACAGCAGCAGGGTGCAGGACATTAGCAGGGAGTACCTGAGGGAGAAAAGAGGGGTGTGTGGGTCCGCACTCAGGAACAGAGGCCGCATCAGGGGCGGCAGGGGTTACTGCTGGGCCGGGGTCGGCGTCTGAGGCAGGACGGGTGTGCTGGGGTCGGTAGGACGTGGTGCTTGGGGGCAGGAACAGGAGCTGGTGTCTGCTAGGAGAAACAATGCTGCTCTAGGGTGTCTAACCTGCGGTGTAGAGACAGCAGTTGTAGAGCCGATGAGAGCTGCTTCTGGGTGGATAAGCCAGTCTTCCATGTTGCTTGAAGACTGGGAGCGTGATCAGTTTCTCCTCCATCCTGTGTGAGTGCGAATCTCCGGGAGTCACCATTTGTGGGGTTCAGGTTGTTTGGTTCACACTCAGGATGGGATGGAGAAAGGAAACTCACGATGTGCTCTCTATATACATGTTGTATTGGATGTACAATGCAGCTTGGTGCTGGGAAGGCAGCGTGGTTACAAGCGTGATGTAGAGAGAACTGGTTGGTGAGGATGCTCAGAGGAGGACCAGCTTGTGGGTCGCCATGCTCGCCGGTGGGATAGAGGACCGCCAGGCAGGCGGAGGAGCGAGGCCCGCCGGGCAGCGGCGGAGGAGGTGTTGCTGGCTGTGGCTGTAGGTAGAGAGAGCGAGAGACAGATCACCACGAGGTCAGGTCTTAAATAGCGGGGGTAGGCGTGGCTTAGCAGTTGACCCCCGCTCCTTGGTGTATGGCGGCGCTGGTTGACCTAGACCACGAGGCATACACTGGGGAATTGGTGGGGTCGGCTAGGCAGCGACAAACAGCGTTTGTAGGGGAGAATTCCACTACAAACTGTTCAGGAGATTAATGACTTTCTTAAATAGACAACTGACACTAACTAAACTATAAATATCAGATTCTCTGATGTCGGGGCGACAAAATAATATAACTTCAGTAGCGATTAGAAACTCATGGGTATCCCCACGGACGACATAAAATACGCCACTCTAGCTGGCAAACTCGACACTCACTTACTTGACACGTCTTACTACCAATAAGGACAGTTGAAGCGCTCAACACCACTCACAATGGATCTTGACCGTTCCAACTGTAAACAGACATATGTAAGTAGACTCAAAACCAGGGTGTTCTCTCTCACATTCACATTCATTTTATAGAGAGGTTGGTTTCAGTAAGTCAGAGAAAATGGGATAACGGAGGACTGAGGTGTCTTGAAGTGATTAGAAAACGAACTCCTCAGATGGAGGACTCAAAATAAAAGCAGAGTTACATGTTTTGTGAGCTCTTGAGCGTAAATGAATCATTTGATTTTGGCGTTAACTGACGTGTATGACCGTGGTCGTTACACCAGTTGCGAAAGAGTGAACGTTGATACAGGCATTACTGGTGCTATATTTCTTGACAAAGCGTCGGCGACAACATTCGCCCTTCCCAGTAAATACCTAAACTCGGGGTAAAATTCCTGAATTGACAGATACCAGCGTGCTAATCTGCCTGATAAGTTTCTGCCATGGAACAGCTCAGTTACTGCCGCATGATCCGTAAAAACAGTTATCTTATATCCAAAGATACTGCCTTTAAATTTCTTAAGTGCCCACACAACGGCTAACGTTTCCAAATGTGTTACCGAATAACGCGTTTCAGCATCAATAAGCCTACGGCTTGCAAAAGCTATTACTCTAAACTTTCCACGCGTATCCTCTTGCACGAGTACAGCTCCGATTCCAAGTCCAGGTATGAGGGCCTGAGCTGCCACCATTTTATGAGGGCCTGTGTGTCAGTAACAATTCCTTTTACTCTCATACTTATTACCATTGGTAGCGTGACGAGAGGAGGCTCGTGGGTAAGTGTAATGATAGTGTCAAGTAATAGGGAAGAAATGACGGTAAATACTGCAGGTAAATAATAGGCTCAATATACAAATACAAAATTTATTTAAACATTAATATGGAATTAGGAGAAAGAATATATATGTACCAACAGACGAAACCTGGTACTATGCCCTCAGGCTCAACATACTTACACCATTACTGGGTGGACATACTCAATAACACTCCCAACCCTACTGGGTGGACATACTCAATAACACTCACAACCCTACTGGGTGGACATACACAATAACACTCACAACCCTACTGGGTGGACATACTCAATAACACATAACTCTTATAGTCACTTAGCACCATAAAGACCAGGGGCAACTGCCACGACAACACTCAGTCGTCAGGAGTGATACTCAAGCAACAGCCATGGGGTCCAGCCACCATGGGGTACTTTCCGACGAACTCTGAAGATCCCAGTGGATTAATCCCACCACACAAATAGCCCTACTGAGTTAGACACTCATCCACCAATGATGAGGGCTGGTAGTGGTGTGTGGCTTGGTGATCCGGGGTCACCTCGCAGGCCGAGCGTTAAGGCCAGACGAGCCAGCTATGGGGGCCATAGGTAGTCTGAAGTGTCTGACGGCCGGGTCTCACGAAGGTAACTGATCCTACTGGACCTCGGATATCTCCCCAGACATAGTGGATACAACATCCACGCTGCAGACACGGCCTAGGCTGCGTTAAGAACCTGTATGGATGAAGGGACGGGCACTTACGAACGGTACAAATGCCCGCGGCGCCCACTCAAAATAGGCCAGGGAGTCCACCTACTTCTATTCCGATGAATTAATTTACTGTACACTCTGACGTTGAAACTGAGACTATGAACTCAGTTTCATTCCCTACTATTATCCTCACTAACAATGCTCTGACTCAGCTATCAAAAGCAAAATTAAATTGATTACAAGGGGTTGGATGGCAACAGGTCCCAATATAGAGCGTCTGCTACAAAATCCGTGGATTATATTCAAAGTTCCCTTGAAACAAAGACGGCCTATCGATGACGTCACCCAGGAACAGAGAAAACGGGGGACGTTTCCACTGGGGGACTCGGAAGGTTTTGTGGACGTTTGAGCGTAATATGAATCCTTAAGGTTTTCAGGTTAGCCGTCATCACGATCATGACACAGAAGTGTCAGTACAGAGGGTGAAAGGTTGAGTGTAGTCAGGGAATGCTAGAACAGGGGCATTGGTAAGTGCTATCTTCAATGCCGCAAAACTATTTTCTTGTTCAGCATCCCATATAAACATTGCATCTTTCTTGAGCAACCTTGTAAGGGGCGATGCTAATGTTGCATAGTTCTTGATAAAAGAACGATAATATCCAGATAAGCCAAGAAAACTATGCACATGATCAACTGAGGTAGGACGCGGGAACTGAGATACAGCTTTTACTTTATCATCTACTGTGGGTATGCCCTCACCGCCAACTACATGACCAAGGAAATGGATTCTGGATTTTAGAAACTCACATTTTGAGAGTTTAATTTTAAGACCTGCTGTGGAAAGTTTTTCCAATACTTCACGCAGTTTAATCAGATGGGAATCAACGTCCTTACTGACTACCATTAGATCATCCAAATAAGGGTAGACTGTGGTATCAATCAATCCGGCAAACAGGGTGTTGATCATTCTTTGAAATGTTAGTGGGGCATTCCTGAGACCAAATGGCATCCGGAGGAATTTAAAGTGGCCCAGTGGCGTGCTAAACGCTGTGACCTCTCGTGATTTCTCATCGAATGGTATTTGCCAATACCCACTAAGCAAATCTAGGTTGCTAAATACTGCAGTATCCTTACCCAAGGACTGCAATATGTCACTCAAGACAGGCATAGGGTACCTATCTGGGATCGTTTTTTCATTAACGCGCCTGAAATCATAACAGGGCGCCATCCACCATCCTTTTTCGGGACGAGGAATAAGGGGCTATTAAAAGGGGACTTAGAATGTTTGATAGCATTCTCATCCAACATATCCTGCACCATATCTTGGACTACAGTGCGCTGGCTATGAGGTAGTCTGTAAGCTGGTACATAGATAGGATTTGTTCCCTCCTTTAATGCTATATTATGGGATGTTAAGTCTGTCTGACCTAGCTTTTCCCCTGGCAAGGCTACAATATTTCTGTAGTCACCAAGAAGCTCTAAAAGGCGTGTCTTGCCCTGAGGATGATCGATCACCTTAACATGTGGCGCTATTTGATCTTTCCTCTCCTGCCTAGTCTGTTGGGATTGCGTAACAATACTACCAATTGGGAAGTGTGTAGGCTGTACTTCGACATTGTTGTGATATACTAGAAAATCACACAAATAACATCCTTTTTTTAATATACGCTGAACGCCTGTTCTATTCAGAATCAGTACGTCTGTCAAACCACCAGAGCGAATCGTGCTTAACGTCGATTCGCGAGACAACCCTTTTACCTTGCACGTTTCCGGAAGACATACTACATCAGTGCCCGTGTACACGTCAGGTAATTCGACAGTTGTTTTTGTGAATTCCTCATTCTGGTAATGGAGAGTACTCTTCAAAACTGCAGGTACTATCTTCCAACTGTTGCTGCTATAATCATGCTGGGAAAGTGAGGATGTGAAGTCTTGGGTTAACTCTGATACATTTTCTGCCTTCCTCTGAGTGGGAATGGTGGACATCACTTTTGACCTCGCGGTGAGCAAAGGTGTAGAATGATGCATAGCGCTGTAGGAAACACTTTTAAACTTAATAGTATTAATAAATGGATGAACATCTATTTTATGAGTTCTAAGGGTTGGGAGATCAAGTAACCCGTCAGCTGGCAAATTAAACTGCTGAACCACACTAAAGTCCGCGTAGAAGGGAGCACCACGTCTTGAGAATCTGAATGGTAACGTCACCATTCCGTTAATGCTCAACTGCGCACCAGATACTCCTTCGAGATCAGCGTTGGTAGGTCTCCATTTGAAATCACGGTGAGGGAATTTATGTTGTAACTCCTGATAGGATGTCAAGGCCAAAACATTAGCACAAGCACCCGTATCTATATCAAGAGCCAATCTTGTACTATCCACTCTCACCGGCACTGACAACACTTCCACTTTGCTTAGCGCCGCTACTAACGAGGCCGCTATAGAAGTGTTGAGGGGAGAAGCAGGAAACAATTTACCTAACCCTCTCCTTGTTGTGGCGAGCGCTGGTCTTCCCCGACGACTTGTCTTGGGAACGATTCTGTTTACGCTTGTGCGCCACATGGGGATCACCAAAATCTAAATTCCTGATTTTCAACACTAAGGCGCAGTCTTGTGTGTTGTGAGATGTTGTCTTGTGGAGTGCATACCACATGCGCGGTTTCTGGGTGGGTGGAGGTGTTGCCTTAACTGCCTCCGTGTATGACCTTGTCTGCTGCTTGGCACCTGATGTCTCCTTTAATTTAACACCATTACCTTGGAGCTGGAAACAGTCGTCAATTACATGGCCATTTTTATTACAATGAGCACATCGTAAAGAACGACGTTGTTTATATGTCCAGTGTGGAGGTGCAATTGGAGCCAATGGTGTCGTATGAGGAATTTGGGGCGGTGCCGTAGTGAGGGAGGGACGTGCCATCAAGGGTCCCGTAGCCATGGGACACAGTTTGTTTGCGTAGTCTACCATATCAACAGGTGGTATAAACTGAACCTCCTGTGCCCGGCTGTATAAAGGATGACGTACAACTAATAGGAAACTAATTAATTCTATCAGCGTTTCCACATTGGACGCTGACATTTTATTATCCTGGTCGTACCAATCTGAATTCCGGAAGGTCGCTTCCATATCTTAGTGCACCTCCCCAGCAATATCCACTGCAACCACCTGTGTTTCAGTGTGAACCACTGGAGTACAACGATCCAGCCACCTGAAAATCCACTGCAACTGGCCCAACTGGGACCTGCCCCCAAAAATTCCAATGAGGGTTCGCTTGTATACTGCCAGATTCTGGGGTCACTAAGTCTAAGGGGATAACTTAATTCTAATCTTAATTTCTAAGGGTCGCTGCCACCAGACCCCCTCTGGACAGCAGGTAGCTCGTTAGGTAGCGTGCAGAGTGGACTAGGCATTGGGTTAGGTTTTCCATTGACTAGATCGATAAGGGGAAAGAAGGGTGAAACCATAACATGTCTTAATTGATTTATTCCTTATAAATCATACTGGTAAAAAACTTATACATGAATTGGCCTTCCTCAGAAGAGCAACGGAAATGTGGTTACCCAGATGGGCACCAGACTCTTACATTAATGGCGTGTCATCCACATACTTATTGCATAACAATCTGTGACCACCTTACCTCGGTCATTCCTTCTTACACTATCCCTTAACACATCAGACTGCTCCACCTGTATGGAATATAGCACCGTCGGTTTCATACATAGTAGCACCATCTCAACACACATGTACACTCCATACCTGCAAGTATGGGACTCCTTGTGACTTTTAGGTATACACAACAGGCACCTCGTTCGCACACCGCCTTCGGTGGGTAAAGACGAGGGCTTCACCTAGAGACATACCAGCACTATTTCTACGCCTGGTATTATAGGTCGCTCCAAGTGACGACCGCAGAGTTTCTCACGGTCTCCTTATTTGTGACTATTCATTTGGAGTGGTGCGCTGGAAATCCACAGGTTCACAGTGGATTGGCATAGCGGGGAGTAGTCGCCACCTGTCGTGACGCTCAAAGGGATAATGGCGGCCCGGCGGCAAGGTACTCCGACCCCATGGAACCTGAGGTGACGGTAGAACGAGGAAGACTGAGAAATAATGCCTGACGGGCGGTTATCCCACCCCTTAACACACTCCTATTACACTTATATATCCGGCAAAGCTTTAAACTGTAATAACTTCTATTTATCAACCTTAATTATAGCGCGGGATATAGCCCGCTAGGACACTGACCTGAGGTGACGGTAGAACGAGGAAGACTGAGGGCATTGCCCCGCCGCTCCTCATCACGTAGGCCTACAGTTTCCAATCCTTAATTTTCACTTTTGTTTCTTATGGTTCTCACCGGAACACTTTTCGGTATATTGTCAATCATGCCTTATAAACACATATTTTAATCCTAAATTACACACTAAGGTAAGGTCTTGGTTTGCTAGTTCTTGGGTAAATTCATGGGGTTATAATATCAACGTGGCATCCGAGGCAGGTACATGACGCGCCTTGAAACAAAGGCTAAATGTTCATGGCGGGGGTGTATCAACTTCACTTAAAACTGTAATGAGGGATCCTCCTCTCACACATTGCACTATTTGAACACAGACATAAGATTCTCTGATCACTGTACCTGTCGTGGGTATATGTCACGTGAGGATACGAGGTGTATTAAGTTCATACCGACGCATACAAGATATTTCCTTTCAAGTATAGTTTCTGGATCACTTCCAACACCTCACATAGTTCTGATACATTTATCCTTTTTCCAGATCATTGTTCTCATGTATTTTCATATGATACCTGTGGAAGTTATGTTCGCTACACGCTCACAGACGTAAATAGTATGACCTTCAAACCCTGATCCACACTTAGTCTTACAGTACACTAGTCCGGCTCAACTGGACTTTAACATTCATCTTATGCATACCCTGAGTTCTCCTTAATGCTATGAATACATACACTTAATATGATATAACTGTACCTGGGTACAATACAACACATGGTCTAGTAACATTGAGTAGGTGAGTTATCCTTTATCAATGTTTCCCGTTTTCTGAGGTTCTACAAGAGCGGTGCATTTGAATGTTATATAGCGTAATATGAATTAAATGGGATTTTTAGGAATGACAATGATGTGCGCAGTACACTTGAATTTCTCATAGCTAGGGTCCATTAAGCCATACTGTAAGATTGTACCATCATACGATATGTTTTCCCATGTTGAGATGGGGGCTTGTCTTTGGCAGCGCCCGGTTGCCAGTCACCAGCTGACGCTGTTAGAATAAAGTCTACAAAGAACGTGGTCTATGACTCCAACCTCTCACATGGCGCAGTGAGTAGGATATGTCGGGGCCCAACACGCCATTACAGCCCTGACAAGAACACTGACATGGCCCCTACACGTCCACGATTCTCGACGCCCTCAAGGGGACGCCAGGGCTTCTCTACACCGGTGGGGAACACCACGTGCGCCCAGCAGCAGGCCATGAGTGCATTGATGGCTCAGATGGCGTCTCTAGTTGCTGGCGGTGGTCATGCTTCTATGCCGGTCATGAAGCCCTCAGCAGCTGTCGCACCAGAGAAGTGTGAGGCAGAAATGCCAGCAGCTGCGCTTAGGACATGGAGGCGGTCCATGGAGTCATGGGTGCTGTTGAACGGGTGGTCACAACTGGTGGCCACACTCCACATTCACCTGAACTGCGTCCCTGCACTCCAAAGGGTGATTGACTCGAGATTCCCCAGCGGTCAGTGAGAGCAGCTCTCGCCCAAAGAAGCCCTGGACGCCATCAGTGGAATGGTTCTTCAATCTTCAAACCAAGCTGTGAAATGGAACGAGTTTTTCAACAGCAAACAAGGTGAAGAGGAGCCCATGAAAAGGTATTTTCAACGATGCTTCTCAGAGGCAGTGGAGTGTGAATTTAAATGTCCCACCTGTGATAACGACCTCTCTGAGTACATGCTATTACGTAAAGTTATGGTGGGCCTGAGTAACCCAGTGTTGAAAAGGGAAATTTTCCAGGGGTACTCTAGTTATAATAGTGTTGAAGTGCTTAGAAACAAATGCATGTTATTTGAGGCAGCAGTGAGAGATGCTGGTGTATTGTGTCGTACGTCTGGCCAGGCAGTGGTGGGAACAGCCGGGAAGGCAGTGGCGGTTGGTGATGACGTCACCGGTGAGTCCGAGGTAGCTGCCGCCAGACCTGGACACCTCAATCGCACGCACTGTGGTAACTGCGGCATGTCACATGCCTCTGGTAAAAGTAACTGCCCTGCAAGTGGGGCTACATGTCGCAATTGCTGTAAGGTTGGTCACTTCAAAAGGTGTTGTAGGAGTAAGTCAGCCCTAAGTGCTCCTGTGGATGTGTCAGGCGCTGTTACAGTGGCAACAGCCCAGCTATCCCGCCACCCCAGGTTACAAGTGTTCGTGTCCCAGGCCGAGGGCAATTCCCCCGCCACCCCTGTGCTGGCTGTAGCTGACATGGGTGCTATGGTGTGTGTGGCAGGTGCATTCCTGCTCCGGGACATCGGTTTGTGTCCGGGGCAACTTCGGGCCTGTAATGGCCTAAGGGACGTGGCAAACAAACAGCTCAAGTGTCTGGGGTCCGCCCCCTGCCGCCTCGGTGTGGACGAGGGGTCCACCGTCCAGGAGGTCTACTTCGTGCAGACAGCCAAGGCCCTCTATCTGTCAATGGAGGCCTGCAAGTGCCTCAACTTGGTGCCTGTCGACTTCCCGCTCCATAGACGTGCTGTGGCTGCCGCGAGCGATGGAGGGGGAGCGGCACACTGCCGACGATCTACCTCCGAACCCTTTACCTGAGAGCAGCCGTTTCCCGCCGAGGCCAGTTGAGATACCCTTGCCTCCTTTGGAGGAGAATGTGGCCAGGCTGGAGGCATGGCTACTCACGCACTTTTCGTCTACCGCATTCAACACCAGCAGGTCCCCACTGCCAGTCATGACTGGTCCCCCTCACCGTATCCACCTGACGCCCGGCACGACCCCCTACGCCTGTCACACACCCGCTCCCGTTCCGAAACACTGGGAAGCGGAGGTGAAGGACCAGTTGGAGGAGGACGTCAGGAGAGGCGTCATCCAGCCAGTGCCTGCTGGTGAGGCTACGGAGTGGTGCGCCAGGATGGTCGTGGTGGCCAAGAAAAACGGTCAGCCCAGGCGCACTGTGGACTTCCAACGTCTCAATGCAAGCTGTCTGAGGGAGACGCACCACACACCTGCACCATTCGACATGGTGTCTGGGGTGCCAGTGCACTCGTTCAAAACCGTCGCCGACGCCTTTTGGGGATTTCATCAAGTGGAGTTGGAGGAGGAGAGTAGACGCCTGACCACATTCATCACGCTGTGGGGCCGTTTTCGATACTGCAGGACGCCCATGGGACATTGCTCAGCGTCAGATGCTTACACCAAGAGGTTTGACGACGCAAGTACAAGTGCGTGGATGATACTCTCTATGACTCCAGTGTGAAGGGGGCGTTCTGGCACACTTACGATTTTCTGGAGACCTGCGCTCGCACAGGTATCACGCTGAAACCAGAAAAGTTCTTGTTCTGCAGGAGAGAAGCCGAGTTTGTGGGTTTCCTCCTGGGGTGGGACCTCTACCAGCCCACTGCCCAACGCCTGTCAGCCATCAAGGACTTCCCCATGCCGGATCAGCCATCAATCACTGACATCAGGTCCTGGCATGGCTTGGTTAACCAGTTGGCTCCCTTCCTTGCCACTGCACCTATGATGGAGCCCTTCTGTGAGCTCCTCAAGAAGCCAGTGGGCAAGCAGGTGTATTGGGACGACCAGCTGCGGCTCAAGTTTCGCCAGGCCCAGGACACCATCTGTCAGTTGGCCAGAGACGGCTTGGTGTACTACGACAAATCCAGGCCTACGGCAGCTGTCACTGATTGGAGCAGGGAGGGCATCGGCTTCGTCGTCCTGCATCAATACTGTGCCTGTGCCTCTCCAGAGACACCCTTTTGCTGCAGAGGAGGGTGGCGGTTGGCTCTGTGTGGTAGCCGACATCTGAGCACGGCCGAGGCCGGTTATGCTGCAGTAGAAGGGGAGGCCCTAGCTGTGGTGTGGTGCCTGTGCAAGGCCAGGCTGTTCCTCCTTAGCTGCCCGAACCTCATTCTGGTGACGGACCACCGCCCCTTAGCTGGCTTGCTAGGGGACAGAGTGTAACGGGCCGAGTTTCCTATTTTCAATAATTTACCATCCAGCTATTCTTTTCTGTTAGTATTCTAGTTGTTCATATACTTATATGTTCTGTGTAGCATTCTTATATAAGTAACTCTTATGCTTCTCTGCTTATGTTTTCCAAGTCAATGTTCTTCCTTTAAATTTCCTTTCATATATTATGATCTCTTCCATATATTTCGTTCTAGTTATATTCTAAACCATGGATTAACCTGGGAAACCATGTCTTTCTTATTTTCTAGAATATAACATCTCTTAGTTAACTGTTAGGTAGCGAGCTTCTAGGCACGTGAGTTAGTTATTTTCTGAGAACCAATGTGGGAAAGGATAGAGTGGTGATACTCGTAGACGTAGATTACTAATTCAATATTTATTAACACAGTGATTGGATAAGATGCATCTTAGATTCACTCAGACAAAACAGAACTGCAATTTGTTTCTTAAATCATCAAACACTTCAAGAACTTATTACCTCATTAAATACCTCCAAATACTTATTACTTGAATCGACAATTGTGGTATTGTCACTGCCAAATGATATTCAGTACTGGGTATACACCAGATATCACTGGACCCTCAGGTCTTACCTTACCAAGTAGCAAATTACTCTTCACTTCTTGGTTATATCATTATACTCTCAGATTATCATTTCATGGTCACTACCAATGAATACATAGCACACTGAACAACTCCACAATTATCTCAACATACAATACCTCCTGTTAATTCACAAGGAACGACATGGCACTTTTAACTCTCATTCAGTGGTTCAATACTTAACCTGGGATACTATATTTCTGCTAGTTATCCCCCAAACAAGATACCATAATACTTAGGCCTATGTAACTGTGAGGAGTGCCGCAGGGTACGCTGGTATCTACAACAAATGAAGATCGCTGTTAGGGGTCGGTTATAGACCGATGCACGCTCAGGGAGTGGGCACCTGGTTTGCAGGAAACGGACTTCCCAGTTCAGTCCTGTCGAATCAACGGCATCGTCCAACCCGGTTACCGCCCCACGTTAGCCGATGAGTATTCAGCTCAACACACTGGAGAGACGTTGAGGAAGTCAAGAATGCGTAAAGGTCTAACTTCAACTATACAAAACATACGCCTGGCAACGGTTCAGACAATATCTAAATCTCTACGTTACTCGACTTAATTGGCACAGAATTCACTATGTTAACACATGAGCACTGACATTCACCAAAATTGACTAAGTTAAACTGAATTAATAGGCGGCGGGAACACACGTTAACATACCTGGAGAGACGTTGAGGAAGTCACGAATGCGTGATTCCCCCTCGTGTCGAGGTATATACGTGCACTCGCCGGGCAGCTTGGGCCTCCGTATTCATACCAGAAGGGTCGATCTTACCAACAACAAAACTTCTCTATCATTTTGGATCACTGTATACTTAGTTATGAACTCCGGTGTTCTTGATCAGGGTAATTTCCTATGTCTATTCATATAATCTAATCAGAGGTTGAGCTTGCCAGGAAAAGGTGGAATATACACGTCGATAACATTAATTCTGCAAGCTCAGGCCTGAGACGAACAAGGAGCTAGTCACGGGGAGGCGCTAGATCTTGGAGATTATACCAGTTGACAGAATAGTTCAGGAGATTAATGACTTCCTCAAATAGACAACTGACACTAATTAAACTATAAACATCAGATTCTCTGATGTCGGGGCGACAAAATGATATAACTTCAGGCGCGATCAGAAACTCATGGATACCCCCACGGACGACATAAAATACGCCATTCTAGCTGGCAAACTCGACACTCACTTACTTGACACGTTCTACTAACAATAAGGACAGTTGAAGCCTTCTACCCCACTCACAATGGATCTTGAATGTTCCAACTGTAAACAGACATATCTAAGTTGACTCAAAACAAAGGTGTTCTCTCTCACACTCACATTCATTTTATAGAGAGGTTGGTTTCAGTAAGTCAGAGAAAATGGGATAACGGAGGACTGAGGTGTCTTGAAGTGATGAGAAAACGGACTCCTCAGATTGAGGACTCAAACAAAATCCGAGTTACATATTTTGTGGGCTATTGAGCGTAATATGAATTATTTGTTTTTGGCGCTAACTGACGTGTAAGACCGTGGTCATTACAAAGCTTTCCCCTCCCAAAGATTCAATATTATGCGGTATAGTCGACAAAACAGTCACAGTAAATACACAATTTCAAACACAATATCTTGCAGTACTGGGGTAATGGTCAACAATACAGGCAACACACATGTTACAAAATTTTCACATACACAAAATTTTGCAACTCAAATGAAGAATCACAAAAACTCCCAGACATGGGGAGATAAAACTAACAAAGCAATACTGGTCATGACCCACAGAAGAACATAATCATACATCAATAGTACAGACATAATAATAAAAACAGGCCGGCCTTAATTATAGTTTTTGTACATTTGTAACTACACCATCCACCAGGATGACAGGTAGTTTCCATCTAGGCGATTGATCACATATGTATAACACTGGGTCCAAGCACCAAATTCAGCAATTGAGATCTCAAGCTAGGAGTAGTTAGGCAGACCCCATCCAGTCACCGAAGCATTAGGGTTGACCTTACCACGGAAGAATCATTGTTCACTCACGAGACGAGGCAAGATCTAAGTGGTCAGAGCATGGACTCAAATAGACTATAATGCCAGCGACCCGGTCCACATGAAACCCCCAAAACCTCGGTTCCCTTTTGTACTTTGCAATGCAAGAGTCTTAAACTGCACTAGGTCCATGTACTCCGGTACACGCCTAGCCGTAACTCTGCAATGCAAGCGTCTTAAACTGCACTAGGTCCATGCACTGTACTCCTGTACACGACTGTACACGCCTAGCCGTGACTCTGCAATGCAAGCGTCTTAAACTGCACTAGGTCCATGTACTCCTGTACACGCCTAGCCGTGACTTTGCAATGCAGGCGTCTTAAACTGCACTAGGTCCATGCACTGTACTTCTGTACACGCCTAGCCGTGACTTGGCAATGCAAACGTCTTAAACTGCACTAGGTCCATGTACTCCTGTACACGCCTAGCCGTGACTAAAGTCCAGCCCCACTACCTCCTACACCACTTAGGCCTATGCACATAGGACCTCCAGGTAAACTTGATCACTCACACCAAACGATGTTCTCACTGCAGTAAGACACATCTACTCATTCCTCTGGCCCAGGCTACACCCTGACAATCCCTTCACAAAAAGTCTCACACTGGCCAAACTTGCATGGCAAAACCACCAGTTGATGTTCATCATCCACCTGTTCATTCTCTGATTCTTAGTCTTCTTCCTGAAGACTGAGGTCAGAGGTTGGTGGTCAGTTTTGATAGTAAATTGTGTGCCCCACAAAAGAAATGATGGAAAAACTGGCATGCTAATACAATTCCGAGGGCTTCCTTACCAGTGGTAGAATACCGAGTCTCAGCGGGTTTTTATTTTCTGGAAAAATAACCGACCGGACGTAACGAGCCATCTGTCTGCACCTGATTGAGGGAAGCTCCTACACAGACGTCACTGGCATCGCTGTGCAATTCAAAGGGTTTATCGGCATCTGCTTTAACGAGAACTGGAAATGACGTGAGGGCGTCTTTCAACGTATCAAAGGACCTCTGACATTTATCAGTCCACACGAAAGTGACATTTGCTTTAGTGAGTTCGGTGATAGGATAAGCTATCTTGGCAAAGTTGGGGACATGTTTACAGTAGAATCTACACATTCCTAAAAACCGGCGAACTTGCTTCATATTAATTGGGGGTTTAGATTTATGATCTGATACAGCTCGGACATTCTCTGGATCTGGTTCAATGCCTTTCTCTGACATTATATGCCCTAAAAATTTCACTGGTTGTTGGCCAGACTGACACTTCAATAAGTTTAACTTGATTCCCATTTCTACGAATCTATCAAACACTCTGGCCAGCCTGTCCACCACGTGGTGAAATTATTAGCCCACACTTTCACGTCATCGAGGTAGTTTCTCACCCAGTTCTTCGCTGCAAAAAGGGGCTACCACTAGGTTTACTTCTCTGGTAAAATAAAAAGAATAACGGGACTGGCTGAAAAAACCCCAAAGATAAGCGTATAAACTTTCATAAGTTATATTCCATCACTAAATGGGGTTAGGTCTCGACTTTTGTCGTTAAGTATTACTTTAATAATTTGCGTCTTTCCAGTCTAAAGTAGCACAATACTTATTTCCGGCAGCTTTTCCTACTAATTCATCTAACCTGGGAAGGGGTTGTATATCTACTTTCAAATGTTGGTTTACCGCTCGGTAATCTAACACATGCGTTTGGAACCATTGGGTTTAGTGACTAAAACAATGGGAGACAACCAAACAGCGGTTGATGATTCGATGATATGTCTGTCGTGCATGTCGGTGATCATGCCCTTAATGACATCCTTAGCCTTTTCAGGGTGTCGGTACTGTGGCCCTCCAATGGGGTTATCGTTGGCTAGTTGGATATTAGCGGGATGCCCCGCAATGGTACCTATTTCCCGAGGTCCTAACACAAACAAAGCAGTGTGATCCAACATTACACCCTCCAACATCTTGCACATATCTCTAGTCAAATGCGGCCAAGGTTGATTTCTAATCAGTTCTTTCAACTTCTTGGGTCTAGTGTTTCCCATATTTACTTCATCACAATATGGTATCATGCTGTTCGAAATCCCCTGAATAAGCCTTACGTTATTGATGGAAGATGTTGGTATGCCATTACAGATCACACAAGGAGTGGGGGGAAGCATTATTATCATCTACTGGAATGACTTTCAAGGTACTGGGCCTATTCTTCTGTTCAAGCTGGATCGCCAAGTAATGGGGTGCACATAAGAAGATTTCATTTGCTTGACTGACTTTACATAATTCATCATATACTTGTGGAATGTTCCCTAGATTGGTCCCTGCAGTATCTAAATAAGAAATTTCTCGCTCCGGGATTAGCTCATACTACCCAAGTATTGTACCGGTGAGCAAACAAACTGCTTTCGAGGTTACGTTACTAAAAAGAACATATATACATGAATCCGAATTGACGCTCACGCATATTTCTGGATGTTTGACATAACGATGGGTAAACCTGAGACGTAAGATCTGACCTTCTTCCTTCTCAAACACCCAAATTCTAGTAGCCATGACAACCACTAGCTTTCTCAGTCTTCTTTGCATACGAGTTGCAACTTATTAACAACTACTGTGATCATCGTGCGTTGACGTCCCAACAAACTTCTACAAAACTACCCCACCAAAGATAAACTCAATTTACACCCTTCAAGACACGGGGGTAAACATTAACACAAATTTGCATAGGATACTTCTTAAATTATAATCATGAAAATTATTGGTAATAGTATCGGAGACTGTCACACAAAAAAATTAACGATCTCTAAAGAAAACAACACAGAAGTTTCACTTCACAAGGTACTCGGAGTAATGCTAAAACATTAAGTGATGATACTTAACGAGAATGTCCCATGAAAATATCACTCTTCATTTCAGGAATGACTAACAGACAAGCCGATTTTCGGTACTCGACAAGTATTCACTGTCTCTTTTCAATTATCTGGACTATGTGCTGTACTCAACACTTGGTGGACCTTACTTGTAATTTCAACTAGTATCTGGTTTCAGAGATTGCATTCTTAGAGGCATCCATCTCCCCACAGGGTTCTCAACCCAATCAACACATTTGCTGAAAATACACAGGCATTAGTTCTCAAATACATATAGCACATTTATTAACACTGCATATAAGTCTGCACTGTAAGAAATTGTATTGCAGTCTTTAATGAAATTATCAGTTAAAGAAACAGATTAAAAATGCCATATGGAAAAATCTCTAACAGTAAACTTTTGTTATATCAATAAATTCACTTGTCATAAACTGACATCAAATGGGAACTAAAACCCTTTCTAGTTAGATCACAATTAAAGTCACTAGAAAAAGAACCAAAAATAATTAAATACACCCACAGAGAAATCATATAACACTCAATTCAGGTGATATAATATAAATTCAAGTTAGAAAAATACTTCAAGTGAGAGTCTGAACACTTTCTATTGAAATCACACCAATATTTCCAATAAATGCCACAGCTACAAATAAAACATTGGATTACATAACCTTTGTAAATATGACACTTCCGTTGGCACTCAAGAGATGAACACTGTTCATCCCATTTTTAACATGGAAGATGTATACTGCCCACTCAATGTCTGTAAATATCAATATATTAATTCACTGGTCACAAACATAAAAAAAAATTACACTAAGGTGCAATTATCCCTCTTCAGAAATTTCACACCATAAAAACTCAAAAGATCAGTTAGGTAGTCTACTAAAAGTTGGTGTATTTACCTAACTTTGTGACACCCAAAAAATTATAAATTTCTTGCACAAAAAACAATACAGCATTGTACAGTACTTGACACAAAAGTTTGTACTTTAAATCACACAATTATTTGTACTCTTTACTGATGACAAAACTGTACACCACTGTATACTGTATTTTGAGAAAACAAATTCACCAAAGTACCACACCTCATTCCTTCAAATTGGTTCTCAAATGAAAATGATCCGAGTTACATATTTTGTGGGCTATTGAGCGTAATATGAATCATTTGTTTTTGGCGCTAACTGACGTGTAAGACCGTGGTCATTACTAGAGCCCTCACGGATGTGGCGAATCCGCGCCTGTTCAGGCTCAAGGAGAAAACCCTGCAGTACCGATTCACGGTCAAATACTTGCCAGGGAAGCGGAACTGTGCAGCTGACGCCCTATCTCGCTTCCCCTCCCTCAGGGCGGCGCCTGATGCGGAGGACATGGACCAAGAGGAGGACCTGTGCGCTGCAGTGTGTGCAGTCACAATCGCAGCACTGGATCAGGATGGGTGCATCACTATGGACGAAGACACAGTGTGCAAAGCGGCTGCGGACGACCCAGTGTACCAGATTCTAGTGTCGAGGGTGCTGGCGGGCGACTGGCCCCCCCACAAGTCGCAGGAGGTGGCCTGTCTGCACCCGTACTTCTCGGTGAGGGACAGGTTGGCTGTGGTCAGGGGTTTGGTCACCTACACCTTTGACCAGGGCTGCGTGCGCCTTGTCATCCCCGACTCCCTCCGCCACGGGGTCGCCGTTAACCTGCATGTGGGGCACCAGAGCCTCGACTCAATGCTCAGGCGGGCCCGGCAGTCTGTCTATTGGCCTGGCATGGAGGGTGACCTGCAGTATCATCAGTCCCGGTGTGCTGCTTGCGAGACCCACGCCCCTTCCCAGCCTCCGGAGTCGTTGGTTCTGACCCCAGCGCCAGACTATCCCTTTCAACAAGTGGTGGCCGATTTGTTCCACCTGCAGGGCCGCATGGACCTAGCATATGCTGACCGACTGACAGGTTGGCTGGAGATCGCCCACTTCCCCAACGAGGCCACCTCTGGAAAAATCATCGCCAGTCTGCGGGCCTACTTCACGAGGTGGGGGGTACCTGAGCAGATCTCCACTGATGGAGGTACCAACCTTGCCAGCCTTGAGATGACAGATTTCCTCAAGTCATGGGGGGTCGAGGTGCGCCTCTCGTCGGCCCACTTCCCCCAGTCCAATGGCAGGGCAGAGGCTGGGGTCAAGGCTGCCAAGAGGCTCCTCAGGGATAACACTGGGCCCGGGGGTAGCCTGGACTGCGATAGGACATCCCAGGCCCTCCTCCAGTACCTGAACACGCCTCTGTGGGGGGTGAACAAGTCGCCCGCCCAACTTGCCACCGGCCGCCAGCTCCGTGACGGCGTTCCCGTGGCCAGACAGCACTATAAGGTGGACCAGCACTGGCGGCGGGCACTTCGTATGAGGTAGGTGCGATTGGCCGAAACCCAGGATGGGTTCCTGTCGCGGAGGGAGGTATCCCGTTAGCTGGCTCCCCTAGTCGTGGGCACGCAGGTGTGTGTGCAGGACGCAGCTACCAAGCTCTGGGACAGGACAGGCATAGTGGTGGAAGCCCGCCCTCACAGGCAGTATGCCGTCAGGTTGAGTGGCAGTGGCAGGGTGTCCATCCACAACAGACGCCACCTGCGAAATGGCTCCACACCTGTGCCTACTACTCCGGTGGTGCACCAAGCTGTGCCTCCTGGCCCCCCTTCTGCTGTGCCCTCCGTACCCGCGCCCTCCTTCGCACCCACGGCCCCTCCCCAGTCGAGCGCGGCCAGGCCCAGGAGAGGCCGTAGGCCTCCGGGCTGGTTGACGGACTACGTGGTGTAGTGTATGTGATGTAAAATCAGTTTAGCGGGTTTTTTTTTTTTCTTTGTTTGACTGGTTTTTCCTGCATTATTGTTGTTTTTATGAATGCATTGTTTTCCTTTTGTTAGTTCAAATGTGCATTGTCATTTCCTTTTAACTTGGGGGGGGAGATGTAAGATTGTACCATCGTACGATATGTTTTCCCATGTTGAGATGGGGGCTTGTCTTTGGCAGTGCCCGGTTGCCAGTCACCAGCTGACGCTGTTAGAATAAAGTCTACAAAGAACGTGGTCTATGACTCCAACCTCTCACACATAAGCATTTAAATGATTTCCTGCATATGATCCCTACGTAATGTGGGAATGCACAAGTGCCTTTTTCTCTTCATCACTGGTAATTCTTGCAGTGCGCATGGTGTCTTCACATGCACGAACAAAATGTCCTACTCAAAAATCATCCTCACCTGTAAAATTACGAAAGTAGTCGCCACGCTGCATTATATGAACAACATTATCAGGTTTAGTTGATGTGGTAGCGTTAGTGGGTAGAGTGTTAGAGGAAGCCATTTTAGCATTAGCAATCAGTAAGTCAGTACGTTTTTTACTCCTAACAGAAGGCTCAATTAATGGGGGTGGTAATGATAAATCAACAGACACACTATCACCCGGAACAGGGTTAGAAACTACCTGTGTAAGTCTAGGTGAGGTACTATATTGATTCCCAGACACTGTAAAACACGACGGTTTAAGTAGTCAAACGATTCCTCAATTAACTGTTCACTACTTTCTACCGAAATGTCTGACTGTGTTTCAGGCTGAAGTCCAAACTCAATCTCTGCAGTTGACACATGACGTTTATCCTCTAATTGTAAGCCGTCAGCTAATAATTGTGCAAGGTGAGTAATGTCTTCGGATTTATACATTGGAAACTTTGAAAATTTATCCAATAAGTTTCAGTTTAGCCAGACAATAATTAATGGTAAAAGCAAAATACTTGCCTCTCATTTACAGGAAATGATAAAGATTATAGTAAAAATAATTAACATATGAATGATTAAACAGATAAGAAATAACTTCTGCAAATTATATTACGTCAGTACACATGAATACACCTAAGACACAGATTTCAATGACATACCCTATCCGATGACCTATCGTTCTGAAGTTATGTCTCGAACGTGTTAATGTGTGTATGAACTATGTTTACTTTTGAAATACCTAATACAGGAGTTATAACGTCTGTCTAGAAAACGCGATCCATCCAGCTGTGGGGTGGAGTGATAGGCGGGGCCTCCTCAATCGTCCTTCAATGCGCGTGCCTCTGGCTGGTTTCCCTGGCACCAAGAATGATGAGATGCAATCACTACGTCGGGTGAGTCCACTTCACAATAGGGGAATACTTCCACTGGAGAACAAATGCTGCTGACCTAAGATGGAAAGGTTCTTGCTTCTGCTGAGTCGATGTCGCCTCTGCCGTGTGCCAAACTTCTTCGGTCTCGTATATATGGAGAAATGTCTGATGACACCGGATATACTGCAATCAATGCTCGCGAAACCACACAACCGTCCAGCTACTTATGAAATGTCACTTGTTAGTAAAGTTTATGAAACCATCTGCAACACTGTAGACCACACATTCATAGATCGCTGACAGTATGCTTTCTTGGGGCTTCCTTACTTGTTACTAGCAGCGATTTCACCAGGCTGTTTCATTTAATAACTCAGTAGCGGTTATTTTTTAATAATTCTGCACCCTTTTCTTGGCTACAAAATGAGAAACACTCACGAAATATCGTCTCAATACGGAATATAGCATCAACACTCAGATTTTTTATGTAAAACGTCACTGTTTTTTGTTATTCTTGTTTCACAAAGAGATTTCTGTTAACCTCCCACCACTGCCACCTATATGAGCCGGTTGGTTAATTCCCACTTAACCAGGTTGACTCACATATATTATATTGGGCTTTAGTAACGAAACCCAATTGAAGTTTCTTGTTTTATTAGAAAAGTATTATGTTTATATAATTCCTGAGTGTAGATCAACCGTAAGTTCCACTATTTATGAGTGTGATGAGAAAGGACGGCGTTTATGTATATAAACGTGATTCAACGTCCGTTCGATATTAGTTGGTGTCAGTGACTGCCTGAAGGCGTCGCCTTGGTGCTCTCTTACATAGATGCTGACATATAGGCTTCTCCCTCTTGGGAAAGCTACCGTTCACGTGTTCAGTTCATGTCCTCACAGATAGTGGAAAATTACAGGGGATGAATCTGAATATAAATCAGATGTAATTAACCCATTTATATAATACTTCTGTTGATGAGACAGGGGCCATTACACTCCAACCCATCCTGAGTGTAAGACAACATCACGAAACCCCACAACAGCACCCGTTTCTCTTTGGATGGTATTTTGAAGGTCCTACTTCTCTACTGTACTTTGGGTGGGTGTTTTGATCATTTGTGGCTTTGTCTTGTCAACTACGTTTGTTTTGTGTACTGCTGCGGCTGGTGTTTACTCTGCTGCTCCCTTTTCTTCTGCTTTGTCTGTCTCCTGTGTACTGCGCACATCAATGTCATTCCTAAAAACCCCCTTTAATTCATATTACGCTACATAACATTCAAATCCACAGCGCTTGAAGAACCTCAGAAAACGGGGGTCATTGATAAAGACTAACTCACCTAATGAATGTTATGGATTCATGCGTTGTATTGTACCCAGGTACGGTTATATAATATTAATTGTATGTATTCATAGCATTAAGGAGAGAGGTGTTTTTCCCATTCGTTTTACACTCAGGATCCCTCCCAGTAAGTCCTGCCTTCGAACACAGTTGTCAATACGTTTATTCCACTCTCTACTGGCAAACTCAATCTTGAATTAGTCTGCGTAAATCAACTTTAGTAATTCGCCAGACCTTTGTCAACTGAGGCAGGGCCGGATTCAGGAGTGGGCAAAGTGGGCAGCTGCCCAGGGGCCTCCACATATTACAATATTTTATTTGTTTATTCATTTGGATTATTTTTATTTTCATTCTTTAAAATTCATGTTTATCTATTCCATCACGTAAAACTATGTTCAGCAAGAAGCGTGATAGAAATTAGGCTCGCTGCTCCTTGAAATTCATGAATACCTGGCTTACCTATGAACGGTATATTTTTAATGAATGCTATTGTTTGTGTTGCTAATAGTATATTTAGAATTAGACAAACATATATTGATTAAAAATGAACTACATGGAATAACGAAATTGAGATTAAAAAAAACAAATAAAATATTCTTTTTATTATCACTTCCATTACGCATGCCATCAGGGGGCTGTGTTCTAATTTCCTCAAAATAACTGCACATGGCTTCAAAATTCTCCAAAGAAGTGTTCAAATTTCAAAATTTTCCCAGGGGGCTTACATCGCCCCCCGGAACTCCCAGATGTTTAGGCTCGCTTCACTTGCCACCCCACCCTCTTGGGTAGTTATAATGAGGGGGGGCCTCCACAAAGAAGCTGCCCATGGGCCTCCACAGGTCTAAATCCGGCACTGAACTGAGGGTCATCCTTGAATGAGTAACAGTTGGGTTGTTTGTAATTTCTGTCATTGCGTGAGCTAGCCACGTCTGGCAACTCAGGGGTATATAACCTCGGGTGAGCGGGAGGACCAAACCTCCCGTAACGCCGTCCAACTTCGTTGTCCTACAGGTATGTGGATGTGTTCCCTAGCCATTCAGTTTGATTCAGTCAATTGTAGTGATTATCAGTGTTCATGCTTTAACAGTAGAATTGTCGTTCACCCAGTGTAAGAAGTAATATAAAGTAAATGTCGTCTGACGTGGCGAGACAAAAGATTTGTTTGTGTTTTCATCAAGCTTCCCCAACCTCCCGTAACGCCATCCAACTTCGTTGTCCTACAGATCCAGGGTGGGCTTAATTGAACACTCGCCCGTCGCTCGGAGCCCGTGGATATTCATCAGTGCTCAATATATGACCAATGGCGCTGATTCGGTATGATTAATCGGCTCCACTTTACCTCATGGAGCCAGACCCCAGACTCGCCATGTGTCAAGCTACCACTGATCACAGCCACGGTCGTGAGCCCCAGTGTCCTACCCTGGGACGCTTCCTGGAAGTTATATGTCCACAGTGTTGTTGTATGTGTATGGGGGGTAATTCTGGAATAAGTGTCCCATGTTGGGTAGTGGACCCATGTATGAGTTGGTTTCAGTAATAACCTGTTGTGTGTTGTGAGTGCCTCTCATATGCACTACCAACAGTTAGTGAAGTATCATATGGAAGTTGTAATGTAGGTAATGAAATGTAATTTGCAGTTGAGTACAGCCTAGGCGTTGCCTTGGAGTTATATGTTAATAATATATTTTTCCCCACTTTGAGTCCATTTTAATAAACATTTTCTTAGAGTACATCAGGGGTATTCATTTCCCGCAGTATAACACTTTTATTTCCGTCCAAGGGACCTGATATCAGAATTGCAATACCCATGTGCCTAGATCCTCGAAGTGCTACCAAAAAGAACTGAGGTTATGTAGTAACCAATGAACTGAAGTAAGTAGAAAGAACAATTGAAAGAACTGAGACATGTTATGATTTCAACCTTCCTTCCCCTTATCGATCTGGTCAATGAAAAACCTAACCTAATGCCTAGTCCACTCAGCCCGCTACATAAAGAGCTACATACTACCCAGAGGGGGTCTGGTGGCAGCAACCCTTAGAAATTTAGAATAGAGTTAAGTTATTCCCTTAGACTTAGTGACCCCAGATCTGGCAGTATACCTGTGGTGTTACTGGGTTGGTTAGGCGAGACCCTTGTAGCACAGATCCAGAGGCTGGGTTGTCTGGGAAACTCATTGTTGGGAGAGTGTTTCTTTCAAGCATTTTGGTCATCTCTGTTTCGAACGTGCCAGGGTTCCCTATGTTTATTCAGTGAGAATATAATAGGCAGGTGAGCACTTTGTAATCTCGTATTCCGCTCAGTACAATATTGGTGTTATTCTGTGGTTGTGTTGTTTCTTCAACTACTTTCTTTGTAATAGCAGCATATGTTGTGTTCTTCTTCTGTTCTTGTTGCTGTTTTTACTTTGCTACTTTTCCATTTATTATTTTCTTTTTGTATGGACAGGCCGTTGCTAGGGTTCTGTGGGTCTTATATCCCGGTTTCTTCCGATTTTTACAGTTCATACATGCCTTAGCTTGATTCTTGCAGCCCCGAAAAATATTGCCTTCTTCTGCGCATTTAGAGCATTGAACTGGCCCTTTAACCGTTGATTCTTGCTGGGTTAATGGGGCTGCAACATGTAAAAGTGTATAGAGTTTGAGTAGCGAAACCCAACTGTCCTTTCTGTATTTATGAAGAAAATATATTATATACAGTTCCAAGTGTATATCACCGTAACTTAATCACTGTAGCTATGAGTGTTACAATGAGGACAGAGGCTATATTAAATAGCTCTACTAAATACATCCTACTTGTGTGAGAGAGTGAGTAATAATGCCCAAGCAGTCGACTTCTAAATGCTGACCTAACATTGTGACCATGCCACCTCATAGCCAGTGGAAAGCTACAGGGGGTGATATGATTATATAATCCCAATGTACTGTCCTGACATTATATAAGAACTAAGGGGCTAATACAGCATATTTTAAGTTCTTTTTGTGGACAGTCTTTTGTTGCATGAGATTCATTTGCATAGCAGATAAAGCAGGTGAAAATATTACCGTATTTCTCCGTTTCTAGTTGTTTTGGGAGTAGTGACATGTTGTACCCTAAGATTCCAGATTCCAGGGCCTTGTCTGCCATTGAAGTGTCAGTGAATCTCAACTTTAAGCAATGTGTGTATTGCTTTATTTTTACCACTTCTTCGACTTTTAACCAGTTATTTTTTATTTCTAGCTCTTCTTTTATTTCTTGTGCCGAGTGCTTTCCGAATTCATAGTCAAGTCCACACACAAATACTGATCTTTTTGCTTTAACCTCTGGTGGCATAATGACCTGAAGTCCTATGCCTCCAAAAGCTTGCATTACCTCGGGGCTCAGAATGGTATCTGCGTCCCTGCATATTGCAGTGTATCCATCGTTCGATGAGAAAATCCTTGTGAAGGGTACATTGAGTGTACCATACGCTATTTCAGTTATCTGAGAACGTGAAGGGGCTGTTCTTTTGTCTATGGTCTTGAGTCTAACATTGGTTGCCGTGGTTTATTTGTTTATGTCTTCCTAGCATGTATTAATTGTGGATGATAAAGCAGCTCATTCAAGACCCTTCTTAGTGTGCATATAGGCGACCGCCGGAAGGTGGTATAACTGCATTATCACTGTTTTTCCACTGCCGGATTGGCCTGTGTTCCCCCGACCTCCAATGGACACACACAATCCCACCTACTGTGAGGTGTGCTCCACTGGAGGGGCTCCAGCACGAATACTTAAATATAGGCAGGTGCCTCGGCCAGGGTAAGTAAGGAAGGATTTCAGCAAGAGAGAAAGACCTCAAACCACGTCAGTACTGCCAACTAATAGCTGCCCTCCAGCAGGAGTGTGGGTCACTCACTCTACCCGTGGGGAGGGACTAGCTAGGGTTGACAATCCTGAACGCTCGTGAGGTGGTCAGGTGACAGTCGTGGTCGTTTTCCAAAGGTGGAGGCCCACAAAGGGCGTTGCTCCAAACAGGATTCCTGGGACGTCCAGTGGTAGTCAGAGAGGTCGAGTTGTGGTCCGATCGCAAACAGTAGAAAAAGAGGCTGGCTGCTTTGGCGGTGAGGGGTCTGAAGAGAGGTCCGGTCACTGCGAAGGCAGGGGGGGGGTATTTATATGATTCTGCCGGATCACGGTGTCGAGGTGCAAAGATGGGAAACGCTGCTGATGGCTGAGGTTAAGGCTGTAGTGGATTCCTCCCCTACAAACGCTTGTTGCTGAGTAGCCAACCCCGCGATTTCCTCAGTGTATGCCTCGTGGTCTAGGTCAACCAGCGCCGCCTTACATGACGGAGGTCAACTATTAAGCCACGCCTACCTCCGCTATACAAGACCTGACATCGTGGTGACCAAGGAAACATCAAATAGAACAACTTAGCTTAGCTTGGCTGAGACCGGCCTTCCCTAACCGCATGAGCCTCTAAGACAGCACTGTTGACGGAAGACAAAAAAACCCGTCTCCACAAGGTGAATAGCCCACCTGCTGTTAATCTCCTCCTCTGTTTCCCACTTCTTAACTTTACTTTGTACTGCACCCTTCTTGCACCCTCAGAGCTAGTGCTCTCTTCTCTCCGTATAACCAACCAACCACTCTCTTTTCTACCTACACCAACCAACAAACAACACCTACTCCTCCTGCCTGGCGGCCCTCGCTCCCGCAGGCGAGCATGGCGACCCACAAGCTGGTCCTCCTCTGAGCACCCTCACCAACCAGCTCTCTCTACTCAACGCTTGTAACCATGCTGCCTTCCAGCACCAAGCTGCATTGTACATCCAATACAATATGTATACAGAGAGCACATTGTAAGTTTCCTTTTTCCATCCCATCCTGAGTGTGAACCAAACATCTCGTACCCCACAAGGCGACAACTGGCCGATCACAGCGCAGTTCGAACTCTAGGGCTGATTTGTGGAACTCGCCGCTGGTGGGCTGGGAAGCGGACGGCAAGTGACCAATCAGCAGTTGTAGGGGAGAGTATCCACTACAGCAGTGGTTCTCAACCTTGTTTGCCCCATGCACCCCTTTCGCCATATGTCAGAATGTCATTCCCCTCTCCTTTCCAAGATTGTCTGCCTCAAAAAGTGCATTCCAAATAAAATGCATATAATACTGAAAATCCTTTCTTTTTTCCATGTTAGTACATATACATTTACAATTTTACATGGATTATTTTTAAAGTGGAGTTTTACAAATTAAATGCCAATTGAAAATGTTGATGGATTTATAAAACTTGAATAAAAGTAAAATAGTTTTTTTTATATTTATAATGAATTACTTAACAGACCAAACTGAAGCATAATGCAATAAACAAAAGGTTCAATAGAATACCAGGATATTGTAAATTTCTAATTAATTTTATTCAGATGAAGATTACAGTCAATGAGAAACCTGTGATTGTTTTTTCTTCGCCAATTCTGGGATACGCGGAGGAGTGCTTGAAAGGGCACAACGCAGGTTACTTTCTACCTCTAATCTACTACGTTGCTTCGTTTTAATTTGCAACAGAGTTGAAAAGCCTGACTCACAAAGATATATCGACACAAACGGAAGCAATGCACGGATAGCTCTTTCTGCCACTTTTGGGTAGGAATCGCACATCAAGGGCCAAAATTCTGTGATTGATTTCTCATCGAACATATCTCTTGCTCCCGAATCAGTTCCCCCCCCCCCCCCCTGAAAACCTGAATTCCCCCTCCTGGGGAGAATTCCCCCCTGGTTGAGAACCCCTGCACTACAGTATAATACGTCAGTACCAAGCGCCATCTACTACCGAAGCTCGGTACGTAAACCGTGCAGTATGCAGGTATAAAAATAAAGGTAAACAACCAACAAATCCGCCAGAATATAATTTAAGAATATCAAAAGTTTCTTAAGACTAATTTATCCTCTTGAGGAGGCTAACAAAAGACTCAGTGCAATGTAAACTCCATCTTACCATATTGCGGGGAACGGGTTCTTTGGTTCACACTCAGGATGGGATGGAGAAAGGAAACTCACAATGTGCTCTCTGTATACATGTTGTATTGGATGTACAATGCAGCTTGGTGCTGGGAAGTGGCAGCGTAGTTACAAGCGTGATGTAGAGAGAGCTGGTTGGTGAGGACGCTCAGAGGAGGACAGCTTGTGGGTCGCCATGCTCGCCGGCGGGAGCGAGGGCCGCCAGGCAGCGGCGGAGGAGGTGGTGTTGCTCTGAAAGAGGTCACCACGAGGTCAGGTCTTAAATAGCGGGGGTAGGCGTGGCTTAATAGTTGACCCCCGCTCCGTGGGCGGCGCTGGTTGACCTAGACCAGGAGGCATGCACTGAGGAATTCGTGGGATCGGCTACTCAGCGACAAACAGCGTTTGTAGGGTTGAAATCCACTACACTATCTTAGGTTCTGTTTTAACTTGTGTGATCAAATGCAGTGCGCCAAATTATTATAATCCTCAAGGTGCAGTATATGGTTTACGTTATATTTGTGATAAGAGAGTATAAGAACTCCATATGTATATGCAAGTAAATCACTGTATGTGCGCGTGATCTAGGTATATGCTGATAACCACAAGGAAAGAAGAAAACACGAAGTTCCCAAGCGCTTTCGTGTAATTCACATCTTCAGGGGTATATATGTGTGTGTGTGTGTGTGTGTGTAAAACATCGCTCAGTGTAATAACAGAAGAGGTTCACATAAATTCCATAATTTTCAGGATAAAGGTGAAATAGCCTAAGTTAATTTGTATCACCCTAGAAACAAGATACATACGGTATATTTATCATGATTATTTTGTAGCACAAACACTCAACAAGCCACAAATAAGAATATCAAAGAAAGGGCATTGTTAATATTCATCAGACAAACGCGTAGACGTATATTGTGTATTTGAACATCGTATGCGATGTTTCTTGCAGTATATACTGTATATATAAATATAGTATCAATTTATTCACTTATGACCAATATGTAGTTTTTTATGTTTTCAAAAGATGAAACAAAAACATTGGTAAACCGTAATCGATCTTGTCTTAAAGGCTTTATAGACAGCGAAAATTAAAGTCTGGGAACAATCCCTACTGAGACAGATGGGTGTGTGTAATTGCTTCTCCAGTCAAAGTGTCAGATTCCTTACATTTCTCCTTTTCCTGTCCTTGTTATATTTGTTGGGTGATCTCTGAAGTTGATTTACCATTTTTGATTCAAATTGTATAAACACGCGGGTTTTTAGGTTCTCATTTACTGAAGTCAACGCCCTTCAGATTTGTTTTTTTCTTTTTCTGCTGTCTCATTTCCGTGTCAAAAACTCTTAAATTAAACTTTTGTTGTTAAGTTGTTTATATAGAAGAGTCCCCCTATCATAATTTCAATCATAAAGCGAGAAGTGTCTAACGCATCAGATATTACTCTTCCGGTCCTCTGATAGCCTTTACATACACCCAGCTGATTGTGTATAGATTTATCCCATTGGCTCAGTGCTGAATATTTAACCAATCATAATCCGTGTTTTATTAACCTTTAACGCCCATTGTGTTTCGTAAGCTCATCTGTGATTGGCTGATGGGGTGAGATTTGACCAATGACGGGCGCGGTTCTTCATCCTGTTATGGTTGAGGTAAGATGCTGTGATGGTGTACTGTACGGAATGATTAGAGTTACTTCCTCTATTACTGGTATGTAAAGATAAATTGCTGTGATGATTGTGCCTCACTTGGGTCAGTAAAGTGCCACTGTGTCATACTAACACCTTCACGGGGCTGCCATACATACAATTAATATCCGACAACCAAAAGCTTACTGAACCGGAGCATGTTTGGATTGTTCATTGTTCATAATTGGCGATTATATTTCATAGTTGTGACATGCGGTCGTTGTAGGATGTGGAATATATAAAAACTGGGTGTTTCACATGTATTACTTGCTTCCTGGTGAAGTATTGGGGCAGAATAGTCGAAGTAGAGGCTGGAGGAGGGAGTGTTTCATGAGGGTTCAGTTGACCCCGTGTAGGCCACGGCAAGACCTTACTAACAAGAACATTTTGGAAGTGTATCTGGGAGGAGCCAGGGAGTGTACAGGTGAATTAAGGAGACTGACTGCTGGGTGTGACTTATATGGTTCTCGAACATAATACATTAATTTAGAAACTAGTGTGTATTGATCTGTACATACACAGCAGACAACAGGAAATGGTTAAGACTTGTACCATGTGATCTTTAATTACAATGATCATAGTTCATGTTCATTGTTTTTTAGATAATCCTTTGAACACTTCAGTATTTTTATATTTGTAAGTGATGTGTTAGGTGTGTCGGTAATATTACACGTGTGAAGGTTACTTTTCACACCTACTTGTGCTGTCAAAATGTTTATGCAAGTTGTCACTTTAAAGTTTTTGAGAGCTAATATGAGCTTCACTAATAAAATAAAAAAACCGGTTCTGGTGGAGGAGACAGTTAATTCCAGAACGACTCTATGGAATTACACCAAATTTTCAGGGGATCTTTGGATGATAACGAGTAATAAAATCAAAATGACAACATTGTATTTTTTCTTCTTTTTGGCCTATCCTTTGATTATATATTACTTGTTAGTGGACAAGGCATGAAAGAAGAGTGAAATTACTTGGTAAAAACTGGGCTAATATGGAGGACTTCACAGTCGCTTCCTCGTCTTGGTAACAGTAAATTCGCCGACCGCAGGTTTAACGTTAGGTTAGGTTAAGTTAACTTAACTTAACTTAACTTTGAATTTTAAATAAACACTTTTTAACGCATTTGCCATACCCATGACAGTGCCCACTATAAAACAGTGAAATTGTGGCATTTAAAAATTTGTTTTCTATGAAAATTCAGCGGCTGTTAAGTCATAAATAATTGCTCTGTAATTATGGTACTGTCGGATATTCCTTAGCAACCATGTTTTGGTTCACATCATCTGCTATATGGGTGCGCCAGCGGTCTTTGTTTACATGTCAAGAAATGAACAACGATCTCATTGGACGTGTTTCTTACAATTTATATTGGATTGAATTCATTCGTTGTTTCTAAAAATGGTGTTAGGATGAGAGTAAGAGTGAGTGCTGATATGATAATCTTTTCTTGTGCAAATGCTTTGTTTGGTAAATAATTAGGCTCCACGCACTACATTTTCTTCTCAGCAGTTATGCGGTGGTGACGTCTCATCCCAGGATGTGAACAGCCATTCTTATTGACATGTTTAAAAACCACTCCACCACCGGATAGAGGTGTTATAATCGTTTCGTTCATGCAGCAAATTTTAAGATTTTAAGTTTAGGTTAGGTTAAAATTATGTTTTTCTGTTTTTTTGGGTTTTTTTTTTTAACGATCCTGGCCTACTTCAAAATTGGTGCAAGACTGTAATGATAATTTTACCTGGATCGACGCCGATGCTCAGTTTGTGCTTATGAGCCATTCGGTATGGGCACCTGCTCTCGCGTCCACAAAAAACATAAAATTACACCATATCATAGTAAGTTCTTTCTATTTGATATACCAGGGGCTAGGAAGTTATGTTTGGTAGGTTTGTATGGTTAGGTTGGTGACGTCTTCTGACAACGTTTCTGCTGGTTGTTTTTTCTCAGCTAGGGTTAGGTTAGGTTTAATTTAGAAACAACCACTTTTTAACACATTTGCACAAACTATGACAGTGTCCACTATTGAACACCGTGAAATTGCGACTTTTTATAATTGTTTTCTAGGAAAAATCGGTGGCGGGTCAGTCAATAATTACCGAGATTACGTCATGTTTTAATAGGTTCTGTGCATTGTTGTTTCGATTTTCTTATGTGGTATCATCCAAACAACATTTCCCCAAAATTTGGTGCAATTCCATAAGTCCTTCTTTCACCATAAGTCTCTTTCACCATTACTGCAAAAAATGCCTCCTTGATCTATCAGAAGGTTTTGAGAGATGGTAGTAGATATCTCTTTGATCAAGTAAAAAAAATTCAGTTTCTATATGTGCATGATATTCATTCATTTTTTGTATACAGTATTGCCGATGGTGCTCGAAGTCAAATGTGTCTTTCACGATCTTTTCTAAAAATAAATCATGTGACTATTTTGAATGGTTTTAGGGCTAAAGTACTATGTCACACAAAATTTAGTGCTGTATACTACAGCAGAGGTTATTGCGAGCAAATCTAATCCTGGATCTTTATGTTAAGTTTGGGTGGTTCTCACAGTATACAGTACTGTACTACCAGAAAGGTATGGCTGCATATTTTATTGGAAGTGGCTACTGAGCTGAGAATTCCTGGCTCGGTAAACAGAAGGCTACATAACCAGGATGTTAGGTTGGAAAAATCATGTATAGTATATGAGTCATTAGGTTTTGTTCTTTTGGCCTTTCTTTTTTGGCCAGGTTAGGTTTGGTAAAAATTTTGGTTAATATTTTGAAGTTGTCAAGCACGGAACTCTATACAGTATTGTCATATAGGGAGATTGAGCCAAAAAATATTATATCGTTTTGTTGGAAATTTACAGTTTTTTTTATTTATTTTGACATTTCTGTTTCACTTACATATACTGTACTGTAGTAAAAATTTGCAGGGAAGTCATTGTTTCTTTTTTACTCAGCCAATCAATGGAAGTTTGGATGTCATGTGATACGTGTGAGCCAATCAGTGGAAGACTTGTGATCATGTGCAAGCTCTGGAATTTTAAATGTGTAGTGGCAAGATGGCGCTTGTCTGTGAAGGTTGCTCCTGAGCAGATTGGCATGTAATTCAGCATGTTTTTGAGAATAAAGCCACAGCTGTTGACATCTTCAGGGGTAATGGTGTGATTCATACTACTGTATCAGTATCGTGAAGATGGGCACACTTAGTACAGTATTTAAGAGACAGACACTGCCCAAGAGTGAGAGATCTTGTAATTGTGGGTTTACGGTGTCCAAACACCATACTGCACCACTTCCTCATTCAAGTGGCATCACTTTATCTTCCTGCATCTGTTTATTAAGGTAAGTATTTTAAGCACTGCCTCGGAGGTTAGGTCAGGTCCTTCTGATTTCTCTGGTTAGGATTGTTTGTTTCATCAGTTTTTTTGTGTGTTTTTACCCCACAATTTTCCTCACCTTCAAAATTCTGCCCACTTTGCTCAACCAACATTGTTTGTAATTGGGGCTGGGGGTATATTTGTATGAAACAATGAAATTCACCATAAAACCCTATTTTCGATACAGTAGAAGTCCAAAAATCCGGACTGCTTGGGGATTGGGTCGGTCCGGATTTTCGGATTTTCCGGATTCTCAGGCAGTACTTTTAAAATTCAAATTTAAGGAGGAATAAAGAAGAGATGAACAGGTACATTTTGATAGCTTATTCATTCGCAAATATAGCATGGTTTATTTATCAAAAAGAGCAGTTTTAAAGAAAAATCTGTGAAATCTAGAATTTAAACCTTTGCCTTTTTTATATCACAAATTGTAGACTTTTCCAATGTCGTATGTTTCCATTAGAATAGTATTGCTCACACTATGTTCTAGTTTCTTAATTATTTCAAGTTTGTCACCCAATTTCAACGTGTTCTTCTTTCTCTTCACACAACGAAGATTATCTACTTTAGGAGCCATTATTATGGGCTTGTACAGTACTCTGTAAATGGAAAGAGTAAGATTCAAAATTACATACATTGTCACAGTTTGAATGCTTGTTTTAAAGTGGCAACTGCATGGTTGCTTGTTGTCGCTGTGCAGCTGTGGCGCTCATGCATGCGCACATACACATATAAGCCAGCTAAAAAAAAAAAAAAAAAAAAAATAGTTTTCGAAAAGTCCGGATTCTCATGTGGTCCGGATTTCTGGCATCCGGATTTTTGGACTTTTACTGTAGTTATTTCTGTGCATACCAACTTCTAAATACAGTATTTACCAAAATTGATTCCTCTGCTATTTTTTTTTTTTTTTTTTTTTTGTAATTGAGAAAGGATGGGTTTCTTCTAATACTGTACAGTATAAAGTTTTCTAATGTTTGTTAACCTGTACACCTCTTCTAAAGTATTACCAGGTAACTTTTTAAAAATTTTCTGTAATATGTTAGATTAGCTAAGCTTGGTAATTGTGGAACATTAGAATAGCAAACATTATTTTGTTTAAATTTTTATTTTTGGGGGGGATTAGCCCACCCGGGCACAGGTCACTGACCCACATTGGGGCCTGGGGGGCAAAAATGTAAACCTAAGTAACCAAACCTAACAATTCTCATAACTGTACATGACTATTCCATCTTAACACACTACGGTACGTATGCAGCCTCCACAATCTATTTTATTACTGTATTTTGTCATAACTGACAATGTACTGTATATATTTTTGTGAAGATAATATTAATGGGGGAAATTATCAAATTGAAAAAAATTCTGGGGTAAAACTTTTGTTCAACACTGTAGGAAGTAGGCTAACCTTGTGTGAATTTGGTATATTTCAAAAAGCAATACAAACCTTCAAATAACCTGGTACAATAGTATTTTAGGCCCCTTTGGTTCATATTATGAGTTAAAAATTATAAAATGTAGCTTACAGTATTTGTTACTTCTGGAATTTAGCACCAATGAAATATGGAAATACCAGATACAGTACTGCTTCAGTCTATAATTTAGGCTTTCCTAAGTAAACCAAACTAATCTGACTTAACCTAAAATATTAAAACAATCTTGTATTTTAATCATTTGAAATAATTTTATGATTCCTCTCTAAAAGTTTGACCAAGAAACCAGCGTGGTGGACACGGGAGGTTGTCACTCTCGCCTCCCAGATGTAAAGATTTACTGTAATCGTAAAAGTGATATTATACAAAATGTATTTCTCGTGCACTATTTGTCATTTTTATATGGTAAGAAAGCTTTTATTTTCTAGGAGAAATTACCTTGATAATGTGGTCGTCAAGTACAGCAGGTATTACCAAAGTTACACAGTACATTACATAATAATTTAGCTACAAACATTGATTTCCACCCACTTATTTTTAATTTGCATTTGTTGTAACATGGACTGTGGGTGGGGTCATGTGAGTGTCAGTCATTTCATACTGTTAATACCATCAGTAATGACTGGGAGCAGCAGCAGCTTGACAAGAACATTTCAGGTTCTACTGTACTGCAGTATACTGTACTACCTCTGAAGTCTGTCATTACATCCAAAGTTACATTCACTCTGATGTGATACCCTGTGCCACACCCCCTTGCCGGGTTCAGTTTAGCACTTGTCCCAGTCACCTCTTGTCTTGACTTCCCTCTCCACTCTATACATAAATACTATGTTGTACCACCACAGGGACACCATACTGTACTTCCCTGCTTTCTCTTACTTTAACCTCAGGGCTCTTACATAGTTCTCTGATTAGTCTCTGCACATCTTGCTACAGTACCGGGGGCTCCCCAAGTTTGCGGATTTTTACTTTGCGGTCCTTGGTTATTCGCGGATGACACCCTGGATGTACCCAAGAATGTCTGTGGTAGTTTTAAAGTTGTAGGCATTTACGTGGCTGGGACCGTGAGCTATTCATTCTAGAGACAGTAATTTCCTTTACCTGCATTGTAAATATGTGTGTGTGTGTAGACACACAAAACACATACAAATAAATAATAAATTGGAAAATCCTCTTTACAAATAATCAGAAACAAATTTATTAAAAATGTGACAGTCTACCCTCAAGTCCATGCTTTATTAATAAAGTACAGTACAGTGATCCCTCGGTTAACGAATGCCTCGGTTAACGAATGCCTTGGTTAACGAATTACCTTCCATAAGAATCTTCAACTCGATTAACGAACAAAAATTCGGTTAACAAAATCCTTACGAAATCGTGTCAACATGTTTTCGCCTGCTCACCAGCTGGAGTATTAGTCCGCCAATACAGTAATCGGTTTTAGGGCTTAAATTCGTTACCATTTGAGTAAATATCAAGAAGGTTGTACTATTCAATAATTTTCCAAGTCTTATATTAAAATTTTTAGTAATTTTAACCATAATTTAACATAATTGAAGTACAGGGAACTAGTTTTTAGCGCGCCAAACAGCCACTTTACTCGCCCAGAATGGTGTCAGTTTGTGTCTCTGCTCAGTGGAGGAAGCACCTTGCTTGAGACTCTCTTGAACATAAACTGTTTTTACAGTACTACAATTATTGTTCATTCTGAAATTTATTTTACATATTGACAATATATAGTGCAGTGTTGATTTAAAGAAAATAATCTTGAATTACACCAAGTGAACTTAAAATTTTATGGGTGAAATGGCGGCATGAAGCATGAGGTGATTTCTCTTCCACCCCACTGCCTTCTCTTCTCCCTTCTCCTCCACCCCCACTTCTAATTCCCATCATCATCATCATCAACCAGGAGCCTTCTACATGCACACCTCAAAGTAAGTGTACTTTACTGCATTTATTTTTAGTTTGTATTTAATTTTTGGTGAGCTGGAACCAATTACCCAAAATCCCATGGAAACAATGGTTTCAGTTAACGAAATTTTCGGTTAACGAATGACCTTCTGGAACGAATTGTGTTCGTTAACCGAGGGACCACTGTACTGTAATAGAGCACGGACTGGAGAGTAGACTGGCACATTTTTAATAAATTTGTTAACATGTTGACACGATTTCGTAAGGATTTCGTTATCCGAATTTTTGTTCATTAATCGAATTGAAGATTCTTATGGAAAGTAATTCGTTAACTGAGGGATCACTGTACTGTATAGCTACTGTACTCACTGAGAATGTAATTGGCAGTTGAAGTCTGCCACCTGTCATAAGTCTTATAGGGAATGTCTTTCTCCATGCTTTCAGTGTTGTGTTGTATTTGCGATTTGTATTTCACAGAAATTTGTTGTTAATCGTTTAGGAAAAAAAATGAATAAGACGTGTTGAATTTAAACCATGATTTAGATTTTCTCTTGCACTTCTCATTCTTTTATACTGACACATACTGTAATTGATGTCTCTTGGCATGTAGACAGTGTTGTGCTCATTTTTATTTTGTGTTCTGACCTCACTAGGGGAAAGGTCACGGCAGGGTTAGCTCCCGAGGGATAATTATCAGATATGGCCAGCGTTATGTGTGGTCTGGGGTCTGAGAGATTGTTGGCCAAGCTGGAATGGGCCACGGAAGAATTGGAGAGGGCCAAGGAAGAAATAGAGAGGGCCACGTTGGAGAACCTGAAATTAAGAGAGATGGCGAGATTGAAGGGGGAGGCGGGACAGGGAAAGCCAGTGTCTGACAAAAATTCAAGAAAGCCAGTGTCTGATGAAAATTCAAGCGAGTGGAAGGTTGTAAGGAGAGGGATGACCAAACTGGTGATGAAGAAACACACCAAGGATACGTCAACAACGACATCAGCAGCTAAGTGTACCAACTCATTGAGTCCCTTGATAGACGAATTGGACGTTAGTACAGTCAGGGACAGGGCTGACAAGGAAGGTATAAAAACTTTAATTGTTGGTGACTCACAGATAAGGTACTTGGACAGGGCTTTTTGTTGTAAAAACATAAATAGAATGAGGGTGTGTTTGCCAGGAGCTGGGGTGGGGGATATAATTGACAGGATGGACAATATCTTGTCTGGTAATGGAAACAAACCCATTATCTGCCTCAGTGCAGGAGGCAATGATATTGGCCGGTGTAGGAGCTTCTTGATAAGTTCAAGGCAGCTATAGATCGTATTAGGAATAAGGGAGGGATCCCTATCATATGCGGTGTCCTGCCTAGAAGGAGAGTTGGCAGTGAATGGTTGTCAAGGGCAGTTGGTGTCAACGACCATCTTGACAGATATTGCAAGTCAATATCAGTCCCATTCATTGACAACTGGGACAACTTCTACGGCAGAAGGGACCTTTATGCTAGGGATGGGGTGCACCTGTCTAGGGATGGAGTAGCAACCCTGGCTGGGGCTATAGAGGGGGCAGTTCAAAAGATATCGAAGTCTTTAAACTGCTAGGAGAACATATGAGTACGGGGGCGGAGGAGACTGCAGTGGGAGTGGGTAAACAAAGTGAAAGATTACAGGGAAATAGTGTTAGGAATGATGACAAAACTAAATTAGACAGGGAGTTTAAAAGTAAACGCGGTAAGGGGAGGACTCAGAACACGACTAACTTAAATGTATACTACGCGAGCAGTAGAAGTATGAGAAACAAAGTGGATGATATTAGGGCCTTGGTATGTACCGAAAAAATCGATATACAGGTAGTCGTCGACTTACGACCTATGCGACTTACGTCTGTTCGACTTTACGACCGGCGGTACGACAGTTTTGGCCCCAGCCTCCTGGCGCTGCCGGGAGCTGGAGCCGTGCGCATCCCCGCGCTCAATTACAAACACGCTCGCTGGTACAGCACACTTCCCTCCGTGTCTGTTTGCCTTGTGCCTTTCTTTTGTCTTGGAAATTTTTCTTGAACCACCACCCCCCCAAGATGTCTACCAAGAGGAAACTGTCTTCATCTACTCCTCAACCTGCCACTAAGGGATTATCAGAAGGTTTATCTCTACTGAATAAACTTCTTACCCATTTTGAAGGAATGGACCCAAACATCGAACGATTTGCAAGGATTGAGCGGATGGCACGCAATTCGTTTCGTCCGTATCAAGAAATTTACGAGGAGAAGAAAAAACGAACAATTCAGACAAAGCTCACCATGTTCATGAAAAAAACAACTCCTCCGGCTACCCCAAAGGCTGCCCCAGCTGACGACATCGACGATCCACAGCCAAGCACCAGCGGCCAATAAGATGTTTTTTGTGTGTTTGTATGTTTTGCAACTAAAATGTTTTATATGTTTTGCACCTGTATTTTTTTTTTTTATGTTGTGTAAATAATAAATCAATTGTACTGTAGTATGCAGTGATTTACTTAAACCTGACGACCGTAACAATAATGAACAAAGAAAATGTTGATAAAATATGACTTAAAGATGATTATATTATCATTACACATTATAATGTACGTAAGGTAATTATAACATATGCCGACTTACGACCAGATCAACTTAGGACCAGGCGGCCGTAACCAATATAGGTCGTAAGTCGACGACTACCTGTAATAGCATTCACTGAAACATGGATCAACCTAGACACATGTGAGTTACCGGTCGAATACCAAATTGCGGGTTACAAACTGTTCCATACCGATAGGCAGACCAGGAAAGGAGGCGGAGTAGCAATCTATGTTAGGGATAATCTGAAGTGTGAAATAAAAACTGAGCGGAATACAGAAACAATTTCGATAGAATTGATCGACGGTAGGAAAAAATTAATTACAGGAGTAATATATAGACCTCCCAATCTTGATAGAGTCAATGAGCGACTTATCTGGGATGAAATGCGTAGGGCTTCCATACACAACAAAGTCTGTATAGTAGGTGACTTTAACCTTGGCCAAATAGATTGGATTGACCTTACAGGTAACTCAGAATCAGAGGATTTTCTCGAGACGATCCAGGACTGTTTTCTAAGTCAACATATAACCGAACCCACCCTTGGTAATATTATACTCGATTTAGTTCTGTCAAACAGAAAACCTCATCAGCAATGTCGAGGTAGGGAACGAACTTGCAAACAGCGATCACAAAGAAATTAGATTCCAGTTAGATTTTCAGGGCAGACGTAAGGAAAATTCCACTAAAGTACCAGATTTCAGAAGGGCGAACTTTGACAGTTTAAAGAGGCAGCTGAGAGAGGGGGTGTCGTGCTTGGCCGTGAACCTGACAGATGACACCGACAGGATAACGAGATCTGAGATTGCCGAGTTCCACGACAATTTAAATAGTGAGTTACTTAGTGCACAAAGGCAGAACATATCATACAAAAAACTCAGATCAGACAACAATGACCCTAAATGGATAAATAATTATTTAAAGAACATCATTGGTCAAAGGAAGGCTATAGGTAGAATGATAAATCGTGGCGAAATTCACCTCCGGGATTATTATAGGGTATTGGCGAGAAGGGTTAAAACTGAGATAAAGAAAGCCAAGAGGAATAATGAGGTAAGGATAGCAAGGGAGGCGAAGACAAACCCCAAAGGATTCTACCAAATGTATCAAACTAAAACACGAGAAAAGATTGGACCAATACGGTCAGACTCCGGCGAGCTCACTGATAACGACGGAGAAATGAGCAATAATTTGAATAAATATTTTTCAACAGTTTTCACCACCGAAAATTTAAACATGATACCCGGGGCACCGACTTTATTCAGAGATAGTGAAGAAAACAAATTAAGCGAGATAGTAGTGACTAGTAACAACGTTAATAAGCAAATAGACAAACTAAAGCCTAATAAGTCACCTGGTCCCGATGAGATATTTGCCAGAGTATTAAAGGAATGTAAGGAAGAGCTTAGTATGCCCTTAGCGAAGTTGTTTAACATGTCCGTAAAAACAGGTGTAGTACCAGAATCCTGGAGGATAGCGAATGTAATACCGATTTTCAAGAAGGGGGATAGATCACTGTCCTCTAACTACCGCCCAATCAGTCTAACATCAATAGTAGGCAAGTTACTGGAAGCAATCATTTCAAACTCTATTCGAAATCACCTGGAGAAGCACTGATTGATCAATGATTCCCAGCATGGCTTCACAAGCGGACGTTCATGTCTAACTAATCTATTAACATTCTCTTCATCAGTTTTCGAATCAGTGGACGAGGGGCACAATTATGATGTGGTATATCTCGACTTTAGCAAAGCCTTCGACAGAGTCCCCCACAAAAGACTAATTAGAAAGGTAGAAGCACATGGCATCAAAGGTAAGATCCTTATATGGATTAGGGCGTGGTTACAGGACAGGAAACAGCGAGTGAGCATTAACGGCACTAAGTCCCATTGGAGCAACGTCACAAGTGGAGTTCCCCAGGGCTCAGTACTTGGACCATTATTATTTATTATATACATAAACAACATAGATATCGGCATAGACAGCAACATAAGCAAATTTCCTGATGACACTAAAATAGGACGTGTTATTAAATCTGACGAGGACTCCACAAAACTACAGGAAGATCTAAACAAATTTTTCGAATGGTCTGAAAAATGGCAGATGAAATTCAATGTGGACAAATGTAAAGTACTCAGTATAGGAGATGTAAACAGGGAAACCAGATGAACAGTGATGCCATAGAGAAATCCGACTGCGAGAGAGATTTAGGAGTAATGATAAGTAGGAACTTTAAGCCAAGTAAACAATGTGTTTTTGCTCGTAACAAGGCTAATAAAGTACTTGGGTTCATACAAAGGAGTGTTAGTTACAAGACTAGCGAGGTCATCCTAAAATTGTATCTTGCTCTTGTGAGATCACACCTGGATTACTCAGTTCAGTTCTGATCACCGTATTACAGAATGGATATAGAATCCTTGGAAAGAATTCAGAGGAGAATGACAAGACTAATCCCGGGCATTAGGAACCTTGAGTATAGAGACAGGTTAAAGCATCTTAATTTGTACTCCCTTGAGAGACGTAGAGCGAGGGGCGACCTGATAGAGGTGTATAAGTGGAAGGCAGGGCTAAACAAAGGGGACATTACAAAGGTACTCAAACTATCCAACCAGGAGCGAACTCGTAACAATGGTTTTAAATTAGACAAATTTAGATTTAGGCGTGAAATAGGTAAACACTGGTTTGGAAACAGAGTAGTGGATGAATGGAACAAGTTACCAAATATCATCATTAAATCGAATACGCTGAATAGCTTCAAACATAGGTTGGATGCTTATATGAGCAATAGGGGTTGGGTGTAAACGGGACTGCCCAGTATGGGCCAATAGGCCCGCTGCAGTTTCCTCCATTCTCATGTTCTTATGTTCTTAATTAATATGAAATTTAAAGTGAAACTTGCACTTGCAAGTCAATCATACAGTATTATAGAGATTGGTGCAAGTGCTTGTGAATGGTTGTTTGTTACTTTTAGGGATTTTGTCACATGATATTTGAAGATGTGGTGGGAGATTACAGTATGTCATTACATAACGTTATCTTTGGTATAAAAATAAATTTAAGTGCTGAATTGCTTCCAGTGACGGGGAGACAGTTCCCTTTTTTGAATTCTCAGATTTCTTTGAGGTATTGTTGGTTACCTCTTTGTGTTACAAATTTATTGATTTATTGGGTATTCAAGAAGCATCGTGGCTTGTACCTGTTAACTGTCGGGATTTAGTTTGTTTTATTCCTAGACTTTTTGTGAACACTGAGACACAGGTCATGAGTTGCAAGACCTTATACGTATATCATGGGCTCAATAACCTGATCACATGTGTGAGGCAATTTTAGCTGTATTACAAGTATTATTCCTTGTTCTCAGCACAAACACAGTGTGAGGAGTGTCATGGTTGAGGATGATGGTATTTACAGTTTTATGGTCCTTTGTGTGTACTATCGCTGGGCTCTTGGGGGACTTTTTAGAGCTAAATTTTCACCAGTCCATAGAATATAATTTTTATTGATAACTTATTATCAGAAGTATACTTCTGCATGGAGGAAGGTGGTGGAGTACGTACTGTATAGACACTCCCTGGTTTACGGAGAGGTTCCGTTCCTGGACCCTATCTGTAAGCCAAATTTTCTATAAACCAAAAAGTAAATGTGTACTGTACCCTATACTGAATCATAGGTGGTGTCTCACAAAGGGGTGCACTCAACCGCCTTACGCATAATCCTTTGCAAATACAGTAATATCTCCGTTGGCCGGAATCCCTCTAACCCGGAACTCTCTGATAGCCGGAATTGAAATTTTCTCGGAAAATCTTTTCCCCAAACTGGAAAATTCCGGCTTTGGGAATGATTTTCTAAGTGGCACATTTTCCGGAAAATTCCAAGAAAATTTTCCCGGTACCCGGAAAATTCCGTGGATGAGGGATATTTTTCTGGGCTCAAGAAGTGATGTAATGGGCAATTTCTGGAACTAGCGAGAAAATTTTTCAGTTACCTGGAAAATTCCGGGGATGGGGGATTTTTTCCGGCTCTGCACCAATGTTCCAGCTAATGGGGATATCACTGTAGTGTTGTTACGCTGTCCTAGTTACCTTCCATAATAACAAACTTTTGCACAACTTGAAAAATATTTTAATGGGATGTATGGGAGTCATTCTGTAAACTGAGTGTTGTGTAGGGTGTCTTTACTGTATATGGGAAGCTGTAAGATAACATTGGATTAGTGTTTTGGTCTGAAGTGGATCTATTGTAGCTGCAGGAATCTTTTTAGTGCTGGAAAATTTCTTCCTATGATTTTGTGCTAAAAAATTTCTTATTGGTTTCCACCTCCCTTTAGGTTGACCAGAACTTTGTTTCCTATTGTTTAACCAGTTCTTGGGATTTGAAGTTAGTGTGATATACTGTAATGCTTGTGTTGACAGTATTTAGAATAAATCTTGATTTTGTTATGGATTCTCTTAATATTTTCGCCTGTGTCTACCATTACAGTAATTGGCACCATGCATTACCATGTTAATACAACAAATCAGTTTAAGTAATTTTTTAATGTTCTAGCAGAGATGTTATGTAGGGATGAGGCATGATGCTCACAGGTTAACGAGTCCTGTTCTTGGGTTCATCGTTAAGGAATTTGATTCCAGGGTATAGCACGTTTTTTCCCAGTTGAGAAAAGATGCCCCGCCCCCTCCTCAAGAGTTACAGCTGATTGGCTGTTGCAAACCTGTCCGATGTACTCTATTTCTAAATGAGTTTATTCATTACACCGGTCAACACAATTTTTCTGGCACAAGGTTTTTAAACAGATTTTAAGTAAATTTGGGGTGCAGAATCCAAATATGACTTTGGTTTTTGTCTATCACATCAGGTTTTTGAGATATACCATATTGCACTTTTGCTGGGAAACGTAAACTTTTGGATCAAAATTGACGGTTTAAACATGTATACATAAATTTTTTCAGCCTTATAATTTGTATTTTTCTATAACCAAAAATTGTTAATATCAAATTGGAAAGTTAATGCACATATAATATTTAAATGTAACATTGAAGGGTGAAAAAAAACAATTAATGTACGGTAGAAATAGTGCAAGTATTAAGATCAAGTTACAGTTACATAAACTTCCTCTTTTTGGCCGACCTCTTATGTACAGCTTCTGGAATGTCTCTCATCAAACTCCAGCAGTAGTCCGCCATCATGTTTGAGTCCCATCGACCTTGGTAACATTCTTCCATTACTTTAATGTCTTGATGAAAGCGCTCCCCTTGCTCCTCGCTCACTTCTCCCAGATTTTCTGGAAACTCGTCCAAGTGACTGTAAGTAGTGAACCTTGATACTCATTCTGCATCCAAGTGCTTGTAAACTCAAGAGCAGCTCTTCCACAATTTCTTGATAGTTGTCCGCTTTCTTGTTCCCTAAGAAGTTCCGCACCACATTAGAGAAAGCATTCCAAGTTCTTGCCTGTGCCTCAGTTATTGTTGCAAGGAAGTGTGGATCTCTGAGTAGTGTTCTTATTTGAGGTCCATCAAAAATCCCTGCCTTTTTCTTCTCGTCGCTAAGACTTGGAAAGGTTGAGCATATATATCTGAAACACTCTCCACTATGATCATGAGCCTTGACGAATTGCTTCATGATACCAAGTTTTATGTGCAGAGGAGGAAGGACAATGTTTTTCCTGTCAACCAGAGGATCGTTAATGATATTCTTGTCACCAGGCGTCAAACTATGTCTTGGTGGCCAATTCTTTTTCACTCAATGGTCTGCTGTAGCCCTGATGTCCCAGTAGCACAGAAAACAGGGGTATTTTGTGTACCCTCCTTGCTGGCCCAATAGAAAGTTTACCATTTTCAAGTCCACACAAATTAACCATTCATGAGCATGGTATTGCAACCTCTCTAGAACAGTCTTAATGTTTTCATACTCTTCTTTAATTTGTACAGAATGTCCGATTGGAATTGAACCATACTTGTTTCCGTTTTGAAGAAGAACACATTTCAAGCTCCTTTTAGAACTGTCAATTAAAAGTCTCCAATCCTTACTATCATATGCTGGTAGTCCCATGGAGAGAAGAAGTCCTTCTACATCATTACAAAAAACAAGCTGGTCATATGAATGAAAGTACTTCCGCAGTTGCTCTTCTCTGTTGCGATAAAAGGAGACACTCGTGCCAGGTTTTAAGAGTCGTTTCTCTTGAAGCCTGGAAGCTAACAATTCAGCAGACTGTTTTGGCAAATTTAGATCTCTGACCAGATCATTCAATTCTGACTGAGTAAACAACGTTGGCTTTTCACAATCTTCACCAGATGGCTTGAAAAGATCAGTCTCTTCATCTTCATCAGTAGAAACAGGTGAATTCCGGTCTATATCCTCAATCTCTGGTAGCTCAGTAAATTCTGGCACGTTACGTGATGGAGCAAATCTGAGATCAGATTTGGATTCAGCACCTTAAAGTTCGTAAAAAACAGTTAAAAGGTTTCATGCCAGAAAAAAAAAATATTTTTTTGTAGACCAGTGTAATCGTTGGGATGACTGTTTCTGACGAGAGAGATATTTAGCTAAATTATATAAAGATACATACCTTCATTATTTCAAATACAAGCATGTAGGAAGTTTATCAGAAGTATTATACGTGAATTAACTGATAAATTCGGGTAGCAAATTCATGCTTTCGGAGGATGCATTTAATGGTATACTTATTTTTACCCACAATATGGCATACTAAGACAAATTACATATCAGTAATAGTACATTATGCAAAAACAACATTTTAAAAGATCTGAATCACATTGAAATATTACACGGACGTCAGCAGAGGCGGGAAATATGACTCGTCAGAAACGGTGATCCCAACGATTATGAATAAACTCATTTAGAAATACAGTACATCGGACAGGTTTGCAACCGCCAATCAGCTGTAACTCTTGAGGAGGGGGCGGGGCATTTTTTCTCAGCTGGAAAAATGCACTGTAGTGTTTATGAGGTTTTTATTGAGGAAAACCTTTTACGTAACTTGTGATTACGTGTTGGTTGTAGCTCTCACTAATGGAGTGGTTACAGGTTAGTGCAATTATTCTGCAGTGGACCACTTTCTGATGTTCCTCTATATATGTTTACATCTTCAAGGAATAAGGTGATTTAGCAAAGTCAATCATCTCTTGTCTTTTGGGTAGATATGTGCCCAGCAGTGGTGTTGCCTTTGAAAGGATTTTGTTGAAAAATTTCTCCCTCTGTTGGAAAATTTGATGTGAGAGTGATCGACCTACTGCATGTAATGATACAGTTTATCAACCCTATGCTGGATCAATCAATCAAGAGTATTGTCCTCATATCTGAGGGTTGGCGACCACAGTTTTCAAAGTCTCTAACCGTTCTCAGGCTGTTATTATCAATCCTCTAAGGTTTTGTGTCTCCGGGGACCCAGTTTTTAATTCTATTCATCCATCCCAATCTCTGCCTTTCTCTGGCCTTCCTACCCTCAACTATACCTATTAATATTTCTGTTATTATCCCCTCATCCCTAATTATATGACCAAAGTATCTCATTTTTATTTTTTTGTACATTAAAGTATTTCTTTTGAAGTTTTTGCTAATCTTAATACTGTACGTACTTCTTTTGTTTTTCTGTCAGTGTGGCTTATTCTTAACATTCACTTATATCACCACATTTCAAAGGCCTCTAACTCTTTGTGGTGTCTGCCGAGGGTGCCCATGCTTCTGAACCATACATTATTCTTTACCATATAAAGCCTTTCAGCAGCCTTTTTCTCAAATTGAAGTTAATGTCCCTTTTCATTAAGTCTTTTGGATTATTAATTGCTGTAATTCTATTGCATCATTTTCTAAACAAAATTCAATTTTCTCAGCGTGCCCTGTCACACACACATAGAGAACTAGTGCTCCAGTCTTTCTGTGTTCACCAATTGTAAACAAAGAAGATGGTGGTGTATGCCTTCCTCTTATTTTTATTTAATTAATTTTTATTTTGTACTGTATCTATCGTCACTTGGGTCCCACAGGCAGTGATAAGATCTATTATTGTCCATCATATATTCTTCAGACAGGCATGTCCACACAGGAATAGATAGAGGGGAGGTGAAGAAGTTGAACATATTACTCAATGTAAACAAATATATCTGATATATTTTCAAATATCAACATCAATTAAAAAAAATTACACTTAAGCAATTTATTAAAAATGCAATACCTGTACTGTACTACCGCCTGGGAAGATATTGGAAGCATAATGTGTTGTCTAATGGTAGACTCTGCTGCCACATGGCATCACAAAAATTTGGACCAAGTCCCAGGTTGCTCATCTGACTTTTTGCCTTATTTACACACAATTGCAGGTTTACAATTGTTTCTCTTACTCTAACAACACAACATACATACTGTACTGTACAGTCAGTTCTGCTATAACGCGATAGTTGTGTTCTTGTAAAACATCGTGTTATAGAAATTCGCGTAATAGAAATAACAGGGCTTATGGAGAAAATAGGGTTAGGTGCAGATTACTACTCGAAATCGAAAAAAATTTAGTAGTTAGCCTAACACAAAGGATAGCACAGTCTAAATAAATGTTACATTCATATCTAATAATGAAATCATACAGTAAATGTAACACCTTGAAATAATATGAATATAACTTGATTTTGAGGTTGATAACATCGAGCTTCTCTTCAAGGGTTATAGTTACGATCATCACCGGGAATGCGATCACCAGAATGCTTCTTGGAGATATTCTTCTTTACCATATTCACAGTTAATACCACAAAATTGGAGAAATAGTAAGCAAAAATCGCGTTACAGCAAACAAGTGTTCGCGTTATACAAATATCATTCCTCTAATTCATAAATCGCGTTTGAGCTAATTCGCGTTGTCAAAACTCACTGTATATCGGTTTTCACCCTTGATTTATATTTTCGTTTTTGTATTTATATATGGTTATTACAGTATTTTATTTATATTTATTTTTTCTATTTATATTAATTATTATTAATTATATTATTATTATTATTATAATTAATAATATTATTATTATAATTACCCAATTATTATAACATTTTCGCCCCCCAGGCCCTGATGTGGGTCAGTGACCTGTGCTCGTGCAGGCTAATACCTGTTAAAAAAATTTTATTTTATTTTATGTGGTTTGATATTTATTTCATATAAATATCCTAATTGTCGAGTACAGTGGTCCCTCGGTTAACGAATGGTTCGATTAACAAAATTTCGGTTAACGAATTACCTCCCTTAAGGATCTTCAATTCGGTTAACGAACAAAACTTCGATTAGCGAAAACCTTACGAACAACACGTTTTGTTGTGAGCATCAGCTGATCAGCTGATGGGCCAGTCTGCCAATTCAGTAATCAGTTCTATGTTTACATTCGTTTCCAGTGGAGTAAATATCAAGAAAGTTGTGCTCTTTAATATTTTTGCATTTTTTATATTAAACTTATTAGTAATTTTAAAATTTAGTTAACATATTGATAATATATGTAGTACAAGGAACTAGTGTTTTGTGCGCCCATCAGCCGCTTGACTCAGCCACCAGGTGTCAGTTTGGCTTTGTTGACAAGTGGAGTGAACATCTATTTTGTTGGTGTCTTGAATATTTTTGCATTTTTACATTTTAATTATTGGTAATTCTGAAATTTAGTTAACATATTGATAATATATAGCACAGTGCAGTGTTGATTTAAATAAAATAATCTTGAATTACACCAAGTGAACTTAAAATTTTATTGGTGAAATGACGGCATCAATTATGGGTCCCCTGAAAGGTGATTTCTCCTCCACCCCCACTTCCTTCTCTTCTCCCTTCTCCTCCACCCCCACTTCTAATTCCTATCATCGTCATCATCAACCAGGAGCCTTCTACATACACACCTCAAAGTAAGTGCACTTTACTGCATTTTTTTTTTTTTTTTTTAACTTTGTATGTACTTTTCTGTGAGCTGGAACCAATTACCCAATATCCCATTGAAACAATGTATTTGGTTAACAAAATTTTTGGTTAACGAGCGACCCTCTGGAACGAATTGTGTTCATTAACCGAGGGACCACGGTATAGATCTTGACTTGAACACAAGAATGGATGCATTGACGGTTGTAATTTTTTCTTAAGATGGCAGGTGAACATGTAAAAAAAATGCTTAAATTCACAGTGGTAATGATATTTTTAAATAAATTGGGCCAAAAAGTGAAAAAAAAATAAGGGTTAAAGTTGCTAAAAAGTCACGTGACTGCAAAAAGCTCTGTGATGGTTGTGACGTCATTGGCTGGGGCGAGCCGCAGAGAGCGAGGCAGACAGTTGTAGTTGTCCAACCTTCTCGTCTGATTGACTCTGTAAATAAATATTAGATAATTAATTGTGCAACTCAGTAATACTATTTTGAATATATAAATATTACTAAGCACATTAACCAATTCAATGGATATTAGCTGCCCATACAACAAATTTCATAGTATAAACATTCTAAACAATATTGGTATTATTTTGGTTTTGGTCATCTGGGGAACCTTAAGATCCTAACTGTGGGATTAAGTACTTTAAACAATAAGACACATTATCTTTACAGGATTTCTGTCTCAAAACATTTTTTGATCGTATAAGAAAATACAGGTCATATGTTAGATTAGGTTATGATGAGTTATAAAGTTAGCTTAACATACATTGGTAAAGGGGGGTAGTAACTCAAAACTAGTGATTTCCGATAGAAATGAAAGTGTAAATCGTTCATAACACATCACAAACCATTAGAAAAAACATAGTCCGCTTGTCTTAGTACAGGGATGACCAAAACTTAACACTTACCCAATATAGCTTATCTCGAATCTAAACATCCAAATACTTATGGTAGTTAAAGTAAAATTTTACTCATTAATTAATGTAAATGATGATATATCCCAGTGGTTCATTAGTGAATCATCAAAACAATAACAGCACTATGTTGTCATGTTTACCTAGCATCAGGCATTCTCAAATTAAAGTCCAGACAATGTCATTACTTCTAATTTACTCGTATCTTCATTTAGTACCGATATGCTCTGTAAATGCACTGGAAAAAAAAAGAGTCTACCAGGTAAGAGTACATGACAGTTGAGCTGGTGTGAACATATGAGTTTTTTATGTCCATAAGAATGGAGGAAATTGCAGCCTGTGTATTGGCCCATATTGGGCAGTCCCATTTACACCCAAACCCCAATCGCTCGTACAGTGAACCCTCACTTTACTCGGTCAATTGAACCCATGGCGGCCCACGTAAAGTAAGAAACGCGTAAAGTGAACAACATAACATATGGGATTAATTGAAATAGAGACCGGGCCGACCCCCAAACTCCACTTTTTCAGACACAATACCTACGTTGTAGTAAAAATAACTTCTTAATTTTATGATGGTATGCACACACAATTAATAATTGAGAGAAATATCAATAATATTAGGTTTTTTAACACTTACATTAGTAGAAAAGATGGCTGTGCACACGGGGATGGGGGGTTGGTTCCGAGGCAGAGGGCATATTATTGGCCCTCGCCTGTATCACTTGTATCAATTGTATCACTATCCACCACGGAGGCTTGCAGGGCCTCTTTGTCAAACCCCTCAAAGTCCATATAAGTCCATATCCTCACTATCATTATCACTGACTTGGGCCGGCTGTGGTGGATGGCTGGTGAAGAACTCGGTAATGTTTTGATGACTGGGCGACCTTGTGCGCACCCTGCTCGCGCTGCTCTCTGCATAAAAGGGTACACATACCGCGGAAAGTGAGCATTCCGTGTTTGGCAGGGTACCGCATAAAGTGGGACTGCGTAAAGCGAGGGTTGACTGTATATCTATCCAAACTATGTTTGAAGCTGCTCTTCACAGCACATTTCTTCACTAACGAAATGTCCATGACTTGGACCATAAAAAAAACACTCTTAAAACTTAACTGAATGTGGCATTTGGGGTCTGAAGAGGCCATCCTTTCTCCTACCTCCGACTGCAGCGGTGAGTTTGAAGGTAGTGACGTTATTACAAATGGTGTCCCTGTTACTAGAGAAATAAACTTATCTCAACTATTATAGCAGGACTTTAAACTTCTATTACAAATTATATACAGTATACCGTATCACTCGACGAACGTGGCAGAGTGTATTTCTTGTGTTTACCCAGAACCGTCAACTCGTCCATCGGCACAAACCAGTCAGGTGGAAATGATACGTTTCGTCTGAGCGAGACAGGCCAGAAAAATTTACAGTTCATGGAAAAAACGACAGAAACCAGGAAGGTTGACTGAAGAAGTGCTAGTGTGACACCGCCTTTAGTCTTTACAACATTAACTCTTAAACCACATTTTTGCCTTTTTCCACTAATGTATCTGTTAACAAGTTTTTGCAATGCTTTTTCACTCTCTGTGATAAGAGCAGTTTTATCTGTTCAGCGTATATTTATTATTACTTTACCATTAACTTTTAGTCCTCAATTGTCACTTATAACTTATCTCATTAAGAATTCTGAATATACAGCCCTGTCTTAATCCCTGTCTAACTGTGAACCAGTTAGGAAGTTCATTATTTACTTACACTGCAGCCTCATGTTGCTACTCTACAATTCTAATATCTCCATTAATAACTATTTTACCTTGTCAAAAGCTTTTTCAAAATCAACAAAGCAGATAAACAAAAATCTCAAGCCAAATATAGCTTCTCTAGTTCCTTTTTCTTCAATTTGTTTTTGTAAATTCTGCTGGAAGCTGTTCAACCCCACAAGATTTTTCTCTTTTTTTTTTCTCTTTTTTTCTCACAGCTGCTTCAACTTGTTTCCAGAATTGTCATTTTGATCTTCATTTCCATTTTGATTCTTAATTCTACTTCATCCTTATCATTGCTTATCATTGCTCATCTCCCTTTTACTTCTTCTGCCTCAAACAGGACCTTATCATCTTTGCTTTTAATATCATCCCATTTATTCCCAATTTTTTTGTTTATTTGTTTGATCTTTCTGTACATTCCCATATAATTATGCCTCCTGTCATCTTCTTCAATCTCCTTGCATTTGCTTTCTAGATTATCTTATTTGGCCTGTCTGCATTCCCTTTGAATTTCTTTGTTAATTTTTATGTAGGCCTCAGTTCATATTCTTATGTTTCTTCATCTATCCACCCTTACCACACATGGTACAGTAAGGGCATTTAGCTGTTTGAAGAGAGAAAAGGCCCTCTTACGGAGTACACTGTCAAATTTGGCCTGTCCAGTATCTCAACTTATCACAAAGTCTTTGCTAAGGTATCTGTAAGGGAAGTTCAACAACCTTTTCTGAAGAAGAATACAAGTAAAATTCTTCAGTAATGGAAAATCATGTAAGAAAACCTATGGACATTGTGAATAGTAATTTTCCAATAAGTTACATCTTATTAGTGAGGTATAGCCTGTACTTAATCTGCTACACAAGGCAACTCAAACTGATTCTTTTATTTTTGTATCTTACTCTTTAGCTTTAAAAATTTATAAATGCATCTATTGTCTTATGTTTCAACTTGTATTTGTACTGAAAAGAAGAATTACATTTAATTCATACATGTTTTCAATATACTGTACAGTACTGTACAGTATTGTTGTATCCATGTTATTTTCTTTCGTTTATTTTGATTTGCTGGTCACTGTGATATAAGAATAAAATATTTGAAATTTTCCAGTTCATTGTTACACAGTGCATTGTGTGTTTTCTCTTGTAAATTGTTTCTGGCATATAATTTGTATTTTATTCCAATTAATAATTTCATCATTTATCAGCTTACTAGCAATTCAGGCATTTGGTCTGTTCTCACTTACAGTACAGTACTTTGTTATGAACTTTATTGTCCAGTCCTCCATCACTGACCAATAGTTTTTATTTTCTCCTCTTTGATGATAACTTGAATATTGAGAGTGCTAGTTTATTGACCAGAAATACTTAGCCCCTCCTTCCCCCATGTAATTTTCTCTGACTAACTTACAGCTGCACAACACTTGTGCACCATATTAGTTGATAATTGCAGTACTTCATTCAACTGTTGGGCAGTACAACTGTTAATCATCATGAATTATTATTATAATTTTTTTTAAAATAGCTGTACTGTAGGGAAGTAAGGGGATAGTTTTGTGTAACTAAAAAATTTGAAGAGGAACAGATTTGCTGCCAGACACAAATTGAAAACACACATTGCGAGTTATAAAAGAAAATGGTACTGGTACACGTTAACATCTCAAAGATTTGAAAAGATGTAATGCGATGATCACACAGTTGTGGAAAATTTCTGTACGTTAGTCAGACTTTGTAATAACGTACAGTAGTAGTCATATCATATACACACTGTACCGTAATGACTTAAGGTTAGGTCAGGTCACCCATATTGCAAAATTTCTGGTCATTACACATTACTTTACATGAAATGACTGACTTCATAAATTAATTATAACATATTACAGCATGCCCTTCAAATTTGCGGGGGTTAGGTTATCAAAATGGTCGCAAATCCGCAAATAACAAATAACATTTGCTGACCGGGGGGGGGGGGGGGGGGGGTTTGGGGGGGAAGGTAAAATTTTACTTGTGACAATTAAATGTATATTCTCTTTATGTGTTTGCCCTTAGGCCAATTATTTCTTTTACCTGTATTGATATATGTGTGTGTGTGTATAGACACACACACAACACATACAAATAAAAAGTAATGGGAGTAGACTTGAGAGTGGATTCAGCATTTTTAATACCGTACATTTGTTTCTGATATTTGTGAGAGGATTTTCCCATTATTATTTATTTTTATGTGTTTTGTGTGTGTGTGCTTATACACACACATACACATATATACAATATACAGGTAAAGGAAGTTACTGTCTCTAGAACGATTGGTTCTCCATCCCGGCCGCACAAATGCCAGCAACTTTAAAAGCTACCCTTAGACTTTCTTGGGTACATCCAGAGTGTCAACCGCGAATAATTTAGGTCCTCGAATTAAAAAGATGCAGATTTCAAGGGCATGCTGTACAGTATAGAGTACAGTAAAGCAACTGTCTTTCAATCTTGTTTTTAACTAATATAATTTATGAGTCAGTTTCTGATTATAAGCTGTAATTTCTTAATACAGTACAATAGTGTGAAAGTTTATTTTTATAATTGTATTTTTCCTCAAAAGCAGAAATGGCTGCAACAGGTGACTCCGCGACTAGTGCTGCTACTCCTCACCAACTGCAACATATTAATAACTTAGCCCCGATGCCTATGATGGGAAAAGATCAAGTACCACCTTTAATGCAAACAGATCTAGCTCCTTCTAGAATAAAAGAAGTACTGGCATTAGATCACACGCAAGCAATCAAAGAAGAATTGTCTAAGGTAAGACTTACAGTATTACAGTTCATGAATTTGTGTACCTTTGGAATTTTAGCCTTCTATATTGACTAAAAATATGCAGTATGCTATATATTTTGGGATTACCTGGCTAACCCCATCTGTACAGCTGACCTTTACCCTTAAATGGCACCCATCATCAGTGGAAATATGCTGTATGGATGGTTATCTCTTGGGTACAGTATACAGAACCATTCCCCCATCCCTACCCATCCTAACCATTGCCCCTAAATTGCATAGATCAAGTGCAATAGTTCCCCTTCTTGATCTAGTAGAAATTACATCCCTTTGCTGCTTAAAAATTTTTCTGAAGCCACTTCCAGTCCCTTCACCTCCTGTGAGCTCGATCTTAGGTGGAGATTCAGTTTACAGTACTGTTATCCTCCTAAGCTTTATAAATGTCTTGCTTTGATTTTTTAAGGCCACTTAACTTCCTTAGTTTTTATGGAGTTAAATTAAGGTTTGGAGTAGGTTGAGCAGATTAGCAGTGCCCTGCAGCCCGATTGTGCCTGGGCTAGAGGCCAAACGAGTATCTTTTCATGTCCATGTGCCTGGCACTTATTTGGCAGACAAGCTAATGTTTTTAGAGGTATATACCTAGACAGATTCTTTTGTGACCCCTCACCATACAAGTTTAACTGTGGAGGTCATCATTGTACCAGGATTAGTAACCTATGTCAGGTGCAGGTAATTTACATTAAACCACCAACCTGCCTCTAGTCAGTCAGTCAAGTTGTCAGCATGCTTAAGGAACCACCAAGCTGAGAGACTGTAGACAAGAGGTGACAGGAGGTATAACCTCACATTATAGCGGGGGGGGGGGTTAGTTAGATCACAGGTGCTGCCTCCACCTCCTAACAGCATGGTGTGAGTTTAGTTGACAGGAATTATGACATTACATGTCAAGGGTTATCACCACTGACACCATGTAGATGGACACAAGTGATCTGTGAGTTGATTACATACAATAAATTTGAATGTTATATGATGTTTATTTAATTTTTCCCATAAAAATATGGGCAAGCAAATTTCCTCCAAAAATTTTCAGGGCTAAAAAAGATATCTGGGCAAGAAAATTTCAAAGGTCACTTGCCTGGGACAAGTAAATATTGATTTGTGTGGTATATAAAGTACCTGATTCATGACATGGAGGAGGATGTCAACTAATTTATTTTTAGTTATTGACAACTTCCTCTTTCCTGGAGGTTCCTGGGGGTAATAGCCAACAACTGTACTGTATGGTGAAGGAGACTTAACACTGTTTATAGTTGCTTCCCAACCTTAATAAATGACAAGATGGTAAAGTAATAACAGGATGGATGTATCTCATAGGTTTTCTTCCTCTCAGTCATTAAAAAGAATCCTTCATCAATATTTATTGAAATTATATTCACCTGTTTCTGTAATGTTTATTTAGTGTGTTTCACTTGATATTGTCAGGTTGAAGAGGAGGTTACAGAGGATGTTGACCCAGTGATAGACATTATGATCAATAATGTCGTAAGTTCTTTCTCTGTCGCCTGTCACCTCGATCTAAGAAACATCGCTAGAACAGGAAATAATGTGGAATTTCGACGTGAAAATGGGGTAAGTACAGTATTTAAAGTGGAGAAGTATAGCATATGATATCAAAACAGACCCTCAGTAGTTTATTCATATTTATCTATACTCAGCTGAAGAGTAATTATTTACTCTACTTATTCCCATTATCTTGTCCTTCCCGGGTTATTAAACACTGCAGATACAGTGCAGTACTTGGATTATTATGTATTTAGGACTAACCAATGAAAGAAAAGATACATGAAGCAATTAATAAAAGATGAATGTGCTGCTCAAAGTCTTAAGATGATCAGGAAATACTGTATATCTAAAATTTGTATGTCTAATGCAAAATCTATGATGTTTATATTCAAAATGATCATCAAATTGTAAGAATTCCAGCAATGTAAATTATATTCTGGCCGGATAATTTGTATGAATTTTATGAGCTAAATAAAAAAATTATACTTCACCCGCGTAAAGGGGTACACCCACCGTGGAATGTGAGCATCCTGGGTTCTGGCAGGGCACTGTGTAAACGCGTAATGTGGGACCGCGTAAAGTGAGGGTTGACTGTAATAGATAATGATTCTTGATATTTTTTCATTCATGAATTAAATTTTACTGATGATTAAACACCCTTATATCAACTTAATCCAATCTAACCCATTCTCTCCTAACCTAGCATAGCGTATCCTTTCCTATCGTAACCGAACTTGTGTAATCCCCCTCCCCCCCATGTAGCATATGGGTGTGTGGGTTTTTTTTTTTTTTTTTTTTTTTTGGGATGGAGTTTAGCCCACCAAGGCCCAGGACAATGACCCACATCAGGGCCTGGGGGGGGGGGGTTAATATTTATAAAAGCTAATCATAAATAATATGAAAAATATGAAATGAAAATATAATACAGTACTGTATAATACAATGATGATAACAGTAATGATAAAGGACCATATACAGTAAGTCCCCAAGTTACGTACATAATGGGGACCAAAAGGTTGTACTTAACTCGAAATGTACGTAACTCGATAATTTCCGCGAGTTTCTTTGGAAAATCCTGTGCTGTTTTCCAATCAGCACTCGCCGCCTCACCAGTCACTCGAACATTATGCAGCTTATTTCGCACCTTGAATCGGTTAAACCACCCATTGCTAGCATTGAATGTCACAGTATCATCAGGGTGATCTTTCTTTAGGTCGTTGAAAAGACTTAGGGCTTTCTCCTGAATCATACTGAGACACAGAGGCTTACGTTTTTGTGTGCAGTCCTCGATCCACAGCGCAAGATATTTTTCCATATCTTCCAGAACCTTCCCTCTTCTTTTAGTTATAATCGTAGATTGCATTGGCACTGCAGATTTCACATGTTCCTTGATCTTTTCTTTGCCCTTATCAATTGTATTAACAGTTGACCGACTCAGGTTAAATTTGCGGGCAACATTGGTCAACTTTTCACCACTTTCAAGCAGTTTTATTATGTCCATTTTTACCTCTCGTGAGATTGCTTGACGTTTCGTAGCACTCCCACTGGCTTCACCACTCTTACGCTTTACACCAGTCATTGCACACAGAGTAAAGTGTACAAAATAGGGCAGAAATTCACAGGAGAAGTACTGTATGCACAATGACCACACGTGTTGTTTTGGTGCGTCTAGCGTGTCGTCTGCATGGTCAGTGATAGTGGCGGCGCGGTGCGGCTGGCTCGCCCGCCAAATTTAAAAATTGCTCGCCCTTTTAAGACAATATTTTTGCAATTAAAGACTTCAGAAACGATGTACGTATCGGCCGTTTGTACATAATTCGGATGTACGTAATTCGGGGACGAACTGTATAAATAAAAAAAGAAGATATGATCAATCAATAGTGAGAAATGATATACGTATGCATGTTGTGTTGTCAGTAGTAAGAGAAACAATTGGGGCCCTGCAATTGCGTGTAAATGAGGCAGAAAGTCAGATCAGCAACTTGGGACTTGGTCACAATTTTTGTGATGCCATATGGCAGCAGGGTCTACCATTAGACAATACATTATACTTCCAATATCTTCCCAGGCAGTAGTCCCTCCCTGTTTGATAGCTGCCTACTACCTACTACCTTTGAAATAAGTTGATGATGATGTTTTTTGTACATGGCTGACGAATTGAGCTTTGGTTATATTATGTTGTGTTATTGAGAAAAACTGTAGGTGGTGGGGAGGTCTGGGCCTTAATACGGAATACTGTACAGGGGTGTGTATAGATTTTCTGACCCATTTTAAAACTTAATAACCTTAAAAAATTTTAGATCGAACTCGCTGGTTTTAATAAACTTGATGAACAACTCATATTTTTATATATATATATTTTTTTTTATAGTGTCCTAGCAGTCTTTCACATGTGCACTGTGTTCCATCTGTACTATTTTTGAGGGTATTAAGTCTTAGAATAGGTCAGATAATTTATGCTTCATCCATAAGAGCCTTCTAAGTAACCAAAGTTGACATGATGCATTCATTACCAATTCCCCAATTATTTCGCACTGTTGGGTCACACCATTGTTAGGTCTCACACACATATGCTACTTCATTCTTTGCAACTCTTTGACAGCTTTCAATAAACATCTGTCAACATGCTATCCTACACAAGAGTCCCTTCCACCAACCAGCCACAGTGTGAGTCTGAATCACCTGAGGTTGAATTAGTGAAGCAGTTGAAGGAAGTGCCTTTATGGACCTCCCTTTATCTGCTTCACTAATTCAACGTCAGGTAATTCGGACTCGCACTGTGGCTGGTTGGTGGAAGGGACTTGTGCATATTAGTACCCAGGGCTCGATTAAGCTTAATAGTGGCCTGAGGCACAGATCAACTTGAGGCCCCATACCCTCAAGGTATATATAAATAACAAGAACAAAATATACCCAAATTTATCAATGATTTCATCAATATTAAGCTTCTGCAAAGTAACACATTCAATGTTCGTAAGAGACATAAAATTAAGACGTTGCTAGGACATCGTTGAACGAAGTTCATGTTTTATATGCTTCAACTTCGAGAACGTTTGGATTTGGGGGTCCCTTAGAGTCGGGGGGGCCTGAGGCCAGTGCCTCAAGTGCCTCATGGTTAATCCGGCACCGTTAGTACCTCATACCACTTTGCACGGGTTCTTACTATTTGTTTGCTGTAAGTCGATGAATAAAGAATATGCTTTTTCTTTCTCTTGACAGATGTTCTAATATCCTTATTCTGTCATCCTGTACTTCTTGTTCAGCTTCTGATTTTCATATTTTGACTAATATCTTTGGCAGTCAAGAGTAGAGCATGTACAGTTCAGTATAGCATTCTTTTATGCCCCCCCCCCCCCCCCCCCGTATTGTAGATCTTTTTCCTCGTTTAGTACAATTTATTTCTTTAATCATAGGCTCTGGTTTACCTTTACTGTACTTAGTAAAGCTACATTTATCTCCTTACTTGCATCATAATTTTTGTTCATTAAATTACTAGGATTTGTTTAGGCAAACTAAACCAGAATTACTTTTATGAAGCTTTACAACAGTTTCACTTTTCCTTACCAGGTAATGTTGACAATTGAAACCAATGTGTGCTGGTCATACCAAGGGGCATTGTGACGGTGACTAACACCAATTAGCTTTAAGCAGTCATTAAGAATGATTTTAAACTGTAATGGTTTGTTTAATTCTGAACTAATTATTTTTTCAACACAGTGGGTAAAATAAGTACAGTACCAATTTGTTTTTGTTTTTTTTGGACATCCCAATTTAATGAGAACTTTTTCTGTAAGACATACATGTGATAGCTTGGTTGTGTGTTTTGGCAGCAAATATTTTTTGCTGTCATTCATACATGTGACAACTACTGATGGCTGAATACTTAAATCCTGCAGATGGTGACTATGAAAATACGGAGGCCGCCCACAACTGCATCAATATGGTCGTCAGGAAAGATAACGTGTACAGGTAGGGCTAACTGTATTGTCTGTCCTGGTAAAAGAATAATCAGTGCAAAAATTCTAACATTGACAGTTTTAACAAATTCACTAAATCCATCATGTTTCCAGATACCGTGTACTGTACTTTACTTTACACTTATTTGCTTATTGTCTTTTTGTTCTTTTATGGATTTTTTTCATAGTACCATACCTCATCACTATGTTCTCATTTCTTTAAACACTCTATTGTGGAAATTTGTTTCCTATCTGCATATCCTCTTGTCAGGCAGCTCCAATTAATGTGCAAACCATTTTGGAGAATAGGATTTTATTATTATTATTATTATGGGGAATAACCCACCCGTGCACAGGTCATCGACTCACATGACTTACCTGGGCCTTCCTCGTGTATCTACCTCCCAGAAAGAAGCAGCTGGCCTTTACAATCCTGTGTTTACTTAGCCAATACATACATCATGTCAATGCAAGTGTTTCTGCTACTCTTGCTTCATTCTCCAGTTGACCATCCACAAACCCAAGGGAAGGGTGTCTTAAATTGCTTGGCCTTGGTTATGGCTAAAAAAAGACACCTGTACCTTATTCTAGTATTTCATGATCAGTTCTTGATGGCCTCCATGTGGTGGCTGCTTGTTAAGAAAACCATTTAGAAAGAAAAGGGAATTATTACTATCAATCCTCCAAGGACTAGGAGTACACTTGCTAAACTTTAACTGCCCATATACATTAAATCCTGTTCAACCAGTAGATTTTCAATAAATAAATTGTCATTCCATGAGCCATTTGACTATAGTATGAAGGTGACCAATCCACACAAATTCATGCCTTCCATCTTACCCTACTCTAGACAATACCAAGAATTACTGTATAAATTAATTTAAAGTATTTTGGAGGGATCTTACAACATTGGTATGGTAAGTAGTTTGAAAAGGAATTTGTGAATTTGGAAATATAAATACTATATACTTGTAATATTAAAGATTAAGTGTGTTTTAATTTTATAATTTCTTCTTCAGGGTCCACTTCAGAGATTCAGGCCAAGCTGGCAGCGAGGCGTATTGCACGTGTTATCCAAAAATTAGGATACAGCGTTAAATTCAAAAATTTTCGCATTGTAAATGTTTTAGGAACCTGTACCATGCCCTTTGCTATCAAGATAACTCCATTTTCTCAAAAATTCAGAAACAGAGCCAGGTAAGATGTTATAGTTCTTGTGATATGTTTTCTCTTAACTTGTCTTTATCAAATATCCAAGAAAATGTTCATGCCTGGCTGTTTGCTTTAGGCCTCAAGAAAATTGTGGATAAATTCCTAAATAATACAGGTATTCCTCAAATTACAGAAGGATTGTGTGCCTAGAAAGTTGTCTGTAACCTGAAATCAATCAATATATATATATATCTATATATCTATATATCTATATATCTATATATATAGATATATATATATATATATATATATATATATATATATATATATATACAGTGACCCCTCGTTTAACGAACGCTTCGGTTAATGTAATTTCGATTAACGAACTGCCTTCCATAAGGATCTACAATTCAGTTAACGAAAAAAATTCGGTTAACGAAGTTCTTACGAACCGACCTCAACATGTTTTCGCTTGCACTGACCGGGCAACCAGCTTTAGTATCAGTCTGCCAATACATTAATCGTTCTAGGGCTTAAATTCCTTGCTATTTTAGTAAATATCAAGAAGTTTATACTATTCAATAATTTTAAAAGTATAATATTCAATTTCTTAAGTCATTTTAACAATTATTGAACATAATTGAAGGTAAAGTGACTAGTTTAATGCGCGGCATCCAGCCTTTTAACACAGCAAACAGGAGTTAGTCTCTCTCTGTTTTCACTGGAGGTAACATCTTGCTTGAGACTCTCTTCAATTAAATGCTTTTTTCTGTGTTTCCAAGCAAATAATTGGTCATTTTGAAATATATTTTGCATATTGACAATATATAATGCAGTGCAGTGTTGATTTAAGGAAAATAATCTTGAATTACACCAAGAGAGCTAAAATTTTATGGGTGAAATGGCGCCATGGAGTGACTTCTCTTCCACCCCAATGCCTTCTCTTCTTCCTTCTCCTCCACCCCCATTCTAAATCCATCATCATCATCATCATCCAGGAGCCTTCTACATACACACCTCAAAGTAAGTGAACTTTTCTACCATTTTTGTTGAATTTAGGAAATTTTCAGTGAGCTGGAACCAATTACCCAAAAACCCATTGAAACAATGGTTTCGGTTAACGAATGACCTTCTGGAACGGATTGAGTTCGTTAACGGAGGGGTCGCTGTCCTGAAATGTAAAATTTGAAGCACTATAAATCTTTTGTGTGTATGTGTGCATGCCTGAACGCCACAACTGCACAGCGACAACGAGTGACCACTCGGTCGCCACTTTAAAACGAGCAATCAAACTGTGACTACTTATGTAATTTTGAGTCCTACTGTTTCCATTTACAGAGTACTGTACAAGCCTATAATAATGGCTCCTAAAGTAGATAAACTTCGTTGTGTGAAGAGAAAGAAGAACACGTTGAAACTGAGTGACAAATTTGAAATAATTAAGAAACTAGAATGTAATGTGAGCAACTCTGATCTAATGAAAACATACGACATTGGAAAGTCTACAATTTATGATATAAAAAAGGCAAAGAATAAAATTCTAGAATTCACAACTTCTTCTGAGCCTTACAATAAAATTGCTGAAAGAAAAAGTTTACATTGGCCCAAATTAGAAAATCTTGATAAAGTGTTGCACAAATGATTTTTGTTAAAACGATCAGAAGGTATGGCAATTTATGGGCTGATGCTTATTGCCAAAGCAAAGTCTTTTAAGGAGCAAATGAACATTGAATCAGTGTGCGCATTTAGTGATGGATGGCTTAGGAATTTCAAGACTCGTCATGGTATTAGACAGTTTGTTTACATTTTTGTCAAGTGTTGACTTTATTTTTCTTTAAAACTGCTCGTTTTGATAAATGAAGCATGCTTTACTTGCTCATGAATAAGCTCTGTGTGAAATATAACAGAGTCTAGAACTGCTTTTAGTGTCCTTGTGGGCTAGCCGGTAAGCATTCCCTAGGGCCACCCAGTAGGTCGAGAGTTCGATTCCTTGCTGGTGAGGTCGTTGATTATATGTTCAAAGTCCGCGTGTTAAATGGACTAAAAATGAAGTATATATATGTACCTCGCGTTTCATACCAGCTGGATTCGGTAAAATGCTACTGACACCACATACGAGGCACGGGCAGTTTCCCAATGAGGTTCACGGCGCCATCAGCTCGATGAACAGGCTTTGTGTGAAATATAACAGAGTCTAGAACTGCTTTTAGTGTCCTTGTGGGCTAGCCGGTAAGCATTCCCTAGGGCCACCCAGTAGGTCGAGGGTTCGATTCCTTGCTGGTGAGGTCGTTGATTATATGTTCAAAGTCCGCGTGTTAAATGGACTAAAAATGAAGTATATATATGTACCTCGCGTTTCATACCAGCTGGATTCGGTAAAATGCTACTGACACCACATACGAGGCACGGGCAGTTTCCCAATGAGGTTCACGGCGCCATCAACTCGATGAACAGGCTTTGTGTGAAATATAACAGAGTCTAGAACTGCTTTTAGTGTCCTTGTGGGCTAGCCGGTAAGCATTCCCTAGGGCCACCCAGTAGGTCGAGGGTTCGATTCCTTGCTGGTGAGGTCGTTGAATATATATATATATATATATATATATATATATATATATATATATATATATATATATATATATATATATATATATATATATATATATATATATATATATATATATACACAGTGAACCCTCACTTTACGCGGTTAATTCAACTTACGGCGGCCCGCGTAAAGTGAACAACATTACATATGGGATTAATTGAAATAGAGACCGGGCCGACCCACAAGCTCCACTTTTTCCCTACACAATACATACGTTTTACTAAAAATAGCATCTTAACTTTATGATGGTATTCACCCACACATAATATAGAAGGGAACATTCAATAAGAGAAGAATAAACTGAAGGTTGGGGTTTAACACTTACGTTAGTAGAAGAGATGGGTCGGCGTAGGGGAATGGAGGCTGGTTCCGAGGCAGAGGGCAGGCTACTGGCCCTCAGGTGAGTCTTCATCGGTGTCATCCACACTTACTAGTGCCTCCTTGACAAATCCCTCAAAGTCATCATCACTGTCTCTGCCTCTGTCACTGGCTTGGGCTGGCTGTGGTGGGTTGCGGGCGAAGAACTCTGTTATGCTTTGCTGACGGCTGGTGTTTATGTTGTCGTGATAAACCTTGATGTAGGGCTCCATAGTCTGCAACAGCTGGGTAGTGAAGATTTCATACCTGTTTGCGTCAGGGTCGTCGGAAAGGAGGAGCTTGACTTTCTCAATACACTCGATGGCACCCCTAACATTACTATGGGATAAGTGGCGTTCTTCTTGGGATGACGCACCACCTGCCTCTTCACTGACGTCATCATCATCATCTACCATCTCGTCGGTAGTCACATCAGGATCCCGTATCACCTCCAGGATGTCGTCGTTGGTGGTCTTGGAGAAGCCTGCAACTGTAACACTCTGTGCAGCTTCTCCGGCAAGGTCCACTGCTACTGCAACAGTCTGAACCTCACCAGTCACAGATTTACTCTGCCTAACACCCGGAATGCCTTGCAACACATGTCTCCATGCGTGACGAACAGTTGCTACAGACAGCTGATCCCATGCCTCCACCAAGAAGTCCACAGCTTTCTTGACGTTGAATGTTCTCCAGAATTGTTTTAAAAGTATTTCTTGCTCTGCCAACTGTTGATTCGCGTCGTCTTCGCTCTTGCTATCGGTGTTGGTGTCACTCAGGTTACGTAACTCTTCCTTGGTGTTGGTGTAGTCATTCAGGAGGTTGAATTTTTTAGCAGAGAATGCAGCTTTTACATTACAGATCAATTCTTGGTCCATGGGCTGTAATATAGACGTAGTGTTGGGAGGAAGGAAGACCACTTTTACGCTGGGGTGACGATCTAACAGTAGGGGCGAGTGTCCTGGCTCGTTGTCCAGCAGCAACAAAATCTTGAATGGCACATTATGTTGCTCACAGAAATTCTTCACATCGGGAACGAAACAGTCATCAAACCAGGAGAGGGACAGTGTAGAGAACATCCACGCCTTACGTGCGGTCAGCCAGTGGACATTTAGCTTGGTCATGTCCATGCTCTTGTAGGCATGTGGCTTGCGTGCTGTGTGGATCACCGATAACTTGAGCTTACAGGTACCGGAGGCATTGGTGGTAAACAGGACGGTGATGCGCTCCTTCTGCAACTTCCGGCCCCGACACTTGCTGGCATTCTTTACAACGAAGGACCTGGAAGGTAGCTTTTTCCAGAAAAGACCAGATTCGTCCATGTTAAACACCTGGTCGTCACTGTACTGTCCTTCCTCCATAATCTCACGTAAAAACGGAGGAAATTCCCTAGCCGCAACACGGTCAGCACTAGCTCCTTCACCACCAATGTTGATATTGGTGATCTTGTTTCTCTTCTTAAACCTCTGTAACCACCCAGAGGAAGCATTAAAGGGTTTGGGCTCTGTAATTCCCATCTTTCGTGACACTACAGCATACAGTTCACGTGCGTACTCCTTAACTGAGCGCGTGTCCACCGCCGTGTTCTGTCGCGCCTGACGCACCAAGTAGCTCACAAGTAATTTTTGTATTGAGAATCACCTGGCTGTGGCAATACTTGATCATAGAAGCACCTGTAGACTTTGTGATGTTCATGTGCTCCTTTATCTTGGCTGCATCCTTCTTAATTGTCCTAATTGTAGACTTGTTAACACCATGCTGGCGCGCGAGATTAACCTGTCTTGTTCCTTTCTTCAACTCTTGTATGATCTTATATTTAATTTCGTAGCTTAAGGAACGTCGTGTCTTCTTTGGCTTAGGGCGGCTGGGTCCAGGTAATGCAAGGTTTATTTGTGGTGGTGGTGGTCCGGTGGAAGCCATTCTTATGGAACAATGGATACTGATATACACGGTGTAGCCTGGAGGGGTGTAACTGATGCGGTAGGTTGAGGGGCTTGAACGCTCCCACAGCGGGACACGTCATAGTACTACATTAAACCAATCACAGCTAGCAGGGAGGGAGGTAAGGATGCTTTGCCCAATCACAGTCCGCTACGTCATATGACGTCACCGATAACGCAACAAAGACATACTCTGTGCAACCTACTCGCTTTGCTTACACAACATGGCAGATGGCGGGAGGTTTGGATCCAAAAATGGCGCGGCGCGAGAGGACCGCCAGTCGCTCTCTGCGTAAAGGGGTACATGCACCTCGGAAAGTGAGCATATATATATACATACATACAGTCAACCCTCACTTTACGCGGTTAATGTAACCCACAGGGTACCGCGGAAAGTGAGAAACGCGTAAAGTGAATAACATAACATATGGGATTAAATGAAATAGAGACCAGCTGACCCCCAAACTCCACTTTTTCCAACACAAAACCTATGTTGTAGTAAAAATAACATCTTAATTTTATGATGGTACATGCACACAATTAATACTTAAGAGAAATAGAGAAATACAGTCGCCAAGCTAATGTCCATTCAAATAATGGACACAACTCCCTCCCCCTCTTCTCACACTACACTGCTGGCTCTTCCCTCTGAGAAATTTTGGGGGGAAAACCAGGTATAGTAATAAATAATACCTCAAACTAAAGTTAGGATTATATAATTGACATTGCTGGATTCCTTGTAAGACCAGGAATATTTTGAATATAAATGTCATATATTTTTCACAAAAGATAACATATTTACTCAGAGCAATCATTACATCTAAAATTTGTATGTCTAATGCAAAATCTATGATGTTCATATTCAAAATGATCATCAAATTGTAAGAATTCCAGCAATGTAAATTATATTCTGGCCGGGTAATTTGTATGAATTTTATGAGCTAAAACAAATATCTTCAGTTAATAAAAAAAAAATAAAAATATTCTTCACTGTAACAGATGGTCGGTTGGTCCCTCCCTCCCCCCCCCCAACCAACCAACCGTCTCACCAGATGTGTGGGAAAACCAGAATACAGTATTTACCTTTTTAGTAATAAATAATAACTCAAACTAAAGTTAGGATAATATAATTGACATTGCTGGATTCCTTGAAAGCCCAGGAATATTTTGAATACAAATGTCATATATTTTGCACAAAAAATAACATATTTACTCAGAATAAACTTTATATCTAAAATTTGTATGTCTAATGCAAAATCTATGATGTTTATATTCAAAATGATCACCAAATTGTAAGAATTCCAGCAATGTAAATTATATTCTGGCTGGGTAATTTGTATGAATTTTATGAGCTAAAACAGGCAGTCAGGCAGGGTGGCGGGTGGGGCGAATCTAAAAATAGCTCTTGAGCTGGACATGTGGAAAAACCTGTGTTAAGTGAAAGTTCAGCTCTGGCAAGGCACTGTGTATATGGTAAAAGGCGCTAAGTGAAACCGCGTTAGGCGGGGTAATACTGTGTATATATATACAGTTGGTCCTCTTATTACGCGGTCCCACAATCCGCGTTTCACCGTTAACGCGGTGCCTTGCCAGAACCTAACATCCTTACATTCCGCGGTCGTTTCCGCCATTGCGCGGAGAGTGTCCGGCGCGACGCTATTTTTAGATTTGCCCCACGCGTCACCCACGCACCACCCACGCGCCACCGGCCCGCCTGCCTGCCTCTCCCTGCCTCTCCCTCCTCCTCCCTCCGCTTGGGCAAGCGGTAAGGTTGCGCAGTGTGTGTCTTTGTTCGTTATCACTGACGTCATATGACGTATCAGACCTGTGATTGGCCATGCATCCCTACCCCCCTCTGCCGCTAGCTGTAATTGGCTTAAAGTATTATGACGTGTCCACCCGGGGGAGGGAGGGAGGGAGGAAGGAGAGACGACGCTTGACCTAGCCCCGGCAGTTTTATCCCTCAAGGCCACTCCGTGTAAACGCGCATCCATTGTTCCGTAAAATGGCTTCCGCCGGACCACCACCCCCAGAGAAAAACCTTTCCTTACCTGGACCCAGCGGCACTAAACCAAAGAAGACACGACATTCCTTAAGCTACGAGGTGAAGTATACCATCATCCAAGAGTTGGAGAAAGGAACAAGGCAGGTTGATTTGGCGCGCCAGCATGGCGTGAACGAATCTACGATCCGGACTATAAAGAAGGATTCAGCTAAGATAAAGGAGCACATGAAGATCACAAAGTCTACAGGTGCTTCTATGATCAAGTATTTTCACAACCAGGTGCTTCTCAAGACAGAAAAATTACTTGTGAGGTACTTGGTGCGTCAGGCGCGACGTAACATGGCGGTCGACACGCGCTCTGTGAAGGACTACGCACGTGAACTGTACATCGCAGTGGCACGAAAGATGGGAACTTCAGAGCCCAAACCCTTTAATGCTTCCTCTGGGTGGTTACAGAGGTTTAAGATCCGGAACAAGATCACCAATATAAACATTGGTTCAGGATTCGGGGCCGGAAAATGCAGAAGGAACGCATCACCGTCCTGTTTACCACCAATGCCTCCGGTACCTGTAAGCTCAAGTTATCGGTGATCCACACAGCCCGCAAGCCGCACGCCTACAAGAGCATGGACATGACCAAGCTAAATGTCCACTGGCTGACAGCACGTAAGGCATGGATGTTCTCTACACTGTCCCTCTCCTGGTTTGATGACTGTTTTGTTCCCGATGTAAAGAAATTCTGTGAGCAACAGAGTGTCCCATTTAATATTTTGTTGCTGCTGGACAACGCACCAGGACACTCGCCCCTACTGTTAGATCGTCACCCCAATGTAAAAGTGGTCTTCCTTCCTCCCAACACTATGTCTTTAATCCAGCCCATGGACCAGGAGTTGATTTGCAATGTGAAAGCTGCATTCTCAAGAACAAAATTCCAGCTCCTGAACGACTACACCAACACCAGGGAAGAGTTGCGTGACCTGAGTGACACCACCACCGATAGCAAGAGCGACGAAGATGAGGAACAACGGTTAGAACAGCAAAAAATACTCTTCAAATAATTCTGGAGAGTATTTAACATCAAGAAAGCTGTGGACATCTTGGTGGAGTCATGGGATCAGCTGTCTATTGCTACAATTCGTCACGCATGGAGACGTGTTGCATGGAATACCAGGTGAGAGGAGGAGTCAATCTGTGACTGGTGAGGTTCAGACTGTTGCAGTAGCAGTGGACCTTGCCAGAGAAGCTGCGCAGACTGTTACAATTCCAGGCTTCTCCGAGACAACCAACGACGACATCTTGGAGGTGATCAGAAATCCTGAAGTGACTGCCGACGAGATGTTGGAAGAAGAACACGTCAGTGAAGAGGAGGAAGAAGGTGCGGCAGTCTCCGAAGAACACAATTTAAGTCATAGTGATATTAAGGGTGCCATGGAGTGTGCAGAGAAGATGAAGTCCTTCCTTTCCCGCGACAATGACGATGACCGCTATGAAGTCTTCCATTACCGGCTGGTGCAGGCTATGGAGCCGTACATCAAGGTGTATCACGACAACATCAACGCCAGACGTCAGCAAAGCATAACAGATTTCTTCACCCGCAACCCACCACAGCCAGCCCAAGCCAGTGATAGTGACAGTGAAGTTGACTTTGAGGGATTTGTCAGGGAAGCCCTGACAACTGTAAGTGACAGTGATGATGATTCACCTAGTAATGGTGATTCACCTGAGGGCCAGTAATCTGCCCTCTGCCTCGGAACCAGCCTCCATCACCGTATGCCGACCCATCTCTTCTACTACCGTAAGTGTTCCACCTAACTTTTTGTTTCTCTAAGGTAACCTTCATTTTTCCTATGTTAACCTTTATCTTTCCTAACCTAACCTCTTTTTTATTACTTGTTTTTTCATACCATCATAAAGTTAAGATAAAATTTTTACTACAACATAGTTGTGTGTCGTCAAAAAGTGGAGTTTGGGGATCGGCCTGGACTCCATTTCAATTAATCCCATATGTTATGCTGTTCACTTTACGCGTTCCTTACTTTCCGCGGGACCCTCCGGGTTACATTAACCGCGTAATACGAGGACCAACTGTGTGTATATATATATATATATATATATATATATATATATATATTTTTCATTAGCCCAATAAAGCACGCGGACTTCTACATACAATCAACACCTCAACCCGCCAGGATTCGAACCCACGGCCCACAAGCCTATGACTGTGACCGGGGAACGCTAACCGCTGGACCACCAGGATGCTAAAAGCAGTCCTAGACTTTGTTATATTTCACACAAAGCCTGTTCAACGAGCTTATGGCGCCGTGAACCTCTAATGGGGACCACCCGCACCACTTAGGTGGTCAGAGTAACGTTTTACCAAATCCGGCTTCGAAACACGAGGATCCATATATATTTCATTAGCCCAATAAAGCACGCGGACTTCTACATACAATCAACACCTCAACCCGCCAGGATTCGAACCCACGGCCCACAAGCCTATGACTGTGACCGGGGAACGCTAACCGCTGGACCACCAGGATGCTAAAAGCAGTCCTAGACTTTGTTATATTTCACACAAAGCCTGTTCAACGAGCTTATGGCGTTCCAAGATTTTAGCTGTCAATGTGGCATTTAAAAACTCATGCACTGTTAAACAAATGTTAATCAAGAACTCCCCCAACAACACAATTGGTTGCATTTATAAAGTTCCTTGCAAGGAATGTAATATGTTTTACTTAGGCCAGACAGGTAAAGATCTTGTAACTAGAATTAAACAACACAAATACAGTGTTAGGACAGGCCAGGAATCCAATGCTCTGTTTGTTCATTTGAGGGATAACAAGCATTGCATTGACTGGGATAATGCCTCCTCAATATTACCATGTAATTCAATTGATAGTAGGAACATCATAGAATCTAGTCTTATTAAACATACCGAAGCATTCAACATGAATTTGAGTAACGGCATGTACAAGCTGGACAACTTTGTAATTAAGAAGATTTGTGATCAGGTGAGAGGGCGGGTCACTGTCCCATCTGACCCAACCACCAACCGTTGTGTGCCATTTAAAGATTAGTAGGGTCATTACCTAATTACCTGACCATTGTGGACCTGGTCTCACCCTCCTCTGTATATATTCATCTTGTTTTGCATTACTCTATCTAGTCTGTACTCACCCCTGAAGATGTGAATTACACGAAAGCGCTTGGGAACTTCGTGTTTTCTTCTTTCCTGGTGGTTATCAGCATATACCTAGATCACGCGCACCTACAGTGATTTACTTGCATATATATATATATATATATATATATATATATATATATATATATATATATATATATATATATATATATATATATATATATATATATATATATATATATATCAAGGGATACCTTTATTGCATATCCAGTTATTTAATATGTTTGGCAGAATATTACATAGAGAATAAAAGGAAATAAAATTGTAAGTGATACAATAAGTCAGTTTTGCTTCTAAGCCAACACCTTCCAACAGCTATGAACCAGAGTTGCATCCTGGTGTGACGTATAAGATTGAAGACCCAAAAGCAACATTGAAAATATTTTCAACTGGGAGTATTACTGTGACAGGTCAGTCTTTTATACCTTAATCTCTTTAGTTTTGTATAGAAAGATTAATTCTCCTTCTGTTTTATGGCCATTTTTCACACTTATATGGCTTAAATGTGATTACCTGATGGCAGCTCCCTCTGCTATACTGACTTGCACCCTTTCTTGTCAAGTTCTTATATCTGAAATCATTTCTTAGTCTTTCCCTTTGTCATTCTTGGCCTACCCTTAACTCCCCCCGCCCCCCCCCTTTAATTAGACTTGTGTATTTCTTGACCCAGTTGATCTCCTACATTCTCTCCATACACCCAAACCATCTCAGCCTACATCTATTCAATACCCAGCTGCCCTCTTAGCTCTGAACAAGGTTTTCTTTTTTTCTGTCTCCACATCTTACATCCATCTCACTACAGTACAGTATTGTCCTTTCAACTCGCTGAAATCTACACTTGTAACCTAACTACCTGTTTCACTGCCTTACAGCAACAAATTTTTCACTCTGGTTGCATACAACTTTCCTTTCAATAAACAAGAAGTTCGTCTCCCTGTCAATAAAGGCTGCAGCTTTCTAAATGTCTTTCAGCCACACATGGCTCTTGCAACAGCTAATTTTGGCACCACCTACAGCACTAATCATGTAACCTTTGCTAAGGCCACATGATATCCTGCACATACAACACACTTAAAGATGGCAACAACCAGCAGTCTGCTAGTTACACCACTACACTTCTTGTTTACCTACCTTCCACAATCACCGCACAATATTGACTTAATGCCTTACAGACAGCACATGGCCATTTTCTGCTTTCCACTGCAGGCCCTTTACCCACACACTAATGAACTTTTTTTTCATCTCTTTTTACTCTCATGCCCTTGAACTCTATTCCATAATTCCATTTCATAGATTTCTTCAGCTCTATTATCAACACTAAATCATCATCATGCAGCAACTCACAGAGCAAAACAGTCCTAAGTTCTTGTGATAGTGCCTCTGACACCATGATGAACAGAAGGGGGCTCAAGACAGACTGTAGATGGACCTCTACTTTTACCATAAACTTCTCATTTTCATTGTCAATTACCCTCACAGAAATACTGCAGCACTCCTACAGTGCCTTTAATCATTCATACAAGACATTCCTTAGACCTTAGCTTTCTCATTACCCTCTTTACGAACTCAGGTGGTAACCTGTCATATGCCTTCTCTAACTCTAGAAATACAAAGAAGGTCTTTCTTTCCTTTCTAGATATTTTCCTTGTAGTTGCCCGGTCATAGATATTGCCTCTGTAATCTCCCTGCCTGACATGAACCCAAACTGCTTTTTATTATTGTGCCCTCTTCTCTTACAATTTTTCATCATGTTTTCCACTACTTTCATAATTTGATCTAAATGCTTCAGGTCCCTGTAATTTCCATATTCAAGTGTGTCACTTTGTAGGTATTCAGTCAGTCAACTGAAACAATACTACATTCCATTCCATCGTAACTGATATGTGAATTTGTTCCCCATTGCTACATCAGCAGCACCTGTTGTTTCAACATTTCTGCAATTATTCAAGAGCTACCAGCAGCCTTTCCATTCTTCAGTTTGCCATTGCTATTTTCACCTACTTGATCTCAATCATTGGGCATGATGCATGATCTTCGTACTGGCTCCTCATTCAGCAGACAATCATAATACTGTATTTTCTTCATGCAGTCTTAATTTCTTTGTTATAAACAACCACATATAATATCCATAGTTATTTCTCACACACTGCCCACCAACTATATCCTTGTTTCTGACCACTAATTCCCTACTTATTTGCATATGCATCCTGTTCATGTTTCATGGCCATGTAGTGAGGGACCAAAGTGTATTTATTTAATCTGAAAAATACTGTAGTTAAATTCAAAAGAGTGAAGCATCAAAGTGATAAGGAAGATTGAACACAAATAGATCTTTAGATTTCACTTCAGTGTACTGTATTATGATATCACATTTTTTATATCTTAGGGAAGTTTTGCCTGTAATTATTTTTATAATATGTAAAATGTGGTCAGCTAATGAATGCTTTTGTGTTGCAGCTCCAAGTGTAAACAATGTACAGAGTGCCATAGAGCACATATATCCCCTAGTGAGTGAGTTTGGAAAGGCTCGCACTGAAGAAGAAATGAATGAATACTTGGAGCTCAAGGCCAGACGGCATTTCTCACAACAACCAGAAGAGGAAGACTCTACTGATTCTGATATTCCAGCCGATCTGTGGCACTAAGATCTGTAGTTTTGTACGATATTATGTGTTGAATAGTGTTACTCACCAAATAAGAAAACTCATTTGCAATCATCAAGCATATCACAGCAGTATATATATGGTGTTAATTGAGTTTTGTACTGTGTCACATCATTCATATTTTTACATTCACTCAGCCCTCTGTAAAATAATATTAGGTTGGTGCCAACCAAGGTTACTTTAGCTAGTCATAAGGCCAAACAAAAATATTTTTGTGTTTCCGGTAAAGAGGACAAATATAAGGTTAGTACGTGAAATTTTTAGACGTTTGGCTTTAAAGACACTGAATTGTAAGATAAAGTACCATGTATTGTATTTTACCGTTATGTATTGTGCGTATCACCATTACATATTTAATGGAAATAACCAATTTAATAACTGCTAGATAATGAATAGGTTTTTTGTACATCAGTTGAATATATCTACTTGTCTTTATCTTCAGAGCTGTTATCTGAACCAAGAGTTGTAAGATAACTCGTGTCTTTAAAGGATTGTTGGTAAATATTATCAGATGTTGGTTATGAGCATGGAAGAAATTTTATGTAGAAGCGTGCATTGTTATCAGCTAAAACATAAGTAAAGCAGTTGACATGCTTGTAGTATTGGTAATGAAGTAGTCAATCTGTGAAAAGAGATAACAGTGCCTAGTGTAGGTGAGATAACCACAGCTGAGTTAAAAGAAGTTGAAATAGTATTAGGTTTAAGATGCTTAACTACTGTACTTCTACCTCTTCTTGTGGTTGTTTCATGTTAAATATCTGTCATTCTTTTCACACCTTTATATTTGTAAGCCAATGTCTTGTGCTTCACTTTTGTTACAGCCATCCCAACAAGCAGAATTCTTGAGCATTTTTTTTTCTCTTTTTTGAGCATTGCAGTTAGATGTTAAAGAATTGTAAGCATGCAGATTGTTTATAGCCAGAGTTTAGGTAAGACTTCATTCATCATCCTGCTCTAATAGGGAAAAAGGCATGAATGGTGTTAAAAAATTTTCTACATAAGGACTTGTCTGTGGGCATATTCAATTTATTGTGCAGCCTTGCTATTAATTAGATGGGCCTCAGATTGAGCGGTTACTCTCGATTTTTTTTTTTTTTTTTTTTTTTTTTTTTTTTTTTTTTTTTTTTTTAAATATATACTTCACCTGTGCAGTGATGTCCAGCTATTGAGAAGAGTTCACAAATCACAATAAGAAAAAGTAATATAATATGAAATTTTAGATTTAAGGATAACAATATTGATACAGTACTTAACCCTTTCCTCCAACTCCATCATTCATCACAGTGCCTCCCATATGAAGAGTGAATGTTAGTTCTGCTTTTGGTATTTCCTGAAATGAACCTACAACTAATTAGCTTAAGTCCATCAATACCAGGGTACTTTTAAACCAAAAAATACACTCTTAAGTTACATAAGTTAAGCATTTAATAATTGGTTAATCCTTGTGATTAAAGCATTTCTCTAAATTTACTCAAGTAACAACCATAGAAAGAATCCTATGAATATATAGAATCATTGTTAAGGCAAGAACATTCATACTTGACACTTAAAATGATTATACAGCACAAAAGCATACAATGCACAAGCCCCTCTTAAATCTCTTTATTGGTAGTGAGGGCCATTAAATTATTCTTGACCATTACATTGTGGTTCGTTGCACGATAGTAACTTTAACCTAAACCAGTTACTTCCCCATTATTACCTGTCTCTACCTTAGACTCAGTAGATGACTCTTTGGTAATACAGTATATACTTCTTTTTAACGAGTTTCACATTAACAATACATTTCATTACAATAACAATCAGTAGCACAAGTTGATAGTCACTCTGGGCGGCCATATTGATGACGTCAGCGAGCGGGGTGGTTTGTTTTGATCAGAGCGTGTGAACAGGAGGTGTTATGTAACCTACTCACTTATGTTACCACATTGCGTAACCTCTCTACCTGTGGTGTGGTGAAGCATTGACTATGAGTAGCATAGGAGGAGCTGGTGTTTGTGGAGGGTCACTGGCTTTGAGACTGAAGGGTCAGTTGGTGGTGGTGCTGGGAAAGCAACACAGTGTGAGAGTGTAGGGGCAGGGAGGTACTAACACCACTCCCCTGCATTGAATGACAGCAAACAGTCTCATTAAGCAGTTCAATGAGTGTCTAAAGGCTAGTTATTATTAACTCTACATGCAGTATTAATGTGAGTGAATAAGTGGTTGTAATTTTTTGTGGGGGTTTGTAGGGGGCGAAAGTGTTTGAGGGCTGGTACCAATTGACCCATTTAGACTGTAAACTGCACCATCTTAACGATTTTCACTTTAATGACCGTTTTCGTGGTACCAATTAGTCGTTAAAGTGAAGTATGGACTGTAGTAATCTAACTGTGACCTTAATAATTTTATGCGAGGGACAGTGGTTCCATTTTGGCATCTCCCATACAAGAGAAAACCCTGAGACATGATTCTGAAATACATTTCTGCTTGGAGAATCCTGAATGGGTATTATGTACACCAAATGAGCAAAAAGATTTTCAAAACTCATCTGTGAAAGTTTGTTAAATATATCAAATATACAGGGTATCATACTAACATCAGTCTAGCCAAAAAATGTCTTGTTCAAATATACTTAAAGTTACTGTACTTTCATTAGTTTGATAACAGCATAACTAATTATATACGGCTTCACTGCCTAACTGAATTTGATATCCTCAACATTTGAGAGAGAATGGCCGAACTACGTATAAGGTGTGTGTATCGAACATAAGCAGATACAACTGAATTAAGTTCCTTTTAGATTTTACATAACAGGTCACCATCTTGATAACTTCTTGGCCTGCCGTTTACAAGTGAAACTCAAAATTTTGAAGTTAGGTTCCATTTTGTTCTTGAACCTGGAAGGAGACTTTATTCAGATCCAATTGAAAACTCATTGTGTGAGTTTCTCGACCAAGTTACCGTATTGTAATGGGCCTTTTCATACCATAATGTGAACCCCACTTTTCCATTGACTTCCATTATATAATTAGAGATGCATTGCGAAGGAAATTTTTTGGGTAAAAAGAAGTAATACAAGCACTTTTATGAGTGAAAATAAACCTTTTAAAACATATTCATTTCATGAGATTAACATGATAGTAAATACAGTTGGGTCTCAGAGTACGTGCATCCATAGTATGTGATCCCACTTATATGTGTCTGACGCTTGGGTCTCACTCTTGAGTGAGTCAACCCACCCACCCACCATCTCGTGCTCAATTGAGAAAAAGATAAATAAAATCATTACAATACCCTATTGTGGCTTAGAATTAAAGAAAATATAATATACAGTGGTCCCTCGGTTAACGAGCACAATTCGTTCTAGAAGGTTGCTCGTTAACCGAAACCATTGTTTCAATGAGGTTTTGGGTAATTGGTTCTAGCTCACCGAAAATTGCCTAAAATCAACTAAAAAGGTAGTAAAGTACACTTACTTTGAGGTGTGTATGTAGAAGGCTCCGGGATGATGATGATGATGATGGGAATTAGAATGGGGGTGGAGGAGAAGGGAGAAGAGAAGGCATTGGGGTGGAGAGAAGTCACCCCATGGTGCCATTTCACCCATAAAATTTTAGCTCTCGGTGTAATTCAAGAATATTGTCTTTAAATCAACACTGCGCTGCATTATATACGGTATTGTCAATATGTAAAATAAATTTCAAATTGACCAATAATTTGCTTGGAAACACAGAAAAACGCGTTTAGTTGAAGAAAGTCTCAAGCAAGGTGTTACCTCCACTGAAAAGACACAGCAACTGACGCCTATATAGTGTGTTGACAGGCTGTATGGCGGGCAAAAAACTAGCTTCCAATACTTCAATTTTGTTCAATAATTGTTAAAATGACTAAAAAATTTAATATAAAACTTTTAAAATTATTGAATAGTATAAACTTCTTGATATTTACTAAAATAACAAGGAATTTAAGCCCTAGAACCGATTACTGTATTGGCGGACTAATACTACAGCTGGTGGACCGCCAAATGCAAGCGAAAACATGATGAGGTCGACTCGTAAAAAAATCGTTAATCGAGGGATTGCTTCTTAACCGAAGTTAAGAATCTTATGGAAGGTAACTCGTTAACCGAAATCTCGTTAACCGAGGGATCTCTGTGAACCTATGAAATAAGAAAAATGTAGAGCATGGGTGTGTGTGTGTGGCGAGTGAACGTTTGTGCGGAGGTAGTGAACTGTTTTGACGAGTTGTCTGCCTCTCTTCCTCCCTCCCCTGATGTGAGCCAGCTGGGTGACTGCCCAACTGTGCCAGTAAATGTGAGGAATAAATAACAATTAATGATGTACATAAAACACGTGAATTTAACTTGCCAAAAATAATGTGTGTTGCGTGAGGAGTTTTATATCTAAATTAATTCCTTTACAGGCTCTCTTTTTTTAGCTCTATTGCTTTCACTTGCACTTGGTGGCCTTTTTCCACTCATCTTGAATGAGGGTAATACATTGGGACAGTCTTGAATAAAATATGTACGTAAGTATTAAATTCAAGAGATCAAGCGTACATACTGGGAGATAACACACCGAGTCAGCGTTGGTATGCCAGCGTACCCACACTTGGTGGTAGCAAACACCAAGACATCCACACCAAATAAATTGTAATTTCTGATTTTTTTATTATTTTTTCTTCTATATCACGATTCTCTTGTTAAAAATTTTCACCATTTCCACAAGGTCGAATTTACAGGCCGTATCCCGAGCTTAGTGGTCGTAATTTTCATTTTTTTTTTGGGGGGGGGGGGGGGGGGTCAATTTCTGTAACCTAGGGTATACCTATATAATATACAGGAAACTAGAATAAGTGTCAAAATATGGACCTCTCATTGCTTGTGAAGTGCTGGTAATTTATTTTTCTCGCCAATTAAGTATTTTTGAGATTTTTGAAGGAATTTGTATGGCACAAGACAGATGCATTTTCACTTTGAATCATCTGCTCGGTGTTCATAACCCATGTTTTTAGCAGCTTTATAAATGCATGTTACCCAGCTCTACTAATTCTCACTTTCTTTACTTTATTTTTTTTTACTATGAAGGAATCTATACTTAAACGGTAATTTCCTCTATTAATCTTCTGTCCTGGATTTTAACATGATTATAAGTACACTGCTGTATTGTGAAGCCCGCCTGATGTTTAGTGTACTACTGTATGATTTAGTCAAGGTTGCTTATGATTCTGTTTTCCTCATTTCTTCAGTCCCCTGTAAGGATGCTCCACCAGAGCTAATGTGGAAGATTAACACGCAGATAAAACACAAATTATCTTTGTTGACATATTTTTGGTGTGCTCTCATGGAAATTTTATCATTGGTAACTTGGCTAATTAATCAAACACTGGCATACTCAAATAAGTCATTTTGTAAGTTCGGTTTTGTTTTAGAATTTTATTTAACAACATTTAATGATAGGTCCTCATCTCTGCACATCCAACTATATTGGACATTCTTTTAATAATGCCACTTGTACCAACAAAATCAGTAGTATAATGCTTCTTGAGTCAGTTAACATGCTTAAAACAGTAATTTGAAGAAGAGAACCCCACACTCTTCTATGGTGCCTTCTTTTAGAAATGGGTTTGTTGAAAAAGTCAATCCCAGTTCCTGGATATTTTATTACATGACCTGTAGACATTTATTTTCCACTTATCATTTGTATAAACCCATTTGCAGCTTTGGAGATTCTTTGCTTACAGACTTTTCTTTTGCTTTGTATGCAAATGATGACCATTCATAATGTTGGGCTTTCTCAGGACAACTCAACTTTTAGAGAACTTCACTTGTGCCTCAGCAATGATCAGTCATTTGGAAGCATGACTTCCTTAGACTGCTTAATTACATGGTCTACCATAGTCTTGATAAAACTGATCTTTTACTATATTGTGGTTCAATTGGCACAATCGAGTCCACTGCCACCTTGACAGGTAGATTCACATACTATGGCATTCTGGTCAAAGGTGCCTTTTTCAACTTATCTTTTGGAAATAACAAAAGACTGACATTATCTTAATGTAATTAGTGTTACTCCACACCACTAGAACATATTTGGCCTTTGCATGTCAAATATGTTTAGGTGTATATCCTGTACAGTACTCATAAATTTTGGGGTACAAACAAATTGATAAAATGATTGGCAGTGGTTGTTACAGGACATCCTCTTTATAAACCTTAGTCACATAATATCTTGGTGCCCCTCTTGGTGTTGTGCCAACATACTTAAGGTTTCTTGTGTGGAGTAGCGTGTTTCATGCCAAAACAGTTAATATGTAGCATCTAATAAGTCGCATACCTTAATGGGCCAATATTATAGTGTGCTACCTTTCTGTCCCTCTTCAATCAGTTGCCCTAATTGGATTACCATGGTTCTCATCACCAATTTGTGCCTTTTACTCTATAGGGGACATGGTTCATTCCTCACTCTACAACCCGGTGAGTCTCTCCTTGCTAGTTCATCATATGAATTAATCATCTCTGCTCATTAAAAAGACCTACAGAAAGGCTAGTTAACCTATGTAGAAGCATCCTCAAGATAACCCAGACCTACTCCTCCTTTGTTCCCTGCAGATATCAGTGGTGTCTCGGTGCCAGAGCTTGTGTATACCCTGTGTCCCTCAAGTCCAGGATAAACTTGCCTTAAACCAACTTAAACTAGACCCAAAGTCTTCATGGAGGCATTGTGGTAGTGGGTCACTTTTTAAGGTTCTTTGGCCTTATCATAGTTTTTTTTTTATCTTTAGTTACTGTGAATTTTTCTTTTAGTTTTGTTGTCATGTACTTCCGTTCTTCATGTTTCTTATAGTGGTTGTTGTTTTGGTGGCTTAATATCCTATTTGTTTGTTGCTAAATCTCAAATTTATATTGTCAAGAGGTACAGTAGCTTCTGGCTCCTAGTTGACATATTCCACTGGTCTCATTCTCAGGTGGGATTGCATTTAAGAGGTTTGCAACCTTTTTTATAATCTTTTGAAAGTTACCAGAACATTGAGACAGTAAGATAATATATTTAATAATTATATACTAAGTTTCTCATGTATTACAACTATATTTTTCTTATCTTGTGTGTCCTCATTTATATTCCTTGTTTGTCTTTCTCCACTTCCCTTTCTCTTTGATTGTTTCTTCTGTTGCTTAATACCTTTTCTGATTTCCCCTATCATTTGCAAGAGCATTCCTTCTAGGTTCAGCAATTTTGATATAACTCCAGAAGTTTTGACAAAGACTCCAGGGCAACCTTTCTTTGGTACTGTACTGTAGTGTACTCGATAGCTGGACAGACTGTGGCATGAGGTAGTGATACACCATATGCTCACAAAAGCTCAATCACCATTCAAAATTTGATACATATGTATATAATATCAAATTTTGTTATACTTGACCCACCAATAAATAGTATTCATTCGTTGATATTACTAGAGTAGCCACTGGTTGCGGAATTGAATGCAAAATTAATATATTTTTTATTGTGAAGGTTATGGAGGAATTAATGGGAAGGATTAGTTGAGCTTGTTTTAATGTATGGAAGTTAAAAAGATGCACAGACTAGGAGGACAAGGAGTAAAAGCAACAGAGTTGAGTACAGTGTATGTTAGGTGTGGATGGGGAATGAGAAGAGTGAATATAAGAAGACAAGGAATAAGAGAAATAATGGTTGAAAAAAAGTGAGAGCAAATTGTAAAGTGCAGTTGATGTTTGGATATGATGAATGACAGTAATGGACTATACTATGTATCCAAGTGAAAGGGAGGAGGCAGGTAACAATACAAGGATATACTGATAACTAGTGTGTGAGCGAGAGTGTTGAGATGGTCTTAGGTTAGAGATTCATGAGGTAGCCTGTACATACTGTCCAACTGAATGATGGCACAATGAATATAGATATGATACAGTTAGTGAATGTACAACCCACCTGTAAATAGTATTAATGTGTGAATTCCATTTAAGTGAGAAAAAACCTTTGAGAGAAAGGAGTACATGAGGGAAATTTGTTATACTACTGTATACCCAATTTTTAATGTGGCTAAAAATTGCAGTTGGTTAGATTACCGGAAACACATTTTTATGGGGAAAGGCCTGATGTGAAAGTTGAGCAGTCACAGAGAAGTGCACTGTTGGAACAAGAACAAAGTCCTAACTATTTTCATTCATAATTTAAAGTTGATCATAACTAGGCCGTCAAATTCGTTCAGTATTTATTCAGGGATGGCATTGTACTTTTCTGTTTGTACATCATTCACATAATGCATGAAGATACTTGTCAGTTGTGCACTGTTCATCAAACTTAATCTTTAATGACTGCATCAGAGTTGGTGTGTAGTATTTTTTCTTTTACAGCAATATTGCAGATGCAAAAATTTATTATCCACCACAGTGGTGGCCCATGTTTAAACCTTAAAATGTGTTAATTATATTCATCCTGTCTCCTTTATGTATTTTTTCTGTATATATAAATATGTATGTATGAATGTTATTTTCTTAAGTCTTGCACAATCTTTAGTTTTACTGTGAAAAAGGAGACGTGGGGCTTCACCAGTGACCACAAGGTTTGACAAGTGGCATTATTAAGGAGAAATATTTAAACATGGTTTTATGAAGCCATTGTGAGTGTATGATATAGCTAGAGGCTCTGGAGCATCATGGCAACACTATACTGTACATTTCATCCTCATACTCAATTTTTTTTTTCCTATTATGATTTGAATGAATATGTTGTATGATTAACATTTGTTTCTGAAGTAGGATGTATGTTAGCATTGCAAAGCAGCTTTATTTATTAAGAATTTGAGTCACCAAAGGATAATTGAATTGTTCACTTGATTTTGTCAGAATTTTGTATAGGTTTAGCAGAAAACATTTGATGTTCCGTCATACGGAACTTTTCATGCATCACCACTTATGTTGATATTTACTAATTATCTGTGTGATCTTTACCATTGTTCCCCATCACAAATACTTTGGTAACATTTACACTTTTTTTTTCTTGGTTACATAAATTAAATTTTTTGGGCTTAATCAGATTCATTTAACATACCGGTATGTATCTTTTAGACGCTACTGTACTAAATTTTGCGATGATGAACTTTGTCGCTAGTTTGTTTTCTCTTTCTACAAAGAAGTATTTTCAAAGTTAATGTTTATTCTCTTCAAAATCTAAACCCTCTAGAAAAAGAGCAATACAAAAATGGCCTTCCAAGTGATTTTGTTTCTCTTTACCATCCTTACTTGTGTCTTATAGTGAGGAAATGATGTGGAAAATATGCTGTATTAATGATGATGTTCAAATGTTATTACAGTACTGTGCTTCAACATGTAATGTTTTAAACTCATAACAAGGTTAGTAATTACACTACTTTATCAACAATTAAAAATTATGAGATAGAACCCTCTAAGTAAACACATACAGTACTGAAAAGAATCTTATTGATTTTATGAGAAGTGACCAAAAAGGAGCCAAGGGAGAGGGATGGTCTAAAGGTTCAGTCACTATTCACTGTACTGAGATGTCTGGTATGTACCGGGGTAAATTAATTTTCGGGTTTCACTATCAACAAACCTCATAATCCAGGATGGTGGCATTTGTACAACCCAGTTTTGTTTTTTAAATTTTTCCAGAGTCCCTCTTTCAATAACTCTTAGTCTTTTTTTGTGTGTGTTTTATTTCCCAACTCAGTACTGTCAGTCATTTAGTCATTCTCTTTATTTTTTGTGCATCATAAAACAGCTACTGTTATCATGTATTGCCTGCCTTCAGTGTCTTATCTTTGGTTTTGCATAGTTCTTGTTATATTATTACTGCTTATCCACTCATCATATTTTTTATCCACTCTTCATATTTCATATCCATATTCATATTTCTTATCCACTCTTCATATTTCTTATCCACTCTTCATATTTCTTATCCACTCTTCATATTTCTTATCCACACTTCATATTTCTTATTTACTCTTCATATTTATTATTTGCACCTCATATTTCTTATCCACTCTTCATACTTCTTATTTGCTCTTCATATTTCTTATCCACACTTCATATTTCTTATTTACTCTTCATATTTCTTATCTACACTTCATATTTCTAATTTAGTCTTCATATTTCTTAACCACTCAGAAAGTTCACCCGAGCTGTTTGTTCATATTCTTACATATCTGTTGCACTACTTTTCTTGCAGTCCTGATGACATCTTTCCTTCCACAATAGCTGACATCTGGGTTGCCTCTCCTTTAATCTGATGAAAGAACCAATTTCATAGTGGTGAGCTTTAACTCAAAAGTGAAAATGAAAAGAGTGAATCAAGTTTGTATTGTATTTAAATAACTTGAGTAGGGAGAGAATATTATGACATTTATGGATTTAGAAAAGTGTATGGTAAATGAGACAGAGAAGCAATTGTTGGATGTACTGAAAATGTGAAATTCTTGAATGCTGTCCAGTTTTTAAAGTGATGGTAGGAAAATATAAATACAGTAGAGTACAGTACTGTTACTACGGTTGTTTAATGCATTCGTGAATGGTGTAATAAGAAGTGAAAGTGGAGAGTGATAAGAGAGAGTTACATGTTTGTTGAATAATGACACAGGTTGTTATTGGGAAAAGTCGGTTTCTGTTTTAGACGACATTGATCTAGTACAGCGGTTCTTAACCTTCGTAGAGGCACCCAAAGACTAACCTCCAACGTGTGGTGCCCCCTGAACCACAAAGAATAAGCTCGTTTCTGGAGATATAATTTGTGAGAGAATGCAATATATCCACAAGCTAGATTGTAATCTAATGGAAAGTTAGGATTAATTCTCAGATAAACAAACAAAAACAGCAAGAAACCCTGAATTAGGTAATCCAATATTTTCAAAAGCTTGATTATGGACAAAAATCTATGATCAGATTTCAATTAATTATATTTAATCTCCAAGAACACCCCTTCAATAGCAACTGGGACATCTAACGCATTGATGGCAAATGGATTCCGGGCTGACTTTCACTTGGAACTTTTCTCATGAAGATCCGAAACATAACAGGTGAATTCTTCCAACATGCCAAGATGGCAGTCAATGTTCTTTAGGAGACCCTCAGCTATATAAGAACTTAAGAATGGAGAAGACTGTAGTGGACCTATTAACCCATACTAGGCAGCCCCATTTACACCCAACCCCTATCGCTCACATGTCCGTCCAACCTATATTTGAAGTTACCCAGCGTGTTCGAGTTAAAAATGACTTTCGGTAACTTGTTCCACTCATCCACTGCTTTATTTCCAAACCAGTGTTTATCTATCTGTGAGTAAATCTAAATTTGTCTAATTTAAAACCGTTGCTATGAGTTTGCTCCTGGTTGGATAGTTTGAGTACTTTTGTTATATCACCATTGTTTAACCCTGACTTGCATTTATACTCTGTGATCATGTTGCCCCTCACCCTAAGTCTCTCTAGGGAGTGCAAATTAAGATGCTTTAACCTGTCTCTGTACTCAAGGTTCCTAATGCCTGGGATTAGTCTTGTCATCCTCCTTTGAATGCTTTAGGGATTCTGTATCCATTCTGTAGTATGGTGAGGTCTCAAAAGCACAAGATATAAGTTTAGGATAACCTTGCTAGTCTTGTATCTGACACTCCTTTGTATAAATCCAAGTACTTTGTTAGCCTTGTTTCAAGCACATGCACATTGTTGTCTTGGTTTAAGATTCCTACTTATCATTACTCCTAAGTCTTTCTCACAGTTGGATTTCTCTATGACAGTGCTGTTCGTCTGATCTCTGGTTTCTCTGTTTACATCTTCTAGAGTAAGCACTTTACATTTGTCTACCCGGTACATTAAATTTCATGTCATTTTTCAGACCATGCGAAAAATTTCTTAGATCTTCCTATAGTTTTGCGGAGTCCTCGTCAGATTTAATTACACGCCCTATTTTAGTGTCGTCAGCAAATTTACTTATACAGTACTGCTGTCTATACCGATATCTGTGTTGTTTGTGTTTATAATAAATATAGTAGTAATGGTCCAAGTACTGAATCTTGGGGTACTCCACTAGTGACGTTACCCCAATCAGATTTAGTGCTGTTAATACTTAATCGCTGTTTCCTGTCCTGTAACCACGCCCTAAGCTATTTTAGAATATCTCCTCCAATTTTCTTCTTAATCTTTCCTAGGGGACTCTGTCCAAGACTTTGCTAAAGTCGAGGTATACCACATCATAATCAAATCCGTCATCCACTGATTCAAGAACAGTTGAAAAGAATGTTAAACGATTTGTCAGATATGAAGGCCCACTTGTGAAGCCATGTCGAGAAGTATAAGTTGATTCAACTTATACAGTCTTGCTCCGGTTAACGTCCTAGATATGTTTTTGGAAACGTGACGTTAACCGAAATGGACGTTGTCCGATCATCACATAAACTTTGTATTTATACTTACGTGTATTTGTAATACTATAAACGTACATATACACTTTTACTCTTAAATCCTACTGTAATGTGATACAGGTGATTAATTTTTATCTCGTGCAAAATACATGACTTTTATATTAAAATTATTCACTATTTTACAAGGATGCCAGCAACGCCGGGCAGATGGGGAAGAGAGAGGGTGGGAGAGATCGATGGGGCGGGGGGAAGGGGAGGTAGTACGTTTGACAGTTGGCACAGGCCCAGGTCTAATGCGTGTATATTCATCAGTTCTTAAGTGACTAAGCTTCTCTCTTATAAAAAGCCAGTGAAATGACATGGGTGAATATAATTAACATTGTTGGGATTCTTGTAACATACTGATTAATTTGAATATAAACATGCTATAATTTGCACTAGACAAAACAATTTTAGTACCGTAATCAAATTAGTATATGTGCACTCCAGCTTTGCACTAAGGTCATTTATTTCTATTATGTTTCTTTTAGTATGGTGTGTGCATGTAAATGGATGAAAATAAATGAAGAAATCTATGTAAATCTACCCAAAAATATGGTTGAAAAACTTTTTTATAAAATGTACTACAGTACTGTACACTAATGTACAACAGTTTTTATCTCGAGCAAAATATATGACGTTTATATTCAAATTATTGGCTCTCTTGCAAGGATTCCAGCAATGCAAATTATAATCTCCTAACTTTAGTCTGAGATGTTATATAAGATAAAAACTGTAAGCCTAAAAGGCTGGGTGGGGGGGGGGGGGGAGGGACTGACGGAGCCAGCCAGTCAGCGAGGGGTTGGGGGGGGGGGGGGGTTGAGGTGATAAGTTTGAGCCGAAGATCTCTGTGTGTTTATTTAACTGCCCTACTAAGCTTCTCTCATTTTAAAGTGCCAGTGATATGACCTAGGAGAATATAATTAACATTGCTGGAATTCTTGTAAGATACTGATTTATTTGAATATAAACATGTTGTAATTCACACAAGACATAACAATTTTAGTACCGTAATCAAATTAGTACATGTGCACTCCAGCTTTACTCTAAGGTCTTTTATTTTTTTTGCGTTTCTTTTAGTATGGTGCGTGCATGTAAATGGATGAAAATAAATGAAAAAATTTATGTAAATCTACCCAAAAATACAGTTGAAATTTTTTATATAAAATGTACTACCTGTACAGTATTGTACACTAATGTACTACATTTTTTATATCTTGAGCAAAATATATGACGCTTATATTCAAATTAATCTTTGTCTGGGCACACAAGGGGGGGGGGGGGGGGAAGGGGGCGGGAGGTGAGGTGACAGAATGTCTGCCGTTTGTTTGTTTAATTATTTAAGATAAGATTTGACAGTTGGATTTGAAGGCCTGCCTTCGTGTTTATTTATCATTACTTAAGAGTGACTTCTCATAATTTGCCACCCAAACGACCTGGGTGAATATAACTTACATTGGAGGGATTCTTGTAAGATAGTAATTTATTTGAATACCTGTATAAACAAGCTATATTTGCAATAGACATAACAATTTTAGTACCGTATTCATTTAGTACATGTACAATACTGGTTTGCACTTGGGTCCATTATTACTGTACAATATTGACTAAATTCACTAGATAACGTACGCCTGGCAGCACAATCTATAAGAATACGCCATTTAGGTTCGCTAGGTCCCATTATTTGAATGTTTTTTTTTTTCAATTTAAATTTTAATTGTTTATTCCTTGATAGAGGAAGCGAGATCCTAGTGTTGTCACTTGGTACCCCTGTACCATAACACCAGAAGCAACTGGCCAGTGTCACAAGTATATACAGTATAGTACAGTCATCCCTTGGTTATCGCGCCTAATTGGGACCCTAATAATGAAAGTGCAGAACCTATGGGAATTATTCTAATTGGTTCCAGGCACCCAAGACCCTGCGGGGTTTAATTTGTGTTTGTGTTCACACTCAGGATGGGATGGAGGAAGGAAACTCACAATGTGCTTTCTGTATACATGTTGTATTGGATGTACAATGCAGTGCTTAGGAGTGGCTAGGTGAGGAGAAGCTTGCTCAGAGGTCCCGTAGGTCGAGGAGGTTTCTGAGGAAGCTGGGTGGTGAGGAACTGTGAGAGATGTTGCTGGGCTTGTAGCCGAGTGTAGAATGGTCTCCCTGGCCAGGCATGGCCGTATTTATACAATTTACGAGGATCAGTATTTGGGGTGAGCGTAGCGAGAGGGCCAATCACAGCGGCTTAAGCGTAAGGTGTGAAACGCTCTGATCCTGAGCTGGAGGTTGAAGATCGAGACAAGGTCGGCGGTCGTACCCCTACGTCCACTGCATAGACCTAGTCTCTCGGCGTAGCTGGGTGGTAGGCGCGTGGCCGGAGCTCAGTTGGGAGTTGCAGGGGAGAGGATCCACTACAACCCAACCCCAAGTTTCCCATTTTACGACCATTTATACCCACTAAATATATATATTATGTTATGGTAAATATCATAAATACACATAGGCATGGCTAGGTTTATTACAAAGTGATGAAAAGGATACCCCTAATACTGTTGTCCACAAAACATGTAGCTATGCTTTTTTTATTTGTTCCCCATCATACGAGTCCGTTTTCTCTCACATCAGGACGCCTTAGTCCTCCGTTTTCTCTCTTAATTTTAGAGTGCACCAGAGACTTCAATATTCTTAGTAATGCCACAGAATTTGAAATTGCAACCCCAATTGCAACTGGGGGTGCAATTGTTGAGGCAACTAGATATGTCTGATTACAGCAAATGTGTTATTGTCAATTTTTAGGTGAAATATTTTATCCTCAATAGATGTAGGTTAACATTACACCTGTAGGCATAAAAAGCCTAAGGAAGGAAGCATATTCCTTTAACACATAATATCTGACCAGTATGGGGAGGATCATCATGTCTCCGTCAGGGGGTCATGGAGTGGTGGTCCAGCAGGCGTCATGGATTTTTTTTTGGGGGGGGGGGGGCACGGAAGTATATGCGATTGGACGTTGTTCGGTCGGACGTTAACCGGCGCATGACTGTACTTCTTGTGGTGGTTTTGAATAGAGTTTGAAATTATTGCTTCCAGCGATTTGCCTATAACTGATGTTAAACTAATTGTACATTACTGTAGTTAGAGGTTGGTGATCTATCTCCTTTTTTAAAAATCGGTATCACATTCGCTATCCTCCAGGATGTACTGTGCACATCATTGTCATTCCTAAAAACCCCATTTAATTCATATTACGCTATATAACATTCACATCCACCGCGCTTGTAGAACCTCAGAAAACAGGAAACATTGATAAAGGATAACTCACCTACTCAATGTTACTAGACCATGTGTTGTATTGTGAGGGCGCGTGTTCCCCCCTGTATCTACACCACCCTCATCTTACTTACTTCTCTTAGTCTTACTCTTACTCTGTTCCGTCACCTATTCTTTTGGTAGCATGGACCTTCTTTTGGTAGCATGGACATTCTTTTGGTAGCATGGTCGAGGGTCTAGGCACATGGGTATGGTAATTCTGGTATCAAGTCACTTGGATGGAAATAAAGGTAGAATACTGTGGGAGAAAGGAATACACCTAAATTACTCTAAAAACAAGTTTATTAATATGAAATCAAAGGGGAAAAGATATAGTATTAATCATATAACTACCAGGCTCAACTCCTGGGCTTATTGCAGACTCAGTTCCTACATTCTTACTCTTACTCACAACATTACTGGTGTTACATTACATGGCACTCATTGTAGATTATTTTACTCAACATACGTTAATACTGACACTAGCATATATAGGGGTCCACTACCCAACATGGGATAATTATTTCCAACTAATTATCCCTAACATACATGTTACAACACTCTCTGTGGACATATACTTCTAAGGAGTAACCCAGGGTAGAACACTAGGGCTCACGACCGTTGTTATTGTGGGGTAGCCAGACACATGGCGAGTCTCGGGTCTGGCCCAACGAAGCCATGGGGCGCATTAATCAGGCCGCATCGGTGGCATTGTTTCATATATGATTCCTGCTGGGTATCTACTACATCCGGGGCCGTTGTTGAATGGTTGCAAGAATCACAATGGGATCTGGAGAAACATTGGAGCAGCGTCAAGGAGCATGACCACACAAACAACTCTCTTGTCTAGACGACAGACGTATTTACGTTATATTACTTCTACACTGGGTGAATGACAATTCAACTGTTAAATCATGAACACTGGTGAACACTGATATTCACTACATTTGACTGAATTAACTGAATGGCTACACAAAACATACCTGCAGAAACATTTTGCAGCGTCAAGGAGCGTTCTCCCTGGCTCGTCTTGAGTATATATATCCCTGAGTTGCCAGTGATCGCTACTCACGCAATGACAATCATTACAAACAAACTAACTGTTACTCATTCAAAGATGACCCTCAGTTGACAAAGGTCTGGCGAATTACTTGAGTTGATTTACACAGACTATTTCAAGATTAAGCTTCCCAGGAGAAAATGGAATAACAACGCATTGATAACTGTCTTTGTGGGAGACTCAGGTGATCCTTACAATCAGGGGTGAAGGAAACACACTGATGTCAAGTCCGTAAGTTCTATTTCTGGGACAAACACAAAAAGGAGTTAAGACAGGGGGAACAGCGTCCTGTCTTGGAATCTCTCTGGGTATCTCTATCTGCGCATGCGCGTACAGCGCGCATGTGCCCAAAGTCTGAACTAACATTCGGTGACAAAAGGGAGTATGATTATAACATATAATACAGAGACCTGAATCAATAATGGTAAATAGTACAGAGTTACATATTACAGCCATATACGTCTCATATATCTACACCTCCCTCCCCCTCTCGCTCGTAGTGCAATCTCAAGCGGACTCTTTTTCCAGGAGCCTTTGAGAGTGACGTGGGAAAACTGGGGGGTCACTGAATGAGGACTTACTTTTCTCGTCCAAGCAAGGGTTCACAGGGATTTGGGGGAGGGGTTCACCACTAGGGGACGGTACTGAACGAAGGAAGCGGCGATTCCGCCACCATACCTGACCACTAGGGAGACGGACCTCGTAATCCCTGGTCTTGCCGCAGCCCATGACAACCCCGACCTTGTCCCAGCGGTGAGACGTCGGGTCTTGAACCCGAACTGTTTGCCCGATACTCAACCTGGGAAGGGGTCGGGCATGCTGATCGTACTGTGCCTTTACCTGGTCAGTACGGGCGGCTGCACGACGATCGCAGTCCTCGGTCTTGGCCTGCCACTCCCTCGAGAAGGACTCAGGATGGGTAGGGACACATGACCGTAGTGGGTGGCTGTATAACATCTGTGCTGGGGAGCGACCTGTGAAGTTGGGGGTATTCCGCAATTCCAATAAACCCCGGTCAAACTTCTCACAGTCAATGTTGCCTGAGGGTGCCGTCTTGAGGATGAGATGCTTGACGGACTTTAGGGCAGCCTCGGCATGTCCATTGGACTGGGGATAATGTGGCGAGGACACCACATGATAAACTCCCCATCGCTCCATGCAGTCCCGGAAGTCGTTGCTGGTGAACTGGGGCCCGCCGTCAGTCCTCAGGCGGAGAGGGACACCAACTTCCCGGAAGTAGCGACAGAACATACGTACTGTATGAGAGGCAGTAGTGTTGCCTCCGCAGGGAACGACAACAGGCCACCCTGAAAGCCGGTCGGCAATGACGAGAAAGGACTTTCCCCCCACAACGAAGAAATCCGCAGAGACGGACTCGAAGGGCCTTGTAGGGTTGTCGTTGTTCATGAGGGGTTCCTGCTGCTGACTAGGTTGCAGCACCTGGCATGGCTCGCAGACTTGAACGGAACTAGCGATGTCGGAGTCAATGCCTGGCCAAAAAACAGCTTGTCTCGCCCGGCGCTTCGTAGCTTCCACACCCCTGTGGCTGTCGTGCAGGTGGGCTAGGGTGCGGCGGCAGAGGGCGGCAGGAACCACAACTCTTGCTCCATACAAGACGAGGTCGCCATCAGCATAGAGGTCGTCCCGCATCTTCCAGTATGGGAGTAAAGAGCTGTGTACGTCGTACCGGTTGGAGGGAAATCCCGAGGTCACGCAGTTCAGTAGACGGATGTACGAAGGGTCCGCTCTTGCCGCGGCTCGGAGTTCCTGAAGAGTCCTGTCGGCGTCCTGCGGTGGAGACTCTTCTGAGATGACGGCGTTCACGGTCACTACGGTCCTGAGGTGTGCAGTAGCATCAGCACATGCGATCTCGTCTTCTGGTGTGGGGTTGCTGACTGGGGCTCGTGACAAAGCATCAGGGATGCAGAGCAGCTTGCCCGCACGCCACACAGCTGTGAAGAGGTAGGGCGAGATCTTCTCCTTAAGGCGTTGGAGGCGGGGATTCTCGACCGCATCCAAGGAGTAGTGGTTCAGGATCGGGATGAGTGGCCGATGATCCGTCATGAGGTTGAAGTGTTGTAGGCCGATCAGATACAACCTACATTTGGACATGGCCCAGACGGCGGCTAACAGCTCCAGTTCGATGGTGGCGTAGCGAGTCTCGGCGTCAGTGAAAAACCGAAAGCCACACTGAACAAGACGAAGGCGTCCATTGCCGTGGTCCTGTAGCAGAGCGTATCCAATCCCGTAGAGGCAAGAGGCATCAGTCTGGAGAACAACTGGCAGGGCCGGGTCGAAGGAAGCGAGAACAGGTGGGCTATGGAGAGCTGTCTTGACGCGACGGAATGCCTCATCATGGTCAGCTGTCCAGGTGAATGTTCTCTTGGGGCTCATCAGGGGGCGTAGAGGCTGTGCTGCAGCGGTGATGTCGGGGGTGAACTCAGCCAACTGGTTTACCAGGCCCATGAACGAGCGGAGGTCCGTCAGGTTGGCAGGAGTTGGGAAGTCCCGGATCGCGCTGACCTTTCCAGGATCAGCCGAGATGCCCTTGCCTGAGAGGATGTACCCACAGAAATTCACACTAGGTGCTGCGACCACAAACTTATCCTTGTTGAGGGTGATCCCGTACTTGCGGCACCTGGTGAGCATCTGGTGAATACGCTCAAGATGCCTGGAGTAATCCTTGTCATATAGGAGCACGTCGTCGATGACCTTGACACAGTTCGCCACACCCTGAAGGGCCATGTCACCACGAAGGCAGAAAGCATCGCCAGTTGCTGCGAAACCCATAGGTCCTCTGCAGTGCTGAAATCGGCCGTACGGTGTGATGAACGTCGTGAGGTGCTGATTTTCTTCCGCAAGTTCCATCTGCCAGTACCCACATAAGGCATCTGCTGTAGTAAAGTACCTTGCCTTCGGGTCCACACTGCATATAGCGGTGAAGGGTGAGTCGGGCGGGAAACTTGGCTATTCAGCTTGGTGAGGTCGACGGTGATATGAACTCCAGTAATGTTCTTGGCTACTGCTACCATGGGGTGACACCAATCCGAGGGGTCGTCACCAGCAGGCTTAATGATCCCCTGGGCTACCATAAAGTCGAGTTCCTTCTTAACTTGGCTCTGAAAAGCGAAGGGTATCTGTCTCGGTGTGTGGATGGCGAAAGGTACTGCGTCATCCTTCAGGTGTATTCTCATGGGGGAGCCAGCCATTGGCTTGAGTGGAGCCGTCCTGAGGTCCTCCTTGGAAACCAGCACGTCCTTGAATTGCAGTAGGAAGAACTCCCTGGCTGCAGAAGGTGACGTATTGGGTGGGAGGGGCAGCTCCTTGCACCTGTTGACATGTTTTATTTCCAGAATTGGCTTAGGGAAGTCTGAAGATATTATGGCCAACTCTTGACAGTGGCCATAAGACAGTAGTGGCATCTGAACACCTTTGTGGACCTGAATCCTGGCAGAACATGACTGCTTACCTAGGGTGAGGGTAGCCTGAAATGTACCCAGAGCAGGTGCCATTGTAGAACCGTCTGCGGTGAGCGTTTTAGAAGTTGACCGTGGTTGCAAGCTGCTCCTAGGAATTCCCAGAATGTCGAGGTGTCTTGTGCCGATGTCTGTGACGTCCGCATCTGTGTCAGGAAGCATTTGGATACGGGAAGTAATGTCGCCGTATGACAGGTGAACACAGATGGGCTGAGGTGTCTTGCTGACAGGGGAAGAAGAGGATCCCACCCGACGACAGCGCTTTTTCTTCGCCGCCTGAGACTTGCGAGTAGTATTATTCTTCTTCTGTGACTGACAGCATTTGTCATAGTGTCCAATGCGGCTACAGGAGCGGCACTGAACGTTGTTGGCTGGGCACTTCAGTGTCCTAGCCCAATGACCACGACGGCCACAGTTATTGCAGGTGCTGTCAGCGGCAGGGTATTCAGAACCATGCCGACGAGCACAATACTGGCAGGAATGTCCTGGCGTCGAAGTCTGAAGTGATGCTGAAGATTGATGCGAATCTGAAGTCGGATGTGAAGCTGAAGTCGGATGTGAAGCTGAAGTCGGATGTGAGGCTGAAGTCCGATCACGTCCTTTGTTCTTCTTATATGCGGAGATGGCACACAGCTGGTTAGATGGAGCACGAATGGCAGAAGTCGCACTTCTGGTGGCTTCGTAAGAGCGGCAGGTGGTGACAACATCCTGTAGAGAAGAGGCAGTGTCGAGGGAGATAAGCTTTTGAATTAGCTCTTTGTCCCGCACGCCCATGAGGATAATCATCTTCAGCTGTGTTTCCTCACAAGTCAACGAGTTCCCAGGACAAACGTTAACCTCCTCAGCGATGCGTCTGAGTCGTATGTAAAAATCGGCAAACGACTCACCCTCTAGCTGCTTACAACTGAGAAGTTCTCTCCTACGCAGAGCTTCGTTGCGGAGGCCCTTGATATGCGCTCTGTAAAGCATCCAAGACGTCCTTCACAGTCTTGTCTGTGTCATGGGGAATTTGCAGGGTTTGCTCCAGGATACGTTGCATCTCTAGGGTGAGACACATCCTCATCTGGATCAGCTGTTTCTCTCTAGGCAACCTTGATAAATCGACCATCATCGAATAATCGTCCCACCTCTGGCGCCATTCACGGAATACCTGGAACGAGGCATCAGCTTGGAGTGGCGGTGGACTCTGAGCGAGTGCTTTCTGTGGGGGGGGCAAAGAAGTTGAAGAGGACCCTGCAGGTGCACCTGTGGACGAAGAGGCAGGTGTAGTAGCTGCTTGAAGGTTAACAGGTGCCAAGAACTCGATAATGGCACTGAATCTGGCATTTTCTTGTTGATGTCTGTGATTCTCTTCACGTCTTCGTTCATCGTCTTCCTGTCGCCTCCTGATGTCGTCTTGTCGTCGGTTTTCTTCCAAAAACTGAATTAAATGAAGGAAGTCGACACCTGTGGCAGATTGCGGACGTGTGTAGTGGGGGCTAAGGGTGGGTGGGGCCGCTTGATCCACTTTCCCATCCACTTGAAGTCCACTTACTGCACCGACATCCGTCTGAAGTTTGACTTGTTGGGTATCTGAAGAAAACTCAATAAATTCCTGATCTTCCATATGGCCTGGTTTATTTCTCTCACAATTACTGTAATTATAAAGTGAGCAGAAGAGCAATCGTCTTTAAATGGAAGATATCTGCGAGCGTTTGTGTGTGTGTGTGTGTGTGAGTGCGTTCGTTCGTGCGTGTACTCGGGGCAGGCTGGCTAGCGCGCTGGCTCACGTTAGTGCCAGTCGAGACATGAACGGGGTGGATGTCAAAACTTGAGCTCTCCCATAGGTCTTAAAAAGGCTCCCCTCTTTTGTAAAAAGTGCAGGAACACGGGGAAACACTTTAAAGACACTAAAGGGCACACACAACACTGAAAAAGCACCTCACAACACTGTACTGTAAATCCAGGAATATCGTGTTGAGGTACGCGCCGAGATCCGCGCCGAGATCCACTCGACAAGGGAAGTTGACAAGATGGCGGCTCCGAGAGAGATTCTGTGTCCACTCCAATTCTGAATAATGTGATGTCCCAGCTAAACACTGCACCATGTCGGAGACTCAGGTGATCCTTACAATCAGGGGTGAAGGAAACACACTGATGTCAAGTCCGTAAGTTCTATTTCTGGGACAAACACAAAAAGGAGTTAAGACAGGGGGAACAGCGTCCTGTCTTGGAGTCTCTCTGGGTATCTCTATCTGCGCATGCGCGTACAGCGCGCATGTGCCCAAAGTCTGAACTAACATTCGGTGACAAAAGGGAGTATGATTATAACATATAATACAGAGACCTGAATCAACAATGGTAAATAGTACAGAGTTACATATTACAGCCATATACGTCTCATATATCTACAGTCTTCACAAAGGCGGGACTCTGGGAGGGAACAGAAGTGTAGAATCTATGGGGAAAAAACACCTCTTCTCAGGGGTAGCTAACTCACTCATGTTTTGCAGGCGTGGAGTTTAATAAGAATCATTAGTTAAATAGATCAGCAGTCAACGTGACCATGACAGTATTGTTATGAGGGCTGGTACTGCCACCATTTATGAGGGCCTCTGTGTGCCAGTAACAATTCCTTTTACTCTTATACTTATCATCATTGGTAGCGTGACGATAGGAGGCTCCTGGGTAGGTGTAATGATAGTATCAAGCAATAGGGGAGAAATAACGGTAAATACTGTAGGTAAATAATAGACACAATTATACAAATACAAAGTTTATTTAAACATGAATATGAAATTAGAAGAAAGAATTTATTCGTACTAACAGACGAAATCTAGTACTAGGCCCTCAGGCTCAACATACTCACACCATTATTGGGTGGACATAATAACACTTCCAACCCTACTGGGTGGATATACTCAATAACACAACTATTAGTCACTTAGCACCATAAATACTAGGGCAACTGCCACTACAACACCCAGTCGTCAGGGGTGATACTCAAGCAACAGCCATGGGGTCCAGCCACCATGGAGTACTTTCCGACGAACTCTGGAGATCCCAGTGGATTAATTCCACCACACAAATAGCTCTACTGAGTTAGACACTCATCCACCAATGATGGGGGCTGGTAGTGGTGTGTGGCTTGATGATCCGGCGTCACCTCGCCGGCCGAGCATTAGGGCTAGACGAGCCAGCTATGGGGGCTATAGGTAGTCTGAAGTGTCTAACGGCCGGGTCTCACGAAGGTAACAGATCCTACTGGACCTCGGACATCTCCCCAGACATTGTGGATACATCATCCACCCTACAGACACGGCCTAGGCTGCGTTAGGGACCTGTATGGATGAAGGGACGGGCACTTACTAACCGGTGACAACAATATCACGTTTCAGGGGACGTTAAAGACGTAAATATGACTTCACTGAGAGCATATCAACTACGTTACTGTAACGCTTGCACAAGCAACTATTAATTGGGTCAAATCACTTAAAGAAGGGCAAATTACAACACAGCGTGGAATGGCATACCTGTATGGATGAAGGGACGGGCACTTACTAACGGTTGAAATGCCCGCGGCGTGCTCACTCAAACTAGGCCAGGGAGTCCAGCTACTCCTATTCCGATGAATTAATTTACTGTACACTCTGACGTTGAAACTGAGACTATGAACTCATTTTCATTCTCTATTATTATCTCAACTAACAATGCTCTGACTCAGCTATCGAAAGCAAAATTAAATTGATTACAAAGGGTTGGATGGCAACAGGTCCCGGCATACAGCGTCTGCTCCCATAGACAAAGACTGCTTATCGATGACGTCATCAAGGGACCGAGAAAACGGAGGACGTTTCCACTGGGGGACTCAGAAGGTTTTGTGGACGTTTGAGCGTAATATGAAACCTTAAGGTTTTCAGGTTAGCTCTTATCATGACCATTACAAAGCTTCCTCCTTCCCCAAGATTTATATTATGCGGTAACGTTCAGAAAACACGTAAGTAGTGACATACACATTAAATCATTAATATAAAGTATAAATGCTCATACACAGCATTGCACAAATTATATCAATAAAAATAGAAAAATAATTCCCTACCGGTGGTCAGGATTAGGTACAAGAAATGGAAATCTGTTAATATACTACTAGAATGTGACACACCTTCATAAAAAAATATATTGGGATACATATTACAAAATAGTACCAAAAATAATAGCACATGGGGTTAGGTACATCATGTCATAATAATACTGAATGGTGGTAAATACATCATATCATATCATAATAATAAATGGTGTTACATACATCATATCATATAATAATAAATGGGGTTACATACATCATATCATATAATAATAAATGGGGTCAAGTACATCATCATAGAATAATAATGATTTGAGTTAGATACCTCATATCATATAATAATAATATATGGGGTTACATGTTACAAAATATACCCTCACATCGGTAGATAAAGTGCACACTCAAAATTTCCTTACAGAACTCAAATTTCAATGTTCATAGATCATGAAAGTTTCTTTTACGGGATTGGTCAAATGCATACAGGACACACTCAGATTTAACATAGATTTCTCAAGCTAGGACATAGACACACGGACCCCATCAAGTCAAAGGAATCATTTGTTGCCCTTAATCTAAAGAGTTGTGTCGCATTCGCGAGAGGCAGCACCATTCCAGGGACTCCGAATGAGCGGGTATTCCCAAGAATTCAATGCTAACGAAACGGTCCTCATGAGAACACTACCAAACCAAAAACTGTCTGTACTTATGGCATTTGCCATGTAGAAGTAATAGCGCCATATTTCTATGCCCGACTACTCCCTGAAAGTCACGAACTCTACACCTATACACCAACAACACCCAGCCTACGTAGGACTGACCAACCTGAACTTGAGAATTCACCACTGGTATCTTTACTCATACTAGTAACAGATACCCTTTAGATGATTGCATAACTGCCAATCCATCTTCCAATCTCTGTCTTTACTGCAAATTGACCCTTCCTCTTCAAAATACTTTTAATAAAAAAAAATCATCAATTCTTTACCTCTCCCTTTACCACAAGTTACTTATAACTGATTGTGCACTTCACTACCCATCAACCAATGAGGGTCACTTAAAAGCTCACTGCTTTTAAAGATCCAGTCTCACCACTGGTTTTCTCATCCTTACGGGAAATCGGGGAGCAGGAGCAACTACTGTTCTCTCCTCATCCCGTATAGCATCTCTCTCATCAGGTTCTGATTCTGAGGAAGAATCATCAGGGGGAACCTGGATGTCATTTACATGGACAAACATATCTCTGTTGATACATCTTTTCACCTTTTCTGCTGCTCGTCGAATTACTTCTGTCTCATCTGAAAGGTGGGTTAACTCATACGCTGCACCATTACGTATTACTTCAGTTACTGTATATGGGCCCTTCCACTTAGCATTTAATTTCCTACTGGTACCTGGGATAGTAGCTTCATCTCTCACCCAAACAGTTTCCCCTAGCTGTACTGTCTGATTGACTCTATCTCGGTTTGCTACGTTCCGGAATTCTCTAGACATTCGTTCAGAAGTTTCTTTAATTACTTTGTGAGCTTCTCTCAACCCTTCAGTACTCTCGTTTTCTATTATGGGTAACTCAATTCCCACTTGTCTCTGTGCATGCCGGGAGAAGAATGCGAAGTGTGGCTGCACTCCAGTCGTTGTGTGAACAGAAGTGTTCAACGCATATTGGGTCGGACCCAAGAATCGTGGCCAGCGACGCGGGTTATCTTCACACATTATTGACAAAATGTTCTTAAAAGTTCGGTGCATTCTCTCCGTGATACTGTTACCTCGGGGGTGGTAAGGCAAGGTAAAATACACTTGAATGTTAGTTAATCGACAGAGCTCCCTGAATTGTGCGCCAGTAAATTCTCCTCCATTATCCCCAATCACTACTTTAGGACTACCTAAGACATTAACAAATTTTTCAAATTCACGGGTAACTTCTTGCGTTGTCTTCGTGCGCAATGGAGAGAAGTTAACGAACCTTGAGTAATGATCTATGATCGTTAACACATATCGGTAATCATTGATCCCGGAATGCATGTCGGTTAAATCCACCGAAATTCGTTCTAGTGGTTTGCTTACGACTGGTAATTCTTGCCAAAGTTGCGTAAGTTCCTTAGTTCCCTTGAACCTTTGACACGTCTCACATGATGCTACATAATCAACACAATCTTTACGATAGTTAGGCCAATAAAACAAATTTGCTACTCGGGTGATGGTCTTCCACCGTCCTAAATGACCTGAGATGGCATTGTCATGCCCCAACTCTAATGCGGCTTTACGTAAATGTTGCGGGATTACGAGACAATACTTCAATGCTTTATCGAGTTGTTCCTTTACTAGGTACAATACTCAATTTATTACTTCAAAGCTATCAACGGTGGCCTTTGGGTACTTATGTTGTGGAATTTTTCCTCCAGCTAAATACTGTTTTAACTCTTGCCATCTGGGTTCTTTTTGTTGTTCTTAACCAAAGTCTGCCTGTGTGAAACCTTCTAGTGTGGGAAGTTGAGGGGCAACATGGTCGTGCATGACCTGTCTCAAGGTTCTGACTGGTCGACTTAATGCATCAGCCACTACATTAGCTCTACCGGGTTTATATTCAATGTTATAAGCACAATCTCTCATTTCTAAGATCCAACGGTTCATTCGCTGACTTTTGGTTTTCTTTCTAAAGACGGAGGTTAGAGGTTGGTGATGTGTCTTAATTGTAAACTGCGTACCCCAAAGAAAATGATGGAAGAACCTGCACGCTAATACAATGCCTAACGCTTCTTTATCTGTGGTGGAATAACGAGAGTCTGCCGGCTTTAACTTTCTAGAAAAATAACCCACCGGTCGTAAAGAGCCATCTTCTTGTATCTGATTAAGGGAAGCGCCTACGCAGAAATTGCTGGCATCACTATGCAGTTCGAATGGTTTATAAATATCGGCCTTGACAAGAACTGGGTATGAAGCTAGTGCTTGCTTTAACTTCTGAAATGCTTCTTGACACTCACTGGACCATGCAATAAAACAGTCTGTTTCGTTAACTCAGTGAGGGGGTAAGCTACTTTGGCAAACCCGGGAACATGCTTACGGTAAAATCCACACATACCCAAAAATTGGCGGACTTGTTTAACATTAGTTGGGGGTTTACAATCAGTCAAAGCCTGGACATTTTCTGGGTCAGGCTCAATGCCTCTCTCTGAAACTACATGTCCTAAGAATTTAACTTGCTTATGGCCAAATTGACACTTAGACAAATTTAGTTTAATACCCATCTCTTCAAATCTCTCAAATACTCTGGTGAGTCTTTGCAGCAAGGTGGGGAAGTCAGGAGCCCATACTATTACATCATCAAGATAGTTTCGTACCCAGTCTTCAACTGCTAATGGAGCTAATACTCGGTTTACTTCTCGAGTGAAAACGGCAGGACTAGCTGAGAGTCCAAACGGAAGGCGTGTGAACCTCCATAGATTGTACCCATCGCTAAAAGTAGTTAGATCTCGGCTGCTGTCGTTAAGGATGACCTGATAATATGCATCCTTCAAATCTAATGTGGCATAATATTTATTTCCCGCAGCTTTCTCTACTAATTCGTCAATTCGTGACAAGGGTTGTATGTCGACCTTCAAATGCTTATTGACCGCTCGAAAATCTAAGCACATACGCTTTGAACCGTTGGGTTTTGTTACCAGAACAATGGGGGATAACCAGGCGGCAGTCGATGGTTCAATGATATTACGATCCCTCACATATGTTATCATTTCTCTAATTATCTCCTTTGCTTTCTCTGGGTGTCTATACTGTGGTCCTCGGACAGGATTGTGGTTGGCGAGCTGAATGTTAGCGGGTATACCAGCAATTGACCCTATTTCATGTGGTCCTAAAACAAATAAGGAATCATGAGCTAGAATTACTTTCCGCAAATGTTTACGCATTTCTCGGTCTAGAATCTAGATGGTTCCACGGTTGGTTTCTAATTAATTCATTCAACTTCTCTTGTCTAGTGGTTCCTCCTTTTACTTCGTCACATTCCGGTATCATACTGTTGGAAATCTCTTGGACATGTCTTACCTTCTTTACTGTACCGTTGGGAATTCCGGCACAAATTACACAGTCAGAGGATGGTACTCTCTGATCAGCACCTACATCGACGTTTAATTGGTTTGAGGATCTCCTCTCCCCTTCTGTTTGAATGGCTAGGTGATGAGGTGCACAAAGGGAGAATTCAGTTGAAGACTTTACTTTACACAATTTGTCATAGACCTGTTGAATATGTCCCAAGTGATTTCCCTTAGTGTCAACATACGAGATTATCTCCTCCGGGATTAACTCATATTCGCCAATGACAGTGCCAACTCTCAAATACACTGATTTATCGGTACAATTACTTACTGGCAAATATATACGTGAATCTGGCTGTACTCTAACACATATCTCTGGTTGTTGGTTGAAACTTTTATGCGTGAATCGTATGCTCAGAATTTGACCTATCTCTACTTTCACCTTGATGGATAAGATCGGTGCATGGTGGCCTCGTACAATAGTCTTCCTATCAATATGGAGCCTCTTCAACTGTGGTGGACAAGGTACATCGGGCTTTAATGACAATCTATTGACACATTTGATTCCTTGCGTGTGATCTTTCATTACTACTTTCCCATATTCATGTGACTGGCCTGCCCAAATGAAAAGTTTCCTTTTACGTTCCCAGGTTACTCTAAATCTACCAAGGAGATCTGCTCCGAATAGTAATTCTGCATTAAAGTATTTATCATCCACCACAATAGCATGGTGTCTGACTTGCAACTGGGGTGTTACTTGTACTGTTATGACTACTTTACCTTTAATTTTTAACTCATCTCCCGTAACACCCTGGTATCTATCTTTACAAGGTTTGATGGGTTGCAAATTCAAAGTTTTTACTAGACTCTCCTGAATTAAGGTGGCGTCACTACCTGTATCTATTAAAGCAAGACAGACCCGTTCATTTACAGTAAACCAAATGCAAGGAGACACATTGGAAGGGACCCGCTTATGTCAATATTTTGGATATTGCCGACGATTGGAGCGTCCGGGGCAGCGTGGACTGTTTCTCCGACATCCTACTTCTAAGCAATCCCAACATGAACGTGGGGGTGGATTTAAGGGGCAAGTAGAAGTATCATGATTCGGTGTTCGGCAATATGGACAGTAAGGTCCCTGTCGCTTTCCCACTAACTTTTTACGAGGACTTTCAAATAAGGCTACAGCGTGTTGATCTCGCTTACTACTGGTATCCCAAGCTCCTCCTGTTACGTTACCTTCTGCCCTACTGGCTCTTTCATTCTTTATTGGGAGTTCTTGGTTCGCCTGCTTGTGAACTGGCCGGATACCAGGATACCCAGTTCTGTTACTTCTCAGATAGCTATGTCGGAGTTTCTCCAATTGTTCGGCCATCATGTCTACTGGACAACAAGGGGAATAGTAAGATATCAACTCGTCTTTCAACTGTTCTGGCAGTTTCTGGTACAATTTATCTTTCAACGTTTGTTCTTCACCTTCCCTGGGCCCATACCGGCGGAAAATGGTGGTGAGAGCGGATTTAATTTGGCTCAAGAAGCATCGAGGATCATCTTCCAAATTGTACTCTAACCGCGCAAATTCCTGCCAGGCAACTTCCAGAGGGATTGGTTTCACAAACAATTTCCGCAAGGTTGCTTTAAGTTTATCCCATTCTTCCTCATCGGTACCGAGTTCTACTTGGACCATGTCTTCAATCTGCGGGTCCATGTGGTCGGTAGCTACATACCATCTATCCCTTGAGCTAACTGCGCAATACTCTACTCTCTTACAGAATTTAGTTAAGATGGTGTCTGCGTTAAGACCAACGAGGTCGTCAAAGGACAGCCTCGGAATGTATTGGTGGTAATGGGGGCCAGGAGGACGGCTGGGTATATCGTTAGGAGGGGGCAAAAGTGGAACCACGGCAGGAGGGGGCACAAGTGGAACCACGGCAGGACGAGTAGGTACAGCCGGTTCTTCCCTCCGTTCATCAAGCAAAGCTTGTTGTCTCCTTATCGTATCCATAGACTCAGCGAGTTTAGCCCGAAGAGCTTGGACTTCTGTTGCTGAATCAACAGCGGCTTTGGCTGTCATAGTCCCCTTATTTGCGTTAGCATCTGCCATTGTGTTACAACAAATCACTACAATAACCCACTTTAAATACGATACATGCACAGTTCTCACTCAAGACCCAAGGACTGGTACTGATTTTCTGCAATACCACAAAACACTCCATGCATCAACTATTCAAAATACTGTTCAGATTATTAATCTCCCAAAAGATAATATTATTGCATGAAAACTTCACTGAGACACTTTGCCATTCACAAACTCAGTATGGTGCTGTGAGGGGGCGGATTCTTGGTCTGTCACCAATGTGAGGGGGCCTGACTCCCTCTCTGTTTCTACACCACCCTCATCTTATTTACTTCTCTTAGTTCTTACTCCTACTCAGTTCTGTCACCTATTCTAGGGTAGCATGGTCATTCCTTTGGTGGCCTTGGCATTCTTTTGGTAGCATGGTCATTCTTTTGGTAGCCTGGGCATTCTTTGGGTAGCATGGTCATTCTTTTGGTAGCCTGGGCATTCTTTTGGTAGCATGGTCGAGGGTCTAGGCACGTGAGTATGGTAATTTTGGCATCAGGTCACTTGGATGGAAATAAAGGTAAAATACTGTGGGAGAAATGAATACACCTAAAGTACTCTAAAAACAAATTTATTAATATGCAATCAATGGGGAAAGATTTTGTATTAATCATATGATTACCAGGTTCACCTCCTGGGCTTAGTGCAAACTCAGTTCCTTCTCCTTTACTCTTACTCACAACATTCCTGGTGGTACATTACATGGCACTCATTGTAGATTATTCAACATATACGTAAACAATGACACTAGTATATGCAGGGGTCCGCTACCCAACATGGGATAATTATTTCCAACTAATTATCCCTAACATACATGTTACAACACTCTCTGTGGACAGATACTTCCAAGGAGCAACCCAGGGTAGAGCACTGGGGCTGTTGTTATTGTGGGGTAGCCAGACACATGGCGGGTCTGGGGTCTGGCCCAACGAAGCCTTGGGGCACATTAATCAGGCCGCATCGGTGCCATCTTCTCCTATATGATCCCGGCGGGACATCTAATACATCCGAGGCCGTTGTTGGATGGTAGAGCGATTCAAGAATCACAATGGGATCGGGAGACAAACGGGGCAGCGTCAGGGGACCTGTATGGATGAAGGGACGGGCACTCACTAACAGTGACAACAACATCACGTTTCAGGGGATGTTAGACGTAAATATGACTTCACTCAGAGCATATCAACTACGTTACTGTAACACTATTAATTGGGTCAAATCACTTAAAGAAGGGCGAATTACAACACAGAGTGGAATGGCATACCTGTATGGATGAAGGGACGGGCACTCACTAACGGTAGAAATGCCCGCGGGGCCCTCACTCAAAACAGACCAGGGAGTCCACCTACTTCTATTCCGATGAATTAATTTATTGTACACTCTGACGTTGAAATTGAGACTATGAACTCATTTTCATTCCCTACTATTATCTTCACTAACAATGCTCTGACTCAGCTATCAAAGGCAAAATCAAATTGATTACAAAGGGTTGGATGGCAACAGGTACCAACATACAGCGTCTGCTCCCATAGACAAAGACGGGGGAAACAGAGAAAACGGGGGACGTTTCCACTGGGGGACTCAGAAGGTTTTGTGGACGTTTGAGCGTAATATGAATCCTTAAGGTTTTCAGGTTAGCTCTTATCATGACCATTACAAAGCTTCCTCCTTCCCCAAGATTTATATTATGCGGTAACGTTCGCAAAACATGTACGGTAATTACACAGATTCTTTAAACAACTGTTTCCTTTCGTCACGGTTTCACACTACATACACTAGTAAAACACATCAGGACTCTTACAGGTATCTGGTTCAAAAGCATACAAAATACAAACAAACAATGGTTACATACATGGGATAAACAGTAGCAAAAAAAAATTAATCCATTATCATTGACAACATGGCATAGGGAAACAAAATACAAGTTATTAAACATACACAGGAAAATAATGCAACAATAAAGAAAAAACAAAAAATGGGGTTACATACATAACATAAAAAATTTGTTACACCATACAAACTCTGAAGACACCGTTTCTCATATCATAGTTCAAAGAGGAGACTTATCAAATGCTTACTTGACACCACTGAGATTTAACTTAGATTTCTCAAGCTAGGACGTAGATGAACAGACCCCATCAAGTCGAAGGAATGACATGTTGCCCTTAATCTAAAGAGTTGTGTCGCACTCGCGAGAGGCAGCACCATTCAAGGGACTCCGAACGAGCGGGTATTCCCAAGAATTCAATGCTAACGAAACGGTCCTCATGAGAACACCACCAAACCAAAAACTGTCTGTACTTATGGCATTAGCCATGTAGTAAAATCAGCGCCATTGTCGAGGCCTGACTCCACCTGAAAGTCACGAACATTACTCCTATACACATCCACAATAAGCCTAGCTAGGGCTTTACCGGCAAAACTTGAGAACTCTCAACTGGTATCTTTACTCAACTAGTAACAGATACCCATCAGATGATTGCATAACAGCCAATCCATCTTCCAATCTCTGTGTCTACTGCACTTGACAATCCCCATCAAAAAAAAATCAAAGAAAAAAAAATCACAAACACCTACACACTCCCAAACATTCCCAACTCACATGGCAAACAAAGTACTCACTTACCAGTTGTACTTCTCAATTGCAACACATGTATGCAAAACATCACTCTTCACCATGCATGTCAACAATCAATTCCTTCCAGTCAAAGTCTACAGCCCTTTAAAGAAATCTCGGTAATACTGATGCTCGTCTCTCACATAACTAGCAAGAGAGGCATTCCACACTCTTCTTTTCTACACTTCCTTGTCCATCAGGCCATGCACCTGATGAAGCAACTGGTGGTGAAACCTGGGTGTCATTCCTGAGAATGAACATGTCTCCACCCTCATACTTCTCAAGTCTACACATCAACTTACTGGACACAGGTTCTGAGCTGACTGCCCTGAATTGTTCTCTTGTGACAGCCATCATGCCTGGAGGTCACAACTACTCACTGTACCACACAACACGGGCACAGTGCACACTTTCAAAAACAAATGGATTACTGCCTAACTGTCCTTCTAATACATGAGAACACTTGATATACTGGCTCAAAATTATTGCACAACTTTCTACTCAACTTATTACTCATGACCCGTAGTAATAATACTGAAATGTGAACTTGTACTTTGTTGTCACTTTTCAAGACAAACTTACTGTGCACACTCAAAGGCAATGGTACTTGTTATTGTCAATCTCTGTGGGGTGCAACACTGTATTAACTCTTCCGGAATTACACCGTACTATAACAAATCAAACTTAAAAAAAAGAATCAGACATTTCCATTACTGAGTGTCACTTTCACAAAATAAAGTGGTAATACTGTAATATTTTACGAGACTGTCCCCTCAGTACTCAACAAATCTTCACTGTCTTTTCAATTGCAATGATTTCAACACTTATCACTTCACAATGTACTCTGTTGTACTCACAAACGGGGGGTCCTTACATGTACTTTCACCAATCAATTTTCAAAGATTGCGTTCTTTTACAGATGTCCATATCACCATAGAGTCCTCAACTCATCAAAGCAATTGCTGAAATTATACATGTATTAGATCTCAAATAAACATAAAACACACTTAATGACATTGCCTGAAAGTCTACATTGCTAGAAACTAATGCTCTATGCACTAAAAATCATACTAATAGAAACAATACAAAAAATACAAAATACTCGGGTATCAAACACAAAATACAGGTTATACAAATAAATTCACTTGCCCAATTCTGACCTCAACTTATAACTAAACACTTCCAATTAAAATTAAAACAACTACACCCATATTATGTCAATTACAAATAACACTAACACATAACCTCAATATAATTATGGCCTTCCGGTACACTTAGAAATCGACACTGTCCACAACACTCGTAACACAGCACATGATCAATGTCCCTCATTGTCTGTAAATAACAAAGTATTAACTCGAGTGATCACACAATTGCTATGGTACCAGTGCAGAAAGGCACCCAAAAAAAAAATTTACCTTGGCATACAACCAACACTTTTCTGAGACTGCAAAAAAAAATTAGGTAGCTAACCTCTGTTTTCAGACATTTTCAGACACTTTTCAATACATTTTGCTGTACACTTTACTTTAAAACCGATTTCTAATTTTCTCGAGGCCCATGTTCTAACCTCTCCAAATAAAGTATTTGCCGTGAACTGTTTTCAACATCTCCGTAACCTCAAAAAAATTTTGCACAGAATTACACTATACTGTACACTGGGAAAAATTTCCATTACAAGATTATTAGCACTCTGAAATATTCATTAGTTACAGTGACATGGTTAGGTAGATGCACGGAGAAATGGTTATTACAGCTCACATTTAAACACAGAAATTACCCACAGTATCACATTTATTCCTCCTGACCTTGATACCATATAAATTACATCCCAGCTGCACACCAATGTGAGGGGGCGGGTTCTTGGTCTGTCACCAATGTGAGGGGGCCTGACTCCCTCTCTGTTTCTACACCACCCTCATCTTATTTACTTCTCTCAGTTCTTACTCCTACTCAGTTCTGTCACCTATTCTAGGGTAGCATGGTCATTCCTTTGGTGGCCTTGGCATTCTTTTGGTAGCATGGTCATTCTAATGGTAGCCTGGGCATTCTTTGGGTAGCATGGTCATTCTTTTGGTAGCCTGGGCATTCTTTTGGTAGCATGGTCGAGGGTCTAGGCACGTGAGTATGGTAATTTTGGTATCAGGTCACTTGGATGGAAATAAAGGTAAAATACTGTGGGAGAAATGAATACACCTAAAGTACTCTAAAAACAAATTTATTAATATGCAATCAATGGGGAAAGATTTTGTATTAATCATATGATTACCAGGTTCACCTCCTGGGCTTAGTGCAAACTCAGTTCCTTCTCCTTTACTCTTACTCACAACATTACTGGTGGTACATTACATGGCACTCATTGTAGATTATTCAACATATACGTAAACAATGACACTAGTATATGCAGGGGTCCGCTACCCAACATGGGATAATTATTTCCAACTAATTATCCCTAACATACATGTTACAACACTCTCTGTGGACAGATACTTCCAAGGAGCAACCCAGGGTAGAGCACTGGGGCTGTTGTTATTGTGGGGTAGCCAGACACATGGCGGGTCTGGGGTCTGGTCCAACGAAGCCTTGGGGCACATTAATCAGGCCGCATCGGTGCCATCTTCTCCTATATGATCCCGGCGGGACATCTAATACATCCGAGGCCGTTGTTGGATGGTAGAGCGATTCAAGAATCACAATGGGATCGGGAGACAAACGGGGCAGCGTCAGGGGACCTGTATGGATGAAGGGACGGGCACTCACTAACAGTGACAACAACATCACGTTTCAGGGGACGTTAGACGTAAATATGACTTCACTCAGAGCATATCAACTACGTTACTGTAACACTTGCACAATCAACTATTAATTGGGTCAAATCACTTAAAGAAGGGCGAATTACAACACAGAGTGGAATGGCATACCTGTATGGATGAAGGGACGGGCACTCACTAACGGTAGAAATGCCCGCGGGGCCCTCACTCAAAACAGACCAGGGAGTCCACCTACTTCTATTCCGATGAATTAATTTATTGTACACTCTTACGTTGAAATTGAGACTATGAACTCATTTTCATTCCCTACTATTATCTTCACGAACAATGCTCTGACTCAGCTATCAAAGGCAAAATCAAATTGATTATAAAGGGTTGGATGGCAACAGGTCCCAACATACAGCGTCTGCTCCCATAGACAAAGACGGGGAAACAGAGAAAACGGGGGACGTTTCCACTGGGGGACTCAGAAGGTTTTGTGGACGTTTGAGCGTAATATGAATCCTTAAGGTTTTCAGGTTAGCTCTTATCATGACCATTACAGTGCAACACTGCGTGAACACTTCACGAATTTCTGTACTCACAATTCTGGGTCCATACACTTGTATAACATTTTCCATATACCGTATCACCATAAGGTCCTCACATATGTAATACTGTATTCTGAAAGTATACTGGCATTAGAGTTCACATAACATACGTTTCACCAAATAATTAACCGTTAGCACCTGATTAAAATAAACTTTAAAATTATAGCGTATACATAGAAATATTAATATGAAGAACTGTAAAATGCCCTGAGATATTAAGTAAATGGAATATATATCCTACCTAACACATAACTAAAGAATATTACAAGTACAGAATTAGCATCCACTTAACCTTTGCATATAGTGCAATGATTCTGTTAGCACTCAGAATTAAAACACTGGGCACTCACACGATGGAACATTTCACAACTAGTGCCACGGCTCAAACATGTATTCACTGTCTGTAAGTAATACTGAGTTAACAACGGAAAAAAAAAATTTGGCGGACTGTTACCCATCAAAATTCTTCCAATATTAACGAACCTTATTCACACTCTATACTCAAGTTATTGTTGCAGGTATCATTTACTTTAAACAAGACTTTTTTCTAACCTAACTCCAAGGTATTTCTTTGAACTTATTTCACTTTCTCTGCAAACCACCACAAAAAGCTGTACCTCGGAAAAAATATGGAACAAAATCATTAGCAATCTGAAATACTCATTAGTTACAGTGGAATGGTTATTAAATACCCGTACAGAGAAATGGTTATCACTCAGTTAAAACTACAGTATCACAGTCATTCCTCCCAACTCCATACTATGTTCATTACATCCCACTGCTGCCACCATTTATGAGGGCTGGTACTGCCACCATTTATGAGGGCCTCTGTGTGCCAGTAACAATTCCTTTTACTCTTATACTTATCATCATTGGTAGCGTGACGATAGGAGGCTCGTGGGTAGGTGTAATGATAGTATCGAGCAATAGGGTAGAAAATAACGGTAAATACTGTAGGTAAATAATAGACACAATTATACAAATACAAAGTTTATTTAAACATGAATATGAAATTAGAAGAAAGAATTTATTCGTACTAACAGACGAAATCTAGTACTAGGCCCTCAGGCTCAACATACTCACACCATTATTGGGTGGACATAATAACACTTCCAACCCTACTGGGTGGATATACTCAATAACACAACTATTAGTCACTTAGCACCATAAATACTAGGGCAACTGCCACTACAACACCCAGTCGTCAGGGGTGATACTCAAGCAACAGCCATGGGGTCCAGCCACCATGGAGTACTTTCCGACGAACTCTGGAGATCCCAGTGGATTAATTCCACCACACAAATAGCCCTACTGAGTTAGACACTCATCCACCAATGATGGGGGCTGGTAGTGGTGTGTGGCTTGGTGATCCGGCGTCACCTCGCCGGCCGAGCGTTAGGGCTAGACGAGCCAGCTATGGGGGCTATAGGTAGTTTGAAGTGTCTAACGGCCGGGTCTCACGAAGGTAACAGATCCTACTGGACCTCGGACATCTCCCCAGACATTGTGGATACAACATCCACCCTACAGACACGGCCTAGGCTGCGTTAGGGACCTGTATGGATGAAGGGACGGGCACTTACTAACCGGTGACAACAACATCACGTTTCAGGGGACATTAAAGACGTAAATATGACTTCACTCAGAGCATATCAACTACGTTACTGTAACGCTTGCACAAGCAACTATTAATTGGGTCAAATCACTTAAAGAAGGGCAAATTACAACACAGCGTGGAATGGCATACCTGTATGGATGAAGGGACGGGCACTTACTAACGGTTGAAATGCCCGCGGCGTGCTCACTCAAACTAGGCCAGGGAGTCCAGCTACTCCTATTCCGATGAATTAATTTACTGTACACTCTGACCTTGAAACTGAGACTATGAACTCATTTTCATTCTCTTTTATTATCTCAACTAACAATGCTCTGACTCAGCTATCGAAAGCAAAATTAAATTGATTACAAAGGGTTGGATGGCAACAGGTCCCAGCATACAGCGTCTGCTCCCATAGACAAAGACTGCTTATCGATGACGTCATCAAGGAACCGAGAAAACGGAGGACGTTTCCACTGGGGGACTCAGAAGGTTTTGTGGACGTTTGAGCGTAATATGAATCCTAAGGTTTTCAGGTTAGGTCTTATCATGACCATTACATTGTACCCAGGTACAGTTATATAATATTAATTGTATGTATTCATAGCATTAAGGTGAACTCAGGGTATCCATAAGATGAATGTTTAAGTCCAGTTGAGCCGGACTAGTGTACTGTAGGACTAAGTGGGGATCAGGGTTTGAAGGTCATACTATTTACGTCTGTGAACGTGTAGCGAACATAACTTCCACAGATGTCATATGAAAATACATGAGAACAGTGGTCTGGAAAAAGGATAAATGTATCAGAACTATGTGAGGTGTTGGAAGTGACCCAGAAACTATACTTGAAAGGAAATATCTTGTATGCGTCGGTATGAACTTAATACACCTCGTATCCTCACGTGACATATACCCACGACAGGTACAGTGATCAGAGAATCTTATGTCTGTGTTCAAATAGTGCAATGTGTGAGAGGAGGATCCCTCATTACAGTTTTAAGTGAAGTTGGTACACCCCCGCCATGAACATTCGGCCATTGTTTTAAGGCGGGTCCTGCACCCGCCTCGAGTGTGCCGTGTTGATATTATAACCCAATGAATTTACCCACGAATTAGCAAACCAGAACCGTAAGAAATAAAAGTAAAAATTAAAGATTGGAAACTGTAGGCCTACGCCGTGGTGGGCGGCGGGCACTGTCCTCAGCATCCTCCGTTCTACCGTCATCTCAGGTCAGTGTCCTCTATCGGGCTATATCCCGCCCTATAATTTAGGCTTATATAGAAGTTATTACAGTTTAATGCTTGCCTGATGTATAAGTGTAATAGTAATGTGTTATGGGGTGTGATAACCGCCCGTCAGGCATTATTTCTGAGTCCCTTTCGTTCTACCGTCACCTCAGGTTCCTTGCGGTTGGAGTGCCTTGCTGCGCGGCAGCCATTATCCCCATGAGCGTCCCACCAGGTGGTGACTACGCCCAGCTATGCCAATCCACTGTGAACCTGTGGATTCCCAGCACACCACTCCAAATGAGTAGTAACAAATAAGGAGACCGTGAGAAACTCTGCGGTCGTCACTTGGAGCGACCTATAATACCAGGCATAGAAATAGTACTGGTATGTCTCTGGGTGAAGCCCTCGTCTTTACCCACGACCCACCGAGGGCGGTGTGCGAACGAGGTGCCTGTTGTGTATACCTAAAAGTCACAAGGAGTCTCATACTTGCAGGTATGGAGTGTAACATGTGTGTTGAGATGGTCCTACCATGTATGATAACCGATGGTGCTATATTCCATACAGGTGGAGCAGTCTGATGTGTTAAGGGATAGTGTAAGAAGGGATGACCCAGGTAAGGTGGTCACAGATTGGAATGCAATAAGTATGTGGATGACACGCCATTAATGTAAGACGTCTGGTGCCCATCTGGGTAACCAACATTTTTGTTGTTCTTCTGAGGAAGACCAATTCATTTGTATGTTTCTTACCAGTATGCTTTATAAGGAATAAATTAATTAAGACATGTTATGGTTTCACCCTTCTTTCCCCTTATCGATCTGGTCAATGGAAAACCTACCCCAATGCCTAGTCCACTCTGACCGCTACCTAACGAGCTACATGCTGTCCAGAGGGGGTCTGGTGGCAGCTACCCTTAGAAATTAAGATTAGAGTTAAGTATTTACCCTTAGTATTAGTGACCCCCAGTCTGGCAGTATAAGGATACTGGTACTGTAGCATACTGTATGTGGCCAGTTGTCAATTCTCTTTAGTTGTCTGTTTTCTCTTTGTATGGGCACACAAACGTACGTACATGTAGATATCTCACACTCAGGAATGAGGTAGAATAGAAACTCACAATGCGCTTTCTGTATATCTATTGTTGTACAGCGCAGTGCTTAGGAGTGACTAGGTGAGGAGAAGCTTGCTCGGAGGTCCTGTAGGGCAAGGAGGTTTCTGAGGAAGCTGGGTGGTGAGGAGCTGTGAAAGATGTTGCTGGTCCGGTAGCCGAGTGTAGAATGAGTTCCCCGGTTCCAAGTTTCGAAGCTCCCCGGTCAGCCGGGGCCGTATTTATGTGATTTAGGAAACTCAGGATATGAGGTGCTCATAGCGCGAGGGCTAATCACGGCAGCTTAAGCGTAAGGTGTGAAACGCTCTGATCCTGAGCTGGAGGTTGAAGGTCGAAACTAGGTCGGCGATCTTACCCCTATGTCCACTGCATAGACCTAGTCTCTCGGCGTAGTCTCTCTGTACGCTGGTAGGCGCGCGGCCGGAGCTCAGTTGGGAGTTGTAGAGGAGAGGATCCACTACAGTACTACACTCGTTTTTCATGATATGTTAAACAAATTTGCTTGGGTCATACTGTTCTAAGTTCTTCCTTACATTACTTTAATTCTCTGACAAATATCTCATCTGGACCTGGTGACTTATTAGGCTTTAGTTTGTCTATTTGTTTATTAACATCGTTACTACTCACTACTATCTCGCTTAATCTATTTTTTCACCATCTCTATATATAGTTGGTGCCTTGGGTATCATGTTTAAATTCTTGGTGGTAAAAACTGTTGAAAAATATCTGCTCAGATTGCTCATTTCTCCGTTGTTATCAGTTAGCTCACCAGTATCTGACTGCATTGGTCCAATCTGGTCTCTTGTTTTAGTTTGATACTATACTGCCATATTCTGGGGTCACTAAGTCTAAGGGGATAACCTAACTCTATTCTTAATTTCTAAGGGTTGCTGCCACCAGACCCCCTCTGGGCAGTAGCTCGTTAGGTAGCGGGCAAAGTGAACTAGGCATTGGGTTGGGTTTTTCATTGACCAGATCGATAAGGGAAAGAAGGGTGAAACAATAACATGTCTTAACTAATTTATTCCTTATAAAACATGTTACATTCCGTTAAAATACAAGTGAGTTGGTCTTCCTCAGAAGAACAACGATGATTTTGGTTACTCTGCTCAACAACAGACGTCTTACATTAATTGCGTGTCATCCACATACTTATTGCGCATAACAATTAGTGACCTCCTTACCTCGGTCATCCCTTCTTACAATAACACTCAACACATCAGACTGCTCCACCTGTATGGAATATAGCACCTTAGGTTATCATACATAGTAGCACCATCTCACCTCCCTGTAGCACCATCTCACCACACCTGTTACACTCCACACCTGCAAGTAGGGGACTCCTTGTAATTTCTAGGTACACATATGAGGCACCTCGTTCGCACACCGCCCTCGGGGGGTAGAGACGAGGGCTTCACCAAGAGACATACCAGTACTGTTTCTACGCCTGGTATTATAGGTCGCTCCAAGTGACGACCGCGGAGTTTCTCAAACATTCCATTATGTATTCCTACTCGTGTGGTGGTATGCCGGGAATCTACAGGTTCACAGTGGAGTAGCATAGCTGGGAGTAGTCATCTCACATGGTGGGACGCTCACAGGGATAATGGCCGACGCACAGAAAGGCGCTCTGACCGCATGGGACCTGTTTCAATGAGAAGACGAAGGATACTCAGATAATGCCTGATGGGCCGTTATTACCCACCCTAACACATTACTACTTCACTTTATACATCAGGCAAAGTTTTAAGCTGTAATAACTGTTATTTAAGTCTTTTTAGGGCTGGATGTAGCCCGATGGAGGACACTGACCTATTTCGATGAGAATCGAAGGATACTGAGGGCAGTGTCCTGCAGCCTCTCACCGTGTAGGCCTACAGTTTCCAATCTTTAAATTTCACTTTGATTTCTTATGGTTCTCACATGAACACTTTCCCGTTTATTGTGACCTTGTGTCCTATAAATACATATTTTAATCCTAACTTACATACTAAGGGACGGCCCAGGTTTGACAGTCCCTGGGGAAATTAATTGGGCGATATCATTAACTCAAACCTGCAGTCCAAGGACGCTACTCTGAAACAAAAGCCGAATGTTCAAAGTGTGGGTATGTCAGATATTTTCTGGATCACTTCCAACACTTCACATAGTTCTGATACCTTTATTCTTTTTCCAAATCATTGTTCTTATGTATTTTCATCTGATATCTGCAGAAGTTATGTTCACTAAACATTCACAGACGTAAATAGTATGACCTTCAAACTGAAGCGGCTGGTTAATTCCAAGTTAACCAGGTTGGTTCACATATATTATATTGGGCTTTAGTAACGAAACCCAATTGAAGTTTCTTGTTTTATTAAAAAGTATTATGTAAATAATTCCTGAGTGTAGATCAACCATAAGTTCCACTATTTATGAGTGTGGTGAGGAAGGGATGGTGTCTATGTAAATACAGTACAGAATCAACGTCCGTTCGATATTAAGTAGTGAGTGAGACAATGAGGAGTGACCCATCAAGGGAGAACGGAATAGACGCGTCGCTCTCCCTTGAGGGAAGACGGAGCCATCCACTGCGGCTCTCAAATAACGTCTTCCTCTAGTCAAGGATATCAAACTACTGCTCGCTCTAGGTGGCCAGAGAGCCGGCTACTTATGCCTTTACTCACCATAGTATGACGCAGCTTCCCGTGGGCACACCTTATCACGTGCATTGAACATGTCACATAGCCAGTGGAAAGTTACAGGGGTTGAATCTGAATATAAATCAGATGTAAATAACCCATTACATCGCTCGGTCACCTACCGGCCAAGCTCCGTGAGGCCTAAATAAGCTCACAGAGTACAGTACATCCTATACAACCCTAACCATGTTATAAACATAGGTGTAGACACTAAGCTGGGGATTCTACAACTGTAGGGGTTTTATCTACTACAGGGGTCCTATACTTTAGTGCCTTTTGGGTTAAAATGTTATGAACAATTTTCATCTTGGATGACACTGACTTATAATAACAGAAAAAAACATGACTTCAAACACAAACATTACTGCCAATATCAAAAGCAACATGGCAGAAATAATCTTCATCTACTTTGTGTTTAAGAACGCATCTTCTTAGCAGTGTACAACTTTTGCTACTGTAATCACGCTGGGAAAGTGAAGGTGTGAGGTCTTAGGTTAGCTGTGACTCATTATCCGCCTTCCTCTGAGCGGGAATGGTGGACAACACTTTAGACCTTGCGGTGAGCAATGGTACTGAGTTGTGAAGGGTTCTACACGGCATGGCTGAAAATTTACAGTCTGTGATACTTTACCGTAGAACTATCATATTTTTATTTTAAGAAGATGTGTCTTTGACATAATTAAAATATGTAGATTGAAAATTATGAACATTCTTATCCTCCCTGGGATCAAAAGAAAATGTCCAAATTTTCTATGTCTAATAAATACCAGGAATTATTTCACATCAGTAAATTAAAATAAGTAAGCACTTATAGCAATGACATAACCTATCGATGTCCTATCAATGTCGAGTTATGTCTCGAACATGTAAATGTGTGTATATATTTAATGTATACCTAGATACTACCTATTCCTTGTAGGCTTGATTGAAGAATCCTTTCTAGAATTTCTTGACAATGTGAAATTGTTGCCGCAATCCCGTAGACTTGCGTGTGTCACTCACAGCAGTCACAGCTGATTCCAAGGTCCGGTGACTGGGTCAGTTTTCACGTTTTCACGAAAATTCTGAGTACAGCAAACTGCCTCTCCTGGTTACACTAGGTCATCCACCACACCATACCTCAGAATGCTGAGACCATCTCTCAGACCGGAGATGTGTCATCACTAGGGTGGGTGCTGGGTGCTGGTAACTGGGGGTGTCTCACGCCATACGAAAGAATTTTGTTGACCGGATATTGATTGATGAGTAGTCACAGCAACTGCAGTCACGTCCTGTCACACCCTGGGCAGTGAACGAATCATTTGCAGAAACTAATGTTCACTTCAGCTCACAGGATTGTTGCCATAATTCAGCAACTTTTAATAACTCAGTATTGGTTATGGACATAAACTCAACATGTAGCAGATGTAACAGTTCATCTTCCTTTTAGTAATAAATGTAACACATATAACAATATCTTTGATTGCTATTGCATATTTACACTTACGTTTTATATATATATATATATATATATATATATATATATATATATATATATATATATATATAGTAAAACCTCGATTAACCGACCCTCGATAAACCGACTTTCGGATTAACCGTCAATCTCGAACTCCTAATTTTTTTTTTTTTTTTTTTTTTTTTTTTTTTTTTTTTTTTTTTAACTGGGATTACCCACCCGGGCACAGGTCACTGACCCACATCGGGGTCTGGGGGCGATAATGTAATGATATTAATAATAATAATAATAATAATAATAATAATAATAATAAAGAACCATAAATAAATGCAAAAATGAAAAAAAAATCAAGAATGAGAAACAATATATGTATGTTGTGATGTCAATAGAAAGAGAAGCAATTGAGACCCTGCAATTGTGTGCAAATGAGGTAGAAAGTCAGATCAGCAACGTGGGACTTACTCACAATTTTTGTGATGACATATGTTCTTTGACTTTTCCATTTTTTATTCACGATTTCTGTGCTGGTTCATATTTATTTTCTAAAGTGGTTAATGTTTTAAAGCAAATTTTATTGAAATATGAATCGCAAATGAACAAAAATGAATAGAGGGAATTAAATGAGGTATGTTAGGGAAAGGTACTTTGAAAATGTATGTTTTATTTCCGTAGACTTTATGTATTATTAACCGACCTTTCGGATTATCCGTCGGCCCCTTCCCCCCATATGTGGTCGGTTAATCGAGGTTTTACTGTATATATATATATATATATATATATATATATATATATACTATATATATATATATATATATATATATATATATATATATATATCTTCCTTCCCACTGTAGGCAATGCTCTGATACGATGTCGCCTCCACTGAATGTCAAATGTTCTGCAATCCCGTATATATGGGGGACTGTCTGATGACACCAGAAATACTGCAATCAACGATCGCGAAACCACAACAGCTGTACAGAGAATGAGAAGCACTCACTATCGTCTCAATACGGGGTATTCTTAACACTCGGATATTGTTTGTAACACGTCACTGTTTTTTGTTTTTCTTGTTTTCACAAAACTTTGACGTCTTGGTATGTAGACTGGTAAGCATCCGTCACCACCGTTGCTGCAATTCCTGATGCGTAAATCACTGTATCTTCCGCAATCTATGAGCGTGACGAGAGAGGTACGTATACTTCCCGTGGGCACACCTTATCACTTGCATTGAACATGTCACCTCATAGCCAGTGGAAAGTTACAGGGGATGAATCTGAATATAAATCAGATGTAAATAACCCATTTATATAATACTTCTGTTGATGAGACAGGGGCCATTACAAAACCACGATCAACACTTAGCCCGGATAGTACACTAGCCCGGATCAATTGGACTCTCACAACCATCCTATAGATACCTTGAGTTCTCCTTAATGCTATGAATACCTACAATTAATATTATATAACTGTACCTGGGTACAATTCAACAAATGAGTTAACCTTTATAAGTGTTTCCCGTTTTCTGAGATTCTACAAGCGCGGTGGATTTGAATGTTATGTCGCGTAATCTATATATATATATATATATATATATATATATATATATATATATATATATATATATATATATATATATATATATATATATATATATATATATATATGTAACCGGTCGGAATTTACTGGACTTTAATTTCTCACTTGACTTGGGGTTTATTTAAAATTAATAGATGGTGATGGCAGTGGAAGCGCCCCTTTGAGAAAAATCCCGACCCAGCACAAGAACACTTAAATCTACTAAACAAAATAAATTGTCCGTGACCCGTGGAAGGATAGCATCTGTGACTGGGATGAATGAGACACACTGTAAAATTTAGACACTTATATTCCCTCCAACACTACAAACACAATCAAATAATGGTACACCAATATGCGCACCTCTCAACTTGAACTTAAAACACTACTCTGGGGAATAAAAGTTATACCTGATATAAAAATTATTAGAACCTCAGGCAACAATAAATTTGAAGTATTAAGAACTGTTGCGTGCACACATGAAACAGGCCTTAAAGGCTTTCACACAATAACATCAGTCACTTAGGTATTAAAAAAAGAAATTAACTACTCTACAATGAATAGGCCTTAAGGGCACTCAACAAAATTATATGTCACTGAGGAATGGTAATAAAAATGAGAAATTAAATACTCTACAATGAATAGGCCTTAAGGGCACTCAACCAAATTATAGCACCCCAACAGATGCACACTTCCTAACCTAACCTAACCACTACTCTGGGGAACAAGGTTATACCTGAGATCAGAATTATGAAGAACAATCAGAGGCATTAAAAGAATCAAATCACAGTATCACTCTGGTTCCACTTGATGGCACAAACATTCAAAACAATATTATCAAAATTATCTAGAAACTATTAAACTACACCCGTAATAAGGGAAGGAAAATGTTCCTCCAGGTATCTCCTAGAGGCCTAGACTCACGGTCTCAGTGTGTGACCATTAGTCTACTCAGATAGCCTCAGTGTACTCCCAGTGCGTCCATAAAGCGGACGGGAGTGAGCCAATCAGACCTTGTACAGTTGAGAGAAGCTTTAGCGTCCCGTTAGCAAGAGGGTTTCGCTAGCAGCTCGGGACACGTGGTGATGTGCCCGGAGTGGTAAGAACTGATCACCCACTGCTGGTCCCGGGTCGTTTAGTTGTCGGGAGCACTCGTTCACTCAAGAGATCCTTTGCTACCCCGCTAAACAGTGGCAGGCCTACTTTGCTCGGTCCAATGGCGACAATCGCCACCCTCAGTCTCAAACGGCAGTCAATCTCTCGCAGTCAACTCCGGGTCAACTCCAGTCAAGTGGGTTCTCACGGAAACCCTGAAATGAACTCACTGTTAGCTCTAGTTTACTTTATCACTGCCCTATCTAACCCTGTCTGAGATCGAATGAGACTTACTTGTTACTCTGCAATAATGCAACACAGGTGACTAGGCCACGTGACTATTCCTGGGACAAGCGCGCAGAGACGTCTTGTCTCTGTGAATGCTCTCCGGGACTGGGGGAGAGGCCTCGTCGCATTCTCTCAAGGCGTGAGCTTAGGCCTACGTGACTTATTTTCCGCCTAACTAATAACTCCTTGGGACACCCGTAACATCATTCAGACTGCTAAACGATCTATAATAATCTCAAATTCAATAATAGTCCCTTAACTTCATGAATCACATCATTATTAATTCGGCAAATTACATTAAATATCATATAGGCCTAGTTCCACAAACTCCCACTATGTGCGGGGAGCGCTCTCTTCCCTCAGACGACCTTGAACGCTCAGTATCGCTAATGGCGGGGCATTCGAAATTACTCTGAAATTCCTGAATATTACATATATATATATATATATATTATATATATATATATATATATATATATATATATATATATATATATATATATTTCATGTAAATCCACAATGAAAACGTGGATACGATAAATCTTGATAAAATCACACGGGAAAATGGAAACAACGGAGTACCTCAGCTTTCGTCTTTATTCAAGACATCTTCAGAGGCAACTGGATTACATGGACACAGAGAGGCTTAAATATACAGGGTGACCTTAAAAACATGATGTAAGGTCATAATGATGACATCCACTAATCCCCACACCAACACACACGTAGAGGAGCTTAAGAGAAGGGTGGTGACGTGACTCGCCAGGTCAAGTCAGAAAAAAGGGACCCACAAAATAACTATCATACATCTAGATCAATGGTTTTCAAAGCATTTTTAACCTTGGGCCACTGACAAATAAATTTATGTAACATATTATCAGTTTTGAACTGACCATCACTAAGGTTTATTGATTTTAATTCCTTAATCAAACTAGCTTCAACCAGAAGTCTTTCTGTGACACAAGATGATTTGAATACTTCTAAGCTTTTTTCCCAAGCAATGGGGTGATTATTATTCCTAACATGAACGAACAAGGCACTGCTTTCAGATGCAGTTCTGATATTATACTTATGTTGTTTGATTCTGAGCTGCAGTGTTTTTCCTGTCTGACCTACATAATTGCAATTACATTTGCTACATGGAATACAATAAACACTTCCATTTACATTCAAACTTGGGCTATTCCTTATTAACATATTGGTAATGGTTGAGTCATACTTGAAAACAACATTAATATTTAGAAGCTTGAGGGACCGAACTAACGGAACAAATTCATTACGATAGGGCAGAGTCAAAATATTCTTAAGTGTAGGAACTTGTCTGGTTTGAGAGGAATGAAAGGATTTTTTAGCCCTTTTAAAACAACGATCAACAAACACAGAAGGGTACCCGAGTTTCTGTGCAATAGAACGAATGTGTTTCAATTCATCGTCAATAAATTTAGAGTCACAAATACGCAGACATCTTAAGAACATAGCAGAAAAAACTGACATTTTGGTAGACTCAAGGTGATTCGATAAAAAGTGAATGAAACTGTCTACCTGTGTGGGCTTTCTATATACCTTAAATTTAAAGTTTTGGCCATTTCTCATGATAAGCATATCAAGAAATGGAAGGGATTCATTTATTTCTCTTTCAATTTTGAATGTGATACTAGGGACAATATCATTAAGTTTGTCTAAAAATTCCAATGGGTCACTGTTTCTAGGCCAAAGACAAAGAACATCATCTACATATCTATACCATGGAGGAATAAAGTCCACTATATTGGGTAGTAATCTAGACTCAAAAAACTCCATATAAATACAGGCTAGAAGATGTCTTGAATAAAGACTAAAGCTAAGGTACTCCGTTGTTTCCATTTTCCCGTGTGATTTTACCAAGATATATATCAAGATATATATATATATATATATATATATATATATATATATATATATATATATATATATATATATATATATAAAACAAAGAAGTATGTCTGTGTGTGTGTTTGTTTGTGTGCACACATGAGAATCTCGGAAAGTACTTTACCTATCTGTGGATGGATGGTGTTATATGTAGTGATGATGATGGATGATGTTATATGTAATGATGATGGATGATGTTATAAGTAGTGATGATGGATGTCGTTATATGTAGTGATGATGGGTGGTGTTATATGTAGTGATGATGGATGGTGTTATATGTAGTGATGATGATGGATGGAGTTATGTAATGATGATGGATGATGTTATAAGTAGTGATGATGGATGTTGTAATATGTAGTGATGATGGATGGTGTTATATGTAGTGATGATGGATGATGTTATATGTAGTGATGATGGGTGGTGTTATATGTAGTGATGATGGATGGTGTTATATGTAGTGATGATGGGTGATGTTATATGTAGTGATGATGGGTGGTGTTATATGTAGTGATGATGGATGGTGTTATATGTAGTGATGATGGATGGCGTTATATGTAGTGATGATGGATGGTGTTATATGTAGTGATGATTGATGGTGTTATATGTAGTGATGATTGATGGTGTTGTATGTAGTGATGATGGATGATGTTACATGTAGTGATGATTGATGGTGTTATATGTAGTGATGATGGATGATGTTATATGTAGTGATGATGGGTGGTGTTATATGTAGTGATGATTGATGGCGTTATATGTAGTGATGGTTGATGGTATTATATGTAGTGATGATTGATGGTGTTATATGTAGTGATGATGGATGGTGTTATATGTATTGATGATGGGTGGTGTTATGTGTAGTGATGATGGATGGTGTTATATGTTGTGATGATGGATGGTGTTATATGTAGTGATGATGGATGGTGTTATATGTAGTGATGATTGATGGTGTTATATGTAGTGATGAAAAATGGAGTTATATGTAGTGATGATGGATGGCATTATATGTAGTGATGATGGATGGTGTTATATGTAGTGATGATTGATGGTGTTATATGTAGTGATGATTGATGGTGTTATATGCAGTGATGATTGATGGTGTTATATGTAGTGATGATGGATGATGTTATATGTAGTGATGATTGATGGTGTTATATGTAGAGATGATGGATGATGTTATATGTAGTAATGATGGGTGGTGTTATATGTAGTGATGATTGATGGTGTTATATGTAGTGATGATGGATGATGTTATATGTAGTGATGATGGATGGTGTTTATGTAGTGATGATTGATGGTGTTATATGTAGTGATGATTGATGGTGTTATATGTAGTGATGATGGATTGTGTTATATGTAGTGATGATGGATGGTGTTATATGTAGTGATGATGGATGGTGTTATATGTAGTGATGATTGATGGTTTTATATATAGTGATCTCAAAAAACTCCAACCATTTCGATCCGACACAGCCCCGACGCACACACGTAGAAAAGTCGTATTCCCTCCTATGACTTACAGCTATTTTGATCCTTAGGTTCTCTTTCATTATGGCTTACTTTTCTCTGCATTTAACCTCCATCCATTACACCACACAGAGGTTGAAAAGTCGTTTCCCATCCCACGTATTATAGCTAATTTTATCCTTATGCTCTTTCTCATTACAGCTTACTTTTCTTTGATCTCTAACTTTTCTAGGCTGTCCATTCTAACAAGGTAGGTAGGTAGTCCATTCTAACTAGGTATGCCAAACGTTTCTGCTATCTATATATATAAAACAAAGAGGTCTCTGTTTGTATATATGTCCACGCCATAATCTTGGAAACTACTTTACCTATCTGTAGTGATGATGGATGGTGTTATATGTAGTGATGATGGATGGTGTTATATGTAGTAATGATGAATGATGTTATATATAGAATATGAAAAGTATCCCTCTGTTGTCATTGGCAACATGGATAAGAAATGTGAATACAGCTGTGCAAAGAAGTACAAAGGAGAAAATGCTGGACTGTGCTGCTTTCATGGGAAAGTACGACTGCCAAATTTGTAAAAACCACCACAACCATTAAAGACTCTTATGCTGGGAACAACACCAGAGACAAAAAACTTCTTGGAAAATATAAGGAAGTACATTTCATGCTTCCAGATGACATCCTTTGGAGCTACCAGAGTAGTTCATGAGCACAGATACATGCGCACATTCAAAGTCCAGGGTCAAGTCTATCACAAAGCAGGATCCTTTTTACCACCGGAAGATAAGCAGGCAAAGTTCCTCCAAATCTACTTCATGGGAGATCATGAAAAGCAGACTACTATCATGAGCGCAACACATATGTACAGTCATTTAAAAATGCCCTGGAAAACATGCCTTCTGACGAGTACAAAGTCAGGATCAAAGCAGACACCTTAATGCACTACATTGAGACAATGTGGAGCCTCCCGGAGGGTGGCGTCCCACCGTGGCCTAGCGAAAGAGCCGCCCGGAGGGCAGCAATTCCGCTAGTATGAATTAAAGGGTTTTTTTAGGAATGACAATGATGTGTGCAGTACAATACATTTTGAACAATCCCGTTAGATCTGACTTTGCCTCCCTTGCTACCTTCAGTTCATTTTTGCTCTTTGCTTTTCTTGTCTCAGTCTTAACCCTACTGGCCACTACTTTATAATAATCTCGGATGTAAACATCACCATGATTTATTCTCCTGCCCATAGCCTTCCTTTGTCCAATAATATTCTTAAAATAATTATTTATCCATTTGGGGTCATTGTTATATGATTTGATTCTGTATGGTATAATCTGCCTTTGTGCATTAAGTAACTCATTTAAGTTGTTAGGGAACTCATAAACTTATGTTATGGAACTCGTCACCTCGTCCTCCTTGAGCACTTCATCGAGTTGTGAGAAAGGTGGCAAATTGTAGTTTGGCACAAAGGCTCAAATGGAGTCATGGTGGTTCTCAACTTATGGACAGTGCCGGATTTAGGCCGTGTACAGTTCAGACTTGTATAGGCCCTGAGCCCCACACTGTAATGCGCACATCATTGTCATTCCTAAAACCCCCCGTTAATTCATATTACGCTACATAACATTTAAATCCACTGCGCTTGTAGAATCTCAGAGAACGGGAAACATTGATAAAGGATAACTCACCTACTCAATGTTACTGAATCATGTGTTGTATTGTACCCAGGTACAGTTATATAATGTTAATTGTATGTATTCATAGCATTAAGGAGAACTCAGGGTATCCAAAAGATGATTGGGAAAGTCCAGTTGAGCCGGACTAGTGTACTGTAGGACTAAGTGTAGATCATGGTTTGAAGGTCATACTATTTACACCTGTGAACGTGTAGCGAACATAACTTCCACAGATATCAAATGAAAATACATGAGAACAATGATCTGGAAAAGGGATAAATATGTCAGAACTATGTGAGGTGTTGGAAGTGACCCAGAAACTATTCTTGAAAGGAAATATCTTGTATGTATCGGGGTGAACTTAATACACCTCGTATCCTCATGTGACGTATACTCACAACATGTACAGTGATCAGAGAATCTTATGCCTGTGTTCAAATAGTGCAAAGTGTGAGAGGAAGATCCCTAATTACAGTTTTAAGTGAAGTGGATATACCCACGCTATGAACATTCAGCTTTTGTTTTAAGGGGAGCGTCCTGTGTACCAGCCTCAGGTGTGCCGCGTTGGTATTATAACCCATTGAATTTACCCACGAACTAGCAAACCAGAACCTTCCCTTAGTGTGTAATTTAGGATTAAAATATGTGTTTATAAGGCATGAGTTACAATATACCGGAAAGTGTTCAGGTGAGAACCGTAAGAAATAAAAGTAAAAATTAAAGATTGGAAACTGTAGGCCTACGCCGTGGTGGGCGGCGGGCACTGTCCTCAGCATCCTCCGTTCTACCGTCATCTCAGGTCAGTGTCCTCTATCGGGCTATATCCCGTCCTGTAAAAAAGGCTTATATAGAAGTTATTACAGTTTAAATCTTTGCCTGATGTATACGTGTAATAGTAATGTGTTAGGGTGTGTGATAACCGCCCGTCAGGCATTATTTCTGAGTATCCTCCGTTCTACCGTCATCTCAGGTCCCATGCGGTTGGAGTGCCTTGCTGGGAGGCGGCCATTATCCCTGTGAGCGTCCCACCAGGTGGTGACTACGCCCAGCTATGCCAATCCACTGTGAACCTGTGGATTCCCAGCACACCACCCCAAACGAGTAGGAACAAATAAGGAGAATGTAAGAAACTCCGCGGTCGTCACATGGAGCGACCTACAATACCAGGCGTAGAAATAGTACTGGTATGTCTCTTGGTGTAGCCCTCTTCTCTCCCCACCGAGGGCGGTGTGCGAACGAGGTGCTTGTTATATACCTAGAAATTACAAGGAGTCCCATACTTGCAGGTGTGGAGTGTAACAGGTGTGTTGAGCTGGTGCTACAAGGAGGTGAGATGGTGTTACTATGTATAATGACCTAAGGTGCTATATTCCATACAGGTGGAGCAGTCCGACATGTTGAGTGATATTGTAAGAAAGATATCCAAAATCATCGTTGTTCTTCTGAGGAAGGCCAACTCACTTGTATTTTTTTGTGACTCTATGCTCGTCTTTTGATACCCCCAAAATGTTCTACACTACTGAGGGTATATACAAACACTTGTTATCTTAAAAATAGGTTCTTATTCTCGTACGGGAGATATATACAGAGGGACCAAGAAGCTCGCTTCCACATTATGAGGGACTCGTTGTCTCCACTCTATGTATCACTGCGCACTGGCCTGTACAGATGCCAGCATTCACAAGCTGAATTCATAAAATGTAAATATGATAATTTATATACATAACATGGTGCACAATAAATGGAAATATTACATAGGATTAATACATGTTCTGTAATACTTTACTATACATAATAAGAGTAATATAAGGATACACAGCTTAAGGTACTACTTCGTGTCCATATCATACACCTCCCTCCCCCCCTATACGCCCATAGTTTCATCTTGAGCGGACCTTTTGTTTCTGAGTCGCTCGGACCTGCGGAGTACTGGGGCAGAAACACAAGGTGGGGACGGATTTACTGTAAAGGCATCAACATTAGGGGACTCAACTGGGGAAGGGTCAACACTAGGCAGCTCCACAGGTCGGAGGAAACGACGGTTCCTCCACCATACTCTACCACTAGGAAGACGCACTTGGTAGTCCCTGGACTGGCCAATACCCATGACAACCCCAACCTTGTCCCAGCGGTGAGATACCGGATCTTGAATCCTGACCTACTGGCCGATACTCAACCTGGGAAGGGGGCGGGCATGACAGTCGTACCGAGCAGTGACATCTGTGGCTCGTTCTGCTGCACGGCGTTCACATTCTTCAGTCTTGGCCTGCCATTCTTGAGAAAAAGACTTCAGGTGGGCAGGAACACAAGACCTGAGATGATGTCCGTATAGAACCTGGGCTGGGGAGCGTCCGGTGAAGTTCGGGGTGTTGCGTAACTCCAACAAACCTCGATCGAAGTCCTCGCAGTCGATATTTCCTGGGGGTGACACCTTAAGGATCAGGTGTTTAACAGTCTTGACTGCGGCTTCAGCGTGTCCATTCGCCTGGGGGTAGTGGGGCGAGGTCACGACATAACGGACTACCCAACGGTCCATGAAGTCCCGGAACTCGTGGCTGGTGAACTGGGGTCCTCCATCAGTCCTGAGGCGGAGGGGAACACCAACTTCTCTGAAGTAATGCCTGAAATTCCGGATGGTAGCAGGAGCCGTTGTATCACTACCACAGGGGACGACAACAGGCCATCCAGACAATCAGTCGGCAATGACGAGGAAGGACTTCCCTGCCACTGCAAAGAAGTCGGCCGACACAGACTCAAAGGGTCTTGAAGGGTTATCGTCGCACATTAAAGGTTCCTGTTGCTGGCTGGGTTGCAGAATCTGGCATGGCTCACAGGCACGGACGGTACTTGCAATGTCCGCATCGATTCCGGGCCAAAATACAGTCTGCTTCGCCCGTCGCTTGGTGGCCTCCACTCCTCGATGGCTGTCATGAAGGCAGGTCAAGGTACGGCGGCGTAGGGCAGCAGGAATGACTACTCGTGGACCATACAAGACGAGGTCTCCGTCACAATAGAGGTCCTCGCGTATCTTCCAGTATGGGAGTAGCGATTCATGAAGGTCGTATCGGTTAGATGGAAATCCCTGGGACACACAGTCAATGAGCAGGATGTAGGAAGGGTCGGCCCGGGCTGCGGTGCGGAGATCTTCAAGGGTCTTGTCTGCATCCGGTGCTGTAGACTCTTCTGATGTGAAGACGGCCTTCAATGAAACTACTGACTTGAGGGATGCAGCAGCTGTAGAACACAACATCTCGTCCTCTGGGGTGGGGCGACTGACAGGGGCGCGGGACAGGGCGTCTGGGATGCACAACAGCTTACCCGCACGCCACACAGCCGTGAAGAGATAAGGCGAGAGCTTCTTTTTCAAACGTTGAAGGCGAGGATTCTCTACTGCATCCAAAGAGTAGTGATTGATAATAGGTACAAGAGGGCGATGATCCGTGAAGAGGGTGAAGCGCTGAAGTCCTATCAGGTAGAAGCAGCACTTCGCCATCGCCCAGACAACAGCCAACATCTCCAGCTCAATCGTGGCATATCGGGTCTTGGCGTCCGTCAGGAACCGGGATCCACACTGAATTAAGCGGAGTTGTCCACCGCCATGGTCCTGCAGAAGGGCGTAACCAACGCTGTAGAGTCTGGAGGCTTCAGTCTGGAGGACGGTGGGTAGGGCTGGGTCGTAACAGGCGAGGACAGGTGGACTCACGAGGGCCTGCTTGACTCGCTGGAAGGCCTCTTGATGATCTGGGGTCCACAGGAATGTCCTCCTGGGGCTCAGCAGGGGGCGTAACGGTTGGGCTGCGGCAGAGATGTCATGTGAAAATTCAGCCAGCTGATTGACCAGACCCAGAAAAGAACGGAGGTCTGTCAGGTTGGCAGGGGTTGGAAAATCCCTGATTCCACTTAATTTCTCCGGGTCAGCTGAGATACCTGATGCTGAGAGAGTGTGCCCACAGAAGTTCACTGGTGGTGCGGCGACTACAAACTTGTCAGCGTTGAGGGTAATCCAGTACTTTCGACATCTGGTGAGAACTTCATATATTCGGGAGAGCTGGGTACAGTAGTCTTCGTCATGGAGTAAAATATCATCAACCACTTTGACACAATTCATGACTCCTTGAAGGGCCGCGTTTCCACGTTGACAGAATGCATCGCCCGTAGCGGCAAATCCCATGGGGCCTCTGCAATACTGGTATCTTCCATACGGTGTGATGAATGTCGTCAAATGCTGGTCTTCTTCGGCCAACTCGATCTGCCAATAACCACATAAGGCGTCCATCGTCGTAAAGAACTTCGCCTTCGGGTCCACATTTCGAACAGCTGCGAAGGGTGTGGGTGAAGGGTGGGCTGAACGGGAAACTTGCTGGTTAAGTTTTGATAGATCGGTGGTGATTTGTACTCCACCACGAGGTTTGGCGACTGGGACGAGAGGGTGGTACCAAGGTGAAGGTTCGTCTCCGACCGGCTTGATGATTCCCTGAGCAACCATGGAGTCAAGCTCTTGTCTAACTAGCTCCTTGTTGGCTTGAGGAATCAAACGAGGGGTGTGGTTGGCAAAAGGTGTGGCACCATCCTTAAGATGAATCTTCATAGGTGGACCCACCATCGGCTTGAGTGGTGTGGATCCTAAAGATTTCTTCGTAACCAACACGTCAGCAAACTCCTTGAGAAGGTAAGCTCTTGCATCAGAAGGAGACGTGTTAGTAGAGATAGGGAATTCCTTCAACCTGTTGACATGGGTGACCTTTAAAATAGGTTTGGGGAATTCCTTGGAAATAATGGCCAACTCTTGACAATGGCCATATGATAAAAGCCGAGTCGGGATCCCATCATGAACATCAATCCGGGCTGAGCAAGACTGCTTACCAAAAGTAAGAGTAGCCCAGAAAGATCCCAAAGCTGGAGCCATCTTAGAACCATCAGCTGTCAGTTTCGTTGTCTGAGGAGGGGGCTGTAGTTTGCTCCCGGGTATTCCCAAACTTGCTAAGTGTTGTGGACCAATTACTGAGACGTCAGCACCCGTGTCAGGTAACATCTGAATACTGGATGACGAGCTACCGTAAGAAATGACGACACTGATGTGCTGGGGCGTCGTGTCTGTGGAACAATGTACACGATGGCAGGAACGACTGGACACAGCATCTTGATGCTTGCCAGAAGGAGGGGGCGCGCCAGCACTACCTGAGGATGACTTCTTGGATCCTAGGTGGTGTCCTCTCTGTGTCTTCTTACGACAACATTTGTCATAATGGCCCACACGACCACAAAGTCTGCACTGAATTTTGCTAGCAGGGCACTTGACTGTGTAAGCCAAGTGACCCTGACGGTCGCAACTTCTGCACACGCTTTGAGCAGCTGGGCACTGGGAGGCATTATGCTGTCTCGCACAGCTGTTACACAAAACTGCTGCTGAAGGTGTAGCTGGAGGGTGAAGGGTGGGGTTACCTTGCTGCTTCTTACCCTTTCTGTAGGAAGACACTGCCCTCATCTGGTCAGGTTGTGAGCGTAAAGCTGAAGTCGCACATCTGGCGGCCTTGTACGCTCGACATTTTGTGACTACATCTTGAAGGGAGGAAGTGGGGTCAAGTGAAATGAGACGCTGAACTAGCTCTTCATCTCGAACACCCGTTAAAATAATTGTCTTGAGTTGTGTCTCTTCACAGACTTGAGAATTTCCAGGACAAACATCAACTTCCTCTGAACATCTCTTGAGTCTTACAAAAAATGCATCAAAAGATTCTCCATCAAGCTGTTTACATTGGAGTAGTTCTCTTCTTCTGAGTGCTTCGTTGCGCTGTCCCTTAACATGTTCCTGTAACTTGTCGAGAACGGCCTCTACAGTCAGAGTTGTCGTAGGAGGCACTTGAAGTGTGTGCTCGAGAGTACGTTGTGTCTCTAAGGACAAGCACATACGAAGCTGTATCATTTGTTTAGGCTGTGGTAAACTTGACAAGTCAACCATTGTTGCATAGTCTTGCCAACGTCGACGCCATTCCCGAAATATCTGATAGGAAGCGTCAGACTTCAGAGAGGGAGGCGTTTGTGCTGCAGCCTTTTGAGGAATTGTTGAATCGACTCTGGGAAATGAGGTACCAGTACCTCTAGTCATTTCAGCATTAGTAGTAGCAGACGAATCTTGCACAGTAGATCGGTGTGGGGAGGCTAACAGAGAAATCAAGGCTTCAAATCTGGCTTGATCCTCTCTTCTTCTCAGGTCATCCTCACTTCTATGTATATCTTCGAGTTCTCTGCGTGTTTGTTCCTCTTCGTGGCGCCGTTTTTCAGACTGTCTGTGCCGAATTTCTTCCTCTTCTCTCCTTGCAATATCGTCCTGGCGTCGAGAAGTTTCCATCCACTTAATCAGTTGGAGGAGATCTGTGGACGCATGCATCGCAGGAGAGCTTGTTCGCGACGAGCGAGGAGATTCTGTGGGTGATTTGGCGTTGTCACTGTGGGGAGCGTGGGGCCTGAGTGTGGGCGGAGAGAGGTCTCCCAGACTAAAACTCGTAATCCCATCGTCCAGGGTATCGTTTTGATCCCTGTGAGACATGCCGACAGCTTCTGTACTCTATCTGTGCAAAAGACGGGGTCAGCCCCTCGTAATCTATGCACAGAATTACAGAAGTCTGAAGTAACTCACAAGAATTAATATAAGGTGGGTCTGTGAATGCGTGTGTGTGTGTGTATGGCGGGAGGGGAGGCTTGGCGAGCGCTGGCAACTGGACAGAGTCGCTCGCTGGTTGTCCTCAGTTAGTTACCCTGTGACCAGAGGTGGGAGGGCACGTACTGTCGGGCCGCTCCCTTAGTCATCTGACCGCAATTTGCACAGACAATTCTGATTAAAATACACAACACAGCACTTCACAAAATGCTTCACTTCACAGCACTGTACACAGCATAGCACTTCACAAAACTGTAAGTCTAGAGGCTTGTAGTCTTGCTGTAAATCCTTGGTGAAGCTGAAGACGAGACGACATTAACACAGTCCGGCGGGAAGGCTTGTCCACTGTATCTCACTGAGAAATATCCACTGCGCCATCTATGTTCGTCTTTTGATACCCCCAAAATGTTCTACACTACTGAGGGTATATACAAACACTTGTTATCTTAAAAATAGGTTCTTATTCTCGTACGGGAGATATATACAGAGGGACCAAGAAGCTAGCTTTCACACTATGAGGGACTCGTTGTCTCCACTCTATGTATCACTGCGCACTGGCCTGTACAGATGCCAGCATTCACAAGCTGAATACATAAAATGTAAATATGATAATTTATATACATAACATGGTGCACAATAAATGGAAATATTACATAGGATTATTACATGTTCTGTAATACTTTACTATACATAATTAATAAGAGTAATATAAGGATACACAGCTTAAGGTACTACTTCGTGTCCATATCATACAGTGACAGTATGTTTTATAAGGAATAAATTAGTTTAGACATGTTATGGTTTCACCCTTCTTTCCCCTTACCGATCTGGTCAATGAAAAACCTAACCCAATGCCTAGTCCATTCTGCACACTACCTAACGAGCTACATACTGTCCAGAGGGGGTCTGGTGGTATACTGCCAGATTCTGGGGTCACTAAGTCTAAGGGGATAACTTAACTCTAATCTTAATTTCTAAGGGTCGCTGCCACCAGACCCCCTCTGGACAGCATGTAGCTCGTTAGGTAGCGTGTAGAGTGGACTAGGCATTGGGTTAGGTTTTCCATTGACCAGATCGATAAGGGTAAAGAAGGGTGAAACCATAACATGTCTTAATTGATTTATTCCTTATAAAACATACTGGTAAAAAAACATATCCATGAATTGGCCTTCCTCAGAAGAACAACGGAAATGTGGTTACCCAGATGGGCCCCAGACTCTTACATTGATGGCGTGTCATCCACCTACTTATTGCATAACAATCTGTGACCACCTTTCCTCGGTCATTCCTTCTTACACTATTCCTTAACACATCAGACTGCTCCACCTGTATGGAATCTAGCACCGTCGGTTATCATACATAGTAGCACCATCTCAACACACATGTTACACTCCATACCTGCAAGTATGAGACTCCTTGTGACTTTTAGGTATACACAACAGGCACCTCGTTCGCACTCCGCCCTCGGTGGGTAACGACAAGGGCTTCACCTAGAGACATACCAGCACTATTTATACGCCTGGTATTATAGGTCGCTCCAAGTGACGACCGCAGAGTTTCTCACGGTCTCCTTATTTGTGACTATTCATTTGGAGTAGTGCGCTGGAGATCCACAGGTTCACAGTGGATTGGCATAGCGGGGAGTCGTCACCACCTGTTGTGACGCTCAAAGGATAATGGCGGCTGGGCGGCAAGGTACTCCGACCGCATGGAACCTGAGGTGACGGTAGAACGAGGAAGACTGAGAAATAATGCCTGACGGGCGGTTATCCCACCCCTTAACACATTCCTATTACACTTATATATCCGGCAAAGCTTTAAACTGTAATAACTTCTATTTATCAACCTTAATTATAGGGTGGGATATAGCCCGCTAGGACACTGACCTGAGGTGACGGTAGAACGAGGAAGACTGAGGGCATTGCCCCGCCGCTCCTCGTCACATAGGCCTACAGTTTCCAATCCTTAATTTTCTCTTTTGTTTCTTATGGTTCTCACCTGAACACTTTTTGGTATATTGTCACTGATGCCTTATAAACACATATTTTAATCCTAAATTACACACTAAGGTAAGGTCTTGGTTTGCTAGTTCTTGGGGTAAATTCATGGGGTTATTATATCAACGTGGCGTCCTAGGCAGGTACATGACGCGCCTTGAAACAAAGGATGAATGTTCATGGCGGGGGTGTATCAACTTCACTTAAAACTGTGATGAGGGATCCTCCTCTGACACATTGCACTATTTGAACACAGGCATAAGATTCTCTGATCACTGTACCTGTCGTGGGTATATGTCACGTGAGGATACGAGGTGTATTAAGTTCATACCGACGCATACAAGATATTTCCTTTCAAGTATAGTTTCTGGATCACTTCCAACACCTCACATAGTTCTGATACATTTATCCTTTTTCCAGATCATTGTTCTCATGTATTTTCATATGATATCTGTGGAAGTTATGTTCGCTACACGCTCACAAACGTAAATAGTATGACCTTCAAACCCTGATCCACACTTAGTCTTACAGTACACTAGTCCGGCTCAACTGGACTTTAACATTCATCTTAGGCATACCCTGAGTTCTCCTTAATGCTATGAATACATACATCTAATATGATATAACTGTACCTGGGTACAATACAAAACATGGTCTAGTAACATTGAGTAGGTGAGCTATCCTTTATCAATGTTTCCCGTTTTCTGAGGATCTACAAGCGCGGTGCATTTGAATGTTATATAGCGTAATATGAATTAAATGGGGTTTTTAGGAATGACAATGATGTGCGCAGTACATAGCCTTCCCCTCCCAAAGATTCATATTATGCGAAACAATATGCAAAGCACTAACGCTGTAGTGTACATACATTTTACAACATCCTAACAGTTCGTGATTAGAGTACCTTAATACATCAAACAAAACATAAGGAGACTTAAACGTTTCCCACGAGAGTCTCCGCTACCATATACATCGGACAACCGTTTACAATCCTGCTAGTTCGGTATACAATATATCAGTAAAAAGAAACTTATAAGGAGACAAACTTTTCATACTCGAGTCTCCGTTACCTATACATGCAACAACTTATCAACTCTTATTTCCGGACAATATGGTATAGGGAACATTCCCCTAACAGTTCATCAGCATAATACCTCAACATACTTTTGGCACCAGCACATAAACAGTGACTCTTTGACATTACATCTACAACAAAAGTTCTCTGCATGAAATTACATATCCTAAGGAATTTAAATTCTTGTCTATGAATGGGAAATTAGTTACATCAGACACTTCCTCAGATTACTACTTCGTTTCAATAATAATTCACCTTTTCAACACAAAACCGTGGTTCTAGACGTACACATTGGGGCTCATAACACAAGACACGTATTTCCTATCACAGTTCAGAAGAACTGGTATTTCAAGGTCGGGGTGACTCCCTCACCCGGAGCGAGTCAACAACCCAAAAAACTTTCGACACACATAAACTGAGATTTCTCCCTTCGACAACATAGGCAGCAATTGGATTTCCGGACTTCAGTTCATAAGGACTGGGATTTCAAAGTCGGGGTGACTCCCTCACCTGGAGTGAGTCAACAACCCCAAAAAAATTCTGACACACATAACTGAGATTTTTCCTTTCGACAACATAGGCAGCAATTGGATTTCTGGACTTCAGTTCATAAGAACTTGGATTTCAAAGTCGGGGTGACTCCCTCACCTGGAGTGAGTCAACAACCCCAAAAAAATTCTGACACACATAACTGAGATTTTTCCTTTCGCCAACATAAGCAGCAACTGGATTTCCGGACTTCAGTTCGTAAGAACTGGGATTTATAATGTTGGGGTGACTTCAGTACGACTGACGAAGTCAACAACCCAAAAAAAAACATTTTCAGACAATATAGATACCACTACTAATAGCTGATCTTCAAAAAGCATCCCGACAAACCATCTGAGCAACTGTCTCCCCCACCAAAAACTTTATAATTCAACAAATCAACCTAACAAACTGGAAAGCCAATAATATTCAATTGAAGCAACATTCTGGAACTATATTTCCTACAAATCCATTCTAACTACTGGTCTCCTCTGCCTCACAGGGAATCTACTTGCAGGTTGACCTTCCACATTTCCGTCATCACTTTCCTCATCTGTTTCTTCTGAACCTGAGTCCGAGGAAGAATCATAGGGTGGGAGTCGGGGCTCATTCAGCTGAACAAACATGTCTCTACTTACATACCTCTTTACTTTCTCAGCCGCCCTCTTTATCACCTCACTTTCATCCAAGGGGTTAGTCAACTCATATGCGGCACCATTTCGTATAATTTCTGTTATAGTGTATGGACCCTTCCACTTGGTATTCAACTTCCTACTGGTCCCAGGGTTGGGCCATTCATTCCTCACCCATACTGTTTCTCCTAACTGCATAGTTTGGTTCGTTCTTGATCTATTTGCTCTCTCTCTGGTCTCTCGTGACATTCTGGCAGACATCTCTTTTATCAACCTATGGGCTTCTTTCAACTCTTGACTGCTCTCATTCTCTATTATAGGTAAGCCAATTCCTACTTGTCTTTGTACATGCCTTGAAAAAAAAGCAAAATGAGGCTGTACCCCAGTTGTGGCATGGACAGACGTGTTCAGAGCAGACTGCACGGGACTGAGAAATTTTGGCCACTGAAGTGGATCATCTTCACACATGATTGCCAGTGTTGTTTTAAAGGTCCGGTGCATTCTCTCTGTGACACTATTACCTCTAGGGTGGTAAGGCAATGTAAAATAGTTCTTAATGCCAGTTTCTTTACATAATTCTCTAAACTGTGTTGCTGTAAATTCACCTCCATTATCTGCAATGACTATTCCAGGGCTACCAAAAACATTAATGAATTTACTAAATTCTCTGGTCACTTCCTGAGTGGATTTGGTTCTCAAAGGATAGAAATTGACAAACCTAGAATAGTGATCTATGACAGTCAACACATAGCGATACCCATTTACTCTATTATGTAAGTCTGTCAAGTCCACAGATACTCTCTCCAAAGGTTTAGTTACTTGTGACATCCCCTGCCATTGCTGTTCTAACCCTTTTGTCCCTTTGAATCTTTGACACACTTCACATGATTCTACAAATTTCACACAGACTCTGCGATAATTGGGCTAATAGAAAAGGCCTTCTACTCTGGCTATGGTCTTCCACTGTCCTAAGTGTCCTGATGTCTCTCTGTTATGGGCCCACTCTAATGCTGCTCTACGCAAATGATCAGGTATTACAAGGCAGTACATCAATGCTTTATCAATTTGTTCCTTTACTAAATACAGTACCCCCTCCGCTACTTCAGATTTGTCAATAGTCGTCTTGGGATACTTATGTTTGGGTACCTGTCCTCCTTCTAAATAACTAGCCAATCCTTCCCACCTCTCTTCTTTTCTTTGTTCTGCTCCTAACTGCCGATGCGTTAACCCATCTAGCTGAGGGAACTGACCTGCCGTCCTACTCCTGGCTACTTTCCTTAGGGCCCTTACCGGCCTACTTAATGCGTCTGCAACTAGATTTGCCTTTCCAGGTTTGTACTCTATCTTATAGATGTAATCCCTCATTTCCAACATCCATCTATTCATTCTTTGACTTTTAGTTTTCTTGTTAAAAACAGACGTTAACGGCTGGTGATCAGTCTTGATGGTGAATTGGGAACCCCACAGAAAATGATGGAAAAATCTACAGGCTAACACTATCCCTAATGCTTCTTGGTCGGTGGTGGAATACCGTGTTTCCGCGGGCTTTAGCTTCCGAGAGAAATACCCAACAGGACGCAAAGAACCGTCATCCTGTAATTGATTCAGTGATGCTCCTACACAAAAATTACTAGCATCACTGTGTAGCTCAAATGGTTTATCCATGTCCACTTTTACTAGTACTGGAAAGGGGGTCTAGGACAACTGGCCGCCGCCATCTGGCCGCAGCCCAACTGGCCGCGGGAAACTCGCCGCGGCCGACTGGCCGCCATATGGAACTTTTTGTTGACAAAATTGATGAAAGTGTGATAAAAAAAAAGAGGATTAAAATTTCTTTATGAAGTACTTTATTGGAATAAAATAATAAAAGATACATATGCAAAAATCTATGAAAAGTTATGTTGTTAGTAAAATTATTGTTGGTAAAAACTAAGCATGCTAAAATGTCTTTATTGATTAAAAAAAAACAAGATTCAACTGCAAAAATCTATGAAAAATTATGGGCAATTCCCCTAAGATATTCTACAAGATTTCGACTCTCAAATGTACTGACAATTGCTTTAATTCTTTCATCTGCTTGTCTGTATTTCTTCAACTTGACAGGTGGCTCTTGCCCTGCGATCAGCTGCTCGTAATATAGGTCTCTTCCACGTTGGACTATTTTCAAACCATCAATAAATTTCCAAACAGTAGGATGTTGCATTCCAAGTTCATTTTGCAGTCTTCGATGAGCAGCTTCTGCGTGATTGTTTGTCCTGTCTTCGTCATTTAAGGAGCGTTCATAAACGTTCCACATTTCCTGTGGAAAAAGTGGAGCACGTCTGCCATTACCCCTTCTGTTTCTTCTGCCAACATAGTTGTCCTCAAACCAATCAAGAAGTACTTGTAGTTCATCTGGTAGCTCATCAGCGAGATTTTCAATTGCTTCAGTCATATATTCCACTGGTACAAATGCCAGGGCACTGATCATTTTAGCTCTCAAAGCAAAATCTGCATCATTATTGTATTGTCTAAAAAGTCCAAAGGATGTAAGTCTTTTATGTAAATTTTGTGTCAGATGAAAAAAACATCCCCTAATTTCAGCAGTTGGAAAATGTTCCTGAAGACTTTTGAAATTTGCCACCTCAAAATCACAGTAGATTGCTTCAGGATGGCATTCGGGTTGAATTTCTAGAATCATACTAAATAATTTGTCATAGGTGGAACGCAATTTATTTGGAAGTAGGGCATATAGGACTGGATGAATACCTCCATGCATTTCTGCAAGAATGACAAACACCTGGGAAAAGAGGGGAGGTGTAATTTTGAACGTTCCATCAACAAAGAATTTTTTGGATTCCTTCAGTAAAGTTATATTTCTTTGCCTTCCGAATATAATAATTCTGCATGTCGCATCACCACTGTCACCAAGAAGAAAATTTTCTGATTCATAAGTTCGAAAATCACCATCAATCACCAGGTTTTCTAGATTAGTAGGATTAGCAGGATATGCTCTGACCTCCTTTCTTTTCCTTCGCACAAGTTTGCGTAGAGCACCTTGAGTGGGCAGGACTCGTTGACATGCTTGTGTCAGATTTCCTACACATTCGTTGATAACTTGATTAGTTTGTTCCACCGTTTCAGCAGCCCGAGATTTTAACTTCGTAATAGTTTCTTGCTTTACCACTTGAGCTGCGTCAGCTGCGTGTGAATGAACATTGATAAATTTGACAATTTCTCCATCCTTTACATGAACTCTTGCTTTGCACTGAATTCAGAATTGACTTGTTTTTTAATCATTCGAGAATCAATCTTTCGCTGGTGGGGGTTTAAGGAGCTGCCTTGAGAGCGCAAAATTAGGCGTTTGCAGTTTACCCCCAGTCCGCGGCGGCCAGTCGGCCGCGGCGAGTTTCCCGCGGCCAGTTGGGCTGCGGCCAGATGGCGGCGGCCAGTTGTCCCATTCCCCTGGAAAGGAAGCTAATGTCCGCTTCAACGTTTCAAAAGCTGTCTGGCATTCATCTGTCCAGGCAAAGGCAGCTTGTTTCTTAGTGAGTTCTGTGATAGGATATGCAATCTTAGCAAAATTTGAAACATGCTTACGATAAAACCCGCACATCCCTAAAAATTGTCGGACTTGTTTGACATTAGTGGGTGGTTTACACTATGTTACTGCTTTTACATTCTCTGGATCCGGCTCAATGCCTTTCTCTGAAACAATATATCCCAAGAATTTTACTTGTCTTTGACCAAACTGACATTTAGATAGGTTTAATTTGATTCCCATATTTACAAACCTGTCAAATACTTTAGCCAATCTGCCCATGAGGGTATTGAAATCATTAGCCTACACTATGACATCATCTAGATAGTTCCTGACCCAATCTTCTTCGGCTAAAGGAGCTAAGACCCTGTTTACTTCCCTAGTAAAAACGGCTGGGCTGGCGGACAAACCAAAAGGGAGGCGTTTGAACCGCCATAAATTATACCCATCACTGAAGGTGGTTATATCTCTACTGTGGGGGTCAAGAATTACCTGATAGTAAGCATCTTTCAAATCTAAGGTGGCATAATATGTATTTCCGACAGCTTTCTCAACTAATTCATCCAATCTTGGCAAAGATTGTATATCCACTTTCAAGTGTTTGTTGACTGCTCGGAAATCAAGGCACATACGTTTTGACCCATTAGGTTTAGTTACTAACACGATAGGTGATAGCCAGACAGCGGTTGATGGTTCAATGATGTCCCTATCTCTCATGTCTCTCATCATTTCTTTAATAGTACCCTTGGCTTTCTCGGGATACCTATACTGAGGTCCTCTTACAGGTTGTTCATTGACCAATGGAATGTTAGCTGGCAAACCCTTAATGGTTCCTATTTCATTTGGACCTAAGACAAACAACGCATCATGATTCATTACCACCTGTTGCAAGTGTGTCCGCATGTCCCTATCTAAGTGTGGCCATTGCTGGGTCCTAATTAACTCCTTCAATTTGTCCTGTCTAGTTTCTCCACGCTTCACTTCATCACAGTCAGGTACCATAGAATTTAGTACTTCTTGAGCTCGTCTAATTTTCTGGACTGGGGAATTTTCCATACCCCTACAAAGTATGCATTGAGTTGGGAATTTCACATGATGAGTCAGTCTTAAGGGGATTTTGTTAGACCTCTTATCGTTTTCTCTCTGTATGGCCAGGTGATGTGGTGAGCACAGGGGTATGTCTATAGACCGGCCTACCTTACCTAACTCTTCATAAATGTGTGAGATAGTTCCGAGATTATTCCCTTCATCATCAAAGTAACATAATTCATCATCATTAACTACTTCATATTCACCTAAAACCGCACCAGGACTCAAACAAACTGGCTGCTCCGAAACATTACTCATAGGAACATAAACACAGGAATCATCTTGGACTACCACACACATATCCGGTTGTTGTTTCAGCCCCTTATGCGTAAATCTGATACTTAAGGTCTGACCTACCCCTACCTTCACTTTAACTGGCCTAATCTGAGAACTGTGCCCACTTATTGTAGTCTTCCTATCAACGTGTAAGTTAGCTAGCTCCTTGGGAGAAGACAAGATCGAAGGATTAGTGAGCTGTTTGACTTTGACAACCGTTCGCACCTTTCCTCCATGATTTGGTTTCCAATAAACTTGTTTATGACCCCCCCACGTGAACTGATTTCTTTCGTGATGCCACCAAACTCCACATCTGCCTAAAATGTCTGCTCCCAATAAGGCATCAGTATCCAACATGCTATCTTCCACTATTACGGCTTGGTGGCGGATTCTTTTCCTACGGGACAACTGCACACTGATGACAACAGTGCCTTGGGCCTTAAACTCTTCCCCGTTAAGAGCTACATATCTCTCCGTACAAGGCCTAATGGGCCCCACCTTCAAGGCCCTCACCAAACTATCTTTAATGAGCGTAGATTCACTACCCGTATCAACCAACGCTATACAAGTATGTCCACATATAGGTAACTTAATACATGGAGAACTGGGTGTGGACGGACGTCGTGGTCATTGGCCCGAAGGGTGATTCCTAGCTTGGCGTCCTGGACAAGTGGTAAAGAAACTCCTACAGTTCATCCTCATGCACGCATAACAAGAACCTGGCCTGGGCCTGGAGGGACAATTAAGCCGGCTATGGCTATCCCTCCTACAATACCCACACCATTCATTCCCTGTCCAATTTTGAGTGTTAGTCTCCTTCCACCTCGTGTTCTGAGCCCGTCTTCCGTCAGTCTCGTTCCTATGGTAGTCTCCCTGAACTCTATATTTTTCAAAGACTGTCGTGGGTTGTACTTGTTCTTGGCGGGATTGTCTAACGTGATATAAGTCCCTGCCATCCCCACCCAGATATTCACTCCTACTTCGCTCTAACATTCTTACAAATGAATCCAACGTACGGCAGTCTTGTATATAGGGGGTCAAGTCTTTCTGCATTGGTTTAGGAACAGCTCTGTACAGTCTTTGTATTATGTAAGTATCTTTAGTGGTTATTGCTCCAAACTTCTTCTCCATGACTGCCAACCTTTCTCTCATGTCACATACATAATATCGGGGGTTATCATTCACGTTATACACGATTCGTTTCAACACCTCCCATGCTTCATCTTCGGTGGATGGTCCTAAATTTATTCATAACATAACCTTTCTGAAAGTGTCCCAGTCCTCACTAACTGTCACTAACAATGGCCATACCAATTTGGCCACGCTGTTTTCCATCCAACTCAGGGCAGTTGATATTCTTCCCTCATCCTCTGTCACACATCTTTCAACTTTCCGAAAAAACTTACTTAGGACCTCGTCTACCTGTAAGCTCTGCAATTCTTCCAATGTTAGCTTATCCTTATGGTTAAAGTGGCATGGAATGTTTACGTTGACGGCACTCCTACTGTTTGGTAGTGGAGTGGTGTCATCTCCTACAACTGTCTCTTGCTCATTGTTTGGGCCTTGTGCATGCTGGAGTGTTTGTTTTAGTTCCTTAATCTGTTTCTGTAATTCTTCTAACCCCAAGTATTGTCTCTCATTGATCTGCAAAGTCCATTCCAATCTCTCTTCTAATGTGTCCCCTACCATGGTACTCTCCTGTTCTACTGATTCAGCCATTTTGACCTAAAAGTGCTACCTCTCGACCCAAGACAAATACGAACCACTTAACACAACTACTCTCCTGTACTACTACAACCTTAATTGATCAATGGTATAATACAACACTATGCAACCTCTTAACATGGCACCAAAAATTATAACTCACATCAATTGGAGACCGAAAGTCCTATGGTATTCCATAGGTGAACCACTTAACAACATGAGAGGTGAACCACTTGAGACACTTCTCAGACACAGTGTGGCCTCCCTTACTTCAACGTCAACAAGGTTAATCCATAACTTCTGCAATTATTAATACATATTAATGCTGGATAAAACACAAACACAAAACACATCAATGACACACATGACTTCAGTACTGTATAAATTTTCAAAAATTCTTCTTACATTTCTGTACTCAATCAATGTTATTCACCTGCCAGTATCACTCAAAAATCAGATTATCCATCATTAAAATACTTGTCTATATTTGCAACTTAAATCACAACTTCAATTCCCTCGGATTTGATCAATGATTAAAAACCATCCCACCGCTGCCACCAATTTATACTGCCAGATTCTGGGGTCACTAAGTCTAAGGGGATAACTTAACTCTAATCTTAATTTCTAAGGGTCGCTGCCACCAGACCCCCTCTGGACAGCATGTAGCTCGTTAGGTAGCGTGCAGAGTGGACTAGGCATTGGGTTAGGTCTTCCATTAACCAGATCGATAAGGGTAAAGAAGGGTGAAACCATAACATGTCTTAATTGATTTATTCCTTATAAAACATACTGGTAAAAAAACATATACATGAATTGGCCTTCCTCAGAAGAACAACGGAAATGTGGTTACCCAGATGGGCCCCAGACTCTTACATTGATGGCGTGTCATCCACCTACTTATTGCATAACAATCTGTGACCACCTTTCCTCTGTCATTCCTTCTTACACTATTTCTTAACACATCAGACTGCTCCACCTGTATGGAATCTAGCACCGTCGGTTATCATACATAGTAGCACCATCTCAACACACATGTTACACTCCATACCTGCAAGTATGAGACTCCTTGTGACTTTTAGGTATACACAACAGGCACCTCGTTCGCACACCGCCCTCGGTGGGTAACGACGAGGGCTTCACCTAGAGACATACCAGCACTATTTCTATGCCTGGTATTATAGGTCGCTCCAAGTGACAACCGCAGAGTTTCTCACAGTCTCCTTATTTGTGACTATTCATTTGGAGTAGTTCGCTGGAGATCCACAGGTTCACAGTGGATTGGCATAGCGGGGAGTCGTCACCACCTGTTGTGACGCTCAAAGGATAATGGCGGCCGGGCGGCAAGGTACTCCGACAGCATGGAACCTGAGGTGACGGTAGAACGAGGAAGACTGAAAAATAATGCCTGACGGGCGGTTATCCCACCCCTTAACACATTCCTATTACACTTATATATCCGGCAAAGCTTTAAACTGTAATAACTTCTATTTATCAACCTTAATTATAGGGCGGGATATAGCCCGCTAGGACACTGACCTGAGGTGATGGTAGAACGAGGAAGACTGAGGGCATTGCCCCGCCGCTCCTCGTCACATAGGCCTACAGTTTCCAATCCTTAATTTTCACTTTTGTTTCTTTTGGTTCTCACCTGAACACTTTTTGGTATATTGTCACTGATGCCTTATAAACACATATTTTAATCCTAAATTACACACTAAGGTAAGGTCTTGGTTTGCTAGTTCTTGGGGTAAATTCATGGGGTTATTATATCAACGTGGCGTCCTAGGCGGGTACATGACGCGCCTTGAAACAAAGGCTGAATGTTCATGGCGGGGGTGTATCAACTTCACTTAAAACTGTGATGAGGGATCCTCCTCTGACACATTGCACTATTTGAACACAGGCATAAGATTCTCTGATCACTGTACCTGTCGTGGGTATATGTCACGTGAGGATACGAGGTGTATTAAGTTCATACCGACGCATACAAGATATTTCCTTTCAAGTATAGTTTCTGGATCACTTCCAACACCTCACATAGTTCTGATACATTTATCCTTTTTCCAGATCATTGTTCTCATGTATTTTCATATGATATCTGTGGAAGTTATGTTCGCTACACGCTCACAAACGTAAATAGTATGACCTTCAAACCCTGATCCACACTTAGTCTTACAGTACACTAGTCCGGCTCAACTGGACTTTAACATTCATCTTAGGCATACCCTGAGTTCTCCTTAATGCTATGAATACATACACTTAATATGATATAACTGTACCTGGGTACAATACAAAACATGGTCTAGTAACATTGAGTAGGTGAGCTATCCTTTATCAATGTTTCCCGTTTTCTGAGGTTCTACAAGCGCGGTGCATTTGAATGTTATATAGCGTAATATGAATTAAATGGGGTTTTTAGGAATGACAATGATGTGCGCCGTACAGTGGCAGCGACCCTTAGAAATTAAGATTAGAGTTAAGTATTTCCCCTTAGAATTAGTGACCCCAGTCTGGCAGTATAACACGTCTTAATTTTAGTAACACCCAGAAGCTGTTGTCATAGAAGTAAAACACTGTAGTGACTGACTGTCCCTACAATGCTCTGTCTGTTCACGCCATCCTCGCTCGCTAATTGGCCAGCTGCTGCCCTCGCCTCAGCCAATCAATGACGCCTTTCACCTCGCACCTCTGGAGTTTGAGTAGGCAGAATCCCATAAATACCCTCCTGTCTTGCCAAGATTCACACTTCTCTCATCGCTCCTGAACCAAGAAGACCTCTCAACAAGACCTCCTGCTGGACCCGGAACTGTGAAGACCGCCCTCTCCCTTGTGCCATTGTTGGCCATCTTCCCGGACCGGACCACCCACGACTGTCATCGTCCACAACAACTCACGAGCGTTCTCGGTTTATTGAGCATTAGCTTGCCCTCCCCACTGGTGGTGTGAGTGACCCACACTCCAGCTGGAGAGCAGTTATAGCGCGATATTCCCGGCGTGGTTTGAGCTCTTTTCCTTCTACTACTATTTTTCCTTTTTCGCTCTGGCCTAGGGACCTGCACCCTCAAAAGTGTATTCGTCCTGCGGTCCCCCCTGTAACTGTTCACCTCCCTCCCAGGAGATTGTGAACACGAAAGGGGGTCGGAGCAAAACCCTCCCCAGCCGAGTCTTTCCAGGAAAACCGTGATCGTGCGGGTCCACCTGGAAAGAGGGTAGCAATCCTTATCCTTCCCAAATAGGCACACTTAGCTCACGTCTATAAGTGAGCAGTCACATACACTAGGAAGTAGGCTTCCCCAACGGGGCTCCGGGAGAGAAGCTCAGGAACCACTCTACGACCACCAGCCAGTGGGGAGTGCTGAAATTCCTCTGCTATTTACTCAACCGGAATAGGTAGGATCTAAAAAAAAAAAAAAAAAAAAAAAAAAAAAAAAAAAAAAAAACAACGGTTATGGAGCGCGTACGCCCTCCTAACCGCGATCCCCGCCTGAACCGCCAACCTGACGACCCGAACTACGACAGGCTCCGCACAGAGAAAGCGGACCAGTTACGGGCCTTCAATGAAGCCCTGAAAAGTAAGAACAATACCACCACCTCCAACAACCCCACGACCACTGCTACCGCCACTGAGGACAACTGGACGAAGGTAGAAAACAAGAAACGCCGACGTGCTTTTTCGGGAAAAGAATGCCGTCAAGCAGCCCCCAAGGCACCCATCACCACCACCAGCTCACCCCCAACGACACTGCAAAAATTCCGGATCACGAAATGGGACGCAAAAACAACATATGCCGCCGTCACAGAGATGGAAAAGCTGAATCCACTGGCCAAGTTCTCAGTGCGGCCCAACCTAAAGGGGGAGATGATCGTTCACCCCAAAGACAAGAACTCCGCCACCACCCTCGACGCTTACCTGCAAAACACCACCACCGTTACATCAACCAAGCTAGACCCCGCCCAGAAACTGATGAAGTCGGTAGTCCTCCGGTACCCAAAGGAACTACCTCTCGAACCCCTGGAGAACCACCCGAAGATCTTAAAAGCCGAGAGATGCTCTCCCCTGTCCGACAAGACGGCCACCAAGAAAAAAGTGCTCATAACGCACTACGGCTCACCCCCCAGCACTATAGACCTCAAAACCTGGGGGATCTACGAAGTGAGGCCCTTCGTCCCAGAGCCCCTGCTGTGCTTCAGATGCCAGAAATACGGGCACCATCAGACAAGGTGCACGTACAAGGAAATCTGCGCAGTCTGCGCACAGAAGCACGGCACACACTCCTGCCCCACCAAGTTGAAAAATGGGGAAAAAATTGCCCCCAAGTGTGCCAACTGTGGGGGCAAACACCACGCCTGAAATCCTGGATGCTCCGAGAGAACAAAGAGGGTCCAGGCAAACCGACCAGCAGCAAGACCGGCCCCCACCCCCTACACACCAACCCCACCAAGTACCTTCGTGTGGGGAACCCAAAGGCCAAAACAACAAAGACAACCTCCTCAGCCAGTCAACACCCAAAGTGCAGCCCAGTTTCCTGGCCTCACTACGGCCACACCTCAGCCACCCAAGCAGCAGACAACCACGAGCAAGACAAAAGAAGCACACACCAAGGCACCAGAAGGAATGATACACGTATCAGACCTAGCCAAGGTACTGACAACCTTCGCGGAGGGCCTAGCCGGACTACTGGGCCACAAGATCCAACCCACACAGCTCCAAATACTCACGGGGAGCGTCCTCGGGCAAGTCGCCACAGCTCCAGCCACCTCAGTGGAGGAAGCCACGCCGGTCCTCACACGAGTGACAGCCGAGGTACACTCTACACCGAAGATGGCCACCAGAGAACCCAAGATACCGACAGCTCCCAGAAAGAAACTGGACGTTTCAACTCCCCTGAACCGAACCACGGCCCAGAAGGCAAAAACCACAGAACACGAAGATATGAACCTGATCCAGTTGGAATCGAACTTGGACATCTCCATCGAGGACCACCAGAAGTCCCCGATGAAACAGTGGTGGAAAACATCAGCACCCTGAACATCCTTACATGGAATGCTCTGGGCATCAAAAACAAGAAACACCTCCTACAAGAAGCAGCAGCCAAGGACAAGCTTGACATCATACTGCTACAAGAAACACTTCTACAAGAACACCACTGTTTCAAATTCAGCGGTTACAAGACATATAGGAGGCATTTCACGCAGGCGTCAACAAGAGGATGTATGATCTTGGTCAAGTCAAGCATACCCTCCGCCGATGTCACGCAGCAATTTCCATGTGGGTAAAACATAGAGACACAGGCCGTCAAAGTAACCCTCCAAGAACGGGAATTAACTGTTCACAACATCTACAAGAACCCAAGGGGCTCACTGGAGGTTACTCAATTATTTGCTTCGGCCGCTGACCACGCCACACTCATAGGAGGGGATTTCAACGCACATCATCCCTTCCTAAGCTCGGCAAGCCCCACAAATGAAGACGGCCTACACCTATACACCAAATTTCAGGATACACCCGAGATCTGCCTCCTGAACACCGGAGAGCCCACCCACACTAGGGGAGGAAGGCTAGATCTAACCTTCGTCTCCAGTGCACTACAGCCTTCGGCCTCCTGGCAGATACACCCCACACTGACCAGCGACCGCTTCGCCACCCTAACAACGTTGAAGGTGAACAAACTCCCCACTCCAAACCCCCCGAGATGGAGATACAATACCCAAAAGGCAGATTGGGGACTCTTCAACAAACACATGGCTAAGTGGCGCGAAAAATCACAGCCGGCCGGCGCAGCACCCGTGGATGAGACAACCCTCCACCACCAATTGGTCGAGGCGTTTCACCAAGCGGCAGAAGAGGCTATCCCAAAAACAAAACTCACATCAAGACAGTACAATGATTACTGGTACTACTGTCCCAGGGTGAAAGAACTCAACCACAGAGTGAACATGGCCAGAAGAAACTACAGGAGACATCCCACGGCAACAAACAGACATCTCCTGCAAGTCATAGTTAAGGATACCAGGGAAGAGAAGGAAGAAATAAAAAACGTAAGCTGGCTCAAGTGGTGCTCCGAACTGAACGAGCACACCTCCCTTGGCAAGATGTGGGCCCAGATCCGAAGGGCATCTGGGAAGGCAACACCACCACCGCCAACCCATCCCAACCCAGAAGAGGAAGCCGAGAGACTTGCAAAACTGTTCGCTGACCGAGCAGCAACGAAAAACCTCCCGAGACAGGCGGAGGAGACACAACGGCGTCTGCGACAAGTCAGACTCCAGATGATCGAAGAGGCCTGCAACAGTGAAGATGACACTGACAGACCATTCAACCAGCAAGAACTCCAAAAGTCGCTAAAACGAAGCAAGGACACAGCTCCAGGGGCCAACAGGATAACCTACTCCATGCTTTCTCATGCCGGTACAGCCGGACACGAGGCTCTGCTGCAAGCCATCAATGCTTCGTGGACAGCACAAAGACTCCCACCGGAATGGAAGAAGGCAGATATACAGCCCATTCCGAAGCCCAGAGAACCAGACAAGCCGAGGCCCATCTCCCTTCTTAGCTGCATAGCGAAGACGGGAGAAAGAATGGCTCTCAACCGACTCAAGTGGAAAGTAGGCAGCCCACACCCTCACATCTTTGCTTACACCGAGAACACCGGCACAGGCAACAACATCGCCGAGATACTCAGCACAGTGGACAGCAAACCAGCTCTGGTGGTCTTCCTCGACCTGGAGAAAGCCTTTGAATTAGCAAATCCACTGGCCATTACAACTACGCTCGCTAAAAAATGCGTCAAAGGAAGGTTGCTGGGGTGGATCCAGAACTACCTCACACAGAGAGAAGCACAAGTACGCTTTCAGGGAGCAACCTCAAGCTACAGGGTCCACGAAAACGGAACCCCACAAGGAGGCATCCTCAGTCCAATGCTGTTCAATATCCTGATGGAAAATCTAGTCAAGCTTCCTTTCAGACAAACAGCCAAGCTCCTATGCTATGCAGACGACTTACAGCTTATAGTAAGAGGATCGAACAGACTAGCCAACACGCAACACGCACTCCAACTTATAGAAGAGGAGTGCAACAGACTTGGACTCAAGATAAATCCAGCCAAGTCGAAAGCGATGACCATCTGCCCAGACACACCAGACAAGATGCTCTCCATACAAAACACGCCGGTAGTCTGGACCAACGCCCACCAGTGTCTTGGAATCTGGTTTGACCAGAAACTCACCTTCAAGCCGCAACTCGAGTATCTCAGGCACAGGACGAAGAGCAGACACAATATAATGAGGTCGCTCACCAGCAAATCCGCAGGAGCAAACCTTCATGTGCTCAAAGCCTACTACACAGCCGCCATCAGATCGCTGGTAGATTACAGTGCTCCAGCACTCATTGGACTGAGAGAAGACCAAATAGCCAAGCTAGAAGTCATCCAAAACAATGCTCTCAGGACCATGCTCGGAGCACCCATGTGGACCAGAATTTGCAATCTGCAAATGGAAACCGAGCTACCACCCCTGGCAGTACGAGTCAAGCAGGTGACAGCCGGTCTCCTCGCCAAGATCTGTACAGCAGACAAGCCCACAGTTGCCAAGATTCGAATCAGTGCCTCCCTCCACCTCGACCACAGAGTGCGAGGGGCCACCTGGTCGCACGAGGCAAGCGAGGTCATCCGACACCTGCAAGCAGAAACACTTGTCAAGAACAACCAAGACACACGAGACAATGGTTACGCTGTTCCTCCACCATGGAGCCCTCCACCAGCCACACTCAAATTTACCGACCTAGGCGATAGTAAAGCCAACCTCCAGAAGGAGGACCTCAAAAAAATAACTCTCGAAGCCATAGCCACCGAGACACCGGCTGATGCAGCATCATACTTCACAGACGGCTCGGTGGACCCAAAACATCATAGATCCGGAGAGGCCTTCTACACCCAAGGTCAGACCCTCCAATGGAGACTTTCCAATGACTGCTCCACCCTACAAACAGAACTGGTAGCAATCTCAAAGGCCCTACAACACGCTGCAACACAACACAACAAGTCCATCATAATTCACACGGACTCGAAATCGGCCATGCAGGCGCTGCAACACAGTCAACCAAGAGACAACGTCCACATCATCACCTCGATCCTCGCACAGCTACAGGAATTCCAAAGCCAAAACCGACCAGTCGTCTTACACTGGATTCCCAGTCATGTAGGGATCGGAGGAAACGACATGGCAGACGAAGCAGCCAAGGCAGCTACACGTTCTAGTAGCGTACACATCCAAGTTCCAGCAAGTGTACAACAGATCAAGAATCACCTCAGAAAGACTAGCAAGCTCCACATCAAAAAGAGCTTCCTCCATGCACTCAACGCTGGTTCCCAATCAGCCAAATGGTACCTGGCGGCCACAAAAGGGGAACCACCTTTCGCTGACAAGAAAACTCCAAGACAAACCCAAGTCAGCCTTCATCGACTACTACTAGGGTACAAGTGCTCCTGGCAGATGATCGGAAATGACGTCATGGATTGCACCTACTGTCAGGAGCCAGCAGCCAACCCACTTGAACACTATCTCCTCGACTGCGAGGTCACACAATGCCTCCGAAACAGAACTCAAATCTCCCAAGAAACACACACAACACCAGCGGCCACCCTAACCCGAAAGGCCCATACAGACCACATTCACCACCTACTCCGGGTCATCACACGATACCCACCACCCAGATAGCTTAGAAAGCATCCTCTCCCAGCAAGTGCGGACCCCAGTTCGGGGGGCGCGCCACTCAGAAACTGACCACGTCCAAGAGTGGGGGTTGGTGGTAAGCGTCCACTGATCGGGGGTCTGCTCACACTTTCAACCTGCAGTATCCTTCCAATCTGCAGGTGGGACCACCTCTAATCCCAATCCGGTCTGGCTGCTCCTGGAGCTCCAGCCGGAACCACCAAACGGGCCGCATATAGGCAAAGGCCCGTGTCGGACTACGGTCCGACAATCTCAACAACAACAACAACAACCAAGATTCACTTGAGAACTGAACCTCGGCGAGGTAGGATCTTTCTGCTCCCGAGGTACCACGTGATCCAGATAATGTTCTGTAAACAGGCGAAGGTCGTTAGGCTGTATCCAGTCAAGCGCCCTTCGCGCAAGCTACTAAACCTCCTTGTCCTGATGAAGTTTTTTGACGACTCAGGAATCACGGGGGTGACAAGGGTCGTCCGCATTGACAGCGGTTGCCTTATTGTCACCTTCGCTGAATGGGGAGAGGCCCGGCAACTTGAAAACGTTAGAGAAATTAACGGGATACAGATCCTAGTTGAAACCTGCCTACAGGACAACTTGGTTTTGGGAGTCATCTCCCACACAGAAATCAAACATCTGGAAAAAGAAGAACTGGCCGAGCTGATCGGAAAGCAGCTCTCAATACGACAGAAGCTCACCAGTACAACTGCACCGGTTGGCTGCCATAATAGGGTGTGTCATAGGAGGGAAGATCAGCTAAAACTAATGGCCCATCACTTTTTTGGTAGATTTTAGTGTATATAAACAGAAAATAATTTCAGTTTCAATATTTTGCAACCTTTTGCTCGGTAAATTTTAGCGTGAAATTTATCGAAAATCTAACGTACAGCTGCATTAGTGCATTACAATTAAATAGTGAACATTGCTTTCTGACCTCATTCTTTAACAACCCAACTAACAATATTTTTTTCTGTTTCAGATTCTGATGCATTTATAAGTTGATAATATTTGCGATGGCTGCTTGTGTCAGGACGAGGAACCAAAAATCCAGCCATCTCAGTCACTATCTTGGGTCTGGGAGAGAGCTCCTGAAGTCGGAGTTGCCTACATTGAGAGATGCTTTGAGATACGGTGTTTTAATCAGGCAAATCAGTGAAAAGAACCAAAGAACTTACACAAACAAAGACATTGCCAGTGATATGACCAAAGCTGTCTTGGCACAGTACACTCTGGCTAACGCTCAGTTCAAGCCTCCAGTCATAACAAGTCAGAAGAACATTAGTGAGAGACTGCTAGCCAGTTGGGAAAAGGCAAGAGATATCTCTCTTGGAAGAGGAAAACTTGCAGTTAAGGACAGCTTTGCCAAGCAACTGGACCAGTTGTTTGACATAATTACTTGCAAGTGCCCAATTATTCTCTGTCCTGAGTTTGGATGCGATCGTGACTGTAAATCCGAGGCCCACATCTCCTGTATTTGCAAGCGTGAACTGAAGATTCCTGTGATCGAACTGGCATTTGTCAAAGCACAGAGAGAGAAGACTGGCAGTATAGGGGCTCTCATGATTTCTAGCCAAGATATTCCGGAGTCCAAGAGACAGGAGGCTGCCACAGAGAGACAGAAGAGGAGAAGAGTTGCCGAGGAAAAGAGACTTGAGAAGGCCCAGGGTGAGGTAAAAAAGGCCGATGATTGGAGTCAAGCTGATTCAGAGTTTAATGACTTCCCTATGGCTGATCCGAGTGCTGACCAGGAGAATGGTGACTTTGTCCCTAACCCAGAAAATAATGATCCCAAACCTTCCAGGCATAAGGTTCGAAATAGGAAAGATATCCCGAGCATAGCTCTGGCCAGCATGCGATACCACACTGGTCACAGAGAAACTGCAGAGATAGCAACAGCTGCCTGGATTGACGGTGGTTTGATAACACCTGATGATGTTCACCTGGTGATAGATCATAACAAAGTAAGGAGAGCTCAGGAGAAACTTGTCAGTAACCTAGAAGAGGAGTTTGATAAGGGGATAAGAGAAAATGGAATCAATTGTTTGTTCTTTGATGGGAGAAGGGATGACACTAAAGTGTTCACGAAAGTTGGAGATTCTGACAAGTTGTTCCCTGCCATGGTGAAGGAGGAACACTACTCCTGCTGCAGTGAACCAAGAGGGAAGTATTTGTGGCATTTCACTCCAGAGAAAGATGACATCAGGAAACCAGCTGAGATAGTGGCAGATAACATTGTGAACTGGCTCAGAGAGAGGAACGTAGACCAGACCCTGCAGGCCATTGGAGGGGACAGCACCAACACGAACACAGGGTGGCAAGGGGGGGTCATACAGTGGATAGAGCGGAAGATTGGGAGGAAGCTGGTCTGGATTGTTTGTGACCTCCACACCAACGAGTTGCCACTCAGACATCTGATCCAGGAGCTGGATGGCAAGACTCTTTCAAACAACAGATGGTCTGGTCCTCTTGGCAAGATGCTGGACTCTGCCACTGAGTTAGAAATAAATCCGAGCTTTGAAAAAATCACAGTTGGCCCTCCACTCGTTGAGCTTGCACATACTGTCATTGACGACCTGAGTACTGACCAGTACTATGGTTACATGATTTGCAGTGCCATCAAAACTGGGGTCATGCCTGATAGACTTGCTTACCTGCAGATAGGTCCAGTCTCACATTCTAGGTGGCTCACAACGGCTCTCAGGTTCTGCAGAATTTGGGTCGCTCATCATAAACTGAAAGGGAACCAGCTTCACAACCTGAGACTTATTGTCCAATTCATCGTGAGTGTCTACTTGCCAAATTGGTTCAACACCAAGGTCAAGTCATCGTTCTCCGAAGGTCCGAGGCATGTTCTCTTCCAGCTTGAGCTCCTGAGGAGTCAGCCAAGGAAGGTTGTTCAGATTGTGGAGCAGACTGTGAGGAGATCTTCCTGGTATGCTCATCCCGAGGCAGTTCTGCAGACAATGCTCTGCAGTAAGGATGAGGAGGAGAGAAGAGTGGCAGTCAAAAAGATCTTGGATATGAGACTTATGAGAGGATCTGGGCATGACGAATGAGTTGGTGACGATTCCTTCAGGGTCAGGAAGACCCCTGAAGTCAATTTAGGTGCCAAGACCCTCACTGATCTCATAGATCTGGATAACATCCAGGCAGGCAGTGAGCCCCCTCTTACCTGCAGCCTCACCAATGTTCAAGTCAGAGCTTTCCTGGACAACCCCATGCATGTCCCTGCCTGGCCCTCGCACACCCAGAGTATAGAGCGTTGTGTACAGCAAGTGAGAGAGGCCAGCAGTCACGTGTACAGCCAGGAGAAGAGGGAAGGCTACATCCGAGCTCAGGTGGTCAGCAGGGAGGTGATGAGTAGAAACAGAAGCAAGAAAGACATGTTCTCTATGGTGTGCAGCAACACCGGGTCGTAGTAGTAAAACCGGTTTTTGTATTTGATGATTTTGTTTTCTAAAGGAATATTAAATTTAATAAATGTGTCAAGATCATTCGTTTCACTATTCTGGATCATTTTCATCCAAATAAATTAACCTGATACATTTACTTTACTTTAAATAAGCTATTTAGTGGTGTTGGTAAAAGGGTGGGAATACTGAATTTTCATAAGATTTCAAGTTAAAATTTACCTAGCAAAAAATAAAAACTTTTCAAATCTGAAGATATCACATGATTCTGCACATAGAACTACATCATTAATACCATGGGCCGATTTTTCAAACTCAAAAAAAAAAATTCGCCTCCGTATGACACACCCTACTGCCATAAGAAACTTCCAAGCACCGTCTTGCTGGGATGGGAAAGGGTCCCAGTAAGACCGTACGAAAGAAGGCCTACAAGATGCTATAAATGCCAGAGGTACGGCCATCTGGCGCAGAAGTGTCATGCTCAGGAAGTATGTTCCAGTTGCGGGACACCCGGGCACCACGACACCAACTGCTCAGTGGCCGCCAAGAAGTGCGCAGCTTGTGGTTGCCCTCACTCCTCCTCCGGCCGGGAGCGTCCCAAGTGGAGGGAGGAGTGTAGGGTGCCTAAGCTGCGAAGTCAAGAAAAATTGAGCTACAAGGAGGCTCTCCTTGTAGTGAAAACTGCAGCAAAGAAGAAACAAGACCAGAACAAGACCACAACAACTAAAACTCAAGACCCCAAGAAGAAGATCACCGAAAAAGAAGAAGCCAAAATTAAACCCGACTTCATAACACTATCAGCAATCCCGTGTATACACGTGTACGAGAATCTTCCAGAGCAAGACCAGGAAGAGGAATGGAAAGTGAAAAGTAAAAGAAGAAACAAGAAACGGAAGAAGTCCAACCAATCAGCTCCGCCGAAATAGCCTAACGGCGAAGAGGCCAGTAATCCCCCAATACCAACCAACCAAGATTCACTTCACACATCGCTCCTGAACTAAGACGACCTCTCAACAAAACCTCCTGCAGGACCCGAAACTGTGAAGACCGCCCTTTGTCTTGTGCCATTGTTTGGCCATCTTCCCGGACCGGACCATCCACGACTGACATCGTCAACAACAACTCACGAGCGTTTTCGGTTTATCGAGCATTAGCTTGCCCTTCCCACTGGTGGTGTGAGTGACCCACACTCCAGCTGGAGAGCAGTTATAGCGCGATATTCCCGACTTGGTTTGAGCTCTTTTCCTTCTACTGCTATTTTTCCTTTTTCGCTCTGGCCTAGGGACCTGCACCCTCAAAAAGTGTATTCGTCCTGCGGTCCCCCCTGTAACTGTTCACCTTCCTCCCAGGAGATTATGAACACGAAAGGGGGTTGGAGCAAAACCCATCCCAGCCGAGTCTTTCCAGGAAAACCGTGATCGTGTGGTTCCACCTGGAAAGAGGGTAGCAATCCTTATCCTCCCCAAATAGGCACACATAGCTCACGTCTATAAGTGAGCAGTCACATACACTAGGAAATAGGCTTCCCCAAGGGGGCTCCGGGAGAGAAGCTCAGGAACCACTCTACGACCACCAGCCAGTGGGGAGTGCTGAAATTCCTCTGCTACTTACTCAACCGGAATAGGTAGGATTTAAAAAAAAAAAAAAAAAAAAAAAAAACGGTTATGGAGCGCGTACGCCTTCCTAACCGCGACCCCCGCCTGAACGGCAAACCTGACGACCCGGCCTACGACAGGCTCCGCACAGAGAAAGAGGACCAGTTACGCTCCTTCAATGAAGCCCTGAAAAGCAGGAACACTGCCACCACCTCCAACAACTCCACCACCACTGCTACCGCCACTGAGGACGACAACTGGACGAAGGTAGAAAATAAAAAACGCCGGCGTCCTTCTTCGGGAAACGAATGCCGTCAAGCAGCCCAAAAGGCACCCATCACCACCACCAGCTCACCTCCAACGACACTGCCAAAATTCCGGATCACGAAAACGGACACAAAAACGACATATGCCGCCATCACAGAGATAGAAAAGCAAAATCCACTGGCCAAGTTCTCAGTGCGGCCCAACCTAAAGGGGGAGATGATTATTCACCCCAAAGACAAGGACTCCGCCACCACCCTCGACACTTACCTGCAAAACACCACCACCGTTGCATCAACCAAGCTAGACCCCGCCCAGAAACTGATGAAGTCGGTAGTCCTCCGGTACCCAAAGGAACTACCCCTTGAACCCCTGGAGAACCACCCGAAGATCTTAAAAGCCGAGAGATGCTCTCCCCTGTCCGACAAGACGGCCACCACAAAACAAGTGCTCATAACCCACTACGGTTCACCCCCCAGCACCATAGACCTCAAAACCTGGGGGATCTACGAAGTGAGGCCCTTCGTCCCAGAGCCCCTGCGGTGCTTCAGATGCCAGAAATACGGGCACCATCAGACAAGGTGCACATACAAGGAAATCTGCGCAGTCTGCCCACAGAAGCACGGCACACACTCCTGCCTCACCAAGCTGAAAAATGGAGAAAAAATTGCCCCCAAGTGTGCCAACTGCGGGGGCAAACACCACGCCTGGAACCCTGGATGCTCTGAGAGGACAAGGAGGGTCCAGGCAAACCGGCCAGCTGCAAGACCGGCCCCCACCGCCTGCACACCAGCCCCACCAAGTACCTTCGTGTGGGGAACCCAAAGGCCAAGGCAACAAAGCCAACCTCCTCAGCAGGTCAACACCCAAAGTGCAGCCCAGTTTCCTGGCCTCATTACGGCCACACCTCAGCCACCCAAGCAGCAGACAACAACAACCACGAAAAAGACAAAAGAAGCACACACCAAGGCACCAGAAGGAATGATACACGTATCAGACCTAGCCAAGGTACTGACAACCTTCGCGGAGGGCCTAGCCGGACTACTGGGCCACAGCTCCAAATACTCATGGGGAGCGTCCTCGGGCAAGTCGCCACAGCTCCAGCCACTTCAGTGGAGGAAGCCACGCCGGTCCACACACGAGTGACATCCGAGGTACACTCTACACCGAAGAAGGCCACCAGAGAACCCAAGATACCGACAGCTCCCAGAAAGAAATTGGTCGTTTCAACTCCCCTGAACCGAACCACAGCCCAGAAGGCAAAAACCACAGAACACGAAGATATGATCCAGTTGGAATCGAACTTGGACATCTCCATCGAGGACCACCAAAAGTCCCCGATGAAACAGTGGTGGAAAACATCAGCACCCTGAACATCCTGACATGGAATGCTCAGGTCATCAAAAACAAGAAACACCTCCTACAAGAAGCAGCAGCCAAGGACAAGCTTGACATCATACTGCTACAAGAAACACTTCTACAAGAACACCACTGTTTCAAATTCAGTGGTTACAAGTGTCGCGATCCCACTACCCTTTATACTTGGGGAGTGAATCCTACCCCAAGTTATTAACAAATAAAGGAGAAAATAGGGAACACGGCAATAATTATCCCCGCCAAAAACCTACTCAACTAAATGTACTTGAATAAGTAAGAACAGTTGAAATAAGTGAATCACAAAAGGGAAGATAATTAATTAATTCAATTTATGTTCTAAAGGGAGTAATGATTAGCAAACATGAATTTAAGGGAATAAGTAAATGTATAATAAAATAAGGGTGATGCCGGAAGGGCGAAAATACATCGTTAAGGAGTTAGACCAAACAAATATTACTTAACATTACTATATTACACAGACATACGAAATATATATATACAACAATAACTACAAAATGATTATTTCCTAACAAACAGGAGATTCCTTACCACCAGGATCCCTTCCTAGGCCTAACTAAACGTGTCACTAATACCTGATACCCCTAGGGCATTGCAGAGGACTGGACAAGGCACTAGACAAGGGTCAAGGCTAGAGAACGAATGGACGCGTCTAACTTATGCCACGGTTTTTCGCTACTGCGGAGAGTGGGCACGCCGAGGAGCGCGTCTCATCACGTGATCCAGGACATTTGCTGGATATTTTATATAATTAATTAATACTCTCTTGATTTGAACTTAATAGAGTAAGACAATGATGCATATTAATAACATACATAAATATACAATTAACCTAAGTAACTAAGAAAAATAATAATATAATAAGTACAATTAACAATTTATTAATAGCTTGTATGAAATGTAGGCGTGAACATATGCCTCACGCTATGCGAGTTCCCGAGCGCCACAGGCACGTGACACCTCCCCCCAAAAAGTGAGCTTACAACTAACTGGAAGCAAAAATGGATATACAGCTACACAGTGAAAGTAATAACAAACACAATCAGTTTAAATCAATATGAAGCAAAATAATTCATAATATAAACACAAGGTACTCAATGACAATAAAACAAAAAAATAATCTGCATATACACATAGTTTCTAAATAATCAGACTCGAGAAAGTGCATCAGCCAGCACGTTCTCTTTTCCGCAGATATGGGAAATGTTCAAGTTATAGGGCTGAAGTGATAGAGCCCACCTCAAAAGTCTTTGGTTGGTATGTTTCATCTTGTCAACAAAAGTAAGTGGGTTATGATCAGTGAACACTTGAACGGGATAAGCAGTGCTGCCAATATATACTTTGAAGTTTTCTTGTGCCATGATCAGTGATAAAGCCTCCTTTTCAATGGTGGCATAGTTTCTTTGATATTTGTTAAATTTTCTAGAAAAATAGCACAGCGGATGAAGCACTTGATCACTCTCACCCTCTTGCAGAAGCACAACACCGGCGCCAATTTCACTGGCGTCGACATGGAGAGTGAACTGTTTCTGGAGGTCAGGTGCAAGTAGTACAGGAGCATTTGCCAGCAGGGATTTAAGATTCTCAAAAGATTCCTGGCAAGCCGTAGTCCACTTGAAGGTTTTCTTGCCACTCAGCAGGTCAGTCATGAGAGAGGCAACGGAGGAGAAGTTTGGACAAAAACGGCGGTAGTACCCCGCCATACCCAGCACCCTCATCACACTCTTCTTATCGCCGGGCACCGGATACTGTTGAATTGCCTCAATTTTGGCTGCTATAGGCTGGACTTCCCCTTGTCCGACCACATGCCCCAAGAAAGTGACGTGGGCATGGCCGAACTCAGTTTTGACGAGGTTCACCGTCAGCTTGCTTGCAGCCAGTACGGAGAAGAGGGCTTGTAGACGACTCATGTGATCTTCCCAGGAACTGCTGAAGACGATAAGGTCGTCTAGGTAACAGCAGACACCTTCCAGACCAGACGTGATGAAATTCATGAGGCGTTGAAAGGTTGCAGGGGCGTTCCACATACCAAACGGAAGGACTGTGAATTGGTACAACCCCTCAGGAGTGACAAAAGCAGAGATGGCCCTGGAGCGTTCAGTCAGTCTTATCTGGTAGTAGCCCTGGAGGAGATCCAAGTTGGTCACGTACCTTGCCTGTCCAAGATCATCGATCACGTCGTTTATGCGTGGCAAGGGATAACCATCGGGTTCAGTGACGGCATTCACCTTGCGACAATCCACACACAGCCGTATTGACCCATTCAGCTTTGGAACTAGAACAACAGGAGATGCCCATGGACTGATGCTGGGTTCGACGAGGCCTAGCTCTTGAAGACGCTGTACCTCGGCTCGCACACACTCCCGCTTGAAGGCATTAAGACGGTATGGACGCTGTCGTATTGGCTTGGCTCTCCTGGTCTCAACGTCATGCTCCAGCACTGAACAGGAGAGTGGGTAATCACCAACTATAATAAGATACTCCTGTAACAGAGACTTTATATTATTGGCTTGGTCACGAGAGAGATGGCACAACTTAGCACTGGGGTCCTCCAAGATAGTCGAGTTTTCAACTTTTACACTAGACCCATTCATTATTTCAGAAAAACACTGATCTTTATCATCCTTACACTCTGGCACAATGATACAATTTGGCAAGGATTGATCAACACAAGCAACTGCTTTTCCCAGGGTTTCGTTACGAACATGATATGACTTTAAAAGATTGACATGGATAAGGCGTTTTTTCTTACGCCGTTCGGGGGTGCTAATCACATAATTCACAGACCCCCGTTTTTCTAGTACTTCATATGGACCACTGTATTTGGATTTAAAAGGGTGATCATGTAAGGGCAGGAAGGCCAACACCTGCTCCCCCACTTGGAATTCTCTAGGTTTTGCCCGATGGGCCTTATCAATATGCAGTTTCATTTTCACCTGAGCACACCTTAAGTTGGACTGGGCAACTTCTCCTTGAATTGGACCACATATGAAGCTAAGGGCGTCGCGCTCTGATCACTCAACCAACACTCTTTTAACACCTTAAGAGGCCCTCGCGCCTCATGTCCATAGACGAGCTGGAAGGGCGAGAATCCTAGCGACTCTTGTTTATTATCCCGAACAGCAAACAAAAGCAGGTCAACTCCCTCGTCCCAATCCTTCCCAGTCTCCAGACAAAAGGTGCGCAACATGAGTTTTAGTGTCTGGTGAAACCTCTCTACCACCCCCTGTGACTGAGGGTGATAGGCCGAAGACCTCAACTGCCGGACTCCCAGGGTTTGCATTACCTGATTAAACAACCGGGAAGTAAAATTGGAACCCTGATCTGACTGCACCACTGTAGGAAGGCCTACTTGAGTGAAGAAGTGGGTTAAGGCTTTGATAACATTCTTCGCTGTGATGCGGCGCAAGGGAATGGCTTCAGGATAACGGGTTGCACAATCAATAATGGTTAGCAAGAACTGATGACCACGAGGGGTCTTAGGTAAGGGACCGACACAATCTATGACCACCTTACTAAAGGGCTCTTCAATGACTGGGATAGGCTGCAGAGGGAATGGTTTAACACTGGGGTTCGGTTTCCCCGTTACCTGACAATCATGGCAAGTGCGACAGTAAGAGCTGACGTCTTTCTTCATCCTAGGCCAAAAGAACTGAGATAAAATTTTTGCATAAGTCTTCCTAACTCCTAAATGACCACCCACCCCATCATGAGTGATACTAAGTACGTCCTGCCGCAAAGATTTGGGAATAACAACTTGATGATGAACTAACCAAGGGTGATTGGCAGGAGAATTGGAGGGACGGAACTTCCGCATTAATACACCAGACCTAGTGTAGTAGCAATTTGATTCTTGCTCAGCTTCCGTCTCAGTAACTGACCTATTGAGAAAACCTAACAGCTCAGGATCCCCTGCTTGTAGCTCAATAAACTTACTCCTAGTGATGGGAGAGGAACCAAAACTAGTGACATCTGGGTTCCTATCTCCATCAGAACTAATCTGGAGGTTATCTGGTTGTGGGGAGTCCTCAAAAAATTCACTGAGACCAAGATCATTATGGTCCGGCTGGATAAGATTATCCTCGGACTTCTCACAGTCCTGGAGGGAAACTTCATCAACTTCACTAGTCCCTTCTACTTCTGTACTGCGGCTCATGCTACGGGTCACAGCACACGCAGGGAACAACCCTGGAAAGTCTACTTCTAACTGCACAGTATTATTCTCGGCAGTGGGACAAGATGAGATCACAACATTAGGGAACATCATGTCGCCAACGAGGTCATTTCCTATCAATAGAGAGACCCCTTCGACAGGTAAGCTATCTACTACTCCTAACGTGACATAACCTGACTTTATGGATGACCGCAGGTACACTTGACAAAGGGGAATACGCGACCCACCGGTCAAACCGTTCACAAGCACCCAGCTACCTGTATAGCATGAATCCAGGAATGGAGCAGCTTCTTTAGTAACAAGAGATAAGGCTGAGCCTGTGTCTCTCAAGAGTTTAACAGAAATGGGTTGACTGAATTGATCCAAAGCTAAGGAACCAGGAGAACAAAATGGTTCAAAGGTTGATATCATAGAAGAGGGGGCAAGCATCCAGGGCAACAGTCTGACTGAGGGCAGTGACACAGGGCTCCAATAATTTCTCAGATTGCTCGGCCACCCTGACCAAAAGAGCAGGGGATCCTTGGTGAGAGGAATTTCTTTTCTTTAACTTGAGACAGTCGCTGATGACATGTCCTGGCTTCTTACAGTACCTGCAACTAGAGTTTCTCTCACCAGTAGGAGTAGATCCACCTGTCCCATGGACCATGGGCTCACCCGGGGTAGATGATGCAGAACCTGAGGGTCGGGTCGGTATGACAAGAGGCAGGGACCCCGATGTAGATGTTGGTGTGGGCCGCTTGAAGGAAGTGAAGGACTGGGACATGGGAGCATAAGACCTGGAATTTACATTTCTATTAGTTAAGGAATAATGGTCAGCCACTGGATCAGTAACAGCCAGGGTACAGATACCTCTCTGAACCAAGTGTGCTCGAATGTCGCCTGGGATACACTTTCTAACATTCCTCTAGCAGGATTAGTTCAACAAGCTTGTCATGTTCTACATGGGCAGACTCACTTTCAATCCACCTCCGACAAAGGACCTGTTTCTGCCCGAAGAACTCCACAAATGTTTGTTTGTCAGTCTTCCGGCAGTTACGGAACTGTTGCCGGTAGGCTTCAGGAACAAGTTTATAAGCGCTCAAAACCGCGGACTTAAGAAGGGCATAGTCTCGACATTGATCCTCAGAGAGGGCAGAAAACACATATAATGCTTTACCAGTGAAAGATCTATAAATAAGTTGAGACCATTGAGAAACAGGCCACTTGTTAAGTCGGGCAATTTTCTCAAAAAGAGAGAAGAATTTGTCTGGTTCTTCCTCATTAAATTTAGGAACACTGTTGAGACATTTGTCTACACTGAATGTTGAAGTATTACTACCTTGAGCCAAACCTCGTTGTTTGAGAGTTTCCAGCTCCACCTCGAGTCTTTTGAGTTCAACTTGTAAGGCCAAATTACTTGGTGTAACAATTTCCTCTGAATTTCCCGACGGTTGGGCTATGATTTCATTGTCAATAAGGTAGTTGAGGACAGCCTCTTCTAACATAGCCTTATTCATGGAAGAGCGGCCTTCTACTTCATAATAAGCAGGGAGGGATTGCCACTCTGCCTTAGTAAGCCCCTTCAGTACTTCGGCTGAAGGTGAAGCCAAAAAGCTTTCCAGGTCAAACATGTTGAACTCAAAATCGAGTAGCGAAAAAAAAGCAACAGTGGCAGCTAAGCTAACCAGCTAGCTAATTAATAATATCAAAATGCAATCAACTGTGAAACACAGCAAGGGATTAACCAAACACCTGGTACACAAGATAAGGGTTAACTCACCAGTAGCTTAAGCAATAACAGGAGCAATATAAATGAACACTGTGAACACAGCAACTTGCATCCAAAAATACTTAGCGATGAAACAACACCTGGCGAGTAACAACACTTGATATGACACAACAATGGTTAGCTCCCGGACACAGGCCCCCACTTGTCGCGATCCCACTACCCTTTATACTTGGGGAGTGAATCCTACCCCAAGTTATTAACAAATAAAGGAGCAAATAGGGAACACGGCAATAATTATCCCCACCAAAATCCTACTCAACTAAATGTACTTGAATAAGTAAGAACAGTTGAAATAAGTGAATCACAAAAGGGAAGATAATTAATTAATTCAATTTATGTTCTAAAGGGAGTAATGACTAGCAAACATGAATTTAAGGGAATAAGTAATTGTATAATAAAATAAGAGTGATGCCGGAAGGGCGAAAATACACCGTTAAGGAGTTAGACCAAACAAATATTACTTAACATTACTATATTACACAGACATACGAAATATATATATACAACAATCACTACAAAATGATTATTTCCTACCAAACAGGAGATTCCTTACCACCAGGATCCCTTCCTTGGCCTAACTAAACGTGTCACTAATACCTGATACCCCTAGGGCATTGCAGAGGACTGGACAAGGCACTAGACAAGGGTCAAGGCTAGAGAACGAATGGACACGTCTAACCTATGCCACGATTTTTCGCTACTGAGGAGCGTGGGCACGCCGAGGAGCGCGTCTCATCATGTGACCCAGGACATTTGCTGGATATTTTATATATTTAATTAATACTCACTTGATTTGAACTTAACAGAGTAAGACAATGATGCATATTAATAACATACATAAATATACAATTAACCTAAGTAACTAAAACCAATAATAATATAATAAGTACAATTAACAATTTATTAATAGCTTGTATGAAATGTAGGGGTGAACATATGCCTCACGCTATGCGAGTTCCCGAGCGCCACAGGCACGTGACACAAGACATACAGGAGGCATTTCACGCAGGCGTCAACAAGAGGATGTATGATCCTGGTCAAGTCAAGCATACCCTCCTCCGAGGTCACGCAGTAATTTCCATGTGGGGAAAACATCGAGACACAGGCCGTCAAAGTAACCCTCCAATAACGGGAATTAACTGTTCACAACATCTACAAGAACCCAAGGGGCTCACTGGAGGTGACTCAATTATTTGCTTCGGCCGCTGACCACGCCACACTCATAGGAGGGGATTTCAACTCACATCATCCCTTCCTAAGCTCGGTAAGCCCCACAAATGAAGACGGCCTACACCTATACACCACCTTTCAAGATACACCCGAGATCTGCCTCCTGAACACCGGAGAGCCCACCCACACTAGGGGAGGAAGGCTAGATCTAACCTTCGTCTCCAGTGCACTACAGCCTTCGGCCTCCTGGCAGCTACACCCCACGCTGACCAGCGACCACTTCGCCACCCTAACAACGCTGAAGGTGAACAAACTCCCCACTTCACCCCGCCCCCCCGAGATGGAGATACAATACCCAAAAGGCAGACTGGGGACTCTTTAAGAAACACCTGGCTGAGTGGCGCGAAAAATCACAGCCGGCCGGCGCAGCACCCGTGGACGAGACAACCCTCCACCAACAATTGGTCGAGGCGTTTCACCAAGCGGCAGAAGAGGCTATCCCAAAAACAAAACCCACATCAAGACAGTACAATGATTACTGGTACTACTGTCCCAGTGTAATGACCACGGTCTTACACATCAGTTAGCGCCAAAAGCAAATGATTCATATTACGCTCAATAGCCCACAAAACATGTAACTCGGCTTTCGTTTGAGTCCTCCATCTGAGGAGTCCGTTTTCTCATCACTTCAAGACACCTCATTCCTCCGTTATCCCATTTTCTCTGACTTACTGAAACCAACCTCTCTATAAAATGAATTTGAGTGTGAGAGAGAACACCCTTGTTTTGAGTCAACTTAGACATGTCTGTGTACAGTTGGAACATTCAAGATCCATTGTGAGTGGGGTAGAATGCTTCAACTGTCCTTATCGTTAGTAGAACATGTCAAGTAAGTGCATGTCGAGTTTGCCAGCTAGAGTGGTGTATTTTATGTCGTCCGTGAGGGTATCCACGAGTTTCTGATCGAGCCTGAAGTTATATCATTTTGTCTCCCCAACATCAGAGAATCTGATGTTTATAGTTTAATTAGTGTCAGTTGTCTATTTGAGAAAGTCATTAACCTCCTGAACTATTCTGTCAACTGGTATAATCTCCAAGATCTAGCGCCTCCCCGTGACTAGCTCCTTGTTCGCCTCAGGCCTGAGCTTGCAAAATTAATGTTATAGACGTGTATATTCCACCTTTTCCTGGCAAGCTCAACCTCTGATTAGATTATATGAATAGACATAGGAAATTACCCTGATCAAGAACACCGGAGTTCATAACTAAGTATACAGAGATCCAAAATGATAGAGAAGTTATGTTGTTGGTAAGATCGACCCTTCTGGTATGAATACGGAGGCCCAAGCTGCCCCGCGGGTGCACGTATATACCTCTACACGAGGGAGAATCACGCATTCGTGACTTCCTCAACGTCTCTCCAGTGTGTTGAGCTGAATGCTCATTGGCTAACGTGGGGCGGTAACCGGGTTGGACGATGCCGTTAATTCCACAGGACTGAACTAGGAAGTCCGTTTCCTGCAAATCAGGCGCCCACTCCCTGAACGTGTGTCGGTCCACAACCGACCCCTAACACCGATCTTCATTTGTTGTAGAGACCAGTGTTACCCTGGGGCACTCCTCACAGTTACATAGGCCTAAGTATTATGGTATCTTGTTTGGAGGATAGCTAGCAGAAATATAGTATCCCACGTTAAGTATTGAACCACTGAATGAGAGTTAAAAGTGCCATGTCTTTCCTTGTGAATTAACAGGAGGTATTGTATGTTGAGATAATTGTGGAGTTGTCCAGTGTGCTATGTATTCATTGGTAGTGACCATGAAATGATAATCTGAGAGTATAATGATATAACCAAGAAGTGAAGAGTTAATTTGCTACTTGGTAAGGTAAGACCTGAGGGTCCAGTGATATCTGGTGTATACCCAGTACTGAATATCATTTGGCAGAGTGACACTACCACAATTGTCGATTGAAGTAATAAGTATTTGGAGGTATTTAATGAGGTAATAAGTTCTTGAAGTGTTTGATGACTTAAGAAACAAATTGCAGTTCTGTTTTGTCTGAGTGAATCTAAGATGCATCTTATCCAATCACTGTGTTAATAAATATTGAATTAGTAATCTACGTCTACGAGTATCACCACTCTATCCTTTCCCACATTGGTTCTCAGAAAATAACTAAACTCACGTGCCTAGAAGCTCTCTACCTAACAGTTAACTAAGAGATGTTATATTCTAGAAAATCCTGGGTGGTGACAGGTCAACCGGTGTAAGTATAATAAGTGTGGTAATAAGGAAGACATGGTTTCCCAGGTTAATCCATGGTTTAGAATATACGTAACTAGAACAAAATATATGGAAGAGATCATAATATATGAAAGGTAATTTAAAGAAAGAACATTGACTTGGAAAACATAAGCAGAGAAGCATAAGAGTTACTTATATAAGAATATATAAGAATAAAAGGTATACAGAGATAAAGAACATATAAGAATATAAGCAAGAATATAGAAAAGTAAGTATTTATGTATGTAAAGAACTGAAGAAGGATAAGTATATAAAACAGGATACTCATTGGAAAGAATGCTACAGAACAAATAAGTACATGAATAAATAGAATACTAACAGAAAAGAATAGCTGGATGGTAAACCATTGAAAAGAGAAAACTCGGCCCGTTACAAATGGTGGCAGCGGTGGGATTCGAACCCACGCCTCCGAAGAGACTGGTGGTTTTGCCATGCAAGTTTGGCCAGTGTGAGACTTTTTGTGAAGGGATTGTCAGTGTGTAGCCTGGGCCAGAGGAATGAGTAGATGGGTCTTACTGCAGTGAGAACATCGTTTGGTGTGAGTGATCAAGTTTACCTGGAGGTCCTATGCGCATAGGCCTAAGTTGGTGTAGGAGGTAGTGGGGCTGGACTTTAGTCACAGCTAGGCGTGTACAGGTGTACCGTACATGGACCTAGTGCAGTTTAAGACGGTTGCATTGCAAAGTCACGGCTAGGCGTGTACAGGAGTACATGGACCTAGTGCAGTTTAAGACGTTTGCATTGCCAAGTCACGACTAGGCGTGTACAGGAGTACAGTGCATGGACCTAGTGCAGTTTAAGATGCCTGCATTGCAAAGTCACGGCTAGGCGTGTACAGGAGTACATGGACCTAGTGCAGTTTAAGACGCTTGCATTGCAGAGTCACGGCTAGGCGTGTACAGACGTGTACAGGAGTACAGTGCATGGACCTAGTGCAGTTTAAGACGCTTGTATTGCAGAGTTACGGCTAGGCGTGTACAGGAGTACATGGACCTAGTGCAGCTTAAGACTCTTGCATTTCAAAGTACAGAAGGGAACCGAGGTTTTGGGGGTTTCATGTGGACCGGGTCGCTGGCATTATAGTCTATTTGAGTCCATGCTCTGACCACTTAGATCTTGCCTCGTCTCGTGAGTGAACAATGATTCTTCCGTGGTAAGGTCAACCCTAATACTTCGGTGACTGGATGGGGTCCGCCTAACTACTCCTAGCTTGAGCTCTCAATTGCTGAATTTGGTGCTTGGACCCAGTGTTATACATATGTGATCAATCGCCTAGATGGAAACTACCTGTCATCTTGGTGGATGGTGTAGTTACAAATGTACAAAAACTATAATTAAGGCCGGCCTGTTTTTATTATTATGTCTGTACTATTGATGTATGATTATGTTCTTCTGTGGGTCATGACCAGTATTGCTTTGTTAGTTTTATCTGCCCATGTCTGGGAGTTTTTGTGATTATTCATTTGAGTTGCAAAATTTTATGTATGTGAAAATTTTGTAACATGTGTGTTACCTGTATTGTTGACCATTACCCCAGTACTGCAAGATATTGTGTTTGATATTGTGTATTTACTGTGAATGTTTTGTTGACATACCGCATAATATTGAATCTTTGGGAGGGGAAAGCTTTGTAATGACCTCGGTCTTACACGTCAGTTAGCGCCAAAAGCAAATGATTCATATTACGCTCAATAGCCCACAAAACATGTAACTCGGCTTTCGTTTGAGTCCTCCATCTGAGGAGTCCGTTTTCTCATCACTTCAAGACACCTCATTCCTCCGTTATCCCATTTTCTCTGACTTACTGAAACCAACCTCTCTATAAAATGAATTTGAGTGTGAGAGAGAACACCCTTGTTTTGAGTCAACTTAGATATGTCTGTTTACAGTTGGAACATTCAAGATCCATTGTGAGTGGGGTAGAACGCTTCAACGGTCCTTATCGTTAGTAGAACATGTCAAGTAAGTGAGTGTCGAGTTTGCCAGCTAGAGTGGTGTATTTTATGTCGTCCGTGGGGGTATCCATGAGTTTCTGCTGGCGCCTGAAGTTATATCATTTTGTCGCCCCGACATCAGAGAATCTGATGTTTATAGTTTAATTAGTGTCAGTTGTCTATTTGAGAAAGTCATTAATCTCCTGAACTATTCTGTCAACTGGTATAATCTCCAAGATCTAGCGCCTCCCCGTGACTAGCTCCTTGTTCGCCTCAGGCCTGAGCTTGCAGAATTAATGTTATCGACGTGTATATTCCACCTTTTCCTGGCAAGCTCAACCTCTGATTAGATTATATGAATAGACATAGGAAATTACCCTGATCAAGAACACGGGAGTTCATAACTAAGTATACAGTGATCCAAAATGATAGAGAAGTTATGTTGTTGGTAAGATCGACCCTTCTGGTATGAATACGGAGGCCCAAGCTGCCTCTCCGGTTCACGTATATACCTCTACACGAGGGAGAATCACGCATTCGTGACTTCCTCAACGTCTCTCCAGTGTGTTGAGCTGAATACTCATCGGCTAACGTAAGGCGGCAACCGGGTTGGACGATGCCGTTAATTCGACAGGACTGAACTGGGAAGTCCGTTTCCTGCAAATCAGGCGCCCACTCCCTGAGCGTGTGTCAGTCTACAACCGACCCCTAACAGCGATCTTCATTTGTTGTAGAGACCAGTGTTACCCTGGGGCACTCCTCACAGTTACATAGGCCTAAGTATTATGGTATCTTGTTTGGGGGATAACTAGCAGAAATATAGTATCCCAGGTTAAGTATTGAACCACTGAATGAGAGTTAAAAGTGCCATGTCGTTCCTTGTGAATTAACAGGAGGTATTGTATGTTGAGATAATTGTGGAGTTGTCCAGTGTGCTATGTATTCATTGGTAGTGACCATGAAATGATAATCTGAGAGTATAATGATATAACCAAGAAGTGAAGAGTTAATTTGCTACTTGGTAAGGTAAGACCTGAGGGTCCACTGAAATCTGGTGTATACCCAGTACTGACTATCATTTGGCACAGTGACAATACCACAATTGTCGATTGAAGTAATAAGTATTTGGAGGTATTTAATGAGGTAATAAGTTCTTGAAGTGTTTGATGACTTAAGAAACAAATTGCAGTTCTGTTTTGTCTGAGTGAATCTAAGATGCATCTTATCCAATCACTGTGTTAATAAATATTGAATTAGTAATCTACGTCTACGAGTATCACCACTCTATCCTTTCCCACATTGGTTCTCAGAAAATAACTAAACTCACGTGCCTAGAAGCTCTCTACCTAACAGTTAACTAAGAGATGTTATATTCTAGAAAATCCTGGGTGGTGGCAGGTCTGCCGGTGTAAGTAAAATAAGTGTGGTAATAAGGAAGACATGGTTTCCCAGGTTAATCCATGGTTTAGAATATAACTAGAACAAAATATATGGAAGAGATCATAATATATGAAAGGAAATTTAAAGAAAGAACATTGACTTGGAAAACATAAGCAGAGAAGCATAAGAGTTACTTATATAAGAATATATAAGAATATAAGGTATACAGAGATAAAGAACATATAAGAATATAAGCAAGAATATAGAAAAGTAAGTATTTATGTATGTAAAGAACTGAAGAAGGATAAGTATATAAAACAGGATACTCATTGGAAAGAATGCTACAGAACAAATAAGTACATGAATAAATAGAATACTAACAGAAAAGAATAGCTGGATGGTAAACCATTGAAAAGAGAAAACTCGGCCCATTACACCAGGGTGAAAGAACTCAACCACAGAGTGAACATGGCCCGAAGAAACTACAGGAGACATCCCACGGAAACAAACAGCCATCTCCTGCAAGTCATAGTTAAGGATACCAGGGAAGAGAAGGAAGAAATAAAAAACGTAAGCTGGCTCAAGTAGTGCTCCGAAATGAACGAGCACACCTCCCTTGGCAAGATGTGGGCCCAGATCCGAAGGGCATCTGGGAAGGCAACACCACCACCACCAACCCATCCCAACCCAGAAGAGGAAGCCGAGAGACTTGCAAAACTGTTCTCTGACCGAGCAGCAACGAAAAACCTCCCGAGACAGGCGGAGGAGACACAACGGCGTCTGCGACAAGTCAGACTGCAGATGATCGAAGAGGCCTGCAACAGTGAAGATGACACCCACAGACCTTTCAACCAGCAAGAACTCCAGAAGTCGCTAAAACGAAGCAAGGACACAGCACCAGGGGACGACAGGATAACCTACTCCATGCTTTCCCATGCCGGTACAGCCGGACACGAGGCTCTGCTACAAGCCATCAATGCTTCGTGGACAGCACAAAGACTCCCACCGGAATGGAAGAAGACAGATATACAGCCCATTCCGAAGCCCAGAGAACCAGACAAACCGAGGCCCATTTCCCTTCTCAGCTGTCATAGCGAAGACGGGAGAAAGAATGGCTCTCAACCGACTCAAGTGGAGAGTAGGCAACCCACACCCTCACATCTTTGCTTACACCGAGAACACCGGCACAGGCAACAACATCGCCGAGATACTCAGCACAGTGGACTACAAACCAGCTCTGGTGGTCTTCCTCGACCTGGAGAAGGCCTTCGAACTAGCAAATCCACTGGCCATTACAACGACGCTCGCTGAAAAAGGCGTCAAAGGAAGGTTGCTGGGGTGGATCCAGAACTAACTCACACAGAGAGAAGCAAGAGTACGCTTTCAGGGAGCAACCTCAAGCTACAGGGTCCATGAAAACGGAACCCCACAAGGAGGCATCCTCAGTCCAATGCTGTTCAATGTCCTGATGGAAAATCTAGTCAAACTTCCTTTCAGACAAACAGCCAAGCTCCTATGCTATGCAGACGACTTACAGCTTATAGTAAGAGGATCAAACAGACTAGCCAACACGAAACACGCACTCCAACTTATAGAAGAGGAGTGCAACAGACTTGGACTCAAGATAAATCCAGCCAAGTCGAAAGCGATGGCCATCTGCACAGACACACCAGACAAGATGCTCTCCATACAAAACACGCCGGTAGTCTGGACCAACACCTACCAGTGTCTTGGAATCTGGTTTGACCAGAAACTCACCTTCAAGCCGCAACTCGAGTATCTCAGGCACAGGACGAAGAGCAGACACAATATAATGAGGTCGCTCACCAGCACAACCGCAGGAGCAAACCTTCATGTGCTCAAAGCCTACTACACGGCCGCCATCAGATCGCTGGTAGATTACAGTGCTCCAGCACTCATTGCATTGAGAGAAGACCAAATAGCCAAGCTAGAAGTCATCCAAAATCATGCTCTCAGGGTCATGCTCGGAGCACCCATGTGGACCAGAATTTGCAATTTGCAAATGGAAACCGAACTACCACCCCTGGCAGTACGAGTCAAGCAGGTGACAGCCGGTCTCCTCGCCAAAATCTGTAGATCATATAAGCCCACAGTTGCCAAAATTCGAATCAGTGCCTCCCTCTACCTCGACCACAGAGTGCGAGGGGCCACCTGATCGCACGAGGCAAGCGAGGTCATCCGACACCTGCAAGCAGAAACACTCGTCAAGAACAACCAAGGTACACGAGACAATGGTTACGTTGTTCCTCCACCATGGAGCCCTCCACCAGCCACACTCAAAATTACCGACCTAGGCGATAGTAAGGCCAACCTCCAGAAGGAGGACCTCAAAAAAATAGCTCGAAGCCATAGCCACCGAGACACCGGCTGATGCAGCATCATACTTCACAGACGGCTCGGTGGACCCAAAACATCATAGATCCGGAGCGGCCTTCTACACCCAAGGTCAGACCCTCCGATGGAGACTTTCCAATGACTGCTCCACCCTACAAACAGAGCTGGTAGCAATCTCAAAGGCCCTACAACACGCTGCAACACAACACAACAAGTCCATCATAATTCACACGGACTCGAAATCGGCCATGCAGGCGCTGCAACACAGTCAACCAAGAGACAACGTCCACATCATTACCTCGATCCTCGCACAGCTACAGGAATTCCAAAGCCAAAACCGCCCAGTCGTCTTACACTGGATTCCCAGTCATGTAGGGATCGGAGGAAACGACGTGGCAGACGAAGCAGCCAAGGCAGCTACACGTTCTAGTAGCGTACACATCCAAGTTCCAGCAAGCATGCAACAGATCAAGAATCACCTCAGAAAGACTAGCAAGCTCCACATCAAAAAGAGCTTCCTTCACGCATTCAACGCTGGTTCCCAATCAGCCAAATGGTACCTGGCGGCTACAAAAGGGGAACCACCTTTCGCTGACAAGAAAGCTCCAAGACAAACCCAAGTCAGCCTTCATCGACTACTACTAGGGTACAAGTGCTCCTGGCAGATGATCGGAAATGACGTCATGGAATGCACCAACTGTCAGGAGCCAGCAGCCAACCCACTTGAACACTATCTCCTCGACTGCGAAGTCACACAAAGCCTCCGAAACAGAACTCAAATCTCCCAAGAAACACACACAACACCAGCGGCCACTGTAACCCGAAAGGCCCAGACAGACCACATTCACCACCTACTCCGGGTCATCAGACGATACCCACCACCCAGATAGCTTAGAAAGTATCCTCTCCCAGCAAGTGCGGACCCCAGTTCGGGGGGCGCGCCACTCCGAAACTGACCACGCCCAAGAGTGGGGGTTGGTGGGAAGCGTCCACTGATCGGGGGTCCGCTCACACATGCAACCTGCAGTATCCTTCCAATCTGCAGGTGGGACCACCTCCAATCCCAATCCGGTCTGGCTGTTCCTGGAGCTCCAGCCGGAACCACCAAACGGGCCCCCTATAGGCAAAGGCCCGTGTCGGACTACGGTCCGACAATCTCAACAACAACAACAACCAAGATTCTCAGCCAGCCTTCGTCGTGATTGGACCTCTCTTCTCATCCTTCACAGCCAAGCCAGCTAGCCTGTCTCTTACCGTTGACGACCGGAGCGCAAAATATCACCTCACCAACCAACACTTCTACACTTGGGAAGCTCGTCTCTGACAACGCTCTCTCTGTGCCTCCCCACTGATCAGGGGTGACTACTGATCAGAGGCGGCCCAGATTGGGTGCTCTGCGACGGTTTCCCGTAGCAGACGCTTGCCGCGACCCCACTGGGGACCTGCATCCTAGAGGTGTATTCGTCCTTGGGTCCTCCCTGTAAATGCTCATCTCCCTCCCAGGAGTTTGTGAACATGAAAGGGAGAAGGAGCAGAACCATCCCTCTGCCGAGCCTTCCTGGGAAACCGTGATCGTGCGGGTCCACCCGGGAAGGGGGTCGCATATCCTGTATCCCCCCCCCCCCAAGTAGGTACACTAGGGCTCACGCCTATAAGTGAGCAGATTAGATACACACTAGGGAAGTAGGCTCCCTGAGGGGGGTTTGGGAGAGATACACGGGAACCACCTTTCGACCATTCGACTGACAAAAGGCGGTGGGAGGTGTTGTAATTCCTGTGGTAGGTTAACTCACCCAGACTAGGTAGGCTACCTATCGAATTTCAAAAGGTGGCTTGTCCACCTTGCCCCCTCTACAATGAGGGCACATAGGGTAAGGATACGCTCCCTTGATGGGGATGTAACCGAACGGCGGAAGAGCTCACTAGCCGAACTGCTCGGTGCAAAACTACTAATAAAGATCACGAGCCTTATCGCAACCAAGGATTCATTCATCGTCCTCTGCCTGACAGAAGAAGACGTTCACTCCCTACTATCGAATGACAGCATAAAGGAATTGAAGAAGCAGCGATTCGAAGTAGTAATCCCACCACAACTCAGAGCCAGGAAGACTGTAGTAGTTAAAAGACTGGAAAAGACCATCACAGAAGAATCGAGCGAACAACAATTGAAACGAGACCTGGAACTAAGAAATCAATGGGCCAAAGTAGAGGAGGTGGTTACACTACCTAAACTACCATCTATGCTGAAAATTAGGTTTCAGGACATAGGAATGGCATAAAAAGCAATACAGGAGGGATTCTGTCTCTCCTACTACCATATAGGCAGCAATCAAGTTGAAGAGGAAGAATTTTTTCCCATCACGCCTTGCTGGAACTGCTACAACTACACCCACTTAGCTACGGACTGTCCGAACAAAAACACAAAATACTGCTCCGAATGCGGGGAGGAGGGACATACATTCCGGGAATGCAAAAGCAGTGTAACTGCTAGGTGCCTGACCTGCCAAGGGGACCACAGAACACTGGCAGCATGCTGTCCAGCAAGGAAAGCGATTGTAACGGAAAGGAGGAAAATTGAAAAGGAAAGAGCACAGGAAAAGCAAAACAGGACCTACTCGGCTGTAACCAAATTAACAAAGGAAACAACTAAAGTTCTTGAAAAGGTAGTTTAGGGTTTCGTGATATAATGTTGTCTAGCACTCAGGATGGATGGAAACTCTAAGGTGGTGGTTTTCTTATATAATATAAGTTATATGGTAGACAGTCTGGTGGGTCGCCATGCTCGCCGGCGGGAGCGAGGACCGCCAGGCAGGCGGAGGAGAAGCGAGGGCCGCCAGGCAGCGGCGGAGGAGGAGGAGGTGTTGCGTGTTCAAGAAGAGAGGCCAGAATAATCTCAATGGAGAGACAGAGCTTATATACACAGCCGCCGGAAGTAAACCGTGGGAAGTCGCCCGTTTTTCGACCCGTTGCTAGGATATGGTAGCAGTTGGTGGCTGGTTGCTAGATAATGTGGCATCTGTTGACGCCCCCCCCCCCCCCTGGGCCGCTCGTTTGGTTGCTAGGGAAGACGTAGCATGTGGCTGGTTGCTAGGATACTGTGGCATTGGAATGCGGCTACGCAATTGTAGGGGAGACGTCCACTACAATACTCCCCCTTCCCTCCAGGCGGTGTAGGAGACTTGTTGTCTGCAGGGTTGCTTAGCACATGTGAGGCAGAAAGGGCGGTGCATGCCTCATGTGAGACAACGGCGATGGCGTGGATGAGCCTGTCGCTGGATACAACTGTCTATATACACACTATCTGTGGGAGGAGAGAGGGAGAAAAAGGGTGTGTGGAGGCGATGAATGTTGTGCTTCCCTCATGACAGGTACAGAGTCGTCAGATGCGCCTGCTGGGGTGTGTGGGCCTGGGTCAGAAGCAGGGGCTGCGTCAGCAGAAGCGGATGAGGGCTCGTGACAGCAGCTGGGTCCACGACAGCAGCAGGGTGCAGGACATTAGCAGGGAGTACCTGAGGGAGAAAAGAGGGGTGTGTGGGTCCGCACTCAGAAACAGAGGCCGCGTCAGGGGCGGCAGGGGTTACTGCTGGGCCGGGGTCGGCGTCTGAGGCAGGACGGGTGTGCTGGGGTCGGTAGGATGTGGTGCTTGGGGCAGGAAGAGGAGTTGGTGTCTGCTTAGAGTAGCAGTACTGCTTCTGTGTGGAAAAGCCAGTCTTCGACGTTGTGATTGAAAGTCGGTAGAGAGATCCGTCCGTTCTCCATCCTGTGTGAGTGCGTTTTTCCGGGGGTCATCATTTGTAGGGTTTCGTGATATAATGTTGTCTAGCACTCAGGATGGATGGAAACTCTAAGGTGGTGGTTTTCTTATATAATATAAGTTATATGGTAGACAGTCTGGTGGGTCGCCATGCTCGCCGGCGGGAGCAAGGACCGCCAGGCAGGCGGAGGAGAAGCGAGGGCCGCCAGGCAGCGGCGGAGGAGGAGGTGTTGCGTGTTCAAGAAGAGAGGCCAGAATAAATCTCAATGGAGAGACAGAGCTTATATACACAGCCGCCGGAAGTAAACCGTGGGAAGTCGCCGGTTTCTCGACCCGTTGCTAGGATACGGTAGCAGCTGGTGGATGGTTGCTAGGATACTGTGGCATCTGGTGACGCCCCCCCCCCCCCCCCCCGGGGCGCTCGTTTGGTTGCTAGGGAAGACGTAGAAGGTGGCTGGTTGCTAGGATACTGTGGCATTGGAATGCGGCTACTCAGTTGTAGGGGGAGACGTCCACTACAGTAGCCTCACAACCCCCAGCTCAACCTATAGTGCTCAACCTGGGAAGTCAACTATCGGTTAAAATCATGACGGCAATAATACACGCCCACCTCTTGAATATTGCCAAACCAGGATGCTTTGCTAAAAGGGTAAAGGAAATGTTTGCCGCAAATAACCTCCCAGACATGGAATTCCCCAACGACGTCCCCTCATCAGAAATCTTCAACCTGATCTATAAACCAGCGGAAACCACCAGTCAGGCGCAAGTCACCCAATCACAAGCCACTACCGACAAACCCCCCCAATCGGAAAGTAGGGAAGAGGGAATGGAAGAAGATGAAGAGGAGCAGAAACCCATTTCACAACATGAAACTGTTATACAACCTGAACAAGCGGTCGTATATAGCACCCCTAAAAAGACCAAAATGGGAATTATGGTTCCACCACCGTCACCAAGAAAAATGACTGAGAATCAGGACCTCGGGGAGGAAACCGGTATCAGATTTTACACCTGTTCAGCCCCCAAAATACTCTCAACCGAGAGACTACTGGCGGAGATAAGGGAAGGAAGAGTAAAATATACATATACAGATACGAATATGGAAGATCACCATATAGAAACACTAATAAAGAGAGGAAGAATGCTGACCAAATATAATAGAATAGAAAAGGTGGAGCAATCCAAATACAGGAAAATTCGCCTCGGCCTGCCTACGGAGAGGAGGACTTCAGGAGAACATCGTTCATCCAAAATGCCGCAAACAAGCTCGAGACATCACCATTCATAATCAACAGACTTAAAATAATTCAACATAATGTCCTGGCCTGGACACATACAAGAGCTCGCGAATTATACAACATATATCGTACCCAAGACCCAGACGTCATCATACTAAATTCTCACGGCAGGGATAATTCAAATAAAATCAAGATATTTAATTATACAGTATACCAAAAACACAGCCAAAATCCTTTACAAGATGGAGTTGCCATAGCAATTAAAAGAAGCATAAAACATAAAATCCCTGATACATTCCAAGAAAACTTTCTGGCAATAGAAATTCACAGCACAACGGGTCCAATCATAATTGGCACCTGCTACCTCCCTACAAGACGACCAAATTTTCCAGTAGCAGACATGCTCAGATTGATGAGGAGGAACATACCTGCATACTTTCTGGGTGATCTCAACGCTAGACACCGCATACTTGGACACCATACCAACAACGCAGTAGGCCGGGTCCTGAACACACTAGTGAGCCACGGCAACGTGGTTCACCTCGAACCGGAATTCCTCACGTACATCAGAGTAAGCCACACAGGATACCCAGATCTCGTGTTAACAAATCAACACCACCACCTAAACATACTACTCGAACCCGGCCCAATATCCACTAGCGATCATCTCCCTATCATAGCCACACTCTCCACAGCCCCAATACAGATCCCGGCCAGGCTAAGATTCAACTATAACCGGGCTAACTGGGAAAACTTCAAACAAGACTTAAATAACCCGCAACCCATACAATTACACAACGGGCATATTTCTCTAATAGACCGATCACTGGATATACGGTATGAGCACGTCAGCCAGGCCATGGAACACAACATACCCAAGACCACTTACCGAACATTACCACACCCTCAATACTCACACCAATCAAGAATCATACAGACACAATTTAGCAACCTAATTAAACTAATCACACAGCAAGGATGGACACCGGAACGCAGAAACATATACAACATAATACACGAACATCTAAAAAAGATATCAAAAGAAGCATACAACAGGAACTGGCAGAAGCTGATTTCAGAAACGGAAGGAAACTACCGTAAACCGAAACAGTTCTGGCAGAAAATAAAGCACTTAATGGGAACCTCAAGCAACGAGTCAAACTATATAATAAATAGTAATCAAGTCTAATTAACAGAACCAACCGAACAAGAACCGGAATTTAGATCTTTCTGGAGAAAGATTTTTCAAATCACCAACGAAGAAAACTTAAACTTTTGCATGACCACAGAGAGGGAAGTATCCAACCATATGTCACAATTAACCCATATTTGGCAACCGAGACCCACGATCGACATGAATACACTGGATGACATGTCCCCACTAAACAAACCAATCACGGTGGACGAAATAGTAAGAACAATCAATAGCTTTAAGAACAAGGCTCCTGGAGTCAGCAAAATAAATAAACTCATTTTACAGCAATTACCAAGCAACATGGTACTTCTACTAAGAAATATATTCAACCCATCCATAGCTTCAGGCTACTGCCCAAAGAAATTCAAGACAGCAATTATCAGACTGATACCAAAACCGGGAAAAGCCCCCACAGCAGTAGAAAACTACAGACCAATCTCTCTCTTAGAAACACCGGGAATAATTTTGGAAAAAATAATTAACCAACGATTAAGAACACACCTGGAACTGGAATACAAATACAACCCTAGACAACACGGATTCAGGAAACACAGAGGAACAAACACAGCCATAGCCCTTATATACGAAAGTATTGCAAACGCAATGCATAATAAAGAACAGTGCAATATAGTTTTAAGGGACGTGGCAAAAGCGTTCGATAATGTCTGGCACTTGGGACTTAAATATAAAATAACCAATCAAGAACTCCCCAACAACTTCACTTCTCTACTGTGTAATTTCTTGGACAACAGAGAAGCACACATTATAATAGGCAATCACAAAGGCCCAAACTTCAGACTTTATAGTGGAGTACCGCAAGGAAGTAATTTATCCCCAACTCTTTACACAATCTACACTTCAGACATGTCCCCACCAATTCACGATGAATACATCGCATATGCTGATGATGTCACCTAGATCATCCGCCATCCAGGCAAGGCCAAACAGATGATGGCATTAAAAACAGCTCGCGCCATAATACAAATAAATAATTACGAGAAGAAATGGAAAATAAAAACTAATACACAGAAACTAAAGATCATACACATTTCAAGGATAAACTCAGCACCAATCACAGTAAACAACGAAGAAATACATTACTCAAACGAAGGAAAAATACTGGGGCTAACAATAACAAGAACCGGAATAAATAATCACATAACAGAGCGCAATAGACTAGCCCAAATACAGCTTACCAAATTAAGAAGATTCGGCAAAATGGAAGAGAAAATACAACTACACCTATTTAAAGCACTTGTCCGCCCCCATCTTGAATACCCGCCAATACCATTAAACACGATCAGCCTTACCAACCAATTAAAACTTCAGGCAACACAGAACAAAGCCATCCGCAGAGCCTCCAAACAACGCCCCCCATACACAACCAAAATTTAAGAGCTCCACGAAAAATACAATATTTTACCACTGAACATAAGAACATACAGCCAAGCACAGGCAGTATGGTACAAACCAGAAGTAATGGAAGACGAATTATACCATCGACTAAAAACAGAGGACATCAGAAGATCACACAGCTGGTGGCCAAAAAGGCTTCTCCATAACCCTCAAGAGCCAGAACTATTGTACACTAAATATTACACAAAAGATGAGAGTATTCTACTAGTTACACAAGGACCTAGCAGACCTCTCCAACTTACACAATTATACACCACAGCATAAATAACTCCTTGACGCCAGTAAGACAAAAGATGAGAGTTTTCTACTAGTTACACAAGGACCTAGTAGACTTCTCCAACTAACACAATAACAAACACCCCCTTGCTAGCTAGCTTAGCCTCCTCCCCCCCTGTTTCCTTGAGCTCAGGCGACCTCTTAGTGCGGCCTTCACCACAGCCAATCAAATCGTCTCTGCTAGGTGGATAGCCCACCTGCTCTTATTCTCTACTACTTTACTTCCCGTTTCATAACTTTCCTTCTACCTTACCTCTTCTCTCCCTTCCCATGGCAAGCCATTGCCATTTTGTCTCCATTACCATCATCATCATCATCATCATCAAGATTCTCAGTTCTACTCAAAGCTCTCAAACCGACAAGACCTCTCAACAAGCTCGTCTACAACGAAGCAACTTCCCAGCATCTTACTGCACAATACATACAATATACGTAAAGAAAACGCTATTGTGAGTTTCTTTTCTCACCTCCATCCTGAGTGCGAGATCTCCATTATGTATGCGTGTATGTGGTCCTAAGAAAGAGAAAATTGACACATAAGAAAAAGAACTTTGACTACTGCACCACATACACTATGCTACAAATGGTGACCTACAGGGTGACGCACTAACACAGGATGGACGAGAAACGGATCTCTCTTCCCGTCATCAATCACAACATTGAAGACTGGCTTGTACATGTGGAGGCAGCTCTCACCAACTCAACAGCCACAGACGAACAGAAGTACATCGCCCTGGTCTGTTCATTGCCGACAGAAGTTGCCATGCAAGTATCAGAAGTTATCACCAAACCTCCCGATGACAAAAAATTTACAGCTCTGCTATAACGACCACGGTCGTACACGTCAGTTAACGCCAAAATCAAATGATTCATATTACGCTCAATAGCCCACAAAACATGTACCTCTGCTTTTATTTTGAGTCCTCCATCTGAGGAGTCCGTTTTCTCGTCACTTCAAGACGCCTCAGTCCTCCGTTATCCCATTTTCTCTGACTTACTGAAACCAACCTCTCTATAAAATGAATTTGAATGTGAGAGAGAACACCCTGGTTTAGAGTCAGCTTAGATATATCTGTTTACAGTTGAAACATTCAAGATCCATTGTGAGTGGTGTTGAACGCTTCAACTGTCCTTATTGTTAATAAGACGTGTCAAGTAAGTGAGTGTTGAGTCTGCCAGGACCAACGATACCCATCGGTTTCGTTCCCTAAGGATATCCATGAGTTTCTGATCGCGCCTGAAGTTAGATCATTTTGTCGCCCCGACATCAGAGAATCTGATGTTTATAGTTTAATTAGTGTCAGTTATCTATTTAAGAAAGTCATTAATCTCCTGAACTATTCTGTCAACTGGTATAATCTCCAAGATCTAGCGGCTCCCCGTGACTAGCTCCTTGTTCGTCTCAGACCTGAGCTTGCAGAATTAATGTTATCGACGTGTATATTCCACCTTTTCCTGGCAAGCTCAACCTCTGATTAGATTATGTGAATAGACATAGGAAATTACCCTGATCAGGAATACCGGAGTTCATAATTGAATATACGGTGATCCAAAATGGTAGAGAAGGTATGTTGTTGGTAAGATTGACCTTTCTGGCATGAATGTGGAGGCCCAAGCTGCCCAGCAGGCGCACGTATATACCTCTACACGAGGGAGAATCACGCATTCGTGACTCTTCTTCCACGTCTACAGGTATGTTCACGTGTGTTCCACGCCGCCATATTAACTCAGTTTAACTTAGTCATTTTTGCGAATATCAGTGTTCATGTTTCAACATAGTACCTTCAGTGCCAATTAAGTCAAGTAAAGTAGAGCTCTAGCTATCGTCTGAACCGGTGCCAGACGTATGTTTTTTATAGTGAAGTTAAATATTCACGCATTCGTGACTCTTCTTCCACGTCTACAGACGCGGAGGTGTTAGCCACTCTCCTGAAGGTCGATAGCTACCTATGGGCACCATGGTTCTTGAAGACTGTCTCTGAGGGCGCATTTAGAATCCCAGGACACGATTCCCCGGGAAGCGCCCTCACCACTCTGCCAGTGTGTAACGAGTCAACCTCCCTGAGTGCACCTAGCGAGCGAGCCCTCAGCTTGGCGGTCGCTGTAAACAACTCTGGCCCACTGACTCGGTCATATGATCATAGTCTACCTACTGTTCTTGGTTATATGTATGGAGCCGTATTAATATCCATGCTGGGATGACTAGCAGAAATATAGTCATCCCAGGTTAAGTATTGAACCACTGAATGAGAGTTCAAGGTACCAGGTTGTTCCTTGCAAACTAACAGGAGGTATTGTATGTTACTATAATTGTGGAATTGCCCAGTGTGTTATGTATTCATCTGTAGTACCCATGAAATAATAACCTGAGAGTATGAGGTTCTAACCACGAATTGAGTAGGTAATTTGTTCCTTGTTAAAGTAAGACCTGCGGGTCCAGGGTTATTGACAGTGTGTAAGCATTTCTAAATCTTACCTGTCACAGAAATACTACAACAGTGTCCAATAAAGTAATGAGTATTTGGAGGTGTTTAATGAGGTAATAAGTTCTTGAAGTGTTTGATGACTTAATAAGTTAATTTCGGTTCTGTTTAGCCTGAGTGAATCTAAGATGCATCTTCTCCACTCACTGTGTTAATAAACATTGAATTAGTAATCTGAGTATCACCACTCTACTCCTTCTAAACATTGGTTCCCAGAAAATAATACTTACTCACGTGCCTATACATCTACCACACTACCCAAAACCCTTCCATGAGTTCTGTTATATAATGAAAAGTCTGGGTGGTGGCAGCTACCCTTTGTAAGTATAAAAAGTGTTGTACTAAGAATAACATGGTTCCCCAGACTAACCCATGTATAAGAATAGACATAAAACAAAGTAAACTTCAGAAAGGTAAGAACATTGAAACTGAGAATACCATCTATATGAAAGGAAATGAAAAGAAAGAACATTGACTTGGAAAACAGTAAAGAAGCATAAGAGTTACTTATATAAGAATATAAGTAAGAATATAAGAATAAATATATATAAGTAAAGAATGGAAGAAGAATAAGTATATAAAACAGGGTACTCATTGGAAGAATGCTACACAGGACAAATAAGTATATGAGTAAATAGAATACTAACAGAAAAGAATAGCTGGATGGTAAATTATTGAAAAGAGAAAAGACGGCCCGTTACACTGCGAGATGCTCTCAAGAGGCGATACCAGCCGCCTAGCACCAGACTCCTGCTAGGCCTATTAGGTCTCTCCCTCGGTAACTCACCGCCTGCACATCTCTGGGACGAGATGCGGAGACTGAACTCCCGCCACACCGACAGCCTTCCTGACACTGTTCTGCGCCAGCTTGATGCTTAGAAGCTCCCTGCAGAAGTTCGTCTCACCCTGTCAGCCTTGTACTACTCTACAGCCTCGGTGATCTATGCAGCCACAGCAGACAGAGTATTCCATGAATGCACTGCTGTGCACCATGCTGCCGCGGACAACTCAGTGGCCACCCCATCACTTAGCTCTGGTCTCGTCAACCAGATCAACGCTCCTCAGACTAGAAACATCTCACAAGACATGAGGGACCTGCTACAGTCTCTACACAGCAGGATGGACACCTTCGAGCAGCTCTACTCCTCCAAACCTGCTGCTGCTCCTGCCTCTACCCAACGCACTGTGTCCTACCAGCCCCGACTTCTCCGTCCTGCCTCAGACACCGCCGCCAGCTCCCAGCACAGTGCAACTACTCAGGAAACTGCGTCAACAGGGATTGGTAGATGCCACAACCTCCGTCACTTCAGGCGTCTCATTGCTGTACATCACCGACTACATTTCCGACAGGAAACTTCTCGTTGACATGGGCATCGGTCAGCATCATCCCTCCCTCACCGCAAGACACACCAAAGCAACCCTCATATGACCTGTTTGCCGCCAACAATACCACCATTGCCTCCTATGGCTTACACATCCTTGCCTTAGACCTTGGTCTTCCCAAGACTCTGCAGTGGTCCTTCGTGGTGGCAGACGTCTCTCAACCTATCCTTGACTTTGACTTCCTCACCTTCCACAAGTGCGTCATTGACCCAAGCAACCTCTGCCTCATCCACGAGCCTACATCACATACGATCCGGGGTCCACGTGCTGCGGTCACCGACACCATCACCTGCCTCTCGCCATCCAACGAGTTCTCCTACCTGCCCGAGGAGTTCAACGAACTTCTCTTACCCCGAGTCTCTCCACCACCACCTACGTCGGGACCTTCCACCACATCGAGACTACAGGACCTCCAGTCTTCTCTCGCCCTCGTCGCCTTTACCCTGAGCTCCTGAACACAGCCAAGGCAAAATTCAACAGACTCCTGCAAGATGGCATCATTCGACCTTCAAAGAGTCCCTGGGCATCTCCTCTTCACATGGTTCCAAAGCCATCATCCAACGACTGGAGAATATGTAGAAACTACAGAGCCCTGAACCTCGTCACCAATGCTAACAGGTACCCTATCCCGCATGTCCAGGACTTCCACCACAAACTCCACGGCATGACCATCTTCTCAAAGATCGACTTGGAGTGTGCTTTCCACCACATTCCAGTGGCACCTGCAGATACCCAGACGACTGCCCTCACCACTCCATTCAGTCTCTTCGATTATGCCAACATGAGTTTTGGATTACGCAATGCAGCTCAGACCTTCCAGAGGCACATGGACCACATGCTTCATGACCTCGACTTTGTCACTGTCTACATAGACGGGATTCTCGTCTGTAAGGGCTGAAACGAGCGGGATGGTTGTCCGCCTCTCGTTTGCTCGTTCGCGGCCCCACTAGGGGGAGTAGACGGAGGTGAGAACGTCTCTGCTGCCTCGTTGCACAGCAGACACTACCCAGCCGTCAACACAGCTGTACTTGCACCCCGCTGTTCGTTCAAATTCTGGTTGTGTGCTCATCTGAAGCTCCTGGGGCTCGTGGGCTGATTCCCCAGACCTTCACTATTCGGCTGTCAACCTCCGGACACCTGCTCCAGCTACTACTGCGGCTGCCACGTCATCGCCACTTCCTCCACGCCCTATCCTCCGTCCATGCCCTTGCGTCTCTCCTGTGTGGCAAGACATCGTCCGCCAACGCCGGCGCCAAGTGAGGAAGCTGCCCTGGACCTTCCCCCTGCCACCGTAGGAAATATCCAGTAATTGTTTGACTCCTGTAATTGTATGACTCCCGTAATTGTTTGACTCCCTTAATTGTTTGACTCCCGTAATTGTTTATTTGATATTTGTGTGAGTGGTGTCAATTATTGTGATTATTTTTCGTAGTAAAGAGATGTCAATCTCTAACGGTTGTTTGTTACCCCTTGGAATCCCATGGTTCTTGACTTTCCTTTTATAAGATCCTGATTCGGCTGGCAAGGGATTTATATCCCAAAGTCCCCGGCCTTTACAAGTGGCGACCCTGCCAGGATTGTCTCCAACCTCGGTTTCTGAGAGCTAACATTCGTTACCGGTGTTTGTTGTAAGTCGCCGTGTGCGCGCAGCTTGCTGTCTGAGGCCCGGAAGTAAGTGTTGTTTGGTGCTTATCCCTTCCTTCTGTTGTGCTAATTTTGTTGCTCTCCCTCGTGCTAGGGAAGTTAGTTTGTGTTGGTTGGGGTGCACTGTGGATGCTGCCATAGCATTTTGTTATTGATTCACCTGGTGCGGTTCTTTTCCCTGAGGTGATTTAACTGGCCTGGGTGCGAATCAAGGTTTCCTCCAGCCGGATCAAACCATTTAATGGTTTGAGTGATCCATTAAGTAGTTACTTTTGGCTAGTTGCGGGGTAAGTTGTTTAATTTGTCACTTTGGCTCTTGGCCTTTCTTATCATTATGTCTAGTTTTGAAGAGTTGAAAGGTCAAGCAGTGGCCCTGGGTCTGACAGGTGCTGAGGTTGGTCGGTATGTGGTCACCCAACAGACTGCCGAGAGAGAGGAGCGCAACAAAGAGAGAGAGGAACGCAACAAAGAGAGAGAGGAACGCAACAAAGAGAGAGAGGAACGCAACAGAGAGAGAGAGAGAGAGAGAGAGAGAGAGAGAAAGAGAGAGAGAATTAGCTAAGTTGCAGGCAAAGAAAGGCATAGAACTAGCTAGGATTGACATAGGGATAACTATGGTTGACAATCCTGAACGCTCGTGAGGTAGTCCGGTGACAGTCGTGGTCGTTTTCCAAAGGTGGAGGCCCACAAGGGGCGTTGCCCCAAACAGGGTTTCTGGAAAGTCCAGTGGTAGTCAGAGAGGTCGAGTTGTGGTCCGGTCGTCAACAGTAGAAAGAAGGCTGGCTGCTTTGACGGTGAGGGGTCTGAAGAGAGGTCCCTTCACCGCGAAGGCTGGCCACTCCTGCACCCTGAAGTTTGGGCCTTTGTGATTGCCTATTATAATGTGTGCTTCTCTGTTGTCCAAGAAATTACACAGTAGAGAAGTGAAGTTGTTAGGGAGTTCTTGATTGGTTATTTTATATTTAAGTCCCAAGTGCCAGACATTATCGAACGCTTTTGCCACATCCCTTAAAACTATATTGCACTGTTCTTTATTATGCATTGCGTTTGCAATACTTTCGTATATAAGGGCTATGGCTGTGTTTGTTCCTCTGTGTTTCCTGAATCCGTGTTGTCTAGGGTTGTATTTGTATTCCAGTTCCAGGTGTGTTCTTAATCGTTGGTTAATTATTTTTTCCAAAATTATTCCCGGTGTTTCTAAGAGAGAGATTGGTCTGTAGTTTTCTACTGCTGTGGGGGCTTTTCCCGGTTTTGGTATCAGACTGATAATTGCTGTCTTGAATTTCTTTGGGCAGTAGCCTGAAGCTATGGATCCGTTGAATATATTTCTTAGTAGAAGTACCATGTTGCTTGGTAATTGCTGTAAAATGAGTATTTATTTTGCTGACTCCAGGAGCCTTGTTCTTAAAGCTATTGATTGTTCTTACTATTTCGTCCACCGTGATTGGTTTGTTTAGTGGGGACATGTCATCCAGTGTATTCATGTCGATCGTGGGTCTCGGTTGCCAATTATGGGTTATTTGCGACATATGGTTGAATACTTCCCTCTCTGTGGTCATACAAAAGTTTAAGTTTTCTTCGTTGGTGATTTGAAAAATCCTACTCCAGAAAGATCTAAATTCCGGTTCTTGTTCGGTTGGTTCTGTTAATTTGACTTGATTACTATTTATTATATAGTTTGACTCGTTGCTTGAGTTTCCCATTAAGTGCTTTATTTTCTGCCAGAACTGTTTCGGTTTACGGTAGTTTCCTTCCGTTTCTGATATCAGCTTCTTTGACTATTTTTTATCCTCTTCGCCACTGATCGGCTTGTTAGCCGCTTGGGCGATCGGTCACGTCTCTTTTCCTTTATATTTTTCACCAAAAGGTCGGCTCGCTAGCCGCCCGGGCGATCGGTCACGTCTCTGTCACGCACTGTTGGCAAATACTGGGCATGCACTGGCTCCTGAATGTACCTGAACCCGCTCCAGTGTTGGTCAAGTCTTCTCTTGAAAGAGCTCACACTCGGTGCCGTCACAACACTCTCTGGTAGATTGTTCCAAGAGTTTACAACCCTCACTCCGAAAAAGTTTGCCCTCACGGTTTTCTGGACTTGCGGCTTCTTCAATCTTGAGCTGTGACCCCTTGTGGGGCGAGCGTCCGCCAGCTCCAAGTAAGGACACTCAACTGAGTAGTGCCCCCTGAGATGCTTATAAACCTCAACTAGGTCCCCCCTTGCCCGTCTGTAGTATAAGCTAGGCAAGTTCAGGCGCTCCAATCTCTCAGGGTAGCTGAGGTGCCGAAGTGCAGGCACCAGTTTGGTGGCCCTCCTTTGAACATTTTCAACCAACTGACAGTCCCTAGCATATCTCGGGGACCAGATGGGGTGACAGTACTCCAGATGGGGAAGCACTTCACTCCTGAAGATCGTCACGAGGGACGGACCGTCTAGATATCTGAACGACCTTCTTATAAGACCCAATAATTTATTTGCCTGATTTACCTTCTTCTCACAATGGCCCGAGAACTTCAGCTCATTGTCAACATACACACCTAGGTCTTTCTCACACACAGTCTCAACTAGTACATTTTCTTCATCCCGTTGGGTCATATGGTACGCCTCCTTACCGTTGGTACGCCCCAGGTGCATCCTCTTACACTTCGTGACATTGAATCTCAGCAGCCATTCCTTCGACCATTCCTGGAGCCCACAGAGGTCCTTCTGCAGCTCTTCACAGTCCGCTTGGTTCTTAATTTTCCGAAATAACTTGCCATCGTCGGCAAACATTTGTATGGAGGAGTGTACAACGTCAGGCATATCATTTATGAAACAAACAAACAGCGGGCCCAATACACTACCCTGCGGTACCCCACTTGTTACAGGTACAGATGACGATTTCGTGCCATTAATCACCACACATTGCTTGCGGTCATGTAGAAAGTCTTCTATCCACGCTTGGACATTTCCCCGAATTCCGTACCCTTCCAGTTTGATTTTCAGCCTTTCGTGGGGTACACTGTCGAAAGCCTTGGCAAAATCTAGGTAAATATTGTCGATATTACCACCCCGTTCTAGAATATGGGTCCAAATATCCAATACCTTGAGCAATTGTGTCAAGCAAGAGCGCCCCGGCATAAAACCGTGTTGGCAATCTTTTACAAGGTTGTTTCGTAGTAGATGTTCCATCGCTGCATCTCTGATAATACTCTCAAGTACTTTACATATTATGCTGGTCAGGCTCACCGGTCTATAGTTGTTCGTGGAGTGACTATCGCCCTTCTTGAAGATAGGACTCACATAAGCCACTTTCCATTCACTGGGGACCATTTGTTCGTCCAGGCATTTACAAAAAAGATTCTTCAGGGGCTCTGCAAGCTCGTTGCACAGCTCCCTTAGCACTCTAGGATGCACCATGTCAGGTCCAGGACTCTTATGGACCTTTAGCCTGGAGAGTTTATTTCTAATACCCTCTTCTGTGAACACAATGTGGGTCAGTGCTGTGTCGAACCGTCTGTCCTCAAACGCAGGAAGGTTAGTTGCATCCTCTCTTGTGAACACTGAGGAAAAGAAGCTGTTCAATGCCTCAGCTTTATCCTGGTCAGAATCTGCGTAACTACCATCTTCAAGCCTCAGGTCTGATACTCCTACTCGCGTTTTCAATTTCAACTTTGCATAGCGGTAAAACGCCTTTGGGTTTGACTTGACCTCGCGTGCAACCAGCCTTTGGAACTCCTTTTCAGCCCTCCTACACTCTATCTTTGCTTAGTTTCTGGCTCTTGCATACATCCTCCTGTCTTGCTCATCGTTTGACCCAACCCACGTCTTGAATTTCTGGGTTTTCTTCTTAATTTTGTCAACCGCCGCATGGTTCATGTGTGCCAGTTCCTGTTGTATGCTTCTTTTGATATCTTATTTAGTTGTTCGTGTATTATGTTGTATATGTTTCTGCGTTCCGGTGTCCATCCTTGCTGTGTGATTAGTTTAATTAGGTTGCTAAATTGTGTCTGTATGATTCTTGATTGGTGTGAGTATTGAGGGTGTGGTAATGTTCGGTAAGTGGTCTTGGGTATGTTGTGTTCCATGGCCTGGCTGACGTGCTCATACCATATATCCAGTGATCGGTCTATTAGAGAAGTATGCCCGTTGTGTAATTGCATGGGTTGCGGGTTATTTAAGTCCTGTTTGAAGTTTTCCCAGTTAGCCCGGTTATAGTTGAATCTTAGCCTGGCCGGGATCTGTATTGGGGCTGTGGAGAGTGTGGCTATGATAGGGAGATGATCACTAGTGGATATTGGGCCGGGTTCGAGTAGTATGTTTAGGTGGTGGTGTTGATTTGTTAACACGAGATCTGGGTATCCTGTGTGGCTTACTCTGATGTACGTGAGGAATTCCGGTTCGAGGTGAACCACGTTGCCGTGGCTCACTAGTGTGTTCAGGACCCGGCCTACTGCGTTGTTGGTATGGTGTCCTAGTATGCGGTGTCTAGCGTTGAGATCACCCAGAAAGTATGCAGGTATGTTCCTCCTTATCAATCTGAGCATGTCTGCTATTGGAAAAATTGGTCGTCTTGGAAGGAGGTAGCAGGTGCCAATTATGATTGGACCCGTTGTGCTGTTAATTTCTATTGCCAGAAAGTTTTCTTGGAATGTATCAGGGATTTTATGTTTTATGCTTCTTTTAATTGCTATGGCAACTCCATCTTGTAAAGGATTTTGGCTGTTTTTTTGGTATACTGTGTAATTAAATATCTTGATTTTATTTGAATTATCCCTGCCGTGAGAATCTAGTATGCTGACGTCTGGGTCTTGGGTACGATATATGTTGTATAATTCGTGAGCTCTTGTATGTGTCCAGGCCAGGACATTATGTTGAATTATTTTAAGTCTGTTGATTATGAATGGTAATGTCTCGAGCTTGTTTGCGGCATTTTGGATGAACGATGTTCTCCTGAAGTCCTCCTCTCCGTAGGCAGGCCGAGGCGAATTTTCCTGTATTTGGATTGCTCCACCTTTTCTATTCTATTATATTTGGTCAGGATTCTTCCTCTCTTTATTAGTGTTTCTATATGGTGATCTTCCATATTCGTATCTGTATATGTATATTTTATTTTTCCTTCCCTTATCTCCGCCAGTAGTCTCTCGGTTGAGAGTATTTTGGGGGCTGAACAAGTGTAAAATCTGATAACGGTTTCCTCCCCGAGGTCCTGATTCTCAGTCACTTTTCTTGGTGACGGTGGTGGAACCACAATTCCAATTTTGGTCTTTTTAGGGGTGCTATATACGAACGCTTGTTCAGGTTGTATAACAGTTTCATGTTGTGAAATGGGTTTCTGCTCCTCTTCATCTTCTTCCATTTCCTCTTCGCTACTTTCCGATTGGGGGGGTTTGTCGGTAGTGGCTTGTGATTGGGTGACTTGCGCCTGACTGGTGGTTTCCGCTGGTTTATAGATCAGGTTGAAGGTTTCTGATGAGGGGACGGACTGCTGGACCTGGAGCTGCGAAGACCTGCCTTTTTTGCTGCATGTTTGAGCAGTCTGCAACTTTGTTGTGATAAGACACTCAATCCTAGTGATTGTACTTACTCAACATAGTGACGGTGTAATTACCATCACAGATTGTACGAAAAATTCCAACATCTGGAAAACAAATATTTGGGCTCCCCAAATTTTGACTACTACCCGTGCGTCTACGTCCTGGAGTGGCCAATCAGTGGTGCCCCACGGTGGCGTGATACATGCACGTTTACTGCGGTGCTCTGATTGGCTAACCGAACGTGGCGTGGTAGGTAGGCTGTTTCTACTCTCTAACTCCTCTTTCCTTTTTTCATCCCCCTCATGCACTCCGTTCTTTGAACGGGAGGCGGGACTTAGCGATACGGTCGATCCGGCAAGGGAACCTGTGATAGTGCAGGGCACCCCTTGTCCGGGGGTCACCGGTAGGTGGAAACTTTCTTAGATATAACTATAGTCACAGGTAACCTGGGTGCAGAACCCTACGAGCCCGACGCCCGTCCAAGAGGGGGGGGCGGGGTCACTGCTCCCAGGCAGGAGCCCTGTGTTATAGGTAGGATTAGATGTAATCGAGAAGATGACAACAAGCATTAGAATAAAACATAGAGATAAGGGACACTCTATTGGAAGGGGAAAAGTGGCAGAAATCACTTACAACGAATTGCAAGTCCCACTTACAAGAATATTCAACACAAATGAAGGTTTTAAAGTAATCTGCAAAGATGACTTTGATTCAGATAAAATCCTTTCAAAAGAAGCCAGAGATATATTTTATAATGAAGGCCTTGTTGTGGTCATGCCACCAGAACAAAAAGCAAAAAGATCAGTTTTCGTTCGTCAAGTTGACCAAGAGATCGGGAGGAAGACTTCTGAAGACCTGAAAGATGAACTGGAACGGCAAAACAGGTGGATGAAGATTGAAGAAGTCATTAAGATAAAAGATTATACTCATGTTTTTAAGATTACTTTTGAAGAAGTGTCAATGGCTGAGAAAGTTTTACAACAGGGCTTTCTAATATTCAACATGTCAGTCACACCACATCAAATAAAGAAGGAGACATTCATCAGTCTGCAAACTTGTTTCTCTTGCTACAAATATGAAGAGCATACAACGAGAGACTGTCCGGAAAAAGAAAAAAAGTACTGCTCAGATTGTGCAGGCGACGACCATACCTACACTGAATGTAAGAATACATATGTTGGATGTCTCAACTGTAAGAGAAACGGGAATGCATACATAGGACATAGGACGTTAGCCATGGCATGCCCAATAAAAAAACACATGATAAAGTACAAGGAACAAGAAACAAGGAAAAAGGAACAAGACAAGAAGGATACGACATACGTCGAAATAGCCAAGAGAGCGGTCCAAGAGGCTCATAGACCAGAATCCACCATATTAAACCTAAGTGAGCCAATACATGATAAGGTAATGATTAGTATGATCCATGCACATTTGCACAATATCATTGCACCCGGATCATACAATGAGGAATTAAGGAAAATGTTTAAATTGAATAACCTACCAGAGATGATATTTCCAGAGAATCCACAATCCGAAAAACTATTTCAGGCAACATACGCAAGCGAACTGAGCGAAAGACTACAGCTAGACAAACAAAGGTTTGAGCAAGGAGCAACAGCTGATACACAAGGAACACAAGCGACTGATAGAGATCCCAGACAAATGACTAGAAGTGACAAAGAGAAAATAGAAATAACAAAAGGACAGTCTACAAGACAAAGGAGTAGGAGGAGAGAAGATAAGATGGAAACTGAACACAATATACAACCTGAATCTGCTGAAGATATAGGATTAAAAGTTATCACTACAACAAAACATGGAATCCCAACATCGAGACCAACAGGAGGAACAATAGTAAAAAACTGTGAAGGAGGGATATACAAGTGGACATATCAAGAAAAATCCCTAAGTGAAGAATACGTCTGGTCACTAATTGCTACGGACAAACTAAAGATTACGACCAATGACTTTAAAATAGTAGACCCGTCAGAGTTTAGAAGAGTCAGAAGCGGGAAACAGGATGATAGGTCTCCACTTCAACAGTTACAATCCAAGTATAAGAAATAATGGACAATAGACAAACAGTAAGAACTTTAAGAATAATACAACACAACGTAAGAAACTGGAACACCGAGAGAATTAACCTAAGTAATATATATCAAGAAATTGACCCAGACATTATACTAATAAACAGTCACGGTGAGACAGAAAACAACAACATAAAACTCTTTAACTATTATGTAAACCAAAGAAACAAATCGGGCGAGAAAAATGACGGAGTAGCTATAGCGGTTAAAAGAAACTTAAAATTTAAACTAATTGATGACTTCCAGGAAGAATTTCTGGCAATAAAAATAAATACAACTCAAGGAGATGTAATAATTGCTACTACTTATCTGCCACCGAGACGACCCTACTTACCTATAGAAGACCTATTAAAATTGGCTAACAGTAGTCATCCGATGTACATCTTAGGAGACTTTAACGCCAGACATAGGATTTTTGACAATACAAATAATAACGTCGTGGGAAACGCCCTTAATCAATTAATAAATTTAGGGAAAATCAATCATCTGGGTCCTAACTTTCCAACCTGGAGAAATCACAATACACAATCGACACCAGACAAAATTTTTACCAACAACAAAGCCTTTTTCAATTACCATATAATACAGGGACCTCTTACAGGCAGTGACCATCTGCCAATTATACTAACACTGTCAACAAGCCCCATACAGATACCAATAAAAAAGAGGCTGAAAATGAGTAAAACAGACTGGGACAGCTTCAAAGACGACTTAAGTAGTCACCACTCGATTAACCTACAAGGGAAAACAACAGAAGATATAGACTCAGAAATGGACAGACTGCACTCAGCAATAAAAACATCTATAACCAAACACACTCCTACTTCACACTTTAGAACATTACCCAACAACAGACTACCAGAAGAAGTTAAATTAACCCAGACCTATTACAATGAAATAAACAGGTATATGGAAAGACATGGCAGTAACAGATGGCTATATACGACACAGATAGCACTACAGATAAAATTAAGAGACGCATGTAAGGAAGCAAACAATAAAAAATGGAATGATATTATAATGGCGGCTGACATGACTAAAGACACAAAAACATTTTGGACTTCCATAAACAAGATGATAGGGCACAACAAGCAAAAAACACCATACATTAAAGACCAAAACGGAATAAAATTGCACGAGGAAAATGAACAAGAGTCAGCATTCAAAAGGGAATGGGTAAAAATTTTTAAAATATCAGATGAGGAAAATGAAGATTTTGATAGTGAACACGAAGAAAGGATAGAAGAAGAGATGGGAAGACATATACATAGAATCACCACAAGGCAATATATAGACTATAACTTATTACCAAATAATCAAATAATAACAATGGGAGAAATGATGCACTGTCTGAGGAAGTTTAAGGAAAAAGCCCCTGGGCTCACAGGTATTACACGAAATATGATCATGAATCTACCTGAAAACATTTTAAATACACTATTAAACATTTATAACGCATGCTTAATAACTGGTTACTTTCCAGACAAACTAAAATATGCCAAAATGATATTTATTCCGAAGGAGGGTAAGGACAATAAGGAAATATTAAACTACAGGCCAATATCTTTATTAGAAATTACTGGGAAACTATTGGAAAAAATTTTAAATACAAGACTTATAGCCTTTTTAACACAACATGGGAAAACTAACAATAGACAACATGGATTTATGCCCAATAGAAATACCCTAACTGCAATAGCCATAATAACGGAAATAATTGCAATAGAAAAAAGCAAGGGTAACCAGATCAATATAATTTTAAGGGATGTTTCTAAGGCCTTTGATAAGGTTTGGCATTTAGGCTTAAAATATAAAATATTAAAACTGGGACTTAATGAATACTTGCTAAGAATATTGTGTAACTATTTAGATGGTAGGAGAGCACAAATTCAAATTGGAAACTTTTTGGGAACTATGTTTAATCTTGAGAGTGGAGTACCTCAAGGAGGATGCCTTTCTCCAACACTATATACAATTTATACTTCAGACACACCTCAACCTACCCCCTTTAGCGAATATGTAATGTTTGCTGATGATATTACTCAAATAGTATCATACCCAGGAAAATCAACTCAATTTATGGCACTCTACACGGTAAGAGCGATAAAAAACATAAATGATTTTGAGAAAAAATGGAAAATCAGGACAAATAAGAACAAATTCAAGATAATACCAATAGCCAAGATTAATACAAGTCCAGTAATAGTCGACCAGGAACTATACCCATACGACACTGAAGGCAGGATGCTTGGACTAAAACTAACAAAAAGAGGATATATAACATACTTAAAAGATAAAGAACGACAGGCAAGAATAAGATTATCAAAAATAAAACGCTTTAAGAACCTTAGCATTAATAACAAGAGAAAGATATATATTGCCCTTGTCAAATCAATTATGGACTACCCACCCATCCCATTGAACACCCTTAGTAAAACGAGCATTAAAAGATTACAAACAGTACAAAATATAGCCCTTAGATTTATATATAACATAAAATATACAGACCACATCAGTAATGAACAGCTACATAAGAGAGCAAATCTCTTAGCAATTAATGTAGATATACACAACAAAGCTGTAAATATTTGGAAAAAAGTGACTGAACTTAACACAGAAACATATCAAAACTGGATAAATAATATGGACAACGAAGAATTCCAAGAACACAGTTGGTTTAAATCAGCCAGGAAGAAAGTAATTGAACCATCTCCTGCCCCAATATACATATAAGACATTAATAGAGAGAATAAAAGATGAGAGTGACCTACCAGCTCCACAAGAACCTGGCAGGCCTCTCCATACAGTGTACCTTTAGACTAACATAACTAATATTTAAGATTTAACATTTAACATTGAACTAACATTTTAGCAAAAAAAAAAAAAAAAAAAAAAAAAAAAAAAAAAAATGTGACTACCCTCCCAGCTACACAAGGACCTGGGCGGGCTCACTAACTCAAAAAAAAAAAAAAAAAAAAAAAAAAAAAAATAATAATAATAATAATAATAATAATGTGATTACCCTCCAAGCTATATCAGCCAGGAAGAAGTAATTGAACCACCTCCTGCCTCAATATACACATTTATACATGAAACATTAGTAGAGGAATAAAGATGAGAGTGACCAACCAGCTCCACTAAGAACCTGGCAGGCCTCTCCATACAGTGTACCTTTAGACTAACACAACTAACACTTAACTAACACCTCAAAAAAAAAAAAAAAAAAAAAAAAAAAAAAAATGTGACTACCCTCCCAGTTACACAAGGACCTGGGCGAGCTCACTAACTCCAACAATAATAAAAATAATAATAATAAGCAGCATTATGTAAATAAACCAATATTAATACAAAGGTCTGACGACCCAAGGGAGCAGAACAAAGACAAAATACCAATAAAAAGATGAAGCGATCTGGTTGAGCCCAGATTCTTTCTACTCCTACTGTATTTCAGTTTCACCACTTTTTCCTTCAACCCCTAATAATCTTCTTTCACCTCTTAACTAAAGACTTCGTATCGTATCGTGAGGGGACGTCGTTGGGGAATTCCATGTCTGGGAGGTTATTTGCCGCAAACATTTCCTTTACCCTTTTAGCAAAGCATCCTGGTATAGCAATATTCAAGAGGTGGGCGTGTATTATTGCCGTCATGATTTTAACCGACAGTTGGTTTCCCAGGTTGAGCACTATAGGTTGAGCTGGGGGTTGTGAGGCTACCTTTTCCAGGACTTTAGTGGTTTCCTTTGTTAATTTGGTTACAGCCGAGTAGGTCCTGTTTTGCTTTTCCTGTGCTCTTTCCTTTTCAATTTTCCTCCTTTCCTTTACAATCGCTTTCCTTGCTGGACAGCGTGCTGCCAGTGTTCTGTGGTCCCCTTGTAACGGGCCGAGTTTTCTCTTTTCAATGGTTTACCATCCAGCTATTCTTTTCTGTTAGTATTCTATTTATTCATGTACTTATTTGTTCTGTAGCATTCCTTCCAATGAGTATCCTGTTTTATATACTTATCCTTCTTCAGTTCTTTACATACATACTTATTCTTATATATTCTTGCTTATATTCTTATATGTTCTTTATCTCTATATACCTTATATTCTTATATATTCTTATATAAGTAACTCGTGTGCTTCTCTGCATATATTTTCCAAGTCAATGTTCTTTCTTTTCATTTCCTTTCATATATTATGATCTCTTCCCTATATTTTGTTCTAGTTATATTCTAAACCATGGATTAACCTGGGAAACCATGTCTTTCTTATTACCACACTTATTATACTTACAACGGTAGACCTGCCACCACCCAGGATTTTTCTAGACTATAACATCTCTTACTTAACTGTTAGGTAGCGAGCTTCTAGGCACGTGAGTTAGTTATTTTCTGAGAACCAATGTGGGAAAGGATAGAGTGGTGATACTCGTAGATTACTAATTCAATATTTATTAACACAGTGATTGGATAAGATGCATCTTAGATTCACTCGGACAAAGTAGAACTGCAATTTATTCCTTAAGTCATCAAACACTTCAAGAACTTATTATCTCATTAAATACCTCCAAATACTTATTACTTCAATCGACAATTGTGGTATTGGCACTCTGCCAAATGATATTCAGTACTGGGTATACACCAGATATCACTGGACCCTCAGGTCTTACCTTACCAAGTAGCAAATTAACTCTTCACTTCTTGGTTATATCATTATACTCTCAGATTATCATTTCATGGTCACTACCAATGAATACATAGCACACTGAACAACTCCACAATTATCTCAACATACAATACCTCCTGTTAATTCACAAGGAACGACAGGGCACTTTTAACTCTCATTCAGTGGTTCAATACTTAAACTGGGATACTATATTTCTGCTAGTTATCCCCCAAATAAGATACCATAATACTTAGGCCTATGTAACTGTGAGGAGTGCCCCAAGGTAACGCTGGTCTCTGCAACAAAAGAAGATCGCTGTTAGGGGTCGGTTGTAGACCGATGCACCCTCAGGGAGTTGGCGCCTGATTTGCAGGAAACGGACTTCCCAGTTCAGTCCTGTCGAATTAACGGCATCGTCCAACCGGTTACTGCCCCACGTTAACCGATGAGTATTCAGCTCAACACACAGGAGAGACGTTGAGGAAGTCACGAATGCCTAAAGGTCTAACTTCAACTATACAAAACATACGCCTGGCAACGGTTCAGACGATATCTAAATCTCTACGTTACTCGACTTAATTGGCACAGAATTCACTATGTTAACACATGAGCACTGATATTCACCAAAATTGACTAAGTTAAACTGAATTAATAGGAGGCGGGAACACACGTTAACATACCTGGAGAGACGTTGAGGAAGTCACGAATGCGTGATTATCCCTCGTGTAGAGGTATATACGTGCACCGGCTGGGCAGCTTGGGCCTCCGTATTCATACCAGAAGGGTCGATCTTACCAACAACATACTGTAACTTCTCTATCATTTTGGATCACTGTATACTTAGTTATGAACTCCGGTGTTCTTGATCAGGGTAATTTCCTATGTCTATTCATATTTTCTAATCAGAGGTTGAGCTTGCCAGGAAAAGGTGGAATATACACGTTGATAACATTAATTCTGCAAGCTCAGGCTTGAGGCGAACAAGGCACTATTCACGGGGAGGCGCTAGATCTTGGAGATTATACCAGTTGACAGAATAGTTCTGGAGATTAATGACTTTCTTAAATAGACAACTGACACTAATTAAACTATAAACATCAGATTCTCTGATGTCGGGGCGACAAAATGATATAACTTCAGGCGCGATCAGAAACTCATGGATACCCCCACGGACGACATAAAATACGCCACTCTAGCTGGCAAACTCGACACTCACTCACTTGACACGTTCTACTAACGATAAGGACAGTTGAAGTGTTCTATCCCACTCACAATGGATCTTGAATGTTCCAACTGTAAACAGACATATCTAAGTTGACTCAAAACAAGGGTGTTCTCTCTCACACTCAAATTCATTTTATAGAGAGGTTGGTTTCAGTAAGTCAGGAAAGAGCTCGGACTGCCCTCCCTATCTGAGAGGAGAGCCCTACTTAATACCATGTTTTGTGTCAAAGTTTTGAAGAACAATAGTTCTCAAACTACAACTCAAACTGAGTTGATGTTCTATCTAAGTAATCCCGACCATCTCGCCAACCTTTCACAAAAGACTCTCTTTGGGGCGTGGCTTCATAAAAGTGTTGCAGATCTCCTGAAACTGAATGTCCCAATCACCCCAGACGAACCTATTAATGCCATTCCTCCTTGGCTGGACATATCAGTTCCTATTAATTACACTCCTGTTGGTAGTAAGCAAATGTTAAACACCGATGTGGTGAGATGTGTCACACTAGAAACTATTAACAGACACATAGAGAGTATTAAATCAAGTGAATGTTATGCTTTTACTGATGGTTCTGTGCAGACAAACACAGGTAGAACAGGCTGTGCAATTGTAATATATAAAGAAAAAGAGATGATAGTGTCAAACAAACAAAGGCTGAACAACTGGGCCAGCACAACACAAACTGAACTAACTGGAATCTACTTAGCCACAGACTACCTCAAAGAAAATGGAGGTGGGGTGATATTCTGTGACTCTCAAAGTGCTTTGAAATCAATGAACAGCCCGTCAGGCTCTATGTCTAAAGTTGCATGTGATATTAAAAGGAATGTGATAACTGCCAATGAGAACAACTTTCGCATCGAATTTGTGTGGATTCCGTCCCATGTTGGAATCAGGTATCATGACCGTGCTGATAGACTGGCCAATGAGGCATGTAAGAAAGAAAATGTTGACCGCGACCTTGGTCTGTCCAATGCCGTAATTAAAAACATTCAAGTCAGAATCATGAACTCTGATCTAGAAGAAGTGAGAAATGCAGAGAGACCTGCCAGTTGTAGCATTAGTAAATAGGACAAATTTTGTAACAAGAGGTACCGGTATGGCCAGTATAAGGACAGAACCAGACAATGTGATGTAGTCGTGGCCAGAATTAGGCCAGGATACAGACACATCTGGCAAGTTAGTAACGCTGTACCCATACCGGAACACTCAGCATGTAAACTTTGTGATAAACCTTTAAAGCATACACTTGAACACTATATTATTGTCAAAGACTTCAGGCCACCTGACTTACTGTATCTTGAACTATGTAATTTCTTCATTGAATCAGGTGTGCTTGAGGACATTCTTGCTGTTTATCCCAAATTTGCTAGCCCACACTGATTAGTCTTCAATTAGAATATGACTCCAATGTATGTGATCCACTGACCTATATATGCTGCTGGTGAATATGATGTATTTCCTTCTTTGTGTACGAACCTCTGTCCTGCGTGGCAGTGAACAGTGGCATTACCCACATGAATCTGACCTATATATAGTGTCAATGAATATGATGCATTCTTTGTGTACGAACCTCTGTCCTGTATGGCAGTGAAAAGTGACATTACCCACATGAATCTGACTGACGTATATGTATGTATGTGTGCGTGTGTGCATGTATATGTACGTGTACATGTATATGTGTATGTATATACGTATATGTATGTATATGTGTGTGTGTGTGTGTGTGTGTTTACATATATGTATATGTACTGTCAATGAATATGATGCAACTCTTTGTGTACGAACCTCTGTCCTGCATGGCAGTGAACAGTGACATTATCCATATGAACCTGACCTATATACATTTATAGTTGTTAATGAATATGATGTATTTCTTTGTGTGTGAACCTCTGTCCTGCGTGACAGTGAGAAGTGATACCACCCTCAGTGTCAAGACCTGACTGAATTACTCAGAATAGGCAAACTGTACTACAAGCTTTGCCAATAAATTTGTTAAACTAAAAAAAAATTGAGGTGTCTTGAAGTGATGAGAAAACGGACAACTCAGATGGAGGACTCAAACGAAAGCCGAGTTACATGTTTTGTGGGCTATTGAGCGTAATATGAATCATTTGATTTTGGCGCTAACTGACGTGTAAGACCGTGGTCATTACACCCTTGGCAGTTCAGGCACCTAGGAGGTAACTGTTTTTGCATTCCCGGAATGTATGTCCCTCCTCCCCGCATTCGGAGCAGTATTTTGTGTTTTTGTTCGGGCAGTCCGTGGCTAAGTGAGTATATTTGTAGCAGTTCCAGCAAGGCGTGATGGGAAAAAATTCTTCCTCTTCAACTTGATTGCTGCCTATATGGTAGTAGGAGAGACAGAATCCTTCCTGTATTGCTTTTTGTGCCATTCCTATGTCCTGAAACCTAATTTTCAGCATAGATGGTAGTTTAGGTAGTGTAACCACCTCCTCTACTTTGGCCCATTGATTTCTTAGTTCCAGGTCTCGTTTCAATTGTTGTTCGCTCGATTCTTCTGAATTGGTCTTGTCCAGTCTTTTAACTACTACAGTCTTCCTGGCTCTTAGTTGTGGTGGGATTACTACTTCGAATCGCTGCTTCTTCAATTCCTTTATGCTGTCATTCGATAGTAGGGAGTGAACGTCTTCTTCTGTCAGGCAGAGGACGATGAATGAATCCTTGGTTGCGATAAGGCTCGTGATCTTTATTAGTAGTTTTGCACCGAGCAGTTCGGCTAGTGAGCTCTTCCCCGGTTCGGTTACATCCCCATCAAGGGAGCGTATCCTTACCCTATGTGCCCTTATTGTAGAGGGGGCAAGGTGGACAAGCCGCCTTTTGAAATTCGATAGGTAGCCTACCTAGTCTGGGTGAGTTAACCTACCACAGGAATTACAACACCTCCCACCGCCTTTTGTCAGTCGAATGGTCGAAAGGTGGTTCCCGTGTATCTCTCCCAGAGCCCCGTCAGGGGAGCCTACTTCCCTAGTGTGTATCTAATCTGCTCACTTATAGGCGTGAGCCCTAGTGTACCTAATTGGGGGGGGGGGGGGGAATACAGGATATGCCACCCCCTTTCCGGGTGGACCCGCACGATCACGGTTTCCCAGGAAGGCTCGGCAGAGGGATGGTTCTGCTCCTTCTCCCTTTCATGTTCACAAACTCCTGGGAGGGAGGTGAACATTTACAGGGAGGACCCAAGGACGAATACACCTCTAGGATGCAGGTCCCCAGGCCAGAGCGAAATAGAAGGAAGAATAAAGGAGGAATAGCCATTGGTGCAAGAAACACCAGTGGGGTCGCGGCAGGCGTCCGCTACAGGAAACCGTCGCAGAGCACCCAATCTGGGCCGCCTCTGATCAGGAGTCATCCCTGATCAGTGAGGAGGCACAGAAAGGGCGTTGTCAGAGACGCGCTTCCCAAGTGTAGAAGTGTTTGTTGGTGAGGTGATATTTTGCGTTCCGGTCGTCAACGGTAAGAGACAGGCTAGCTGGCTTGGCTGTGAAGGATGAGAAGAGAGGTCCAATCACGACGAAGGCTGGCTGTTGACAGCTGCTCGAAGGTTAGTGTTGCCGATTATTTAGGTCATGTTGACCAGTTTCCTGTTGTTAGGTGCTACCTGCGTTGCCCTTATTTCATTGGTTGGTCTGATGTGATAAGAGCGCCTATTAAATTCGCTAGTGCTCTCATTGGCAATGTTCCCGGAGCTCGTGACCCTAACGACCCGGAACCTTTAAAACTCTGCTCGCCACCAGTGCAAGTCTCCTCGCCACCAGCGCAAGTCTCCTTGCCACCAGAGCCAGTCTCCATGCCACCTACGCCAGCCTCCTCGCCACCTAACCACGCCGCCTCGCCACCTGCCGACGTCACCTCGCCACCCTCACACGCCACCTCGCCTCCAGCAAGGGTCCAAGGGTCGGCGAAGTTAAACAACTGCATCCCCTGGTTCTGCCGAAAATGTTGCCACTGACTGTGACGCCCAAGGAGTTCGCCAGGCTTCAAACCTCGTGTACCACTCTGACGCGGGTAAAGGAGAAGGTGACTTTCGGGGAGGAGGAGCAGGCTAGAGATGGGTCTGTTTACAAGTTTGTTTGTATTAATGGTCTGTTACATAGGTCTTGTGTGTCATCCAAGCAACCAGCCAAAGTAGGTCGGGTTTTACTTGTTGTCCCTGCTGATTGTCGTAAGCAACATTCTCACTGTAGCTCGCAAGAGCCCTATAGCAGGACACTGTTCTCGTAGGAAGACTTATATGAAGGTTGCTCGTCAGTTTTACTGGCCAGGTATGGGAGCGGATATTAGAGCTTTTGTAGGAGTTGTGATCAGTGCCAGCGTATGTCTGCCAAGGGTAGAGTCCGTCCTGTTCCTCTTAAGCCCTTACCCATCATTACAGAGCCATTTTCTCGGGTAGCTATAGATTTTGTTGGACAGTTCTCACCCCCTTCCTCTAAGAAGCCTAAATTATATCAAGCTAATTTGTTAAGGAAATATAATAGCGGGACCCACATTAACTTTGCTTGTGTCCTGGATGACATTCCCAAGCTGGAGTCAGTCGAGGCACTACCCTGCAAGAGTTCCTGTGAAGTTCAGGCGCCAGACTCCGATGATCTCGGTTGCCAGTTACCGATAACACCGGACGGTATAGAAGAATCCTCTACGACTGGCAATAGGCCCAAACTTAAACCTGGACTGAAGTGGATCCCACGCTCAGTTCCTTGATACGGTCTTACGATGTTTGGACATCAAGTTACCACTTATTCTTTTAATGTGATATCTATTCTTTATTTTGCTCTGTATATTTATCCATTTGTTGCAGGATTGTTATGTTTTGTTGTACTAATCTTGACTTTTAATCTACCTTACAGTAGATTTTTGTTGGAGGATCTGTGTAAAGGCTGAAACGAGCGGGATGGTTGTCCGCCTCTTGTTTGCTTGTTCGCGGCCCCACTAGGGGGAGTAGACGGAGGTGAGAACGTCGCTGCTGCCTCGTTGCACAGCAGACACTACCCAGTCGTCAACACAGCTGTACTTGCACCCCGCTGTTCGTTCAAATTCTGGTTGTGTGCTCGACTGAAGCTCCTGGGGCTCATGGGCTGATTCCCCAGACCTTCACTATTCGGCTGTCAACCTCTGGACACCTGCTCCCGCTACTACCGCGGTTGCCACGTCATCGCCACTTCCTCCACGCCCTATCCACCGTCCGTGCCCTGGCGTCTCTCCTGTGTGGCAAGACATCGTCCACCAACGCCGGCTCCAAATGAGGAAGCTGCCCTGGACCTTCCCCCTGAGAGCGGATCACTGCTTTACCAGAACATTCCACCGGGCTGCCACCGTAGGAAATATCCAGTAATTGTTTGACTCCCTTAATTGTTTGACTCCCTTAATTGTTTCTCTCCATTAAGTGTTAGACTCCCGTAATTTTTCATTTGATATTTGTGTGAGTGGAGTCAATTATTGTGATTATTTTTTGTAGTAAAGAGATGTCAATCTATAAAGGTTGTTTGTTACCCCTTGGAAACCCATGGTTCTTGACTTTCCCTTTATAAGATCCTGATTCGGCTGGCAAGGGATTTATATCCCCAAAGTCCCCGGCCTTTACATCGTCGCATCTCTGACGCCTGCAGAGCATCATCACTACCTACAGCTCCTTCTCCAATGCCTGCAGAACAACATGAAAGTTCATCCTGCCAAGTACGTCTTCGGTCAGAGTCTCGTCAAGCAGCATCCAACCCCTACCACAAAAGGTAACTGCCATTAAGGAATTCCCCAAACCCGAGACAGCGAAGAAGCTCCAAGATTTCCTGTGTTTAGTCAATTATTACCACCGCTTCATTGCCCAGGCTGCTGACATCCTCACTCCTCTCCACGATCTTCTCAAGAGGCTACCAAAGACGTCTCATAAGCCTCTCATATGGACTCGAGAGGCTTTGACAGCATTCACCACTATTAAGTAGCACATCACACACCTTACCCTGCTGGCTCACCCTGCCCCCAGTGCCTAGACCACTCTCACAACAGACTCTTCCTCTACTGCCATGGGTGCCGTCTTACAACAGGAGATCAACGAAACTCATGCCCATTGCCTTTTTCTCAGTGGCTTCAACCACCTCAATTCAAGTACAGCGCCTTCGATCGAAAGCTGCTGGACATATATCTTGCTGTCAAGTATTTCCAGCACTTCCTCGAGGTTCGTCAGTTCATCATCTTCACTGATAATAAACCCCTCGTCCACGCCTTCGCTTCAGCCTCCGGGACACATACACTTCGTGTTCTTCTCCAATTGGCTTACATCTCGGAGTTCACCAGTAACATCCAACATGTCAAGGGCAGTCACAACGAGATCGCCGACACTCTCTCTCTTTGTATATCCAGCATTCTTCCCTCATCCTCACCCATGGATTACAGACAGCTTGCTGCAGCTCAAGAGAATGATGAAGACCTTGCAGCATAGAAGACATCTCCCTTAGGTCTTACCCTGTAAGAACTCCGTTCCCGGCACGAACATCAAGTTGTGGTGCGACATGTCCTGTGGGGAGCTTAGACTGTTCATGCCTCACATCCACCGCCGCGCCATCTTGACCGCATCCATGGTCTCAGCCATCCAGGCGTACGGTCCTTCCAGCGCCTTCTCATGCAGCGTGTCATCTGACCCGGCAACAAGGCTGACACTCGGAAATGGGCTGCCCAGTGCCTGGCCTGCCAGTCCTCTAAGATACATCGACACACACGAGCTCCATTAGAAACCTTTCCTATACCGAAAGACGCTTCCAGGTAGTGCACCTCGACATCGTGGGACCACTTCCTTCATCCTGTGGCAACACCTACATCTTCACCTGCATTGACCGTTTCACCAGATGGATAGAAGCCAATCCCATGCCTAATGCTACAGCAGAGTCAGCCGTCCATGCTTTCCTGTCTGGTTGGGTCTCCCGTTTTGGTTCTCCCATGACTGTAATCACTGACCGAGGAGTCCAGTTCCCCGGCATTAGCAGGCACCGCACTACTGCATACCACCCTCAGTCCAACGTCAAGGTAGAGCGGTTTCATCGTTAGCTGAAGGACGCCATCAAGGCACAGCACGACCCCTGCAGTTGGACGGATGCTCTACCCCTTAGTGCTCCTTGGCTTCCATGCATCACACAAAGAGGACATGGACTGCAACCCAGTGGATCTCACCCTAGGCGAACCTCTTTGCCTACCCAAGAAATTCTCACTTACTCATGACCTTGCCTACTTCACTCCTGCCGTCCATCACGACCTACTGGAAACACTATGACAGGCAGTTTCTGCCCCCATTCAAGACTACTGCTTTATGCTAACCTAGCCATCGCCCAGAACACATCCCTCATGCACTACGCAACGCCGAGTAAGTCTTCCCAAGACGTGATGCTCACCGCAACCCTCTTCAACGCCCCTACGACGGACCCCTCCCAGTGCTTGCACGGTTTGCGAAGTTCCTTACGATCAATCGCAATGGCAAACATGACATCATCAGCATCGATCGAGTGAAGCCAGTCACTTTACTAGATGGTGCCCCAGCCCAGCATTACTCTCGGCAAACCACGCCTTCACCTCCTTCACCAATCTGGCCACCGTTGCCGCCTGCAACACCACCTCGTCCACAGCATTTCCAGCCGCCCTCTTTTCTTCCTCAGGTACCGACTGCTCCTGACCCTGCTCTTGATAAAGATCCTGCATCCGGCCCTGTGGATTCAGACATCCCAACCAGCGCCCCCAAGGACCTAGCACCTGCTGCGAGAGAAGCACCACATTCCTCACCTGTTCCTCCTACCTCTCAACCTTCTCATATCTACAGCCCTCCTCCTCCCTGTGCTTCTCCTCCTGCTTCTCCCACAGATTTTGTGTCACTCGACAAAGTCGTCACTCGTAGTGGCCGAGTGGTTCAGACCCGTGCCTACTATGCCTTGCACGTGGGATACGACCTTGCCTACATCAAGTTTCCTGCAACGCCCGGATAGGAAGGGGAGTATTGTAGTGGATACCCTCCCCTACAACTACTCTCCTGTCCTCGCCTCAGCCAATCAAACAGCAAGTTCCAGACCACATCCCCTGTTTCCAAATCGCCCTTGCCTCAGCCAACCAGCGGCTCCTTCCATCTCCCATCTCTGGATCTTGAGTAGGCAGAATCGTATAAATACATGCCTGCCTCACCGAGATAAAACTAATGAACTACAACTGTCCAACATACATAATAGGAGATTTAAACCCAATACATCCAATATTCGGCCACGGAAACAGGAACAGGGTAGGCACTGCACTGCATAGCCATAATGAACACAGCGAAGTTGATCCACCTAGGACCACACTTCATCACAATCACTGGCATTAACAAAACAACAACCCCAGACAAAGTCTTCACCAATAAAAAGGCTTTCCTGAATTACTATATAAAATAAGGATCACTAACTACCAGTGACCCAGGTGGAGCTGAGGCACTCTCTTTTTCCCTACATTAATGATTTGGAACAAATAATCAAACACCCTACACGCGTTGTAACGGGCCGAGTTTTCTCTTTTCAATAATTTACCATCCAGCTATTCTTTTCTGTTAGTAGTCTATTTATCCATACTTATATGCTCTGTGTAGTACTCTTTCCAATGAGTGCTCTGTTTTATATACTTATCCGTCTTCAACTCTTTATATATATATATATATATATTCTTAGGTATTCTTGCTCATATTCTGATATGTTCTTTATCTCTATATACCTTATATTCTTATATATTCTTATATAAGTAACTCTTATCCTCCTCTACTTATGTTTTCCAAGTCAAGGTTCTTTCTTTTCATTTCCTTTCATATAGATGGTATTCTCAGTTTCAATGTTCTTACCTTTCTGAAGTATACTTTGTTTTATGTTTTTCTTATACATGGGTTAGTCTGGGGAACCATGTTATTCTTTGTATAACACTTTTTATACTTACAAGGGGTAGCTGCCACCACCCAGACTTTTCATTATATAGCAGAACTCATGGAAGGGTTTTGGGTTGTGTGGTAGATGTCTAGGCACGTGAGTAAGTATTACTTTCTGGGAACCAATGTTTAGAAGGAGTAGAGTGGTGATACTCAGATTACTAACTCAATATTTATTAATACAGTGAGTGGAGAAGATGCATCTTAGATTCACTCACGCTAAACAGAACCGAAATTAACTTACTAAGTCATCAAACACTTCAAGAACTATTACCTCATTAAACACCTCCAAATACTCATTACTTTATTGGACACTGGTGTAGTATTTCTTTGACAAGTAAGATTTAGAAATGCTAACACACTGTCAATAACCCTGGACCCGCAGGTCTTACTTTAACAAGGAACAAATTACATCTTCAATTCTTGGTTACAACATTTAACAATCAATATATTATTCCATTGTTACTGCAAGTGGATAATATGACACACTTGACATTATCCCAAATCAAATTATAACCTCACGTTCTATCGTCATGAACATGATACTTTTCCTCCAGTTCATGAACTCAACTCACATAACATATTTCCTGGTAATATCAACATTTATGGTTTCACTGCTTAACCTGGGATTTCCATCTGTTAGTTAATCCCTCAATCAAGATTCAATAATACTTAGGCCCGTGTAACTGTGAGGAGTGCCTCAGGGTATATATCCCAAGTGTCTCCATAACAAATGAAGATCGCTGTCAGGGGGTCGGTTGTAGACCGACACACGCCAAGGGAGCTGCCGCCTAAGTTGCAGGAAAAGGATTTCCCAGTTTAATCCTGTCGAATTAACGGCATCGTCCAACTCGGCTACTGACCCACGGTAGCCAATGAGTATTCAGCTCAACACACTGGCCTGGAGATACGTTGAGGGAGAGTCACGAATGCGTCAATAATTAACTTCAACTGCACAAAACATACATCTGGCAACGGTCCAGCCGATATCTAAATCTCTACGTTACTCGACTTAATTGGCACAGAATTCACTATGTTAAAACATGAACACTGATATTCACAAAATTGACTAAGTCAAACTGAATTACTAGGCGGCGGGGAACACACATAACCATACCTGGAGATACGTTGAGGAAGAGTCACGAATGCGTGATTCTCCCTCGTGTAGAGGTATATACGTGCACCTGCGGGCAGCTTGGGCCTCCATATTCATGCCAGAAAGGTCAATCTTACCAACAACATACCTTCTCTACCATTTTGGATCACCGTATACTTAATTATGAACTCCCGGTATTCCTGATCAGGGTAATTTCCTATGTCTATTCATACAATCTAATCAGAGGTTGAGCTTGCCAGGAAAAGGTGGAATATACACGTTGATAACATCAACTCTGCAAGCTCAGGCCTGCGGCGAACAAAGAGCTATTCACAGGGAGACGTTAGATCTTGGAGATTATACCAGTTGACAGAATAGTTCAGGAAATTAATGACTTTCTTGAATAGACAACTGACACTAATTAAACTATAAACATCAGATTCTCTGATGTCGGGGCGACAAAATGATCTAACTTCAGGCGCGATCAGAAACTCATGGATATTCTTAGGGAACGAAACCGATGGGTATCGTTGGTCCTGGCAGACTCAACACTCACTTACTTGACACGTCTTATTAACAATAAGGACAGTTGAAGCGTTCAACACCACTCACAATGGATCTTGAATGTTTCAACTGTAAACAGATATATCTAAGCTGACTCTAAACCAGGGTGTTCTCTCTCACATTCAAATTCATTATATAGAGAGGTTGGTTTCAGTGAGTCAGAGAAAATGGGATAACGGAGGACTCAGGCGTCTTGAAGTGACGAGAAAACGGACTCCTCAGATGGAGGACTCAAAAATAAAGCAGAGGTACATGTTTTGTGGGCTATTGAGCGTAATATGAATCATTTGATTTTGGAGTTAACTGACGTGTACGACCGTGGTCGTTACAAAGCTTTCCCCTCCCCAAGATTCAATATTATGCGGTATAGTCGACAAAACATTCACAGTAAATACATAATTTTCAAAACACAATATCTTGCAATACTGGGGTAATGGTCTCAATACAGGCATCACACATGGTTACATAATTTTCACATACATAAAATTTTGCAACTCAGTTGACTAATCACATAAACTCCCAGCCAGGGCAGATAAAATGAACATAGCACCACCTGTTATGGCACACAGAAGAACATAATCATACATCAATATTACAGAACATAATAATAAAAATAACAGGCCGGTCTGAATTACAGTTTTGTACACTTTTAACTGCACCATCCACATGGACGGCAGGTAGTTTCCATCTTGGCAATTGATCAGACATGTATAACACTTTTAACTACAACATCCACTAGGATGACAGGTAGTTTCCATCTTGGCGACTGATCAGACATGTAAAACACTTTTAACTACAACATCCACTAGGATGGCAGGTAGTTTTGTAGGACACTTTCAACTGCAACATCCACTAGGATTACAGGTAGCTTTGTAGGACACTTTCAACTACAACATCCACTAGGATGACAGGTAGCTTTGTAGGACACTTTCAACTACAACATCCACTAGGATGACAGGTAGCTTTGTAGGACACTTTCAACTACAACATCCACTAGGATGACAGGTAGCTTTGTAGGACACTTTCAACTACAATATCCACTAGGATGACAGGTAGCTTTGTAGGACACTTTCAACTACAACATCCACTAGGATGACAGGTAGCTTTGTAGGACACTTTCAACTACAACATCCACTAGGATGACAGGTAGCTTCCATCTAGGCGATTGATCAGATATGTATGACACTTTTAATTACAACATCCACTAGGATGACGCTGGACCCAAGCTTCAAAATTCATCAATTGAGATCTCAAGCTAGGAGTAGATAGACTGACCCCATCCAGCCACTGAAGTATTCGGGTTGACCTTATCACAAAAGAGTCATTCTCCACTCGCGGGACGAGGCAAGATCTGAATGGCCAGAGTATGGAATCAAATAGACTTTAATGCCAGCGACCTGGTCCCCATGAAACCCCCAACCTCAGTGCCCTTCTGTTACTTTGCAATGCAAGCTTCTTAAACTGCACTCGGCCCATGTACTCTTGTACCTGCGTAGCAATTACTTCACCATGCTTGCGTCTTAAGCTGCACTAGGTCCATGTATACTGCCAGATCTGGGGTCACTAAATCTAAGGGGATAACTTAACTCTAATCTAAATTCCTAAGGGTCGCTGCCACCAGACCCCCTCTGGACAGCATGTAGCTCGTTAGGTAGCGGGCAGAGTGGACTAGGCATTGGGTTAGGTTTTCCATTGATCAGATCGATAAGGGTAAAGAAGGGTGAAACCATAACATGTCTTCATTGATTTATTTCTTATAAAACACACTGGTAAAAAAAACACATACAGCCACACTGTGGACCATAATTCCAAGGCCTGTCCCAGGGTATAGCACTGGCGCCTCTAACAACTGTTGTTGTGGTCGGTTACACTCCGACCCGAGATGGGTCTGGGGTCATCGGCCCACGAGGTAGAGTAGAGCCGATTAATCATGACGAATCAGCGCCATCACTCCTATATTGACCACTGCTGGGTATCCACCGGCTCCGAGCGACCGGTGGGTTTCAATTAAGCCCACCCTCGATCTGGAGACAAACGGGAATCAGCGTCAGGGGACTGAGAAACATGACAACACCAACCAACTCTCTTGTCTAGACGACAGACGTATTTACGTTATATTACTTCTACACTGGGTGAATGACAATTCAACTGTTAAATCATGAACACTGGTGAACACTGATAATCACTACAATTGACTGAATTAACTGAATGGCTAGGAAACAGAACATACCTGGAGACAAACGGGAATCAGCGTCAGGGGACGCTTATTCCTTGCTATCTCGAGCTTATATACCCCCGAGTTGCCAGTGATCGCTACTCTCGCAATGACAATAATCACAAACTAACTGTTACTCATTCAAAGATGACCCTCAGTTGACAAAGGTCTGGCAAATTACTTGGGTTGATTTAAACAGACTAATTCAAGGTTGCGTTGGCCAGTAGAGAGTGCAATAAACGTAGTGACAACTGTGTTCGAAGGCGGGGCTTACTAAGAGTGATCCTGAGGGTAAAACGCTCCTGAGATTCTACAAGCGCAGTGGATTTGAATATTATGTAGCTTAATATGAATTAAAACGGGTTTTTAGGAATGACGATGAGGTGCGCAGTACACATGTACTCTTGTACACGCCTAGCCGTGACTAAAGTCCAGCCCAACTACCTCCTACATTAACCCAGGCCTACTGCAGATAGGACCTCCAAGCAACTTGATCACTCACACCAAACGATGTTCTCACTGCAGTAAGACACATCTACTCATTCCTCTTGTCCATGGTACATACTGACAATCCCTCCCCCAACAGGGTCACTCTGGCCACTTGACTGGCGAAGCAAACAGTTGATGTCTACGATCAACGAATCTCAAGTACTAAGTAAGGGCCCTTTACGGCAATTGAGAGACGTGACCGACCAACTGGTTCTGTTTCTAGAGATCCATACGGATCCGTGGTCTCCTCCGTCTCTGTGGGAACCTAGCCGCAGGAGCTCCCCCTGGGTTCCCGGGACTGGCCAACCTTTCTCTTTCCTCTGGTTCTGATCCCGATGGAAAATCTCTAAACTTGATTTTCTCACTACCCTCCCGAGCCTTCGGCGTTCCCCGCCGATGAATGCTGGCCTCCATGGCTTTGGCAAGTTCTCGGAACTCACACATAAGTTGTAACTTATTCACAACTACTGTGATCATCGTGCGCTGATGTCACAACAAATCTTCTACAAAACAACCCCACCAAAGATAAATTCAATTAACACCCTTCCAGAGCAAAGGGGGTAAACATTGACACATAATGCCTCGGATACTTCTTAAATGGATACTCACCAAAATAAATAATTAGCAGTAGTATCGGTGACTCACTCAGAAAATTAAGTATCTCTAAAGAGGGCAATACAAAGTTTCAATTCACAAAGTACTCATAGCAATGCTCAAAATAAAATACTTGATGATACTTGACGAGAATGTCTCAAGAAAATATAACTCTGTAGCTTTCACAGATGATTAACACAAAGCGGATTTTCTGTACTCACAAGAATTCACTGTCTTTTTCAATTATCTTGACACTGTGTTAACACTACACAATTTACTCTGTGCTTTACTCACAATTGGTGGTCCTTACATGTACAGAGGGTGTTTCCAGCAATCCATTTTCAGAGATTGTATGTCTTAGATGTCCATTTCACCACAGAGTCCTCAACCCAATCAATACTATGGCTGAAAATACACCGGAATTAGTTCTCAAATACATATAACCTCTTTACCAACAATGCATATCAGTCTACACTGTAAGAAATGGTAAGGCAGTATGTAATAAAATTCTCCGTTAAAAAAAAACAGGTTGAAAAATACATCACTGAAAAATTTAACACCAAACTTGTGTTATCTCAATAAATTCAATGGTAACAAATTGACTCCAACTGAGAGCTAAAACTCTTTCTAGTAATTTCACAATTCAGTTCACTATTAAAAGAAAAAAATTATATAACACTCACTTGGGTTATATAAAAATTTCAAAAGTTAGAAAAATACTTCAAGTGAGAATCTGAACTCTTTCAATTGAAATCACAATACTTCTAATAAATGTCACAGCTAAAAATAAAACATTGGATTACATAACCTTTGTACACATGACATTTCTGGTGACACTCAAGAGATGAACCCAGTTCATCACACTCTCAACATGGCAGATGTACAGTGTACTGCCCACTCAATGTCTGTAAATATCCAAAGATTAATACACTGGTCACAAAATAAAAAAAAATTACACTAATGTGCAATTACCACTTTCCTGAAATTTCACACAATAAAAACTCACAAAGATGAGTTAGGTAGCTTATTTCAAAAAAGAAAATTGGTGCATTACCTCACTCTGTGACACAGAAAAAATTATAACTTTCTTTCACAAAAAAAAGTGGTGAAACTAAATCAATTGTTAGTTCTTACCTAACTTTTAAAACTTTGCAGTTACAACTACAGTATTGTACTGGACACAAAGGTTTGTACTTCTAAATCACACAATTATTTGTACTCATTACTGATGACAAAACTTATACATTACTGTATACTGTATTCTGAGAAGACAGATTCACCAAGTATCACACCTCATTCCTACAAATTGGTTCTCAAATGAAAATAATCCCACTAGCTGGTCACCATTTGTAACGGGCCGAGTTTTCTCTTTTCAATAATTTACCATCCAGCTATTCTTTTCTGTTAGTAGTCTATTTATCCATACTTATATGCTCTGCGTACTGCGTAGTACTCTTTCCAATGAGTGCTCTGTTTTATATACTTATCCTTCTTCAACTCTTTACATATATATATATATATATATATATATATATATATATATATATATATATATATATATATATATATATATATATATATATTTATTCTTAGGTATTCTTGCTCATATTCTGATATGTTCTTTATCTCTATATACCTTATATTCTTATATATTCTTATATAAGTAACTCTTATGCTCCTCTACTTATGTTTTCCAAGTCAAGGTTCTTTCTTTTCATTTCCTTTCATATAGATGGTATTGTGGGGTATGAGATTGTTTGGTTCACACTCAGGATGGGATGGAGAAAGGAAACTCACGATGTGCTCTCTATATACATGTTGTATTGAATGTACAATGCAGCTTGGTGCTGGGAAGGCAGCATGGTTACAAGCGTGATGTAGAGAGAGCTGGTTGGTGAGGATGCTCACAGGAGGACAGCTTGTGGGTCGCCATGCTCGCCAGCGGGAGAGAGGCCCGGCAGGCAGGCGGAGGAGCGAGGCCCGCCGGGCAGGCGGCAGAGGAGGAGGTGTTGCTGGCCGTGGCTGTCGGTAGAGAGAGAGCGAGAGCGCGAGAGGCAGGTCACCGCGAGGTCAGGTCTTAAATAGCGGGGGTAGGCGTGGCTTAGTAGTTGACCCCCGCTCCGTGGTGTATGGCGGCGCTGGTTGACCTAGGTCACGAGGCATACACTGGGGAATAGGTGGGGTCGGCTAGGCAGCGACAAACAGCGTTTGTAGGGGAGAATTCCACTACAGTACTCCCCCTTCCCTCCAGGCTGTGTAGGAGACTTGTTGTCTGCAGAGTTGCATAGCACATGTGAGGCAGAACGGGCGGTGCATGCCTCATGTGAGACAACGGCGATGGCGTGGATGAGCCGGTCGCTGGCGACAACTGTCTAGATACACAATATCTGTGGGAGTAGAGAGGGAGAATAAGTGTGTGTGGAGGCGATGAATGTTGTGCTTCCCTCACGGCAGGTACAGAGTCGCCAGATGCGCCTGCTGGGGTGTGTGGGCCTGGGTCAGGAGCAGGGGCTGTGTCAGCAGCAGCGGATGAGGGCTCGTGACAGCAGCTGGGTCCACGACAGCAGCAGGGTGCAGGACATTAGCAGGGAGTACCTGAGGGAGAAAAGAGGGGTGTGTGGGTCTGCACTCAGGAACAGAGGCCGCGTCAGGGCGGCGGGGGTTACTGCTGGGCCGGGGTCGGCGTCTGAGGCAGGAAGGGTGTGCTGGGGTCGGTAGGACGTGGTTCTTGGGGCAGGAAGAGGAGCTGGTGTCTGCTTAGAGTAGCAGAGCTGCTCTAGGGTGTCTGACATGCGGTGTAGAGACAGTAGCTGTAGAGCCGATGATAGCTGCTTCTGTGTGGATAAGCCAGTCTTCCATGTTGCTTGAAGACTGGGAGCGTGATCAGTTTCTCCTCCATCCTGTGTGAGTGCGAATCTCCGGGAGTCACCAATTGTGGGGTATGAGTATGTTTGGTTCACACTCAGGATGGAATGGAGAAAGGAAACTCACGATGTGCTCTCTATATACATGTTGTATTGAATGTACAATGCAGCTTGGTGCTGGGAGCATGGTTACAAGCGTGATGTAGAGAGAGCTGGTTGGTGAGGATGCTCACAGGAGGACAGCTTGTGGGTCGCCATGCTCGCCAGCGGGAGAGAGGCCCGGCAGGCAGGCGGAGGAGCGAGGCCCGCCGGGCAGGCGGCAGAGGAGGAGGTGTTGCTGGCCGTGGCTGTCGGTAGAGAGAGAGCGAGAGCGCGAGAGGCAGATCACCGCGAGGTCAGGTCTTAAATAGCGGGGGTCGGCGTGGCTTAGTAGTTGACCCCCGCTCCGTGGTGTATGGCGGCGCTGGTTGACCTAGGTCACGAGGCATACACTGGGGAATAGGTGGGGTCGGCTAGGCAGCGACAAACAGCGTTTGTAGGGGAGAATTCCACTACAGTATTCTCAGTTTCAATGTTCTTACCTTTTTGAAGTATACTTTGTTTTATGTTTTTCTTATACATGGGTTAGTCTGGGGAACCATGTTATTCTTTGTATAACACTTTTTATACTTACAAGGGGTAGCTGCCACCACCCAGACTTTTCATTATATAGCAGAACTCATGGAAGGGTTTTGGGTAGTGTGGTAGATGTCTAGGCACGTGAGTAAGTATTATTTTCTGGGAACCAATGTTTAGAAGGAGTAGAGTGGTGATACTCAGATTACTAACTCAATATTTATTAATACAGTGAGTGGAGAAGATGCATCTTAGATTCACTCACGCTAAGCAGAACCGAAATTAACTTACTAAGTCATCAAACACTTCAAGAACTATTACCTCATTAAACACCTCCAAATACTCATTACTTTATTGGACACTGGTGTAGTATTTATTGGACAAGTAAGATTTAGAAATGCTAACACACTGTCAATAACCCTGGACCCGCAGGTCTTACTTTAACAAGGAACAAATTACATCTTCAATTCTTGGTTACAACATTTAACAATCAATATATTATTCCATTGTTACTGCAAGTGGATAATATGACACACTTGACATTATCCCAAATCAAATTATAACCTCACGTTCTATCGTCATGAACATGATACTTTTCCTCCAGTTCATGAACTCAACTCACATAACATATTTCCTGGTAATATCAACATTTATGGTTTCACTGCTTAACCTGGGATTTCCATCTGTTAGTTAATCCCTCAATCAAGATTCAATAATACTTAGGCCCGTGTAACTGTGAGGAGTGCCTCAGGGTATATATCCCAAGTGTCTCCATAACAAATGAAGATCGCTGTCAGGGGGTCGGTTGTAGACCGACACACGCCAAGGGAGCTGCCGCCTAAGTTGCAGGAAAAGGATTTCCCAGTTTAATCCTGTCGAATTAACGGCATCGTCCAACTCGGCTACTGACCCACGGTAGCCAATGAGTATTCAGCTCAACACACTGGCCTGGAGATACGTTGAGGGAGAGTCACGAATGCGTCAATAATTAACTTCAACTGCACAAAACATACGTCTGGCAACGGTCCAGCCGATATCTAAATCTCTACGTTACTCGACTTAATTGGCACAGAATTCACTATGTTAAAACATGAACCCTGATATTCACAAAATTGACTAAGTCAAACTGAATTACTAGGCGGCGGGGAACACACATAACCATACCTGGAGATACGTTGAGGAAGAGTCACGAATGCGTGATTCTCCCTCGTGTAGAGGTATATACGTGCACCTGCGAGCAGCTTGGGCCTCCATATTCATGCCAGAAAGGTCAATCTTACCAACAACATACCTTCTCTACCATTTTGGATCACCGTATACTTAATTATGAACTCCCGGTATTCCTGATCAGGGTAATTTCCTATGTCTATTCATACAATCTAATCAGAGGTTGAGCTTGCCAGGAAAAGGTGGAATATACACGTTGATAACATCAACTCTGCAAGCTCAGGCCTGCGGCGAACAAAGAGCTATTCACAGGGAGACGTTAGATCTTGGAGATTATACCAGTTGACAGAATAGTTCAGGAAATTAATGACTTTCTTGAATAGACAACTGACACTAATTGAACTATAAACATCAGATTCTCTGATGTCGGGGCGACAAAATGATCTAACTTCAGGCGCGATCAGAAACTCATGGATATTCTTAGGGAACGAAACCGATGGGTATCGTTGGTCCTGGCAGACTCAACACTCACTTACTTGACACGTCTTATTAACAATAAGGACAGTTGAAGCGTTCAACACCACTCACAATGGATCTTGAATGTTTCAACTGTAAACAGACATATCTAAGCTGACTCTAAACCAGGGTGTTCTCTCTCACATTCAAATTCATTATATAGAGAGGTTGGTTTCAGTGAGTCAGAGAAAATGGGATAACGGAGGACTCAGGCGTCTTGAAGTGACGAGAAAACGGACTCCTCAGATGGAGGACTAAAAAATAAAGCAGAGGTACATGTTTTGTGGGCTATTGAGCGTAATATGAATCATTTGATTTTGGCGTTAACTGACGTGTACGACCGTGGTCGTTACAGCGTTTCTGATCGTCACGATCAACTTGCTAACATTCCTGATCTTTGCTTTACCTCTAACCCCTCACACTATTCGTACTAAATTTCTGCCCCCTTAGGGTCTTCTGATCACAACCTTATTTCTATTAAATCAAACTGGGCTCTCTTGCTTGCAGTGTGAGAGATAGGGCATATCGAGCTATGAAACTATCTCCTTCTCCTATTACCCACTCCTCTTTCATTACTTCTAGGAATCGTTGTAAGACTATTCTTCGTAGGGCCAAGCGGAATTTTATTAATAGAAAGACCGCTGTCCTGACTAATTCTTCCTCTAGTAAATCCTTTTGGTCCTTAACTAAAAACATCTGTAACAACTCCTGCACTCCTTCTGTTCCTCCCCTATTCCGACCTGATAACTCTATAGCCAACTCTCCTCCTGACAAAGCCAACCTCTTTGGCACCTTATTCTCCTCTAATTCCACCTTAGACGATTCCCATTCTATCCCTCCTACCCCTGCACCTCCTACTGAACCTATGTACTTTCCTATAATCTCCACTCGCAGGGTTGCCGATGTGTTCTCTAGGTTGGATGTGAGTAAGGTGCATGGACTGGATGCAATACCCCCTAGTGTTCTTAGGGAATGTGCTGAAGCTCTGGGCCCTGTGCTTGCTCGCCTCTTTCGCCTCTGCCCATCCCAAAGAAGGGTGACCATTCTAATCCCTCTAACTATCGCCCCATTGCCCTAACTTCATCCCTCTCTAAGATTTTCGAAACTATCCTGAACTCCCATTTTCTCCGTTACCTTGAACGCCTTTCTCTTTTGTCGGATCACCAGTATGGCTTTCGCCAGGCGAGATCTACTGGTGATCTGCTCTCCTTGTCATGGTCACATTGACTGCTGGTCTGTTTTAAAACTGATGATTCTTATTATACTTCACGTCCGCAAAACATCCCTAGGAAGAAACTTGTCTTTCCCTCTCAACGTTTTACACCAAGGATCCCTCCGTAAGTCCCGCCTTGTGAACACAGTTGTCAATACGTTTATTCCACTTTCTACTGGCAAGCTCAATCTTGAATTAGTTTACGTAAATCAACTGAAGTAATTCGCCAGAGCCCGTGTCAACTGAGGGTCATCTTTCAATGTGTAAAAGTGGGTTTGTATGTAATTTTTGTCATTGCGTGAGTAGCCACCTCTGGCAACTTGCGGGTATAAAAACCCATGCCGAGGAAAGACAGCCTTCCCGTAACGCCCTCCTTTGTTCTCAGGTATGTAAGCGTGTGTTCCCCGCTGATATAGCTATTCAGTTTGACTTAGTAAATTTTGTGAGTATGAGTGTTCATGTTGTAACAGTGAAATTGTCATTTACTCAGTGTCCGAAGTAATAAAGCAAATGTCGTCTGACGTTGCTAGATGAGAGATTGCTTGTGATTGAGTCATCACCATGTCTCCCCTTAATGCTTCTCCAACTTTGCCTCAGATCCTGTGTGTGGGTTATTTGAACACCCCACCTGCTGCCCGGAATTGGTGGATATCTAACAGTTAGCTATATTGGACGATGTCGCTGATTCGGCAGGATTAATTTGCTCCATGCCTCGTGGGGGCTAGACCTTAGACTCTTGCCACGTGTTCTACTACCACCGATCATAACAGCGATCGTCAGTTGTTTTGTGTTTTACCCTGGGACACTCCTGGAAGTTATATGGTCCACAGTGTTTGTTGTATATGATTGGGGATAATTATCTGGAATATAATTATCCCATGTTGGGTAGTGAACCCATGTAATTTGTTTGAATCAGTAATAACGTGTTGTGTGTTGTGAGTGCATCTCATATGTACTAACAACAGTCTAGTGTAATGTAATGTGATGCCATGTAACACCAATAATGTTGTAAGAAGCGACAATATCTGATTGGTGTTGCACCTGAGAAGCCAAGGAGTTGATTCTTGTAGCTATATGTAATGTAATGTAACCCTAGTAAAGTTGTGAGGAGTAAGAGTACAGTATCTAAGTGGAATTGCAGTTGAGTAAAGCCGAGGAGTTGCACCTTGGAGTTGTATGTTAATGCCATCTTTTACTCTACTTTGATTTCATATTAATAAACCTTTTCTTAGAGAATATTAGGGGTATTTCTTTGTCCCTCAGTATCCACCGTTATTTTGTTCAAGTGACCTTGATACCAGAATTACAGTACCCATGTGCCTACCCTCGCCATGCTACCAAAAAGAACTGAGGTTATGTAGTAACCATGAACTGAACTATTTTAGACAGAACAATTGAAGGAAATAAGACAGAAGTTGAGATAAGTATAAGGGCGGAAGTAAATCCCCGTTTTAAGGGTGGTCTTAGTGGTTCAGTAGGAGTAGAGATCCGCCACCCTTACAATAGTGAGTAGTAGTATTGCCTGCCCTTATAATGGTGGCAGCTTGTGCCCCCGCGTTTACATCCTATTGCACCCATCTTTGGTCATCCTCTCTTAGGGATTATGGGGAAACTTTCGTCGTGGCCCTCGACATCTCCAAAGCATTTCACAGGGTATGGCACAAGTCTTTGCTATCTAAACTTCCCTCTTTTGATTTCTCTCCCCCACTTTGTTTTCTCATCTCTAGCTTCCTTGAGAACTCATCCTTGGCAGTTGTTGTCGAGGGATCGATCTCTCGCTCTTTTTCTACCAGTAGTGGTGTCCCACAGGGCTCTGTTCCTTCACCTATTCTCTTCCTTCTTTTTATCAATGATTTACTTCACACTACAACTAATTCTATCCATTCTTACACTGATGATTCTACTCTTCACTCTTCTTCACATTTTCCCTTTCTTCTCTAACTCTCTAACTAGATCTGTTTCTAGAACTGATATCATTACTTCTATCAATGTGGATCTGTGAAGCATCTCTGAATGGGGAGGTAGAAACTTGGTTAAGTTCAATAGTAATATAACTCAATATTTACCAATTACACTTTGTAAATCAGACGATCTCCCACCAATTACATTTCAGGACGCTATCATCCTACCAAATTCTGAAATAAATATGTTTGGCCTCACCATTTCCTCCAATATGTCCTGGAAATCACATCCTTAAAAAAGCTAAAGCTGCCTCCCGAAAGGTGGGAATGCTGTACAGATGCCATAGCTACTTCACTCCTGAGCAGTTGCTCCAAGTGTATAAAGGATTCATTCGTCCTAACTTGGAGTACTGCTCTCATATCTGGGGTGGCTCTTCTTCTGTCCAACTATTTGATAGGGTGGAATCAAAGGCATTTCGTCTTATTAACTCTCCTCCTTTAGTCGACAATCTCTCTTCCCTTTCTCTTCGCCGCAATGTTGCTTCACTCTCTCTCTTTTACAGGTACTTTAACAGGAAGTGTTCGGTGGATTTGGCATCCTGCGTACCGCCGTCAAGGCCGTGGGCTCGTAACACATGTCTTGCCCGCAGTGCCCACCTTTTCTCTGTGGATGTCGGTCACACGAGAATAACCCATTATAGTACCTCCTTCTTTCCTCACACAGCCAAATTGTGGAATGCTCTGCCTTCTTCTGTGTTTCCATACTTATACAATCTGTCTCGCTTTAAAAAGCTGGTTTTCCGGCATCTTCGTGGTGTAGATTAACACAGTATAACCTTTTTGTTCTCTATTTTCAATTTCTTCTGTGTGTGTTTTTTTTTTTTTTTTGCCCCTCAGGCCCCATTGTGGGTCGTTTGACCTGTGCCCGGGTGGGCTAATTCCCGTAAAAAAAACAAAAAAAAACAAGACCAATCCAAGTTCCACCAACCTCACGTTTGCAATTGCAAAAAGGAGACTGGGAATGTTACAGGAAGCAACTATAACAAGTCAATATCCCAGATCTCCAAGGCAAAATACTAGAAGATATGGACAACGAAACAAATACCCTTATACCTGTACTTAACATCAAAAAGGCAATAGAGAACAACATACCAATCACATCATATCGAACGCTACCACACATCAGGCCAACTCAAGAATTGCAAATGCTCCAAGTACAATATAATAACATAATGTTGTACAATACATGCAAAACTATCCACCAACAATAGAGCTTATTAGAAACTTGAGGCAAATACAACAAAAGCGAGGAGATGAAAGTCTGACAGCGCACCAACAGATATGGAACGAACTAGTATACAACCTGGATACCACAAGAAATGAAAAGAACTTCTGGGGGAACGTAAGCAAATTTCTAGGAAACAAAAAAACCCAACAAAAGCACATAGAAGACCAATACGGGAAAAAACTCTTTGAAGGAAAAGGGATAGAATCCACATACAGGAGAGAATGGAAAAAATTATTTCAAATATTGTAGGGTACGGGATATTTGGTTCACACTCAGGATGGGATGGAGAAAGTAAACTCACAGTGTGCTCTAGGTATACATGTTGTAGTGGATGTACAATGCAGCTTGGTGCTGGGAAGTGGCAGCGTGGTTACAAGCGTGATGTAAGAGCTGGTTGGTGAGGATGCTCGGAGGAGGACCAGCTTGTGGGTCGCCATGCTCGCCGGCGGGAGCGAGGGCCGCCAGGCAGGAGCGGAGGAGGGGGTGTTACTTGAAGGCTGGCTGTAGGTAGAAAAAGAGGTAGGTCACCACGAGGTCAGGTCTTATATAGCTGAGGTAGGCGTGGCTAAATAGTTGACCTCCGTCATGTAAGGCGGTGCTGGTTGACCTAGACCACGAGACATACTACACTGGGGAATTCCCGGGGTCGGCTACTCAGCGACAAACAGCGTCTGTTGGAGAGGAATCCATTACAATATCAGAAGAAGAAATGAGCAATTTGACGAGGAACACGAGAATCATATCCGCAGAGATGGCTGAAAAGATAAGTAGGATAACCCCATACCATGTGGTGGACAAAACTAGGCTCAACACAATAGAGCCAATTACAGAAGGAGAACTGCTACATTACATCGGACACACTAAAGAAAAAGCACCAGGATTCACAAAAATCACAAGAAATATGATCCTATACCTACCCAACAACTGCACACAAGGCATCCTTGAAATATTAAACTCAGCTTTGGCAAGTGGATACTTCATTGACGCATTCAAAAACGCAAAAATCATATTCATACCGAAAGCAGCCAAAGACCTCACTCAAGTAATTAACTACAGACCAATTTCTCTACTCGAAGTTACAGGAAAACTATTTGAAAAGGCAATTAACATGAGAATCAGAAAACACAGGAGCGAGTCGGGCAATGAAATAGGGTCACTGCCTAATGACCGGACCATTGTGGACACCTACGGTCCCCTATGGACTTGATATCACTCTCCTGTACTGTATATATTAGCCTTGTCAAGTATTTCTCCTTAGTCTGTACTCACCCCTGAAGATGTGAATTACACGAAAGCGCTTGGGAACTTCGTGTTTTCTTGTTTCTTTGTGGTTATCAGCATATACCTGGATCACGCGCACGTGATATTTACTTGCGCGCGCATATATATATATATATATATATATATATATATATATATATATATATATATATATATTATATATATATATATATATATATACAGTCATGTGCCGGTTAACGTCCTAGATACGTTCTTGAAAACGTGACATTAACCGAAATGGACGTTTTCCGATCATCACATAAACTTCTTATTTATACTTGTACTTACGTGTATGTGGAATACTATATACGTACATTACACTTTTACTGCTAAATCACTACTGTAATGTGATACAGGTGATTAATTTTTATCTCTTGTGCAAAATACATGACGTTTATATTAAAATTATTCACTGTTTTACAAGGATTCCAGCAACGCCGAGCAGATGGGGGAGAGGGTGGGAGCGGGCGTGGGGGGAGGGGAGGTAGTACGTTTGACAGTTGGCACAGGCCCAGGTCTAACGCATGTATATTTATCAGTTCTTAGGTGACTCAGCTTCTCTCTTATAAAAAGCCAGTGAAATGACCTGGGTGAATATAATTAACATAGCTGGGATTCTTGTAACATACTGATTAATTTGAATATAAACATGCAAAATTTGCACTAGACAAAACAATTTTAGTACTGTGATCAAATTAGTACATGTGCACTCCAGCTTTGCACTAATGTCATATTTCTATTACGTTTCTTTTAGTATGGTGTGTGCATGTAAATGGATGAAATTAAATGAAATCTATATAAATCTACCCAAAAATACAGTTGAAAAACTTTTTTATAAAATGTACTACAGTACTGTACACTAATGTACAACAATTTTTATCTCTTGAGCAAAATATATGACGCATATATTCAAATTATTGGCTGTCTTGCAAGGATTTCAGCAATGGAAATTATAATCTCCTAACTTTAGTCTGAGATATTATATAAGATAAAAACTGTAAGCCTGAAAGCCTGGCTGGGGGGGAGGAGAGGTAGGGACTGACGGCTCCGCCACCCAGCGAGGGGTTGGGGGTAGTGGGGGGGGGGTTGAGGTGATAAGTTTGAGGCGAAGGTCTCTGTGTGTTTATTAACAGTCCTACTAAGGTTCTCTCATTTTAAAATGCCAGTGATATGACCTAGGAGAATATAATTAACACAGCTGGGATTCTTGTAAGATACTGATTTATTTGAATATAAACATGTTGTAATCCACACTAGACATAACAATTTTAGTACCTTAATCAAATTAGTATATATGCACTCCAGCTTTGCACTAATTTATTTTACGTTTCTTTTAGTATGGTGTGTGCATGTAAATGGATGAAAATAAATGAAGAAATTTATGTAAATCTACCCAAAAATACAGATGAAAAACTTTTTATAAAATGTACTACAGTATTGTCCACTAATGTACTACATTTTTTATATCTTGAGCAAAATATATGACGCTTATATTCAAATTAATCTCTGTCTTGCAAGGATTTCAGCAATGCAAATTATATTATCCTAACTTTAGTCTGAGATATTATATAAAATAAACATAAAGAAATCACCAATCTTTTATCTTGGAACACGAGGGTGGTGGGAAGACGGCGGGGGGGGGGGGATGGGGCGGGAGGTGAGGTGACAGAATGTCTGGCGTTTATTTATTTGAGATAAGATTTGACAGTTGGCGCTGAAGGCCTGTGTGTTTATTTATCATTACTTAAGAGTGACTAAGCTCTTCTCAAATTTTCCACCCAAACGTCCTGGGTGAATATAACTTACATTGGGGGGATTCTTGTAAGAGAGTAATTTATTTGAATGTTTTTTTTTCAATTTAAATTTTAATTGTTTATTCCTTGACAGAGGAAGTGGGATCCTAGTGCTGTCACTTGGTACCCCTGTACCATAACACCAGAAGCAACTGGCCAGTGTCACAAATATAAACAGTTAACCGAAGTTAAGAATCTTATGGAAGGTAACTCGTTAACCGAAATCTCGTTAACCGAGACGCTCGTTAACCGAGGGACCACTGTATATATATATATATATTATATATATATATATATATATATATATATATATATATATATATATATATATATATATCCAAGTAAATCACTGTAGGTGCGCGTGATCTAGGTATATGCTGACAACCACCAGGAAAGAAGAAAACACGAAGTTCCCAAGCGCTTTCGTGTAATTCACATCTTCAGGGGTGAGTACAGACTAGCTAGTCTGTACTCACCCCTGAAGATGTGAGTTACACGAAAGCGCTTGGGAACTTCGTGTTTTCTTCTTTCCTGGTGGTTATCAGCATATATATATATATATATATATATATATATATACACAGTGGTCCCTCGGTTAACGTCCGATCGCATATACGTCCGTGGGGGGGGGGCCCCCCCCCCCCCCCCCCCCCCAACCAAAAAAAAATAATAAAAAAGATTAAAAAAAAAAAATCCATGACGCCTGCTGGACCACCACTCCACGACCCCCTGACAGAGACACGATGATCCTCCCCATACTGCTCAGATATTATGTGTTAAAGGAATATGCTTCCTTACTTAGGCTTTTTTTAAGCATTTGCCTGCAGGTGAAATGTTAACCTACATCTATTGACGATAAAATCTTTCACCTATATATTGACAATAACACATTTGCTGTAATTAGACATATCTAGTTGCCTCAACAATTGCATCCCCAGTTACAATTGGGGTAGCAATTTCAAATTCTGTGGCATTACTAAAAATAGTAAAGTTTCTGGTGCACTCTAAGATTAAGAGAGAAAACGGAGGACTCAGGCGTCCTGATGTGAGAGAACACGGACTTGTATGACGGGAGACCAAATAAAAAAGCATAGCTACATATTTTGTGGACTACATTATTAAGCGTACCCTTTTCATCACTTTGTAATAGACCTAGCCATTGTCATGGTCACGTTGACTGCTGATCTATTTAACTAATGATTCTTATTAAACTCCACGACCGCAAAACATGAGTGAGTTAGCGACCCCTGAGAAGACGTGTTTTTCCCCATAGAGCTACACTTGTGTTCCCTCCCAGAGTCCCGCCTTTGTGAAGACTGTCATCAATGCGTTGTTATTCCACTTTCTCCCGGGAAGCTCAATCTTGAATTAGTCTGTGTAAATCAACTCAAGTAATTCGCCAGACCTTTGTCAACTGAGGGTCATCTTTGAATGAGTAGCAGTTAGTTTGTTTGTAATTATTGTCATTGCGTGAGTAGCGATCACTGGCAACTCAGGGGTATATATACCCCAAGATGAGCCAGGGAGAGCTCTCCCTGACGCTGCTTCAATGTTTCTCCAGATCCCATTGTGATTCTTGCAACCATTCAACAACGGCCCCGGATATAGTAGATACCCAGCAGGGACCATATATGAAACGATGGCACCGATGCTGCCTGATTAATGTGCCCCACGGCTTCGTTGGGCCAGACCCCAGATTCGCCATGTGTCTGGCTACCCCACAATAACAACGGTCGTGAGCCCTAGTGTTCTACCCTGGGTTGCTCCTTAGAAGTATATGTCCACAGAGAGTGTTGTAACATGTATGTTAGGGATAATTAGTTGGACATAATTATCCCATGTCGGGTAGTGGACCCCTGTATATGCTAGTGTCATTCTTAACGAGTAGGTTGAGTAAAATAATCTACAATGAGTGCCATGTAATGTAACACCAATAATGTTGTGTGCAGTAAGAATGTAAGATCTGAGTAATTAATGTTGAATAAGTAAATAAGAAAATAAGTGATGAAGGAACTGAGTTTGCACTAAGCCCAGGAGTTGAGCCTGGTAGTTATATGATTAATACAATATCTTTCCCCATTGATTGCATATTAATAAATTTGTTCTTAGAGTACTTTAGGTGTATTCATTTCTCCCACAGTATTTTACCTTTATTTCCATCCAAGTGACTTGATACCAGAATTACCCTACCCATGTGCCTAGACCCTCGACCATGCTACCAAAAGAATGTCCATGCTACCAAAAGAATAGGTGACGGAACTGAGTAAGAGCAAGACTAAGAGAAGTAACTAAGATGAGGGTGGTGTAGATACAGGGGGAACCCGCGCCCTCACACCATGCCTATGTGTGTTTATGATATTTACCATAACATTATATATATATATTTAGTGGGTATAAATGGTCGTAAAATCGGAAACTTGGGGTTGGGTCTTGGGTGCCTGGAACCAATTAGAATAAATCCCAAAGGTTCTGTACTTTCGTTATCGGCGGGGTCCCAATTAGGCGCTCTAACCAAGGGATGACTGTACTGTACTGTATATACTTGTGACACTGGCCAGTTGCTTCTGGTGTTGTGGTACAGGGGTACCAAGTGACAGCACTAGGATCCCGCTTCCTCTATCAAGGAATAAACAATTAAAATCTAAATTGAAAAAAAAATTCAAATAATGGGACCCAGCGAACCTAAATGGCCCTAGAGCGGGCAGAGTCACGTATGCATCGCGTATTCTTATAGATTGTGCTGCCAGGCGTACGTTATCTAGTGAATTTAGTCATTATTGTACAGTAACAATGGACCTAAGTGCAAACCTGTGTTGTACTTGTACTAAATGATAACGGTACTAAAATTGTTATGTCTATTGCAAATATAACTTGTTAATACAGGTATTCAAATAAATTACTATCTTACAAGAATCCCTCCAATGTAAGTTATATTCACCCAGGTCGTTTGGGTGGCAAATTTGAGAAGAGCTTAGTCACTCTTAAGTAATGATAAATAAACACACAGGCCTTCAGCGCCAACTGTCAAATCTTATCTCAAATAAATAAACAAACAAACGCCAGACATTCTGTCACCTCACCTCCCACCTGTAGTATCTTGGGTTATTTAATGGGAGAATGAAGAGTCACATGGTCTGTCTGGCTGGCTGTTTATTCTCTGTTCTTGGTTATAACGTGCCTAACACATTTCGTAAGAAGTAACATAATATATAATATATACATTCAATAAATGCAGCATATAAACATACATATATATAACACCACCCTCCTTGTGTTCCCAGACAAAAGATTGGTGATTTCTTTATGTTTATTTTATATAATATCTCAGACTAAAGTTAGGATAATATAATTTGCATTGCTGAAATCCTTGCAAGACAGAGATTAATTTGAATATAAACGTCATATATTTTGCTCAAGATATAAAAAATGTAGTACATTAGTGGACAATACTGTAGTACATTTTATAAAACGTTTTTCAACTGTATTTTTGGGTAGATTTACATAAATTTCTTCATTTATTTTCATACATTTACATGCACACACCATACTAAAAGAAACGTAAAAGAAATAAATGACTTTAGTGCAAAGCTGGAGTGCACATGTACTAATTTGATTACGGTACTAAAATTGTTATGTCTAGTGCGAATTATAACATGTTTATATTCAAATAAATTAGTATCTTACAAGAATCCCAGCTGTGTTAATTATATTCTCCTTGTTCATATCACTGGCATTTTAAAATGAGAGAAGCTTAGTAGGACTGTTAAATAAACACACAGAGACCTTCACCTCAAACTTATCACCTCAACCCCCCACATCCCCCCACCCCTCGCTGGATCCGTCCCTCCCTCCCTAATCTGCTCAGCTGGTGGTTTATTTACTTTTATCCTCTTCGCCACTGATCGACTTGTTAGCCGCTTGGGCGATCGGTCACGTCTCTTTTCCTTTATATTCTTCACCAAAAGGTCGGCTCGCTAGCCGCCCGGGCGATCGGTCACGTCTCTGTCACGCACTGTTGGTAAATACTGGGCATGCACCGGCTCCTGAATGTACCTGAACCCGCTCCAGTGTTGGTCAAGTCTTCTCTTGAAAGAGCTCACACTCGGTGCCGTCACAACACTCTCTGGTAGATTGTTCCAAGAGTTTACAACCCTCACTCCGAAAAAGTTTGCCCTCACGGTTTTCTGGACTAGCGGCTTCTTCAATCTTGAGCTGTGACCCCTTGTGGGGCGAGCGTCCGCCAGCTCCAAGTAAGGACACTCAACTGAGTAGTGCCCCCTGAGATGCTTATAAACCTCAACTAGGTCCCCCCTTGCCCGTCTGTAGTATAAGCTAGGCAAGTTCAGGCGCTCCAATCTCTCAGGGTAGCTGAGATGCCGAAGTGCAGGCACCAGTTTGGTGGCCCTCCTTTGAACATTTTCAACCAACTGACAGTCCCTAGCATATCTCGGGGACCAGATGGGGTGACAGTACTCCAGATGGGGAAGCACTTCACTCCTGAAGATCGTCACGAGGGACGGACCGTCTAGATATCTGAACGACCCTCTTATAAGACCCAATAATTTATTTGCCTGATTTACCCTCTTCTCACAATGGCCCGAGAACTTCAGCTCATTGTCAACATACACACCTAGGTCCTTCTCACACACAGTCTCAACTAGTACATTTTCTTCATCCCGTTGGGACATATGGTACGCCTCCTTACCGTTGGTACGCCCCAGGTGCATCCTCTTACACTTCGTGACATTGAATCTCAGCAGCCATTCCTTCGACCATTCCTGGAGCCCACAGAGGTCCTTCTGCAGCTCTTCACAGTCCGCTTGGTTCTTAATTTCCCGAAATAACTTGGCGTCATCGGCAAACATTTGTATGGAGGAGTGTACAACGTCAGGCATATCATTTATGAAACAAACAAACAACAGCGGGCCCAATACACTACCCTGCGGTACCCCACTTGTTACAGGTACAGATGACGATTTCGTGCCATTAATCACCACACATTGCTTGCGGTCATGTAGAAAGTCTTCTATCCACGCTAGGACATTTCCCCGAATTCCGTACCCTTCCAGTTTGATTTTCAGCCTTTCGTGGGGTACACTGTCGAAAGCCTTGGCAAAATCTTGGTAAATATTGTCGATATTACCACCCCGTTTTAGAATATGGGTCCAAATATTCAATACCTTGATCAATTGTGTCAAGCAAGAGCGCCCCGGCATAAAACCGTGTTGGCAATCTTTTACAAGGTTGTTTCGTAGTAGATGTTCCATCGCTGCATCTCTGATAATACTCTCAAGTACTTTACATATTATGCTGGTCAGGCTCACCGGTCTATAGTTGTTCGTGGAGTGACTATCGCCCTTCTTGAAGATAGGACTCACATAAGCCACTTTCCATTCACTGGGGACCATTTGTTCATCCAGGCATTTACAAAACAGAATCTTCAGGGGCTCTGCAAGCTCGTTGCACAGCTCCCTTAGCACTCTAGGATGCACCATGTCAGGTCCAGGACTCTTATGGACCTTTAGCCTGGACAGTTTATTTCTAATACCCTCTTCTGTGAACACAATGTGGGTCAGTGCTGTGTCGAACCGTCTGTCCTCAAACGCAGGAAGGTTAGTTGCATCCTCTCTTGTGAACACTGAGGAAAAGAAGCTGTTCAATGCCTCAGCTTTATCCTGGTCAGAATCTGTGTAACTACCATCTTCAAGCCTCAGGTCTGATACTCCTACTCGCGTTTTCAATTTCAACTTTGCATAGCGGTAAAACGCCTTTGGGTTTGACTTGGCCTCGCGTGCAACCAGCCTTTGGAACTCCTTTTCAGCCCTCCTACACTCTATCTTTGCTTGGTTTCTGGCTCTTGCATACATCCTCCTGTCTTGCTCATCGTTTGACCCAACCCACGTCTTGAATTTCTGGGTTTTCTTCTTAATTTTGTCGACCGCCGCATGGTTCATGTGTAGGGATCCCCTCGTATTCCTAGAAGCACTGGGTTTGGTCTTGGGTATATATTTATCGATCAAATGGGTCATTTTACTAGTTATGATATTCAGCGTAGTGTCTGCGTTCTTGTACCTTAATAAGTCAGGCCAGTTGATACCCCTCATCTCTTCCCTCATCCCATTGTAATTTCCCTTGTAATATTTGCACCTTGGCCTGGCCTTATCTTGAACTAGGTAACAGTTAAATCTGAATGACAACACTGTATGGTGACTGGTGCCAACTGGGGCAAGGTGTTCCAGTTTGGCCACCATACCCTCCTCGTTTGTTATGATGAGGTCAAGTGGCTTGGGTGTTTGCTCCCCTCTGTAATGTGTCGGGTCTCTCACATGTTGGAACAGAAAATTATCTCTCAGAGTTTCTACAAAAAGAGTAGCAGGATTATTCAAGTCATTCGGGGTTGACTCGTTTCTCCAGTCGATGTCGCCATAGTTAAAGTCCCCCATGATAAGGAGGTGGCTGGGGTTGAGCATCGCCGCATTGTTTATTAAGGTTCTTAAGTTCCTTTGATTTAGTGGGCCACAGTTCGGGGATCTGTAGATACACCCGACGATAAGTAAGTCCCCTCCCTTTAATTTAATTTTACACCACTTGGACTCTTCAAAAACATCCTCTCCCTGTACCCTCGCCTGGCTGGCTCTAAGGTCTTGCCTAGCGTAGATAACCACACCCCTCCTGCAGGATTCTTGAGTTAGGTTCGTAAATGAGTCATATCCAGCAATACTGAACTCACATTCCTCTGGGTCGATTCTCCTGTTCTTGTACAACAGTTCTACAACTCCTACAATATCTGGTTGGTGTACTCTTAGTAGTGTTTCAAACTCCTCTCTCTTATCAAGGAACGTGTCAGTATTAGTGTACATGACATTCAAGCCAGAATTTGTTCTCGGTAACGTCTCTGCTCTTAGTAATAAACCCGCTCCACCCACATTCTCAGAAGCTGCAGCATTTGCTAAGTACACTGTATTTTGCAGGGTGTGGTTAAAAATGTCATTGTTTACACGGCGCTCGTTCCCTCCTGTCCGGTAGGCTGAGCTGGTGCCGCCTCCCGGGTGGGGGGTTGAGTGGGTGGAGGGTGCACTGCTGCCCCCTGGCCCTGTGTCGGCACACTTGTTTCCACTACCCTCCCCCTGAGTATAACCCATGTGCACCTGTCCCCGTTCCTCCTCGACTCCTCCCTCTTCTGCTTCAAGTCCAGCAGGAGCTTCTTGTGCTGTTCCCTCTGCATTACCGTGCGGTCTGGGTGAATAAATACATCCCGAAATGCCTCGCTCCTTGCTAAGTTTTTTGCCTGCCGGATAACTTGCCATTTCTCCTCCTCACTCCCTAGTGTGATCCTGAGGGGGCGAGGCTTAGCCCCCTGCTTTTGTCCCAGTCTCCTCACATCCTGAGGGGTTGCTGGAATCTTCAGAACCTCTGTGCAAATATTTTGAAACAGCACCTTGTCGTGTGTTTCCTTACTCACAGTTCCCTCTGCCTGGCTCTCTGGGACTCCAAAAACTATTACATTGTTCCTGCGCTGGAGCCGTTCCTGGTGTTCCTCCTCTCCCCTAACAGTAGGTGCGTTAATTTTCATTTCTTCGACACACTTTTTCAGAGTCCCAATCTGCTGTAGAACCTGTACTGATTCTGCATTACTCTCCGCCCCCCCCCCCCCCCGTGGCCCTCCTAATACGTCAGCATAACTCCTCTTAGCAACCACCTCCATTCTATTAGCTACTTCCTCAGTCTTAGCAAGGATCTCTTTCCCAACTTCCTCCAGTTTGTCAACCAGCAGGGCTCCTGCTTCATCTATTTTCGTCCCTAGAGAACTCGTTCCCTTATGGATTGCAATCGCTTCATTCACCTTGACTATGCAGCCAGGGCAATACCAGCAACAGCCATCAAGCTTTACGGCAGTTAGAAACTTCCTAAACGTTGCATTAGTTAGGCCTGCATCCTCCATATCCGACGTCTCCCTGCAGTAATCACATATCAAACTCATGGTTGTTGTTGTTGTGGGGGGGGGGGGGGGGGGTGCAGACTGTGCATAAATCTACACCTATTTCAAAGACAATAAAGAGAGAAAAAGTACTTAGCTACTCTCTGTTGCCTATGGAGTTGTCGTCTGTGACTGCGTACACTGTATCTCCCTGTTATTGGTGTAATGTAGGCACAGTTTCAGTCCTTGAGAAAGCACACAATCAACATAAAATTTTTAGTCTCTGTGGCACCTATGACACGACTTGGTTTCAGCTGGCACGGTGCCTTTCCAGCTTGCTTGCTAGTGAGCGCTCACTTTAAGTTATTTACAACTTCAGCGGTCACTGATGACACTATGAACTATCACTGTGTACACTGTATCTCCCTGTGAGTGGTGTATTATAAACACAGATTCAGTCCTTGAGAAAGCACACAAACAAAATAAAATTTAAAGTCTCTGTGGCACCTATGACACGAATAGGCTGGCAGTTGTCCTTACCAGCTCGATTGCCAATATGTATTCACTTTAAGTTATTATAGTCTCTTCTGCATTCACTGATGACAACTATGAACTGATTTAACTGAAGGCACAGTACTACACTCCCTGGTTGGCCTTTATCACAGCCGTGACCACAACACGCTAAAAAATAAAATAAAATAAAAGCTTTGTCATGTGGCAGTGATTGTGTGGTTATAGGCCTGTGACCCTGGTTGTACCTCCAACTCGGTGGAAATTGAGTTTTCAAAAATACAATCGTGTCTAGCATGAAAAGTCCGACATCAATTTACGCTTTCACCTCACTAAGACGATCTTGACGAACTTATGTAATCACTGTCCAATTTCTGCCGCTCTACATCGAAGGCCCGAATGCCGAACACGCTTTGTTACAGAGACGCAACACGACCCGCCCGCACACACAATTCACATACAGTTTTTATCTTATATAATATCTCAGACTGAAGTTAGGAGATTATAATTTGCATTGCTGGAATCCTTGCAAGACAGCCAATAAATTGAATATAAACGTCATATATTTTGCTCAAGAGATAAAAATTGTTGTACATTAGTGTACAGTACTGTAGTACATATATTATATAAATTTTTTCAACTGCATTTTTGGGTAGATTTACATCAATTTCTTCATTTATTTTCATCCATTTGCATGCACACACCATACTAAAAGAAACGTAAAAGAAAAAAATGACCTTAGTGCAAAGCTGGATTGCACATGTACTAATTTGATTACCGTACTAAAATTGTTATGTCTAGTGCAAATTATAGCATGTTTATATTCAAATTAATCAGTATCTTACAAGAATCCCAACAATGTTAATTATATTCACCCAGGTCATGTCACTGGCTTTTTATAAGAGAGAAGCTTAGTCACTTAAAAACTGGTAAGTATACAGGTACATGCGTTAGACCTGAGGCCTGTGCCAACTGTCAAACGCATTACCTCCCCTCCCCCCAAGCCCCCTCGCTCGCTCCCTCCCTCCTTCCCTCCCTCCCTCCTTCCCTCCCTCCTTCCCTCCCTCCCTCTCCCCCAACTGCCCAGCGTTGCTGGAATCCTTGTAAAACAGTGAATAATTTTAATATAAACGTCATGTATTTTGCACAAGAGATAAAAATTAATCACCTGTATCACATTACGGTAGTGATTTAAGAGTAAAAGTGTATATGTACGTATATAGTATTCCACATACACGTAAGTACAAGTATAAATAAGAAGTTTATGTGATGATCGGAAAACGTCCATTTCGGTTAATGTCACGTTTCCAAGAAAGTATCTAGGACATTAACCGGCGCATGACTGTGGGTGTATATATATATATATATATATGCTGATAACCACCAGGAAAGAAGAAAACACGAACAGTCTGGTGCTGGGAAGTTGCTGCTTGGTAGAAAAGTTGCTGTGGAGGAGCTTCTTTAGAGGAGGTCTTCTCTGCTTAAGAGCGTGGTGTTGTCTGACCTTCGAATCGAATCGATGGGTGAAATAAAGTGTGAAGAGATCTTGATGCTGATGCGTAGATTGGTGGTACGAGAACTGGAGTTGAAGAATGATGGTGGAGTTTGGAGGGACTTGGGGTTGGTGGATAGTGCAAGAAGAAAGGTGAGGATATTGGAAAGTAGTAGTAGGGTGCTAGGTCTTGGGGCTCAACCCAAGTGCTTCTGTTTTCTCATGTTTGTGTTTCAGCTAATTTTTGTCTTAGGTGTTATATTTATGTTAGGTGTTTGTATGTTTAACACGTGTTGCAATTTTATGCCTTACATTTTCGTGTCCTAGCCAATGGTGGGGAGTCTAGGGCAGGTACTTGTGTTTCTGCGAAGAACATCCCATCTTTTTATGATCTAATGTTATAAGTGGTAGGGCTGCCAAGGTTATCACTGGGGAAACGTTGCATTCTTTCAATAGAGTGGAGTTGGTGTGGGTTCCAGGGCTCTCCTTTTACTGCGAGGGAGCCACGTGTGTTCTCCTCTACCTTCTTCTATCTCTTCCATCCATTCTGTGATTGGTCCTGTCTCTATATCTTCTAACTTTGTCCATATTCTTTTTGAGTGTTGGTGTAGGTAAACGTTTAGGGGTTCTATTTGCGCTCATTGGTGTAGTTAACAGTTGGTGACTATATCAGGATATCTGATGTTATATACATCCTTTATAGTGCAGCGGCATAGCCAAACAATTGTGCATTTTATGATGAAAGCATTAACTTTGGCACAGATATAGAGTAATACATGGTGAATATTTTCAGATATGGAACCACTGGAAACTCAACCTCTGTGGGCGCCATATTGAATTTCAAGATGGCCACCGTTCAGGATACGCTAAACTATGTATTTCTGTTTTTACTGTTGCATATTTCATTCCAATGCATCAATATACATAACCCTGGTTACGAAAATCATTTGTGATAGTTTTCGAAGTTTATTACAATGAGAAAGACAATTAAAATCATTACACTGGAAAATTAAAATACAAATTTTCCGAACTCCCAAAACTTGAAAAAAAATTCTGAACATTCGGCTATTGAGGCCGAATCTCTGTAGATATTTGGCCTTAACAGCCACCTTCACATGCACAAAGTCCAGTGCATTTAAGTGCAGCTTTTTTGCACCTACACTTGCCACTGCAGTGTTTTCTGCAACCGCAAGAGATGAGCTCGTGGCATGACTTTGACACTTCAGAGAGTGTGGTCCAGAGTGGTTCCAGCTCATCACCCGACTTCATCCAACCCCAGTCACATGGTGATGGCAGAATGACAAACGCTATTGCGGCCTGTCCCCAGATATGTCCAGCCTGATAAGCTGCTCTCTTTATGTGCTGCTCCAGAGCTGCTCGTGTTGGTGGGAGATGCTCCAGTGATCTTGATTTTCTTGAAAACAGTTTCTTTCTCAGCACGTTCACGTCACAGCATGTGCTCGTACGGTCATAGAACAGCACGATGAATCTCTCCAGTGTCGACAGGACACCATCAGGCAGCTCACTTGGGGTGGAAACCAAACTGAGGAAGGCGGTTCTCACTTCCGGAAATGCATTCCATGTGGCCCATGCTGTCTTCTTGCTATGACCTGCAAAGACAGATACCATGTCGCAGCCCGTTATTGCATGAAACACTGGAAGAGCTCTCGACTTCTCAGGTCCCAGGGCCTTTGCAATCTGATGTGCTGCTGTGTAACGTCGATTCTTTCCTGTGCCAAAAGTAAGCCATAGTTCATCTAGTACCTCACTCCGTTCATTCGCTACAGCAACTGCAAGGATAACAACATCTGTATCGACGGTACGAATGAGTATTCGCCGATGGCCACATTCCAAGGCATCAGCTGCATGAACCATCATCCTAGTGTCGGCCTCTTCGTGGTTGCATGGTGCCAAGTTGGCAGTGTCCTTCCGGAGTGGAACAGTGAGTACCTGTCTCTTGTCTGTGACAACCAGCTGTTTACTTTCTTTGACAACCAACTGCATAACCTGTTCTGACAGTAAACTGAAGAGTTCCTCTTTGTTGTCACTGTTGCAGAGAAGGTTTTGCCAGTTGCTAGGTGGAGGACCAGAGGCAGTGACGCGTCTTCGAATGCCCTTGCCATGGTTTCATCTTACTGTTGCTTTTAGGCTCCCAGATTTCAGGTAGCATTCCCATACCACGTCAAGTCGAGATCGATATTCGAGCTGTGATTAAACATAGGGAATGAATACAGCTGTGCTGTATTCTTGAAATGTCCTACTGCCTCCTGGCTTGAACATTTCCACAACGGCAGGTCCATCGAGTATAGTTGAGGTGACATGTGGAGCGTCAGTGATCTTGTCAGCAAGCTGTTCAAGGGGTGTGAGTAAGTCGGCCTTCTTGCTGAAGCGGAGTTTCCCATTACTGGGGAGTGCTGGTGGATAGGCCCGGTTTTCATGCATGAAGAATTCGTCCAAATCACCCTCTCTTGTTTGACAGGCTATGTAGAGCCTGGAGAAAAGTCCACAGTCGTCTTTTGCGAAGGCTAGTTGCTGCTTACTCCTAGTTGGAGACTTGGATTTCATAGAACTGAATACTGTTAGCTTGTTGAGCTTATTAGTGTCACCAATAGGCTTAGACTTGTCTTCAAGGCGTTCTCTTACAAATGAATGGAATTGTTCTTGTCCAAGCTTGACAACATTTTGCACACTCTTCACGGCTTCTGGACACACGATTTCCTTTGTATGAAGAACCAATAGGTCAGCACTTTCTTCTTCAAATGGGTTTCCCATTTCTTCCATGACAAGTGTAAGTGCTTTCACACCCTGAAGAAACTTGTCTTGCGTCATGTTGGTTTGCTCATGATGGTGGAAGTTAGCCTTGGTTTGCTCAGCTTTCTGCGATGATTCAAATTCAGCAATGACCCGAGCTACTTCTGGACCTGCAACCATCTACAGTCGAAGTGCACTAGGGTTTCCAGTCAAACCGACTGCACCATCATCACCTTTGATGCAGGCATTGTTCTGCTCATGGGCCTGGTCTAGTGCCATTGTAGAAAAACGGCGGGCTGTCTTTTTTGCTGTGAAATGTCCAACTTGAAACTTTGCAGCCACATCAGGATGCTTGTCCGAGAGCTCTGTCATGTCCTTCAGGTGGACTGGAACCCACCGAGAATAATGGGTATGATCCGAGGCGAAGAACCACTAACACAGTTCAGCCAGAGCATCCATGTATAGCCAGAAGTTTGATTCTCGGCGTGATCTAACAAACATAAAGATACTTAGCTCTAGGTTGAGGGTGGTTGCCCAGTACTGAAACTGGGGACAACATTCAGCCTTTTGCTGACACCAGACACCAAACTCTAGGGGCTCATGACCATCACTTTGGGCATCTTCAGTGTATTTGCCATAAGCCTTGTGCTGTACGATGTTCAGGGTTGCTGCTGTTACCTGATGGCCTCGCCTGGTGCGTGTGACGTGAGCAGCCTTTAGGAAAGAGTTCGCAGTTCCTGGGCAGGCAATATCGGCTTGCACCAGGGTTTCTGCCCACCCGCTACCCTGCAACCAACTGCCTGCCATCCTCAGAACCGCCATTTCAATGTGGAGACCGCCCAGAATCATAATAAATTTCTCTTCGCCATAATTTTCGGGCCAATTCCACTGAATCTGTTTGGCTATTGCAAACAATGGTTGGTCCAAGGTGATTACTGGGATTTGACCTTTTCTTTCTTCCTATAGCCTATTATTTCCCTATGCTTCGCAGTATTAGACGGTCTCACAGGACTAAGACAGTATCGTGGTGAAACCTGAATTTTTTTCCTGGATCCACCCCTGATTTATAGCGGCCACTCAAATCCAGTATCGAGTGGTTCCATATCTGAAAATGTTCATATACCATTACTCCATCGCTGTACCAAATTTGGTGCTTTCGTCATTAAATGCACAATTGTCATAAAAATTGTAGCTATGCCGCTCCACTATTAGGGCTAAGTTTTGAATTGTCTGCAGTTTCTTTATGTTTGTTTGTTTTATTGCATTTAGGGGAATTGGTGGATATACTAGGTGGGAATGGACATAGGCTTTATATTGTCATGGTCACGTTGACTGCTAGTCTGTTTTGACTAATGATTCTTATTACATTCCACGACGGCAAAACATGAATGGGTAGCGGGTTAGCTATCCCCTAGAAGAGAGGTGTTTTTCCCCATCGATGTTTACAATCATGATCCCTCACAGTAAGTCCCGCCTTTGAACACAGTTGTCAATACGTTTTATTCCACTTTCTCCTGGCCAGCTCAATCTTGAATTAGTTAATGTAAATCAACTTTAGTAATTCGCCAGACCTTTGTCAACTGAGGGTCATCCTTGAATGAGTAACAGTTGGTTTGCTTGTAATTTCTGTCGTTGGGTAAGTAGCGATCGCTGGCAATTCATTTTTCCCCTTAGACCCTCGACATGCTACCAAAAAGAACTAAGGTTATGCAGTAACCACTGAAGTAAGTAGAAAGAACAATTGAAAGTATGAGTAAGATAAGGGTGGCAGGTAAGAGAGAGAAACCAGCGCCTCGTACATTTGTAGTTAACAGTTGGTGACTATATCAGGATATCTGATGTTATATACGTACATCCTTGGTGGATATACTTGTCGGGATTGGACATAGGCTTTATATAACTTCAACTTGTTTTTTGCTGACAGGTTTCTGAAGCGTTTTAATTTAATCACCATGTTTCTGGTTTTTGCTAGTTTTTAGGTGATGAATGATTTGTAGCCTTTTGTTGTTATCTTTAACCCTAGGACAGTGCCTTCCATGGCATATGGAATTACTTTGTTGTCTACTATGATGGGGTCTTTTTCCTTTTAGCGATTGGTATTATTTTGAACTTGTTGGTGTTGGTTTGTATCTTCCACTGCTTTCGTACTGGTTGATTTTTTCTATTGCGTTGGCAGTATGTTGTTCCATTATTACTGTTGATTTGCCGGGGTATGTGATGATTTGTGTGATATTGTCTGCAAAACTTATGTATTCACTGGAGGGAGCTGGTTCTGGTAGGTCTGCTGTATGGATATTGTACAGCGTGGGTGAAAGGACACTACCTTGGGGTACTCCACGTTTCAGTTATATGGGTGGTCCTATATAGCTGCCAATTGTATTTGTGCCGTGCGATCGTCTAGGAAGTCACAGACGATTTTTTTTCTTGTGGATCTGGAAGATTTAATTGAAGCAGTTTAAATTTTAATCCTAGGTGCCATACTTTATCAAACACTTTCTTAGCGTCTCTTACAATTTTGACTTGTTTACTTTCTGTTTTCTTGTTGGCTATCATTTCCGTGATTATGGCTAGTGCAGGATGTGTTCCCTTTCTTTCAGTGAATCCGTGTTGTCTAGGATTTAGTAGTATGTTTTCGCTCCTGTGTTTTCTGATTCTCATATTTATTGCCTTTTCAAATAGTTTTCCTATATCTTCGAGTAGAGAAATCGGTCTGTAGTTAATTACTTGAGTGAGGTCTGTAGTGGATACTTCCCCTACAACTACAACTGCCGTTTGTCGCTGAGTAGCCGATCCCTTTTCGAGTTTCCCAGCCAATGCCTCGTGGTCTAAGGTTGGCTTCTAGCGACGTCTGACAAAGCGGAGGTCAGCTATCAAGCCACGCCTACCTCCGCTATATAAGACCTCACCTCGCCGTGACCTGCCTTCTTCTTCTGCCCGAGCCCAGCAGTACGCAACACCTCCTCCGAGCAAGTTCCTCACCAACCAGCTCTCTCTACTCCACGCTCCCGAACCAGCAAGCTCCTAACCACGCAGCAGCTTCCCAGCACCAAGCTGCACTGTACATCCAATACAATATATATACAGAGAAAGCATTGTGAGTTTCCTTTCTCCAACCCAACCTGAGTGTGAACCAACATCACGAAACCCCACAAATGGTGACCCCCGGAAAAATGCACTCACACATGATGGTGGAGGAATGGATCACTCTCCCTGTCTTCAATCACAACATTGAAGACTGGCTTATCCACACGGAGGCATCTCTCATCGGCTCTACAGCTACAGACAAACAAAAGTAAGTCGCCCTGGTCTATTCCCTGCCCACGGAAGTCACCACGCAAGTATCAGAGACCATCACCAATCCTCCAGCTGACAACAAATTCGCTGCCCTACTGGATGCTCTGAAGACGAGATACCAGCAGCCCCACACCACTCTCCTACAAGACTTATCCTGTCTCTCCGTGGGCAACTGCACGCCTGCATGTCTCTGGGACGAGATGCGTAGACGGAACTCCCGCCACACAGACAGGCTTCCTGACACTATCCTGCGCCAGCTTCACACTCAGAAGCTCCCTGCAGAAGTTCGTCTTGTCCTCTCAGTATTGGACTATTCCACTACCTCGGCCACCTACGCAGCCACGGCAGACAGAGTATTCCACGAATACGCTGCTGTGCACCATGCGTCCGCGCACAACTCCGCGGCCACACTTTCACTTTTCTCTGGTCTCGTCAACCAGATCAGCGCTCCCCAGGCGACCAACACCTCACAAGACATGTGGGACCTGCTACAGTCCCTACACCGCAGGTTAGGCACCCTAGAGCAGCTCTGCTCCTCCAAGCATGCAGCTGCTCCTCTTCCTGCCCCAAGCACCACGTCCTACCAACCCCAACACACCCGTCCTGCCTCAGACGCCGCCCCCAGCCCCCAGCACAGTGTATCTACCCCCTGTTGGTACCATCAACGTTTTGGTGCTAACGCTAGACGCTGCGAGGCTCCTTGCAATCACACGGCGAAGCGACATCGACGGAGAACGGGCAGGCGCCACAACCTCCGCCACTATCAAGCAGCACTTCACACGCCTTACTTCTGACCTTGACCACTTCACTCCTGCTGCCCGTCACGACCTACTACAAACACTACGTCAGGCGGTTTCTGCATTTAAGGCCAGCCTTCCCACCGCCCTGAACACATTCATCCCGCACCTCCTCTCAGGGCCAGATTTACCTACTTGTGGGCCCCCAAATTTATAGAAATGTTTGCATGTTTCAATATTCAATATACAGGGGTATATATATATATATATATATATATATATATATATATATATATATATATATATATATATATATATATATATATATATATATATATATATATATATATGCTGATAACCACAAGGAAAGAAGAAAACACGAAGTTCCCAAGCGCTTTTGTGGGGTTCAGGATATTTGATTCACACTCAGGATGGGATGGAGAAAGGAAACTCACAATGTGCTCTCTATATACATGTTGTATTGGATGTACAATGCAGCTTGGTGCTGGGAAGGCAGCATGGTTACAAGCGTGATGTAGAGAGAGCTGGTTGGTGAGGACGCTCAGAGAAGGACAGCTTGTGGGTCGCCATGCTCGCCAGCGGGGGAGAGGACTGCCAGGCAGGCGGAGGAGCGAGGGAAGGCCGCCAGGCAGCGGCGGAGGAGGAGGTGTTGCTGGCTGCGGCTGGAGGTAGAAAGAGAGAGATCACCACGAGGTCAGGTCTTAAATAGCGGGGGTAAGCGTGGCTTAGCAGTTGACCCCCGCTCCGTGATGTATGGCGGCGCTGGTTGACCTAGACCACGAGGCATACACTGGGAAATTGGTGGGGTCGGCTAGGCAGCGACAAACAGCGTTTGCAGGGGAGAATTCCACTACACTTTCGTGTAATTCACATCTTCAGGGGTGAGTACAGACTTGTGGTTATCAGCATATACCTAGATCACACAGACTTCTACATACAATCAACACCTCAACCCGCCAGGATTCGAACCCACGGCCCACTAGCCCATGACTGTGACCGGGGAACGCTAACCGCTGGACCACCAGGATACTAAAAGCACCTACATGATATGGGTAATCTCCATTAGAGGTTCACGGCACCATAAGCTCGTTGAACAGGCTTTGTATGAAATATAACAAAGTCTAGGACTGCTTTTACTATCCTGGTGGTCCAGCTGTTAGCGTTCCCCGGTCACAGTCATGGGGTAGTGGGCCGTGGGTTCGAATCCTGGCGGGTTGAGGTGTTGATTGTGTATGTATATATATATATATATATATAATTTTTTTTTTACTGTAATTATTTTGCAATGGCCCAATGTCATGAAATATTACATAATATCATAATGTAAGAAATAAGAATTTCAACACAATGTGACACATCATTACTTTTAATCAAATAAGTTCTATATCATGTACATCTTATATATGGGAATAATGAAAGAAATACAATTAACTTGAAACATAATCAATTTTGCAAGCACATGAAGTACAGCAAACTGTGTGAATTTCAAAATAACTTTTTCCTACTTTTTTCATGGAAAATTTGTCAATGATACTGTTTGTGTCAAGGGATTGTAGGAGGCCAGATTCAATGCATAATAATGAAAGTGAGTTTAATCTGGTTTGTCCCATGGTAGACCTCAGGTGATTTTTCACCCTAGATAGAGTAGAGAAAGACCTCTCTCCTTCACAATTTGTAATGGGGATGGTAAGGAAAATTCTTACCAAGATACTAATGTTTGGAAAGGCATTTGTCAAAATACCATCTTTGGACCTCAGCAAAGTGGAGATGTTTGTCACTGACCTGTCAGATTCAGAAGAAAAAATGTCTTTAAATTGCAAAAACTCATCTAGAACAGATGCTTCCAGGTCACTGGAATAGGTACTGACAACCAATTCCAGTTGGGCTTTGAGATCATCATATTTCATACTGTCATACTCCGTGAAGAAGCTAAACAGCTTCTTTATTTCTGAGTAGGCATTCACTCTGTGCTCTAATTCATTCCTAAGGCAATCTAATATGGTGTAAAAATTGTCCACCTTAAACTTCTCACATGGATCAAGTTGAGTTTCAGTGCCAACTGATTCATCAAAGAAATTTGTTCCCTTTTTTGTTCTTTTTGTTGTCTCTGTGTAGACAGGCTCAGCAAATGCCCTAGCCTGATCTTCTATTTCATCAAACTGACCCTGTCTCATTTCTGAGACGAAGGAGATCAAACTCTCATACTTTTACTTTTACTTTTATCCTCTTCGCCACTGATCGGCTTGTTAGCCGCTTGGGCGATCGGTCACGTCTCTGATTACTTTTCCTTTTCATTTATCTTCTTCACCAAAAGATCGGCTCGCTAGCCGCCCGGGCGATCGGTCACGTCTCTGTCATGCACTGTTGGCAAATACTGGGCATGCACCGGCTCCTGAATGTACCTGAACCCGCTCCAGTGTTGGTCAAGCCTTGTCTTGAAAGAGCTCACACTCTGTGCCATCACAACACTCTCTGGTAGATTGTTCCAAGAATTCACAACCCTCACTCCGAAAAAGTTTGCCCTCACGGTTTTCTGGACTTGCAGCTTCTTCAATCTTGAGCTGTGACCCCTTGTGGGGCGAGCGTCTGCCAGCTCCAAGTAAGGACACTCAACTGAGTAGTGCCCCCTGAGATGCTTATACACCTCAACTAGGTCCCCCCTTGCCCGCCTGTGTATAAGCTAGGCAAGTTCAGGCGCTCCAATCACTCAGGGTAGCTGAGGTGCCGAAGTGCAGGCACCAGTCTGGTGGCCCTCCTTTGAACATTTTCAACCAACTGACAGTCCCTAGCATACCTCGGGGACCAGATGGGGTGACAGTACTCCAGATGGGGAAGCACTTCACTCCTGAAGATCGTTACTAGGGACAGACCGTCTAGATATCTGAACGACCTTCATACAGTTTCACAACTGACAGAAGGTCGGTCTCTACTTTTTGAAGTGATAAGCTGGCTGCATTGAACCTTGTTAAGATTTTATACCATATTACAGTAAGAAGTGCTGTTTCAAATGCTTCCATTTGTCTTATGAGGCCTTCACCTTCAAGCTTTGTAGCCACAGTTTGTCTACTGTCTACTTATGTTCTCCAGTGTTGACTTTATCTCAAGGTAATGTAAAAACACTGCTTTAACAGCATCAGCCCTCGCACTCCAGCGAGTTTCTGAAAGGGATTTCACTACAATCCCTTCAGCAGGTAGTGCAGCTTTCAAGTGATCCCATCTATATGTGGAGGCTGAGAAGAAGTTGTATAAGGCTTGCAAAAATCTGTAATATGAAACAGACCCAAGGCAACTGCTGGCAGCTGTTGTTCCTACAAGGTTCAAGGAGTGACCTGCACAAGGGACATAATATACCAGGGGATTCATAGCCTGCATTCTGGATTGGAGACCAGTAGTGTAAATGCCTGACGTATTGGCAGCATTGTCATAACTCTTCCCTCTCATGTCACTCAAACCAAAACCAACATCTTCAATTAACTGTACGACAGTTGAGGCTACTATAGGGCCAAGTCCGTGGCCCACCTGAGAACCACCCCATGGCCCACCAGTTGAAGACCACTGCGGGCCTATACTTATTGTACAGGGGCCCCATACTCCGGGCCCTATACTTATTGTACAGGGGCCCTTATGGTTGTGAATATATTATATAATGAAATACTCGGGGTACACTTGAAACAAGGTTATACGCTGGCACGCTGCGCGACAAATTAGTTTCAGTGGGCCCCCAGATACCGGTGGGCCCTAGGCCAATGGCCTATTGGTAAATCCGGCCCTGGGAGTAGGTCTACCAGCATCGCTGGCTGTACGCTGATTGGCTGGTAGGCGCTCTACAGCTCAGTCGTCAGTTGTAGGGGATAGGATCCACTACAGTCTAACTGACCAATTTACCTTGTCATGAAAATCCATGCCATTATTCTTGGGGAAGTAAAGACGTGGCCTCCTTGAAGAGTTACTGCCATCTAAACCATCAGTGGGGTTTGCGCTCATTGTACTGATCTTGGTTGAAGAATAACTCTCACCAGCAATTTTCTTTCGCTTATCCACCAAGTGGGAAATGTTATATTCACTGCTTGTACCACCTGTTCCTCCTTTTATTCTTCTTTTTGCTATTAACAACTTAAATGGCTCTTGTTCTTCATATTCACTGCTGCTAGACAGCTCCAAATCCGTCAACAGTCCCCCAGCAGTACCCTGGGCTACATTGCTGTGACTGCTATATCCACCACCCAATTCCGTCAATGTATTAAGCGACCTGCTCGTTGAAGCTCTTCCGCCAGCCATGACCGTACGTGTCCAGCCAGGAAGGTGTAGGAGGATGCACCTGGGGTGTACCAACAGTAAGGAGGCGTATCATATGCACCAACGGGGTGAAGAAACTGCACTATTTGAGACTGAATGTGAAAATGAACTGAAGTTTTCGGGCCATTGAAAGAAGAAGGTAAATCAGGCAAATAAATTATTGGGTCTTATAAGAAAGTCGTTCAGATATCTAGACGGTCCGTCCTTCTTAACGATCTTCAAGAGTGAAGTGCTTCCCCATCTGGATACTGTCACCCCGTCTGGTCCCCGAGATATGCTAGGGACTGTCAGTTGGTTGAAAATGTGCAAAGGAGGGCCACCAGACTGGTGCCTGCACTTCGGCATCTCAACTTACCCTGAGAGATTGGAGCGCCTGAACTTGCCTAGCTTATACTACAGACAGGCAAGGGGTGACCTAATTGAGGTGTATAAGCATCTCAAGGGGCACCACTCAGTCGAGTGTCCTTACTTGGAGCTGGCGGACGCTCGCCCCACAAGGGGTCACAGCTCAAGATTGAAGAACCTGCAAGTCCAGAAAACTGTGAGGGCCAACTTTTTCGGAGTGAGAGTTGTGAACTTCTGGAACAATCTGCCAGAAAGTGTTGTGACGGCACTGAGTGTGAGTTCTTTCAAGATTAGACTTAACCAACACTGGAGCAGTGCGTAACAGAGACGTGACCGATCGTCCAAGCGGCTAACGAGCCGATCTTTTAGTGAAGAGGATAAAAGAAAAGGAAAAATAATCAGAGACGTGACCGATCACCCAATCGGCTAACGAGCCATCAGTGGTGAAGAGGATAAAAGATAAAAGTAAAGTAAAAAGTGTACTCTTCCAGATGTTACTAAATGTCACATAATACTTCCTTGAGATAAATGTATAGTATATATCAGGTGCCTAAAAGAAAGCTCAGGTTTTCAACTGGCTCAGCCATGTTAATATTGTTATTATTATCCACTCTGTATCTGTGTTTTTCTGGCTAAATAAACTGTTTCAATTCAATTCAATTCTAACTGATGGCTGTTGTTATCCTCAGTGACAACATGACTAACAGCTGGGCACATTTTGTTCTTTATTTGTCTTGAATAAAGACAGTTGACCTCTGACCCAGCTTGGAGAAGGTCGTGCTGATCGTGCTCCCGCTAGAGACCAAGGAAAATGGACGCTTTGGATCGTTGTGCCGTGGGGGAAGAGGAGGGGAGTGTGGGGAAGGACGACCTCCTTGCCACGCTGTTAAGGCAGCTGGGGCAGTTGAGGAGTGAGGTTGACACTCTAAAGGGGGAAAATGAAGCCCTCAGGACGGAACTCCTTCAGGTAGGTGTCCTGCCTAGCAGGACACCTGCGAAGGAGGAGCAGGCGTGGAGAGTGGTTGTCTCCAAGGGGACTAGGGTCAGGCTTAGGAAAGCTGACCAGGGTGTGGAGTGCAGTAACCCTTACCAGGTGCTGCAGGAAGCTGGAGAGGAAGAGAAGAGGCAGGACGGTATGGATCAAGGAGAGGAAAGGGCAGTTGTACAAACCCTGCCCACAGGTAAGGTCGTGGTAGTTGGTGACAGCCAGGTGAGGTTTATGGATAGGGCTTTTTGTGCGAGAGATAGGAAACATAGGACTAGGGTATGTTTTCCTGGGGCTGGGATAGGGCATGTAGCCGAGAGGTTAGACAGAGTTTTGTCAGGGGAGGGTACCAATCCAGTAGTGTGTCTTAGTGTGGGAGGAAACGACATAGGTAAGGTTAGGAGTGAGGAACTTTTCAAGAGGTATAGGGAGGCGCTGGGGAAGATTAGAGATAGGGGAGGGATCCCGATAGTATGTGGTGTCATGCCTAGAAGAGGGGTTGGTCGTGAATGGCTGTCCAGGGCAATTGCTATTAATTGCCGACTGGAAAAACATTGTGCAAACAATGGTTGGGCATTCATTGATGACTGGCAACGATTTTATGGCAACGACTACCTGTACTGTCGCGACGGAGTACACTTGTCTCGTGAGGGGGTAAAGACGTTGTCTGCATCCCTGGAGCGTGAAATTGTCACTCGGAAGGGGGGGTTTCGCCAGTAGAGAGGGGTCGGGGAAAATGGGAGTCAAAAAACAAGCAGGTCCTAGGAAGTAGTGAAACAGAAGTAGATAGTGCCGAAAATATAGTTAGTCATAATAACAAACATCAAAGTAATAAATGTAAAACAGATAGAAACGGAAGAAATATATTGAGTGTTTATTATACTAATAGTAGAAGCCTGTGTAACAAAATGGACCAGCTCAGGGCCATTGTTAGTAAAGAGAACATAGATATAATTGCAATAACGGAAACATGGATAAATTCAAACAGCAAACATTTTTTAGCAGAATTTCATATTCCAGGATATAACCTATTTAAATTTGACAGAGTAGGAAGGAGAGGTGGCGGTGTAGCAGTGTATATCAGGGTGTCATTAAAAAGCTGCAATAAATCAAACATTAAAACAAATAGTGAAAATGAAAGTATTTGGGTAGAGATTGGCGAGGGCAGTGAATCCGTAGTCATTGGTGTTATATATAGACCACCTAATTTGAGTAGGAACGATGGTAAATTGCTATGGGAGGAAATAAAGAAGGCATCTGATAGAAACAATGTATGTATTCTAGGCGATTTCAACTTTTCAGGCATAGATTGGAAAAATCAACTTAGCGATAATGAATCTGAAGATTTTCTAGAAGCAGTACAAGATAGTTTTTTATATCAATTCATAAACTCGCCCACTAGAGGAAATAATATCCTCGATTTAGTTCTCAGTAATAATGAAAATCTAGTAAAAGATGTTGGGATTGGAGACGAACTAGGAAACAGTGATCATAAAGCCATATATTTTAACATAATATGGGATGGCAGGAAGAAGGAAAATTCGGCCTTGATCCCGGATTTTAGGAAGGCTAATTACGGTAGCTTAAGGAGAGACCTAAGGGATGACCCTATGGTCAAAAGATTAATCCCCCCCACACCTCCGGAAACTGTCAACTTAGGACGGGATAACCCCGAATTTAATTTAGCAGCTACTTATGAACAATTTATTGCGACAATCAATAATGCTCAAAATATACACATCCCTAAAAGAAAATTCAGATCGATACGGAACCAACCAAAATGGATGAATAATAGACTCATAGATCTTCTAGGGAAAAAGAAAGGAGTATATAGAAAAGTTAAGAAAGGCGAAAATCACTTACTTGGTTACTATCAGAACCTAACAAGACAGGTAAAAACAGAAATTAGGAAAGCAAAGAGAAATCATGAAATCAAGATAGCAAACGAATCGAAAAATAACCCCAAAGCTTTTTATCAACTGTATAAATCAAAGGTTAGAGATACAATAGGTCCCCTTAAAACTACGAGAGGAGAAATGACTGATGATGAGTTAGAAATGTGTAGTACGTTAAATAATCATCTTCGCTCCGTATTCACAAATGAAAACCTAGCACAGTTTCCAGAAGTTCATAAGGTATATAACGACAGCATAGAAAATATGTTGATGAATATCAATATTACTAGTAACGATGTGCTTAAAGTAATTAACAAACTGAAGCCTCATAAATCGCCTGGTCCAGACGAGGTATATGCTAGAATATTAAAAGAATGTAGAGATGAGTTGAGTAATCCATTAGCAGTTTTATTTAATAAGTCATTAGAATCGGGACTAGTGCCAGAAGCTTGGAAACTTGCAAATGTAGTTCCGATTTTCAAAAAGGGTGATAAATCAATTGCATCAAATTACCATCCCATTAGTCTCACGTCAATCATAGGCAAGTTGCAAGAGTCAATTATTGCTACAAAAATCAGAAGCCACCTTGAAACATTCAACTTAATTCATTCTTCTCAGCACGGGTTCACCCAGGGACGTTCTTGTCTCACAAATTTGCTTCTCTTTTTCTCAGAAGTATATGAAGCGGTAGATAATGATAAGTCATATGATATAATTTATTTAGATTTCAGTAAAGCATTCGATAGAGTCCCTCATGAGAGATTGATAAGGAAGGTAGAAGCACATGGAATAGGTGGATCATTATTAAAATGGATTAGGTCATGGTTAACTGGTAGGAAACAAAGAGTCAGCATATATGGATTAAAGTCAGACTGGGGTGCGGTCAAAAGCTGAGTTCCCCAGGGATCTGTATTGGGCCCTCTGCTGTTTGTTATATTCATTAATGATCTTGATTTAGACATAACTAGTAGGATCAGTAAATTTGCAGATGACACCAAAATGGGGAGAGTGATAAATTCAGACAGTGACCTTGAACACCTTCAAAGAGATCTAGATACCTTACATGAGTGGTCAGTAGACTGGCAAATGAATTTTAATACTGATAAATGCAAGGTACTACAGATAGGGAAGACGAATACAAACGTTAAGTATAAACTAGGTAACACGGAAATAGAAAACTCAGTTTGTGAAAAAGATCTAGGTGCATTTGCTAGCAACGACTTGAAACCTAGAAAACAATGTATTAGCGTTCGCAACAAGGCAAACAGGATTCTAGGGTTCATATCTAGGTCTGTGAGTAATAGAACTGCTGACGTTATCTTGAAACTTTACCTAGCATTAGTGAGGCCACACATGGATTATGCGGTTCAGTTCTGGTGTCCTTATTATAGAATGGACATAGATTCTTTGGAGAGAGTACAAAGAAGAATGACAAAAATGATCCATAATATTAGAAACCTTACATATGAAGAAAGACTGAAAAGCTTAGGCTTGCATTCATTAGAGAGGCGTAGAGTTAGGGGAGATATGATAGAGGTGTACAAGTGGGTGAGTGGGATTAACAAGGGTAAAATGGAAGATGTTCTGAAGCTCAGTAATAACGAAATAACTAGAACAAATGGCTTTAAATTAGATAAATTCCGATTCAGAAAGGATATAGGCAAGCACTGGTTTGGTAATAGAGTTGTGGATATGTGGAATAGGCTACAGAGTGCTATAGTAGGATCGGGGACGCTAGGGAGCTTCAAGACAAAGTTGGATAGGCACATGGAAGTGCTGGGATGGGTGTGAAAGGGATCTGCCCTGTATGGGCCAGTCGGCCTCCTGCAGTATCCCACTTTCTTATGTTCTTATGATATATTAACACACACACACACACACAGTATATGCAAGTATATCACTGTGGGTGCGCGTGATCCAGGTATATGCTGATAACCACAAGGAAAGAAGAAAACACGAAGTTCCCAAGCGCTTTCGTGTAATTCAAATCTTCAGGAGTGAGTACAGACTAAGGGTGAAGTACAAAACAAGATATATATATATACAGAGGAGGGTGAGATCAACTCCACAATGGTCAGGTATTTGGTAATGACCCTACTAATCTTCAAAAAGCACCGCAGCAGTCTGTAGTCGGGTCAAAGGGTAAGCTGACCCAACCTTCTCACCTGGTTACAAATCTTCTTAATTACGAAATTATCCAGTTTGTTCATGCCATTACTCAAATTCATATTGACGGATTCGGTATGTTTAATGAGACTAGATTCTATGATGTTCCTACTGTCAATTGAATTACAAGGTAATAATGAGGAGGCATTATCCCAGTCAAAGCAATGCTTATTATCCCTCAAATGAACAAACAGAGCATTGGATTCCTGGCCTGTCCTAACACTATATTTATGTTGTTTAAGTCTAGTTGCAAGATCTTTACCTGTCTGGCCTAATTAAAACATATTTCATTCCTTGCAAGGAACCTTATAAAGGAAAAGGCTGGGACCAAGATCAGACATAACTAGTTATTATACATTATACTTACAAAACAAGCATCAACTGTTGTCATATTCACATATTGGTACCACACAGTAGTAGGAATTAAATAATACATAATAAACCCAACCCACCAGCATAACACAGGGGAGTGGCTGTTGGTGTCTACTCACTCCAGGGTGAATGTCTGTAGAGCAAAGCTAGAATTAGCCTTATTCTGGCTTACAAACTACCTCCACGAGATCATCACATTCTTCATATAATATTTATTATGCTCAATCTATCAAACACACCCTAACAGAGAAAGAAATACGTGGACACACCTGTTACTGGGCCCACCCGTCGCGTCTTTGTTATGTAAATAACGCCGTCGCGTCTCTCAACCCCGGGCTGGGATGCATTCGCTCCGGCGCGAATTCCATTTCAAACCCACAAAATATATTTATGTTTTCCTCCTCGGGGCTTACAAAAATACATATCCATATCAATCATATTCTAAATCACAAAATAGTTGTCTCCGGAGTTCCTCATACCACATCTGCCCCCACTTAAACTTATCATGGTCCCCATGATACTGGGTACAGTATATAAGAAAATAAATGACCTAACATTCTGAGGCATTAAGCAGTTGGTAGGAGGAACTTTACAAATTGTACTGCCAGATAGGAACTAACAATGTAAAACTTAAATCTATAGCACCAAAATACTTTGGATTGTCGATTGAGGAAACTTAAACATATTGGAGTGTTTTCCCGCCGTAGCTCTCTTACTTCTACGGACTGCAAGTCCCCCCTGAGACTCTTCCTCACTGCTGCTACTACTACTATCTGCTACGGGGCCCAGGTCCTCATTAGAACTTTGTGTGTCTACCTCGTGCCTAGAGTTTTCACCACTGTCAGGACGTGGGTCCCCCACCGGGCAACCCGCATCATCCTCATCATAGGTATCTGTCACATCTGAGCCATCAGCTACCCGTGGGGCTGCCCGCAAATGCATGTGGTGTATTACCTTTGAGGCCCCCTCTCCTTCCTCAATAACAATCCTATACATACTTCCCTCCTCGTTCAACACCTGGGATACCACATATATATCCTCATACCAGTTGTCCTGGATTTTATTCCTTCCCTTTCCATGAAGGTTTCGCATTAATACACGTTGACCAACGTTCAATACTTTTCCTAGCGCTTTCTTAACATACAGAAGCTTCCTACTCTGACACTTACTCTCAAAATTACCGTTTGCAACTCTCCAGGCATTCTCTAATACTTCTCTGTGTAGGGCCACCCAATCATCACACGAGTCCTCCTCCTCTGCTTGTGCTAACAACATATCTATCGGAAGCTTGGGATCAGTCCCGAAGATCAAAGTGTGAGGGGAGAACCCAGTGGTCGAGTTAGGAGTCTTATTATAGATGGCGGTTCCCATTCCTAAATGCTTTGCCCAATGTTTCTTTTGCTTGACTGACAAAGTTCGCAACAATTGGTGCATTGTGCGGTGAAACCTCTCGCACTGTCCGTTTCCAGCTGGATGGTATGGAGTAATCCTAGATTTCTTTATTCCCCAGGTCTTGCACAGGTCTTTCAGTAATGCACTCTGAAAATGGGCTCCCTGATCAGTGTGAATTTTCCTAGGAACATCATATTTGGTAAATATCTCATCAACCAGGATCTTTGCTACAGTCGCTGCCTTCTGATCCCGTGTGGCGAATGCCCAGGTATACTTAGAGAACACATCTGTCACCACAAGCACATTTTCTCTGCCGTCACTTGAAGATTCTGGTACTGTAAAATCCACTGCCACGATGTCAAAGGGTCTACTGGCTGTAAGCGGCTTCATTTGCATGCGTACCTCTGGGATAACTGCTTTTGCTACAATGCACCGGTGGCAATCTCGACAGTATTGAAAGATATCCTGATCCATTCGCAGCCAGTTGCACCTCTGCTTAATCAATCTAGTGGTTCAATGCCCTGATGACCCATGTCGTCATGCAAAAGTTTCATTACCTCCCCCTTCAAGGTAGTAGGCAAAACTAGTTGTTTTAGCTCCTTTTGGCCTGGCCTTTCCCATTTCCTAAACAGCAATCTGTTGCAAATGAGCTGCTGTAATTCACTTTCTCCTAGCTGCCTTTCTAGGCCCTTTCGGCAAGAGGAAATGTTACCGTCCTGCTCCTGCAGTTTCTCCAATCCTTCCTGAGATATGCTGGGAAGCCACATTAACTGTCCAGTCACCTGAGGGCTATCTGCTCCTTCCTCAGCTGGGCATGGGGTCTCATTATTATCTTCACCACTAAGGGAACTCTCCTCCCCGAAAGCATCTATGGCCATAGCTTCAACTCTCTCGGAGAAGTTCTCTGCCTCAGGTTCTGGCTCTTTCTGGATAATCCATCTGCATTCCTATTTGCTTTCCCTGCCCGATATTCCAGATGATAATCAAACACGGCTAAATCAGCCACCCATCTCTGTTCTACTGCCCCAAGCTTTGCCTTGTTCAAGTAAGTCAAATGATTGTTGTCAGTGAGTACAGTAAACTTGCTGCCTGCCAGATAGTCTTTGAATTTCTCCGTGATGGCCCACTTCAAAGCTAGCAGCTCTAATTTCATGCTACTGTAATTCTTCATATTTCTCTCTGACCCCTTCAAGCCCCTACTGGCATAGGCAATAGGGTGTTTTCTGCCTTCTACCTCCTGGGACAAGACAGCTCCTAGCCCCTGAAAACTGGCATCGATCTCTAGGAAAAATGGCTTGCTAAAATCAGCACAAATCAAAATGGGTGCCATGACCAACTTGCCCTTTAATTGGTTGAATGCATCATCATGCACCTGGGCCCACCTCGAGCAGATGGACTGGTTTGGGGCGGTGGTACCTGAAGTTAGGGCTGTTAATGGGGTAGCTAATTTTGAAAATCCAGGCACAAACCGTCGGTAAAAAGAGGCAAACACAAGGAAGGAACGTAATTCCCTAATGGTGGTGGGAATCTGCCAGTGACTTAACAGCCTCAATCTTACAAGGGTCTGTCTCAATTCCCTTCTGTGACACTACATATCCAAGAAAGGCAACCTTCCTCTGAAACAGGTTGCATTTGGATGGTTTCAGTTTCAAGTTATGTCCCTTTAGCCTAGAGAGCACCATTTCCAGCCTTTCTGTGCTCCTCAAGTGTCTTTGAGAATATCATGAGGTCATCCAGGTACACTAACAGGGTTGAAAATATCTCACTGCCAAAGATGCTCTCCATGACTCGCTGAAATGTTCAGGGAGTATTACATAATCCCATTGGCATGCATTTATGCTCAAACAGCCCGAATGGTGTACAGAAAGCAGTCTTTTGGATGTCCTTGTCATCCATCTCTATCTGATAATATCCTGAGGCTAGATCGAATGTTGAAAACCACTTTGCTCCTGCCAATGCATCAAGAGACTCATCAATTCTTGGGAGTGGAAAAGCATCCTTATGCGTGACTTTGCTCAGTTTCCTATAGTCGACACACAAACGCAGTGACATATCTCGTTTCTTCACCAGAACAATTGGGGCTGCATAAGGACTAGTGCTTTTCTGTATGACCCCCTGCTCCAACAGCTGGTTGATATGGTCCCGAACCATTTGGATTTGAGTGGGGGGAACCCGTCTGAAAGGCTGCCTAATGGGAGTTTCATCTACAAGAGGGATGGTATGCTTGATTATTCCAGTGCATCCTAACTTTCTCTTGCTGTCCAGAAAAACATCGCGGTACTTCCACAACACACTCCAAAGTCTCTCTTGTGTGCTACTGGGTATTTGTTTAAGGTCAATCATTTGCCTTAGATCTTCTGGCATCTGCCCATCAGCTGGGCATTCTGTCCCCCATTCAACACTGTTTGAGCTCACCTCCGCTGTTTCTTGTTGAGGACACAGATCGGCCCCACGAGCCACTCCAACATGCCAGTTTCGCTTAAGCCACTTGCAAGAATTACCCACATTGGCCACAGTGGCAACTCCCTGACCGTACCTAATGGTAGTGTATGAAGGGATAAGAAGGAGGTTGAGAGGCAGCCACCCTTCCCCCGCCTGCATTGGCTCAATCAAGACTTCAAGTTTGGGACATCTCCGTAAGCTTCGGATGTAAATACCGACTGTCTTGCGACAGTTTGCAGGGATCCTTGTTGGTTTCCACCTAGTAGAGGAGGCAAACCCCACTTGGTCTTTCTGCTGCCATCGATGGATGCTCTCAATCTCTTGGAAGCACTTAGAAAAAATTCTGTTTCCCTTTATAATGCTACAGTCAACATATTGGGGACCAAAATCCTTCACTAGAACTTCTCGACATTGTCTAAGCACATTCATCCCTATCAACCCGTGGGCCTGACTAGCAGAGCTCTGCTCCCCCTTCCTCACTAGAACCCCGACCTGCTCTATTTTATGTCCAAGAATCTCAACATCCACCAACATGTAGCCCAGGTATGGTATTGACCCACCGTTAGCGGCTTTCAACACGAGACCCTCCGGAGAACGTAATCCAACTCCCCTAGATTCAATATATCTACGATAAACTGTCTCTGAGACAAGAGACGCCTCACTACCAGAATCCAGAAGAGATGTAACAAAGACTCCTCCTATCTTAACGGCGGTGAAAGGGGTTGTCCCCACCAGCCTTTCCTTACTCAACTGTGTGACCAGCCCACTTGTTCTACCCCTACTGGTGGGCTTCCCACAGCAAGGGTTGGCCATTTCCCTCCTCTCCAGCAATTTCTGACACTCTCGTGGTTTGGACTCCATTTCTTGGCTGCTGATGGGCCCACCTTGGTGGACCTCCTCTCCCTCGACCTTGGTTCCGGTGCCAACAGGTGGCCGCCCTGTGCCCCCACTGTCCACATACTGTATATAGCACTCTCCCTGGAATGGGAGTAGCCTTTCCTTGTTAAAATGTTTAACTTCCGGTGACCCTTTAATTTGTATTAGGTCTGTCTTCACCGCCTGAATATCTACTCGTAATTCAGCAAGCATCTTTTCCACCCCACTCTCTTGAGGTACACTTCCATGGGGGTTTAATGTTTCTCCCACTTTCTTAACCATGGGCGAACATTCATTTATAGCTGTAACCACACCCTTAGATGGGTTCTTTTCCTTAATTGTCTGCTTTGTCGTCTTCTTTGACTCTTCTGCAGCTACCTGTACCAATTCCTCATAAGACAATCCAGGCAGGCCACGCAAATACCAACGTAAGCCACTCTGCAACCCTTGATCCCTTAAGCCCTTAAGAAAAACCTCTTTCAAATTATCCGACCTACTGACAACTTGCATTGGGGCTACTTTAACTATCTCCTCATGCAGCATCTCAAGAGCATCTGAATAGGTCCACACATTTTCCAATACACCCTGAGTCCTCTGATAAAACCTAAAATGGAGTTCCCCCAGCGTCAGATGTTCTCCATAAGTATCCTTTAAAACTGCGAGAACCCCTTCACTATTACAACTGTCATTCCAAGCCAGTTTTTCTACCCTTTTCTGAGCAGGACCAGTGAGAAATTTAAGAATATAGTTGACTAACCCTCTACCCTTGTAGCCAAGCAACCTTATGTAACGCTTGGCCTCAGCTATCCCCTCACCTACATTAACTTGGTCTTAATTATCAGGAGTCCCCGAAAAAGTCCTGAGCTTCATCTCATGGGCTACCACTTGAGGGAAAAGATCAACACTGTCCTCTTTGTGCATAGGCTCACCCCTCTGTTCAGACTGCGAGATCCCAGTTTCCATCTTAACACTCTTAGTGGGACTGCTCACCCCCTGTTCCATCTGGTTTGTGAGTCTTTGTACTTGATTACATAAGGGTAGGATACTCTGATGATACAATTCACTTATCTCCGAGCTTCTCAAGTCGATCAAATTCTCCTTTGGAACGTGATGTGGGGATGGGTAACTCATGCTTGGCTGCTTCCAGATCCGTCCTCTTTGAGTAGGTAACTGCTTCACCGGTCCAAGCTCTTCCTTCCGCTGTCGATCGATCCTCAGCAGGCAGTGGTGCCGTGCTCCTCCCCGGGTGATTTCGGCTATAGTAACTGCTGCCTGGGTGCTGCTTGTTCTTTACTCTATAGGGGTCAATCTCTACTTACTCATGCAAGCAATTGCATACCCCGCATCTCCACCAATTGTAGCAAAGCACAAAGCAGGGAACTCCTAATTCAGGGATAGGACACACACTTGTAGTTTTCTCTCATTTATTTACTCTAGAAATCACCCGAGAAGGAAAAGGCTGGGACCAAGATCAGACATAACTAGTTATTATACATTATACTTACAAAACAAGCATCAACTGTTGTCATATTCACATATTGGTACCACACAGTAGTAGGAATTAAATAATACATAATAAACCCAATCCACCAGCATAACACAGGGGAGTGGCTGTTGGTGTCTATTCACTCCAGGGTGAATGTCTGTAGAGCAAAGCTAGAATTAGCCTTATTCTGGCTTACAAACTACCTCCACGAGATCATCACATTCTTCATATAACATTTATTATGCTCAATCTATCAAACTCACCCTAACATAGGGTTGCCATGCGTCCGTATTTTCCCGGACATGTCCTCCATTTAGGTCTCGAAATCTTCATCCGGAAGGAATTTTTAAAATTCTTCAAAAGTCCGGAATTTCAGCTTCCTTCATTTTCTCCACGAAAAAAAAAAACATGAAACTGTAATGACGAGAGAGAGAGAGAGAGAGGGGAGGTGGAAACCGGAGAGATCTCGTTCAGTTTTCGTCAGCTGATAAGTCACTTGTACGCCTGTACGGTTTTGTCAACTTAGCTGTCAAATATTTGATTGATAAGGGGGTAGAAGTTGATGAAGTGTTTTGACCAAGTTAGTAACCTGAAGCAGTTTGTGGAAAATTACAAGAGTGATGAAGAATTTAGTAATCTGCCAGCACAAAAAGTGGACCAGATACTGTGAAAAATCAAACATTGAATGTCACTCAGAAATGCTAAGAATTGCACAACTCTTCTTTGCTATATCATCTCGCAATGCAAATATAGAAAGTTTTTTCACTGATGCAAAGTCAATGGACAAAGGAAAGGAACAAATTGAGTGTTAAACAATGAAAGGCATCCTGACTGTACAGTACAACTTCCGAGAAACACCTTGCAGTGACTTCTATACCTCTCTAAAGAGCAATCAGCCAAAACTGAAAAAGATCCGATCTACAGAAAAGTATGCATGGGCACACCGCACACAGTGGGGGAAGAAGACTGCAGCTAAGGGAATGAAGATGTTCAGCCTTAAGCAAAGGTAATTTTTTTAAAGATTTCTATACCATGTATGTTGTATATTAGCCTGTGTGTGCCGGGCGGGGGGGGGGGGGGAGGATGTCTTCGGGAGCGTCCTCTTTTTTTAATGTTCAGATATGGCAACCCTACCCTAACAGAGCAAGAAATACGTGGGACACACCTGTTACTGGGCCCACCCGAAGTGTCTTTGTTATGTAAACAACGCCGTAGCGTCTCTCCACCCCGGGCTGGGATGCATTCGCTCCGGCGCGAATTCCATTTCAAACCCACAAAATATATTCATATTTTCCTCTTCGGGGCTTACAAAAATACATATCTATATCAATAATATTCTAAATCACAAAATAGTTGTCTCTGGAGTTCCTCATTTTTACTTTTATCCTCTTCGCCACTGATCGGCTTGTTAGCCGTCCGGGCGATCGGTCACGTCTCTGTCACGCACTGTTGGCAAATACTGGGCATGCACTGGCTCCTGAATGTACCTGAACCCGCTCCAGTGTTGGTCAAGTCTTGTCTTGAAAGAGCTCACACTCGGTGCCGTCACACCACTCTCTGGTAGATTGTTCCAAGAGTTTACAACCTCACAGTTTGCCCTCACAGTTTTCTAGACGTGCGGCTTCTTCAATCTTGAGCTGTGACCCCTTGTGGGGCGAGCGTCCGCCAGCTCCAAGTAAGAACATTCAACCAAGTAGTGCCCTCTGAGATGCTTATACACCTCAACTAGGTCACCCCTTGCCCATCTGTATTATAATTAGCTGGGCAAGTTCAGGCGCTCCAATTTCTCAGGGTAGCTGAGGTGCCGAAGTGCAGGCACCAGTCTGGTGGCCCTCCTTTGAATATATATATATATATATATATATATATATATATATATATATATATATATATATAAATATATATGTATATATATATATATATTTCTTGATAACATCACACGGGAAAAGGGAAACAACGGAGCACCTTAGCTTTCGTCTTTATTCAAGACATCTTCAGAGGCAACTGGATTACATGGACAGAGAGAGGTTTTCATTGCGTATCTACATGAAATATTTATATATTTAAATATAATTTTAAAAATATGTGTATTTGCAGAGGTAGATGGGAGTGTATGTTTTTGTAAATATCATTACGCAAGTCGCGCGTCTTTTTTGAAGTTTTAAATCTCCCGCCACGTGCTGCTGAGCCATTTAAAATAACCACAACAACACACACGTAGCTCTTGGAGTGAACTACACGTGGGTATTTAACATGTCATTGTAAACCTTTTTACCTTCTGATTGGTGCGTTGTGTTCATATAACAATTAACTGACCAGAAATAACTGTGGGTGTTGTCAAGGTGTTGCGCTAAGTTAGTACATCACCAAAGATCACGTGGAGGAAAGTTGAGGTAATGTCTTCACTACCGGCTTTTTTTACTTACACATTTCTTACTTCCTATAGTTATATGTTGTTGTACATGGTGTTCAGTGTTATATGTGCCACTTCCTTCTCCATGCATATATATGAGAGGAGTGAGAGTGATAGAGAGAGTTGTGTGTAGTAGTCCTTGTTGCCATCACGGTGCAAATATCAAGGTTTTGTTTATTTTTATGACTTATTTATTTTGTTTAAGATTCGGAAGTTGTTTACCATGGAATTTTATTTGGTAATAGTGGAGGAGACGCTTAACAGTAGAAAATACTTATGGAATGGCTTTTAACTTTCCTATGTTACTTGCATGATACACGAAAATGGAAACGACAATGTACTGAACCTAACCTAACTTCCTTACATGGGGGCAAGGCTTAGAAGAGGGTGACCACCAGAAGGAATTATCTGAATTGGTTGAAAAATTTTCTACACACTAATATGATATTAAACACAAAAATGGAAACGACAATGCATAGAACCTAATGGAACCTGACCTAACATAGCTAACCTATGGGTTTGTTAGGTCAGGCTCTATTAGGTTCTATGCATTATCGTGTTAATTTATTTGTTAAACAACTTACCTTAATATTGAGGTTGATATACATCAGCATTGGTGAGGAGGAATACGTGGAAGCGTTCACCATCATTCAGGAAACGTCTCTTGAAAAGGAATTCAGCGAGGTAAAAGAAAAATGGCGCCGGGAGGAGAATTGTGAAGCGGGATAGAGTAAATAAAAAGATTGTTAGGTTCTATTAGGTTCTATGCATTGTCGTTTCCGTTTCTGTATTTAATATGTTATTAGCATTATATAAAAAATTAACTCAAAATAATGCATAGAACCTAATAAAACCTGACCTAACATACCCAACCAATGGGTATGTTAGGTCAGGTTCTATGCATTGTCGTTAAAAGTTTTGTGTTTTGTACATGCATAATGATATTAGTGTGTAGAAAAAAATTCAACCAAATCGGGCAATTCCTTATGGTGGTCACCCTCTTCTACACCTTTACCTGTTCCATGACCGGCTCGGTTCCTACTAATGCCATTTTACCATGAGTGCTCTCTAATTGGCGGTAAAATTTAACTTGTTACCTGTATATGAAATCGAAGTTGAAACTGTGTTTTTCTGTTGTGTTATGAACGAATTTGACCTCATTTCTGGCGCAAATCAATAGTTTCTGAGATAAGGCCCCCGTCCCATCTCGGAATCTAGATATTTTCTTTAAAAATCAATGTAAAAAGTGTTCAAAACACATTGAAAACCATCGGAAAAACAAAACCCTAACCTAACAACCTAACTGGGGAGGTCCACAGTCGTTCGATGTTCTGGGTGTGTACCGCCAGGTATGAACATTAGGGTGGTCCAAAAAATTTGAACCTTAGAAATATATTTCTCCACACTTCAGCCTTTGTTCCATGTGGGTAACTGATTCAACGTGTAAATTTTTGGCTTGAGCAAACAATATTTAGGGGTCGCTTATATTTTTTATTTTTATTGTATCTGCACCCTTTTCTGTGTTATCCAGAGAGAACAGTAAGAAAGCAAGCTAAATTATGTAAACCATTTAATCCATAATGGAAAACTTCATCACAGAATTCATAATATTGTTTCAAACAAAAAACAAAATCAAATTACATTGCTCCATGTGAAGAACTGATTACACAAGTAAAATATTGGCCCAATTATTATTTTTAGGTCACTAATTTATTTAGTAGAATCTGCGCCATCTATCGATATATAAAAAGCTAGATTCCGTGTGTCCATCCATCGCTTTTTTGGTAGAAAGTTAGACTGTACCACCGTGCAAATATGCTTTGCGGTACAACCTAACCACTTCGAGTTAGAGAATAAAGAGCCCTCTGCAGGTGTTAGGAAGAAGGGAGCGTAGCGCACTGAAATTCTAGTTTCTTATATTTTCCGAAATGAATAGTAATAAAACAAGACAAATGGTGTATTATTTATAATCCACATCTGGAAACATTATAACTGAATGCCTCAGTAGTATTATAGAAAACAAAATTATGTAATGTGTGTAAAATCAGAACTGAGCACAATAATTAATCACTTCATCAAAGCTCTTTTTGTAGGCTCAGGACATGTTTTACGATGTTCATAGACAAAGCGTAGCAAGTACTGCTTTTGTTCTTCATCTTTTGGGAGGGACTGGTTGTAGGCTTGAATTAGGGCAATGCCCCCATTCTGCAGTGTCATTCACTACTCAAAGCTTCATGGTCTTGAAAGTGGGATCCATACTCCACTGCGTTGGATCTTTTTCCAGGAAGTCCAAATTTGGCATCTATGTTCCTTGTGTGTAATGGAATGAGGGCAGCCATGTGGAGTATGATTTCTGAAACTTTGAATTTTCACCCTATAGACATGGTCCACCCTAATGAACATACATAATAAAATATTAAATATCTCGCTTAAACGTAATTAGCGCCAGATATGCCATTGAGGAAAATTGTTTTAGAATTGTTAAAATACTGATTTCAACTATAAAATTCCCGAGAAGGTGTAGTGGTAACAAGTGAAATATTTCCTGATTGGCTAAGTACTTTCTGTTTAATATGACAAGGGGGAGGGGGTCCGCTCCCCTGGCTAGGAAGTTAAGGTTAGGTAGGTTTCATTGGTTGGTTAGGTCAGGTTCTATTAGGTTACAGTAAATGTTGTCTCCTATAATATCTGTGGAAAAAAATTAACAAAATCGAACAACTCCTTCTAGTTAAGTATGTTTATTGCTACACAACGATCAACTCACAGCTAAGTAAATGCCAAATGCCGCCAGAGTCGGTCAAGTGTAGTTCTTGCTTTGTTCAATAATGGACGATTAGCCAATCAGAGCACACTCACGGTAAAATAGCATTAGTAGGAACATAGCCGGTCATGGCAAAATATCCACTGCCATAATTTAAAGTGTTTGATGGACATAAGAGTATGATCAGTTGCTGCATTGAAACTCATATTTTAGTAATGTCTGAGAACACCAGAAGGAGTTGTTCCATTTCATTCATTATTTTCCAACGATTTTCAGATCAATTTATGATAGTAGCCAGGTTTAAACTTTTCCATAAAAAATGCATTTTTCCTTTGGTTCTTATTGTGATTTGAACGAATCTGACCTTCATTTCTGGTGCTAACCTAACCAAAACCTGGCTACTATCCTAACTTGATCGATTTTCTTATCATTATAGTAAGTATTTTAAAAGAGGCGACATTTACTAGAATCAGTAAAATTATACTATTTAAGTCATCCAGCGATTTTTGGATTTTAAGTTTTGGAATCTACAGTTTAGACAATGGATGAGTTGTCGGTTGGAATTTTTTCATAAAATGGCAGGTCAATGGGTAAAGAAAATACTTCTATTCACTATGGTACAGTAATGATATTTTTGAATAAATTGGGACAAAAAGTGTAAAAAATAAGGGTTAAAGTTCCTACAAAGTCATGTGACTGTGAAAAGCTATGTGATTGGTTGAGACGTCACAGGTTGGCTCGAGCCTTTGAGCGGGAGCCTGGAGGCACCCAGCTGTGGTGTATGTGTTGTTTCCAGCAGAGATACAGGACTTGTTAATATACACAGGCATACCTTATTTTTAGGTTAAAATAAATTACTGCTCAAATATCACCGTGTGTATTTACTTGATGGGTGCCAAATGATGCAAAAGACCGATAACTCCAACAGGGAAGTTTTCATCACTGTTCCCTATTTCACGTTTGGGAAATGTAAGTTTTCGTCACCGATGTCTATGTTTAATGTTGTGGAAAGACTAGGGATGACCATGGCCAGGGAATGGGCTTGAGATGATCAGATGACAGATGTAAATTAACGTGCTTCATAGCTGTATGGCCGAGTTTTTGATAATACTCTGCAATCATAAAGACATCTACTTTTGGTAAATTTATTTCCTCTGCCTTGATGAACCCTGGAAGTAGTTGTCCAACCTTCTCGGCTGATCGGCTCTGTAAATAAATATTATTAGATAATTAATTGTGCTTTACTGTGCAACATACTAATGCTATATTGAATATATAAATATTACTAAGCACATAACTAACTCAATGGATATTAGCTGCCCATACTACAAATTTCATAGTACAGTGGTCCCTCGGTTAACGAACACAATTCGTTCCACAGAGTCGTTTGTTAACTGAAAAGTTCTTTTACCGAATCTATTAATTCAGTGGGATATTGGGTAATTGGTTCCAGCTCACAGAAAAGTACATACAAAGTATAAACAAAATGCAGTACAGTACAGTACATGCTTCCTGCAGTAATTTCACCAATAAAATTTTAAGCTCACTAGCTGTAATTAAAGATTATATTATTTAAATCAACACTGCACTGCGCTATGTATTATCAATATGTTAACCAAATTTCAGAATGACCAATAATTTTAATGTAAAAACATAAAAATACTCTGTATTCAAGAGACCAACAAACACGATGTTTCCTCCACTGTAAACAAAGTTAAACTGACGCTTTGGCGGGTGAGTCAAGCGGCTGATGGGTGCACAAAAAACTAGTTCCCTGTACTGCATATATTATTAATATATTAAAAAAATTTAAAATGACTAATAATTTTAATGTAGAAAATGCAAAATATTAAAGAGCACAACCTTCTTGATATTTACTCCTCTGGAAACGAATGTAAACATAGAACCGATTACTGTATTGGCGAACTAGCTGATCAGCTGATGCTCACAACAAAACGTGTTTGTTGTAAGGATTTCGTTAATGGAAGTTTTGTTCATTAATCGAACTGAAAATCCTTATGAGAGCTAATTCGTTAATCGAACAGTTCGTTAACCGAGGGACCACTATATAAACATTCCAAACAATGTTGGTATTATTTTGGTTTGGTCATCTGGGGAACCTTAAGATTTTAATTATGGGATTAAGTACTTTAAACAATAAAACACATTATCTCTACAGATTTCTGTCGCAAAATATTTTTCTTTCGCTTAAGAAAGTACCGTACAGGTCATATGTTAGGTTCGGTTAGGTTAGGGTATGATGAGTTATATTATAAGTTATAAGGTTAGCTTAACATACGCAGGTAACTCAAAACTAGTGATTTCCAATTGAATTGAAGGTGTAAATCGTTCATAACACATCACAAACCACCAGAAAAAAAAACATACGCGTAGTCTGCATGTCTTAGTACAGGGATGACCAAAACTAATTATTTACCCATTACCTGTATAGCCTTTCTCGAATCTAAACATCCAAATACTGTACTTATGGTAGTTGAAGTAAAACTTTACCCATTAATTAATATAAATGCTGATATACGAACATAAGAAAATAAGGAGTCTGCAATAGGCCAGTTGGCCTGTGCACGGCAGCTCCTGTCGAGAGTTACTTCCACTCCATGAATCTATCTAGCCTCCTTTTAAAACTTTTAAAACTTTCCAGCCCTTACTACAAAGTTGCTAAGCTTGTTCCACTCGTCCACCACCCTATTTGTGAACCAGTTCCTTCCTATCTCCCTGCTAAACCTAAACTTATCCAACTTAAATCCGTTGCTACGAGTCTTATCCTGCTCGGATATTATAAGAAGTTTCTCTTTATCAACTTTATTGATTCCTTTCACCCACTTAAATACTTCTATCATATCTTCCCGCACTCTTCGTCTTTCTAGGGAATGCAAGTTTAGTTTCTTTAATGTATCTTGATGTGGAAGGTTTCCAAGTCCCGGAATCATTTCCGTCATTCTTCGCTGCACCTACTCCAGTAAATTGATATCCATTCTATAAAAGGGCACCAGAACTGAACAGCATAATAGATGTGCGGCCTGACTAGCACAAGATATACTGTAGTTGCAATGTGACCTCCGCACTCTTATTACTTACACTTCTAGATATAAAACTTAATACTCTGTTTGCCTTATTTCAAACATTAATGCACTGTTTTCTAGGCAATAGGTCTGGACTTACAAGTACCCCTAAGTCTCTTTCACAAGTCGACTTCTCTAGGTTAATGTTGTTAAGGGTGTATACATTGACAGTATTTGTTCTTCCAATACTGAGTACGCTGCACTGCTGGAGTTGAATTTCATTTGCCATTTTTCTGACCAAGCCTGCAGTTTATTGAAATCCTCCTGTAGTGCATTTGCACCCTGCCCTGAATTAATTTGCCACCTATTTTGGTGTCATCCGCAAACTTGCTTATGTTACTGCTGATCCCAGTATCTAGATCGTTTATGTAGATTATGAACAAGAGTGGGCCCAGTACTGACCCCTGGGGAACCCCACTGGTTACACAGCCCCACTCAGATTTAACACTATCTATGCTGACCCTCTGTGTTTTATCGGTGAGCCATGATTTTATCAAATTTAAAACTTTCCCCTCGATACCGTGAGCCTTAACTTTTCTCAGAAGCCTCTGATGCGGTACTCTGTCAAATGCTTTGCTAAAGTCTAATTAAAATGCATTGTAATTTTCTTCATTGTCTACTACCTTGAAGACTTTCCTAAAAAACGTCAGCAGATTTGTTAGACAAGATTTTCCCTTTGTAAACCTATGTTGAGAGTCGTAGATTACTGTATATACTCGTGTATAGTTCGAGTTTTTAAGACCAAATTTTTAGGCGAAAAATTGGGGGTCGTCCTATACATGCGTAATAGTTTTGTTAGGTTGAACCCGTGCATGATGGGAAGGGCGAAGAGCAACTTTTAGCTTCAGTCATAAAAAATATTTACCATTTACTGCCAGTAAACAATGGAAACGTAAAATATGTACCAATTAGTAATGAAAATTTGTGCAGTTCCTTCAGTAAATGAAGCTCACCAACTTACAATAGGCTAAATTACCTTACAACTTGCTTTCAGTAGTCTATGTTTAAGTTCTTTGCACAGGCTAACTTATCATATCATATACGGTATCACAGTTCTCATTGATCTACAAAAAATACCAGTAATAAAAACCTTTTCGATATTTCACACTTAATATAATACCCGGTAATCTACTTCAACCTCCTATTGTTTACAACGACGCATCACGAACCACCAGCTGTATCGGCTAGACGGTACACATGTTTTCGAATCGTTTTCAGTTAAAAAACTGTTACATCACATGTATATTTTACCTTAACTGTGCCTGAATGAATATATTCTCGGAAATAAATAGTAGTTTTGCTGAAACGTGATGTATTTTAATGTAAAATAGGATAAAATACATGACGAAAACAAAAGATTTTACCTAACCTTCTGATGTTCAAGAGAAGTTACTGTACTCGTTTTTTTTAATAGTTTTTAGTTAAAATATTGTTATATTACAATAGTATTCTATTCATACTGTGCTTGATATAATGCATTCACGGAAATGTAATATTTTTGCTGAAATGACGTACGTATTACAGTGGAATGTGGGATAAAATCGTGACGAGAACAATGACTTTCGCTTTCTTTCGTTCAAAAGATGTTACCGTAATCGCTTTTCGAATGGTTTTCAGTTAAAAAAACTGTTGTATTACGATAATATTCTGTCCTAATTGACTTGAATAAATACTACGATACCATATTTCTGAATATTTTCATTAAAATCCATCAAAATCATTTTCCTTGTCATCGTCTGCAGCACCAAACAGCTCCTCCCGGTCTTCTCCTTGAACAGGGCTAGAGGGTACGTGTTTTTCGAATCGTTTTCAGTTAAAAACTATTACATCACACGTATATTTGACATTAAACTGCGCCTGAATGAATATATTCTCGGAAATAAGTAGTAGTTTTGCTGAAACGTGATGTATTTCATTGTAAAACAGGATAAAATACATGACGAAAACAAAAGAACATAAGAATGGAGGAAACTGCAGCGGGCCTATTGGCCCATACTGGGCAGTCCCGTTTACACCCAACCCCTATTGCTCATATAAGCATCCAACCTATGTTTGAAGCTATTCAGCGTATTCGAGTTAATGATGATATTTGGCAACTTGTTCCATTCATCCACAACTCTGTTTCCAAACCAGTGTTTACCTATTTCACGCCTAAATCTAAATTTGTCTAATTTAAAACCATTGTTACGAGTTCGCTCCTGGTTGGATAGTTTGAGTACCTTTGTAATGTCCCCTTTGTTTAGCCCTGACTTCCACTTAATACACCTCTATCAGGTCGCCCCCTCGCTCTACGTCTCTCGAGGGAGTGCAAATTAAGGTGCTTTAACCTGTCTCTATACTCAAGGTTCCTAATGCCTGGGATTAGTCTTGTCATTCTCCTCTGAATTCTTTCCAATGATTCTATATCCATTCTGTAATACGGTGACCAGAACTGAACTGCGTAATCCAGGTGTGGTCTCACAAGAGACTTTACCTAAGCTTCTGTTCTTGAGATGTTACTCGTTTTTTTAATGTTTTCGGTTAAAATTCTGCTATATTACAATGATATTCTATTCATACTGTGCTTGATATGATACATTCACGGAAATGTAATATTTTTGCTGAAATTACGTACGTATTACAGTGGAAAGTGGGATAAAATCGTGACGAAAACAATTACTTTCCCTTTCTTTCGTTCAAAAGATGTTACCGTAATTGCTTTTCGAATGGTTTAGTTAAAAAACTGATGTATTACAATAATATTCCCTCCTAATTGACTTGAATAAATACTTGAATGGAAATATACAATATTTTTGTTGAAACTACCCGCATTTCAGTGTAAAGTGTCGTAATAATAAATGGTAAACAATTTGCCTTCGGCACTCGTGTTTCATCCACGGCGAGCCTCAGTTTATAGGACGTAGAGCGATTTTAGTGAAGGTTTTGTTGTTCCATTACCCTCAAAAACGTGGGTCGAACTATAAACGAGGAATATCGTATATTAACGATTTCTTGGTCAAAAAATCAGGGTCGACCTATAAACGAGGGGGGGGTTATAGACGAGTATATTTGTTTTTCAATAAATGCGATCGGATGCTATTTCTTATAATTGATTCAAGAACTTTCTCCACTACTGATGTCAAACTAATTGGTCGGTAATTTGACGCTGATGCTCTGTCTCCCTTTTTGAATATGGGTACTACATTTGCCCGTTTCCACACGTCTGGCACAGCTCCCGTGTCTAATGATTTTGTAAATAAATTTACGAGGGGTCTGCTAATCTGTTCCTTCCACTCTTTCAAAACTTAAGGGAAAATTTCATCCGGCCCTGGGGATTTTGTCTTCTTTAATTTATTTATCTTCTCAAGAACATCCTCTTTTCTGATAGTGATATTCTTTAATTTCTCTTCTTCATTTCCCTTAAATATCAGTTCCACCTCTGGCATTTCCTCTTGAATTTCTTTTGTGAAAACTTTAAAGGCTCCACCTTGTCCTTGACCTTTGTCCTATATACGGGTACCTGGAAAAATCCATTTGGATTCGCCTTGGAGTCTCTTGCTATCCTGATTTTTTAGTCCCTCTTTGCCTTCCTTACATTTTTCTTAACATTCCTAGATAGTTCATTATACCTTTTTCTGAGCTGCTCCTCCCCTCCCTTTAATTTCTTATAAATTCCTTTCTTTATTCCTATGTCGTGTTTTAAGTTTTTTGGTCATCCACCTTGGCTCATTCTTATTTGACCTAATTTTTCTGTACATGTATGGTAAATTTTTGTTCCTGTGCTTCACATAGTATACTAGTGAATATATTATAGTCATGATCAGTTGTTGTGTCATCTATGACCTCACCCGATCCTACCGGGGACTGACCTGACTGCTCCCAGGCGACCTCACCTCGGTACCTTCTTAATCCCCCATAATCCGCTGATTGAAAGTTTGGGACTCTGACCATATTGTCATTGTTTTTCGTTTCCCAATTTAGGGTGAACCTGATTTCTCTGTGATCACTGTTCCCTTGTTCTTCCCCTATTGTGATATCTCTGATAATATTTTATTTATTTGTTAATACTATGTCTAATATATTGTCATCTCTAGTAGGTTCTGTAATTACAGTATTACCCCGCTTTACACGTTTTTTTTTTTTTTTTACATGTTTCCATGTTTACCCTGCCAGACCCGGAATGCTCACTTTACGCGGTGCATGTACTCTTTTACGCAGAGAGCGGCGCGGGCAGGGTGCGCACAAGGTCGCCCAGTCATCAAAACATTACCGAGTTCTTCACCCGCCACCCACCACAGCCGGCCCAAGTCAGTGATAGTGAGGATATGGACTTATATGGACTTTGAGGGGTTTGACAAAGAGGCCCTGCAAGCCTCTGTGGTGGATAGTGATACAATTGATACAAGTGATACAGGTGAGGGCCAATAATCTGCCCTCTGCCTCGGAACCAACCCCCCATCCCCGTGTGCCCAGCCATCTTTTCTACTCATGTAAGTGTTAAAAAACCTAATATTATTGATATTTCTCTTAATTATTAATTGTGTGTGCATACCATCATAAAATTAAGAAGTTATTTTCACTTCAACGTAGGTATTGTGTCTGAAAAAGTGGAGTTTGATGGTCGGCCCGGTCTCTATTTCAATTAATCCCATATGTTATGTTGTTCACTTTACGCGTTTCTCGCTTTACACGGGCCTCCGTGGGTTCAATTGACCGCGTAAAGCGAGGGTTCACTGTAGTTGTTTTAAAAAATTGCCCTGTACTGCGTCTAGGAAGTCTTCAGATTCATAGTGACCTATAATATTGTCCCAGTCAATATTTCTGAAATTGAAATCCCCTATAATGTACAGGTTGTTGTATTTTGCTGCCTTACTCATTTCCTGCTATATGGGCTGAGCTGCTTCTTTCCCAAGATTTGGGGGCCTGTAAATCACTCCCATAATTAGTTTTTCTCTTCCTTCCTCAATTTCTACCCATACAGACTCGGTTTCTATTTCACCCTTTATTGAATTATTAATACTTGTACAACATTTTAATGTATCCCTGACGAAGAGTGTGACCCCCTCCCCCCTTCCTACCTTCCCTGTCCTTGTGAAAAAGGTTGTACCCTTCTGTATGTGGTACTCTTCCTCGCCAGATTCATCCAAGTTTCTGTGATTGCTATGACGTCTACATTCTCGGTACATACAACCGCTCTCGGCAAGTCTATTTTATTTCTAATGCTCCTACTGTTTGTATAGTACCCATTTAAACCTACCCCTCCCTGGTCCTGTTTTACCCCCTGTCCCGAGTAACCGATTTTACTCCCCAGGACCTGTTTTTTTTTTTTTTTTTTTTTTACTCCCACTTACCCTGACCTCTCTCTACTGGCGACCCCCCCCCCCTTCAAAGTGACAATTTCATGCTCCAGGGATGCAGACAACGTCTTTATCCTCGCGTGAGACAAGTGTACTCCATCACAACTGTACAGGTAGTCGTTGCCATAGAATGGTTGCTAGTTATCAATCAACGCCCAACCATTGCTTGCACAATGTTTTTCCAGTCGGCAATTTATTGCAATTGCCCTGGACAGCCATTCACCACCAACTCCTCTTCCAGGCAAGACTCCACATACTATCAGGATCCCTCCCCTATCTCTCACCTTCCCTAGCGCCTCCCTATACCTCTTGAAAAGTTCCTCACTCCTAACCTTTCCTGTCGTTACCTCCTACACTAAGACACAGTACTGGCTTGGTACCCTCCCTTGATAAAACCCTATCTATCCTCTCAGCTACATGCCCTACCCCAGCCCCAGGAAAACACACCCAAGCCCTAGTCCTACGTTTCCTATTTCTTGCACAAAAAGTCCTATATGAGAACCTCACCTGGCTGTCCCCAACTACAGTACCACGACCTTACCACTGGGCAGGGTTTGAACAACTGCCCTTTTCTCTCCTGCCACCACACCGTCCTGCCTCTTCTCTTCCTCGCCAGCTTCCTCCAACACTTGGTAGGGGTTACTGCACTCCACACCCTGGTCAGCTTTCCTGAGTCTGACCCTAGTCCTCTTGGAAACAACCACTCTCCACGCCTGCTCCTTCTGACCCTCCTTCGTAGGTGTCCTGCCTACCTGAAGGAGTTCAGTCCTGAGGGCTTTGCAGCGGTAGAAATTCACATACGCCCAATCGCCCGAGGCAACCTAAATATCATAAGGGCGACAAGATTTTACTATTTTGCTAGTCTGGGATCACCTGATGGGCGAGTGGGCCGATGACAGTGGTAAGAGACACTCAATGTGTATAAGAGCTTCATAAAGAGAATACGTTATTAATGCTAGTTATCTTAATTGTATCACTGGTATTGCAAGCGGAAGGGATATCCATTTTCTGTATATAACACTTTATATGAAAATAAAATATATACACTCAATGATATAATGTAGTGTGATAAAACTGGACAAATGAGTTGGTGCATTGCCACCTAGAACACCAGGCCGGTTCAGGGAGTGTATGACGTCACACAGATACCACCGCTATTCGTGTCAGTGTATGGAAACCGTGCATTGTAATGAATAAACACAGTCTAATTATGTAGATATTCAATTATTATTGAGGAATTCATTTCTATACATAATACTGTATATATAAAAGCAATGACAGTGAAATTTAACACCTCAATGTATAATAGGCAAGAATAAAAGCAATTGACAAGTGATGAAAACTGCCTTTCCATCAACAATCACACCATTTATTATAAAAAGCAATTTCAAGTACATACAGGTGCTCCCCGACTTACGACGGGCTTAGGGACCTAAATCTAGGTGGTAAGTCGGAATGGTCTTAAGTCCGACATACTTAGATAAAAAAAAAAAAAAATTTAAAAAAAAATCTACAATGAAATACAGTACAGTAAAAGTAATAAATAATAAGGAATGGATACAGTGTGACTGAGCACTTACCTTTAATGTAGTCAGCTGAATGCACACGGGGCCCCTATAATTTTCTAATTACAGTCAACCCTCACTTTACGCGGTTAATACAACCCACAGGGTACCGCGGAAAGTGAGAAACGCGCAAAGTGAAAAACATAACATTTGGGATTAATTGAAATAGAGACCGGGCCGACCCCCAAACTCCACTTTTTGACGACACACAACTATGTTGTAGTAAAAATTTTATCTTAACTTTATGATGATATGCACACACAATTAATAATTAAGAGAAATATCAATAATATTAGGTTTTTTAACACTTACATTCGTAGAAAAAATGGCTGGGCACACGGGGATGGGCGGTTGGTTCCGAGGCAGAGGGCAGATTATTGGCACTCACCTGTGTCACTTGTATCAATTGTATCACTATCCACCACAGAGGCTTGCAGGGCCTCTTTGTCAAACTCCCCAAAGTCCATAAAAGTCCATATCCTCACCATAATTATCACCATCACTGACTTGGGCCGGCTGTGGTGGGTGGAGGGTGAAGAACTGATAATGTTTTGATGACTGGGCGACCTTGTGTGCACCATGTTCGCGTCGCTTACACAACATGGTGGATGGCGGGAGGTTTGGATCCAAAAATGGCACAGCCGCTCTCCGCGTAAAGGGGTACACGCACCGCGGAATGTGAGCATCCTGGGTTCCGGCAGGGCACCGCGTAAACTTGGAAACGCGGAATGTGGGACCGCGTAAAGTGAGGGTTAACTGTAGTAAAAATTTTATCTAAACTTTATGATGGTATGCACACACAATTAATATAGAAGAGGTTAGGTTAGGAAAAATAAAGGTTAGGTTAGGAAAACTAAAATTTAGGTTTAACACTTACGTTAGTAGAAGAGATGGGTCGGCATACGGGGATGGAGGCTGGTTCCGAGGCAGAGGGCAGGCTACTGGCCCTCAGGTGAGTCACCATCACTGTCATCCACACTTGTCAGGGCCTCCCTGACAAATCCCTCAAAGTAATCTTCACTGTCTCTACCTCTGTCACTATCACTGGCTTGGGCTAGCTGTGGTGGATTGCGGGCGAAGAACTCTGTTATGCTGTGCTGACGGCTGGTGTTTATGTTGTCGTGATAAACCTTGAAGTAAGGCTCCATAGTCTGCAACAGCTGGGTAGTGAAGATTTCATACCTGTTTGCGTCAGGGTCGTCGGAAAGGAGGAGCTTGACTTTCTCGATACACTCGATGGCACCCCTAACATTACTATGGGATAAGCGGTGTTCTTCTTGGGATGACGTACCACCTGCCTCTTCACTGACGTCATCATCATCTACCATCTCGTCGGTAGTCACATCAGGATCCCTTATCACCTCCAGGATGTCGTCGTTGGTGGTCTCGGAGAAGCCTGCAGCTGTAACACTCTGCGCAGCTTCTCTGGCAAGGTCCACTGCTACTGCAACAGTCTGAACCTCACCAGTCACAGATTGACTCTGCCTAACGGCCGGAATGCCTTGCAACACATGTCTCCATGCGTGACGAACAGTTGCTACAGACAGCTGATCCCATGCCTCCACCAAGAAGTCCACAGCTTTCTTGATGTTGAATATTCTCCAGAATTGTTTGAAAAGTACTTGTTGCTCTGCCAACTGTTGATCCTTTTCGTCTTCGCTCTTGCTATTGGTGGTGGTGTCACTCAGGTTAGGCAACTCTTCCCTGGTGTTGGTGTAGTCGTTCAGGAGCTTGAATTTTTTAGTCGAGAATGCAGCTTTTACATTACAGATTAACTCTTGGTCCATGGGCTGTAATATAGACGTAGTGTTGGGAGGAAGGAAGACCACTTTTACGTTGGGGTGACGATCTAACAGTAGGGGCGAGTGTCCTGGTGCGTTGTCCAGCAGCAACAAAATCTTGAATGGCACATTCTGTTGCTCACAGAATTTCTTTACATCGGGAACAAAACAGTCATCAGACCAGGAGAGGGACAGTGTAGAGAACATCCACGCCTTATGTGCAGTCAGCCAGTGGACATTTAGCTTAGTCATGTCCATGCTCTTGTAGGCGTGCAGCTTGCGGGCTGTGTGGATCACAGATAACTTGAGCTTACAGGTACCGGAGGCATTGGTGGTAAACAGAACGGTGATGCGCTCCTTCTGCAACTTCCGACCCCGAATCTTGCTGGCATTCTTCACAACGAAGGTCTTGGAAGGTAGCTTTTTCCAAAAAAGACCAGATTCATCCATGTTAAACACCTGGTCGTCGGTGTACTGTCCTTCCTCCATACGGTAATCTCACGTAAAAGCGGAGGAAATTCCCTAGCCGCAACACGGTCAGCACTAGCTTCTTCACCACCAATGTTGATATTGGTGATCTTGTTTCTCATCTTAAACCTCTGTAACCACCCAGAGGAAGCATTAAAGGGTTTGGGCTCTGCAATTCCCATCTTTCGTGACACTGCAGCATGCAGTTCACATGCATACTCCTTAACAGAGAGCGTGTTGACCACCATGTTCCGTCACGCCTGATGCGCCAAGTAGCTCACAAGTAATTTTTCCGTCTTGAGAAGCTCCTGGTTGTGGAAATACTTGATCATAGAAGTACCTGTAGACTTTGTGATCTTCATGTGCTCCTTTATCTTGGCTGCATCCTTCTTTATCGTCTGGTTCGTAGATTCGTTCACACCATGCTGGCGCGCCAAATCAACCTGTCTTGCTCCTTTCTCCAACTCTTGGATGATCTTGTACTTCACCTCGTAGCTTAAGAAACGTCGTGTCTTCTTTGGCTTAGGGCGGCTGGGTCCAGGCAAGGAAAGGTTTCTCTCTGGGGGCGGTGGTCCAGCGGAAGCCATTTTACAGAACAATGGATGCACGATTACGCGGTGTGGCGTGGAGGTATGAAACTGCCGTGGCTAGGTCAAGCGTCGTCTTTCCTCCCTCCCTCCCTCCTCCGGGTGGACACGTCATATTACTTTAAACCAATTACAGCTAGCAGCGGATGGAGGTAGGGATGCATAGCCAATCACAGTCCGATACGTCATATGACGTCAGTGATAACGCAACAGAGACATGCACTGCGCAACCTTACCGCGAGGCTTGCCCAGGCAGAGGCGGGAGCAGGCTGGAGGGGCGAATCTAAAAATAGCGTCGAGCCGGACACCCTCCGCGTAAAGGGGTACACGCACCGCGGAATGTGAGCATCCCGGGTTTCGGCAGGGTACCGCGTAAACGTGGAAACGCGGAATGTGGGACCGCGTAAAGTGAGGGTTGACTGTATACATGGAGACTACATTAACTGGAAGAAGCAGAGGAGGAGACAGGGCTGGGTGGGTCATCAATGTCGCTTTCTTCAGACAGGTTTATGGACTGTGGAAACTTGCTGGTTGAAGGTATTGGATCATCTTGAGGGAGTGAAGAGGCAGCACTGGTGGGGCGTGAGGAGACAGCACTGGGTGACTTCTTAAAATACATGTCCAATTTAGACTGCACAGTTTGTTTTTTCTTTTCATTATAAATTTTCTGTAGGAAGCAAGTGCATCTTGGATCATTCTGTCAACTTTGGCATAACGCTCATAATTTTGATCCATTCCATCAAACATTTGCATTCCTTTATTAATTGTAGCAAATGCCTCTGCCATATGCTTTACTGAAAACTTTTTGGGGGTGCAGGTCCTTCCACATTTAGACTGGCTTCTTCCTCTGCATCTTTGTGTGCTTCCAGTTCGATGAGATCTTCGTTACTGAGCTCTTCTGCTACACTTTCAACCAACTGTTCAACATCTTCATTATCAATTTCTAACCCCAGCTGTTTGCCTAACTCCACTATCTTCACTATCTTGTTACTAATATCCGAAATAACTTCATTTTCATTAAATCCTCTAAAACTGTTCCCATATCTTTTCAGGATTTTCTTCCATGTTCCATTCATGCAATGTTTTGTAACCTGATCCCATGCTGCACTAATGTTCTTTATACATGACGAAACGTTGTACTCCTTCCAAAACACTCTGAGCATTTTCTCACCTTCAGTAGCTGCAGCAGCCTGAGCGAAGGTCGTGCATAAATAATACGCTTTAAAGGCAGCAATAGCGCCTTGATCCATGGGTTGGATGACAGAGGTAGTGTTAGGTGGAATGCACACTATCTTAACATCAGGGTGCATGTCATCCAGGTGTTGTGGGTGTCCCGGAGCATTATCCAAGATAGCAAAATCTTGAATGGAATCCGTTGTTGCAGACAATACTCCTTGGCTCTTGGAATGAAACAAGTCATGAACCAATCCTCAAACAGTGCTAAGGTCATCCAGGCTTTCTTATTACTGCGATAAAACACTGGCAGTGTGTGCTTGCTGACGTGTTTAAAAGCCCTGGGGTTCTCTGAATGATAGATCATGAAGGGCTTTAGCTTGAAACCAGCAACATTCCCCCCCTAACAGAAGTGTAATTCTGTCCTTGAATACCTTGAATCCTGGCATTGTTTTCGCCTCTTTGTGGATGTATGTCTGCTAGGGTGTGACCGTTGCCCTCCAAAAATAAAAAAATGGTCCTACAATGCTGTTCAAAGTTTTAGTGTTGTGTATTTATCTAGGAAACACCCCTGTAAATTTTCTTGGAGATCTGTGCATGTTTGAGCTAGCACCGTCGGCTTTACAAAATAACAAGGAATATTATTATCTAATGAACAAATTTAGTGGAATTTCTTTTATTAGACTTATAAGATATACTAACACCAAGCAAATGATCGACCATATCAGTCTTAATACCCCTAAAACAATATTATAGAATAGTACGAAATACAATAATCCCAAAAATAACATTTCTAGGTTCAAGACCCATTTCTCTCAACTGGCGTTCAATGAAAAAAAGAAATACTACTACCCCGCAATGCCTGGAGTGTTTGAGGAGCGCCAGCAGGAGATGGCTGACTTCTTCTGTGAATCTCTAGCCCAACCATTTACACGTGGCGACTACAAGGAGCTGGTAGAGCTTTGTCTGCTGCTTGTAACTAAAGGATCCGAGCCAGTGAACTTCACGATGGTCTACCCCGGCTCACTTCACAAAGCAAGGTGGATGGCTAAACTGCTCTATACCCTCAAGATTGTTCTTTTGTCAGGCCAGATCAAAGAGCAGTTTCCCAAAGCCGAGGTTGTGACTAAAAGTCAAATCAGCAAGTTAGAATGGTTTGCTGTGTTCACAGTCGCTGTTTATGTCCCATGGTGGATTGTTTGCCTTGTTCCAGCAAGTGCGCCATTGAATGACTTGAATTTGGTCGAAACCTTGGCTGAATTTGCCCCATATGACGCCACAATAGTTGACAAAGCACATGTGGCACTCGGTAGACACACTTGGTATCTAACTGAGGAGTTGGCCCCACTGGCTTTGTTCTAGTCCCAAGTACAAGAAAGGACGAAAGAGGAGATGAGGAAGGCCCTTCTTTGCCATGAAGTTAATAAGAGAGTGGGGCTCAATCTTGGGGGCTATGGAAAGCCATATTTTTCCCCTGTCCCAGAAAGTGGCACTGCCCTGGTGGACCTAATTGGGCCTTTTAGGCATGCCCTATCAGTTTCTCCACAGTCCAGCCAGTGAATGGGCGGTAGGGGGCAGGGAAAAAACACTTTTATTTGAGTTGCAGGCTGCACTTTTCAGGCATCGTTTGTATGGCTGTAACAAACACCTGTGCAAAATTTCATGCCATTTCATGCATACTTACCCTGCCGCATCGCAAACGACTTTTTGTCAACTTTTAGTGTATACCAAAAATTAGGTGTCATTTAATGTTTTCCAGGATAATGATAAATTTTACATGGGTGACATCGATTTAATTCACATGTTATTTTACAGGTACACCGTATAGAAAATCATTACAAGTTCATATTGAAATTCTTTTTTGTGCGGAACCTTGGCATCATTTTCCTAGACAATAATCTTTGCCTCATATATCCATCTCTCGATTCGTATCCCGTCACTTCAGTGCAAGCTTCAGTCATCACTTTTATGCCTCTCTCGACCGCCTGAGTGCTGTTTGGCCACTTGGGCACCACTAATGGTGTCTCAAGAATGTCATTAACCTGTAGATTTGACAGAGAAGCAATGTAAGGAGGCTCAGTCTTGAGTTCATTCCTCCAGTTAATCATGGAATGATAGTTTTTTGCTTGCCACTTTAGTTTCGGAGTCACCACCTTTCTCATGTTGACTACAGGAGGCACATCCTCATTCCCATCTCCATCTTTACCCTCCTCATCAGTATAGTTTAACAAATTCTCGTCAACAGCAGCATCAGAATCTTCCTCCTCCTCTTCAGATCTGCCAGTGCATTCTTCCTTTTGCTGATTCTCCTCTCTAATTTTTCTTATCATTGAGACAGCTTTTTCTCTAACAGTCATGTCCTCATCTGCACACATACCAAGAAGAAGTTCATCTGTGTGGGCGAAGTATGCATTTCTATGGACAGCCTTCTTCACTATCGTCTCCTCCTCACTATTCAGGTGTTTCATATATAGCAGGGACTGGAATACGTTCCTTGAGCCGTGTGTTACGTAAGGGTGTATCTTGATGTAAAACCACATTGGAGCACTGAACTTCATTATTGTTATGACAATTCTTTTCAACTCATGGCTGGGTCTTGATGTTGCTACATACAGCCTGAGGATTCTACTCCATAAGGTGTTCCACCTTGACACACAGGGAGGACCTGGCTCAATAGCAGCCAAGTCATCTTCAACAACACCTGTGATAACTCCATTACAAATCCTATACAGGTATTTCTGATCCCAGGACAGATCTTTCTCCACTTCATCATTAAACACAGGGAAATCAGGGAAACTGGCTGGCTGGAAGGCGACAACTGGAAGCTCAGACAAAGACTCCTTGATCTGCTTTCCAATGGGACCACGCCAATGCTCAGGACCACTTGGTTTACCATCATAGTGATAAAAAACTGCGCGGAAAGGCAGCTCATTTCCGTGAAGCTGACATATGAAATAATGGAGCGGGTGACCAAGTAACATTTCAAGATGATGAATGACTCCATTTTCTGATCCTACATTTACATTGGTTCCATCACAACCAACACACACAATGGGCTGCTGGGTTAGATTTTTCTCCACCAGAAACTCGTGAATAGTTTTGGCAATCTGCTTTCCGGTAACTATTTGAATAATTTCAAGTGCGCCAACTTACCCAGGTCTCCCCTACATTACAGTACAGTAGCACAACATTGAGAAAAGGCTGATAATCAATATAGACATAGCACCTTACTCATCTGCAACAAGACAACTTAAATGAAATAAGAGATATGAAAAAAAGGTTGATAAACACTGAACAGAACATTGCACCGCCACAGCGGCTGTTTGGCTAGTACTCTAGGTAAATTTAAAAATTTCAGTAGAAAATGTGGCAGACTAAACCTCGACATATCGGCTTCAAATTTGGCATGGAGTCTTAGATATGTATAAGGAACATTGCCTGAAGAGTGCAGCTTTGAGCAAAATTTCACTGCCCCCTAATGGGCGGATCATGACGACTACCTGAACATGAAACGGGTTGTGGACAAGCTTCAGGTCGTCAATGAGGCTGCAGAGCGTGGTGTAAAACATTGCCATGACTTTCTTAATGTTGCCAGGGATGAGGAGCGCTTTCAAGAAGTCCTTCAAGTAGTTGAAAATGACAGACTCCGCGTTCCTAATCAGCGCAAACGATCATCTGTTTCCGAACAGAAATCATGGTTTCTTGCTCTAGAGAAATAATACCTTGTGAATATATGATAAAACCCCTTAATGTACCATGAGAGAATAAGAATGATTAACTTTTTTGTGTTAGTGATAACAGCTTTTAATTAAGACAGGCAAATGATTTGTGTTAATATCCCTTATGATAGTTGTGTAATCTCGTATATAGGCGCGTATGCCGTATAAGCAAAATCGCTATTTTTCAAATTGCTGGGGCTCAATCAAATATGCATGAATCTTCAAAAAATTGCACGTGGGCATTTTTTATGTCAATATGCAACACTAAAATTTTGAACAGCATTGTAGGGCAAAGTTGGGGCAACTGTCACACCCTAATGTCCGCTCAGGCATGCGCTTCCACAATAATTCAGTCTCGTCCACATTGAATATTTGCTCAGGCAAATAATTCCCTTCCACAATCACATCTTCTAACTCCTCCTTAAAAGCTTCGGCAGCACCAACATCAGCACTAGCTGCCTCTCCACTCACCTTAACATTGTGTAGACTTTAGCGTTTTTTAAATCTATTAAACTACCCATGACTTGCTGTAAAGGTTTGTTCACATTCATCTCCTGCCTGCTCCATCAGGCTTTGGAACAGGCTTCTTGCTTTAGCCTGTAAGGTGAGAAGGCTTAAGGGTACACGCTTCTGTATCTGGTCTTCTATCCATATCACCCATAATTTTTCCATATCGTGGATAGGACCTTGTCTTTTCTTTGATATTATAGTTCCCTTATAGGTGTTGTTCCTTTCACTACATCATGAATACGTTCCTTGTCCTTCAGAATAATGGATATGGTCGAGTGCGAGAAATCTAGGTCGCGTGAGATTGTTGCTACAGTTTTCCCATTCTCATGCTGCGTTATTATCTTCATTTTCATCTCAAAGTAATTGCCTGTCTCCCTTTCTTTGGAGCACCGCCAGCACTCTTACTTGTACGCTTTCCAGTCATTATAAAGTCAATTAAATACGATAACGAAATTTCACAGCGCGATCAGTATGGGATACGATAGCCAAACACCAACTAAACGCTGTATTGAGTGAGTGTACCCATGCGGTGACCCAAGCCGGCCACGCTCTCACTCAGGACGGAAACGTTTCGGTATAGAAAATGCACGCGTCATTTGAAAAAAAAATTGGTCGCGACTGCGGCGTTCGTATGTCCCGTCGGTTGTAAGGTCAGAGCAGGTCGTAAGTGCGGATTGACGTAAGTTGAGTCAGTCGTAAGTCGTGGACTACCTGTATTCAGATTATCACCGATACAAACAAGATTTTAAAAAATAATAGCACGGAAAAAATTTGACAACCATTTCACACATGCAGTTACATTAAAAATCAAATAGTAATTGACTATTGTATTATAGAACAAAGTGATTATAAAGATTTAGTATTAGAATTTGGTCATGGTTAAAAGCTTTCACACATTCTTATTTTTGTTCAAGTCGGAATGTGACGCTCAGCAATGTTACCTAGGTATGTTAATTCCTAGCTAACTCGCCAGTCCAACATACAGGCAATTAAAACATCTAATGATTAATTAACGCGTAATATTAGGAGGACACGTTGTTACCTGGCATTTAATTGCAATTCTCAAAAACCCCTCCTTCACCCCCCACCATACGCATGACGACCTTCATCTCTTGCCTGGCGATTCAGTTATGAATACACACGAAGGAGAGCTCCGCGAATTTGTTTTGTAATTGCTGAAATACTAAGACCCACGAGGATTTTATATACGGTATTTGTACTTATTAGCACAGTGATGAAGTAAAGTGACTTTTAATTTATGTCTCTCAATTATTGTATTTGGGACAATTTCTTAAACGATCTCTGGTCAGCATCATGGCGACCACAACACGTCTTCTTTGTGAAGTCGTTTAGATTGTTGTGACTATTCCTTGCCTTTAAGTCACTCGGTGAATGTCGCTGCGCCCTCCCGGGCTCATCTTCACTGAAAGAGAATATGTAATATATCTTTATATATACATATATATGTATACTGTTTATGGTTTTCTTTGTCCCAATTATTCACGTGCTAGTATGAATGCCATGACTGTCTCTCTTCCTACTCTTACGTTTGTTCACAAAAAACCTTTGGGCTTCCGCCCTCGGTTTTCTAATTGCTCTCAGCATAAAGACCAGATTTGAGTTTTTCTCTCCATAACTTTATTTTATTAATGTCCTCAGTAACGGGTTCAGCCTTTCCAGGCGAACTTTAGCGAGGCTGCTAGACTTAGCGTTCCTTCCGGAATGTTGACCTTCCGGTCTTCCTAGCAATCTAGAGTTATGTTGAAATGGACTTTACATCCTTATATGGGTTATATGAGAACAATTCAGGGTGGAATTCTCAACCCAATAAATATTGCTAGAGTAATAGTGAATGCTGTTGCCAATAGAGCGCTATGTTAGCGACTCAGCACTGTCAACCCTGCCGAGTGATAGTGCGCACGTAGAAATTTCCGCTTAAGTTATTACTTGGGGGATAATGTCTGTGCCCCTGATTGGCAACAAATAGAGATCTTGATGATCCCTCTAAATAAAATGTTCTAAATGAACTATTTTATATAAAAAAAAAATTCACTGAGGTAAGGAATTAACATACCTAGTTACTGTAACATTGCTGAGCGTCATGATGCCATTCAGCCTGACAATTGCGCCAAAAGTCTTTACAAAACGGGCGAACATCCCCAGAAAGATCCTTGCAAAGGAGGGCATAAGAACCTTTGCTTATCTAGAGGATTGGCTGATAATGGGAAACTCTTTCGAAAATTGTCAAAGGGCGACCCAACGTACACTAGTACTATTTCAAAACCTTGGTTTAAAGATAAACCAGGTCAATCAAATTTAATACCATGTCAAAAGTTGGATTGGTTAGGTCTCCAGTGGGATACAAATCAGCAGTCAGCCAGTCTACCAGAAGCAAAAGTAACAGATGTGATAAACCAAGTAGAAGCCTTTTGTGTAAAGCAAGAGGTTTCTTGGCACGATTGGGAAAAACTTATGGGTTTGTTGAATTTTGCCACAATAGTGGTTCCATTGGGAAAGTTAAGGAAAAGGCAACTATCTCATCTGGGCTCGAAGTTGCTTCACAGAAACAGAAATGTTGCTTCTTCTCTCCCTATTCAGATAAAGAATCATCTGTTATGGTGGACAAAGTTGGAGTATCTAATCGGTCCCTCTCCCTGGGTTCCGCCTCAAACAGGTTTGGTCGTTTGTACGGATGCGTCCAAAATAGGATGGGGATACCATTCTTCAAAAGGGGAATTCAGTCAAGGGAAGTGGAGCAACTTCCTTTGGGACAAACACATAAATATAAAAGAATTAGCAGTGGTCCTATTCTTTTTGTCGGCAAACCCAAATTTACAAAATATGACGATCCTGTTTGCCATGGACAACAAAACAGCAGTCTTTTGTTTCAATCATCAAGGATCAACAAGGTTTTGGCCCCTCCTACAACTGTCAGAAGATTTTTTCAGTATTTGTGTAACACAAACACTTTACCTCAGAGCAACCGGTTGTACAAAACAATTGGGCAGATGCGCTGTCCCTTCTCCGGCCAGTATCGACAGAAACAGAATGGTCCCTAAAGGTATCGAAGTTCAAGAGTCTAGTGAAGAAGTTTGGAACTCCACAGATAGATCTGTTTGCCTCCCTAAAAAATCACAAGATGCCGTTTTATGCATCTCTGGAGGGGTTGAATCTTTTAGGAAATGCCCGACTCTTAGATTGGAACCTATTGAATTCAATCTATCTGTTCCCACCTGTGAAAATATTGCCCAAAGTGGTTCACAAACTCAGATCCTTCTGAGGCAAGGTCCTCTTAATTGCACCATATTGAATCCTACAACCTTGGTGCTCAAATCCGCTACAATTGCAACAAGGATGTCTAGACCAGGTACTACATTCTCAGTTCGAGATATCCTTGGCTCTTCACGCTTGGGGTTTCTCAAAAAAGTTTAGATAGGTTGTTGGGTAATCCCAATATAGCTAATCAAGTATTAGCAGGCCATAGACCCCAAACATCTATTCAATATGAGAAAGCTTGGAATCTTTTTCAACAATTTTTCAAGTTAACAACTCCAGAATCATTATCGGAAACAGTTGTGATAGAATTTTTAGAATTTCTGTTCAGAGTTAAAGGCCTTCAAGGATCGACAATTGCATCTTATAAATCAGCATTTGGTTGACCATCTGGCTTGGGGTTTTAATATTACTTTGAACCCAAGGATTTATCAAATGCTAAGATCGTCCTTTTTCATTCAGAGACCTCCTCGCCCCAAGAGAATCCCACCTTGGTCTCTGGAAAAAGTTACTAAACTTCTTATGGGATCTAATTACAATATAAATCTGAACAGGGATAAATTACTCCAGAAGGCAGCCTTCCTTCTAGCAATAGCAACAGGTATGAGAATCAGTGAACTGATTTAAATTTCCAATAATCATCATTATTGGTATTTTCTGATGAGGATGTTATACTTTTTCCTACTGAGTTCCTAAGAAAAAATGAAAGGGAAGATTTCCAAGCTCAACCTATTAGGATAAAACATCTAATGGATGAAACAAGGGTTCCTCATATATTGTGCCCAGTTAAAAATCTTCAGGAATGGTTAACCAGATTCCCTAATAGAGGCCCCTATGTTTTCTCATCAATTAGTGAATCAAGCAGACCCTGGCAAGAAATTTTTGGCGCATGACACTAGGAAATATGCAGGGTCTGTGGCCTTTCTGCGGCATATGAGTCTCAGTCAGATCAAGGAAATGGGCTTTTGGAGATCTTCAAAAACTTTCAAAGACAGCTATCTTCATCTATCTCTGAAAGATGCTACAAATGTGGTGGTGCTGGGTTCCCCTCCCCCACCTCATCAGAATAAAGTGAGTATCCTTTTTGAGTAAATTGACATTTTACCTTCTGGTAAATGTTCCTAATTTTGGAAATATTCTAAACGGTTTATAACATAATCTGGACCTAAGTCAGCGGAGCCTTGTATGCAAAGTCACCTCCCTCTCCACTTCCTGCTCAGGTATTCTTGCTGAGCGTCACATTCTGACTTGAACAAAAAGCCATTTTTGTTTTCAAAAAATCAGTTATTTTGATATAGCTCGGAATGCGACGCCGATAACCCACCCATCTCCACCCCTCGAGAGTTGACTTTTGTTTACTGCTCGCTCTGAGGCAAGAGATGAAGGTCGTGATGCGTATGGTGGGGGGTGAAGGAGGAGGTTTTGAGAATTGCAATTAAATGCCAGGTAGCGACGTGTCCTAATATTACTTATTAGTAATTATTAGATGTTTTAATTGACTATATGTTGGCCTGGCGAGTTATCTAGGAATTAACATACCTAGGTAACATTGTTGAGCGTCGCATTCCAAGCTATATCGCAAAAACTGTTTTTTTAGAAAAAAACGTTATTATTTCTTTTGCATAAATTATATATTATTATTATCCAATTGGGAAGCACTGGTGGAACTACACCAGGTTTCAATTGAAGTCGATCCAATTTGTATGTTATAGTTCGTCCAGTGTGTTCATCGAAATAACTTGATGACCGTTGATAATAATCAGAGGATTTAAAGTGCAGTTCACAAACCTAAACACAGCAAGTTCACTTGTTAGTAATACAATATGAGAATTTTTATTGTCTTTTATTCAAAATTAGTGGATGAATATGGTTTACATTTGGATTAGGAAACATTTTTGATATATTGGTACGTTCCAAATAGCTTCATCACAATGGAATGTGCTCCATGCAGTTAATTAAGTTTGTGCGATTATTCCAGTGTTGGTTTATGATTTAACATGGTTTCTACTAGTAAATAAATGTCACACAGTAAATAGAACTTTGAAAATCCAGTAAGTGCCAATGTTTAATATTTCTTGACAAATTGTTTAAGGGATAGTAAAAATTCATAAGGACTAGTAAATTTTCAAATCTACTAGTCCTGCTGGCGACTGAAAAAATGGTGAATTTCTACCCCTGCTTTGTTCACCCCCCTTTAAAATGTCTATCTCTCTCCTCAACTCCTCCAGCTGACTTAACAAGAGTGGCCAGGGGATCGTCTTTCCTCACACACCGTCCCTTTTCCCCCCCACAACACAACGATATACGGCGGCCATTTCCTATGGTCACTAACCAGAGCACTTAGGGGCACGTCCTTCTCCAAACTAGGTCAGGTCCAGACAATGTCATTACTTCTAAATTGACTTGTATCTCCATCTAGTACTGATATACTCTGTAAATGAACTGAAAAAGAAAAGAGAGAAAGTCTACCAGGTAAGAGTACATGACAGCTGAGCTGGTGTGAACATGGGAGTTTTTATATCCATAAGCTGCTCTTCACATTTCTTCACTTACTAAATGTCCATGACTTAGACCATAAAAAACACCCTTAAAACTAACCTGAACAAGGCATTTGGGGTTTGAAGAGGCCATCCTTTGTACTACCTCCTACTGCAGCGGTGAGTTTGTTGGAGAGCGTCGTCTGTGGGGAAACTGGTGACGTCATTGCAAATGGCGGCCTTGTTTTTAGAGAAATAAAATTATTTTGGTTTTTGTAGCAGGACTTTAAACTTTTATTACAAATTATATACAGGTACTCCCCAACTTACGACCACCCGCACTTACAACCTGCCTCAGTCGTACCAAAATTTTTTCAAATTATCGTACATATTTTCGAGTCCCACCGTCAGTGATTGCGCTGTTTACTGACAAAATTTTCGTTTGTAATTCACTTTAAAATGGCTGGTAAGGTTAAAAGTGAGAGTTTTTTGGTGCTGAGAAGAATAAGAGACACCCATTTTAGATTTTCTATGTATTATTTAAGCATTTTCGACTTACGACCTGGATTTGGGTCCCTAACCCCGTCGTAAGTCGGGGAGGAGTTGTATACAGTATCGCTCTACGAACGTGGCAGAGTGTATTTCTTGTGTTTTCTCAGAACCAACAACTCGTCCATTCTAAGACACTTTTCTTCTATAGCATTTTTTCTGCTGTTGATTACTTTCACCTAAACCTTACCTTGATTAGACTCAGAAGACTCTTGAGTTGGGGTTCATCAGATCCTTGTCTTCATCATCCACAGGTTGCACTGCCTGGCTGCTCTTTCTCCGACTGAGGGGAAGGTGGGTTCGGCAGGGGGTCTATACCGAGCTGATTGGTTGATTCAAAATCATATCCACCAATCAATGTCCAAAGAACAACTGTACAAGTGTCAGACTCTAGCGCATATGTTATGAGCATAGTAACCAACAAACGAACACACAGGCGCTCCGAGACAATGGTAACAATAACAAGAGCTTAGAAAAAAATATGAACATTTCCAATAATTCATTGCGATTTTTCTGAAAGAAATGCTATAGAAGAAAAGTGTCATAGAATTGTCTAAACGGATACACCCCATTTCGTCACCAATATCAAATCCGTTTTGTCGCCAATAACGGTTTCGTAATGAAACAGTCGCTGGTATTAGTGACAAATTGTTAGTTATTATTTTACACGAATAGAAATTACACGTTTACAGACGACTCAAGAATTATTGTGTTATTATTATACATGAATATGAATTATTTAATAAAGAAAACTAATAAATAATCGATTAAAACAGTGGATAAATAATCAAAATACAGAACAAATGAAGGTGATTTCTTCTTCTCATCCTCCTCATCCTTCTTCTTCTTCTCATTCTTATTATCATTTTTCTTCTCACCTCTTTCTTCTCATTCTTCAGCACGTGTTGTGGTCAGGCTGTCATGTGATTACTGTAAACAACTGGCAATTATCAATGGAAACGGTTGGCGGTTAATTAACAACTTTTTTATTATTTGATCTTTTTGATATGCCCAGATTTACTGGGCCACATAGCCTCTTGCATGTTAACAAAAACATTTATTGGTGACTACTATTAGCCAATAGATAACTAATGTGCATTTTACTTGAATTTTATTTTGGTGGTAAGACTGGTTGAAATTGTCTCATGGCTAACTGGCCAACCTTACCAAAGTTGATATGGGCGCTCTTAACACTCGTAAGAAGCACACTAGCTGTCGAGCACTGCCACCCACAACACCAAGCTTGCCTTTCAACTCGGCTTGGCTTCTACAAGCTGTATTCAGTTTTGTTCTGGATGTGGCAAGGAAGTATGATCACGGCAGCAGGCTCTCTCCTGTGATTATTGCCATCAGTGGAGATACAGGAAGTGTGGCACAACCATCACCCAGGATATGTACAGGCAAATAGGCAAACATTTAAAGGAAGGTGGATCATTTTCCCTGCTACTGTTGACCTCCCCATGGATGAGTTTTCTACTAGTGTTTACAATTCATTCACAGTTAATTTTCCTATTGAGCCAGTTACCCCAGTACAGTTCGTCCCCGAATTACGTACATCCGAATTACGTACAAACGGCCGATACGTACATCGTTTCTGAAGTCTTTAATTGCAAAAATATTGTCTTAAAAGGGCGAGCAATTTTTAAATTTGGCGGGCGAGCCAGCCGCACCGCGCCGCCACTATCACTGACCATGCAGACGACACGCTAGACGCACCAAAACAACAAGTGTGGTCATTGTGCATACAGTACTTCTCCTGTGAATTTCTGCCCTATTTTGTACACTTTACTCTGTGTGCAATGACTGGTGTAAAGCGTAAGAGTGGTGAAGCCAGTGGGAGTGCTACGAAACGTCAAGCAATCTCACTAGAGGTAAAAATGGACATAATAAAACTGCTTGAAAGTGGTGAAAAGTTGACCAATGTTGCCCGCAAATTTAACCTGAGTCGGTCAACTGTTAATACAATTGATAAGGGCAAAGAAAAGATCAAGGAACATGTGAAATCTGCAGTGCCAATGCAATCTACGATTATAACTAAAAGAAGAGGGAAGGTTCTGGAAGAAATGGAAAAATATCTTGCGCTGTGGATCGAGGACTGCACACAAAAACGTAAGCCTCTGTGTCTCAGTATGATTCAGGAGAAAGCCCTAAGTCTTTTCAACGACCTAAAGAAAGATCACCCTGATGATACTGTGACATTCAATGCTAGCCATGGGTGGTTTAACCGATTCAAGGTGCGAAATAAGCTGCATAATGTTCGAGTGACTGGTGAGGCGGCGAGTGCTGATTGGAAAACAGCACAGGATTTTCCAGATAGCATTATAGGGTTGGGGGATTTTCGAGTTAAGTACATTTCGAGTTAAGTACAACCTTTTGGTCCCCATTATGTACGTAACTTGGGGACTTACTGTACAAGAAACATCTCTTCAAGATGAACCGATCCCAGAAAACCTTCCAGATGATCAACCAGCTATTTGGGTAATTGTTCCCACTGGTACAAACCGGGGGAAGCTATGATTGCACAACTCTGAGGGTTACACATACACAGTAAGAAAGAAAAGGAGTCTGTCACGTACTGGACTTGCAGCACCTGCCAGAAGAATAACAAGTGTCCAGCAAGTGTAATTCAGCGAGGGACAACATTTAAGGCAGGTCTAGGCGCTCACAACCACCCTAAAACACCTGGCCTTCTTGCTACAACAAAAGTATCTGTAGCTGTCAAAGAGCAATGTGCACGTGACAACTTCACCTCGGTTGATCAAATAGTTGAAGAGGAATTAACTAGCTACAAACAGAGCCACCCTAATGCCCACCAGTTGCCTAAATCAAGCAGCATTGTCAAACAAGGTAACAGACATCACCGAGCTCAAAGACCACACCACCCAACTCAGCTCAACTTTGAACTCATGTCTGACAGCCTGCCACCTGATTTCATTAGAACAGATATACAATGATGATAACCAGATTACTGTATGCCACATAGTCATGGCCACTGATAATCAGCTTCACCTTTAAGTTCTGCAAGACAGTGGTACAGCAGCCCCCCCCCCCCCAAATTCACGTATTTTTATTTCGCGGTCCTCTATTATTCGCGGATAACACTGGATCTACCCAACTATGTCTGTGGGTAGTTTTAAAGTTGCTGGCATTTTTGCAGCTGGGACAGGAAGCCATTCATTCTAGAGGGTAATTTCCTTTACCTGTATTGTAAATATGTGTGTGTAGACACACACATATAAAACACATACAAATAAATAATAATGGGAAAATCCTCTCACAAATAATCAGAAACAAATTTATTAAAATGTGACAGTCTACCTTCAAGTCCGTGTTTTATTTATTGAAGCACGGACTTGAGGGTAGATTCACGTTTTTTATAAATTTGTTTCTGATTATTTGTGAGAGGATTTTCCCATTATTATTTATTTGTATGTGTTTTGTGTGTGTGTGTCTACACACACACACATATATACACATTACAATACATGCATACAATCAGAAACAAAGAGAAGAGATTGATGATAATATAGTAATGAATCATACAAAGGAATCTGGTTCACTTTGTTAGTTTATGATGAAGTTTGCTATTTCTCATTATTGCTTTCCAGACTTACAAGTCATACTGTATACTTTTCTGTATTGTTACTCTTCCACCCTCTGCACTCTGGACTATTAGAAATACTATATTAAAAGTATAATACTGTACAGTATAATAGTTGAAAATAAAATAAAAGTGCAATAAAATACTGTATGTTGGAAATAGAATAAAAGCAATAAAATAGTAATACAGTAGAATAAAATTACTGAAGAATAGTTGGAAATCGAATAAAAATTTAATAAAATAATTGGAAATACTGTGCAGTAAAGTGTAATAACATGGCAGAAAATAGAATAAAAGGTTTATTAAAAATAATACTTAATATTTCAGATTTAAAAAATGGTACGATCAAGATCAGCTGCTAAAGCAGCAACTCAGGAGGTGAAGGTCAATGGAGAAGTTTCACCTAAAGTACCCAAAGGGAGAGGTCGTAAACGTGGACTGCCAACAAAGGATTCACCGGAGATAAAAAAAATGAAAAGTAAGTGAGGTATTAACTTTATCAGAAAATTTAATGGGTGACTTGTTCACTGCTACTGTACTGTACAGTATGTGGTTGTCTTATCTCTACCTAAATACCTGTACAGTAATTTTTTATATACATCTTAGTCAAGCATTTGCTTCATGAATGGATAAATAGAGAGGTTAAGGGATCCACAGTGCACTGCAGGATGAGGTGAGAGTATTGTAGGTTCACTCCTCAACAATGTGACAGTGAGCAAGGGAGCATATAGGCTGTCTCTAGTGGTTGCTTACTCATCAGTCCACCTGCTTCCATAAGGCCTCAAACATTCGAGCTACAGTACATAGCAGAGTCTATGTGTGCTACCACTTTTTGCATGAACTTTGAATAACCAACCTGGCCAGTTGCATATATACTAACATTAGTTTCACAAAGTGGGAGGGTGGTAGAAATAGGGTCTTCACATAGCTAATTGTGAAATTGCATTAAATGAAGTAGCACAAAATGAGGGGTACCTCTATGTTCTTATGTGAGGCTACTCTGCCATTCTTATTTCCTTGTATTTTATTTACATTGCAATATAATTTTATCTCATTCAATTGAATTACAGTAGAACATTAATTTAACGTGAAACAATTTAAAATTAATGATTTAAAGCGACACCCACAATTAAGGATATCGTATTAATTTAAAGCGAATCTTTCCTATTTTGCGCAAATCAAATCTGGCGCGCGTCATATGGAAATACTATTTTAAGTTTCGCGCCTGATGTTTCCCACCAGACGCCTCTCTGGGCACGTTACAAGGCTGCCTGCCACCCTCCCTCCAGACGCCTATCTGGGCATGTTACAAGGCTGCCTGCCACCCTCGCACCAGACGCCTCTCTGGGCACGTTACAAGGCTGCCTGCCACCCTCCCACCTGACGCCACTCTGGGCACGTTACAAGGCTGCCTGCCACCCTCCCACCAGACGCCTCTCTGGGCACGTTACAAGGCTGCCTGCCACCCTCCCACCAGACGCCTCTCTGGGCACCTTACAAGGCTGCCTGCCACCCTCCCACCAGACCCCTCTCTGGGCATGCTACATGGCTGCCTGCCGTCCTCCCACCAGACGCCTCTCTGGGCACGCTACAAGGCTGCCTGCCACCCTCCCACCAGACGCCTCTGGGCACGCTACAAGGCTGCCTGCCACCCTCCCACCAGACGCCTCTCTGGGCACGCTACAAGGCTGCCTGCCACCCTCCCACCAGACGCCTCTCTGGGCACGTTACAAGGCTGCCTGCCACCCTCCCACCAGACGCCTCTCTGGGCACCTTACAAGGCTGCCTGCCACCCTCCCACCAGATGCCTCTCTGGGCATGCTACATGGCTGCCTGCCGTCCTCCCACCAGACGCCTCTCTGGGCACGCTACAAGGCTGCCTGCCACCCTCCCACCAGACGCCTCTCTGGGCACGCTACAAGGCTGCCTGTCGCCCTCCCACACCCTCTCGCATCCTCAGTTCTCGTGCTGACGCTCCTGTGATCGGACATACTGTGTGACACTATCTCCTTCCACCGCGTGCATCAACCATCGCCACTATGTCCAAGAGGCCAGCTACTGCATCATTATCTACCCCAAAGACCAAGAAATCAAGGCAAGCAATTTTACCGGAGCAGAAAAACAAGGTGCTGGAAGCACTTCAACGTGGAAGTGGTGCTTCAAGTGTGGGGCGCCAATTTGGACTGTCGGAGAGCTCTGTCTGCACTATCAAGCTCAACGAGAAGAAAATTAGCATAATACTACAAAAATAAATGTTTTGTTTATTCTAGGAGATGAGCTGAGGTGCATCTGGGTAGACTCTGAGTCAGGGCGGGGGCAGTGATGCAAGGCAGCAGACATTACAGAACCATGCAGTAACAGTACCGTCTAGCTCTCAACTTGACTGCAGGGAGTGCTTGCTCCATATATATTATGCCATATATTTTTATCATATTTATTAGTTAATAAATTTTTTTTTAATATTTTGTGTTTCTCTCAAGTACCAAACTAAATTATTCCATTGAAACAACACTTTGATTTAGTGCAAATTCGATTTAAAGCGACCTCTCTTGGAATGTATCTCGCGTTAAATAGATGTTCTACTGTACCATAATTTATTCATATTATTTTCAATACACTGTATTATCATACAATACTTCATATTATATATGTCCTTACATCATCTATACCGTGTTATTTATACAGTACAGTACAGTATTTTTTTATCATTCGCCACTTATCAGCTTACTAGCCACTTGGGCTTTTACCTTACTCTATCTTGGTTTAGTTTACAATAATCTCTCATAGCTATACTGTATCAACTTTTTTATCTCGTAGTCCATTTATATTCCAATAACTAACTTACCCCAGTGACCACTGAGATACTGTACCTTTATTGCTCTTTGAATGATATTTCATGAAGCAAAATGAAGATTTACAAAGAATGTTGATCTTTTGGGTTTGTCTATTTGCATGCTTAAGAGTTCATAAATTCAAGTCATCTTTGCCAAATTTTTACAGCTGTTCAGCCTTGTCTGTAGCTCATTACAGTACTGTAAAGTTTTGATTACCATGGAATAAGGTCACTCAGGGTCCTCACTGAAGCTTACCACATGCTAGGAAGGATCCATCATATTAACCTACTGCTGTGGTATTTGCTCAGATGGCAGCCATTGTAGCTTAAGGGTTCCCAGGGTTCCAAAGCCTCAAGCCTGTCGTGGACATATTCATGAGTCATTCTATCCAGTTTCATTTATAACGGGAAATTCGTTAACAATCGCTCATTTTTGTGTTAAACTTTAATAAATTGTGTATTTTTCTTTCTACATAGTGAAGTTGGAGGCCCCTAACGTGGAGAATGGTGTGGTGTTGACAGTAGGTATGGGTGACATTGGCCAGCTTGGCTTAGGACCAGATGTGGATGAGAAGACTCGGCCAGCTGTTGTGCCTAACCTTACTGACATTGTTGCTATTGCAGCGGGCGGCCTCCACTCTGTCGCCTTGGATAAGGCTGGCAAGGTCTGAATTTTATATTAGATATTTTACTTTTGTTTTTCTATATATTAATTAGTTGCAAGTAGAAAATATGCAGTACTGTGTATATACAGCTAGACCCCGACTTATGACTACGTGGACTTACGTCCATTGGTACTTATGACCTGCTTTGACCGTACGTCCGTACGGTACATACGACTGCGACCGTCGTGACCAAAATTATTTTCAAATGACGCACATTTTCTATACCGAAACGTTTCCGTCCCGGCCGAGAGGGAGGCGCGTCTCGGGTCGCCTCGTGGGTACACTCACTCAGTGGAGCGCTTTGTTTGTGTTTGGCTATCGTATCCTATACTGATCGCGCTGTGAACTTTCGTTATTATCGTATTTAATTGACTTTATAATGACTGGAAAGCGTAAAAGTGAGAGTGCTGGTGGTGCTCCAAGGAAAAGGAGACAGGCAATTACTTTTGAGATGAAACTGAAGATATTAACACAGCATGAGAATGGAAAAACAGTAGCGACAATCTCACCCGACCTGGGTTTCTCACACTCGACTATATCCACTATTCTGAAGGACAAGGAACGTATTCATGAAGTAGTGAAAGGAACAACACCTATAAAGGGAACTATAATATCAAAGAAAAGACAAGGTCCTATCCCGATATGGAAAAGTTATTGGTGATATGGATAGAAGACCAGATACAGAAGCGTGTACCCTTAAGCGTTCTAACCATACAGGCTAAAGCAAGAAGCCTGTTCCAAAGCCTGAAGGAGCAGGCAGGAGATGAATGTGATCAAACCTTTACAGGAAGTCATGGGTGGCTTGATAGATTTAAAAAACGCGACAGTCTACAAAATTGTTTAGGTGAGTGGAGAGGCAGCTGGTGCCGATGTTGGTGCTGCCGACGCTTTTAAGGAGGAGTTAGATGATGTGATTGTGGAAGGGAATTATTTGCCTGAGCAAATATTCATTGTGGATGAGACTGGATTATTGTGGAAGCACATGCCTGAGCGGACATACATCCACAAACAGGCAAAAACAATGCCCGGATTCAAGGTATTCAAGGACAGAATTACACTTCTGTTAGGGGGGGAATGTTGCTGGTTTCAAGCTAAAGCCCTTCATGATCTATCATTCAGAGAACCCCAGGGCTTTTAAACATGTCAGCAAGCACACGCTGCCAGTGTTTTATCGCAGTAACAAGAGAGCCTGGATGACCCTAGTACTGTTTGAGGATTGGTTCATGACTTGTTTCATTCCACGAGCCAAGGAGTATTGTCTGCAACAACGGATTCCATTCAAAATTTTACTGATTTTGGATAATGCTCCGGGACACCCACCACACCTGGACGACATGCACCCTAATGTTAAGGTAGTGTACATTCCACCTAACACTACCTCTATCATCCAACCCATGGATCAAGGTGCTATTGCTGCCTTTAAAGCGTATTATTTACGCACGACCTTCGCTCAGGCTGCTGCAGCTACTGAAGGTGAGAAAACGCTCAGACAGTTTTGGAAGGAGTACAACATTTTGTCATGTATAAAGAAAATTAGTACAGCATGGGATCAGGTTACAAAACATTGCATGAATGGAACATGGAAGAAAATCCTGAAAAGATATGTGCACAGTTTCAAAGGATTTAATGAAAATGAAGTTACTTTGGATATTAGTAACAAGATAGTGAAGTTAGGTAAACAGCTGGAGTTAGAAATTGATACTGAAGATGTTGGACAGTTGGTTGAAAGTGTAGCAGAAGAGCTCAGTAACGTGGATCTTATTGAACTAGATGCACAGAAAATTGCAGAGGAAGAAGAGAGACAAAATGTAGAAGAAGAACCTGCACCCCCCCCAAAAAGTTTTCAGTGAAACAAATAGCAGAAGCATTTGCTACAATTAATAAAGCAATGCAAATGTTTGATGACATGGATCAAAATTATGAGCGTTATGCCAAAGTTGACAGAACGATCCAAGATGCACTTGCTTGCTACTATGAAATTTATAATGAAAAGAAAAAGCAAACTGTGCAGTCTAAATTGGACATCTATTTCAAGAAGTCCCCCAGTGCTCTCTCCTCACGCCCTACCAGTGCTGCCTCTTCACTCCCTCAAGATGATCCAATACCTTCAACCAGCAAGTTTTCACAGCACATAAACCTGTCTGAAGAAAGCGATATTAATGACCCACCCAGCCCTGTCTCCTCTTCTGCTTCTTCCAATTAATGTAGTCTCCATGTATCCTGTAAATAGAAAATTATGGGGGCTCAGTGTGCATTCAGCTGACTACATTTAAGGTAAGTGCTCAGTCACACTGTATCCATTCCTCATTATTTATTACTTTTACTGTACTGTATCCATTCCTCATTATTTTTTACATTTAGTGTACTGTATTTCATTGTAGGTTTTTATATTTTTTTTTAAAAAAAAATTTTTGAATTTTTTTTATTTTTTTTGAAATTTTATTTATTTTTTTTATTTTTTTATTTTTTTTATCTACTTCGGACTTACGACCTGGATTTGGGTCCCTAACCCCGTCTTAAGTCGGGGTCTAGCTGTATACAGCTACTCCCTGACCTAAGACCACCCGGACATACGACCTCTTCAGTCGCACCAAATTTTTTTCAAATTACTTATTTTCGAGTCCCAACGTCAGTGATTGCGCTGTATACTGACAAAAATTTTGTTTGTAATTCACTTTAAAATGGCTTGCAAGCTTAAAAGTGAGTTTTGTGGTGCTGAGAAGAAAAAGAGACACCCATTTCAGATTTTCTATGTACAGTGGGGTATGCTATAACGAACGGATCCTACTACGAATATTCCTATAAAATTGAGAATGCTATAACGAACACAACTCCTACAACGAACGCGGATGAATACGGGACTATTTCGCCTGGCGCATGAATATTGTTGTACCACGACCCATAACAAGAGCGTCAGGTGCCATCTTTGTCTCGTGTAGCCAGTGCACCACTGTTATTGTTGAAATTTCATCTTTTGATGTGGAAATAGAGTTATTTGTATAAATATTTTGTTATACAAGTGTACAATTGTGACAATGAATCGTCCAAAGCAAGTGAGAAAGCTCATGTCTCTTGAAACTAAGAAAGAAATCATAAAGAAACGTGAGGATGGAACAAGCATTGCAAAACTTAGTCATGAGTATGGATGGCTAAATCGACTATATATATGATTTTAAAGAATAAAGAGGAGTTGAAAACTGTGCAAGTGGCTAAGGGAATCTCTAGACTTACAAAGCAAGGTGTAATGTGATTGAGGAGACGGAAAATTTACTCTTAGTGTGGATAAAGGAGAAAGAAATGGCAGGTGATAGCATAAGTGAAGCTATAATTTGTGAGAAGGCCAGACAATTGTTTGAGAACCTTAAAGCCAAGACTCCCAGTGCAAGTGATAGTGATGTGCCAGTGTTTAGGGGTACCAAGGGGTGGTTTACTGGTTTCAGAAGGAGAAATAAATTACATAGTGTTGTGAGACATGGTGATGCTGCTAGTGCAGATAAGGAAGCAGCTAAGGAACACCATGACATTTTTTGAATGTTATTAAAGAGGGAGACTTTGTTTCTCAGCAGGTATTCAACTGTGATGAAACTGGACTTTTTTGGAAAAAAAATGCCTCGCTGTACATACATTACCAAGGAGGAAACTTCTGTCCCTGGCCATAAGCCAATGAAAGACAGGCTTACCCTCCTTCTTTGTGCTTATGCTTCTGGTGACTGCAAAATAAAGCCACTCCTTGTGTACCATGCAGAAAACCCCAGAGCTTTCAAAAACATTAGGAAGACCCGCCTTGGTGTCATGTGGTGGTCAAACCCAAAGGCTTGGGTGACCAGGAATTTATTCTCTGAGTGGGTGATTAAGGTGTTTGGACCCAGTGTTCGGGAATACCTCAGGGAGAAAAATCTTCCACTGAAAGCTTTGTTGGTGATGGACAATGCACCAGCCCACCCTCCTAATTTGATGGTTGAATTGCCAGAGGAGTTCAACTTCATCACTGTGCACTTCTTGCCACCCAACACAACACCTCTCATCCAGCCCATGGATCAACAGGTAATTTCTAACTTTAAGAAGCTGTACACAAAGGCACTGTTTAGAAAATGTTTTGCGTCCACTTCTTCCAGTGATGTTAGCTTGAAGGAATTTTGGAAGAGTCACTTCAATATTGCAGACGTTGTTCTTTTAATTACCTCAGCCTGGAAAGAGGTTACTGTGAGGTGTCCTTGTGCTGCTTGGAGGCCATTGTAGCCTGAATGTGTCCTTCAAAGAGACTTTGAAGGCTTCGAAGAATTAGAGGCTGTTGTTCATGAAATTGTGTCTGGGCAATTCCATGGGCCTGGAAGTGGATGATGATGATGTTGAGGAGTTGGTGGAAGAGCACAGTCAGGAACTGTCCACTGAGGAGCTGCTTGAGCTACACAAAGAACAAAACGAGACACTAAAGCGGAGCTTAACTTCTGAGGAGTCGGGAGGAGGAGGACAAGGAGGAAAGCCGCATCATTCCAGCCAAAGATCTCAAGGATGCGTTCTTTTGCTGGGGCAAACTGTCCAAACTTGCTGAGGATTATCATCCTGATGTTGTTTCTGTGCAAAAGGCCATCAGTGTGTTTAATGACAATGTTATGAACTACTTTTGGAAGGTCCTGAAATCAAGGTTGAAGCAGCCAACCCTGGATTCCTTCATTACAAAGGTAACAAAAGACCCTGCAGACAAAGTGCCTGTGAGACAGTCACCAAAGAGGGCTAGGAAGGATGACTCCTCTCCTTCCACCTCTTCTCCATAATTCTCTCCTCCCCCCTCCCACCTCTGCCTCCTGTCCTGCATGCTGAACAACACTAAGGTAAGATAAAGTACCATATTTTTTACATTTTCCACAGAATTTTTTCAGTGTTAAGTGGTTGTATTTGGGGGCCTGGAACGGATTAATCCTGTAACGAACGAGGTTCTAGAACCAATTAGATTCGTTATAGCATACCCCACTGTATTATTTAAGCATTTTCAACTTCCGACCATTTCGACTTATGACCCGGATTTGGGTCGAGGGTTCGAATCCTGGCTGGTGAGGTCGTTGATTATATGTTCAAAGTCTGCGTGTTGTATGGACTAGAAATGAAGTATATATATGGTACCTCGTGTTTCATACCAGCTGGATTCGGTAAAATGCTACTGACACCACATACGAGGTTCACGGCGCCATCAGCTCGATGAACAGGCTTTGTGTAAAATATAAGAGTCTAGGACGGCGTTTAGTGTCCTTCTGGGTTGGTCGGTAGCGTTCCCTAGTCCCACCCAGTTGGTCGAGGGTTCGAATCCTGGCTGGTGAGGTCATTGATTATATGTTCAAAGTCCACGTGTTATATGGACTAAAAATGAGAGTGTGTGTGTATATATATACAGCTAGACCCCGACTCACGACGGGGTTAGGGACCCAAATCCAGGTCGTAAGTCCGAATGGTCGTAAGTCCGACATAGATAAAAAAAAAATCTACAGTGAAATACAGTACAATAAAAGTAATGAATAATGAGGAATGGATACAGTGTGACTGAGCACTTACCTTTAATGTAGTCAGCTGAATGCACATGGGGCCCCCATAATTTTCTAATTACAGTAGTACCCCGATTTAGGCGGTCAATTGAACCCACAGGGTACCGCTAAAAGTGAAATCCACGTAAATGGAACAACAGAACATATGGGATTAACTCCAATAGAGACTGGCCTGACCCCCAAACTCCTCTTTTTGACGACACACAACTATGTTGTAGTAAAAATTTTATCTTAACTTTATGATGGTATGCACACACAATTAATAATTAAGAGAAATATCAATAATATTAGGTTTTTTAACACTTACATGAGTATTATTTAATACTAAATGTTAATATCTAGTTTTTTCACCCAACCTTTCTCTTGAAGGGAGGGTTGGGAGGACCGACCATCTGGCGCTTGGAAGAGGGGGGGAGGCAAGGTGGGGTACTTTGATTGGCAGATAGTGTAGTGAAGAATATTTTTTTTTTTATTAACTGAGGATATTTGTTTTAGCTCATAAAATTCATACATATTACTCGGCCAGAATATAATTTACATTGCTGGAACTCTTACGATTTGATGATCATTTTGAATATAAACATCATAGATTTTGCATTAGACATACAAATTTTAGATATAATGTTTACTCTGAGTAAATATGTTATCTTTTGTGCAAAATATATGACATTTGTATTCAAAATATTCCTGGTCTTACAAGGAATCCAGCAAAGTCAATTATATTATCCTAACTTTAGTTTGAGGTATTATTTATTCCTATACCTGGTTTTCCCCCCAAAATTTCTCAAGAGAGGGAAGAGCCAGGGAGTGTAGTGTGAGAAGAGGGGGAGGGAGTTGAGTCCATTATATGAATGGACATTAACTTGGCGACTGTATTTCTCTATTTCTCTTAAGTATTAATTGTGTGCATGTACCATCATAAAATTAAGATGTTATTTTTACTAGAACATAGGTATTGTGTTGGAAAAAGTGAAGTTTGGGGGTCAGCTGGTCACTATTTCATTTAATCCTATATGTTATGTTATTCACTTTACTCGTTTCTCACTTTCCGCGGTACCCTGTGGGTTACATTAACTGCGTAAAGTGAGGGTTGACTGTATAGAAAAATTTTGATAATTTTGGTAGCCATGATATAAAAAATTCTTTATATAAAGTTGAGATATATCCCAACCCTACTGTAATAAAAAATTTTAGTACAGTACTTTTTAAAAAGTAAAGAGTGTACCCCAAAAATTTTACTTGAGTACAGTACTCAAATAAATTTGTTTAATTACCTTATAACTCTGTGTATGTTATCTAGAAAAATGTTATAGGTGGAAATTTAATGGCTACTGTAATTGCATTTTCAGGTCCACACATGGGGCTGCAATGATGAGGGTGGTTTAGGTCGCCAGACACCCAATGATGAAGCTAACTTCACTAGTGGCTCAGTAGACATTGATGGGAAGGTTGTTCAAATTTCGGCCGGTGATTGTCACACAGCAGCCCTCCTTGAAGATGGCCGGGTGTTCGCTTGGGGATGCTTCAGAGTATGTACAGTACAGTCTTTCTTGGTATCTTTTATGACAGTTATCATGACATTTCTATTGTGGCTCCATTTTCTGCAATGTTAGTAATAGCTATCCCTATGTCTTATCATTCATCAGTGTTGTATCTTGTCACCATTATTGAAATTTGAGCATCATTATTATTCTAATATTGATTATTGTAAAATTTTGTTGTTTCTGTGTGTATCAGCTGGGTGACCATGCAGGTTTAAATAACTTTTTACTGTATTATTTTAATCCCTGTTGCTTAAATCTTCTTAGTAGCTACCAGTAGTTCAAGAAAGATTTTGTATGTTCTTTAATGTGAAAGTTGTTCCCTTCTAAACTAGACTGAGGGTAGGATTTGTTTTCATTCTGTCTGGTGGTTTTAAATATTCTGGTTACTAACATATTTCACACCACTGTAGTTTATATCCAATAAATACATAATTTGTTAATGCTTACTGAAATACCCGCGAAAAATAATGCACACGGGTGGTTGGAAAATTGAAGAAATCTTGATGTTAATGTAGCCCAAACTTGTGGATTGTGTTTAGGTTAGGTTAGGTTCATTCTTTTGAATAAATAAGACCTCTGATATGTAGTCAGTAATTAATTTTTATATCAACTTCAGCTAAAAAAAATTCTAATAGTCCTTAAAATTGCAAAATGATTTTGCATTACATAAATTATGTACTGTATATTATTTCAGGATAACAATGGAGCTCTGGGATTATTAGATAAAGGGAGTATACAGAAAACACCAAGACAGCTTCTAGAGGGTGTTCCTATTATAAAGGTCAGTTCTGGCAACAACCACTTGGTACTGCTGGCACATGATGGTCGTGTGTTCACCTGTGGCTGTGGAGAGGCTGGACAGTTGGGCAGGATTGCTGAAGCTTTTGCCAACAGAGATTCTAGAAACCGGAAAGGCATAGGTAAAGGCCCTTCAGTATGAAGTCTGGTTTTTTTAAGTGTACTCAATTTAGTTGCTTGTCCTGAGTAATGTCACTTCCTCCCATCTTTCTCTCCTTTTCTCTTTTCTTCTCCTTTTCCTTTTTTCTTCTTTCCCTTTCTCTCTTTCCTTTTCTCTCTCTCTCTTTCCTTTTCTTTCCTTTGCTCCTTTCTTCTTTCCTTTTCTCTCTTCATCTCTGCTATGTTGATCTTTTTTTCCTCTTCTTTCTCTTCCACTTCTCTCATTCTCTCATGATTTTTGCTCAGTTTTGTTTTATTTTGTATTTCCTATGCTTTGATGTGTTAGATTTGACAGAAAATCACATAATCATGGATGATAGTAATGAATGTTTTTTTATTGTAGCTGTGTTGCAGATTTATTCTCAAAAACCACAATATTGTCATGACCTTTGATATCCATTATGCTGATAGACCTGTTTGGAGTAATGCTGTAATTTTACTTTTTCAAGAAATAGGCTTCAGATATGCCTACTGTATGACTGATCTCATTCCTCTACATATATATTGCTCATAGTTCTTTGTTCACTTTATAATAGCTAAACTCTTCTATTTCCTGACTATAACATTTATTGTTTGTATAATGTGCAGTAGTACCTCGATACACCACACTAATTGGGGCACAACCCAGTCTGAAAAAGATAAAAGTAAAAAAAAGTGAATCTGTTAGGGGTGGGGGGTGGACATAACCCTACTTATCTGAAGTGTTTTGAGAAAGTAAGGCATAACTCTGGTTGTTGACAACTGTTTTCACTGAAGTGACTGTTTTGTACTGTAACGTATTATAAATATGTACTGTAGGGTGACAATAGTGCATAGGGGTGAATTTCTAAAATTGATTAAATGGAATGGCCATTGGTCCAATACTGCGTACCCATGAAAAAAGAACACAGGCGAAATCCTGGGTCATTTGGACAATATTTAGAGGTAGCTCAAGTCAATTGAAGTTTTATCCTTATAGGCAAAAAATACGAATATTCATAATATGCCGGTTTATTTTAAAATTTACATATTGAGCAAGTTTATGTGTACACTGTACATATAAATGATTAATTCCTTTTTAAAATGAAACTGCAGTGAACACGCTTACATCAATGGGTGGGAGAGGTGTGGACAACCCATTCATTGTTTTCGCTTTTTGCTTGTAAGGTCCTGTTTTGATGTCCCTGGTTGTGACCGCCTCTGCTCTTCAACAACCTGCAGCAGATGTTGACGCTGGTCTTCACTCTTCGTGATCTTGCTGTTGAATGCCTGTATCAAGGCAATCCCTCTCTCTGCAGTGTCGTTGATGACTCTGAGACCACCCACAACTGCGACGCCAGTTTTGAAGTCTTCATCATCAGACCTTGTGTCAGGTTCCTTGGACAAAAAAGAAGTCTTCATTTTGAGACTTTCAAATAGAAAGTTTGATCCTCTAGAGTCTAGAAGCAAAGTCTGAGAGCTGCTTTGTGGGAAGGGAAGATGTGGCAGGAAGAGCAGCACGTTTTGGTGAATCCTCGGTCGCCTTCCTCTCAACGATTGCCCGAACTATGTTTGTCTTCATTGTTGCATTAACTTGTGGATCGAAGAGTGCAAGACCCACCAAGCCTTCACTGAGGTACCACAGGTGACGACCGAAGACTGTGAGACATGTTCTTGATATTTTGACGTCGTGGTACTCTGACAGGTCTTGGAGGAGCCGCAAATCATTAGCAGGAGCGGAGGATGGAACGGAGGCCGTGAACCATGCACTGACATACACCTCTAGCACAAAGAATGTGAATCGTTTCAAGCCTAATGTCTCACGAGCAGTTAGTTTAAACTGATTAGCAAAAATCAGGATCTTCATGACATAAATGAGCTTAGCCATCCACCGTGCTCGGTGAAGTGCTCCGGGCCGTCGGAGATTAAACTTGGGTAGAGCTCCATCGAGACACCTGATTGCTAGCTCCAGTACCTCACGGTAATCATCACGTGGCTGCTGCTTCTTGCCCAGATGATGTTTCCAGCAACAGATGAGGTCATCTCGTTTCTCGTACAAACTTGGAGGGAGGTCTGAGAGAGGGCTGTAGTCATCTTGACTGATGTCCTTCCACTTATGCTTGAAGCGAGAGAAGAGAGTAATATCTGGTCCAGAGGAAGGCCCCATGCATTCCACATACGCTTTCTCGGCAACAAGCTCAAGGATGTGGTGACGACACGCGAGATGCAGAAGACGGCGGCCGAGTTTCTGCTCCAGAATGACACATGCCCCCGACAAGTGCCCAGTGTTTGAAGCTGTTGTGTCAAAACTGAGTGCTGAAACATTCTCTGATATTTTCCACTCTTCCAGCGCTGCACTGACTGCTGTAGCAATGGCCTGTCCAGTCCCTGACAATAGTTTCGGGACACCAAGCAGCTTTTCAGTATTGATTCCGGAGACAAGAATGGCGATTCGGTCAACACTCGCTCCTTGTTCATCAGGAATAATTTTTCCATCCCAGTGCACAGTGAGCACTTCACTAGGTTGAAATTTTTCTTTAATTTCGTTGGCAATCCCAGAACGGTGGGTCGCTCGCGAAGTACGCACTGTCTCATAGTTTAAAACTAGTTCCATTGGGTCATGACCTAGACTAGCAGCCGTGGCACTGACGATCCGGAGAGCAGAGCGGTGACTGATCCCAGTGCGGTCCAATGTACTTGACAATTCAGGGGTGATAACTTTGAGAGTAGCACGTTTACGATTGGAAGAAGATACCACTGGTGATATCGCTAGGGAACTTGTAGATGATGACGAGCTTGATTGTGATTCTGTTTCAGACGAAGAACCCAACTCATCATATTCAAGAGCAGAACTGGCTTGATTCTGTTGTAGAGATTGCTTACTCTTGCTTTCTTCCCGACGCTTCATGGAACAAGCAATCTTTTTGTCTACTCCTGCCATTACACCTCTTCTCCCTTTTTCTCGTTGCGCTGCCAGGAATGCTCGGTCTTCTTTGATGGTCAAGAGCTGCATTGCCTTGGGGTGGGCAACATCGAAGAGGTCCTCTAACTCATCACAAAAAGTTTCCTCTTTCTTACGTTGTGTGTCTGTAGTGCGAGTGCAGTTTTTCTTAAGTCCCTTCCACATTAAAAAAAGATCCACTACCTTTCGTCCAATACTCTTCTCAGTTATGGTAGGAATCCGTGCTTTATTCCAGAAACTAATAACCGATGCTGCAACTTCACTCGCAGAATCATTCACTGTTTTCTTATGTTCATTGTGACCATGGAAAAACAGACGTAGAACATCTCCTCTTGAAGGAAGTTGTGCACCCGTGATTTCGGTTATGTGTTGACCAATGAGCCAAACTTCAGTTTTTGAACGTGTACTCGCCATTGAACCTGAAACAAACAAAAACATTTATGTAACTTATGTTGTTACTGTTATGCAAACAACAGCACCCATAAAGCATACGGCATGCAAGATCACTTGTATAAAGTTTTTAAAGTGTTATATACCTAAATTGATGCATTGATTTTAGACAAAGACAATGGTACTAACCGTAATACTGCAACAAGAGCGACGCACACACACCCACCGTCACGTCTCACACACAACTGATGCTACTGTACCAGTCAGACACTGGCACACAACCTCTTCCCCCTACCCAGACTGACACCCGCCTCTCCCTCCCCTCTGCATTGCCAATAGCTGCACCAGCCAAAATACTCATTACTCATTTTTAGAAAAAATGTTAGGAACAACTTTAGTTTGAATTTGCATTCTACATATACCTGCAAAGTTTCATAGTAATCGGTTCATAAATAAAGAAATTAGAAAAAATCAATAATAATTTCAGTAGTGTTAACTTCAAATGGCTTGAGCCACCTCTAAATATTGTCCAAATGACCCAGGATTTCGCCTGTGTTCTTTTTTCATGGGTACGCAGTATTGGACAAATGGCCATCTAAAAATAAAAACTTTCACTTTTTATTGTCACCCTAATGTACTGTACTGGTAACCACAGAATTTGCACACAAAAAAAAAGGAAGTCCTGTCCATGTGCTCCTGTGCCTTATGAATGGAGAAAAAAACTGGCGGATGAGGTTTGACATAATCACACTCCAATATTGAGTATTTTATATTATTCTTTGTTATTGAGACAAGGTAATTCATGTTGATAGTGAATGGTAAACAATTGGTAACTTGTAGGAGCACTAGCAAAAAAAAAGAAAATGTTATCAAACTTCATGTTACCTTATCTAAGTCCAAAAGGAAAAGGTCACTAATTAAGAATTCACTTAATGAGAAAAAAATGGATATTGATACTCCGTTTCAATATTGAAATGCACATATTTATTAACAAAAACATAAGTAACATGCAAAAATAATAATATCGTATAATATATAAAAGTATTATATTTCTAGGTGATATAAATCTTTTCGATTTCTCTCTATTAATCATCATTATGAAAATTAAATTCTTGTAAGTGTAATACCCTGTAATAACTTCTCACACACAACCTTTTCAAATATTATATTCATTACTGTCACTCGTGAAATTCTAACACTTCACTCATAGTCGTAAGAGTTCACTACAGTACACTCTTGATTAGCGGAATCCGATATAACGAACTCTCAATTTAGCGGAAGGCATTTTTTCTTTATTTTCCCTTGATTTGGTGAACTAGTTAGCTAAATTGAGATCAATTCTGTTAATACGCTTACACCTATGGAGACACCTCAGACACATGATACAGTACAACCTACTTCAGCCTACGGTGAATTTACTAAATGTATAAAAACGATAAATAATGATATAAAGCAATTACTGGAAAATCTGAGAAAATGGCGAGAAAATCACTCCAAACCTTTCTGCTCTGGGCCTGGGGACAAAGTTTCACATCGTCATGAAGATTACACCATGTTTAGCCGCATCCTCACATGGTTGGTGTGTGGATGGGAAGAGTGAGGTGACATGCTTTAGGCACTTACACAGCACACACATTAACAGCACAACTATATTATTGCCTTATAACATTTGACTTTATAATTTCAATTTTAGAATTAATTGAAACATGATGGCTCAATTTGGCTACTTTTGCACTTAGACAACTGATCAGTGAATAAACCAGGGCATATAGCATTATACACAAGTGATGTCATGGAGCTTCACAACTGAAGCCACAATGCATAAATTATCACAACCTCTGCTCAAATGTACTAGGTTAACAATTGGTGCAGAGCACTTCTGGGGATGAGAGATTTCTGGCTAACCTGACAACTTTCTCAAACCCGGAAAAATTCCTTATCTCTGGAGTCTATTCCGGTTACTGGGAAAAGTTTCTGGGTGTCTAAACGAGACATGTTGCGTGAACAGACACTAGCCCACTTCCCCAGAATGTTTCTGGGTGCTGGGAATGTTTTCCTTGAGTCTAAACTACCGGAGTCTGTAAATGCTGTTCTAATTAAGTTAGATATTCCATTTCTTTACTATATCCCCTGTAATAATCCAGAATAGTTTATATAAAGGTTTTGTTAAAAAATATATTTAAAAATTAAAGATCTATGTGATATGGACATGAATGAAGCTGTGTATTAGAGCAAAGACTGTTATTTTCCACTCCCATGGAGCTGTGGGAGATTAGTGGGTCTCGTGTAAGTAACCCGACCTGACACAATGTCAGGTGGAGGTAGAGTGGGGAACTAGTGGTCTCATATTACTAATCTACTGATGGAATGTCAGGACACCCATTCTTGAGTCATGACCTGAAGATGTCTTGAATAAGTATAAGTATAAATGAGCAAAGTTATAACAATTCAACATTACATTACATAACATTTTAAAATATGGAGTGAGAAAGCAGAAAGGTGTGGGTAATTAGAGAGATGGAGTGGAAAGAAGTGGTAACATGCACCGGTGTTGGCAAGCGCTGTTACACAACAAATTTGTCATAATACAATAAGACCTTCATTCCACATGCCTGCTGTCTTAATTCCTGTGTGGGGGGGAGAGGTAGATGTTGGGATATATGGGTGGTTGTTGGAGAGTGTGTGTGTGGGTGTGGATGGGTAATGTAGGGGTATTGGAGGGTGTGTGGGGGGGGGGGGGGGGGGAGGTAGATTTTGGGGTATATGGGTGGTTGTTGGAGAGTGTGTGGGTTGAGGGTGTGGAGGGTGTGTGTGATGTAGGAGTGTATGTGGCTTAGAGTGGGGGAGTCGAGCCTTTTTTTGGGGGGGGAGAGGGTTGTGCGGTCAGTTTCCTCCCCCTCTCCCCCCCCTTCTTCATTCAAGTGTGGCTAATTGTGATAGGGAGATGAATTTGATTCCATTCTGATCCTTAATAAATTCTCTGAGACATTTCCAATAAGATATCCTTAAACAAAATATTTTGATATGATATACAGCTGCTCCTCGACTTACGGCTGGGTTAGGGACCAAAATCCAGGTCGTAAGTCGAAAATGCTTAAATAATGCATAAAAAATCTAAAATGGGTGTCACTTTTTCTTCTCATCACCACAAAACTCTCACTTTTAAGCTTGCCAGCCATTTTAAAGGGAATTACAAACAAAAATTTTGTTAGTACACAGTGCAATCACTAACGATGAGACTCGAAAATATGTAATTTGACAAAATTTTGGTACAACTGAGGCGATGGTATGTCCGGGTTGTCGTAGGTATAGTATGTCATAAGTCAAGGAGTAGCTGTAATGATGGAAATTCCATTCTTTTATATAAAAAATTAAGAAATGATACTGGAGTCAATAAAAGCAGTTCTTATTAGGTTACATCTTTTTTTTTTTTTTTTTTTTTTTTTTTTTTCCTCCAAAATAATCCTGAATACTTTATCTAAAAGTTTGATTAAATAAATATATTTAAAAAAACAAAAGCTCTGACATGAATAGAGGTGTGTGTTACAGCAGACAGTGTGGTATATTCCAAGAGTAAACGATGCATCTCACAGGAGCTGATTTTATTTACACAAACACCACTGTACACATAAAATATTGTTCATACTGTAAATAAAATGATGTACAGTAAAGTCTGGGTTTACGCGCCTAATTAAAGCGTAAAGAGTGAAACGTGTTAGTAAAATAACAGAACATATGGGATTAATTGAAATAGAGACTGGGCCGACCGCCAGACTACCCTTTTTTGGGCTATCGCCGACACAATACGTACGTTGTAGTAAAAATAACATCTTAATTTTATGATGGTATGCACACATAATTAATATTTAAGATAAATATCAATAATATTAGGTTTATTAACACTTACGTTAGTAGAAGAGATGGCTCGGCACACGAGGATGGGGGGTTGGTTCCAAGGCAGAGGGCAGATTATTGGCCCTCACCTGTATCATCTGTATCTCTATCCACCACAGAGGCTAGCAGGGCCTCCTTGTCAAACCCCTCAAAGTCCATATCCTCACTATCACTGACTTGGGCTGGCTGCGGTGGGTGGCGGGTGAAGACTCGGTAATGTTTTGTTGACGACTAGCACTGATGTAGTCGTGATACAGCTTAGCATAGGGCTCCAGGGATTGCAAGTGATGGTTGTTAGACACTTCGTAGCAATGCTTGACTGGGTCTTTGGCAAGGAGGAGCTTCAATCTCTCAGCTGCCTCGATGATTTCCTTCACATCAGCATGTGTTAGTTTCTGCTCTTGTTCTTCTGTAACACCTTGCTGCTCACTGACGTCATCATCTTGCAACATCTCGTCTGCAGTCACCTCAGGTTGCTTGATTACCTCCAGGATGTCCCCGTTGGTGGTCTTGGAGAAGCCTGCAACTCTAACACTTTGTGCAGCCTCTCTTGCAATCTCCAATGCCACAGCAGCAGACTGAGCCTCTCCAGCCACCTCTTGCTTCTGCCTCCCACCTGGGATACCCTCCAACACATGACGCCACGCGTGACGAATCGTTGCCACAGATAGCTGCCCCCATGCCTCCACCAAGAAATCAACAGCTTTCTTCACGTTAAACAGTTTCCAGAACTGCTTGACTTGCACTTCATGGTCAGCCAAATCTTGTTCGTGATCCTCGCTCTCGCTATCGGTGCCACTCTTTAAGTTCTGCAATTCATCCTTGGTGTTGGTGAATTCGTTCAGGAGCCGAAACATCTTGGCGGAGAAAGCAGCCTTCACGTTGCAAATCAACTCCTGATCCATGGGCTGGATTAACGACGTAGTGTTAGTGGGAAGGAAGACCACTTTTACGTTGGGTGACGATCCAGCAATAGGGGCGATTGTCCTGGTGCGTTGTCAAGGAGCAACAAAATGTTGACTGGCACATTATTTTGCGCGCAGAATTTCTTGACATCAGGAACGAGACAATTGTCAAATCAGGAGAGGGACAGACCAGAGAACATCCACGCCTTCCCTGAGGTTAACCAGTGGACATTTGACTTGCTCATGTCCATATTCTTGTATGCATGCGGCTTGCGGGCTTTGTGGATCACAGACAACTTCAGCTTAGCAGTGCCGGAGGCATTGATGATGAACAATACGGTTATGCGCTGCTTCTGCATTTTGCGCCCCCGACACTTGCTCGCAGACTTGAATACGAAGGTCTTGGATGGCAATTTCTTCCAGTACAACCCTGATTCATCCATATTGAACACTTGGTCGTCGGTGTACCGTCCTTCCTCCATACAGTAATTTTCCGTAAAAATGAGGGAAAATTCACGGCGGCAGCCCGGTCGGCACTTGCTCCTTCTCCGACTATCTCAATATTGGTGAACTTGTTGCGTCGTTTAAAACCTTGCAGCCACCCAGCGGAAGCAGTGAAGGGCTTGGGCTCTGCAATTCCCATTTTTATTGCCACTGATTAGTAGAGTTCTCGGGCGTAGTCCTGCACTGCCCGAGTGTCGACCGCCATGTTCCTTCTTGACTGACGAATAATGTAGCTTACCAACAAACCCTCGGTCTTCAGCAGCACCTTATTGTGGCAATATTTCACCAGCTAGGCACCTACAGACTTTGTAATATTCGTGTGTTCATTGATTTTGCCGGCATCCTTCTTGATCGTGTGGATCGTCGATTCATTCACTCCATATTGTTTGGCCAGATTCATCTGCCTCATGCCTTTTTCTAACTCCTGAACAATCTTGTACTTAACCTCATAGCTTAAGGCGCGTCACACCTTCTTGGGCTTGGGGGTGCTTGGGCCAGGTAGTTCAAGGTTTCTCGGGTGGTGGGGGTCCGGCGGTAGCCATTGTGTAGGAAAAAAAAAAAAAACAGGTTCCTGGGCATGAGTGAGTATACGCGGAGACAATGAGACTGGTGCGGCTATGGTCATCGCCCCTGGTGGCAGGGGCACGCAAGGTTAAATAGAACAATCACAGTGCGCAGTGGAGGGGGTGCGTAGGTGGTAAGGATACGTGGCTCAATCACAGTCCGCGACGTCAGCGCCAAGCACCTTGCCCGCTGCTTGCTGCATAAATTAAGGAATGTACTGCGTAACTAATAATTATCGCGTCTGGACAGTTGCCTCGTAAATGGCCAATCGCGTATAAAATATCCGTGTAAACCCAGACTATACTGTATACTATTGTACTACTATACTGTATATATTGTACTCACCAGCAGATCCTGTCATCTTTAGCCTAGAGTAGGCAGACACTGTTCCCTCAGCTGACTGTCATACATAACTGTAATCACATCGTAACTCTCGTAATGGAGGTTGGGTGAGAGATTATTGGGTCATGTTACTAACCTAACCTGATGCAGTGTCAGGCCACCCATTGTTGGGTGGGGGATTAATGGGTCTTATGTCCTGAAGATATCTTGAATGACATTATTTTTTACCTATGAGGTACTGTATTTACATAGTACTGTACTGTATATGAAGGGTACAGGTATTAATAAGCACAGATTATTACATTCACATATCTTTACGAGTTAATGAAAATAAATAAACAATATTGTATCATGAATGAGGCAGTATTTGTTGCCAAAATATTTTGACGTGATATGATGGGGATGCCATTCATTTATAAAAAAAAAGTAAGTAATAATAATGATACCGTAGTCAATAAAATCAGTTCTATTTTAGTTAGATACAGTCAGTTATGCTATAACGCGATAGTTGTGTTCTTGTAAAACATCGTGTTATAGAAATTCGCGTAATAGAAATAACAGGGCTTATGGAGAAAATAGGGTTAGGTGCAGATTACTCCAAATCGGAAAAAATTTCGTAGTTAGCTTAACACAAAGGATAGTACAGTCTAAATAAATGTTACATTCAATCTAATAATGAAATCATACAGTAAGTGTTCCACTTTACCTTGAAAAAATATGAATATAACTTGATGGGGGAGAAGGGTGATATTGAGGTTGAGGAGTCATGCAGACAGGATTTGACAGTTGTCATCGTCATCAACAGTATCATCATCATCATCAGGTGCAGTTTTTCTTTAGGTCCTCATATAGTGATAAGGCTTTCTCTTTAATGGTGAGGAAGTTGGTCCCAGATCGCTTTTTCGTTTGATCTTGTATCCAAACTCTTAGAAGCCATTCCATCTCCTCAAGTTCCTTTGGCCGTGATCTCACACTTTTGCTAGCACTAAAGGTTTTTCCAGCAATACAGCTTGCTTTAATCTTTGCTGCATTGTCTCTAATGGTGCATAAAGTAGACTCCTTTATTCTCGTTGCACGCACAATATCACAAGTTCTTTCCTTATTTTCTTCAAGTGTTATAGCCTTTCTTTTACGATCACCACCGGAAATGCGATCACCAGAACGCTTCCCGAAGATATTCTTTTTTTCCATAGTCACAAAATTGGAGAAACAGTAATCAGAATTCACTGAGGACACTTAAAAACTTCACATGTGTTTCAAACTGAAAGTGTGGAAAAAACAGAGCGTGCGGGCCTAAAACGCTATGTATTTTGTTTTTCTCTCTTATTTAAAATTTTACAATTTACATATACTGTACAGGTATACTGTGTACATAAATATTACATAAATTATTTCTGCAATTGTTCACAAACAAAACACATAAATCAATTGAACATGTGATGTCGAACATTAACTGTATACACTGCATAACCCCGCGCCAAGCCACAACACTTTACAGTACACGTTAAACGCTACGTATTTAGTTTTTCTCTTTTATTTAAATTTTTACAATTTACATATATATATATAAGTAAATTGTAATTTACATATTATTCATATTATGCTACAGTGCCCACAAAACATGAGAAACGTTTGAGTCTCCCAGTAGAGATGTCCGTTCTCTATTCACTTCAGGATGTCTTAGTCCTCCGTTTTCTTTTTATGTACTCGCTCAGGGACTCAAGTATTTCTGTATATAACACAGGATGATAAGGGAATTTTAAATTATGAGTGAATGAATTTATTATCCAGTGATCAATTAATATAGTTTTGATGTGTTTAAGTAGTATTCAGGCGCCTTCAGCCTAGTAATGTTACGACATTCGTATCACTCACTCTAAACTACGAATTCCACCCATACACAGAGAGAGACAGAGAGAGAGGCCAAGCGCTCTGTTTACATACCGTATATCTCGGCCTATTTTATAGTCACAGTCATGTACTGAATATTTTATGTAAAAAATATAAATTTTAAATGAAATATTTATAGTGTGGTCGACTTCCTACACAAAGACGGGCTATAAATAGCCTTTATCACCTCTCCATCTATTACCCTCTGTTCTCAGAGAGAAGGTCTTGGTAAATAACTTTTGTTTGTTTATTTTCATTGTTTGTCTAATTTATCATATTGTATCAAAGTAATATTACTAAAAAAATTTAGGCAGCTACCAAACAGGGAGATACTACCGCCTGGGAAGATATTGGAAGCATAATGTACAGTATTGTCTAATGGTAGACCCTACCAGTACTTCCATATGGCATCACGAAAATTGTGACCAAGTCTTAGGTTACTGATCTATCTTTCTGCCTCATTTACACACACTTGCAGAGTTTCAATTGTTTCTCTTCCTTTGACAACACAAAATACATACAATATAATTTTTCTCACCTTTGATCTTTTTTCCTTTTTGCATTTATTTATGGTTGGTTATTTAAAATAAGGCCAATTCACTTAAAGTATTGGCATCAAATTTTACTGGCTGGCGTACAGTAGTGTAAACCCTAGTGACTCACTTAAGCGTCAGTTATTTAACTGGAACTAATGTCGGTGTGAGTAAAATATTTCCATTTATTTGAAATAGATTTGCCGATTTATTTGTTTATTTATTTATTTATAATACTTGCAGTATATTTTATATATTACAAGTATTTTCTTTAGTTTATATACAGTGACCCCTCCGTTAACGAACTCAATCCGTTCCAGAAGGTCGTTCGTTAACCGAAAAGTTCGTTAACCAAAACCATTGTTTCAATGGGTTTTTGGGTAATTGGTTCCAGCTCACCGAAAATTGCCTAAATTCAACAAAAATGGTAGAAAAGTTCACTTACTTTGAGGTGTGTATGTAGAAGGCTCCTGGATGATGATGATGGGATTTAGAATGGAGGTGGAGGAGAAGGAAAAAGAGAAGGCATTGGGGTGGAAGAGAAGTCACCCCATGGCGCCATTTCACCCATAAAATTTTAGCTCTCTTGGTGTAATTCAAGATTATTTTCTTTAAATCAACACTGCACTGCATTATATATTGTCAATATGTAAAATATATTTCAAAATGACCAATAATTTGCTTGGAAACACAGAAAAAAAAGCGTTTAGTTGAAGAGTCTCAAGCAAGATGTTACCTCCAGTGAAAACAGAGAGAGACTAACTCCTGTTTGCTGTGTTAAGAGGCTGGATGCCACGCATTAAACTAGTCACTTTACCTTCAGTTATGTTCAATAATTGTTAAAATGACTAAAAAATTGAATATTAAACTTTTACAATTATTGAATAGTATAAACTTCTTGATATTTACTAAAATAGTAAGGAATTTAAGCCCTAGAGCCGATTAATGTATTGGCAGACTGATACTAAAACTGGTTGCCCGGTCAGTGCAAGCGAAAACATGTTGAGGTCGGTTCGTAAGAACTTCGTTAAACGAATTTTTTTTCGTTAACCGAATTGAAGATCCTTATGTAAGGCAGTTCGTTAATCGAAATTACGTTAACCGAGGTGTTCGTTAAACGAGGGGTCACTGTACTTGTTTTGCGAAAAAGGAAGGCTACCATTATACAGGTTGTACCTCTCTAGTCCGGCTTTCTGTGGTCCGGAAACTCCAGTGGTTCGGAACGATTTTAGTTTGTCCAATAGGTAGATAGGCAGCTTTTTTTCGTTTTTTTTACTTATCTGAATTATTATTACAGAAGTATTAAATTTTTGCCCCTCAGGCCCCAATGTGGGTCAGTGACCTATGCCCGGGTGGGCTAATTCCCTTAAAAAAAAAAAAAAAAAGCCGCTAGAAATTAAGGTTTGTTTACATCTGGCAGTTCGGCTGCTCTCTCTCTCTCTCTCTCTGCTTGTCTATACAGAGTAAAACATTTAACCCTTCAATATATATGAGCAGTAAATAAGTGTTGCTTTCATATTCTTATGTAGAGTAATGATGATATGTTTTCACATGAGCTCACTTACATACGCGATCTTTTTTTTTTTTTTTTACCATTAATGGTTAGCTACTTACATTGTTCCATTTATTAACATTAAATAACATTACAGGTACTTCAAACAGCCATATTATTTTTTTTACATTAATTTTACTACAGCTAAAATCAGGGTCTTATTTTCTTCAGTTTTATATGTAGAATCAATCAGTCACTGGCTTCGTAAGCTTTAACATAAACAATGCCGGCAGCCGTCTCGTCTCCTCTAATATTCCACGTATTATTAATAAATTGTATTGTTAATTTTGCACACACACACACACACACACACACACACACACATACATTAATTCAATAAAAACAAATTTAGAAACATTAATTAAGATATATATGAACAGTAAATAAGTGTTGCTTTCATATTCTTATGTAAAGTAATGACGATATGTTTTCACGTGTGCTCACTTACATATGCGATCTCTCTTTTTTCTTTACCATTATCGCTAGCTACTTCTATTGTTCCATTTATTAACATTAAATAACATTACTTAAAACAACCATATTAATTTTACTACAGCTACAAGCAAGGTCTTATTTTCTTCAGTTTTATATTTAGAACCAGTCAGTCACTGGTTTTGTAATCAACGAAAACAATGCTCTGTCATTTCCTCGTGTGTTTTAATATTCTACGTATTATTAATGAATTGTATTGCTCATTTTGCACACATAAACATTTATTCAATAAAAAAGACATTCAGTAATAAATAATAATTAATCTTTTGTACATAAGAGAAATGACGCTTTTTACACAATTATGCACGTCGTCTGCACGTTGGCTATACTGCCAGATCTGGGGTCACTAAATTTAAGGGGATAACTTAACTCTAAACTTAATTTCTAAGGGTCGCTTCCACTGACCCACGCTGGACAGCATTGCTCGTTTGGTAGCGGGCAGATTGTACCCTAGGCATTGGGTTAGGTTTTCCCTTGATCGATCGATAAGGGTAAAGAAGGGTGAAACCATCACATGTCCCTTCATTGATTTATTTCTTCATAAAACACACTGGTAAAACACATACAACACACAACTATGGACCATAATTCCAAGGCCTGTCCCAGGGTATAGGCACTGCGCCTCTAAACCCTGTTGTTGTGGTCGTTTCCACTCCGACGCCGAATGGGTCTGGGGTCATCGGCCCCGAGGTAGAGTAGTGCCGATTATCATGACGAATCAGCGCCATCACTCCTATATTGACCACTGCTGTATCCACCGCTCCGAGCGACCGTGGGTTTCAATTAAGCCCCCCCCTCGATCTGGATACAACGTGAATCAGCGTCAGGGAACTGAGAAACATGACAACACCAACCAGCTCCTCTTGGTCTGACGACAGACGTATTTACGTTTATGAATATTATTCTACACTGGGTGAATGTACAATTCAACTGTTAATCATGAACATTGGTGACACTTGATAATCCTAAAATTGACGAATATAACTGAATGGCATAGAAACACGACCATACCTGGTTACAAACCGTGAATCCACGTCAGGGAACGCTGATGCTCGCGCCATCTCGAGCTTATATACCTATGAGTTGCCAGTGACGCTACTCAGAGCAATTACATAATTACAAACAAACTAACTGTACTCATTCAAAGATGAACCCTCAGTTGACAAAGGTCTGTCAATTACTTGTGTGATTAAAACAGACTAATTCAAGGTTGCGTTGGCAGTAAAGTGCAATAAACGTAGTGACACTGTGTTTGAAGGCAGGGCTTACTGAGTGATACTGAGGGTAAAACGATCCCGAGATTCTACAAGCGCGGTGGATTTGAAGAATATTATGTAGCGTAATATGAATTAAACGGGTTTTTAGGAATGGCAATGAGTTGCGCAGTACATGGCGGGCCGTTCAAACCCGTCGAAATTCAAGTTTCCGCTGTCAAAATTTTTATTTATTTATTTTTTTGTGTGTTCCAATAAAATACGTTAAGAATTAAAAACTCGCGAAATTTGAGAAGCTACTATACGACATTTAACCCTTCAATATGTCTTCAAAGAGACCATGTTGCAGAGAAAGTGGTGCTAGTGCTTCCAAGCATAAGCACAAGTCAAAATCTATCCAGGAAAAGGGTGAATTTCCATGGTCCGGCACCGGTCAGGTCCCGAGGTTGCCGGACTAGAGAGGTACACCCTATACCAGGTAGGTGAAGTTGACCAGACATTTATGGTGATCATTAAGGACCAAACTCCGAATCCATGACGTGACTTCTGTTCATCATTTATATCCTAAATTTACCACTGTCGGTAGTTTCAAGAATTTACTCAGTCATTTACTGAATATTCTTTGTAAAAAAAATAAATTTTAAATGAATTATTTATAGGAGATAAGTATTATGATCAGTAAATTTACAGATATGCATTACTAACCACCTCTGAACACAGGGACGGCTAAAAATAGCCACAGGCGGTCACAGTCAAGGTCACTTTCCCTTTCTTGTCACTGGCAAATGGGGGGGGGGGGGTGATGATATCAGCTGTGTTTATTACCAGGGTATATTGTAATCCAGCTTCCCAAACTTAAGTTTCAGTATAAAATAATTAGTGGTTGGACCTTGTGAGTCGTTTACTGTATACATAAATATTACATAAATTATTTCTGCAATTCTTCACAAACAAAACACACAACTCAATTGAACATGTGATGTCGAACGTGAACTGTAAACACTGCCTAACCCTGCGCCAAGCCAAGCCATAACAACCGTTCGAGTGGAATCGAGTTAGAGCAAACGCGTTCACATTTTACAAATATTGTTCCTCTATTCATCATTCGCGTTAGAGCCAATTCGCGTTGTCAAAACACGCTTTATAGCAGAACTCACTGTACACCATTTTTACCAAAATGGTCCTAAAAGTTTGGTTAAATAAATGGCAGGGAGTATTTAAGAAACTTTTGTGTGGATTTTCCTCCTGTAGTCATAGTTTTCTTAATATATACACTACCAGTAAATGTGAGGAATAAATAAGAATAATACCAATAAATAATTTACAACAAAAAATACTGTATTCGCGGGGGTTAGGTTCTCAAAATGACCGCGAATCGCCAAATCCGCAAATAACATTTGCTGGCTGGTGGGAGAAGGTGGTACATTTTTACTTGTGTACAAAGAAATGTACAGTCGACCCTCGTTAATTCGGACCCCTTTAATCCGGATTTCGGATAAATCGGACAAAATCTGAACTGTCCATATCAAATTTCTGGTTCTGGGATTGTCCCAGTTGCAATTGGGGTTGCAATTTCAAATTCTGTGTCACTACTAAGAAATAACAAAGTCCCTGGTGCACTCTAAGATTAAGAGAAAATGAACGACTCAGGCGTCCTGAAGTGAGAGAAAACGAACTCCTATAATGGGGCACTCAAATAAAGAGACATGGCTACATGTTTTGTGGACTAGCCACTGTACAGTATCCTTTTCATCACTTTGTAATAAACCTCGTTATGCCTATGTGTTTCTGATAATTACCATAACATTATATATCTATATATTTAGCGGTTGTACAAACACAAGGCCTCACACATGCCATTCAGACTGACATACTTGACAAGTTTTACCAACCATAAAGACAGTTGAAGCTTTAAACGTCACTCACATTGGATCTTGAATATTCCAACTGTAATCAGACATACCTAAGTTGCCTCAACAATTGCAACCCCAGTTGCAATATCAAATTCTGTGTCACTACTAAGATATAACAGTCTCTGTTGCACTCTGAGTTTAAGAGAAAACGGATGACTCAGGAGTGCTGAAGTGAGAGAAAACGGACTCCTATGACGGGGCACTCAAATGAAGATACACATGGCTGTATAATGCAATATTAACCCCTAAATCGGTTAATTCAGACAATCGGCTAAAACGGACACCCTTCCCCCCCTATTAGTCCGTTTTAACGAGGGTCGACTGTACAGTATATTCCCTTTTTGTAGTTGCCCTTAGGACAATTATTTCTTTTACCTGTATTGTATATGTGTGTGTGTATGTAGACAGACACACACAAAACACATACAAATAAATAATAATGGGAAAATACTCTCACAGATAATCAGAAACAAATTTATTAAAAATGTGACATACCCAGTGATGCCGAACATTACCTAATGCGGCCAAAGCTCGACCCAGGCAGGTGTGAGGCGTCAGTTGTGTCTCAGCAGAATATAACTAGCATTGCTGGAACCCTTGCAAGACAGCGAATAATTTGAATATAGACATCATATATTTTGTACAAGAGATAAAAGTTTAGTCCTTTAGGTACATTTAGGAGAAGTTTCTCAACTCATATTACGTAACTTTGTTCATTTATTTTTACTAACTTACATGCACACACCATCCTAAATACATATTGTGAAAAAAGAAAAAGAAATAATTATCCTATGGACAAACCTGTACAGGGTTTGCGACTTTATGCGAAACAACATTAAGCGGATCAATTTTCCCCATAAGAAATAGATAAAATATGGGAGTTAAATTCCCCAGCCTCTCTTTGCCCCATGAAAAAAGTTGCATATACAGAAAATCATTGCCATATCTATAGAAAATAGTATACAGTATAGATGCAGTACTAAGTTTGTATTGGTTCTCACCGATGGGCGGGGGTGGTAGAGCGAGTGTGTGATGGGTAGTGGAGCGAAGAAGGAGGGTAGTGAGTCTTTTGAGACTCTGCGGCTGCTTCCTCCTCCTGCTCTGAATGGGGTTCCTCCACCGCTGCTTACTCCTCCATTGTTGGCGGGAATGTCTCTGCAGCAACCATATCTGACAGTCATCTTTATGTTGTGGAAGTTATACCGACGCTTAAATCGTTGAAACCAGCCTCGGTTGGCCATAAAGGTCTCTTCCTTCAATCCTTCATGTCGTCAAACAAGGATCTGGCCTTCTGCTGGATAACCATAAGGCTCACAGGGGCATTGCGTTGATTCTGGTCCTCCATCCACATTGCCAGCATCATTTCCACCTTCTCTATCACAGTGCTTCTCGTACGAGTCGTCTTAGTAGCACTTAGAGAAGAACCACTTCCAGCACTAACCTTAATCTTGTCAGCGTTGGTCCGAATAGTACGCACCATTGTGGGGTAGACCAAGCGCAGCGGCTATGTCCACAGCACGTTCCCCTTTTTCAAATCGGGTTAATATATTCATTTTCGTAGCAAGGGTAATGCTCTTACTTTGCCTCTTCACTACACTAGCATCAGTAGCACTTGATGCGTGCTTGGAAGCCATTTTGAATGGTTAGAGTACAGTTTTAGAGCAAAAGCACTTAAGGGAAGCGTCTGGTTGAGATACAAAGGGCCTTAAATATTGGCCGAATGCTTTGATATTCCTGTCACTAATTAGGGACATTAGGTCAGTTCTAGCCCCCAAACTCCCTCCTCTGCCCCCTTCATTTTTGGCCCCTTTTCACCCCTTCATTATTATTTGCTCCACTGTCTTGAAATTTATATGGTTTAGAGAATCCATGGTGTCCTTCAGTATGATAGGATGATAAGTTTATTTTTTGCTTTGACTTAGGTCTACAAATTTTTTGAAAATCACATGCCATTTTCTTGAATGGCATGTGATTTTCAACGAATTTTTAGTTTCTAAAGTTCAGCGACAGTACTGAAACAACGTTCAGCAGGATGACGTTAAGCGAGGACTTACTGTACTGTACTCAGATGTACTGAATGATTACTAAATTTTTTATGTCTAGTGCACCCAACCTTCATCACAAGTGTTAAGACATGATAAGTTATGTATGACAGTCAATTGAGTGAAGTGTCTGCTAAGATGACAGGATCTGCTGGAGTACAATATATACAGTACACATGAACACTTGCCAACAGTGCGTAACAGAGACGTGACCGATCGCCCAAGCAACTAACGAGACGATCAGTGGTGAAGAGGATAAAAGTAATACAGCTCTATTTATTCCTTTATCATATAGAGCCTTTCTTTTTTCTTTTTTTTTTTTTACCCAACTTTTAGATAAAGTATTAAGGGGTATTTTGATAAAAAATAGTGTAACGAAATGAGAACTGATTTTACTGACTACGGTATCAACATTTCTTACGTTTTTTAATAAAAGAATGGAATTTCCATCACTGTATCATATAGAAATATTTTATTTAACCCTTTCACAGCGGGAGGTTACCCTAAGCTGAATAAAATCGTTTGGGGGTAGCCAGAATAAAATGGCAAGTGCGTGACGTGCGGAGAAAGGGTTCAGGATATCTTATTGGAAACGTTTCATAGAGAATTTAATTACGTATCATATGGTATCAAATTCATCTCCCTATCACAATTAGCCATGCTTGAGTGAGGAAGGGGGAGGCTGACCATGCAACCCAACCCCCCAAAAAGGTTCGCTTCAGTCAACACACACTAACACCACCCACACATCACACATACACCTTTACATCACACACAAACACACCCTCCAATAACCACCCACACACACCCCAACTCACACACAAACACACACACATTCCAACACCACTCACACACCCTCAGCAATGGAATTAAGACAGCAAGCATAAGGAGTGAAGGTCTTATTGTATGACACTTCTGTGTGTGTGTGACTGCATGGTAGTGAGTTAAATATCAGCTGTTGAGGAGCTCTTGGCAACACTCATTTCCACTCCATCTCTCTAATCACCCACACCTTTCTGCTCTCTCACTCCATATTTTAAAATGTTATGTAACGTAATGTTGAAGGGATACAACTTTGCTCATTTATACTTATATCTGTACTTACCACAATCTCTCTGAAAATACTTTAGGTTTCGTGTTTATTCAAGACATCTTCAGGTCATGATATAAAGGCGGGGGTTTTCTTTTTCGTGTTTTCTTTTCTTACGTTTTTTTACCCCATTGTGGTTTTAACTTTTAAACTCTAACAACTGTTTTTCTCTTAATTTCTGACTTCATTCATTTTCTCCATTAGTTCTGTCTAGTTATTTCATTTCCTATAGTTACTCCATAACCTCTGACCTTTGGTAGCATGGTGAGGGTTTGGGCACATGGGTTCTGTAATTCTGGTATCAAGCTATTGGACAAGAATAAAGGTAGATACTGAGGGAAAATGATACCCCTAACATGCTCTAAAAATGGTTTATTAATATGAAATTAAATTTGGTTAAAGATACCATTAACATACAACTTCAAGGATCAACTCCTTGGCTTAGCTCATCTGCAATTCCAATTAGATACTCTCGCTTCTTACATCATTACTGGTTGTACTTTTAAAAGAACACCCCACATGACAAGCTTACATATGGCACCTTCACTAAAACTCAGTTGGTAGTATATATGAATGATGGACTCACAGCTCACATGACAAGTGTTATTACTGGTAACATCAATATTTAGGGGTTCAATACTCAACATGGAATAACTATATTTCTGCTAGTTATCCCCAATCAGGTACAACAATAATACTTTGGCCCCTATATTGTAGCTGTGTGGAATACACCAGGGTGTCACACCAACAAACGAAGAGCGTTGTTAGGTCGGTTGCAGTCCGACACACTGAGAGGGAGTTCTTTCCGCGGGCTTAGTTCCCAGGGTGCGAGACTCGCTCAATTCCATCGTGTCGAATTAACGACATCCTTCACGGCAGCCAGCTGGTATGCAGCTACCACCCACTCTGTGCCTGGAGATGCGTTGAGGAAGAGTCACAAGCGTGTGAGTCATCCTCGTGCATTCGTTTATATATGGGCATCTGGCAACTTAGGCCTGTGCAGGCATGCCAGAAGGGCTAATCTCACAAACGACAAATTTGATTCAACTCGGTCGCTGTACATTCAACTATGAAAATCAGTGTCATGGGTCAGGTGAATTTCTTATGTCTATTTTTATAATCTAATCAGCGATTGAGGTTGCCAGGAAAAAGTGAAATGGGGCTTCAAGTACACATGCTGTTAACGTCATTCTCACAACATCAGCGGGATTTCTAGACAAGGACCCTCTATGGGTATACATTGAGATCTTGGAGATATGAGTGTGACATGTTCTTTTCAGGCGATTAATGACTTTCTTAAATAGACAACTGGCAATAATCAAACTATAAATATCAGATTCTCTGATGTTTGGGCATAAAAAAATCTAACTTCAGTAGCAATTGGAAACTCATGGCTATCCCAAAGGATGATATAAGGACATGCCATTCGTACTGGCAGACTCGACACTCACTCACTTGACAAGTGTTACTAACACTAAAGACAGTTGAAGCTTTCAACATCACTCTCAAAGGATCTTGAATGCTTTATCTGTAATCAGACATATCTAAGTTGATGCAAGACAGAGGTGTTCTCGTTCACATTCAAATTTACTTTATAGAGGTTGGTGTCAGGAAGTCAGAGAAGATGGACGGCACCTAAGCTAGGGAAAACGCGTTTCTTCCAAGGAATAACTCACCAGTTATCCACATGTTTTGAGAGCGTGGAGCATAATATGAATCATCAGGTTTCAAACAGACCAGCCATACCAGTGTGACCATGACACTGTGACCCACTAATCCTCCACCCAAGAAAAGGTAACCTGACATTCCATCAGGTCAGTAATGTGAGACCACTAATCCCCCACCCTACCTCCACCTGACATTGCATCAGGTCAGGTCAGTTACACAAGACCCACTAATCCCACACAGCTCCATGGGAGTAGAAAATAGCAGTCCTATCGATTTTTTTATTTTAAAAATATTTATTTACCCAAACTTTTAGATAAGCTATTCTGGATTATTATAGTAAAGAAATGAAGATTCTAACTTAATTATAACTATTTATGGATTCCAGTACCGTATATACTCGTCTATAATTCTACCTCGTTTATAGGTCGACCCTGATTTTTTGACCAAGAAATTGTTAATTTATGATATTCCTGGTTTATAGGTCGACCCAAGTTTTTGAAGGTAATGGAATAACAAAACCTTCTGTAAAAGCACTCTACGTCCTATAAACTGAGGCTCTTCGTGCCTGAAACACCGAGTGCCGAAGGCAAATTGTTTGCCATTTATTATTACGACACTTTACACTGAAACGCAGGTAGTTTCAACAAAAATATTGTATATTTCCATTCAAGTATTTATTTAAGTCAATTAGGAGGGAATATTATTGTAATACAACAGTATTTTAACTGAAAACCATTCGAAAAGCGATTACGGTAACATCTTTTGAACGAAAGAAAGCAAAAGTCATTGTTTTCGTCACGATTTTATCCCACTTTCCACTGTAATACGTACGTCATTTCAGCAAAATATTACATTTCCGTGAATATATTATATCAAGCACAGTATGAATAGAATATCACTAATATAATAGTATTTTAACCGAAAACTATTCAAAAGACGAGTAACATCTCTTGAACATCGGAAGGTTAGGTAAAGTCTTTTGTTTTCGTCACATAGTTTATCCTATTTTACATTGAAATACATAACGTTTCAGCAAAACTACTATTTTTTTCTGAGAATATGGAGATGTAATATTTTTGCTGAAATGACGTACATATTACAGTGGAAAGTGGGATAAAATCGTGACAAAAACAATGACTTTCGCTTTCTTTCATTCAAAAGATGTTATCATAATCGCTTTTCGAATGGTTTTCAGTTAAAAAACTGTTGTATTACATTAATATTCTATCCTGATTCACTTGTGATGCAACAGTTTTTTAACTGAAAACTATTCGAAAAACACGTGTACCGTCTAGCTGATACGGCAGAGCCCTGGTCGCGGAGGCTTTGTTTTTGCATCGGCCCTTCTTAAGCAGCCTTTAATTTTATCGTACGCTGAAATTGTGTTTACCGGTATATTTTTATTTTCTTGCTTCTTATTTTCCAGAAATATGACAAGATTGTATATAATACATTACGGTACTTTTAATTTACAAGTATTCATTTTTAAAAACACAGAAGACACTAAACAAATACCAGTACGGATATTTGCGTGACTCTCCCGCCAAAAAAGACCAAACAGCTGGTACTCTCTCCCTCAGCCCTACCCAAAATAGCCCAACGACATCTTTCTTGTTTATTCTCTTCCAATTTCTCACTTTAACTGGTCTTTTCTGCTTCATATTGCCTACATCAGATAAACTACAGTGCTTGAGGTTAGACACTGTTATAAATTTGATTACCTGGTACTGGCAGGTGCCGTTAGAACCACCTGACCTTACCAACAGTGTTGCAAATCAGACAGCATTTTTTTTTTACATTTTTGGTGTCTCCATTTGTTAATTTTGTTTTGTGGGGTTTGAGCAATAGAAACTGTTTTACCTACAGTATTGTAAAACGATTTGGGAAAAGAAATACTCGGTCACTTAAAATTTTAAACGGAAAATCTTGAAATTGGCAACTGTGTGTAGATGACCTGACTCACATCATAGTATGTCATCACAAGTAGCCTACGTGTATATTTCAAGTTGTGTCTTGTTATAGTGTAAACGTGCTTGACCCATATTCTCTTCAGCATGGATTCAAGAAGAAACAAGTTCACAGCAAAGTTCAAGCTGAGAGTGATTGAATATGCAGAACAGACTAACAACTGTGCAGCAGCAAAGGAATTTAAGGTTTCCGGAAAAAATGTTAGAGACTGGAAAAAGCTCTCTGCACAACTTACGCCTATGCCAAAAAACAAATGTGCTAGCAGAGGAAAGTGTAACGAGTGGCCACAGTTGGAAGTTGAAGTGGCAAAGTATATCAGTGGAAACCGACAGAATGGATATGGTGTTTCCCGAGGATCAATTCGAATCTTTGCCTTGAAACTAGCAAGGAAATTGGGCATCTCAGATTTTAAGGCGAGTCATGGTTGGTGCACAATATTTATGAAAAGAAATGATTTTGTACTGAGGCGGAGAACGAAAATATCACAGCGTCTTCCACAAGAACTTGATGACTAGGTTATTGAATTTCATAGGTTCATAATCAAACACCGGAAGAAGAACTCATATAGACTTTTGTGTATTGGAAACATGGACGAAACGCCCATGAATTTTGATATGCCGGTCAGTCAAACACTGAATAAAGTTGGTGAAAAACCAGTGTTAGTTAAAACTACTGGACATGAAAAATCAAGATTCTCAGTTGTGCTATCATGTATGGCTGACGGCACAAAGCCGACGCACATGGTAATATTTAAAAGGAAAACAATTCCAAAGCAAAATTTTCCAAAAGGTATAATCATCCATGTGCACGAGAAAGGATGGATGGATGAAGGCGGCATACAAATATTGCTTAAAAAAGTCGGAACTTTCGACCAGGGGGACTGTGCAAAGAAAAAAGTCTTCTTGTGTGGGGTATGTTTCGGTCACATCTTGTTGACAGTGTTACTGTTGGGATTAGGAAGGAAAACTCTGATACAGCTGTGATTCCTGGTGGATTAACAAGTCTTGTCCAACCACTAGATGTTTCCATAAACAAACCATTTAAAGATGCGGTGAGAGTGAAGTGGAACAACTGGATGATAGAAGGCAATAAGACATACACAAAGGGAGGCAACATCCAAGCTCCATCACTAGCAACATTATGTGAATGGATTGTAGAGGCCTGGGATGCAATCAGACCAGAAATTGTGGTGAAATCTTTTAAGAAATGTGGGATTTCGAATGCTCTTGATGGAACAGAAGACGACTTGTGGGATTATGAGGCTAATGAGAGCGTGATTGAGGATGAAGATATTGATGATCCTATGGCTGATGATGGTGTTGATCCATATGACGATACTGTTCAAGGAGAGGACTGGGAGGAGCTGTTTGGTGCTGATGACAATGACAAGGAAAATTATTTTGATGGATTTTAATGAAAATATTCAGAAATATGGTATAGTAGTATTTATTCAAGTGAATTAGGATAGAATATTATTGTAATACAACAGTCTTTTTAACTGAAAACCATTCGAAAAGCAATTACGGTAAAATCTTTTGAACAACGAAAGAAAGTGAGTCATTGTTTTCGTCACGATTTTATCCCAGTTTCCACTGTAATACGTACATTATTTCAGCAAAAATGTTACATTTCCATATTTATTTCTGAGAATATATTCATTCAGGCACAGTTAAGGTAAAATATACTTGTGATGTAATATTTTAATGAAAATATTTAGAAAAATGGTATCGTAGTTTTCTTTTGTTCCAAATTTAATTAACAAAGATTGATGTTTCAAATTTAATGAACAAAAATTGATGTATCTATAAATAAACATTTAAAAATGACTACTTTATGTTTTACATCGTCCTGTGCTACCATACCATGCATTTGGCTACTTTGGGCTTGCTATGATGACGCAAGAGAACTGCCCTGGCAACTGTACCGTCACTCACAGCTGGTGGTCCGTTGGTGCGTCGTTTCAATTGTTTACTGGCAGTTACTGGTAAATATTTTTCAACCTAACGAAACTATTACCTGTGTAGAGGTCGACCCTCAATTTTTTGCCCAAAAATTTGGTCTTAAAAACTCAAACTACACACAGGTATATACGATACGTCCATGTACACTCTTACTCTTAAATCACTACTGTAATGTGATGCAGGTGATTAATTTTTATCTCTTGTGCAAAATATATGATGTGTATATTCAAAGTATTCGCTGTTTTGCAAGGATTCCAGCAATGCAAATTATATTCTAACTTTAGTCTGTATATTATATAAGATAAAAACTGTAAGGCTAAAACCTTGGCTGGGCAGATGAGGGAGGGAGCGAGCAGGAGGTGAGGTGATATGTTTGACAGTTGGAGCCGAAGGTCTAATGTGTGTTTATTTATCAGTCCTTAAGAGTGACTAAGCTTTTCTCTTATAAAATGCCAGTGAAATGACCTGGGAGAATTTAATTTCCATTGCTGGGATTCTTGTAAGATAGTGATTAATTTGAATATAAACAAGCTATAATTTGCACTAGACATAAAATTTTAGTACCATAATCATTTAGTACATGTACAGTACAGGTTTGCTCTTAGGTCATTTATTTGTTTTATGTATCTTTTAGTATGGTGTGTGCATGTAAATGAATAAAAATAAATTAAGAAATTTATGTAAATCTTCACAAAAATACAGTTGAAAAACTGTACATTATTAAAAAAGTACTAAACTAATGTACTAAAATTTTTATCTTGTGCAAAATATATGACATTTTTATTCAAATTATTCACTGCAAAATATATGACATTTATATTCAAATTATTCGCTGCTTGTTGTTGGGTGTCATGGGCATTTATCACTGGGTACTGTATCTGGGACATCACTCTGTGAATGTTATCTTGGGTATGCGCTCAGCTTTTACTGTTTAACATTGTTTTCACTGGCTTAAGCACTGTTCAACACTGGTTCCACTCATTCCCTAATGAAATTGTAACTTCTGGTGAGAACTTGCTGACATTCTGGTGGGGAAGAGGGGTTGGGGAGAGGGAGTCAGGGTATGGGCCAACCTTACAGTTGGCTGCTGGAGCAGCGCCGGATAGGTCTTGACCCTTCAGTGAATGACACGATTGCGGCCATGTGGAATCACCATGGAACTTAGCTTGGTACTGTAGTACACCGGGTGGCCACTTGGCAGCCACCCGGTGTATTGCACCTGTCGCAGACCAGTCAGCTGTTCCCAGGCACCTGCCTTGTTTTCAACTATACGCTACATTCGTGGAAACGCTTACAAAACCCAGGTGCATTACTTGAATATACCGTAACTGCATTTTAAACAATTTAACAACAAATACTACAAGCAACTGCCCTAGTAACGTTTGTATGTTAGAAGCTGTAGCTAACACCGAAAGATATTTGAATATTTAGAAAGGTGTCAGTATGATTTGTGTAAACACTGACCTTAAGCTGAGTTTAGTAACAGTTACCCTTCTGGAATAATGCTACAGCTCGGTAAAATTTGTTTGTGAGTGCTGAGAATTAAGTGATTGAGACCTACCAGTAAGGTAAAGTGAATTTCTGATGCTAGTGGTGGAGTATTACTTTTTTGTTAACATTTTATACCTTTTGTATAAGACGACCCCTAGTTTTGAACACAAAAGTCTGAGCTTCAAACGTTGACTTATAGGCTGCAAAATATAATAAGGATTTTTTTTAATTTTACATACTGGTTTTTCTTAAAATAGGTATTACAGTATGCATAATTTTACCCATTTCTTGTAATATGTTTGCTACATAATTTTATCCGTTTCTTAAAACCCTTGAGTACTCTACTTAAAAAGTTGGTGTAAACGAGTGCAGGTAGTGAGGTGCAGCACACTGTTTGTGGTACTTATGAAGGCAGGACTCAGACCGAGACGTGTGGTGTTACACAGACATTCAATAATAATAATAATAATAATAATTAACGGTTTATTGAAAGAGCTTGGCATGTACGAACGCACAAACCATACAGACTGATGCTGGATTTTCCAGACTAATTAAAAAATATTTCTGGTTAATAGACTGGTGGTCTGGAGCACCTCAGAGTCTGAAGAAAAAAAATGAATTTGGGTGTACAGAGATTCTACAGGTTGACAATTCTTTATCCAAAATCCTTGGGGCCAGAGGCATTTCGGTTTTCGGAATTTTTCGGTTTTCATAATGGTTAATTTTTTTTTTTTTTTTTTTTTTTTTTTAATGTGTATTAGCCCACCCGGGCATAGATCATTGACCCACATTGGGGCCTGGGGGTCGAAAATATAATAAAAATTATAATAATAATAATGATGATAATAATTCATAGGTCTAGGTCGTGTTTCTCACTTTTGATCTATTTTTCATTCTTGTATTTCTTTACTGTATTATTATTTTATTATTACAGTATTATTGTTATTATTATTATTATTAATTTTATTATTATATTTTATTATTATTATTATTGTAATCATTATTATTTTATTTTGGTGTATTTTTATTAAAATTTTTATTTACTATGAATAATTATTATTATTTAATTATTATTACTATTACATTTTCGCCCCCCAGGCCCTGATGTGGGTCAGTGATCTGTGCCTGGGCTAATAATCCCTGTAAAAAAAAAAAAAAAAAAAGCAAGCAGCAGCCCCACAAAAAACTTTCGGTTTTTAGAGCTTTTCTGATTTCGGATAAAGGGTTGTCAACCTGTACTGTATATGATATGCTGCCATTTTGTACTATCAGCTCTATTTTTTTTTTTTTTTTTTTCAGAAATTTTACTTAATCCACAGCCCCTAAAAGTATTCAAAAATCGAAAAGCAGTACTATTTGATGATGTGTGGGCGGGAGGACTTGGCACCTTTGTGAGGGCACGAGGTACTGGAGATGTGTATGCATTTGGACTCAACAATTACAATCAACTTGGTGAGGTCATTTTTATTTTTATTATCATTTACTTACATAATCTCATGTCTTTTATACTACAGCATGAGTGTTTTGTAGTTGTAGAGGCTGCAAGAGACTATACAGAATGGAGAGGTGCCATCAAGTAATCATGGCTAACCCAAGCAACCGTGGGAAGTGGCAATAAAATGATAATGATGATTGCATTGATAGGGAAATGTGCAGCTGTAAAATTTCTTATTATCCCATTTAATTTTTTATATACTGTATACAGTTGTAAGGGTCTGATTTATTTAATATTATTTATTCCACCTTATTTTATCATTAGTTCAATTTATTTATTTACATTCTGTTCGGGGTGTATTTGAGAAAATCAAGTTTTTGTACACTATTACACATTCTTTTCATAAGTTAGTACTTATTAATGCTGCCACCACCTAGATTTGTAATCAGAATATAACATCAATATTAAAACCTCTGAGTTGACTTTGGTAGCTGGCAGAGAGGTTAAGGTGCATGAATTCTCTTTGGTATTTTCATATAAAATAATCATTAGAAGGCATGAAAGGTGATACATATATTTACACTTATTTAGTATTTATTAAAAGCAAATATAATTACTGTGAACATCTTGAACCATCAATCACAGATTAAAGTAACTCAATACTTGGTAAACATTACGTTAACACTTATACAAAATATAAAGATCTTTAAGTCCGACTTCGCTGGTAGAAAAATAAGTACAGGTAGTTCTAATTAATACTTGCAGCACTCGGTAAAAACATACCAGCTCATGGGTAATACTCTACAACAGTGACACAAGGATAGTGGTCACTACAAACACCTTTCAATAACTCTTGTACTGTTCAGCTGTACTGTGAATTATAGCAACATTAAGCACCTTGGCTATAGATCACACTGGTAATTAAATAGCACCACATGTAGAAATACGCAACATTACATATGAGCTGTGAGTACATCTGGTTCACTTAACATCCATAACAACCATATGCCGTATTATTACTGATTCACTGTCTTAAAAATCACCTCATAATAATACTGCTAAAATACTCAGGATCCTTCCATACTGGCACATACAGGAGGACTTACATACAAGTTGGCTGGGTCTGTAACTCACACCAAGGTCCAACTTGGATAACACATTCCTGGTCGTTACAGATCTCGTTGGTTGTTTGACATTGTGCCTTGCTCATGGTTACCCTGTATGGCAGTGGCAAATCTATATACCGTATATACTCGTCTATAATTCTACCTCGTTTATAGGTCGACCTTGATTTTTTTACCAAGAAATCATTAATTTATGATATGCCTCGTTTATAGGTCGACCCAAGTTTTTGAGGGTATGGAGCAGCAAAACCTTCACTAAAAATTTCTCTACGTCCTATAAACTGAGGGTCGCCGTGCCTGAAACACCAAGCGCCGAAGCAAATTGTTCACCATTACAACACTTTACACTGAAATGCAGGTCGTTTCAACAAAAATATTGTATATTTCCATTCAAGTATTTATTCAATCAATTAGGAGGGAATATTATTGTAATACTACAGTTTTTTAACTGAAAACCATTCAAAAAGTGATTACAGTAACATCTTTTGAACAACGAAAGAAAGCAAAAGTTGATTGTTTTCGTCAAAGATTTTATCCCACTTTCCACTGTAATACATACGTCATTTCAGAAAAAAAATATTACATTTCCGTGAATGCATTATATCAAGCACAGTATGAATAGAATATCATTGTAATATAATAGTATTTTAACCGAAAACTATTTAAAAAACGAGTAACACTCTTGAACATCGGAAGGTTAGGTAAAATCTTTTGCTTTCGTCATGTATTTTATCCTATTTTACATTAAATTACATCACGTTTCAGCAAAACTACTATTTATTTCCGAGAATATATTCATTCAGGCACAGTTAAGGTAAAATATACATGTAATGAAACAGTTTCTTAACTGAAAATGATTCGAAAAACACCTGTACCGTCTAGCTGATATGCAGCAGCTGGTGGTTCGTGATGTGTCGTTGTAAACAATAGGAAGTTGAGGTGGATTACCGGGGATTATATTAAGTGTGAAATATCAAAAAGGTTTTTATTACCGGTATTTTTTGTAGATCAATGAGTTCTGTGATACCATATACAGTGAACCCTCACTTTACATGGTCAATTGAACCCACGGAGGCCCGCGTAAAGCGAGAAAGGCCTAAAGTGAACAACATAACATATGGGATTAAATGAAATAGAGACCGGCTGACCCCCAAACTCCACTTTTTCCGACAATACCTATGTTCTAGTAAAAATAATTTCTTAATTTTATGATGGTACATGCACACAATTAATACTTAAGAGAAATACAGTCGCCAAGTTAATGTCCATTCAAATAATGGACTCAACTCCCTCCCCCTCTTCTCACAATACACTCGCTGGCTCTTCCCTCTGAGAAATTTTTCGGGGAAAACCACTAGATTTTAAGGTATAGTAATAAATAATACCTCAAACTAAAGTTAGGATAATATAATTGACATTGCTGGAATCCTTGTAAGACCAGGAATATTTTGAATATAAATGTCATATATTTTGCACAAAAGATAACATATTTACTCAGAGTAAACAAAATTCTTACATTAGATCTAAAATTTGTATGTCTAATGCAAAATCTATGATGTTTATATTCAAAATGATTATCAAATTGTAAGAATTCCAGCAATGTAAATTATATTCTGGCCGGGTAATTTGTATGAATTTTATGAGCTAAAACAAATATCTTCAGTTAATAAAAAAATAAAATATTCTTCGCAACACTATCTGTCAATCAAAGTACCCCACCTTGCCTCCCCCCCCCCTCTTCCAACCGCGCCAGATGGTCGGTCGGTCCCTCCCTACCAGATAAATGTTTGGGAGAAACCAGAATATTTACCTTTTTAGTAATAAATAATACCTCAGACTAAAGTTAGGATAATATAATTGACATTGCTGGATTCCTTGCAAGACCAGGAATATTTTGAATATACACTTCATATATTTTGCACAAAAGATAGCATATTTGCTCTGAGTAAACAAAATTCTTGCATTAGATCTAAAATTTGTATGTCTAATGCAAAATATATGATGCTTATATTCAAAATGATCATCAAATTGTAAGAATTCCAGCAATGTAAATTATATTCTGGCCGGATAATTTGTATGAATTTTATGAGCGAAATAAAAAATTTATACTTCACCCGCGTAAAGGGGTACACCCACCGCGTAATGTGAGCATCCTGGGTTCCGGCAGGGTACCGCGTAAAGTGAGGGTTGACTGTATGATATGATAAGTTAGTCTGTGCTAAGAACTTCAACATAGATGTCTTAAAGCACGTTGTAAGGTAATTTAACCTATTGTAAGTGGGTGAGCTTCATCTGCTGAAGGAACTGCACAACTTTCATTACTAATTGGTACATATTTTATGTTTCCATTGTTTACTGGCAGTAAGTGGTAAATATTTTTCATGTCTGAAGCTAAAAGTTGCTCCTCGCCCTTCCCATCATGCACGGATTCAACCTAACAAGTCTCTTAACCATGTAGAGGTCGACTCCCAATTTTTTGCCTAAAAATTTGGTCTTAAAAACTCGAACTACACACGAGTATATACGGTACACAGTGTAGGACCTGCCAGGTACATGGGAACATTGTTCAGAATGAACTCTATCCCTGTGTGTCGGTGAAGCTCATAAGAGGAATGTATCAAACTAGGGAATACAGGTTAATTACTCTGACTCATGTGCTTTTCATATTATTGTAAGTATCATTTCTAATAATTTTCAAGTATTTCTTAAAATTACCAGTTATAATCTAATCGGTGTGTGAGCTTCCAGTGCATCACTTATATTTGTCTTAACTGTGTGGATTGACCATCACATTTCCGACAGTTTATGGTGGTAAAATGTGATGTCATCAGCTTTATAAATCTGTCAAGGCTAGTTTTATTTGTGCTTTATGAACAAAATTAATGCATCAATCAGATACTCTTAATTCTCTAGATCAAGGAAATATAAGTCTGGTTGCAAGAAGATATTTGATAAGCCTACAGGAGGCAAAATTAATAATAATAATAATTAACGGTGCATTAAGATAACATGGCAGTCCGAAGGCTGAAAATATACAATGAACAGAGACGATAAGTTACATATGTTGAAATCGGGGAGTGGGTCACTCATTTGACAAAAGCTTTCAATACAAAAATATAAGGAACATAGAGTCAACATATAGATTAACTATAGAAATCTGGTACTGTGGGAGCTCGCCTGTAGACATTCTTGTGACCTGGTGTTGGCGCCAACGAAGTCCTTCCCACTATCTTGATGGCTGTTGTACCTGGCTGCTAAGCTGCTACCTCACTACAGCTGCAGATGTACCACGTGGTCCTGGTAGGTCCTCCAGCTCACACATGGTGTTGGAGATGGTTCTTGTTCCTCATGTGATGTAGTTAGGAATTTATAGTTCCTCACCTGGGTGGAGTAGGGAGTCATTTCTCTCCTGGTGTAGTTTGGAGTCTTTCTTGGCTTTTCATCCCGTGTTAGGGGTGGTGAGTGTACAGCGGGCAGGGTGCGTCAGGTCAAGGTGTCAGGTCAACATTGGCCGCTAAGCACTAATTGTCACTCTTACAGTTTTTTCTTCCTTTCAAGTTGAAATTGTCACTTTTGTATATCAGTTGTGGGTTGATCTTCAATCTTTGCACTGTACTGTTGGTGGGAGGATGTTGATAAATCCAGATGGGGAGGAGAAAATGGGGAAAGGGGAGGCCCGACAAACCAGGCTGGCAGCTGTCTCCATGGCCAAGAGACCATGGCCGCACTAGCGGGCAAGCCGACTATACATTTCCTTACCCTATGAAGGCTGAAGGAAGTGTCAAATTAGTGGATTCTTTCATGCTTGTGAGTTCAAACATTTAGTTATAGTACAGGTGTCACTAAAAATAAGTCATTTGATGCTTTCAACAAACACTCAATGGATCTTAAATACTTCAGCCAACAGCAGGTATACATATCTTAATGCCACACACACACACACACATGCACACACACATGCATTGAATCGTAATTTAAAATTTACAAACATTAACAAGACATTTCTTGGGTGAGAATGGGATGTATAGCATACGAGAGAGAACTTACATTTCAGTGGGTGACTCGAGAAAAAAGTTATACATGTTTTATTGGCTATTGAGCATAATATGAATCATCTGACGTAAAGGTAACTAACATGTATGATTGTAATCAGTGTACAGTATTCCTAAATTAAGGTTTATTGTTTTTACTTTAGCTTTACAATCTTTTTTTCAGGTGATGAGGACACAAACCTTAAGTTTCAACCAGTACTAGTGAAGAACTTTGCTGGTAAAATCTGGGAGCAAATGTCAGTTGGACAACACCATAGGTATGTACAGTACTTAGTTATTTTATAATGCAAAAGCCCTATAGTCCAGTTTCTATAGTACTGTATAATGAGTTACCCATTGTTTGCAGTACTCATCTGGGTAGGGGTGTGGTGGTCATGTAGGTTCTCCTGCACTTGTAATATTTGTTGAAAGTTTATGATGCTCACTAAAAGATCATCAAATAGGTGCATTGTATCACTACATTTACTTAATTAATTTCAGTTTGGCTATTACTGAAGATGGCACGGCACACTGTATGGGACGTCGAGAATATGGACGCTTAGGAATGGGAGATTTGGATAATGATATCAAGAAACCCACTCCTATAACATCTTTAGTAGGAAAGAAAGCCATTAGCGTGTCTGCTGGGGAATGTGTCTCCTTAGTAATCATGGAGTCTGGTGAGTAATGATTGTTTTTTGTGTCTTATGTATTTTTCTGTACTAGTTGTGTCTTCCACCTTTTTGTAAAATAGAAATCCAACTAATCTGAGTTCCAGTGATTCAAGAGACTGGTGGGAAAATTTATTTGGTGTGTAGGCAATGACTGTTATATGATGGGGTGAGGGACCTCAAAAAGTGAAGTTGTATATTGATATTAATAACTTTTGGGGAAAAATAGTTTCTGTTCCTGAGATCCTGAAGAGCTTAAACAAGTTTTATATCCTTCTGCTATAATGATTAAATAACGTCTAAATAACTCAAATAAATTTAAAATTAACATAATGTCAATAAATTTATAAAAAAATACAGACAAAAACAATATACAGTATAGTATGGATTTGTGCGGTTTTGGTTAACGCGTTTGGTCATTTATGCGGTGCCTTGCCAGAATTGAAATGCTTTAATTACGCGGTAAATTTGGTCATTTGCGCTGAGAGCAGCTGGAGGTTCAGACACGCCGCGCCATTTTGGATTCAAGTGGCCCGCCATGCTTGACCATACACGGGGAAGCGGCGCGAGTAAGGTTGCGCAGTATGTCGCTGTTGCGTTATCGCTGATGTCATATGACGTATCGGACTGTGATTGGGCCACACATCCTTACCTCCCTCCCCCGCCAGCTGTGATTGGTTTAATGTAATATGACGTGCCCTGCCACGGGAGTGAAGAAGTTGCTGACCTACCCCGCGCCAGTCGCATGGTTCTCAGTCATCGCGTATACAATTCTCTTGTGTCCCCGCTAATCTCGCAACAATGGCTTCCGCTGGACCCCCACCACCACAGAAAAACCTTGAACTACCTGGCCCAAGCCGCCCCAAGCCTAAGAAGATACGACGAGCTTTAAGCTATGAAGTTAAGTACAAGATCGTGCAGGAGTTGGAGAAAGGTACGAGGCAAGTTGATTTGGCGCGTCAGCATGGCGTGAATGAATCTACGATCAGGACGATCAAGAAGGATGCTGCCAAGATAAAAGAACAAATGAGCATCACAAAGTCTGCAGGTGCTTCAGTGGTGAAGTACTGTCAGAACAAGGTGCTGCTCAAGACTGAGAATTTGCTGGTGAGCTACTTCATTCGTCAGGCAAGACGGAACATGGCGGTGGACACACGGTCAGTTCAAGAGTATGCCCGTGAACTGTACGTAGCAGTGGCACGCAAGATGGGAATTGCAGAGCCCAAACCCTTCACTGCTTCCTCTGGGTGGCTGCAAGGGTTTAAGAAGAGGAACAAGATCACCAACATTAACATTGTTCGTGAAGGAGCCAGTGCTGACCGTGTTGCGGCGAGTGATTTTCCTCCATTCTTAAGAGAAGTTATGGAGGAAGGACAGTACACCGACAACCAGGTGTTCAACATGGATGAATCCAGTCTGTTTTGGAAAAAGCTACCTACCAAGATCTTCGTTGTCGAGTCTGCCAGCAAGTGTCGGGGCTGGAAATTGCAGAAGGAGCGCATCACTGTTCTGTTTACCACCAATGCCTCCGGTACCTGTAAGCTCAAGTTATCGGTGATCCACACAGCCCGCAAGCCGCACGCCTACAAGAACATGGACATGACCAAGCTAAATGTCCACTGGCTAACCGCATGCAAGGCGTGGATGTTCACTGATCTGTCCCTCTCCTGGTTTGATGACTGTTTCGTTCCCGACATGAAGAAATTCTGTGAGCAACAGAGTGTTCCATTCAACATTTTGTTGCTCCTTGACAACGCACCAGGACACTCGCCCCTACTGTTGTATCGTCACCCCAATGTAAAAGTGGTCATCCTTCCTCCCATCACTACGTCATTAATCCAGCCCATGGATCAAGAATTAATTTGTAATGTTAAGGCTGCTTTCTCCACAAAGAAGTTTCGGCTCCTTAATGACTTGAACTAACACCAAAGATGAGTTGCGGAACCTGAGTGACACCGATAGCGAGAGCAATGATGACAAGCAAGAAGTTCGCGTCAAACAGTTTTGGAAGAAATTCAACATCAAGAAAGCTGTTGATTTCTTGGTGGAGGCATGGGGGCAGCTGTCTGTGACAACGACTCGTCACGCGTGGCGGCATGTGTTGCAAGGTATCCCAGGTGGGAGGCAGAGGCAACCTGTGACTGGTGAAGTTCAGTCTGTTGCAGTGGCAGTGGACCTTGCAAGAGAAGCTGCACAGAATGTTACAGCTACAGACTTCTCCGAAACCACCAACGAAGACATAATGGACGTGATCAGGGATCCTGAGGTGACTGCCGACGAGATGTTGGAAGACGATGACGTCAGTGAGGAGGCAGGTGGTGCGGCAGCCCGAGAAGAACACAAGTTAACACATGGTAATGTTAAGGATGCCATCGAGTTTGCAGAGAAACTGTAGCTCATCCTTTCCAATGACCCTGACAATCAACGGTATGAAGTCTTCAATAACCATCTACAGCAAGGTATGGAGCAATACATCAAGATGCATCACGACCACGTCAACACTAGCCGTCAGCGTAACATCACAGACTTATTCGCCCGCAACCCACCACAGCCAGCCCAAGTCAGTGACAGTGATGGTGACTTTGAGAGGTTTGTCAGGGAGGCCCTGCCATCTGTGGTGGATAGTGACAGTGATTCACCTGAGGGCCACTAATCTGCCCTCTGCCTCGGAACCAGCCCCCATCCACATATGCCGACCCCTCTCTTCTACTAACGTAAGTGTTAAACCTTGATTTTTCCTTTACCTGTTGCAGTATATTATTTTCTTTTTGATATTTATCTTCTATATAATGTGTGTGTACATACCATCATAAAGTTACGTTACTATTTTTACTACAACGTACATATTGTGTTGGCAAAAAGTGGAGTTTGGGAGTCGGCCCAGTCTTTATTTCAATTAATCCCATATGTTCTGTTATTTCATTAACGTGTTTCTCGTTTTACGCGGACCTCCACGGGTTCAATTGACCGCGTAAATCCAGACTATACTGTACCGTCACCTCTCAATTTACACGGATTTAATCTGCACTTTTTTTAAATAACACTAGTATTAAATTAATATCTATTTTTAAAATAACGCAAAGTTTTTTAAATAGCACAGTTTTGAAAAGAGCGCCTTAGCACCAGGCAGAGTAGTTTTGTACCTCTTTTCTTTTCTACTTTACGAAAAAGGTAAATGTAACATCACCTGAACTTCAGCCATCGATATCAAGCATCTCAAAAGCTCCCACTTCTCCTCCCCATCACCTGCTCTGTCATCTGATTCAGATGACACCCTCCCCAGTAACCACCCACCAATGGTAGAACGGTACCGCTCTTGCCTTCCAAGCGAGATGTCACAGGTTTGATTTCCGGGCCGGTGGAAAAGTTGTTTGGACATACTTCCGAGCCCTCATTGGCCCCTGTTCACCTAGCAGTAATGTAGGTACAGTCTCGTTCAAGATTCTTCGAACACTGCTGGAGACAGCTGGCAACTCAAGGCCATTTGTTTACTATACTATGGAGTAAAAATTATGAATGAATGTAAAAGTGATCGGTGTTTGGTTACTTAGTTCCCCGTTGCTTAATTAGTGGTTGTGCTTTGTTGTTTCGTATTATATTATACAGTAGCTTACTGCTGGTATATGCTGTTAATTTTATTTTAAAATGGACAGAGCAATGGGCTAACCTATATGAATTTCTGTTTAGACAATTAAACATAAGTAAAAATCGGTCAGTATGTTAAAGAACATCATGCAACGGGCACAGCTGTGTGCAGGCTGTTTATGAGGTTGCCTGTTTATCATTAATTAATACTAATATTATCTTCAAACGTTTAATCCCTTTCGGGTGATTAATCCAGTTGTATGTAACCGATGGAAAACAGACTTCTTTCTAAAGACGTTGATTTCATGCAACACAAATTGCTGTTTTAATTCACTGTGGGATTAAGCAAAATCATTGGTTCACTGCTACCTGTGTGTGTGTGTGTGTGTGTGTGTGCATGTGAAGTGTGTGTGTGTGTGTGCATGTGAAGTGTGTGTGTGTGTCAGCCTGTGTCTGTATTTAATAATGACGTTCAATTGAAGGTGAGGGAAATTAATCTTACGAACCATCCATCTGATGGTGTGAATTAGTGCGGTAGCATATGCCTAATACTTTTACAAGCCTTTATCTAGCAATACCATTGTCATTGCAAGACTCTAAATATTGTAAACAGCAAATGGTATTTCTTTCGTTGAGTGACTATTTGTCCCCTCCCCCCAAAAAATTTGTTTCTGACCTGCGTAGATTACATCACTTTTAGTCTGGTGTCTTTTTAAAAAATTATTCTATTTTTTCAAATATGTGTATGGTGTATTATAAATTTGTATCTTATTTATTTATTCATTCATTCATTTATTTTTTATAAGTGACTAATGAAATATATATATAATGCTTATGTTATTGGCGTGAAGGTGAGGGAGACAGAGGTGTTGTCAGTGCTGACTACCCTTCCACTCCCTCAATTGTAGAAGACCCCTGCCAACATGAAATACCACACGCAGAAAATCACTGAACGTGGAAGAATAATCTGCACGAAGAAGGCTGGGTCTTCACCCACTGAAATTGCCCGAGAATTGGGGGTTTGTCGGTCAACTGTATATTATTGGATTAAGCGATGGGAAGAGGAGGGAAGTTTAAAGGACCACCAGAGGACGGGAATGCCGCACAGAACAACACTTGCACAAGTTGAAGCCATCCGGAATTTCGCTGAGGCCAACCCCTTCAAGACTTCATTTTCAATAAGAGAGGATCTCCAATTAAATAATTCCCCTTTAACAATCAGGCGAAGACTTCACGAAGGAGCCATTCACCATAGAACTGCCACCACCAAGAAGTTAAATGAGCGATATTGTGAGGGCAGGTTGAAGTTTGCTCGATGATATGCTGAAGAAGGCCTAGATTTCTGGGGATGAATAATATTCACTAACAAAAAAACTTTCTCATCTACCTCTCACTGAAGGTTGCATTGCTAGAGGAGGAACAACACCCGATATGCTAGACAGCATATTTATGTGAAAGCAAGGAGTGGCCATGTGACTTGCAATGTTTGGGGATGGATATATTTGCACGGAATTGGAGAGCTGACTGACATAGAAGGAAGATTCACAGCTGAACTGTGTTTAGAAACACTCGAAGAAGTTATGCTTCCCTCGGTGCGTGCATATGCTTTCCCGTTTCCCAAAAACATAATTTTCATGCACGATAGGTGTCCTATCCGTACCGCACGGATTGTAACGCTGTGGTTTGCAGAACAAAGAAATTTGCAAGTTTTAGACTGGCCAAGTAAAGGTTGTGACATGACCCCTATAGAGAACGTTTGGGCCAATATTGTGAACGTGTGGGAGCCAACTGAAGAGAGAACCAGGGTGCAGCTACAGGAGCATACACACCATGAGTGGGAGGTCCTGAGGCGGAAACCAAAACTGATACACAATTACGTCGCTCCGTTCCCAACAGGCTGCAGCAAGTAATCGAGAATGAAGGTGGCGGGACTAAATATTACTGTGTCAAAAATGATTTCCCTATGTAATCAACGTCATATAATGAATCCACATCGATATTAATTTTTTTCCATCATAACTGAAATAAATATAATTTTCATGAATATATGTCAAATTGTATAATAAATGTAAATAGAACAATCTTCTAATATTCTCACTTATGCAGTATGTATTCAGGATGATTTAAGTCAAACAAATCATACCATTATACTTATAATTATTACGAAAGAGTACAGTATAGTATATGTTAAATATATTGCATGTGAAATAATTACCATATATACCACGGAAAAAATTAGAAAGGGAGACGGAGACAAAGAAACAACTGTATAACGACACAATTCATACAATACTGTGTGTAATGGTTCGATGACAGCTGTCCGATCCGGCTCTTCAAGACACTTGTGGCGAGGAAATTGATATATCATATTTCAATCTCATAATCTCATATTTAATAAGTTCATGTCATGCCGTTCACAGTATATTTATGTATTCTTGGAAAGCACTTATTGTAATAATTGGATTTGTATATATTTTTCTCTCCATTTATTTATAGGAAATGGGAAAATATCATTTGCCAAAATACCAAACTATGCTACAACGTTACCTCACAATTATTTCCTAACTTAAAATGATGCTCCAACACTCACGCACACTTGCATGGAAACATATGCACGTGCTCGTGAAGAAAGTCGACTTCAACAGGTCCCTTGACGTTTTTATTAATTCTAAAAAATATTACATCAATTTAGGAAATTTCGTACAGAAAGTATAGCTAATGAGGTAGCATGTGTATTGTATCTCTGTAGACCTTTCAACTGCCATTGTGTTTGTCATATGAGTAGACTTAGCTTATTATATTTTTCAAATGACATTTCTTTCGATTATTGATTGTTTGCCCACAAAAAAAACCTTGTTTTTAAACTGGTTCACCACAGGATCGCATTGGAAAGTCTTTCATTTCGTAGAAACTCTGTAGTATCCATTCCATGACATATAATTGAAACATAAAATATATAGATGAATAAATAAAACATTATATATAGATTTCTATTTCCAGTGCCTCACAGGGAATGTAAAATAAATAATTTCATTAAATATACTTAATAATACTGTTTCATTTTTACAACTGCATTTACAGACAAGCATTGACACACACAGGCTAAGGCACACACACATACACACACTACAGGTAGCAGCAAACCGATAATTCTGCTTAATCCCACAGCGAATTAAAACAGCAGTTTGTGTTGCTTGAAATCAACGTCTTTAGAAAGAAGTCTGTTTTCCATCAGTTATATACAACTGGATTAATCACCCGAAAGGGATTAAACGTTTGAAGATAATATTAGTATGAATTAATGATAAACAGGCAACCTCATAAACAGCCTGCACGCAGCTGTGCCCGTTGCATGATGTTCTTTAACATACTTACCGATTTTTACTTATGTTTAATTGTCTAAGCATAAATTCATATAGGTTGGCCTATTGCTCTATCCATTTTAAAATCAAATTAACAGTATATACCAGCAGAAAGGTATAATATAATACAAAACAACGAAGCCCAACCATTAATTAAGCAACGGGGAACTAAGTAACCAAACACCGATCACTTTTGCATTCATTCATAATTTTTACTCCGTAGTATAGTAAACAAATGGCCTTGAGTTGCCAGCTGTCTCCAGCAGTGTTTGAAGAATCTTGAATGAGACTGTACATGTTGTAAATTGAAAGTTGCGAATTCGTATTCAGGAAAAGTTGTTGGAGCTTCCAATAACTTGATGACGTAAACCAACCCCACCTCTCCTCCACCACCATTAGTTCCCACACACCATCCCAGCCATTATTCAATGTAAATGTGGGCACATTTTCATTTAAAATCTATTTTCTTACTATTGTATTATTAGGTTTGGTTCTATTATTATTATTATTGTTGATATTATAGTTTTATAAATAAAATATATTGAAGGAAATGGACAAACAAATAATAGTTTTTAGGGAGCATTTCTCCTAACCCCTGCCGTTTCCTCTACAGTGGTCCCTCGGTTAACGAGCACAATCCGTTCCAGCAGGTTGCTCGTTAACCGAAACCATTGTTTCAATGGGTTTTTGGGTAATTGGTTCCAGCTCACCGAAAATTGCCTAAATTCAACAAAAAAGGTAGAAAAGTGCACTTACTTTGAGGTGTGTATGTAGAAGGCTCCTGCATGATGATGATGATGGGAATTAGAATGGGGGTGGAGGAGAAGGAAGAAGAGAAGGCATTGGGGTGGAAGAGAAGTCACCCCATGGCGCCATTTCACCCATAAAATTTTAGCTCTCGGTGTAATTCAAGATTATTTTCTTTAAATCAACACTGCACTGCATTATGTATTGTCAATATGTAAAATATATTTCAAAATGACCAATAATTTGCTTGGAAACACAGAAAAAAAGCGTTTAGTTGAAGAGTGTCTCAAGCAAGATGTTACCTCCACTGAAAACAGAGAGAGACTAATGCCTGTCTGGTGTGTTAACAGGCTGGATGGCACGCCAGAAACTAGTTTCTTTACCTTCAATTATGTTCAATAATTGTTAAAATGACTAAAAAAGTTAATATTAAACTTTTAAAATTATTGAATAGTATAAACTTCTTGATATTTACTAAAATAATAAGGAATTTAAGCCCTAAAACCGATTACTGTATTGGCGGACTAATACTACAGCTGGTGGACCGCCAAATGCAAGCGAAAACATGTTGAAATCGGCTCGTAAAAAACTCGTTAATCGAGGGATTGCTCGTTAACCGAAGTTAAGAATCCTATGGAAGGTAAATCGTTAACTGAGGCGCTCGTTAACCGAGGGACCACTGTATTTCTTATGTGATAATTACCGGGTAAGTATTTATATAAAATAAGAATATAAAAACAATAAATTTATATAAAATAGAGATTTATTTTCATTTAACATTCAAGATATGTACATGTACACTGTACAGTCATAAGTTGCAATCCCCTAACTGCCACTACAGGTAATTTCGGAGAGACATAAGTAATTTTCTTCATTTTTCATAGATAAACATGCATTTAATCTTTCATTATTATTATCAAGTCAGAAACATTAAGGGAATAAACATTTCTTACATGCGCAAGACTTACTACAGAGTGGGATAGACATACATAATTTATTTATTTATTTATATTTTATTTTTATATTTGTTTCTGTTAAATGCACACACAATCTTTCATACAAAATGTTTTAATTTAAAGCGAATCATTCCTATTTTGCTCAAGTCAATCTGGTGCATCATATTTTAAAATTTGCGCCTAATGTTTCACTGGGCACGCTACACTGTTCTAAGGACAAAGCTGTACTGCACGCTACACTGTCCTAAGGGCAAAGCTGTACTGTACATGTACTCAAAATAATGTACTAAATGATCACTAAAATTTTTGTCTAGTGCAAACTATAGCATGTTTATATTCAAATTAATCACTATCTTATAAGAATTCCAGCACTGTAAATTATATTCTCCCCAGTCACTTCTATGACATTTTATAAGCAAAAATCAAAAACTCAATCTAAAGGACATAGATCAGGGGTGGGCAACCTTTTTGAGTGTGTGTGCCAAAATCGACCAAATCTTTGATACAAAATTTTCTCTCGTGCCAACCAAAATTTCCGGGTCACATATTATTTGGTATCTTTTACGTAATGGGAGAACCTTTTCAAATAATCAGAAATCACACCGGGGTGGTAAAATCAGAGAGTTTTGTAAGAGTGATTTTATAAATCATGGGATATTGAATGAATGTAAAAATTAGTGACAGAATTTTTACTTAGTGGTTGTTCTTCCCTGTTGTTAGCGTGGATGTTTTATATTAGCATTTCAGTGTAAATCTAGTTGTCATATACATCCACACAATTTAAAGACGTTATTTTTAGCATCAGCAAAAGAGTAAACAATATTTTTGATTTGTTTATCAGATCATTCAGCCATTAGTTTTTGTAAACTTTTTTCAGTACATTACAATACCAAGCTCAATATCGATTTACTCGACTAAAACACAATAAAAGGATATAAAACTAAAGATATTCTTTTATTGATTCTTAATCCTTTATGAATGATGCATAAAAACCACAGAGAAAATATAAAAGTTATTTTACCTACAAAAATACACACTGTATTATATTAAACAAAAGCGAATCCTTAATATTTTTAACAGAATACATCAAATGAAAATTAGAGAACGAATAATTGTGAACCTTTTCTTTATTTAGAATCAATGAGACTTCTGCTGCTGCATCCCTGATGATAGATAATTTATATCCGGTTTATATTTTGTAACCTTGAGAGATATACATGCGCTACTAGTTTCATCAGTAAGGCTACTTCTATTATGAGACTTAACAGAGTTCATCACTGAGAACAATGATTCACAAGAATATGTAGATGAAAAAATGGATAGTAATGTTGTTGCAAGTTTTTTTAAACAGACAAAAGTTTCTGGAATAGTATTCCAAGTCCTCAGTACCTCGTTTTCGGCATTTCTCTCTCTTACTCCCTTCTCTAATCGATCCTTTTCAATACTTTCCAAGTCAGCTCTAAGCTCAACAAATTTCTGCCTCCAAATTGAGCTAGTTTGAAATTCAATCAATTGCATTTCAAAATCATCCATATCTATCCATGAAAACTTCTGCAAGTTTAGTTCATCCAGTTTTATACTGTCTGGAAACTTAATGAATTTTGCAGTCTCTTCTAATTCTCTGAACCTAGCAAATCTTGTTGAGAACTGCTCAACAGTTGACTCAATGATGTTTACAAATAGCTTCTGAAGACACTGGCAGTCTGTTTTGTCATCCTTTGTGAGATCATTGATGTATTTCTTTAGGTTTGGAAAGTATCTAAATCTTTCACTATCTACATCCCTCTTAAAAACTCCTAGTTTCATTTCAAATGCCTTTATGTAATCAAACATAACATCAAGTGTCTTACCAGAGCCTTGTAATTTAACATTTAAGTCATTTAAATGTTCACATAAATCTGCAAAAAACATTAGTTTACAAACCCACACGATGTCAGACATTTCTTTATAAGACATTTGTTGGTTAATCAGAAAGAGATTTATCTCATCCATGCATTCAACAAATCGTTTCAAAACAAATCCTCGACTAAGCCAACGAACATTGTTGTACATTGTTAGTCCTTTGTACACCGAATCCACCTCATTCAATAAATTCCGAAATTGTCTTTTATTTAAGGCACGTGCAGAAATGTAATTAACAACCTTGGTGACTGTTTGCATCACTTCTTGAAGTTCCCTTAGACCAGCTTTAGCACATAAAGCCTCCTCATGTATGATGCAATGAAAACCTATCAGCGGATGACCAACATGTTTTGCAAACAGATTTACAAATCCTGCTTCCTTACCAATCATACTGGGTGCACCATCTGTTGTGACGGATACTACTTTTGAAATGTCAATTTGTCGAATAGATAATTCGTTCACAACTGCTTTACATATGTCAGCCCCAGTGGTACGCTCAGGTAGTGTTACAAGGTTAATCATCTCTTCGCATACCTCATCATCCCTACAAAATCGAGAAAAAATTGCTAGCCTAGCTGATGATGTAATATCTGTGCTTTCATCAACACAAATAGAAAAGAACTTACATGAAGCTAAATCCTTTGTTAATTGGTCAGTTGTATTCATTTCCATCTTAAGTATCCTATCCTTAACTGTTTTTCTACTCACAGACAAATCTTTAATGCGCTGAATAATCTTGTCCTTTTCTGAAAGGTTATCAAAAAGGAAAGGAGCACATTCTAGCCATGCTTCTTTAATATACTCCCCATCACTGAGTGGCTTTCCATGTTGGGCAATAACTTTTGAAACCTCAAAACCAGCAGCAACTAAGTTGGAACTTGGCCTACCTGAAATAAATTTCATCAAAACATCAGACTGTTTTTTTGTCTTAATCATTTCACGAGACATTAATTCTCTTCGTTCTTGCTCAGTTACATTACTTAAGTTTTTATGAACAGTTTCAAAATGTCTCTTCACAGAAGAAGTCCTACAAACAACTGATTCAGAACATAAAATGCATAATGCTTTATTATCTTTCTTAATCATGCCAAATTTTTCAGTCCAGTATTCTTTAAATTCTCTAATATCCTCTTCATTTGTATGACATCGTTTCTTGGCTGGTGGTCGTGACATTCTGTACAATCTGTAAATAAGGGGTAGAAAGCAATCATATGATGTGTAAAAAAATAATTGCTCTCTTCGCACACTTTCCAACTTTAAGTTATACTTACTTTTAACACCAACAGCTATTTCATGATTTTTGTGTGGTTATATAGTAGAATGCGTTAATACAAAACTATTTTCTTTTGTAACACTTTTGGTAGAAATGCATAATAACCGAGACATTAATTTATAAATTATTAAAAAATATAAATAAAGAAATAAATCTGTATATATATATTCTGTATTCACATAGTATTATAGTAGAATGCTTAATACAAGATTATTTTCTTCTATAACACCTTTGGCCAAAATGCACAATACCTGAGTTATTATTTTATGAAGCATTATTATAAAAAAAATAATATCTCGGTTATTATACATTTTGGCCAAAAGTGTTACAAAAGAAAATAGTCTTGTATTAATGTATTCTACTATATAACCACACGAAAAACATGAAATAGCTGTTGGTGTTAAAAGTAAATATAACCAAAACCGGTTCATGGGGTGTAAAAATGTGGACAGAGACTTGTGGACTCAGACATTCTCTTCACAATCACTCTCTGCATACATATACCAAGGTTTATGAAAATCAGTTGGTGGATAATAAAAAAAATAAAAAATAAAATAAATTGGTACAATTATAGGCATGCCTACACAATGCAAATCAACGAGAAAGGCATGCATGCTATCTGATCACGTGCAGATAACACTTCATAATCCTGAATATTAATAATACATTTCCCTTAGCTTTAATAATAACTTATGTTTATGGCACATACAGTATGCTGAAGAACAGGCTTCATTAACCTCTTTTGGACCTTCTGACCAGTGTGCCAGATATGTCACGCTCCATAAATATACTCACTACCAAGTTCATAAAATTTTCAGCAAAGGTTTGCTTTACTCACTTAAGCGGGGTGAGATCCATTATTCAGCTTAAAAAAGGTCACATTTTAGGGGCAAAATTTAAATCGCCTTGCTAAGGTAAGTTGCGCCAAATTTTCCTTGTGCACAGGAGTATACAGATTCAGCAGTGTCTTAGGAACATCGATAAATTTATGGGTAAGCATGACAAACACTATGACAGCTGATAATTTGGACAGTAAATAATAACTTACTTGCACGTGGTCAGCGATTCTCCCTCTTGCTATGTTTACTTTGCTGGTTCACACTTCACACATTCACCACCAGAGGAACAATGATTAGAGAGAACGGATATGCATGTGACATTTATGGGACACTGAGCAAAAAAGCCATGTTCCCTTCCATGAAAGTTAAGACACCTTTTAAGTTAATGTGCCATATAATGACCCAGTGATCTAAAAGAGGTTGACTTTTGATATAATGTTTTTAATGCAATCTCTGATAGCCAGATAATTATTACAGATCTTGGTGTAATATTTGTTTTTCTTTTAATTAAATTTAAACATTCATATAGCTGAACTTGGATTTTGCTAACCGATAAATTCTTTGCGAAACTGCAAAACTCGAAAAAATATATAAAATATTAATGATGGTAAAGGAGTCACACCACGTCTGGCCTCATGGCTAATTATTTAACAACAGAACGGGAAACAATCCTTCCACCCGCTGCCGCCAAGGCGGCATGCGGTTGCCATATAAAGGTTTTTTTTTATTGAGGTGAGCCCGGGTCTCGCGTGCCGGAAAGAAGCCGTTAGCGTGCCATGTTTGGCACGCGTGCCAAGGGTTGCCCACCCCTGACATAGATAAACAAATAAATACTTCACTAGACCTTCGGCCCCAACTGTCAAACATGTCACTGTCACCTCCCCTTCCTCCCTCCCTCCTCCCCCCTCCCTCCCTCCCTCCCTCCTCCTCCCTCCTCCCAGCCAGGGTTTGGTGGTTATACAGTAGGCTTTAAGTTTTTATCTTATATAATATCACAGACTAAATTAGGAGAATATAATTTGCATTGCTGGAATCCTTGCAAGACAGTGAATAATTTTAATATAAACGCCATATATTTTGCACAAGAGATAAAAATTGTAGTACATTAGTTTAGTACATTTTAATAATGTACAAGTTTGTCAACTGTATTTTTGGGTAGATTTAAAAAAAATTTCTCATTTATTTTTATTCATTTACATGCACACACCATACTGAAAGAAACATAAAAGAAATAAATGACCTAAGTGCAAACCTGTACAGTACTGTACATGTACTAAATGATTACGGTACTAAAATTTTTATATCTAGTGCAAATTATAGCTTGTTTATATTCAAATTAATCACTATCTTACAAGAATCCCAGCAATAGAAATTAAATTCTCCCAGGTCATTTCTATGACATTTTATAAGCAAAAAACATAAACTCAATCTAAAGGACATAAATAAACAAATAAATACTGTATACAGTCGGCCCTTAACATATGTGGGGGTTAGGTAACAGAGATACCCCTGAATGTTAAAAATCTGCGGATTTTTGCTGGCACCCCCCCTCTAGAAACACCCTTGGCCCCCTTTTGTCCTTATTTACCGTATATATCTGTGTGTAGTTTGAGTTTTTAAGACCAAAATTTTTTGGCAAAAAATTGGGAGTCGACCTCTAAACGGGAAATAGTTTCGTTTGGTTGAAAAATATTTACGAGTAACTACCAGTAAACAATGGAAACGACGCACCACCAGCTGTGAGTGTCGGTACAGTTGCCAGGGCAGATCTCTTGCGTCATCATAGCAAGCCCAAAGTAGCCAAATGCATGGTATGGTAGCACAGGACGATGTAAAACATAAAGTATTTATTTTTTAAAGTTTATTTATAGATACAGTTGTACCCCACTTAACACGGTTACACTTAACGCGATTTCTCATATACGCGGTGCCTCACCAGAACCGAACTTTCACTTAACGCGGTTCATCTACTCATATACGCGGGAAGCGGCGCGGGCACGTTGCGCACAAGGTCACCCAGTCATCAAAACATTACCGAGTTCTTCACCCGCTACCCACCACAGCCGGCCCAAGTCAGTGATAGTGATAATTATAGTGAAGATATGGACTTTGAGGGGTTTGACAAGGAGGCCCTGCAAGCCTCTGTGGTGGATAGTGATACAGGTGAGGGCCAATAATCTGCCCTCTGCCTCGGAACCAACCCCCCATCCCCGTGTGCCCAGCCATCTTTTCTACTAATGTAAGTGTTAAAAAACCTAATATTATTGATATTTCTCTTAATTATTAATTGTGTGTGCATGCCATCATAAAGTTAAGATGATATTTTTACTACAACATAGTTGTGTGTCGTCAAAAAGTGGAGTTTGGGGGGTCGGGCCAGTCTCTATTGGAATTAATCCCATATGTTCTGCTGTTCACTTAACGCGGTACCCTGTGGGTTCAATTGACCGCATTAAGCGGGGTACAACTGTACTTAAATTTTTTTTCATTACATTTGAAACATCAATCTTTGTTAATTAAATTTGAAACAAAAGAAAACTACAATACCATATTTCTAAATACCGGGTATTTTCATTAAAATATTACATCACAAGTATATTTTACCTTAACTGTGACTGAATGAATATACAGTAATACCCCGCTTAACAGGTTTCGCTTAGCGCGATTTCACGTATACGCCGTATACACGGTGCCTCGCCAGAGCCGAACTTTCACTTAACACAAAAAAACCACGTATACACGCTCCAGACGCTATTTTTAGATTCACCCACCCGCCACCCTCCTGCCTGCCTGCCTGTTTTAGCTCATAAAATTCATACAAACTACCCGGCCAGAATATAATTTACATTGCTGGAATTCTTACAATATGATGATCATTTTGAATATAAACATCATAGATTTTGCATTAGACATACAAATTTTAGATATAATGTTTACTCTGAGTAAATATGTTATTTTTTGTGCAAAATATATGACATTTGTATTCAAAATATTCCTGGTCTTACAAGGAATCCAGTAATGTCAATTATATTATCCTAACTTTTCATTTGAGGTATTATTTATTACTAAAATGGTAAACATTCTGGTTTTCCCACACATCTGGTAGGGAGGGTTGGTGGGAGGTGGGGGGGAGGGAGGGACCGACCGACCATCTGTTACTGTGTGAAGAATATTTTTTTTTTTTTTATTAACTGAAGATATTTGTTTTAGCTCATCAAATTTATACAAATTACCCGGTCAGAATATAATTTACATTGCTGGAATTCTTACAATTTGATGATCATTTTGAATATAAACATCATAGATTTTGCATTAGACATACAAATTTTAGATATAATGTTTACTCTGAGTAAATATGTTATCTTTTGTGCAAAATATATGACATTTATATTCAAAATATTCCTGGTCTTACAAGGAATCCAGCAATGTCAATTATATTATCCTAACTTTAGTTTGAGGTATTATTTATTAAAATTTAATGGTTTCCCCCCAAAATTTCTCAGAGAGGGAAGAGCCAGGGAGTGTAGTGTGAGAAGAGGGGGAGGGAGTTGAGTCCATTATTTGAATGGACATTAACTTGGCGACTGTATTTCTCTATTTCTCTTGCGTATTAATTGTGTGCATGTACCATCATAAAATTAAGATGTTATTTTTACTAGAACATAGGTATTGTGTCGGAAAAAGTAGAGTTTGGGGGTCTGGCCAATCTCTGTTGGAATTAATCCCATATGTTCTGTTGTTCACTTAACGCGGTTTTCACTTAACACGTACCCTGTGGGTTCAATTGACCGCGTTAAGGGTACTACTCTATTCTCAGAAATAAATATGGAAATGTAATATTTTTGCTGAAATGATGTACGTATTACAGTGGAAAGTGGGATAAAATCATGACGAAAACAATGACTTTCGCTTTCTTTCGTTGTTCAAAAGATTTTACCGTGATCGCTTTTCGAATGGTTTTTAGTTTAAAAAACTGTTGTACAGTACGGTATTACCCCGCTTTACACGGTTTCACTCTCCGCGATTTCTCATTTACGCGGTACCTTGCCAGAACCAGACTTTCACTTTCCGCGGTGCATCTACTCATATACACGGTGAAGTATATTTTTTTTTTTTTTTTTTTTTTTTTTTTTTTTTTTTTTAGCTCATAAAATTCATACAAATTACCCAGCCAGAATATAATTTACATTGCTGGAATTCCTACAATATGATGATCATTTTGAATATAAACATCATGGATTTTGCAGTAGACATACAAATTTTAGATCTAATGTAATAATTTGGTTTACACAAAGCAAATATTTTATCTTTTGTGCAAAATATATGAAGTTTACCTTCAAAATATTCCCTGACCTGCAAGGAATCCAGAAATGTCAATTATATTATCCAAACTTTAGTCTGAGGTATTATTTATTACTAAAAGTTAAAATCTAGTGTTTTCACCCAAACATTTCTCTGGTAGGGAGGGAGGGTGGGGGGGAGGGTTAGGACCGACCGACCCAGCTGGCGTGAGTGTGAGGAGGGGGGGGGGCAAGGTGGGGTACTTTGATTGACAGATAGTGTCTGTTTTCACCCAAACATTTCTCAGAGAGGTAGGAGCTAGTGAGCTGGGAAGAGGGGGGGGGGGGGATTTGAGTCCATTATTTGAATGGACATTAACCTGGCGACTATATTTCTCTTAAATATTAATTGTGTGAGCATACCATCATAAAATTAGGATGTTATTTTTACTACAACATAGGTATTGTGTCTGAAAAAGTGGAGTTTGGGGGTCGGGCCAGTCTCTATTGGAATTAATCCCATATGTTCTGTTGTTCACTTTCCACGGTACCCTGTGGGTTCAATTGACCGCGTAAATCGGGGTACTACTGTATTTCAATAATTTTCTATCCTAATTCACTTGAATAAATATTACGATACCATATTTCTGAATATTTTCATAAAAATCCATCAAAATACTTTTCCTTGTCATCGTCTTCAGCACACAGTTGCCAGTTTCAAGATTTTCCGTTTAAAATTTTAAGTTACCGAGTATTTCTTTTCCCAAATCGTTTTACAATACTGTAGGTAAAACAGTTTACTATTGTGCAAACCCCACAAAACAAAATTAACAAATGGAGACACCAAAAATGTAAAAAAAAAAGTGCTGTCTGACTTGCAACACTGTTGGTAGGGTCAGGTGGTTGTAACGGCATCCTGCCAGTACCCGGTAATCAAATTTATAACAGTGTCTAACCTCAAGTACTGTAGTTTATCTGATGTAGGCAATATGAAGTAGAAAAGACCAGTTAAAGTGAGAAATTGGAAGAGAATAAACAAGAAAGATGTCGTTGGGCTATTTTGGGTAGGGCTGAGGGAGAGAGTACCAGCTGTTTGGTCTTTTATGGCGGGAGAGTCACGCAAATATCCGTACTGGTATTTGTTTGGTGTCTTCTGTATTTTTAAAAATGATGACTTGTAAATTAAAAGTACCGTAGCATTGTATTATATACAAACTTGTCATATTTCTGGCAAATAAGAAGCAAGAAAATAGAATATACCAGTAAACACAATTTCAACGTACGATAAAATTAAAGGCTGCTTAAGAAGGCCCGATGCAAAAACAAAGCCTCCGCGACCAGGGCTCTGCCGTATCAGCTAGACGGTACACGTGTTTTTCGAATCGTTTTCGGTTAAAAAACTGTTGCATCACAAGTGAATTAGGATAGAATATTATTGTAATACAACAGTTTTTTAACTGAAAACCATTCGAAAAGCGATTACGGGAACATATTTTGAACGAAAGAAAGCGAAAGTCATTGCTTTCGTCACGATTTTATCCCACTTTCCACTGTAATACATACGTCATTTCAGCAAAAAATATTACATTTCAATATTCTCAGAAATAAATACATAGTAGTTTTGCTGAAACGTAATGTATTTCAATGTAAATTAGGATAAACTACATGACGAAAACAAAAGACTTTACCTAACCTTCCGATGTTTAAGATATGTTACTCGTTTTTTTCATAGTTTTCGGTTAAAATACTGTTATATTAGTGATATTCTATTCATACTGTGCTTGATATAATACATTCACGGAAATGTAATATTTTTGCTGAAATGACTTACGTATTACAGTGGAAAGTGGGATAAAATCGTGACGAAAGCAATAACTTTCGCTTTCTTTCGTTCAAAAGATGTGACCGTAATCGCTTTTTGAATGGTTTTCCGTTAAAAAACTGTTGTATTACAATAATGTTCCCTCCTAATTGACTTGAATAAATACTTGAATGGAATTATACAATTTTTTGTTGAAACTACCCGCGTTTCAGTGTAAAGTATCGTAATAATAAATGGTAAACAATTTGCCTTCGGCACTCGGTGTTTCAGGCTCAGTGAGCCTCAGTTTATAGGACGTAGAGCGTTTTTACTGAAGGTTTTGTTGTTCCAATGCCCTCAAAAACTTGGGTTGACCTATAAACAAGGAATATCATAAATTAACGATTTTTTGGTCAAAAAATCAGGGTCAACTTACAATGCTGATGTCAACACAAGCGTGGTTATAGGGAGACTGATTGAGTGAAGGAGTACAGGGTGGCGTGATGCGTGTGTGGGGGGGGGGGGTGGCGGGCGGTGTGCAGTGTATGTACTTCAATGTACAGAATATTCGTCCGGTGGGGCAATCCGCGTATTTGCAAATCCGTGTATGCTAAATCCGCGTATGTTAAAGGGCCGACTGTATATATATATAAAGAGAATAACAATTTCTTGAGTCCCTGAAGTTAGTGTGGATCGTGGGAGCAGGTGAGGGGTTTGACATTGTGATCCCAACCAAGCTGTAAGCTGCGTTATTGATATTTTCACACAGTTTCGGGTAAATATGCATTTTTATTTTTTGATACATGAGCACACAATCATTCATATAGATTGTCAAAAAATTAGTTGTCATGAGGTATAAATCGTAAAGGGAATAAAAATTACTTATGTCCCCGGGAATCATTGGGAACGGGGTGCAGTATTGGTATTTCAGCCTTCTAAGCTGTGAACTGCATTATAGTTATTTTTCAGCTTGTATTATCGGGTAGATATAGAGTGATATCTCCGTTAGCCGTAGCAATTGGTGCAGAGCACTTCCGGGAATGAGAAATTTCCGGGCAACGAGACAACTCTCAAAGCCGGAAATAAATCCCTCGTCCTCGGAATTTTCTGGGTAATGGAAAAATTTTCTCTGAAGTTCCAGAAATTGCCCATTACATCATCTCTCGAACCCGGAAAAAACTCCCCCATCCCCGGAATTTTCCAGGTATTGGAAAAACTTTTCTCTGAAATTTCTGAGAAGATTTAAATTCTAGCTATTGGAGAGTTCCGGCTAACGGAGATATTACAGTCATGCGCCGGTTAACGTCCTAGGTACGTTCTTGGAAACGTGATGTTAACCGAAATGGACGTTGTCCGAAATTACATAAACCCATGGGATTTATTCTAATTGGTTCCATGCACCCAACCCCAAGCTTCCCACTTTACGACTATTTAGACCCACTAAATGTATATAGAATGTTATGGTAAATATCATAAACACACATAGGCATGGCTAGGTTTATTACAAAGTGATGAAAAGGATACAATCAATACTGTAAAGTGGGTAGTCCACAAAATATGTAGCTATGTCTCTTTATTTCAGTGCCTCATCAAAGTAGTCCATTTTCTCTCACTTCAGGACACCTGAGTCGTCCGTTTTCTCTTAATCTTAGAGTGCAGTGCACCAGAGACTTCGTTATTCCTTAGTAATGACAGAATTTGATATTGCAACTGGGGTTGCAATTGTTGAGGCAACTTAGATATGTCTGATTACAGTTGGAATATTCAAGATCCATTGTGAGTGATGTTTAATGCTTCAACTGTCTTTATGGTTGGTAAAACTTGTCAAGTCTGTCAGCCTGAATGGCATGTGTGAGGCCTTTCATTCATACCCACTAAATATATAATGTTATGTTAATTATCAGAAACAAACACACACACACACACCCACACACACACACCCCACCACACACACCCCACCACACACACCCCACCACACACACCCCACCACACACACCCCACCACACACACACCCCAACACACACACACACACCCCACACACACACACACACCCACCACACACACACCCCAACACACACACACACCCCAACACACACACACACCCCAACACACACACACACCCCAACACACACACACACCCCAACACACACACACCCCAACACACACACACCCCAACACACACACACACCCCAACACACACACACCCCAACACACACACACCCCAACACACACACACCCCAACACACACACACACACCCCACACACACACACCCCACCACACACACACACCCCACCACACACACACACACACCCCACCACACACACACCCCAACACACACACACCCCAACACACACACACCCCAACACACACACACCCCAACACACACACACCCCAACACACACACACCCCAACACACACACACACACACCCCAACACACACACACACACCCCAACACACACACACACACCCCAACACACACACACACGCCCCAACACACACACACACGCCCCAACACACACACACACGCCCCAACACACACACACACGCCCCAACACACACACACACGCCCCAACACACACACACACACTCCAACACACACACACACACTCCAACACACACACCCCAACACACACACACACACCCCAACACACACCCCAACACACACACACACACACACACACACCCCAACACACACACACCCACACACACACACACACCCCCCAACACACACACACACACACCCCACACACACCCACACACACACCCCAACACACACACACACACCCCAACACACACACACACACCCCAACACACACACACCCCCCAACACACACACACACACCCCAACACACACACACACACCCCAACACACACACACACACCCCAACACACACACACACCCCAACACGCACACACACACACACACACCCCAACACACACACACACACCCCAACACACACACACACACACACACACACCCAACACACACCACACACACACACCCCAACACCACACACACACACACACCCCAACACACACACACACACCACACAAACACCCACACACACACACACACACCCCAACACACACACACCCCAACACACACACACACACCCCAACACACACACACACACACCCCAACACACACACACACACACACCCCAACACACACACACACACACCCCAACACACACACCCCAACACACACACACACACACCCCAACACACACACACACACACACCCCAACACTCACACACACACACCCCAACACACACACACCCCAACACACACCCCAACACACCAACACACACACACCCCAAAACACAAACACACACACCCCATCACACACACACACCCCATCACACACACACACACCCCAACACACACACACACACACACCCCATCACACACACACACACACCCCATCACACACACACACACCCCCATCACACACACACACACACACACCCCATCACACACACACACCCCAACACACACACACCCCATCACACACACACACCCCATCACACACACACACACACACACCCATCACACACCCCCCCCCCATCAGACACACACACACACAAACACCCATCACACACACCCCCCCCATCAGACACACACACCCCAACACACACACACACCCCATCACACACCCCATCACACACACACACACCCCATCACACACACACACACCCCATCACACACACACACACACCCCCATCACACACACACACACCCCCATCACACACACCCACACACCCCATCACACACACCCACACACCCCAACACACACACACCCACACACCCCAACACACACACACCCACACACCCCAACACACACACACACACCCCAACACACACACACCCACACACCCCAACACACACACACCCACACACCCCAACACACACACACCCACACACCCCAACACACACACCCACACACCCCAACACACACACACACCCCAACACACACACACACCCACACACCCCAACACACACACACACCCACACACCCAACACACACACACACCCACACACCCCAACACACACACCCACACACCCCAACACACACACACCCACACACCCCAACACACACACACACCCACACACCCCAACACACACACACACCCACACACCCCAACACACACACACCCACACACCCCAACACACACCCCACCACACACACACACCCCACCACACACACACACACACCCCACCACACACACACACACACCCCATCACACACACACACACACACCCCATCACACACACACACACACACACCCTATCACACACACACCCTATCACACACACACCCCATCACACACACACCCCATCACACCCACACCCCATCACACCCACACACTCCATCACACCCACACACTCCATCACACACACACACCCAACACACACACCCACACACCCCATCACCCCATCACACACACACAGCCACACACCCCATCACACACACACACCCACACACCCCATCACACACACACACCACCACACACACACACACACCGCGGTGTTTACATCTATCGTGAAAACTGTGTCGGCGACCCCAAGCACCAGGGACAAAGACCCACGGTCTTTACGACTGACAAATATTAACAGATGTCTACCAGTGTCAGTGTCCCTCAAAGTGCCGTCAGTGACAAACACTTCCGTCCGCCCACAACAGATTTCAACAGATGGCCACCAATCACTTACTCCCGACGCACTCTGTACCATCTAAAGCGTGGGAACGGTTATCCTGATGGCAGTGTTATCCGGCTACTCAAGTCACTGAACATATTCCACGCGCGTAGCCGTAGACAAGGCCGTCATGCACATAAGCCCATTAGAACCGTAACCTCCACTAGGAAACCGAGGAAACCCACCCCTGACAGACCATACCACCACACTGAAGTTCCACGGATATGGTATGATCTCCCGTCTTTACTGCTATCCAACGTCACTTCCCTAGCTAACAAGTTCGACGAACTGGCAACTACAGTCAGGTCAACCGCCGCGAGCGTCGTTGCCATATGTGAGGCTTGGCAAATTGTGCCTGAAACATGTCATATTGAGGGATATCAACTCTTTCATCACCTTCGTTCACAAAGACGCGGAGGGGGCGTTGCCCTCTTCTGTCAAGATGACCTACGCCCGTCACGCCTGGATGTTCAAGTCCCAGCAGATGTGGAAGCATTATGGGTACGTGTCGTGTTACGGGCCCACCCACGCAACACCGCCTCCATTATAATCTGTGTGGCATACCATCCGCCTCGATCACCCACCAGAGACACTCTTATCAATCATCTCATCACCACCTCAGACCACCTCAGAGTTAGGTACCCATGTGCCAAGTTAGTATTATGTGGGGATTTAAATGAAATTGACACCACTGATATCCAGGACCAGCTATCACTATCACAAGTTGTGACCTTCCCCACACACGGTCAAAATACCCTTGACCTTATCTTAACTGACTTAGCGGACCAGTACCAACCACCTCAACCAATGCCTCCTATCGGGTGTAGCACACACTTATCAGTGCTCTGGTCCCCAGCTGCCACTCCCACTCAAGTACAGAGACCCTACATCAAGACCTACAGGCCGATTACTGACTCTGCAATGCGCCTCTTCGGGCAGTGGATAGTTCACCATCCCTGGACTGAAGTACTTAGCGTGGATGACGTGGAAACCAAATGGATAAATTATACCAACACCACCACGCAAGCTCACCACCACTTCTTCCCCGAGAAGTCCGTCAGATCTCACCCAGCTGACTTGCCCTGGATCACACCTCGGATCAAAAGACTTATGCAACAGAGAGACAGAGCCTTTCATCTCAATGACCACATCCGCTACAGGTCACTTCGCAACCGAGTCATCCGCGAAATACGCACTGCAAAGAAGTCCCACTACCCAACCAAATTACAACACCTGAAGCAGACCAACATCAGTCAATGGTATGGTAAGCTTAAAGAACTCTGTGGACTAAACAATAAGACACACCCCCTCCCCTTCCTTAGCCATCTCACTAGTGTTGACGCAGCTGAGCAAACAAATAACCATTTCGCTACTATATGCCAGACGCTCCCACGGCTTGACACAACCACTCTCCCTGCTTACCTACCAGCCCCCCTTCCCACTGACTTAGTAGAAGAATTTGACGTAGCAAAACGCCTGGACAAACTAAAATTAAAACGCTCTACCACCCCCATTGACTTACCAATGAAACTCTTCAAGGAGTTCTCCCCGGAGCTTGCTAAACCCCTCTGCTCCATCATCAATGCTTCTCTCAGTCAAGCCAGATGCCCAGCTGACTGGAAAACCTCTTATGTATCACCAGTGCCCAAGTCAACCAGCCCACAATCCTTAAATCAGCTACGGCCTATTGCAATCACCCCAATACCCAGCCTAATCTGTGAAAGTTTTGTGTTCGACTGGGCTTATGCTGATATTGCAGGAGTCGTAGACCCTCAGCAATTTGGCAACATGAAAACTTCCTCCACCACTCACTGTCTTGTCAGCTTTCTCGATTACATATACCGCCATCTCGAGAAACGAAAAACGTCTGTAGCTGTCGCCTTCATTGATTTCACTAAAGCGTTCGACCTAGTCGACCACAATATAATCATCAACAAAGCTATTGACCTCGGGCTTCGAAGAAGCCTCATACCATGGCTTACAGACTTCCTCAGTGACCGACGCCAAGCTGTACGCTTCCGAGGGGCTGTCTCCACCTCTCAGTCACTCACCTGTGGCGTCCCCCAAGGCACCAAGATGGGACCACTCTGCTTCCTTATGCTCATCAATGATGCCCTAAGAGAAACCCCTGCTCGCTGGAAGTATGTCGACGACTCCACCATTGGGATCAGCGTCAACAATTCTGCTCCCAACTATACCGCCCTTCAGGATTTATTGAACAGTCTCCAAAACTGGGCCACCAACAACCATGTCACCATCAACCATACCAAGACCATGGTTATGCACATCGACCTCTCCTCCGACATTGTCCCACCTCCTTCCATTACTCTAGGTCCGAACACACTCCAGGTTGTAGATTCCACGAAGCTCCTCGGCGTCACCATAGACAACAAACTAAATTGGAAACCACACGTCAATGAAGTTGTCAAATCCTCCAGTTTCCGTCTCCACCTCCTCCGCCGACTCAAGTCCCTCGGAGTTCCTGCACACGAGCTCCTCAGTGTTTACACAACATTCATACTTCCCAAGCTCACCTATGCCTCCCCCACCTGGTCTTCCTCCCTAAATGCCACACAACGTAAACACCTAGAAAAAGTGCAAAAGAGGGCATGCAAGATTATTCTCTCCCCCTCCTACTCCACATATCAAGAAGCGCTCAACACACTGACCCTTTCGACTCTCACTGACCATCACCACGACCTCATCTGCAAATTTGGTAAGAAGCTTCTACACCATCCCCGACACCGGCTCCTACTACCACCTGAGATCCCTTGTCCGAGAATTGCTGTGCGACACCACAACCGCATCCAGCCCATACGTGCACGAACTGATCGCTATAAGAACAGCCCAGTCCCAACCATTGTAAAAATTATCAATAACTTGTAATACTGTAACACTGTCACTATGTTGAAATGAACTGTAGTTTGAGCTTTTCCCCATCTAAGTTATTATATGTCTTATTTGTGTCACTTATGTTACTTGTATATTATTTGTAATTCGTAACCCATTCCCCAAATATGTAACTGTATATTTTCAGCCTTCTGGCTGCCAAGCTCTTTCAATAAACCGTTAATTATTATTATTATTATTATACACACACACACACACACACACACACCCCAACACACACACACACCCCAACACACACACACACACACACACCCCAACACACACACACACACACACACACACACACACCCCAACACACACACACACACCCCAACACACACACACACACCCCAACACACACCCCAACACACACACA